>OX421476.1:4931856-6224356 GCA_949126895.1 Eilema caniola
TGACTTATGTACCTATGTACAATATCCATATTTATTTATACCTTGAGCTTACTATGCGCCTTTGTATTACCCACAACACTCAGTTCTACGGTTTTCTGAGCATTTTTCTTATTGCTCGACAACTGAGCGTTGCACCGTGATTTATTTAACATATAATATTTAAAAAAACTGTTGTATTTGTTTCAGAGATTACTGTGTTAAAACAAACGTTTTAAATTTATTATTATTATTATGAGGAGGTAGGACACGACGGTATTTCCGTCCGATTGAGCAGGCCGACTGGGGAAGTACCTCCGCCCTACAGAATACCGCGGCCATAGTGGCCTCGTGTTGTGCTACCGACGGTGAGTAGGGTAGCAAGAGCTCACTGGAGAGTTTATGTGCTGTCGGTGGGAAGACCAACGGCTATAGGAATTGCCGTCAGCGTAGAAGGCAAAGCAGGAGCTTTATCTTCTACGCTGACAGCACAGAAACTCTCTGTGTTTATGCCATTTGCCAAGGTAAGCACTTTAAACCAGGTGTTGTTTGCCACCTCAGTGGTATAAAAAAAATTGTACAGAAATGGTAAGTCTTCTATCCTGTGCATATTATATGAAGAACCAAATAATACATACGTAAGGGATCGGTATCTGCAATCTATTTACGAATGAAATAAAATTTTATACCAATGTGTTGCCTTTGTCTTCCTAAGGAAATTTCATATGCATGAGTATGTGAGTACTACTCAGTATTTATAAGAAAGTTCGAAGAATATGTTTACTTCTGTAAAAATAGGGGTTATAAATGGATGACCCAATAATAGTTACAGCTTATTATTTAAATCCTCTTTATTCATTTTAAAAACTTACAAATTATATTTTTAAATACATATAAAAAAAAACATCAATTTAAAAGTGCCAAAATGAGTGTGGAAAAAATCACTTAAATATCGAGTGGGGTATCATAATGAAGGAAATTATAAGACGATTACAAGTATATATACATATATGCATCATAACTAAAAAGAATTATAAATAAATTATTAAAAATATAAATCCCGACTAATACTGAAAACATAGAAATAAGCTTAGCAGGCGGTACCCATTTATTTTCATAGGGTTTGAGATTTGCAAATGGGTACCGTCTGCTATGAAGCTTGTTTCGATCTTTTCAGTAGTAGTCTGACTTTTATTTATAACAATTCATTTCTTAGATCCATTATTTTAATAGTCAGTACATGCGTAGTACGTAACATATGAGAATGAAATGATCTTACATCTGCTGACTAACGAACAAGGCTATATATAGGTTTTCCTATCGAGATTCTCTGGCCGGACGACAATTGTTCACATAAAAACCGTAAAAGTCACAGTAAAAGAAGAAGAAAAGGTAACTGGATATTACACACGGAGATGGAAGCCTCAGGTGCAACTGAAACAATTCTTAATTCGAGTTAATCAATTTCAGCATTACCGCACTTGTACCTAAGAAAGGGTTGGGTCACTATCCCATCCGAATCACGTTCTAAATCTAAACGATTTGTCCAATCATTGTCTTAATATGGAAATAATATGCAAATTGGAAAGCGTTTGACAACTACAGTACTGTGCGTGCCTGCTGGCCACAAAGGGCTGTAAATTAGGATGGAATTCTGTATAAGGGTATAATATAATTCACTTTCAGACAAAGCTTTGAACGCAAAAGGCAGGTACCATAACAAGAACTACTAGTTTTCCTAGGTAACGCAAATGATCGTACAAGATGCAAGAGATGTCAAATATTCAAAATTACCAGTGTAAATACTTTATTGTTATTTTGCTGTCGTGTTGGTCACATCCGTCTCTTTCTGTGGCGGATTTTTGAGGAGCATTTGGAGCCCCTGGGTGTTATAGTTAATACTAACTTACTAAACCTACTAGTGATGTTAATATATAATACCAAACTGTCTTACTGATTTCAATTGTATTATTGTCCGAACTAATGGTGTGGACAAAATATCAGAAGAAACTGCCAACCGGAAGGTGGGGACATTAATGTATTAACATCACTTTTAGTACTTTGCTAGTTCAGCTCGATCGGATGCTGACTTTACTTAAAGCACATGAGAAAATGCCCACCTAACAGCCATAAGTTCACCCCGCGCCCCCTCTATTACGGAGGGCGATAAATTATGAAAAACTGCTATCCTACCCACCTCTATCTATCCCTTCGGGGATTCACAGGAGTGAATATAATATATGTATAGAGTTTAATCCTATTTTTAGTCACGTAAGCTAATCACAGCGATTATATAAAGCTGGTGAGATTTAAGCCAAGATACTTGATGATTGAGCTTATACTTAGATTTACTGCTTATGGTACATACAGCTGTTTCGAATAAATTATTTGAAAATTTTCTTATTTCCTCAGGTGTTCTTTGTAAAGTAGATTTTCGGTTTTAGTAGGCTTAAGTGAGGTATTTATGTAGGTTCAACACACAAAGGCTCTTACAGAACATCAATGAAATGGGTAGGGACATTTAATCCTGTAAAGGTTGCGTTTCCATTGAAGTTTTGCGAGGTGGCTGAGTGGCGTGAAGATGCATAGTGAGAACATTTAATTGTGATTATTTCTACCAGAAATTTAACTGGCCACTGAGCGATGTGAGGATTCGTAGCGAAAATGCAGTGTAATGATGCACGGATGAGCGGTGCGAGAATGCGTACTGGGATAACGTACTACCGCAGCACAATTTCTTCACAAGTTTAATGGCCCTGAGCGAGATTAGTTGAATGAAGTGATTCTAGTAGTTCCTTAACAAACACATCACTAGCTACAAATCCTCGCATATCTTTGATGGAATCACAGACATACACAGTGGCGGAACCTGAAAGGATTAAGTCTGTGTGCAGTGTTATTGAAAAAATATTCTGTGACAACGTCTGCCATAACTTCTGAATAGATCAATGTAAGTTTACTTCCTGCAGCTTTACTAATACGTATTTAGTTATTTCGTCATTATGTTTTCAATTATTTACTACTAGCTGTTGCCCACGGCCTGGCCCGCGTAGATGTCGCTTTTCACGTAGTGTTGTAAATTTTAACGCTGAGTCAAGGGTTTGTTAATCACGTTTGACACATTGTACGCTCAAACGCACTCTTGACTCACTACTTGCCTGTCTATTAGACTCTGTAGTCGCCTGTCTTCCCCTTGCCTTTCCCCCATCCCTACCTCACCACTCCCACCCTTTCCACCATCACTTACCCTACTCATTAATATTCCCCTATGCTTAACCCCTTCCCCCAACCAATGCCGTTGCCTCTCTTCTCTACTCGACTGTCCTTTCCCAAACTCTAATCTGTACTAATCTTACCCCATCCCCTCCCCCCCCCCCTTTAATCCCTGCTGTTGCGATAAAAGGGAGCCTATGTCCGTTCCCAAGCTCTAATCTATCTCTGTACCAAATTTATTGGGATATCTTCAAATCTACCCCCCCCCTCCCTCTTAGCCTAAGTCCGTTACTCAGCTTTGATCCATCCCTGTACCAAGTATCTGCCTTTGAGTGCATAATTTTTTAGGCTTCAAATATGTATGCAAATCAACTAGATTTATCGTCATTCATGATCGCTTAGTAAAACCTTCGTTAATAAGCGGACTGTTGAACACAGAAAGAATTTTTCAAATCGAACCAGTACTTCCTGAGATTAGCGCGTTCAAACAAACAAACTCTTCACGTTTAATATTAGTATAGATAAAGAACTCAGATCTAAAGTTATATAGCATTAAAGTGATACTGAATACTTAAAGACTCAGTCACTGTACAAGTCGAGAACTTGTCTCACGATGCTCTGGAGACCTAGCGCAGTGATCCGTTTCACTGCGCTAGGTCTCCAGAGCATGGATATAGCAAGGATATAGTGGTGCTTACTTCGTCTTACCAGTCTACTGGGACTAACGCCTGGTAAAAGGCTGTATTCTCAGCAGGCAGTACAATAATATGTCCTTATGCCAGATTGATGCTTGGCACATCCTTTAACGATAAAAACAACAAATTAAAATAAAGATTTATAAAGAAAAT
Organism: Eilema caniola; assembly: GCA_949126895.1. Classification (NCBI taxonomy): domain Eukaryota; kingdom Metazoa; phylum Arthropoda; class Insecta; order Lepidoptera; family Erebidae; genus Eilema; species Eilema caniola. The sequence goes on from OX421476.1 coordinate 4,935,894, forward strand.
CAGTGGTTTTAACAAAAATATGTAAGGATGTTCAGAATCGAGGAAATACCTACGGAATACCATTTTTTTTATTTTTAACCAGCCTGATATATTTAGTTAGTTAATGTAATTGACAGAATTTTGAAAGATCTTATTCGTTTCAAAACAAATAAATAATTATGAAGTCAATCATTAACAATTATCTGAAAGAACGAAAAGAACATCTTACTCATTGATAAAATGGCTATTTAAGAGTATTATTTCAGTAAACCCCAAACTCATAGTTCTCGAAACTTCACAGTCTATACATTCATATCAAATTTAAATTTACCTAATATATCTAAATTATTCTGAATCTTAATTGATTAACTGTGTTTATGTATGTTATTGTTTATGTGTGCTATTGTTTTTGTGGCAAATAACTTGCCCTCAAATATCTGTACTTTGCAAACTTATCCTGAAATGTCCTTTGGAATTTACATTGAATGAAGGTCTGAGCTATGTCGGTTTCTTCGATTTTGTCGAAACGAAGTTTTGATGTGTGTCTGATATATAGATATATAAATCAACTGCTGTTCGTTTGTAACACTCTCACTAAAATTAATAATAGAGTACTCTAAAGGAAATGTTGCTTTCACGAACATTTTTAACCGCATCATACTTACAAGATAAGGGCCTTTGCTTTCTAAAATAAAAGAGTTTTATATTTATTTCATTTTAATTATTTTTAAACTCAAGATGGCTCTGCCGATAAACATAGCTGTCTTTTAGCTGTGTTTTGAAATGTTCGCCTTATTCCAGAGAAGGTTCAAATGGTGAGATAATATGGAAAATGAAACGGAACGGAATTCTATTCATCAGCTAGTTCTATAAAAATAAAGTTATGAGGAGCCGTCTTCTAGTTGCATAAGTTACCTATCTACTTTTTATTTTGTAATCTTTGTCAATGTATAAATGAATATGTGTATAAGTGAGTAAAAAAAAGAATAAATAAATTAAAAATTGCTATTATACACAAACCCTATAATATGGGTTTACAGGTTAAATTTACCGATGTAATATATTTTAATAAAAATCGTTAGATAAATATTACATTTTAAACAAGTTGAATGAAACGTTAGTTAAGTCTGAGTAAAAATGTATAATTATAAAAAATTATACATACAAACAATCGTACAATAGTACGAGAAAACAGTATAAAATATAGCCTTATGAAATTTTTCATGACAAATCATTTCTATAACCTATAATTTTCCAAGTGCAGCGAATATATGTTTATCAATTTACTGCTTATTAGGGTTGCAATATTTTGATATATTTTCCAATTCTTATAATTTCAACAATATACATTACGTTGAACAACACAACATTTAAATTATTCTCTATTACCTTTCGTCCGCCTTAACATGCAAAGTATGAAACGGAAAATGCAGAAACGGAACTGAATAGCTTAATTGAAATGGAACCGTACTCCAAAGGAAATGTTGCTTTCAGGAACATTTTTAAGCACATAATTTCTATCTGCGGTTTGTACTGATAAAAATAGAAAGATATGCAAGCTGTGTTCCTTTGATAGCTTTTACGTAGAATGTTAAAACCACTGAACTATTAAAACAAAGTCTTGTATGTGTTTTATACGATTAAAGCTGGATTTTAAACTAGATTTTAGGTTAGCTCAATGTGTAGAACTGAAATTAAATATTATTCTCTTAAACGACCGCCGTTGGGGCAAGAGAGTTCTCGAGTGGCGACCACGCGCCGGAAGACGCAGTGTAGGCAGGCCTCCCACACGGTGGACCGACGACCTGGTGAAGGTCGCGGGAAGGGCATGGATGCGGAAGGCGCAGGACCGGTCATTGTGGAAATCTTTGGGGGAGGCCTTTGTTCAGCAGTGGACGTCTTTCGGCTAAAATGATGATGATGATGAAATTACCACAACATTCATGCGAATAAACTTTATTTTCTTTATTAATGTTATTTAAATGAAGGTATAATTTGATCGACGCTGTTTAACTGTTTTATTCTGTTAAATAAGGTTAATATTTATTATTTAACAGTTTTCTTTTGTAAAATGAGATTAATATTTATTATTTAACTTTTTTCTTTTGTTAAATGAGATTAATATTTATTATTTAACTGTCTTCTTTTGTTAAATGAGATTAATAATTATTAGCAATTCATTTTATTAACCATGACTATGAAATGATATCTTTTATGACGTAACTTTTTCTGTCTGATGAATGGGCTGATAGCTTATATTTTTAAAATGTTCGTACGCCACAAACGGCGTAACTAACAAAAATGTATAAAAATCTATCCTGTGTGTTCAACTCGTCTTACACTATATCTTTATTTCATGCAAATTATTTGCGAATTGTGTTAAACTCAAGTTATCAATTTATCCAAAGCGAAACATGAATAATGCTTTCATAACAAAATAAGCGCATTGTAATAATTTCATATTAAATTTGAGATCCGGTTCGATCTCACAAAGGGATTATCGTGTATCTAACATTCATCTTCGTGATTAAGTGCCGGCTCAGAATTTTGAAGTATATACTTAGATACTTCATCAATGTCTTCGGAAAACGTTTGGGAAATCATTTAATCCTAGACGAAAAAGTGTCTTTGTTCACACTTATTTATCTTTCGCCAGTATCAATTTAAATAATAAAATCCATTCTCCTCGAAATATTTTTTTTTTGTAGCCATCCTACTACCACAAATAATGATAATGGCTATAGTGTCCATCGATATATTTTTACTACTTTTAAAAAGCTTGCGCAAAGCTTAAGTCGAAAATTTCATCCACTAATGAAATAAATTTAAGAAACTTAATTCAAATTATTCAGACATTCTTTTAAAAACATTTTTAATATCGTTACAGATCATCAAAATCTGAAGCAGGTGATGTCGTGGCAACCTTCATTTTTTTCACTATAAATCAATTTATCTTCGACATTATAATAATGAGATTTGACAGCCTATTATTAAAGCTACGTTTGAAAACTAATTTCGGTTCAGTAAACTTGAAAAGTGAGATAAACTGCAAATGAGATCTTCATGACTGGGGATCTTAACCAGATAGAGACGTTTTATTTATAATTAACTAGACGACCCGCCTCGGCTTCGCTCGTCGCTTATTTCTGTAATTTTCAAGTAATGTATAGGAATCTGTCCGATTTATTGACATTTATGGTTACTGCTCCGCCTTGCGAAGATGAGAATTTAGCCTATATTACTGAACCTCCCTATATCTTCTTAGATAAAACGGATTATCCAAAAATACATTTTTTGATTCTAACTAGTAGTTACTGAGATTAGTGTGTACAACCAAACAAAAAAAAAACTCATTAGTATAGACTACCGGCGACTCTGCTCGTATGGACTTCTGCTGCAAAAGTTATTCCAGGAAAAAATGGCAGTCAATTCCAGTTTATATTATTAACATGCCTGTACTGAATTACAGGCCGATCTGTTCAGCTGTTTGAGCGTATTTGAGTAACAAACATCATGAAATCCTTTCACATACCTATAAAAGGTTAGGACAGCTAAAGTTTCTGAAGTAAGTAGTTTTCAAATACAGCTACAATTTTCAAACATATCCAATTCCTAAATCACTTTATTACATATTTTTAAAAACTTGGAGTAATATTTGCAGTGGATAGCCACTACAAATATTACTCCAAGTTTTGAAAAATAACATTGTACTTCAAATATTTGGAGTGAAGTAGTCATAAATAATGTTTTATATACAGTCAGCGTCAAAACGATCTCGACTGCAAAGTTTCAAAATGACGACTTGGCAAAAAATAACACAGAACTCGATATATTCGCTAAAATCGCAACATTTATTGGTTCACTCAAGGATGTCCTCTATTCTGCACCCAACTCTGTAAATCTGTAATCGGTAACTAACTAACTACTATAAATATGTATACTTTTGAATGGTTTTTACTTAGGGTTACTTCATTTCTCTTGGTTTTTCTGTTTACACATGGTTTTGGATTGCAATTCAGACTCTGATTGTTGAATCTTATTTTTGTTATAATCATAATTGTAATCTGTGTTATGTAATAAATAAACAAATAAACAAATAAACCAAGATATTAAGAGCAAATAAAACTATTTTATTGATTTAAATTATATTATTGTTCGAACTAAAGATGTACCAAGTATCAGAACAATTACTCAACAGGAAGAGTGGAAAAGCATTTGAAAATTAAGATCATTTTGGTACTCAAACTGAACTGGTACTGTACTTTGTTCGTCAAGAACGATCTGACGATGACTGTATGATATGTTTGTGATAGTAATACCACTAAGTATACCTTTATTTATGGACATGTGATATAGTGGTTTGTGCAAATACTTCTATAGAAATTTATTGTCGCCGCCAAAAACGGCCCCAAAATATTTATCTATGACGAGATGGAGAGAGTATATGATTGTTTATTTGTTATGCGACATATATTATACAAAATACTAGTAAGTATTATGCGTAGGTGTTGAAATAAAATAACTTAAAGAAACATAACTGAATTTACAGGTTATATTAGAAGTAGGTGCCTAGCTTGAGATGTCATATTTCTATTGTATCCTGCCGTTCAGGGACCACAAACTTGGCACCGAATTCAGTTATTTTTTTATAAGTTATTTTATACTTTTCAGTTTAAGTCGGTTTTTTAAACGTATTTTTTTATTTTTCAGTGTTTGTAATAAGTTGTTCTTAAAATTGTATTAATTTTTTTCCCGTTTAGTGATTTAATCCAGTCCAGTGACATAATGCTCTCAATAACATTAACAAGACATTCATACTATATAATTAAGGAGTTCTGTTGACTGCCCCCATATTTCAAGACCAGGTAATTTCAGCACGTCCTTGACCATCATAATTTAGCTAATCTTGTCACAGGATCCTCCTAAAACTAAGTTAAAGCAATAATTTTTCATTTCCTATTTGATTTTGAGGAGTTCTCTGGTGTGTCTGCAGAGTTCAAGGTCCAGCACCCGTGAAATTGATATGGGACCACCTGTGGGTTTTACTAAACCCAATGCAAAAATAATTTTTGAAATCGGTTCATAAATGACGGAAATATGGACCAACAAAAATAATAAGTCAATTAAAAGTTTTGATTAAAAATTTACAGATGTTCATAAAATGAAAACTACTGGAACAAACTATATAAAAAATGTAGTACACCAAATGGCAACTATTCCGCTTCGATATCGATAATAAATCTCAGAGCAATAGGTGTACATAAAAAAAAGACGGGTTGCACTCCGGGAGTGACGGCAGAAGTGAAAACGTTTTCTTTCTTTCTTCGTTATATACAGAGAAAAAGATAAAAAGAACACACCATACCATACCTATAATATAGCGCCAATCATAGAACCTATCACTAATTTTCTGTCAGAAGAAATTAATGAATTACAAAAAGAAAAAATAATCACAAAAAGTAATAAATTACTAAAAGAAAAAATTATCACAAAAAGTAATAAATTACAAAAAGAAAAAAATAATCACAAAAAGGTCTGGTCCCGAGGGAGGAGGACCATGCGGTCCCCGACTCGCCCCCCCCCCCCCCCCCATAATTTTATCAGGAAGCTTGTTAAAAAAACGTATACAGTTCTGTTGCCCCGGAAAGAATTAGAAATTTTATGGAGTTAACTATCAGAAACTACAAGATTGTTTTTATGTCTGGTATTTATAATATTATGCCGTCACAAACTCTTGAAAATTTTGAAATATTTTTCCTTACATATATTAGGTTCTCGAAAGTGTATTGTGACACTACGGTTATAATAGATTTTCTTTAAACTTTTCTCGGAGTGAGACTCTTGGGCCGCAATTATAAATAGCTCTCAGAGCCCGCTTTAGTAAGATAAATATTGTGTTTAAATCCGCTTACCCCAAAGGAGAATTTCGTAGCTCAAAATACTATGAAAATAACTGAAATACACTATTCTAGTCGTATCCACGTCTGTTTAGGTCCTAATCTTTTTTACGTGTAACAAGCCGAACTTAATCTACTGGCTATTTTTTCAATATGCGATCTCCACTGTAGTTTGGCATCAATACTTAAACCTAAGAACACTGTTGATTCCACAAGGTTCAACACTTGTCCATTGAGTTGTACATTGGTTTCCACCTGTGTATCGTTTGGTAGGGGTAACAAATTCACCCCCGCCCTCGCTATAACCGCTGCCCCCGCTACAACCGAGCATTCCTCCAAAGGGTAGGGATGGGAGGTAGCGGGAGCCGCGAAAAAGGCCAGGAAAGCAGCCAAGAAGGCGGCAAAAGCCGCTGCGGCGTAGGCGCTGAAGAGGCTCCGCGCCCCACGCTCCACTGCCGTCGTCCTGACGGTGACGACAGAGGGTGTGGAAAGGGGCGTGGGGTACGCCCAGGTCCTGAGGCAGGTGAAAGCCTCCGTGGACCTCAAGGCCCTTGAGATTAATGGGCTCCGGTATAAAACGACTCGCACCGGGGCTCGCCTAGCCCTAGCGGCCAGGCTTAGGGAGTCGCTGGACTCGGAAGCCATCCGCGTCACCAGACCCAACAAATGCGCAGGTTTGCGCATTTCGGGTCTGGATGATGCGGCCACGACGGAGGAAGTTATCTCCGCTGTCGTGGAGGCGGGCGGCTGCCCCCGTGATCAGGTGAGAGCTGAAGAAATTCGGTTCAGCCCCACCAGTCGCGGCACGGCAGTCGTCAACTGCCCGTCGCAGCGGCGCAGAAGATTGTGGACGGACGGAGCCTCCTTGTTGGGGGCTTCCTTAAGGCGCGGGTGCAACTTCTGCGCCCCCGCGAGACCAGGTGCTTTAGGTGCCTGGCCGTGGGGCATATGGGAGTGCAGTGCACAGCGGAAGACACCGTGGGGGATCGGTGCTTCCGCTGTAGTCAGCCCGGGCACAAGGCCAGTGCCTGTGATGCTCCGCCGCGCTGCTACAAATGCGTAGCGGAGGGTAAAGCGGCGGAGCATCGGGCGGACAGCAGAACCTGTGCCGCCTCGAGGCCAAAGCCCCGTTCGTCCGCACCGGGTAGTGGGGGTGCCGCTCAGGAGCGGCCACATTCGCGGCGGGATGTGGAAATGGAAGTCCAATAATGGACACACCAATCCGCATCCTGCAGGTGAATATAAACCACTGCATCGGTGCTCAGGATCTTCTGTACCAGAGCATCGTGGAGTGGTCTATCAATGTGGTCGTGGTCTATCAATGTGGTCGTGGTCGCTGAACCGTACTGGGTCCACCCCGGAAGCCCGGTGGACCTGGACGGCGTAGCGACCGTCTTCGGGGGCTCCGCCGCGGACACCTCACGCCTTGCATTCATTGCAAGGCGTGAGGTGGGGAGGACCTGGGAGACTTCAACGCCTGGTCTCTGGCCTGGGGCTCCCGACCTCTACTAGAGGACTGGGCCAACACCCGTGGTCTAGAGGTCCTCAATCGGGGGAGTATCGCCACCTGAGAGCGGCGGGGGCTCAGTTCGGTCGTGGATGTCACGTTCGCCCGCCGCGTCCAGGGATGGCGCGTGGTGGTCCTCCACCACGCGCCATCCCTGGACGCGGAGGAGTCGGTTTCCGACCATAAGTACATTCCGTTCAACATCTCCCCTCCACCTAACCTGCCACCGACTATCGCGAACCCCCCGGCTCCACGTTGGGCGCTCAGGCGCCTGAATCGGGAGGCTCTCCTGAAGGCATCCATTGTGCAGGCTTGGATTCCGTCACCGGCCAGACCTGCCGATATCGACGCAGAGGCGAAATGGTTCAGGAGAGCCATGTCGCATATCTGTGATGCGGCGATGCCTAGGGTTAAGCCCAGCCCGGCAAAGAAGCAGATGTACTGGTGGTCTGTAGAGATTGCACAGCAACAAGCAGCGTGCGTGACTGCTCGCCGCCGGTATACCAGGTATCGCCGGAGGCGTAGCCGCCCAGATGATGCGGCAGCCCGAGAGGCGCAGCTATACGAGGCGTACAAGGGGGCCAAGAGGACCCTCCAGAAACCCATAAAACAGGCCAAACGGCGGGCCCGCGAAGAGCTGCTAGAGTCTCTGGAACAGAACCCATGGGGGCGCCCTTACCTTGCGGTCAGGGGCAAAATCCGCCCCTACTGACCCAGAGCCTCCAGCCAGGGCAGCTGGAGGGAATCCTGGGCTCTCTGTTCCCATCGAGAGCGGAGGAGCATGTTTCTCCGCAAATGGCTCCTGACGCTGATAATAGCGAGAGCGATGTGCCCGAAGTCAGGGGGAGTGAACTGGGGGTAGCAGTGCTCCGGTTTCAAGCCCGGAAATGCACTGCCCCCGGACCCGACGGCATCCCAGGCCGAGCATGGGTCCTGACCCTTGAGGAACTAGGGCCTCGACTGGTGGCGTTCTTCAGCGCATGCCTCGAAAGGGGCCAGTTTCCAATTGCGTGGAAGACGGGGAAACTGGTCCTTATCCGGAAGGCGGGGCGGCCGACGGATCAACCATCCGGTTACCGGCCGATCGTGTTGCTCGACGATGCCAGCTCTGAGCGGATTATTGCAGAGCGACTCGTCGAGCATCTCACGAACGTGGGGCCAGATCTGGCGGACAACCAGTTCGGTTTCCGCCGGGGGCGCTCCACCGTGGAAGCGATCATGTGTACTCGATAGCCGATGGGACTTCGGACCTCATCTCCGAAGTCTGGTCCCAAAACTGAGGGGGGCTGCGGCCGCGCTATTGCGGCTAATGCCCAACGTTAAGGGACCCAACGCCCCCACTAGGAAACTGTACCTGGGGATCGTGCGAAGCATGGCCCTGTACGGGGCTCCCGTATGGGCGGAGACTCTGGCGGCCCGCAACGTGGCTGTATTAAACAGCCCATTAAAAGCGATGGCCGTCAGAATGATCAGGGGATATCGCACGATCTCTGTCGAGGTGGCATGTCTCCTAGCCGGGACCCCTCCATGGGACCTGGAAGCGAGAGCCCTTGTGTTGCTGTATCTGGCGCAAGGAGGCACTGGAGCGGGGCCATAGGCCGGAGCCCCGAGAAATCAGGGCTCAGCGGTCCTAGCTCCGCCGGGAACTCATGTAGACATGGCGGGTGCGATTTGAGCACCCAAGGTGGGGGGAATCCACCATGGCGGCGGTGGAAGGAGTGGTTGGAGAGGCACCACGGTGACCTCTCCTACCGGGTGTGCCAGATACTTACCGGGCACGTGTGCTTCGGTAGGTATCTATGGCGCATCCACCGGGAGACAACACCGCAGTACCAGCACTGCAAGGGTCCTGGCGAAGACACGGCGCTCCACACGTTGGTGGAGTGCCCTGCGTGGGCGAGTCAACGCCGGGATCCCGTTGCGGTCCTGGGCGTGGACGTTCTTTCTTTGGAGACCATGGTGAGGGCCGTGGTCTCCATTGGGAGTAAACGGCACGCCGCCGCCTCTTTCCGCGAGCAGGTAATGCGCGCGAAAGAGGAGGCGGAGAGGGAGCGGGAGAGAACCCTGCCCCCTGAGTTCCGTCTACGCCCGGGACTACCGACCTCCATGATCGGGGCCTGAGGACGGCAGTTGGCTGACTCGCCGTCCTTACAGAAGCAGGCCGTGGCGGAGGCGTGTCGTGTGTGTCCTACATACGCTTGCCAACTCACCGACACGGGATATAACCCGACCCCACCAGGCGAGGCCGCGGTGGCAGCCAATGTACGCCGGCAACCCTGGGGTTATCTTTTCGAGGGCTTGGACACTTGGGAAGGACACCGTGACACGCCCACCCCATCGTCGGCACCTATGGGGTGAAGCCCGTGGGGGTTTCCAAACGTTAAAAAAACGGGATAACAAACTTTTTATTCAAATAATTACAAATATTTACATAATCATAGTTTTGAGATTGAAACGTGGAATTCGTCCGCATCGCATGCCTCTTGTGGAAGTGTTCCCAGAAGACTGGCAGCATTGCCACGTTGTATGGCAATGCTTAATCTCTGACCTAAAAAGGGGCCAGCATTCTGGTAGGGTAAATTTTATGCATTTAGTTTTTTTCAAATTAAGGCAAAGTTTATTAGTATGTGCACTAGGGACGCTGACGATGATGCGAATATCATGATTATAGTTCCCCCTTATTAATTTCTCGTCAAAAGCTATGAGCGGGTTAAAAATATATCATTAAAAATAGGTTAGCTAACACGACACTCAAACAATATCCAATTGCAGAAAACACAAAAAGATGATTCATTTTTCTTTTAAAGTTTAATTATTTGATTACTTAACAATATTTATTTGCTAAGTACATAAAGGATTTACTGAACGAAGTCGTCAACCGAAGTGGCTCTAACTCTAAAGGATACCTTATCGGTGCACTCCGCGCCTTCAACTGATGGCGGAATTAACGTCGTTAGGAATTGAATAGCACCTTTGCCTTTAGTAGGCGTGCTGCACTTAGAGAGCACTGTTTGGTATAAGTATACTACTTAAAATCGGGTATGCACCGAAAATAAAAATGATTATGACCAGCCGCCGTTTTACTTAACCTCTTCACACAGCCTTGAGTATATGGTAGTTAGACCATTGGCATGCTTGTCGTCCTCCACGATCTCAAACCAACACTTTTTAGGTCTAACCCTTCTACCGGGGCCCGGTGGAGGTGGCATGGCTAGACATTTGTTACCCACTTTACATGGTCGCACCAGCGAAGGTGACACTTCTGCATTTTATCCATGCTTAAACATGATCTTTATGTTGGTCTAATTACCTTCCTTAGGTTACCAGTCTATAAAAGTATGGATATTCCAAGTGACTAGAATATGGTATTCTTCAAGAACCTAGTATCCCTAACATGAAAAAACCTTTTTATAACCTTTTTAAAGGAGCGCATATTATAGTCGCTTGAAAATCTTGATCTATTATCTTCAAAACCACCCAGATATATATCAAATCAAAACAAATCAGTAGGCAAATGATAGATGTGTATGCATCTATTCAGTCAAATTCTTTATTTCCTGACTAATACCCGCGGCTTCAAAAACATGAAATTTTGCTCCCATTGGATTATGGTAATCTTTTCATGGAACAAAAGTAGTATAATTATGGAGGAACGAGGTGTGATGTTCCTCCAACACAAAGGGAGGATCCTCCGACCAGGCAAGGTGATCACGCCTGGCGGGCCGCGGCCTAACGATTGTCGTTGGGATGTTGTATATGTATTGTAGCAGCGCGGGAACTTCACTTTCGCGATGCAGGATTTGTAGTATCTTAGTAGTTCGGCTTGATGTCGCTAGATGGCGCTGGGTATATGTGGTATCGCCACATCACTCCCCTCCAAGACCGGAGGTTGATTGCGATGAGTCAGCTGTCTTAGCTCTCTTGAGGAGCGTGCCAGTCTTGAGTAGTTCCGTTTCGTCGGATCTGGACGCCGCTTATCCCATTGGTGGAACAGTCATCCTCGCTAGTTCCAGTGAGTCGGGACTACCGCTGGTCCCGAAGATGCAGGGCATGTGCGGTACTGCGGTGCTGTGGTCCTGCGTTGAATGCCCAGCGAGTTGGGGCTCGAAGCGTCGAGATGAAACCTCGGCGAGCCGCTAGTGAGGCGTGGCGAATCCACGGTGAGTTGAGGTGGGTCCTCGGCAGTGACGAGACGAATCCTCGGTAAGGCGTGGTAGTCCCCCCTGTATTGGGCGAAAAGGCTAAGTGACTACGTAGACGGGAGAGATGTCCTCTTCTTACGTGACCGTATGAACGTGTACTGTGTGCCTTAGATGCAGGCGTGGCCGAAGGGTAACCAGGCTGCAGCGGTTGCTGCATGCTGTGGTATCCTTGTAAGGTCCGAAGGTGCTGGATGGCGAAGACTTGATTACCGCTCATGCGAAAGAAGTGAATGGGATGTGACGATGAGAATGCTGCTGATATGCTCAGCGAAGGTTACGTGATCAGATCACGTCGAGTTCACCACTGTGCAGGAACGAGGTGTCATGTTCCTCCAACACAAAGGGAGGATCCTCCGACCAGGCAAGGTGATCACGCAGGTCGGGCCGCGGCCCAACGATTGTCGTTGGGATGTTGTATATGTATTATATAGCGCGGGAACTTCACTTTCGCGATGCAGGATTTTTAGTATCTTAGTAGTTCGGCTTGATGTCGCTAGATGGCGGTGGGTATATGTGGTATCGCCACATAATATTATTGAAGACAAAATCTATCCCTGCACGATATTTCAGGCACATCCCTTCAGCCGTTAAGGCACCCACACACTAACAGTCCGTCTGCAGTCCGCCTGCAGTTTTTGATCTGTCCGGCGGCCTGCAGGCCAAGCCGATTGCGCCCACACACTAAAGCGATTTTGGCCTGCCGGCAATTGCCTGTTGTCAGTTTCACACACTAGCAGTTGTTAGTCGTCAGTTTCGCCTGCCAATAATGGTCTGATATCAGTTACAAAGAGACTACGAAACAGTACAAGCGATTTTCGTCCTTATTGACATTGTCTTAATTACATTTTTTTCGCATAAATAAATGCTGCTGATCACGGATATAAGAAAAAAATACTAGATCCGTTGTGGTGTCAATAAGGTTGAAAATAGCTTGCACTACGTTATTCTTATATAAGTACTTGAAAATCATTGTAAAAAATAGGTGTTAGCTATTTTGGAGATTATGGACTATGTGCATAAGAAATTTAGGAGACGATTATGTACATGCAACGAATAAAATCTTAGTGATGTAGGTACATGTCATCAAAATGTTATTACCTCAGATAAAATAATAATATTATTCGAAACCGACTGCCTGCTAATGTGTGCTCGTTCGCCTGACTGGCTAGTCCTATACTAGCCGGCCTAGAACTGTCCGGAATCGTTCGGCGACCACACACTATCGTATCGTATTAGTCGTCAGTCCAAAAACGTTAACGAAACTGTGAGTGTGTGGGTTATTGCGATTAACTAGTATAGTAAGTAGTAGTAGTTATTGGGCGTCTTTAAAGCGTGATAAGTAACAAATAAAGAAGGAGTCCTGCACTCAAACTGAAGTAGTCAATTTATACTATAACGTCACGTTTTACAAGAATGCATAAAGGAAATTATAGAAACGTGCTGAGCGGTGCATTAGCGGCTGAGATTGTGGCCGCCGTGATTGTGCGGCCTCTCCACATTGCGCTCACCAGCTTCAATTTTAATTCGAAGTCAGCACATTTCCTTCATTCCGTTGGTTTCATATAATAGAGTTATGTTTCCGTTGATCCTATCCCGTAACCTATAGGAACCTTATCCTGGGATAAAAAGCATATGTAATATTCCAGACTATAATGTATCCTTGTACGAAATTTCAACTCGATCCTTTCGGCCGTTAAGGCGTGATTGAGTAACTAATATTCCACAAACTTACACATTCTTTTTACTACTTAAGTGGCAGACAAGCATGCGGTCTTCCTGATGGAAAGTGGTTACCGTGGCCTATGGACGTGTGCTATATGGAGTCACACTCGTCTAATATTATAATGGTCGTAGAAAGTAAGATAGAAAGGCGATTAAAACCGTATCGCGAAGTATTATCGATAGATAGATAGTGGTGGAGCGCATATGTACCTTATTTATCATAGTATTAAAATTCACCAATAATACTTATGTAAACTTCAATCATTATAATTGTTCTTTATATGTAATTTATCCGCTTCTATTGTCAAATGCAGTTTGTGTCTGTGCGCTTACTTGTATACCACTTAGTGTTGGATAGGATAAATAGATGGCGTTGGACACAATTTAGTTCAAAACTTCTCAAAAACCGGAAATGCGCCCGAGTGCGACACGACGGAACTACGGACGGAAGTTCAACTGATGGAAGTTTGCTTCGCTGACACGCAGCTCTTTCTCTTCTCCAAAACGCCGCCGTGAACGTAGGTTGAGCGTCTCAACTCCTCAGTTTTGTGTATTTTTCCCAAAGTCCTTCGAGCGCGCGAGCAAGTCTCTTTTCGCCTAATTGTATAAAGAAGACGTTGGAATACAAGAAATAGAACTCACTGGCCGGTTGACACTTACCTACCAGCACGGGCTCAAGAGCCACGCCCTGCTTGCAGACCACAGAATCCAGACCACTGTATGGAACGCAGGTCAGTGCCAGTCTCGGCAGTATTTTGATTGTACAAGCGGTCATATATTCTTGCCACCGTTTCACGCCTTCTATTTCTATACAACCTGTGTGCAAACACACTAATGGTGGGACTATTTACACGTTCTACCATAATTTTTGACCATTACATTACCATTGATGACTCTTTATTGTACACCAACGTTAGATTACAAGAGACAGTAGTATGGATAACAGTAATTATAGTTAAATGCACAATGTATAATTATAATACGTAACTGCTACGCATGCTACGGCGTAGACGTTCGTAGAGGTACTAGAAAATTATTTTCGAATTCGGTCCTTTACTTCAACAAATAATGAAGTCCATCAATTATTTCGATGAAAAATAGAAATACAATATGGTGTTTCCTATATAAAGAATTTTGGTTTTGAAAAGTTTCGGAGTTAGTAGATGTATTAATGTGAAACCAAACAAATATTCTCAAGTAAATCGTGTACTTGTACGAATATCGAGTTTCTTAGCAAAAATGTTTGGCGTGTAATTTAATACTGGGTATATGGAATATCTTTGTTAAATTTTAGGTGTATGATGAAAATCATGTAATTCAGTTATTTATATGATTTATGCCTATCAATAAAAGTTGGAAAAAATATAGGTTTTGAAACAACGGTGTGAATATGAGGGCTCGCATTAGGTTATTTAAGCAAGTTATACCTAAATGTTGTGAAAAAGCTACTATACCAACTAAAAGTTTGATGTATAGGACACTAACTGTTATTTTGCCACTTGAAATCCTACTTATTATGAAAGTGAAAAATATTTTTTTAATAAATGTATATATTATATAGGACACGACAATTGACTTTACCTCGCCTAATAGTAAGCTGAAGGCAAGGTCTCAGGAAAGAGGGTCACCATTACATAGACGTCATGTGAACAATGGTGTCACTCAGCTTGACGGCCTCATCAAACGAGGATTGTCGTCGCAGCACCGCGTGACAACCACCGGTCCCACTAGTGCTGCGACTACAATGCCTCCTGCCCGTGTTGGAGGTTTTATTTTGTAGCCTATGTAAACCTTGTTTTTAATCCTGGCTGACTTCGTGTTGTGACATAACTGTGATTGTCACTCTGATGATTGTCTGCTTCTTGATTCTTTGTGCTGAATAAACTCTGTGTTGTATTTTTATAAATATGTGATTTATTTATCAAATACATTAGGTTATGGTTCCGCATAAATTGTAAAACGTTCTTGTAAATATGTCGGAAAGTAAATATCAAAATTTTTCACATGAAAAATTAGGTGGACGGGAAAATTACGTCGAATGGAAATTTGTGATGAAAAATTCTTTGATTCATGACAATTTATGGATCTGTATAAGCGGTTACGGTGCGGACGATAAAACAACGTCCGAGGTAAGAAGTCGACGTGATGAAATCGCTAAATCGAAAATTTGCTTGAGCGTCGATAAGTCTTGTTTTTCACATTTGATGTTGGCGGAGACGGCGAAGGACGCCTGGAATGCGCTGGAACGTGCGTATGATGACAAGGGACTCGGTTCAAGAGTGAGAACTCTCCAGAACTTATGCGCTGCGAACATGGAAGCTTACGTCAATGAAGTTTTATCATTAGCACAGCAATTGGCGAATATGAACAAGCCTGTGGACGACGAGTTTCTTGGTGCGTTGATGCTCAAAGGTTTACCGACGGAGTACGAGCCCATGATCATGGCACTAGAGCATTCGGGAGCTGCCATCACAGCTGATCTAGTCAAATCCAAACTGCTACAGGATCAACGTTGGACTACTCGTGGAGATTTGAGTGAGTGCTTATATTCTACCAGAAAAGGCGCTACTACAAGTGACTCCTGGACGAGAAAAGCGCAGCAGCACAAGGAAGAATCAAAAGTGAAGGATAGTTCTGGTCGAAAAAGAGAACCGTGGTGCTGGAAATGCAGACAAAAAGGACATCTGAAGAAAGACTGTCGGAACGAGAAGGCTTCTTCAGGAAACTTTGTGGTGACAGCATTCAGTACTAGTGCGGGATCGGAATCTTCGTGGTACATAGACTCAGGTGCAACAAATTGCATGACTGGCAGGCGCGATTTGCTGACAGACTTTAAAACGCGTAGTGGTTTCGTCACCATTGCTAGTGGAGAGAAACTACAGTGTACAGGTATAGGTAACGTTAAGTTGTCGTATAACGTGACGTTGACTGACGTATTGTTTATACCTAAGCTGTCTGTGAATCTTATATCTGTTTCCCAATTGATTAAGAACGGTTGTACTGTAAATTTTGATACTAATGGTTGTACAATTTCAAATTTGAGCGATGTTTTAATTAAGGCAAATGACGTGGGAAGTGCTTATAAACTTCAGACCTCCAGTCTAAGGGCGAATCTAACTATTAGCACTGCAACTTGGCATCAAAGACTTGGTCACTTGAGCGGCCATAATATGAAGCTTTTGAGGCAGGGACTTGCTAATGATATTAGTTTTCAGGAGGACCCTAGTAAAGACGTTGCTTGCGAGGTTTGTTTAAAAGGAAAGCAAGCTCGTTTTCCTTTTCCTAGCAATCCTGAGAAGTCTGTGGCTGCAAAACGGTTGGATTTGATCCATACTGATTTGTGTGGTCCGTTGCCGGTGAATTCGCTTGGAGGCAAGAGATACATCCTGACGTTCTTGGATGATCATTCGAGGAAGGTGTTCGTGTATTTCCTGAAGTGTAAGAGCGAGGTAAGTGAATACACTAAAAACTTTATTAAGCTGGTGGAAACTCAAACTGGTGATAAAGTCAAGGTTTTGAGATCGGATAACGGGACGGAGTATGTAAACAGAGAACTTGAAGGCTTTTTGAAGGGTAAGGGAATAGTCCACCAGGTAACTGTGCCGTACAGTCCGCAACAGAATGCCTGCGCGGAGCGACTGAACAGGACGCTCCTGGAAAAAGTAAGGTGCCTGTTATACACGTCAAACGTAGATCACAAATTTTGGGCGGAAGCTGCCAACACCGCAGCTCATTTAGTAAATGTGTCACCTTCGAAAAGGCTCTCGGGGAAAGCTCCTGAGGAGGCCTGGACCGGTAAAAAGGTGAGCTTGAAACACTTACGTGTGTTTGGCTGCGAAGCTTATGCTCACATTGATAAAGTGAAGCGGAATAAGCTTGAACCAAAAAGCAAACGTTGCATATTTCTTGGATATGAGAGTAACGGGTATAGGCTCTACGATTTGGCGAAAAATGAAGTTTTTCGTAGTCGTGACGTTGTTTTCAATGAAACAATCTTCCCAGGTGTCAAGAGTAAGCGGTCCGTGGAAATATTCTTTCCGACAAGCGACGACGGTGTCATCGATGACGAGAGTCACGTGAAAGATGAGCCGGAGGTTCAGCTTGAGGCGGAGAATGCGGAGCTACCGTTGCCACAGAATGTAGAGATCCAGGTTGAGGCGGAGAGGTCGGTAGCACCTGAAGTTTGGTTCGAGGCGAACGAGCAAGAACCGAGCTCATCTACTGATACAGGCGGTATACCACGGGAGCCACATCTTGATGGACCTGCCTTTAATTTACGGCCGAGAATACCGAGGACAATGTCTGCATTCGAGGTAGAGTCGAATGAACCGACAACTATCAAGGAGGCTTTGCAATCGAGCGATAGCAAGCTATGGCGGCAAGCTATGCAAGACGAGATTGACTCATTCAATAAGCATAAAGCTTGGGAGCTTGTTGGAGCTTGGAGCTTGTTGTGCGATTTTTTCGTATTTTACGATTGTGACGAGCTTGCTAAAAAGCTGAAAACGTCATTGAAGTCTCACTTTACTATTAAGGATTTGGGTGAGGTTAAACATATGCTAGGTATTAAAGTAGATCGCACCTGTAGTGAGTTGAAGCTAAGTCAGAAAAACTATATTGAAAAGTTGCTTGATCGTTTTGGTATGAACGACTGTAAAGTCGCAAAGACGCCCTTAGACGTAGGTCTGAAGTTTTCTGATAGCGCTAACCACGACAGTAGATTACCATATCAGGAGTTGATAGGATCTTTAATGTACTTGTCTGTAACATCTAGACCTGACATTTCATTTGCTGTAAGTTTTCTTAGTCAGTATAATACCCGCTACACAGGGGAACATTTTGCTGCAGCCAAACGTGTGTTGCGTTATTTGAAAGGCACAATAAATTTAGGTCTTGTGTACAGGAAAAATGTTGAGCTTGATAAGTTTCGTGTGTATGGTTTTACTGACGCTGATTGGGCTAACGGAGTCGATCGTAAAACATACACGGGATATATCTATAAGCTAGGTAGGAATGTAATTTCCTGGGGTTGTTATAAACAATCTTGTATCGCACTTTCGTCTACCGAGGCGGAGTATATAGCTTTGTCTGAAGCGGCCAAAGAGGCGGTATACGTCCGTGCGGTTCTTACTGAATTGACAGGTCAGAGTAACACTGTAATCCTGTATAGTGATAATCAATCTGCGGCGAAGCTTGCCACTAATCCGGTTTTTCATAAACGGTCTAAGCACGTAGACATTAGATATCACTATATTCGTGAGGCTGTTGACAATGAAGTCATAACGTTGTTATATATGCCGACAGAGCAGATGACTGCTGATGTGCTCACGAAGGCACTCCCTACTTGTAAGCACCAGTCATTTGTTCAAGATATGCTCGAAGTCGTCCAAGATTAAGAGGGCGTGTTGGAGGTTTTATTTTGTAGCCTATGTAAACCTTGTTTTTAATCCTGGCTGACTTCGTGTTGTGACATAACTGTGATTGTCACTCTGATGATTGTCTGCTTCTTGATTCTTTGTGCTGAATAAACTCTGTGTTGTATTTTTATAAATATGTGATTTATTTATCAAATACATTAGCCCGGCTGTGCACTTGCAGACCCCTGAACGCAATTCAACCGAGATTGAATTACTATAGAGGGTTTTTCGCAATCGTTCACGGGGTACCGTGAACGTAGTCCACGGCTGGGCATAAGCCTCTCCCAGTATTGACAGGCTTTCGCCTACTGTTTCCACACTGGCGAGACGGATTGGACAAGGTTTAATTTCGAGTGTTTCTTCTCACGCAGTGTAATCTTTTGCATTTTTTATAGGACACGTCAATTTGCCTTCACCTCGGTTGATGGTAAACTGTCGGTAAAGTCTCAGGAGAGAATGTCACCATTACATACACGTACCATGTTAACAATAATGGTGGCACTCAGCTTGACGGCCTCATCAGATGCTTTTTCACGCCCCGCTTAAAGGACCCAGGACTGTACGTTTTGTTTCTCCGTCACCACACAGATAATAAAAAGTACTTTTATTGAGGGAATAGGTTCTCTTTTTTACACTACTTAGGTGACAGACAAGCACACGGCCTACCTTATAGATTGCGGGAATTACCACGCGCAGCTAGTAATTACGCCTCCTCTCTTACATTTAAATAATGTTTGTTGCTACCCATTAGAGTTGGAACCTCTCTTTTATTCCCTGAGTGCTTGGCCAGTAAATCTCCACGTCATTACGCACATTATCCCTGCCCGGGCACTGCGCAAACAACGAAAGTGCCAACGCCTCTTCACTTCATCCTAAGAGAATGGTGTTAATTGCATTCAGCTTTAAGAATGTTATTTTATTTAACATGATATAGTGCGTACTTACGGCTGTTAAGTAGAGTAATGTAACAATTGGAGCAATTGGGGCAAAGAGTGTTACACTTTGTTCTCATATATAAATAATATATTCTCGCCAGTAAATTTCCGAAGGGGTAGGCAGAGGTGGAATTATTAAGACTCATATTTGGCCAGCTATGATTTTCCGTCCCGCTTAATTCACCGTGGGCAGTCGAGAGCTGGCAACATCGGAAAAAAGTGAATTCAGGTTGGCCAGTTTTTAGATATGTTATGTCTGTCACTCTTTCGGACGCCATACAGGCAGTCTGGCAGGCGGTAGTGATTGCGTTAGTCAGTGCGCACCATATTTGTACAGGTAAAAATTTTCACATGATTTTGATCTATTTCCCATGTAAATCACGTGACAATGCAATATTATGATGACATCCTCCGTGGCGTAGCGGTAGAGAACGCGGCCGCTACGCAGGAGGTGCGGGTTCGATCCACGCTCTGTGCAAATATTTGTATGCATGAATATGGGTATTTACATTGGTCTGGTCGTGCTTCGGAGAGCACGTTAAGCCGTCGGTCCCGGTTGCCATCAAACATATATGGCAGTCGTTACGGGTAGTTGGAGCCCTCAAAAATCTAACAACTGGTCTAGCTGCAATGCTTCGTTATCGCCTTTGGATTGTGGAGGTCAGATGGCAGTCGCTTCACGGAAAATATCGAAGTTAAGCTAAATCCGCAGTTAGACTGGTAAAAAGCGGACTCCAGACTCCAAGTTGAAAAGCTTCGGATGCGACTGGGATTAACGCTAGGATGATGAAGAAGAAGAAGAATGCAATATTATGATGACATGGTGCTGATATAATGATGGGACACGTCCCATTGTCTCCATTGTTTGGGCAAAACATTTTCCAAGGACTTCAAGTTTCGGTTTTGCCTGGCACTTCTGAATTAGTTAGGTTAGGGGTTAGGATTTTTCTAACTAATGCATCCGTGCCATGCACCGAAACAGAAAATGCTGATAGACTTGCGTTGGTAATTTGGCGAACTCTGAGACGGCGAGACGCATAGGCATGGATACCTGAAGCCACTCGGTCGTTCATATCCACTTATAGAATTTTGCGAAGTGTGTTTTGAATCACACTATCCATTTTACCTAAAAGAGCTAAATACTATAAAAGTTTAGTTGAACGGAAAACATGAGTAAATTTAGAAACAAAAAACAATACCGGATTATAGTGAAAGCAGAATGGATGTTCATTTGTTGCAATCGGTCCGAAATTTCTTTTCTTCCACGAAAGAGTTATATACTTCCTCTAAGATTGATAAAATTGATATTATACCTATACAAATACTATGCGCACTGTCGAACGTAACCTTTACCTCCTGCCAGACCGCCTATATGGCGTCCGAAAGAGTGAGAAACATAACATATCTAAAAACTGGCTAACCTGAAATGCGCTCTGGAAAACGTTGCTAGCTCTTATACGATCTGTTTACTATCAGATGGAGCCTAAATCCCTTAATCGCCTTTTCGGAACCATCATGCCAAACACGCTGCTTACCTCAACAATATGTATGATTTGAGACTGATATGGTGATTGATATTATTAATGTGAAAAATATTAATAGTACTCTCACTCACTCACAGGAATTATTCAGTCATTTAATTCGGTATATTTAAAGCTCTCACACCGCGACATCTGAAAATCTTATGTGCGTTTTTAGTCCAACACGCATTATCCGACGGATTTCTGCACGAAAAGAAAAGTTATTCAACAGGTATCATTTCCTAAGCTAACAACATATAAAGTCAACTTTATTAGCCAAACTATAACAATCATAATTCATAGATGAGTGTCATAAACTCATAATTGGGTTCTAAATAGAAGATTAACTTTATATGCAATCACGGTGGTAATACCCTGCCCGTGGGTGGTCCAACATTGGGTATTACATGAGAAATCCTTGCCGTAAAGTGGGCCTTATTAAGACGAAAGATTGGGGCCATGAGTCTCGTGATTACGGTGATATAGATGTCATTTTCTGACGACACAATTTGGTAGACATGCAGTGTTTATGATTTCGGGCTTGATATTTTTTGCAGACGCTCGACGCAATTTTTGTGTAGGTGAAGGTGAAAGTGTTTTTCTGTTTTTGTTGATTAAGATTTTTCGTTTTTTTTGAAGTGAAAACTTCTTTAGCGGCGTTGGATGGGTTAAAAATTTTAAACGCGCGTCAGGATTAGTTGACCTTTGAACCGTAACCGACGACTGACGTCATACAACATTACAGCAGCTACAGATTGTTCATTTTGTTAGATGCGTCAAGAAGCTTCTCGGCTGAGCGGTTAGCGCTTCGACTGTAAGTCCATATGGTTTCAGATAGTACCGGGTTCGAAACTAGGCTTCTGAAATTTTTTGTGATTATTTTTTATTTTTGTAATTTATTACGTTTAGTTTTTTTGTGTAATTAATTACATTTTGTGGTTATTTTTTCTTTTTGTAATTTATTGCTTTTTGTGATTATTTTTTCTTTTTGTAATTTATTAATTTCTTCTGACAGAAAATTAGTGATAGGTTCTATGATTGGCGCTTTATTATAGGTATGGTATGACATGGTGTGTTCTTTTTATCTTTTTCTCTGTATATAACGAAGAAAGAAAGAAAGAAAAAGTTTTCACTTCTGCCGGCACTCCCGGCGTGCAACCCGTCTTTCTTTTTATTTATTTATTTAGGTATCTCTTCTTCATCCTAGCGTTAATCCCAGTCACATCCGAAGCTATCAACTTGGAGTCTGCAGTCCGCTTTTACCAATCTAATTGCGTATTTGGCTAAACTTCGACATTTTTCCGTGAAGCGAATACCATCTGACCCCCAGAACCCAAAGGCGATATCGAAGCATTGCAGTTAGACCAGTTGTTGGACTTTTGAGGGCTCCAACTACCCGTAACGACTGCCATAGATGTTAGTATGGCAACCGGGACCGATGGCTTACCGTGCTCTCCGAGGCAAGACCAGACCAATGCAAATACACATATTGATGCAGACAAATATTAGCACTGAGCGGGGATCGAACTCGCGCCTCCTGCGCAGCGGCCACGTTCACTACCGCTACGCCACAGAGATATCTTTTCAATGTAAATTATTTATTTTAAATGAATTTTATACATTCAAATTCTGTTGTTGCCATTTGTAAATTTAAATTTCTCTAAAATTTTCTTATTTTAACCTTATCTAGCGTTTGATTATTATGGTATATTAAATAAAAACAAAAACCAGACTTATGCTAAAAATATCAAAACAAGCTTTATAGCAGGCGGTACCCATTAATTTTCATCTGGTTTGAGATTTGCAAATGGGTACCGCCTGCTATAAAGCTTGTTACGATCTTTTTTTTATACCACTTAGATGGCAGACGGCCCACCTGATGGAAAGTGGTTGCCATGGCCTATGGACGTGTGCAACACCAGGGGCGTCACACTCGCGCTGCCGACCCTGGAGAAACCTTCTTGAAGAACCTTATTGTAGTCGCTTTGGAAAACTACAGCAGGGAGCTCATTTCACAGCTTAAGCGTGCGTGGGATGAAGTTCCTTTCATACCGCACGGTTCGCACCATTTCTGGTCGCAATGTGTGAGGATGAACTCCCTGTCTATGGCGAGCGGTGCGATGATAAAAAGTAGCTGTCGGCATCATGTCAAACAATTCATCTGAGCACAAATCAAAAAAAAATTTTTACCGCATACATTTTTGTGTCAAAAACCCAACATGTAGCCTTTGTTCATATGTACCCAAGAACACTTAGGTAATAAATACCTTTCATTTGAGATATGAATATTTGAAATCCGCGCAGTGAATCAGAGAAGATATGATGTAATAAAGAATATTACAAACATACATACAAACATACAAGATACGCGCGAAAAACATAACCCTTATTGGCAGTAGTTAAAATGATAGCGCGTTTGAGATATCAATTGTTCTTTCTTCGCATAGTTTTCATATAATCATCGCATTAATCCCGGCTGCATCTAAAGCTTATATTTTAGAGCCCAATGTCTACTTTCCTACTCTTCCTATTGATTTCGCATTAGGCTTTTGCGAATACGACTGCAATCTCACCCTTTAACCTGCACCCGAATCTCGTCTGTTTATCATCAGTTAGGTGTGCCGGTAAGCAGGGCCCTTATTTTGCTAATATTTTTATCATAGCAAACCACTACCGTGCCACTGGCACTGTAACAAATGCCCAATTTCAATATGATGTATGTATACAACATTGCGCGGCATTTAAGGGTTAACTTCAGATTTAACTGTTATATTGTTATAGTCTTAAATTAAATGACGATCTTGTAGAGTAAATGAAAAATGTTATAAAATCTTTCTCTTCTCATTTTGGACCTTAAAAATTCTGCTATAAAGTCTAAAATTTAATGACATTTTATACATTGTCAGCGGTATGACAGTGGTGTTGTTATGACATAAAATAAGGAGAGTCGGGAGCCAGGTAACTTCGAATTTGGCCCCGAGGCTACACCCACAATTTTCATATTTACGAAATACCCCCACTTAAAGTGTAGACCGACCTAGTCGCCGTTGGTGAAATGTGGGTGTTAAATTTATCCCTTTAACAGCCTCCGTGACGTAGCGGTAGTGAACGTGGCCGCAACGCAGGAGGCGCGGGTTCGATCCCCGCTCAGTGTAAATATTTGTATGCATGAATATGGGTATTTACATTGGTCTGGTCGTGCCTCGGAGAGCACGTTAAGCCATCGGTCCCAGTTGCCATACGAACACCTATGGCAATCGTTACGGGTAGTTGGAGCCCTCAAAAGTCCAACAACTGGTCTAACTGCAATGCTTCGATATCGCCTTTGGGTTGCGGAGGTCAGATAGCAGTCGCTTCCCGGAAAATGATGAAGTTTGGCCAAATCCGCAGTTGGACGGGTGAACGCGGACCCCAGACTCCAAGTTGGTAGCTTCGGATGAGACGAGGATTAACGCTAGGATGAAAAAGTCTATCCATTTAAGTATATACATGCGTTATATAATTTCTTGATATACTCTTACACTGTTTACTGCAATTTTACTTCACGAGGGCTCGTTATGTACATTTGCTTCACGTCATTCTGCATAAATTTGCTTACAAATGCCTCATTATCCGCCCCTTAGAGCGTTTTCACACTCATCCGATATCCGATAGCCGAAATCGGTGTCGGACTCCGCAGCCGATATCCGATAGTCGACACCTTGTGCTGTTTTCACATTTATCCTATAAAATTCGGCCCGATATGGCCATTTACTCGAAAGCATAGACTAGTTAGAGATGCTAGGGATTAAAAAAAATGTGCAAGCAATTTTCGACCTTATTGACATGACATGCTATCGAGTTTTTTTCTTATATTCGTGATCAGCGTCATCAATTAAAGCGAAAAGACATGTAAATAAGAAAATGTCATAAAGGTAGAAAATTGATTGCAGTCGCTGTTTAAGTCTTTTTGTGATTCGATATTGGGGCAACATAGTTGTGTTAGCTCCGATAACCGATATCGGGCCGGACAATTTGAAAGACAGACAACTATCTTATACATTTGACTTCTTCCGATATCGGATGTCGGATATCGGATGAATGTAAAAACGCTCTTAGATTACAAGTGTTGATAATTACTAACACGATTTGATGCCTATTTGTTTTATTTTTTGTTAGATTTGCATTTGTTTTGTTGTATTTTGTTAATGTAAACCCTCTATGTAATTGTGTTAATTTTATTTTTTTTATTCTATGTAAATAATTTAACGAATTCTACCACCTATTTATATGGACAATGACACATTGTTGCTGATTAAGTAGCTTTCTTTCACGATAATGATTTTCTTGAGTTACATACAGCCGGTTTTTATACCACTCAGGTGTTACAAGCACAGCCCACCTGATGGAAAGTGGTTACCCTGGCCTATGGATGTGTTCAACACCAGGGGAGTCACACTCGTGCTGCCGAACCTGTAAGAACAGAGAGTGTTTGTGCCGGCAGTACCGAGGATAAAGCAGGACATGCTTGGTTATTAGTTCCAAAAGGAAGTAAGATTGATTTGAATATTACCATAATGTTCTTGGTTTTGGTGAGAATTTTACAAAACCATACCGGGTGGAATAGTGACTTTGATCACTATGCAGGATATCACAAGACCTGTTGCCAAATCGGATTTGTGACTTCCTACATATCCATACTTATAAATTTTACACGACCATGTCGGGTGAGAATAGTGACATTGATCACTATGCCGGATATCAAAGGACCTGTTGCCAAATCAAATTTGTGACTTCCTACTTATTCATACTTATAAATTTTACACGACCATGTCGGGTGGAATAGTGACATTGATCACTATGCCGGATATCAAAGGACCTGTTGCCAAATCAAATTTGTGACTTCCTACTTATTCATACTTATAAATTTTACACGACCATGTCGGGTGGAATAGTGACATTGATCACTATGCCGGATATCAAAGGACCTGTTGCCAAATCAAATTTGTGACTTCCTACTTATTCATACTTATAAATTTTACACGACCATGTCGGGTGCAATAGTGGCATTGATCGCTATGCAGGATACCACAGGACCTGTTGCCAAATCGAATTTGTGACTTCCTACATATTCATACTTATAAATTTTACACGACCATGTCGGGTGGAATAGTGGCATTGATCGCTATGCAGGATACCACAGGAATTGTTGGCAAATCGGATTTGTGACTTCTTACATATCCATACTAATAAATTTTACACGACCATGCCGGGTAGAATTGTGACATTGATCACTATGCAAAATATCGCAGGACATGTTGCCAAATCGGATTTTTGACTTGCTACATACTCGTACTTATAAATTTTACACAACCATGCCGGGTGGAATAATGGTGTAGTCCACTTAGAGCACCCAGCCGAATAGCACCTGAGCGAATAGCACCTAGCCATGTCCATGAACAGCACCTATCAAAATTTTTGGCAGGTGCTATTCGTGGATACTAATTTATTTGTACAATGTTGTCCACGAAGAGCACCTATGACGCAGCGAGCTAGTGCTGGGATGTAGAGGGGGCATGCTGTCTCCTGACACGTATTGTAGTGACCCCGATTTAGAATATAACTGATATTATTAGTCGCTATAGCTGTTAGCAAACCTAATGTTAAGGTTTATACCTTTCCAGTAACTTCCAAGAAATAACACTGTTACTAGTTAAGGGAAAAAAACAGTCATTGACAACACCCTCACCGGGCATGGCTGCTTTGGGTGCATGGTTCATGCATCATATAGTGCGCGAGCCAAAGCCGTGTGCCACCATTATCAGGATCGTACCATGGATACACCGCGTCATACACTGGTAGAATATCTACCCAGTGGATGGAGCGGACGACTGACCTCGAAACGACCTCGGATCCGCAAGCTTCACGCTCTAAGTCTAGAGGCTCTCCATGAATATTAATAGCTTATAAAAGTACATGTAATACTCCGGTCTTATTTACGAGACGAGCCAGGCGGCCCAACTTGGAGTACTGTTGTCATCTCTCAGAAGGGGCACCTGAAAATGA
The DNA here is from genome assembly GCA_949126895.1 of Eilema caniola. Lineage (NCBI taxonomy): Eukaryota > Metazoa > Arthropoda > Insecta > Lepidoptera > Erebidae > Eilema > Eilema caniola. Next base: position 4,963,118 of record OX421476.1, read on the forward strand.
ACTGGAATCCGTTTGATTTGACTCGGTGCAAAAACGGACACTGTGGACACGGACACGCTCAGCTGGGCACTGATCGCCCTGCTGTAATTTTCTCAAGTGACAACAATATGGGCGACTCCAAGTAGGTAAAAGGTTATTACAGGGATGGCAGCGTGAGTATGATGCTCCTAGTTCATAGACTACGGTAACCGTTTCCCATAAGGTGAACCGTAAGTATTTGGCTTTTTTTTAACGTGCGGGAAATCCCCACGAATACCACCCCCGTCGGAGCCGGAGGGGGAGGTTATGTCGGACTCAAACCGACTAAACCGCACACCGACTGTGGGTGGCAGTGCAAGGCCGAAAGTGAGGTAACTATAGAGCATATCCCTGGCACCCCGGCTGATTCAGGACCCTCTCTCTCGATCTGGCCCTCTTCGGGTGGGGGGACCACGGGATCCCCAATTTGTCTCCGGTATTAGGGAGGAGGGGCGAAGGGTGCCGCTGCCGCGGCCTACTTCTGCTAGGCTGACAGGCGGCTCCACCTGTCACTGCTAGGCCCGCGCTCATGGGGGACGGAGGTCAGTCATCGACCTCCGACGCTCGAGTTGCCTCAGTTGGCAAGCAGCTAGGGCCGTGAGTCTTCTTCGTTCCCGGTCAGGCTCGCAACCCACCGCCTCCTTCACGAGCATAACTTGCTCGCAGAAAGAGGTGCCGGCCGCCCAAGCAGCGGACCATTGCCGTGAGCAAGGTGACAAGCATGAGAGCTCTTGCTCCCACTCCCATTAGCTCCCGCCTCGGCGCCTCCCACGCGGGACACTCAGTGAGTGTGTGCAGCTCCGACCTCCTCCTCGTTCCCGTCGCAGTGATGGCACTCGGGCGTTAGCTCTTTCCTCTTCTGACACAGATACCGCCCGAAGCTCCCGTGCTCGGTGATCATCTGTGTCGTAGGTATATGGCTTGCCACCTAAACACCTCTACAATATTGGGGATTCTAAACAATACAGAACATTCTGAGTTAGAATTTCGAATGTGCTGCTCTATCAAAAGAATATTTTTTGTATACGACACTTCAATTTGAATTCTCCTCGCCTGATGGTTAGCTGAAGGCAAGAGAGTCGCCATTACATACACGTACCATGTTAACAATGGTGGCACTCAGCTTGACGGCCTTATCAAATATTGTGGGCCGAAATTTGGAACGCTATTCATTTCATTCTGTCGGAACGATGTAAGAAATTCTGATTCTGATTTATTCTCTACTAGCTGTTGTTCTCGGCTACGCCCGTGAGGATGGCGGTTATCGCGACCAAACAGCCAATGTTCATTCTCAAGGTCTAATATAGGGGATATCAAATTTCATCAAAATCGGTCTAGTGGTTTATGCATGAACTTACAGACACACAGCTTATCATACAGACAGAGTTACATTCTCATTTATAATATTACTAGCTTTTACCCGCGGCTCCGCCCGCGTGAATGTCGGTTATCACGACCGAACATAGCCTATTAGTATTACTAGTACGGAGCATATGGATGTGTGAGGACCATTGTGATTATTTATTATTGAATAGTATTCTGGGCATTCCAATTTTAGAGTATGAAATTTTATGGTCCAAATCCATAGCTTATGCCATATTATATCATCCAACATTCACTTCCATACATAAGTGTGGAGTCCAGTACTTCCTTATATACAGCCAGGCCTGTTTTTGAGTGATTCGGGCTTTTCACAAAGTCATGCAAACCGTAGGACTGGTGCACGACATTCACGACCGATGTTCAGGAGCACAATTGTAGGGAAATCACGAATGTTTGAAGTGCGCCATTAGTTTTTGAAAAAATAAAATTCGATGTCTTTGACGACCAAATCGAGTGTGACGATTTAAATAATTAGTTATTTGATTAAATTCTCTATAAAAAATCATAATGGAAGACCCATAGAGCGCACTATGGCATGTCAGTAAAATGTAACGTCAATGTCATCTTGTTTATTCTGCTGAAGAGACACGTCAAAAATATATTTTCGTATATATTTCGTATGTATTTTCGTACGTAGCTATATACTAGTATGAGAGTAAATTTATATGCTGCTGTATGTTATTTTCTGTGCTTAGTTTTCTCTGTGAATACCGGACTCATATGCAGAAAGTCATTGCTTGGCTATTGAACACTTTATCAATTTCGGCTGAAAACGTTACTGTAATATATATACCTCTAGATCAATTACCTACACCATGAATTTAATAATGTACTTCGGACTGGTGGGTATATTACATTACCAGCTGCACAATTGTTCGATTACATAATATGATCTTTTCATGATATTAATGTTGTAGGTATAATAAGAATAACAATAAAACAGTATGATATTGAAATTGATTTTAATTTCTTTGTGTTGCATAGATTCCTTTCCTTCATCAACACAATGCGGAGGCATGCGGTGGCAAGCAATTTTATATCGTGTCACACTTTTACTTATTGTTTGTTCTATGGGATAAGCGGTTGTATGGTAAGTTCGCCACTTTCACGTTATGAAGAATGGCTACTGAGGTGCCATACTAGCCTCTCCAGGATGCAGGAACTCACCGGGCATGGCTGCTTTGGCTACATAACCATTCATCATATATAACGCCACGCCTTGTAACGACGTATACCACACTGTCAGGGTTGAGTACGGAACCCTCAGTGCACAAGAAACACGCCATTTAGTTCCGTGCATCTCAATAAAATATTCCGTTATTATAATCTTCCTTATACAACCTTTAAACAGGGATATGAGCCTGTTTAAGTGCTTTACCTACTCAAACCTTGTGTCATAATGATGTTTAGTTTTTTTGTGCGTGCGGGAAATCCCCATGGTTAGCGGATACCGGAGCCGGAGGGAGAGGTTATGTCGGACTCGAACCGACTAAACCGCACACCGTCTATGGGTCGTTGTGCTAGGCCGAAGGTGAGGTTGTCTTCGACATATTCCTCGCACCTCGGCTGGCCCAGGGCCATCCCTCTCTGTCTGGCCCTCCTCGGGAGGGGGGACCACGCAGTCCCCAACTCGCCCCGGAATAGGGAGGTGCGTATCGCGCGATGCACGCGATGTCGTGGTTTGCTTTTGCTAGGGTGACAGGCGGCTCCACTTGTCAGCCTCAGGCCCGCGCCCATGGGTGGCAGAAGTCGTCCGATGCCGTATCTAAATGGGGATGTGATGGATCCTCCGGGCAAAGTGAGTTTAAACAAACTCTACCGGAAGAAAACGAACAAATATCGGATGCCCATTTGTTTATAGTGTCTCTATTTCAATATTACAAACAGACAATCCAATTTGATTTATATCTATAGATAGATGTATGTAAAGGGGTCTTCGATACAAATATTACTTGTAAATTATTAAAGACGTGAGTGCATGAAGGGGGTAACTAACATTATTATGATTTAAGATTTTTTGCGTTATGATGATTACAGGTATCATAAATATCAAAAAACGCTGTAGATTAAAACGAGTAAATTACGGGTTTATTACATGGGTTAAAGAAAGTCATGAGGTCAAATTAAGGACAAAAAAGCCCCAGGCTACATCTATTACTTCATAGAATTGCTAGGACCTGTGTTCTATACGATGTAATATATCAACGCTTGTTCAAAATAGCAACGTGACCATTGATAGAATACTCCTTTCTGAAGTACATAGTTTTGTAGAGGAAATTTAAAACGTGGTTGAATTCTCTTTGCTTTATATTATAATGTCATCAATGTTATTCTGTCATTGTTTTATGACGGCTTTATAGTAAAAAAATATTATCAGAGGGCCCCCTGAAATCCAACGACACGACCTGATCGTCCACCTGAATCTCGTGAGGGGCGGACACACGGAAACAAATTTACTGGCGTGGCTAACGTAGCTCTGGTACACTTGACATTGCCAAAATTGTGATTTCCTGCAGAGGCCAGTTTGAAGAAGTTGAAGTTATTATAGGAGGCCTCAGTTATATTCTGCGCGTTTTTTTTATATATCTCAATTAACTTCATTGCAAGTAAAGTGGAACAGTTTCTGAGACCGGATCGCTTCGCTGGATCAGACGACAGTTGGAGACAACAAACTCTAGTTGCTGACAAGTCATATTCCACAATGTGTATATAGCTCAGTGACTGCACGACATTACGCCACGGTGATGATAGCTGTATGCTGAGGTTAAAAAAACCATATCACAGCAAATAACGATGTCCATCCAAGTGCAACCATCGATTCTTACTTAAAAGCTTTTAAATGTCTATCGATGACGAAACAAATATGAAAAGTTGGAATCTTTTCACCACAAATTAGCTAACACCTAGAAAACCTGGCATACAATAAGGGGTCGCAGAAAACAATTCACAATACTTCAACTTACCAGCACACAGCAAGCACAGTGCGCCTCTGAATCGGACTAAAAACGACTACCGACTGCGGCTGCGACTACAGTTGCATATGTTCATAGTATATATAATTATGAATTATGATTATTTTAGGTGATGTAATTATAAGAGAAGACAATAAATATATGTAAATACTATGAATTGGAATAATGTTCTTTTATTTTCATTTTTGGCTTATCACATAGTTATTTACCACTAAATTACTTAATAATTTTAAGCACTGTATATTTAATTGGCACCCCCTCACGCTTCTCCTTACCAGGGCTAACGATTAGGTGGTCATGCCATGTTGGACTCGAACCGATCGGATCGGATTGGAGGTGTTTCCTTACATCGGCATGTGACCGAGGTATCTAGTATGCCCTAGAAAGAATATCCCAGATACTTCGATCAGCCTCAGTTCAATAAAAATGCACGCCCGGGAATCTGACGTGAAATACTGCCACCCTGGGTACCAGGGCACGCCGTGATTGCGGCGGTAAGACCCATCATGTGGGAGTACCTAGAGGGGCTACACGGTAGCCCCTCGTACCGTCAGACGCAGATAATTACCGGACACCGTAGTTTCGGGCGGTATCTACATCTAATGGGCATAGAGCCAACGCCCGAGTGCCATCACTGCGATGCCAACGTGGACTCGGGGCTGCACACACTCACCGAGTGTCCGGCGTTTGAGACGCCGAGGCGGGAACTTGTGACGGCTCTGGGGGTGAGAGTGCTCACGCTCTCCACTCTGCTCACGGCGATGGTCCGCTGCGTGGATGCGTGGGCGGCCAGCGCCTCGTTCTGCGATCATGTTCGTGAAGGAGACAGCAGAGCGGGCGCGGCGCGATTAACGAGACAGACTCGCAGACATCGCTGCCCGCGTTCGTAAGCGGCTCGGGCGTCGGAGAGCGCAGACCGACCTCCGCCCCCCATGAGCGCGGGCATGAGGGTGACGGGTGGAGCCACCCGTCACCCTTGTAGAAGCAGGCTATGGCGGCGCGCACATCATCCCTCCCCAAACCGGGGGCGAGTCGGGGACCGCGTGGTCCCCCCTACCGAGGAGGGCCAGATCGAGAGACAGACCCTGGGTCGGCCGGAGTGCGAGGGATATGTCGCCTGACAATCTCACCTTCGGCCTAACACAATGACCCACAGACGGCGTGCGGTTTAGTCGGTTCGAGTTCGACATAACCTCCCCCTCCGGCTCCGGAGGAGGTATCCGTTTGGATTTCCCGCACGTAAAAAAAAGCCACCCTGGGTACGCAAGCACTATTATCTGTTCTTCTGTTGCTTCTGCTAGGCCCTAGCAGCCTTGCTTTAGCCAAAACTTTCACTTTAAGGCTTGGACTCAGCACTAACAATCGTCTTTTCCATGATTTGGTTTGATTAGGAAGGTGTGTCATATCAGTTATATTCTAAATCGGGGTCACTACAACACGTGGCAGGAGTCAGCATGCCTCCTCTACATCCCAGCACTAGCTCGCTGCGTCATAGGTGCTCTTCGTGGACAACATTGTACAAATAAATTAGTATCCACGAATAGCACCTGCCAAAAATTTTGATAGGTGCTGTTCATGGACATGGCTAGGTGCTATTCGCGCAGGTGCTATTCGACTGGGTGCTCTAAGTGGACTACACCGGAATAATGACTTTGATTTTGATTATGATGTATTTTTAGGCCGTATAGAAATTACTACTAATATTATTTACTAATATGACTAATTATGACCATTGACATGTGACTCCTGTCTAACGGATCCGGCGGCTGGGTCTCGAGGTGGCTCTGCACAACTCCGAGGCCATGTTCTTTCATGGCCTTCGGCGCAGGCCAGACCCGGGACCCAGCCTTACAGTGGGAGGCACTCCCATCGACATCAAGCCCCTGTTGATGTCGATGGGACTTCGGACAGCATTTCCGAAGTCTGCGCCCCAAGTTGGTCACCACGGCGAATGCCTTGGGTCGGTTATTGCCCAACTTGAAGGGCCCAGAGGCCTCCTGCAGGTGACTTTACGCAGGTGTCGTGCGGTCCATGGCCCTATACGGGTGCCCCGTGTGGGCGAACACCCTGGAGGTCAGATTCCTGCCTCTGCTCCGTACGGCGCAGAGAACGATGGCCTCCAGAGCCATCAGGGGATAGCGCACGATATCCTTCGAAGCGGCGAGTCTCCTAGCCGGATCGCCACCGTGGATCCTGGAGCGTGGGCGGCCAGCGCCTCCTTCTGCGAGCAGTTCATGCTCGTGAAGGAGACAGCAGAGCGTTAGCGGTGTGATGAGCGAGAGAGACAGTAGATGTAATGTGCGTTAGTGTTGACCCGGTGAGTATACCTGTTAAGACTATTATTGTTCCCAATTCTTTTATTATCGTCTTATGTTGAGACATATTCAGGTGGCTTAAGTTTCTTAAGGTGGACCCCGTGCTCCGAGTAAGAGCCTCGGAGCGATCAGGACGACGCTGTGGTAAATAACTATTCTAAGATATTTCATCCAACGCTATTTAGACCTAAGGCAGATAAGAAAAGGTTAGATGAGTTCTAACGGATAAACAAAATACTATCTAAAGTTTTTGCGAATATCACCCATTGATATATAACCACATTGTAACAGTTTCTATGGCGAATTAATTGTTATTATTTTAGCTGTCGTTTAGTTTATTAAAGTAAATAATCTATACAAATAAATATAATTGGAGTGTCTGTTTGTAATATTAAAATAACCGTCTTCTACTACATGCATATGAATATAATACGGTACATCCGCCAAAATAACATTTTTTACAATTTTTGTATGTCTGTCTGTTTGTTCCGGCTAATCTCTGAAATGGCTGGACCGATTTTGGCAGGTAGCTGATGTAATAAGGAGTAACTTAGGCTACTTTTATTTTAGAAAAATAGCGTTGACTCAACATTAAGCGATAACCGGCATCCACGCTGGCGGAGCCGTGGGCAACAGCTAGTAATAAATAAATCGCAATAGAATCCATTAAAAGGTGGTTTTATTTCAATGGATAAACATAATTTTGCAAAAATATATACATTCACGCTCACGTCTATTTTCATTCAGGGTAGGCAGAAACAATAGCCTGTCATTTGCCGCAATCTTCACATCCTTCAAGAGCTTTCTACTACTGTCATTCAATATTATCATCATCATATCAGCCGCACATAGTCCACTGTTGAACATTGACCTCTCCTATGGACTTCCAGAACGACCGATCTAAAGTATATTATATATTTGTAAATATACACACATCAACATTGTCTAGGGATATTTTAATTAAACCTAAATAACTGAAATGATATTAACTTTTTGTTAAGACACCTACACATTAAAATAAACCTTGTTTAATAGCCTATCTAAGCTGACAATGAACTTTCAGATAAAGTTAAATTAAAAAAAAAACTTAGAAGAAGAGGAAAATCTCAGACAAAATTTCAATCTTAACTTTATTTTTGAAACATCAAAATCTAAACAAAACAAATATTTTTTTATGAAAATTGTTGAAAACTTAAAATTAATAAGTGTATGTTTGTAAATACATATTTATAAATATATATAAATACATTTTTTTAATATATACACACTTCGTACTGAGTGGCAGTCGAACCCGCGACCGTGCGAATGGAACGCTGGTAATCCTTCAGAGAGCGTCCTGATTTTGGTGAACCTAAATTCCCTACAGCTTGCTAGGGAAGTCCAATCGTTAGTATTAGGTTGGGTTATCAGCCGTCCAATTAACTGCCTAGGCAGTTAACTAAACGCCGCCATTCAATTAACGGCCTGAATGATATTCAGCCGTCTCGTTTATTACATCATTTAATAACCTGGCTGGCTAATGCTTAGGCCAATCGTAAAATGAGGCACTACCTCGAAATAAGATAGAAAATTACATACATATATACTGTAAATTCCCGAGGGGGTAGACAGAGGTGTATTCACAGTAAATTAGTGATAGGTTTATTATCATAGCTGCGCAATCCGACTTGGTTAGGTTAGGTCAGAAGCCTACGTGGTTATTTTATTTTTATAACCCTGCAGAAATAAGTCATTTTTCTAACTGTTTAATTAAATGGCTAAGCAAGTAGTTAAACGTCATCGATCCAAGCTATTTGCCTAGCCGTTCAATTAAATGTCTGAACACCATTCAGGCCGTTAATTGAATGGCGCCGTTTGGTTAACTGCCTAGGCAGTTAGTTGAACGACTGATTAATCTAATTGACGGCGACATATATTGTCGTAAGATTGTGTCTGCGTGTCAGGAATGTGGGCTCCTTGTACCACCATTACGTTTTCACATGTACAGTCACGCTGTTAATATAAATGCGAAGCAACGTCAGTACTGTCACCGACAGCTTGACGTAGGTCGTACAGTATTGGTGACATAAGCGAAATTGTTGCTACCCCAAGTCCTTTAATGTCCTGTGTGGCGTACCGGTAAAACGTAACTGCTAAATCGTAGGTTAATTTCTTCTAAGTGTAAATAATTCTGTATATGTATTTCATTGCGTGTGTGTGTACGTGTGTGTGTGTGTGTGTCCTCTTCCCGGGATAAGGGCCTGCGTTGGGGTCTTAGCAGTTGTTTAACAGGTGCACCGAGAAGCCAGGCGCGGTTACGTCATTATATTACAGACGCCTGGTGAATCTATTTTTGGTTCAAACGTAAGATGTTAAGTCTAAGTACAGTGTTACCCTCATAGTGTTCGTGTCTTTTTATAAGCGACAATGAATGCTTATATAAACCATATTACCGAGCACAAAGGATCATTACTTCAAAGAGCTTACCTACAACGAATAAAATATTATCCTTCAGGCCTATTCAAGTTTCTCTGTTTTCAGCTATGTACTGTAAGTTTAAAGAGAATAATTACAAATACAATAACTTCGGAAAAATAAAGCTTTTAGAGATACTTATTTCTACGTATCAATTGATGACTAGCTTTTACCCACGGCACTGCTCGCGTGGATGTCTGTTATCGCTATAATATCGGTTACCATTATCAATTGTAGCCTATGTGTTATTCTGATATACAAGGTATATTTATGTAAAATTTCATTAAAATTCATTCAGTAGTTTTTACGTGAAAGAGTAACAGACATCCATCCATCCATCCAACCATCCATACATAAAAAAAATACTTACGCGCTTTTGCGTTTATAATATTTGTAGGATAAATCGAAAATAAATACTATCTATTACTGAATAAATATACAGAAAGAAGTTATGAAATTATTTTTCAGTCCTAATTACTCTCGAAAGTTTCCATGAAATCGTTTAGATAAAATTATTGAGTAAGAATTATATTTGATATTCTCCAGAATACAGAATACGCCTAATTTGCCCGATAGCATTACCTTTTGTGCCTACTTGTAAATATAACCTAATATGTATGTATATGAAACTATTAGTTGAAGTATGTAATAAAGATATTATTATTTCTATTTTTTTGGTAGATACTGACATAAAGTGGCAGCACAGTTGTTTTTCTTAAGTCAATCAAATGAATAGCAGCCTCCTTTAGAACAAGGGTCGTCGAGTAGCAACTCCAAAATTAGTTTGTAATTTTCAACTTAAATTGATAATATATTTTCAATATTTGTTTCACGTTTCGTTAATAATGCAGTGTAAAATTCTCTCTAATGTATAAAATTTCCGTGTCTCAGTGTTTGTGTTACGAATATTTTAGTGCATATTTGATAAACCTCTTAGTTAGAAAGCCCGTCAGAAAATATATAAATATCCTCTTTTATTTTTTGGATATTTTTTCGTGATTTTGAAATACATACATGTGTACAATACAACCCTAAATTTTTACCCTTTTTCTTCTATTAAAAATTGAAAGGCAAAATCGAAAACAACATTTGCCTCCTCAAAAAGTATTATATATAATAAGTTACAGTGAATGTCAGAAATGCAGTATATATTAAGATACACTGGTGACTGTTAACATCCACCAAGTGTTTTGTCGAATGTCCGTTATTTATCCTTTCCATGACGATTTTTGTCATTCACCTGTAACTGGAAACATAATCACGACGACTTGGTCAAAGTTCTTTATGAGCGAAATTATGATGCGCGGAAGCGAACAAAGCGAACCCGTGGACAAAGCGCGTCCCGACAAGACTCTTCGTTGGTTTTCTTGTGATAACGTACAAAGAAATCCCATAAAAAAACAACAATACTTGTCAAAAGAACCAAGTCACGCTACTACCGTAAAAAGTTGTGAGATCTAAGAAATATCAATCAATCCCTAAGTTGTTACGTAATTATCTAACCTAACAACATCTTATAGTGACAATTTTAAGATGGATGCATAGAGGTAAGAAGGGTATGATGACGACCTTCGCCATATCCGTCGTGTCAAGTTACTTGTGGCAATACATGAAGATATAGGAGCCATTTGAAAACAAAAATCCTCCGTTGTAAAAAGTACCTACCTGACTATAAAAATTTAACCAGAACGCCTGCCAACGGTAACATATCAAAATCTAATTTTCGGGCTTTTGAACTTTCGGGATTCTGAACTTAGGGAGTTATAGAATTTAAATATATCGTATTTTGGTATTTCGTACATTCGGTATTTTGATACGTAACCGAAAGAAATGATGATGTTGAGTTGAAAGATTTGCGAAAAGTGAGTATTTTGAACACAAATCGGTAGTTTAAAATAAAACACTTTTCTTTGTTTCTTAACATTCACACAAGTTGTAACTCGCCTAATCTAAGGTCCACACTATCTCTTCTGCACATGTTAACATATAAATTTAAAAAAAAATGGACTTACACTATCGATTTTGGTGATAAAAGATATGGTGCATATTAAACATTCACTAATTTCGGACATTTACAGTAACAAATATATATATTTTAAGGTTTAAATTGAAAAACTAAAGAAACGCGTAACAATAATTAACATGTTTAATTTCCCCACCTTTTTTGATTTATAATAGTAAAAACAATATTACCACTACTAATAAAATTATTATTAAATTTATCACTAAGATAAAACTATGATCTTTTTCCATATATATTTGACCAGCGTTATCGATATTTGGTTACTTGTTATGTTTTTTTTTATATAATAGGTATTGTAATACCTACTGTTACAATATCGATATTTTATTGAGTATTTCTAACTATGCTATATAATACATACAAAGATGACATAGAAAAGGGGGAGAGACTGCAACTTTAGACATCGAAAAATACCTCCCCATCGACCTCTACTGGTACCGTGCCTAAGAGGTTGGCGGCATTATCACACTGAATAGCGATACTAATTCTTTAAGCGGGGTACAGGTGCTATGGTCACGGCAGCCGGTCGAGCCCACAAAAATCCGACTACTCCAACTACAGAACTTTGAAATCGCCAATAGGTTGCAGGGGTCATATGAAGGTCGCTACTCGGAATATATCGAAGTTCAGCAATATCTTAGTTATATAACTAGTATACCAACACCACCGTGTTGAGTAAAGACTCAGAAAACGATGATTGAGTACCTATTACTTAGAAATTTATTACCATCAAAAGTTTTTCCTACAAAACCCAAAAGGCGCTAATAAAATAAATATTATAGTTACAAAAACACGTAACTTCGAGATATTTTCTTACAAAATATCTTAGATAAGTGTATCCCTCGTGGAATTCACAGTTTCCTTAATTATCCAAATACTGAGCAAGGCCAAAATGAATTGAAATACGCAGTGGGTACTTATTTGATTGTCCAAATCCAATCCAAACCGGTCAAGTCAATCTCAAGATTTGAATTTTGCAACACATTAGTGATATTGCCTGACAATTTCATGTGTCAATGAAGTCACTTGATTGTGATTCGCAATAGTTCGCAATATAGTCCTTTAAAAAATTACATTTGGCCTGCCACCAAAAAAAAAGTAACATTTAATTGGACTAATATCAATTTCTGAACATACATCAATACAAGCAAATTCCCTTACTGATACAGGCCAATATTTGGTAAAATTAAAAGCATAAATTTCAATGAATAAAATTTGTAATCCCAAATTAATTACCACAGATTTTCATTGTTGAAATAGATTTAAATATTGATTTGAAATCAGTGTAATGGCGACAGGCAGTTTAATGAGTAGGGTTGGAATGTGAAAACATGCCCCAATGTTAAGCTATCCTCATTCATTAATTTACAGATTGAAACTAACCGCGTGGTTCCCGGCAGAGTAGAATTTGGGCCACCCCTTCTCTTCCCATGTGGTGTCGTACAAGGCGACTAAGGGATAGGGCTGATTAACTTCAACATCAGACAGATATGTACAGCCCAGACTCAGCCTCAGGTATATGGCTCGAGTCAACAATAGTGCCCGGAATACGGCAATAGGCTATACGTGGGACCGAATCAGATTGGTGAAATGTGGGTGTTAATTCACCTCTGCCTAACCCTCCGGGGATAAAGGCGTGATTATATGTATGTATGTAACTAACCCGGAATTCTTATCTATGGAATCCATTGAAATAGGTACGTATATATTATGTAGCAGTCGAGCCAAAACTCTCATCTTGCTGGTCAATTTCATGGTGTAAAATAAATCAGGTAAGTTATGCAAAGTGTACTAACAGCTTCATAGTGTACCTTTTTTTTCGTGTGGAAATGTGTGCGTGGTGTGGTGGGGTTGGTTATATCGAACTTGAACAGACGACACGCCTACTTAGATTTTCTTATGTCAGGGTGTGAGTTAAGTATAAGGAAAAGTCAATAATTAGGTTTGTATAAAAGAAAATTTCTAACATCACGGGTTTGGATTTTCATGTGAGTGAGTTGTACAAGCTAATAAGTAATGAGAAAAAAAAACATCACAGCCAATATTTTCTGATAACATATAGCACATTTTATGAATAAATGAAGCTTGCTTTTTATTATTCTCGAGTACGTATTGAGATATCTTTGTTATTTTATGTTGTTAGATGCTATTCTTCGTGTCATTTGCTTTCTAAAAAAAGGAAATGGAGAATGAATGTGATATTTCATATATTTTTTTACCGTACATGTTTCTCTAAATGAGAAAACAATAAAAAAAGCAATAAATCAGAACTATTTTTTTACTCTTCTTCTATGGTTCTTACAAATTAAATTTCGTTCTTTGGAACAACATACAAAAATAGATAACATAATTATGTTAAACTCTATTGAAAACAAAAATCTAAACACTCATGACAAATCAAACTCTTAGGTAATTAACTTTGCTAATAAGTTTATCACGAGTATCCTTCATTCATTCATTCATCCTCGTATTACATAGTTAATCCATACGAAAGTGATTATGGATACGAACTAATCAAGCTTTTCCAGCGACCTTTCGGCGCATATTTTCAGAATAACGACGTAGGCTGTGTTGGGAGACGACCACGTACATTCGCATCGCTCAGTCTGTACACAGCCGGCGCCCGATACTAACCTCTGTGCAGCTACAAGCCGCCAACTACACGATAATCGTTAAAACTTGGCTGAACACAGTTCAACACAACCACGCTTTACAAATAAAAAAAAAGAATCTTAAAAACAGAACGCTGACTTTTTCGCATACAAAATATCGCGTTCTATTTTCAAAAACTGATCCTTTTTAAAAGTGCGTTCTAGAACTCCATTTCGCTGTCATTATTTTTTATATGTGAATGGTTTCAGAATAGGAACTGTGAAATAAAGTTGACAAAAGAACTAAACTTTTATTGTTGTGGAGGTTTACGAGTGTAGTGTTGCCTCTTGCGAACGAAGTCGCCTCGTGAAAAGGTTTGTAAACACCTTTATTTTTCTTTTTGTTACACATAAATACTATAAAAAGTTCTCAGTACATAAACTACACATAAAAAGAAATGGTTATTTAGGTGCTATACTATAATATGACATTGTAGTAAGTTTTATTAAGAATAAAACATAATTTTAATTTATAGGTAGGTACTTTTATAAAATAACTACGAGTATTAGTGTATATTTATTTTATTTTCAATAATGCTTGCTGTTAATTGTTTTAGAAAATCATAAAGTCATCCTTTGATCGAGAGGTCCTGGGTTTGAGTCCTGACGTGATGTAAGCCCACTATTAAAACAAATAATTTAATTTAGCGGGGGGGCCATAAAGATGTTTTGTCCCTATTTTATTCTCTACAAATCTGGTTAAAAAGAAACATGTGATCTTCGGACATTGAAGTGCACAATAAATAATATTATTGGGGGTTAAGTTATTGCCATAAATGAAGTCTTAACTAATTAATTGTCTTACTTGCACACTTAAATTTAACGTACAGTTCGAAAAAAAAAATCCTTCCATTTCCGTGCCAACATAACTAACGTGAACTTTCACAATTAGTAATACTAAACCGTTCGCTTGAATAAAGGATAAAACGACCAAGGTAGCAAAGTTTTAACGACTAAAAGCACACGGTACCCTGTCAAAGCTTTGATGGCACATTTTGTAAACTGTCTCATCAACGCCAATCTAACACAAAATTTCCGCCAACGAAGTGAAAAGGAATGATTGCTCGAAAAAAGCCTGGCACATTTTAAATATGATTTCCGTTCGAAATTCAAATTTCATATTGCTTAGATTTGGAATACGAAGTGACAATTTTATTAGAGCAGTTGCCCAACGATGTTTTGTTTTCAAAATATGCAGACGGCAAAATGATTTGTAATTTGTGCGTATGAAACCTTCGGCTTTATTGGCACACGTAGTGCGCTCTCCTGTAGTGACGTCTTGAATTCACCTCTAATAATCCAGCATTTATTACTGGTGATGATTTTGACAACAACAATTTAATGACATCAGACGGTTGGCTGTCAAAGCTTTGATGACCCATTTATGGACGGTCTCACCAACGACAATTTAGTAAAATTGCCGCAATCGAAATGAAAAGAAAAATGACTGCTCCAAAAAGGCCTGACTAAACATTTATCATGTGATTGTCATTTGAAAATCATAATTCCAATTGCTTGGATTTAAATTGCTAGAAGATAATTTAAGAGCAGTAATTGTGTATATCAGCCCAGATCTTAGAGGACCAACCTCATCTGTAAGTGGGTACACCTGCGTTGGTAGCATTACGACCTCAAATGCTACCGCCAATAACTCGGAAGTTTATGAATATGAATATTTGTTATAATTTTCCGTACAAACATTGTAATAAATGTAAAAATATCAATATTACAAAGACAATATATAATAATTTAGTGACGTAATACATTCATAATGCTATTGTGATTGTCAGCACTTTCATAAAGTTCAAAGAGAATGCCGTTTTATTGAATAGGGACATCACACTCCAATAACTCTCAATGCTTGTAACTTTTGGATTCATCTGTAGTACTGTTCGGTTCCTTTTACTGTAAGATCGCCAAGTTTTTAACTAACCATTATTACGACTGCTAAACGAATACAAAGGAAATTTGGCACACCGATTTATAGTCTAGAATAGCATATAAGCAAAATTTATCCCGAAACGAGGTATAGGAATGGACATGGGAACTCGAGCAGAATTCATCAAACCCTATCTATTTTTTTTGCGTGAGACGGACACTGACTACTGGAATAAAAAGTCCTTTTGTCCCTGTAATCAGTACCTGTCTATCCTTTTTCTTACAGTAATCAGTGTCTGTCCCGCATAAAAACACCCGTAATCATCTTCTTTAAGAGGATGTGTCGTGATAGCAAACTAGATTGTAGGCTAGTGGAGTCCCTAAAGTTAATTTTCAAGTAAGTTTTTTGGTTCAATGCGATGTTGAATAGTTCGTTTATTAAAGAAGATAATGGGCTATATGTCATCGCAACACTACTCAAGGGAGCGGAGTAATAATCATAAAATATATTATTTGCAAATTTGTAAAATTGCCCATATGGCTTAAAGGGGTGATACGAGATTTCTAAGGGTGCTATTGACGAAGCCGTGACGGGTTGGCTAGTGAGTAGTATTCGCTGAAATTTTCACAAGTTTTTAGACCTTAAAATATTCAGGTGAGCACGCCCCGAACTAACTTTTAATATACTCAACCGATTATACATGTTTGTATTTCGTCTACTGGGAATACAAGCAAAACACGAGAACATTTTACTAACAATATAGTTGTTTTTAAAGTACTCTTTAGACGTCCTTTGTCATAGTATATTTTATTTAAAACATTTTCAAAATGACTCATAAAACACTAAAACTTTCCATCAGACGGTTAATAGGAGTTTAATGGACTTGTACTGAGGTTAGGTATGAACTAATATTGGAATTACAAATATCATTAGTACGATACGAGTTGAAATACGTAACAAAAGCTTTTAAATTTCGATTTTATATAGGTAATTATGGATGGTATTTATTAGAAACTAAGATTACAGTAGATAACGTACTGTATATAGTGTTCTTTTGTATTATGTAAAGGAGAAATCCGAATTTCTTTGACTACAAATTTACGGACTGAAGTTTCGTTAATGTGATTTACTATAAAACTCATTTGCCCGAAATCGTTATATGAGACTTTATATAGCCTAACCCTGCATAAATAACTCCGGACTAACTGTGTGTTACAAAATTGTTACATCTTTCGTTCGTGTTTCATGCGAGCCCGTAGCTTCGGTAGTACGTTTCATAGTAGCCTCATGGTTAAAAAGGATTTTGGGTCTAACATGAAGACATTGGGGAGTACTCAAACACTTGCCGCAAATTTAGTATTTTCATGACAAGAACAATAATGTTGAGAAAAAGCCTCGTATATGCTAGGCCACATTTGACACGAGATATTATTATGCCATATGTTCGGCAATGTTGCGCAACACGCGTGATGTTGCCAGCTGATATGCAATATCACGCGTTTTTATATACCATTTAGGTGGCAGACAAGCTCACGCCCTACCTGATGGAAAATGGTGACCGTGGCCTATGGACTTATGCAACACTAAGAGCGTCGACCTGTAGAAACCCCATATTGTAGTCACTTCGAAAAACCACGGTAGGCGAGGTCCTTATACAGCTAAAACATGCGGGGAAAAATATCCTTTCAAACCTGATAGTGTGTACTGTTTTAAGTTGCAACGTGTCAGGATGTTCCCCCTGCCTGTGTGATAGGTGTGATGATAGAATTATCAAGTTTGTTCAACGATTGATCATGAGTTAACAGGCAATATCCTCGTAGCGTCTCTGTTGTGCAACGTTGTGCAATAATATTAATACCTGTTTACGCTCCACTAGGTTACAGGGCGCAACAATGTTGTCTAATGGATAATATAACAAAAGGAATATAGTCCTAGACTCAAATAGATAAAGAAACAAATCCAATAAAGACCAGTAACTGTACTTAAACATTCCGAAAACTATGGGTACCTACATCAATCGAACCGTGATCACGGTCAGTATAAGTTGACCGAAAAGTTAGGAATTCAAAGGGATTTGATTTTGCAACGTTTTTGACATGAATATTAATGTTTTTTTTTTTCGCAGCGAGCAAGACAACGGTACCTTGATGGTTTAAGAGTCGGTCTTAAGCTCTCGAGTTCCTGGCCTTGAATTCTGGCCATTGAACATTTGCATTATATTACAACATACTCTTATGACAAGACATTCAGGTTAACTGCAGGGATTAGAGAGCATACTAACAATTGCAGTAACTATTAATCGTCGTTACATATAAAATTGCCATTTTATTGAAGGAATTGGAGGAAACGCAATTTGCAGTCCTAACATTTTGGATTTTTTTAGGTATGACCAATCCAAATATTATGTTTTTTTTTTTGTGTATCAATAAGATAACATTAAGCTAACAGTGATTAGTACTATTATCTATTCTGTGCTTTTATTACATTTTTGAAAAGTGACAGCTGTAAAAATGAATAGCATGTAGGAAGTACTGTTTTTGAAGATCGAATTTAATATATCAAGCGGCCAATAAAAACAAAATTTAATACAGAGTTGTAAAATCTTGAAATCAACTTTCAAACAAAGTATAAATAATGGAAATAGCTATTAAATTATAGGACTGACGAACTCATGAATCTGTAAGAAAATTTTGGCAATTTCATATATAATGACCTAATATTATTCTTTAAAAAATTAAAAGAATATAACTGTTGCTGCAATATGTTTTTAATAGATTTTATCGGATTTTCCGTTTTCAACCCACTTTTCCAAACCACGAAAATTTTTGCCAGTTTTAACCGAGACATATCCCACGTGTGAATGAAGGAAACTAAGTATTCGATATGAACTGGATGATCTCATTTTCATATTACATTTATTTTATTATGGTCATAAAGCCATTAAATAGAACACTAAGATTCGCTAGAGATTAGTAGAATTTTGCTAATAAAACGTGAGTGTTATAATAGAACACAACTGGCGTCTCAACTCCTATGGCGTTGGATATATTTAAAACTGACGTTCCAATATTAAAGAGTAACTGCCACCCCGGCTTCGGTCATCGCAAGGCCTATATGCCTTTTTTACATGCGGGAAATCCCTACGGATAAGGTTGGGTTCGGTTGCTAATATTCACTAAAAAAAAAACAATAAAAATAATTGTGCTATATACTTAGTTATTTCTGTCATCCCAAACCACAATGAATATTTATAAACTCAAACCTATTTGGCAAACCGAAACCCCACTTTTCTTTAGCTATAAATAATTTAGTTCCAAGTTATAGGGGCGACTCTACAGTATAATTTGTTCAACTCTAAGTAGCAGTAACGAAAACGTGACCGAAGTTTCTATGTTGCTATAATATACTGAGAAATATAAGAATACTAGCTGATTCCCACGGCTTCGCCCACGTGGATTTCTGTACCGTTCCCGTGTCGGGGTAACCCTTTTTAATTTTTCTAGCGTGAGAACCATCCTTGTACTGCAAGGAATATTTTATGAAAAGAATTACCGAAATCCGTCCAGCAGTTCACGCCAGATGGCGGGACCAAGGGAAATAGGGATTCATTTTTATATGTTAAAATATACACTGGCAATTCAGATATTGATACCGGGACTTTTTTTATGCAAAATTTATTTGAAGCTTTTTATTCGTATCAGAATATGATATCACAGGAATTCATATTTCACATCATTTCTCATTTTTCATTAGAAGGTTCTACAAGGTGATGCAGGCCTATGTATTGCACATGTTTATAGGCCACTTTTTTTTTTTTTTACGTGCGGGAAATCCCCACGGATACCCACCCTCCGGAACCGGAGGGGGAGGTTATGTCGGACTCGAACCGACTAAACCGCACGCCGTCTCTGGGTCGTAGTGCTAGGCCGAAGGTGAGGTTGTCATGCGACATATCCCTCGCACCCCGGCTGACCCAGGGCCATCCCTCTCGGTCTGGCCCTCCTCGGGAAGGGGGGGACCACGCGGTCCCCGACTCAACCCAGGTGTGGGGAGGCGCGCATCGTCCTACGATGCGCGCCGCCGCCGTGGCCTGCTTCTGCTAGGGTGACGGGCGGCTCCACCCGCCACCCTCAGGCCCGCGCTCATGGGGGGCGGAGGTCAGTTTGCGCCCTCCGACGCCCGAGCCGCCTTCGGGCGCGTGCAGCGATGTCAGCGAGCCTTTCTCGCTCATCGCGCCGCACCCGCTCTGCTGTCTCCTTCGCGAGCATGACCTGCTCGCAGGAGGCGCTGGCCGCCCACGCATCCGCGCAGCGGACCATCGCCGCGAGCAGGGTGGAGAGCGTGAGCACTCTCACCCCCAGGGCCGCCACAAGCTCCCGCCTCGGCGTCTCAAGCGCCGGGCACTCGGTGAGCGTGTGCAGCCCCGAGTCCACGCTCGCGTCGCAGTGATGGCACTCGGGCGTTGGCTCTATACCCATCAGATGCAGATACCGCCCGAAGCTACCGTGCCCGGTGATAATCTGCGTCTGACGGTACGAGAGGCTACCGTGTGGCCTCTCTAGCCACTCCCCCATGATGGACCTTACCGCCGCAATGACGGCGTGCCCTATGTTTATAGGCCACGGTAACTACTTTCAATCAGTTGGGACACGGCCCAACTGATGGAAAGTCTTGTCTGCTTCCAAAGTGGTATTAAATGTAACCCAAAGTAGTAATAATAATTTCGCCAATTTTTTACAAAATTCTAAAATAAAACTGTACATAAACAAAGCAATGTATTTGACGACATCACCGCACCTGTAAAACGTTATCTGATAACTTTATCTTTCCGCGAGGGACATTTCCTGATAGAGAAAAAATCTCTATAGTAAAACATATCGGGTTATCATATCAGATAAAATTTCTTCCTGAGTTTCCACGGTTCTCAGAAAAGAATTTACGACATTTATAAAACTGGTTGACGACATTGACTTGTCCAGAAGTGCAGTAAGTTCTATACTAGAACAATTTAAAACTGTATTAGTAGGTTCATACCGTATTTGGTTGTGCGGGGAGAGAAACACGAGTAGTGAAGATGAGTACACCCTATATTATACGTGCTTGAAAACCCCACGCCGTCTGTGGGTCGTTGTGCTGGGCCGAAGGTGATGTTGTCAACGACATATCCCTTGCACTTCGGCTAACCCAGGGCCATCCCTCTCGGTATAACTCTCCTCGGGAGGGGATCAACGCGATCCCCAACTCACTTCTGCTAGGGTGATAGACAGCTCCATCTGTCAGCCTCAGGCCCGCGCTCATGAGGGGCGGAGGTCGTTCTGCGTCCTGTTACGCCAACCTATACCCCTGTTACAAGTCTCCTTCACTACTTACTTTCTTTATGCCCGACAATGAACCTGTACGGTGAATCCATTGAAAGCCAAGAATTTAGTCTCATAACTTGCTGTTGATATCCTCCTTGCATAAGCTAGTTTGTTATTTTCCAGCTTTCTCGAGCCTTCTCCAAAGTAAGTTGGGGTTAAGTTATGTTATAAGTTCGGCCTTTTTGTAGAGATTGAAATATAACTACAAAACTGCCGAACTAATAATTTATCGTGACATCTAAATTCTATAGCTCACTGATGATATTGGAGTTATGTAATTAAACCAGGGTTTCTGTAATATAGAATAATATTATTAATTCCTATACGAGATGACACTGAAATTAATGGTTAACATAGACCGATATTAATTCAGTATTTGACCGACAACTGTCGTTTTTCAACTGCACACATTCAACATTTCGTTTGTTATGACTCAATTGATAAAACTATTCTTCGCAAAACTATTTGAACAAAAACATATTTGTTTGTGTAAACACATATAACATCTTTTTTATCTACGATCGTGATAGGGAAATCTGGGTCATTGATTTTCTGTTCAGCTGTTTTATTGGTTCGGTCACCCTGTTAGTGATTACTACGCCATGATTCATAGGATACGTAATCCTTTTGCATTATATTAGGGGTTAAAGTATGAAATTGCCGATTTGTACTGACAAATTGAAATTCGTTTTTTTTTTTTTAATTTAACGTATTTATTTAATCAAAATAATTACCATTATTATCTATACATTGCTGCCATCTAGTAGGAAGGTCATTTATGCCTTTGCGATAGAACTCTGGTGATCTAGATTCGACAAACTGTGTGAGAGCATTTTGTACTGCCTCCTGAGAAGAAAACTTTTTATCACATAGAAAATTGTCCAAATCACGAAAAAAATGGTAGTCTGTTGGAGCAAGGTCTGGCGAATACGGAGGGTGACGGATAGTTTCTAATTACAGTTCCTGTAGAGTTAAAACGGTTTCTCGTGCTGTATGAGGTCTCGCGTTATCATGGAGCAATAATGGTGAAGATCGATTCATGAGTCGGGGCTGTTTCACTGCTAGTTTTGCTATCATTGTTCGGAGTTCGGCACAGTAGACATCTGCCGTTATTGCTTGACCAGATCGTAGAAAGCTATAGTGAATAACACCATGCTGAGACCACCAAACAGTTACCATTACCTTTTTATTGGTAAGCTTTGCTTTAGGACACTGTTGTGGCGTTTCACCTGGGGTCAGCCATTGCATTTTTCGCTTACGGTTATCGTAAAGAATCCACTTTTCATCACATGTCACAATTCAATCCAATATTCCTTCATTTCTGTATCGATTCAACAAGGCAACACAAGTTTCAACACGCATTTCTTTCTGCAGATCAGTCAAATCATGAGGTACCCATTTTTCACATTTTTTTATTTTATTGATTTGACGCAAATGAGTCAATATTGTTGGTAAGGTAACGTTATACCATGCAGCTAATTCCTGGGTAGTTTGGCTCGGATCGGCTTCCACCATGTCTTTCAATTCATTGTTATTCACCTGTGTGGACGGCCTTCCTCGTGGTTCGTTCTTCAAATCAAAGTTTCCATCACGAAAGCGTTTAAACCAAAATCGCACGGTGCGTTCATTAGCAGTCCCCTCTCCAAACGCAACATTGATATTGCGAGCTGTTTCTGCCGCGTTAGTTCCGCGTCGGAACTCGTATTCAAAAATCACTCGAATTTTCGAAGTATCCATCTTTCTTGTCTAAGCTGAATAAAAAAAAACAACTGAAAGTCGATAATCGAATGTTGCTAATTTTTAAATGAAGAACTACATAGGTATCATGTGGAAAAAGTTTCACTCAAAAATCTCAAACCATGAAGGTTCTATGTCAATTTCATACTTTAACCCCTATTATTATAGCTTGAAGATAACTACTAGGTAAGAAATGTAGTGTGTGAAAGTGTTAGAAGCCGAAGACCTCACCCGTGAGGCAGTACATCTTGAGATTGACGAACAAAATACAGGTTAGACTGCAGTCACTCGAAAAAAAGAAAATCTAAAAACGAGACTAGAAACATCTAGAAACACCGAAGATGATAATTAGAGGGAAGGTGCAAGAAACAATCTCTGGTCTTACTTTTAGAAACACTGTGTGCCTACTTATCTACAGTAATCTCAGGAAGTACTTGGTCATTATAAATGAGTATTCATTTCAAGTAATTAATAATGTTAAATTGTGAATGGATTGCATCACGTGTCTGCCACAGGTGATAGCTAGTGAATATTATACAAAATATTTCAATATATTCCAATATTCTTTGTAACGTCCATCTTAAACTACGAATAGCCTTTTTGTCAAGTGTTTTTTGTCAAGTGTCAACAGTTTTCACATCAAAGAGCACTTTATGTCCCTACACAATATACCTAGACCTTTTCAAATATTTGATATCCTATGTAGTCTTACTGACATACCGATATACGTTTCTCGAAAAATGAAATTCTCTTTCGTTTGAATATAAAACTGGTTGACGGAAAAACTATAGGTTTATTTTGTTATACCTGAGTCTATTCTTTACTGTGAACTTTACATAGTCGATGCATCCGTACCCTGATACATACAAAATTGTGATCAACATCGAAACTTGAACGCGAAACGAAGTTTTATTTAACCGCGGACAGTATGGCGAAAATTTTAGATCAAGCCTAAATATGCCAAAGTCAACAAAAGCGACTTTATCAGCCCCATGGTGTAACTAAAATAGTGAGAAAACTGAATGACGGAAACGGACAAAACTGTTCCAGTTAGTTTAGTATTTTAGTCAAAGTGTCATAAATGTTTCCAATCGATTAAGATAGGAACAAGTGAATCGCTCATTACGATAGGCAAAAGTGAAGCGCTCAGGCGGGATTCGAACCCGCGATCTTTCCCTTACAGGGGGAATGCTCTGACCACTGAGCCACCGAGCTACGCCTGAAGCAATCCAAATTCTCCTATACTACCGTCTTTAGGGCGACCTATCTTAATCGATTTGAAAATGTAGCATAGTAAATGCTTCAAAATTTCATTCAATAAATCTTTCCAATGACAATTTTGGCTGTGCTTATGGCGTTCACCCATTTGACAAAATGATTAATGAAGCCGAAATTGAGAGATTTTCCTTAGGCCACATATCTTGGATCCAAGACAAACGAGGCCCTGGCGCGCGCGTAATTTTTGTAATATATGCATATGATGGTAGGCAGAGGTGAATTAACACCCAGATTTCACCAATCTGTATTCGGTCCCACTTAATGGGGGGTTAGCCTATTACCGTATTCCGGGCACTATTGTTGACTCAAGCCATGCATCTGACGCTGAGTCTGGGCTGTACATATCTGTCTGATGTTAAAGTTAATCAGACCTATCCCTCAGTCGCTTTGTACGACACCACTTGGGAAGAGAAGTGGTGGCCTAAATTTGACTCTGCTGGGAACCACGTGGGAATATATGCCTGTTTTCGTAATTTGAGCTCGTCCATCGTTAAATCGTAGCACGCTGTGTTACCTTCAAAAAACACTCAAAACACGTGAACTGCACTATGGGCGGCGGTGATTGCTTACCATCAGGCAGTACGTCTGCTCGTTTGCCTCCTATGTGATAAAAAAAATTCAAGATGTATTTTCCGAGACTTACAGAGAGAGAGGTATACGACTTAGCTTGAGACGCCATATTAAGCAGTGGGATCACGATAATACGGCAGAAAGGTTCTGTAGTTGAGTAACCCAAATTGCTTTGTATAAATTTAGTCTTTGTTTTGTTGATAATGATATTCAAGCGATACAAGCACAATTATTATTGTAAACGCACAGAAAATCCTTTACGCGCGGAGATTTCTCGGAATATTGGACTTGAATAAATCCTTTGTGTTGTTGATATCAATGGCAGATATTTTTAGTCTTATAAAACGGGGTTAAGTCCAAATGGGATTAATTGTATATTACTCTAATTGAAATTCAGATTGGCTTGGGGTTCAAAATAAAATTTAAGTAACTGTTTATCATCGATAACTTTTCTTTATACCGCTGAGATGGCAGACGAGCATACCTGATAGAAAGTAGTTACCGTGACCTATGGATGTGTGCAACCCTAGGGGAGCCACACACGTGCTGCCGACCCTGTAAACACAGAAAGTTTATGTGCCGTCAGTGTAGAAGACAAAGCAGGAATAGCCTTAGGTTTTCCCACCGACAGCACAAAAACTCTCCAGTGAGCTCAAGCTACCCTACTCACCGCTGGGAACACAACACGAGGTTATTATGGCCGCGGTATTCTGTAGGGCGGAGGTACTTCCCCAGTCGGACTGCACAATTGAACGGAAATACCGTCGTGTCCTACTTGTTTTTATTATAATTTTCTATCAATTAAGACCGGATAATATGAACGTTCAAGACGAAGTTTGAACCTGCGACCGGTCCCGTATAGGGGGGAATGCTCTGAACAACTGAACTACTATGGACGAAACTATTTTGTTATATTTATCAAAGAATTAGTAACGCTATTAAGAGTGGTAACGCTGCCAGCCATTTGGGTACGAAACTAGTAGAGGTCAATGGGGCGAAATTTTTTCGATGCCTAAAGTTGCAGTCTCTCCCCCTTTTTTATTTCATTTTTGTATGTATTATATAGCATAGTTAGCACAGCTTTTTATTGTTAGTGATTGAGGAAGCAAAAAAAAATGTTGAGCTAATAGCGTTATAAGACTATGTTAAGGGCATTGTGGCAAATGAGGTTTTGTTATATGAAACAAATATGCATTGCAATAAAACTATTAAAGTGGATTAGTTCACAATTCATTTGAAATTAATTTATTAGTGACACTGATCATGACGTTTTGATTACTATTCAGTACCCATGTTCACAGGGATGTGATTGAAGTCGCACCGTGAAATAACTTTCAGTGTTTTTTTCTTTTTTAATGTTAGCAAAAAATTTAAAAAAAATATACTTAGGCACTTGATCCGCGAACTTGATGATATGATAAAGCAATTTTAATACTTATTACATACTTGGGTAAGCAGTGAAGTGGTGCGCCTAACATTTTTCGAAGTTTTTACGCGCTGCTTAGTGTGTTTTGAAATTACAATATAATTTTACAGTCCCGAGCCCCATAAGTGGGGTGAGAAAAAGTATCGGATGAGATTTTAGAGGTGGTAGGACACGACGGTATTTCCGTTCAATTGAGCAGTCCGTCTGGGGAAGTACCGCCGCCATACAAAATATCGTATTGTGTTCCCTGTGGTGACTAGGGTAGCCAGAGCTCACTGGAGAGTTTTTGTGCTGTCCATGGGAAGACCTAAGGCTTGTCCTGCTTTATATTCTACACTGACGGCACAGAAACTATCTGTTCTAACGGTGTCGGCAGCGCGAGTTTGACGCCCCTGGTATTGCACACGTTCATAGGCCACGGTAACTACTTTCCATCAGGTGGGCCGTGTGCTTATTTGCCAGTGCCAAGTGGTATAAAAAAGATGAGGCCGTCAAGCTGAGTGCCACCATTGTTAACATGGTACGTGTTTGTAATGGTGACTCTCTTTTCTGAGGCTTTTACTTTTTACCATCAGGCGAGAGTTGGACTTTAAAACTCTGCTATAAAGTCTAAAATTTAATGACATTTAATGCAATTTTAGGGGTATGACAGTGGTTTTGTTATGTCATAAAATTAGCAGAAACGGGGGCTTGGTCCACTTCGAGCTGGATTGGCCTGAAAATGTCATAAAAGATGTTACTAAATATATTTTCTAAGATGAGTTCGAATTTTTGTTACTCCTTTTTTCCGTCGTAATAATTTCGACATCTGCCGCTGATCTAGGTCTGACCCGACCTATTTTTTCAGATTATCTTTGATTAAAAAGAAACTGTCTTGACCTGTATCTACTGTATTTGATTAAAAAGATAGTATGCTCATTTTTAGGGTTCCGTACCCAAAGGGTAAAACCGTGACCCTATTACTAAGACTTCGCTGTCCGTCCGTCTGTCACCAGGCTGTATCTCAAGAACCGTAATAGCTAGACAGTTAAAATTTTCAAAGATTGTGTATTTCTGATACCTACCGCTATAACAACAAATACTAAAAACAAAATAATAATAATAATTAAGGGGGGCTCCCATACAAGAAACGTGATATTTTAGCCGACTCGCACTTGGCCGGTTTTTTTTTTGTTTTTGGGGTAAACGTTAAAAGTTGCCTTTTCATTTTCTAGAGTGCACCAAAGGTTTGAGTTACTAAGTCCCCAAAATACCTTTATAAATAATTTTAAGCAACCTTCAAAATGTAGGTTATTGAGATTTAGAGATAATTCTTCATTGTACACCAATAAACATATTTAAGGACAAGTAGGGAGCATGTATGCAATTTAATGTACAATGGGCGGCATTATCGCTGGAAGCGATTTGTGCCAGGCAACCTTCGGACAGCAATGTGACAAAAAAAGAAAGTAAAACAAAAATATAAGACAGAGAGAGAGAGCGAGAGAGAGAGAGAGAGAGAAGTACAAATAAAAAAGAAAATGAAAGAATAAATTGAGCTTCTGCTCTTTTATTTAATTGTATCTTACTCGTGCTTGCTCCCTTTATGTTGAATTAATTGGGATGTATTTCTCTTTATTAAATGTAGTTATATTTCAGAACATTTTTAATCTTATTCAAAGTTATTGCATTGTTAAATTTAAAAAAATCACAATGTGGGGTAACGGACTATTAATTATTATCTGGTAACGGGCAGTATTGAATGCATTTTTATTTGCATTTTTTTCAATACGTGATCCAGCCCGAATTGAAAAAAGCCATAAATATATCTCCTAAGCTGACGGATAGCATAAAATTCTGCAAGCTATGGTAATGAAAAATCGGTTCATCTGTTGTGGACACGGTCGTATAACTTTAATCTGAATAGCTATATAAAAAGACCTCAAAATTGTAGAGGAAGGGCCCGTCATTTTGAGGTTATTACCACTGCCAATCATTTGTCACATAACCTTTGTAATTACCTTCACTTTGATCCTATAGCAGTATTAACGAAATTATTTTAATTACATTTTCGATGTTATTGATAGATTTTTTTTACACCACTTAGGTGGCAGACAATCATACGGCCCATCTGATGGGAAGTGGTTACCGTGGCCTATGGACGTGTGCAACACCAGGGGCGTCACACTCGCGCTGCCGAACTTTTAGAACAGAGAGTTTCTGTGCCGTCAGTGTAGAAGATAAAGCAGGACAAGCCTTAGGTCTTCCCACTGACAGCACAAAAACTCTCCAGTGAGCTCTGGCTACCCTACTCACTGCTGGGAACACAACACGAGGTTATTATGACCGCGGTATTCTGTAGGGCGTATGTAAGTCAGGGTTCCACACTATTCCTAATATTCATTAATGAATTATGCAATATAAAATTACCGAATGCCCAAATTGAGTCCTATGCAGACGACACTGTAATCACTTTCTTCGCTAACTCATGGCCTGAATTGGAAGCTATTTCGCAGAACGGCTTCAACACTGTACTACAATGGCTGTCATCACACATCTTAACCTTGAATGTAATTAAAACAAACTTTATACCATTCTCTATAACCTCGATATCACAACCACCTATTTTATTAAAATCTCACTCTTGTTCGCCTTACCAGACACTTTGTTAATCTTTGATTACCTATTGTATCTGTAGCTGGGGCGGCGCAGCGAAGACGTTATTACTTCCAGTAGAAATTGCCCAACGTGCCATCCTTAAAGTTGCCACCTTTCGAACTATATTGTAACCAACCACTATTCTTTATAGAGCTTGTAACGTTCTATCTGTTCGACAATTTTATGTATTGCACATAGTCCTCTTCCAACATTCTAGAACGCCATACCTTCTTGTTACCCACCGACGGAAAGACAGAATCTGCTCCATTTCACCACTACGCACCTCTTTTATAAAGAGACTGCCGACATATCTTGCACCGTGACTTTATAACAAAATAAACATAAAATTCCCTATTTTTGGACGCACACACTTGAACGCTTAGCCTTGTGTAATTTTGAGTCTAAGTAAAACCATTGTCTACCATAACAAAGGGAAGTGCACTGCTTATCCTTATCACAGGCTACCTGTAGCCTATCTCGCAAAGCAGCTGGTCACTCCATGTATCACCGTTTTTGAATAAATGAAATTATTATATTATATGATCTTGTGTCGTTTTTTCCTGTCGAGTCTATTGATGATGTTTCTTGTACAAACCCACAGCTGTTTCACACTCAATTCACTTCACATTACTTCTTACCTAGACTGGATGGAAAGTAAAATAACCTCGTCGTTTATTTGATAAGTACAGCATATCTACTTTTTGTCACATTACTGTCCATCCAAAGGTTGCCTGGAAGAAATCGCTTCCAGCGATAATGCCGCCCATTGTACATTCAATTGCATACATACTACCTACTTGTCCTAATGTATGTTTATTGGTGTTCAATGAAACATTATCTCTCAATCTCAATAACATACATTTTGAAGGTAGTAAGTATTTATAAAGGTATTTTTAGGACATTGTAACTCAAACCTTTGGTGCACTCTAGAAAATGAAAAGGCAACTTTTAACGTTTACCCCAAAAACGAAAAAACCGGCCAAGTGCGAGTCCACTCGCGCACGAAGGGTTCCGTACCATAAAAATGGCTAAAAGGCTACAAGCCATGAAAAAGGGCTAAACATTACGTTTTTTGTATGGGAACCCCCTTAATTATTATTATTATTTTGTTTTTAGTATTTGTTGTTATAGCGGTAGATAACAGAAATACACAATCTC
Source organism: Eilema caniola (assembly GCA_949126895.1). Classification (NCBI taxonomy): domain Eukaryota; kingdom Metazoa; phylum Arthropoda; class Insecta; order Lepidoptera; family Erebidae; genus Eilema; species Eilema caniola. Next base: position 4,992,979 of record OX421476.1, read on the forward strand.
TGAAAATTTCAACTGTCTAGCTATTACGGTTCTTGAGATACAGAATGGTGACAGACGGACGGACAGCGAAGTCTTAGTAATAGGGTCCCGTTTTTACCCTTTGGGTACGGAACCCTAAAAATGAGCATAGTATCTTTTTAATGAAATACAGTAGATACAGGCCAAGTCAGTTTCTTTTTAATCAAAGATAATCTGAAAAAATAGGTCGGGTCAGACCTAGATCAGCGGCAGATGTCGAAATTATTGCGACGGAAAAAAGGAGTAACAAAAATTCGAACTCATCCTAGAATAGTAGTTTATGATACTGTTGCATAATAAGGGTTCTTATAACACGAGTGTGTTTTAAAAAAACGAGCCGTAAGCGAGTTTTTTTATATTATCACACGAGTGTTATAAGACCAAGTTAAGTACAGTGTCATACACTACTTTATCTACTCTCATACTATAATACATTCTAGAAACGGAAAACAGGCGAGGTAAATTCCTATTGACGCATCCTATGAAAAAATTGTTTGGCTAGTTCAATTTAATTATAATATTGATATTACTTAATCATTTTGAATGAATTTTTAAAGCACTTTGCATGCTAAATATGATAAAAAAATTATTCATTGGTTCCCATAGTTCTTGAGAATATCGCTAGACGCCTCCACTGTGGCCTCTAAGACAGTTATCTAAAGAGTTGAAGGAGAAATTTGGATAGGTTCGGTGAGGTCTGGTAGCTTACTGGTCAAAGCATTACCCCTGTAAGGCAAAGATCGCGGGTGTAAACCCCGCCCAGACCGATTCAATATTTTTCCTATCTCAATCGATTTCTTAATCATATTACTAAACTATTTATAATTCTACTATTATAAGCCCTAAATAGATCACAAAAAAGCAGGCTTCTGTCAGCCATCAAGATAGGATCAACGGCTTCACTGCTTTGCTCGAATTGTGATTGACAAGTATTATACTTAAGCCTATCTCTGACAAGGCTTTGGTTTAGGTAACAAGACTGCAGGAAATATTAAACCTAATGTAGCGTAATATCCTGTTATATAATGTGTAGTAAGAATACTTTCTTTAGTATCAAATAAATATAGGTGGATATGAACAGTGCTGTTTGTTGTGTTACTACAAACGGACATATATTTCGATGATCAAAACAAACGAGAATAAAGGACTTCTGTGTAATGGACAGGACAGAACGAACGAGAGACTACATTCTCTCTGAACAATAATAGACAATATGCGTCTATATGTATCTATGTTTATGTATGTATGCCTATATGTATGAATGTTTATATATACTTATGTGTATTTTATGTATGTATATGTAGCTTTGTGATGGTAAAATATGCATGTACTAGTAATCCCTTTTGTATATATACCTATCTATTGACGCTAAAATCTTTTAGTAAACTTTCTAAGTTTTTTTATATTTCATGTTTTAAGTAATTATAAAATACCAACTAGAGTTATTATCCGTGGGCTCCGTCTGTGTGAAATAATGATCTGGTTCACGCTACATTCCTGAGATAAAAATAAAAAGCCAAACGGTGGCCATAATTCAGTATTACCTATGTTGTAAACATTCACTATTCAGTATCTAAGAATTCTTAAACAAATAGATAAGGACTTTTTCACAGTGCTAGGCTTATCTATGTCTTATAAATTACTTATAACTAGTCTGTTCCGTTGCAGGTAAAAGTATTTATTTTATTTTATTCTTTATTGTACACTTACATGGAATTTATAGAAATAAGAGAAATATTATGTACAAAGGCGAGCTTAACTTAAGGTTTAGTTGTCTTCTAGCAAACGCGGGAGTGCACAGAGGAATTGCAGTCCAATGAGAGGCAAAGTCTTGTCTTTTTTTTTATAAATAGGACACGTCAATTTGACTTTACCTCGCCTGATGGTAAGCTGAAGGTAAAGTCTCAAGAAAGAGGGCCACCATTATATACACGTGCCATGTTAACAATGGTGGCACTCAGCTTGACGGCCTCATCAGATGCTTTTTCACGCCCGTTCCTTTAGACCCGGGACTGTAGGAAGAGGGAAGCACGTGAGCTGGCAAGGAATTCCAGGTCTTAATGGTGCGACAAAGGAAAGAGTCACCGAACCGCTTGGTTCTTGAAGAAATGTTCTGCACCGTATAGGGGTGACATCTAAGTCCTGCACGTGTCGTCCTGTATAGGAAGGGAGAGGGTGGGACTAATTGGAATAGCTTTTGTCTACAATAATGACGAAATTTAATATTATGAGGTATACAAAAGGGATTACTAGTACATGCATATTTTACCATCACAAAGCTACATATACATACATAAAATACACATAAGTATATATAAACATTCATACATATAGGCATACATACATAAACATAGATACATATAGACGCATATTGTCTATTATTGTTCAGAGAGAATGTAGTCTCTCGTTCGTTCTGTCCTGTCCATTACACAGAAGTCCTTTATTCTCGTTTGTTTTGATCATCGAAATATATGTCCGTTTGTAGTAACACAACAAACAGCACTGTTCATATCCACCTATATTTATTTGATACTAAAGAAAGTATTCTTACTACACATTATATAACAGGATATTACGCTACATTAGGTTTAATATTTCCTGCAGTCTTGTTACCTAAACCAAAGCCTTGTCAGAGATAGGCTTAAGTATAATACTTGTCAATCACAATTCGAGCAAAGCAGTGAAGCCGTTGATCCTATCTTGATGGCTGACAGAAGCCTGCTTTTTTGTGATCTATTTAGGGCTTATAATAGTAGAATTATAAATAGTTTAGTAATATAATTAAGAAATCGATTGAGATAGGAAAAATATTGAATCGGTCTGGGCGGGGTTTACACCCGCGATCTTTGCCTTACAGGGGTAATGCTTTGACCAGTAAGCTACCAGACCTCACCGAACCTATCCAAATTTCTCCTTCAACTCTTTAGATAACTGTCTTAGAGGCCACAGTGGAGGCGTCTAGCGATATTCTCAAGAACTATCGGAACCAATGAATAATTTTTTTATCATATTTAGCATGCAAAGTGCTTTAAAAATTCATTCAAAATGATTAAGTAATATCAATATTATAATTAAATTGAACTAGCCAAACAATTTTTTCATAGGATGCGTCAATACGAATTTACCTCGCCTGTTTTCCGTTTCTAGAATGAGGGTAACCATTGCGGATATAAACAATACCCATATAGTGATGGACCTCAGTTTCCTTCTCACAATACGCTTCGAACTTAAAACCAAGGATTGTAGGAAATTGAAAACGCGATATTACGTTATAATACGACAACTTTTATCGCTAATCTTATAGATACCAGCCGAGTCTCCCCATACTATGCAATTAAGTCTTTATATTTATGTAAGACATTGAGAACAAACCAATTGCGACGAAGATTTCTAAAAATATTTCATCATCAATATAGCTGATTGCTATTTTAGCCAATATATCTGGAAGATCAATGAACTACAGGTGGTGTAGAGAAACTATTGAGATTCTCTGCACCATCTTTGGTTGACTGGTAGAGAATACCTACGCTACGGCATTAAGTACGCCTATGCACTTGTACATAAAACTCAATAAGTAAATAAAATATACAGTACCAGTAGAAAAAGCTAGTAATAAGCCCCTTAAAATCACGTTCTTTGTTTGGAAGTCCCCTTAAATATTTATTTTATTCTGTTTTCAGTATTTGCTACGATATGAAATACTGAAAACAGAGTGTTAACAGAAATACATCAGCTGTGAAAATTTCAGCTGTCCAGCTGTCAAAGTTCATGAAATACAGCCTAGTGACAGACAGATGTAAGGTGCAATTTTAGTACCTAAGATGGTTCCGTTTTTACCGTTTGTGTACGGTACCCTAATTGCGTCAATTCTTAAGTTCTATTTTGCATCATCATATAGATCTGGTTACATTCATAATCTAATTATTTGTAGCACAAAATCTTCTCTTCTATTTAGTGACTGCCGTCTGATCTTCCGACCCTGAAAGAACGGTGTAGTCCACTTAGAGCACCCAGCCGAATAGCACCTGAGCGAATAGCACCTAGCCATGTCCATGAACAGCATCTAACAACTTGCGCCAGACTTAAAGTATGTACTAACGTGATTCGAATACTAAAACTATCGAAATTTGTAATGAATCTTAATTCTCTGTTTAAATTGTAAACTTGCATAGTAAAGTTTGTAATTCAAATTCAACAAATCTGCCTCTGATTACTATGTCGAGATATAATAAATATAGATAATATACAATTTCTTTGAGCGAATAGACAAGTTTTGAATTAGTTAACTTGTTTGTTTGTTTCAATATACAAATGAACAACTGAACTAATTCTAAACTTTCTACGATATTCCAATTTAGCAATAGTAGCTAGTAGTTTGAAGTTTACCGGCGTGGGCTAGCATAGCGTTTGTTATGCTTTGACGTCCTAACTAGGTCAACCTATCATCATATCCCACACACAAGTTGTCAGAAGCACAGAAGACATAGGGCACCTTTTATCCAAAGGTATTATCGATAAATGTTCGTCTAAATAAACTTTTAGACGGCCGTACATTACCGCATGTAAGCAAATGTAAATGGCGTGTTGGTATTGCTAATGAAAAGTAAAACAAATAACGTTAAAGATTCCCACAACTCTGTTTTCAACATTAAACTGTAGTAACTTTTATAGGTATTATAACAAATTATGTTCTTCGAAAACAAAACCTTCGAAAAAAAAGTTTTCGAGAAGGCATTAAACTTTGAAAAGCACTCATATTTTGATTGAATTTTCTTTAATTTATACAATTTTATTGAAATAAAACCACTTTTAAACGGATTCCACCCTGATTTATTTATTATTATTACATTTAGACTAACGTTTCGGCTACTTTTCAGCAGCCATATTCGCGGTTTGACTAAGGATGGTATTTGTCATATAGTTTGAAGTATAAGTTATCTCATAGTACCCGAATCATGATAGGTTATTGGTGTTACTATTTACGCAGATTGAGCTCACTGTGTCGTTAAGTCTTGCTGTAAAAGTGGTTTTATTTTAATGAGTGATATTTGCGTAAACTTTAGAAAATTTCTTATATACAAATTTAGTTTTGTAACTTTTCGTAAATCCACGATTACTTTCCTCGTTCACCTAAACAGTTTCTTTACTGAATTGTGACGCAGAAATTAGATGACTTTATTGATAACTACGATGCAACAAATCTGCACAATGGTCCTAACTTGAAAATTACACGTGTACGTAGGCAATTCATCTCACCATTTCTATTCACTAAACTACTGCTGTAGGAGGTAGGATCCGACGGTATTTACATCCGATTGAGCAGTCCGACTGGGGAAGTACCTCCACCCTATAGAAAACTGTGTCCATAATAACCGGTGGTGAGTAGGCTAGCCAGAGCTCACTGGAGAGTTGTGTGCTGTTAATGGCAAGACTAAAGGCTATTCCTGCTTTGTCTTTTACACTGACGGCACAGAAACTCTCTGTGTTTACAGGGTCGGCAGCACGAGTGTGACTCCCTTGGTGTTGTGTGCACACGTCCATATGCCACGGTAACTATTTTCCATCAAGTGGACCATGTGCTTGTCTGCCACCTCAGTGGTATAAGAAACACTACATATTTACCCTATTTTTCTGATATCTATTCATTTCTCAGCTTCATGATCCTTATCAACGCAGCACATCCGACATCTTTAAAAGAAAGTTAGGTATTAATCGTGACTTGTTTTAAAGTTTAAGAAAAACAGCTTGAGGAAATCAAAGAGACATGTTCCTTTAGATTAAGTTTTCACAAATGTAACAAGTGTACGTTGAACTTCGTCTGCGCTGTAGCTTTCCACATTTCCGTCAGGTGCTATGGTAGCAAATATATTTAGAGGAAAGACGATGCTCGTTGTATATGTAAACTGTAGAAATTTATTCTGGAGATTCTGGCAGTGTTCTGTAGTGTGCTAAAAATTTTTGCAACAATAGGCTTTGTCAATCAGAATGGACTACTGCATTCGGCACATCTAATTAAAAAATACGACGTCACTAAAAACAAATATTCGGATGGTTTTAAGTTAACATAAATTTCGAATATCGCTTATTTTAAAGTATTGTAGGATAATAAATTATTTTTAACTCGTTATAATCTTAAATAGTAGATAAAGATTATACTAAAAATTTCACATTGGAAAAAAACCGAAACTTTAAGCCGGTCTTTACTTACAGAATATCATAAGCTCTGCTATGGCAACTGTATCAAAATATATCTTTTTTTTCCATTAAAGTGTAGCCTCAGCTGGACACAAAGAGGTGTCAATACAATTTTCTTCACATAATCTGTGGACACTATGCAACGCGCATGCGTGCGATTGGCAATTGGATGTTGGTTTAACGTTTGCCATTTAAGCAAATTATAGTAATAATTTCATTAGATAACGTAGTGCATGAAACTGCACATTATTTGTTCTTAAAACACTCGTGTGATACTATTATAGTAGTTTATGATACTGTTGCATAATAAGGGTTCATATAACACGAGTGTGTTTTAAAAAATCGAGCCGGGAGGAGAGTTTTTTATAGTATCACACGAGTGGTATAAGACCAAGTTATGTACAGTGTCATACACTACTTTATCTACTTTCATACTATAATACATAAACTAATTTATTTTACAAACAAAACCAAACTTCTTAAAATTTAAATGTAAGATGTTGGCGCCAAACATCGATTGCGCATGCGTGTTTTTTTTTTTCATCCGAATCGGCGGTTTTTTTTTTAAGTAGAGGTTCAACCGTTAACTTTTTAATCATAACGATACACCTATACAACCTACATCTGGACTGAACCTCTACTTAAAAAAAAACCGGCCGATTCGGAACAAAAAAAAAGGAAACGCGCATGCGCAATCGATGTTTGCGCCTTGGCTTGGCGTCAACCTTTTTTTTACATTTATATTAAACAAAGTTTGGTTTTGTTTGTAAAATAAATTAGTTTATCTATTATAGTATGAGAGTAGATAAAGTAGTGTATGACACTGTACATAACTTGGTCTTATAACACTCGTGTGAAACAATAAAAAAACTCGTGTTATAAAAACCCTTATTATGCAACAGTATCATAAACTACTATAGGTGTCCATTCAAGACCTGTATCGTAATAAAACTTTTTTTTTGGCCTGTGCATAATGTTTATCATAAGAGTTTTGATTTCAATTTTATAATCTTTGTATTATAGTATCAGAGTAGATAAAAAAAAGACGGGTTGCACTCTGGGAGTGCCGGCAGAAGTGAAAACATTTTCTTTTTTTCTTTCTTCGTTATATACATAGAAAAAGATAAAAAAGAACATACCATACCATACCTATAATATAGCGCTAATCATAGAACCTATCACTTATTTTCTACAAATTTTCTGTCAGAATAAAATTAATAAATTATGAAAAGAAAAAATAATCACAAAAATAATAAATTACAGAAAGAAAAAATAACCATAAAAAGTAATAAATGTCAAAAAAAAAAAAATCGCCAAAAGTAATAAATTATAATAAGAAAAAACAATCACAATAAATCCCTGAAGGCCAGCTGCCTTGAACCCGATACTATCTGAAACTATAAGGACTTACAGTCGAAGTGCTTACCGTTTTAGCTACGACGCTATCTATCGTAACTTGCAAAATAGATAGTCTGTACCTAATCTTGTATGACGTTAGTCGTCGGTTACGGTTCAAAGGTCAACTAATCCTGACGCTTCCTTAACATTTTACACCCATCCAACGCCGCTAAAGAAGTTTTCACTTCAAAAATTCGCCTACGGCTCATTTTTTAACCCACGGTATAAAATTTTGTAGTAGCTATACTAAATAAACGCAATTTTCTTTGTTCTTCCTTTATTTCCTTCTATTCATTTTTAAATTTTCCTATAGAAATAACACCGTATTTAGTGATACCCTGTCAATCAACTGTGTAGACCAAGAATAACGGTCCCTTGACCTACTTACCCTTTTGTGATTGAACTGTATTCATTGCGTAACGTGATTATAATAGCAGTATAATGGACTTGATTTCCTGGTATTGGGATGATCTGCATAGCTTAGTAGATTAGGTACGTTTAACATTGAATTCGAAATCGGAATATGAAATTAGGCAACTGATTCGGACGCTCGGGAATATAACGTTTTATACCTACAGTCCAATGAAGCTCTTTATTACCGAAGACAACTTCATCTGCTAGCTAGTATACCTAGTGATTAAAATATGGGCCTCCGTCGCAGGTTTTCTTCTCAGAAGCCGCTGCTGTATATAAGATCAAGGTAAGCTATTATACATACAAACTTTCATATTCAAAATACTAATAGGATTATTTCTCTGGGTGAACGTCGAAACTTTTGCAGTAGGTACCTACTAATGATACAAAGACTTTACATAAATTACAATCGCACTATTCCACGCTAGAATTTGTAATAAACTTGGACAATGTTCATCTCTCTGAATCCTATTGAATAGGTTAAATAGGTAGTAACTATAAAATATACGGCTAGATTTCCATTTATATTCAAATGCGGTTCCCACTTATATAATACTAGCTGTCGCCCGCGGCTCCGCCCGCGTGGATGTCGGTTATCGCGAATCGGACTATAATTTGAGATTTAAACTATCCTATCTCTCAAGTTGGATCGAACTGCACATGGTGTGCGAATTTTATTATAATCGGTTAAGTGGTTTAGGAGTCCATTGAGGACAAACATTGTGACACGAGATTTATATACTTATATTAAGATATTGATATACCTAAACATGAATTGCATTTGGAATATTAAATTTAACTGTAATATTACGCTTTGCAGTTCTATAAGTGTATATATTTAGTAGATTTGGTGCATAATTTCCTATTTCACACATGCCCATTAACTTTAAATTATACTTTAAACTATACCAGGATTTCATCACAGTTTTGCGGTAGTACTAACATGATAACCCGCGGATCCCTTTTTACTACCTGCAGTTACCTTAGTAGTCAAATGGAAGGTATTTATTGCCCAAGTGTTCTTAGGTACATGAAATATGAACAAAAGCTATATGCTGGTTTTTAGGTACCAAAATATTTATGGTCAAAACAATTTTCACTCTAATTTATCAAGTGGGGTATCAAAATAAAGGAAATTTGAAGACGATTGTGTCATAACTAAAAAGCATAAAATAAAATAAATAATCACAATTGTGTCGCGATTTATTTGGTGATAGTTTAAACTAAAAATTAATTAATTATGTTTGACGGTCTTAAGACTGTTTTACATTTTTTTTGTAAGTAACAATGTAACAGTCCTTAATATTTCACGTCAGTTGAAAGATACAATAAGATATGTTGGTTTCTTTTGTTTTTGGAACTAATGATAATAATAAGACATCTGACAGGAATGTAGGAAGCAGAATAAGATGTTGCAACGACCCCAAATTAAATAATTTTGCACGAAAAAAATGTCCAATAATTATTTTATTACATGTTTTTTCGTACCTATTTGGCATTGTAATACCAACTTTAGTTGTAAGAAAAATTTCAACAGTTTCCTTTGCATTTCGTTTGGTATTAGTTTTTAGTTTAAACTATTACCAAATAAATCGCGACACAATTGTGATTATTTATTTTATTTTATGCTTTTTAGTTATGACACAATCGTCTTCAAATTTCCTTTATTTTGATACCCCACTTGATAAATTAGAGTGAAATTTTTTTTTGACCACATATATATTTTGGTACCTAAAAACTAACATATAGCTTTTGTTCATATTTTATGTACCTAAAGAACACTTGGGCAATAAATACCTTCCATCTGAGATATGAATCATTGAAATCCGTACGGTGGTTCACAAGATATGAGGTAATAAAGAATCTTACAAACACACATACAAGATACGCGCGAAAAACATAACCCTTCTTATCAGTCGGGTAAAAACAGTTTATTTCAAAGTATTATATTCCCTTGAACTGCATACTAAATCAAGTTTATAGCAATCGGATGAGTCGGTACTATCAAAATAAATTGAAATATTAAATTAAACAAATATACAGCTCTGCAGGGCTAGCATGGCACGAAGACAAAATGTCCCCGGGGAGTGGACAAAAATTTGTCTCTCGCTCCGTTTTTGTCCCTTTGGCTAGCACGGCGTCGAGGAAAGACTAGTTTCTCACCGTGGACAACGTTTCTCCACTCAATGCTACCAATATACGAAAAAATATTCGACTCGTAATATTCGACAAAATTAACAAAACTTAGCAACGTACATATTTTATAAGAGTAAAAGTGACTTTTAAAATTATCAGTATTATGCTGCAGAATATTATTATTGACTAAAGAGCGCCATATTGAAGAAAAAGAAAGACAATACAATCTGTCATGTAACGTTTTTTTACATGTTTATTTTCTGTTTATTTATTTACCCCCTTTATCCGGTACATAACTCAATCGTATTTTCTTTATTATTATTATCGTTATTGTAGTATTTATTATAATATTAATAAAATGAGTGAAAAAATTGAAGGACAGAAACCAGCGTCTTAACCCAGATACTCCTGAAACTTTTTTACGGCAGGAATTTTTAAAAAATTTTAGTATGTTTTAAATGGAGCTCAAGTGTCCTCAGAAAAATATTGGAAAAATTCTAGGTCATTCAGGAAAGCCGGAAAATGAGTGGTGTCTTAACACCTGGTCGGAGAATAGACTACTAATACTACAGACTACTACTGCGGTGCTAGTTAAAGGGTTTTACAGTAAAACAGAATTGCCGGATAAACTCATTTATTCAAAAAATTCAATAAACCTTATACAGGTGTATGGTTTTTTTTTTTTTTTTTTTTTTTTACGTGCGGGAAATCCCCACGGATACCCGCCCCTCCGGAGCCGGAGGGGTAGGTTATGTCGGACTCGAACCGACTAAACCGCACGCCGTCTGTGGGTCGTGGTGCTAGGCCGAAGGTGAGGTTGTCTTGCGACATATCCCTCGCACCCCGGCTGACCCAGGGCCATCCCTTTCGGTCTGGCCCTCCTCGGGAGGTGGGGACCACGCCGTCCCCGACTCAACCCCGGTGTGGGGAGGCGCGCATCGTCCTACGATGCGCGCCGCCACCGTGGCCTGCTTCTGCTAGGGTGACGGGTGGCTCCACCCGTCACCCTCAGGCCCGCGCTCATGGGGGGCGGAGGTCTGTAAGCGCCCTCCGACGCCCGAGGTGTATGGTAAGATATAAAACATAACTTGGGATGCAAATATGTCGTGCACTTTTTACATATAAAGTTTGTTTTCTTCTTGCAAACTTTACATGTTAGCTGCGTGTCTTTGTACTCAATCAAATGGTCAATTCTGTCATACCGTGAAGTTTCTCTGTGACTTTTCGGAGTGGGACAAGGTCCCCGTTTATCGTTTTTTTTATATGTTTCTAATAAACCTCTTGCTACCACTCTACGAAAAGTTAGATGATCATACTGCCCTCCATTGTACTTATACAGTTGCCACGCATTGTGCAACGCCATATCTAAACAGTGACAGATGAGAGGAAAGTACCACTTCTTACCACGAATGGACGTACGATACAGCCCAATATTTTGGTCTGATCTATCAACCCCTCCCATGTTCTCATTATATTTCTTTACCAGAAAAGGTTGATCAATTAGTATATACTTTTTCAGAACTTGTGAAAAACGTTTTGCTTTGTGTAATGGTTCGACCGTCTCTGCGTTGGAAGTAACAGTGACTACACTGTTGTCGTTCCATTTACACACCAAGATGTTACTTGGTCTACTTGATTTGAATTCGAAAGTGCCTCGCTCAGTCTTTTTGAAGGTACTGTTTACAGGCAGAGGACACTTGGACGTTCTATTTTCACGGATGGTGCCGGTCCCTTTCAGTCCTCTGATACTCAATTCATGAAGAAGAGGAATTGAAGTAAAATAATTATCAAAAAATAAATGGAACGGTAGATTTGGTTTTTGTGATTGAAGGACATCGGCAAACTGTAAAATCACACTTCCTCCAAGCCCAAACTGCTTGTATGGTGGTGGCAAAGTTGTTGAGTGCCCTTGGTATGGATCAAACCATAACACATACCCCAGTCTGGTGGTGCCAACCCAAAGTTTATAGCCCCACCGTATAGGTTTTCCACGTATAAATTGTTTGCAGCTATGGCCGCCATAATATGGCACCATAGCCTCATCAATGCTATAGTTTTCTTCCAAAGGAGCCATTTCCAAGAAGTTTCTGTTTAGTAGATCAATCAAAGGTCTCAACTTAGAGAACTTGTCATTTGAAGAACTAATTTGATTGTTGTCACAGCAATGCCAATGCGACATTATAAAGTTGAACCGATCTCTGGACATCGCGTTGTAAACTAGGGGAAAATCTGTATCTGCCGCCTTTTCCCAGTACATAGACCGCCGAGGCAATACTACATAACCACTGAATAAAAGTATGCCCAAAAAGCATTTCATTTCGCTGGCTGTCACATTACCCATTTTATTCTTTTGACAAGCGTAAATATTCGTATAATTCACTAGTAGATCATAGATATTTTCATCAAGCATGACGTCAAAATAGTACATCGGAGGCTGTAAATACCGTGGACCCTGATCGTTGCGCCATTCTTCATATTCTTTTGGAGTATGACGATTTTGCCAAGCATATCTTTGGCTCTTTGGTACGGAAGATTGTACTGTATTGCACCGTGATTGCAGTGCATTCATAGCAGATGAACTAGCTGTGTTAGGGGAATCCTCAGATTCAGTACGTCTTACTTTAGAAAGCTGAGAGAGTGGGGTGTTATCCTCTTCGTCTGAAGACGAGTCATCTCTGTACTGAATCTCCGCATCAGCTCTAAGCTGTGAACCTGAAAGCAAAGAAAGGTAACTAATAAATCGTGGCAAAATAACAATAGACAACAAGCTTACAGGGAGCACTACAAACACTTGTTATAATTTTAACACAAACCTGGAAGATTTTGTAGTGTTACGTTATCTTCTTCCCCCGAATCTTCATCCGTTACATCTGCATTGGCATTCTCAGGTGGTAAAATCGCTATTGAAGTAGGTATCGGTGCATCATCGTCATTTTTATCCAATTCTTCAATGATTTCGTGGAGTTTCAAGGGTCTTTTGTGCCGTGGCCTAAAATATTAATGAATATAATAAGTTAGATGTTGATAACGCGACCAGGTGTTACAACACCGATCGTAATTTGACATGAAAAAGTCACAAAATAAACTAATTTTACCAAAACATCAGTAGATAATTTTCTACCTAATACTTGCAGGTAATAGAATTACAAAAAAATATAACATATTATCAACAATTATATGAAATATCTTACCTTTTTGTTGACATGTTTGCAAAAAAATCATAAACAAAGTTCAAGCTAGCAAAAATTTATATACTGGGGTAAATATGTGATATCTGACAGACTCAATCACAGCTTGATACGTACTAAAAACGCAAAACAAAGAACAGTAAAGTTATGTTCATTATTTTACAAAAATATTTGAGGGTATTCCGAAGTACTTTTTAGCGGTGTTAAAACACCTAGTAGTAGTAAGTGGGTTAATGAGTCTCTGCAGCAGTGGGCTTTGGAAATAGAAAAGCTCGTGAGAAAAGCTTACCAAGGAGCTTCTTCGTCATTTCTTGACAGCATTTTGGTGCAAGCTTTTATTGACGGGATCAGAGACTTGGAGGTGAGAGCTGCCGTCCGTCTGGGTCACCATGCAACCCTTAAAGATGCTGTTGCTCACGCCCTTGAAGTGGAAGCTGTACGACATGACCCTCGACCACATAGATTGCGTGAGATCTCAACAAATGAGCAACGTGTGTACCGTCGGGAATTCACACCCAGGTGTTATTTCTGCAAAGAGCAAGGACATATTCGGTCTAGCTGCCCGAAACGGTCTCAACAAGGTAATGGCCAAGAACAAACGGCGCGACATCTAGATGCGCCGGAGCAACGGGGAAACGAGTAAACGCCAGGACTGCGGGACGGGTGCTGGCTGGTAGTGTAAAAGCCCCAATTCTGATTTCTCAAGCTAATGATGGAAATAGTCTGGTCATCAAAGGAGGTGTTGATGGATCACCATGCCACCTCACCATTGATACTGGAGCAAGTCGGACCGTGATTAGCTCTCGGCTGGTGAAAAATGTAACTAGAGATCATCTACATCAACTTAAGCATCTCCATCTGCAGACAGCCACCGGCCAGCGCATTTCCGTCCGAGGAGAGCAAGAAGTGGCGTTGGAAGTCGGTGATAAGACCTATTGGCATAAAGTTATCGTCGCTGATATCTTAGATGACTGCATCATTGGATTGGATTTTATGAGAAAATATCGCTGTAAAATCGACGTGGATTGTGGCGTTCTGAAACTTGGGTTCGACGAAATTCCCATGGAAGGTGGCGCATGTGGAAAAGTGTACTGTGCAAAACGAACTGTACTCCAGCCTAAATCACAGACCCTAGTGCCAATAAGACTACCTCAATATGGCATCAATTCTCATCGCTGTGCATTGGTGGAAAAAGTAGACGGCAGTAGTCCCTGGATACCAGCTCGTACTGTGGTAACAACACCAACCACAGCCGTTATAAGAATTTTAAATATGAGCGACAACGAGTGCGTCTTAAACAAAGGGACACTGCTTGGCACTTGTGAGAAGATCTCGTGGATACGTAGTTGCCAGGGTTCGACCAAAAGCGATGCCACAAGTGACAGAGAATCAACAGTGCTGAAACTACTAGAAGATTGTCGCAATGACCTCAGTAAGGTAGAGATGCTGAAGGCGCGGAACATGCTGTTACGATATAAAAACGTCTTTTCTATGCACGGTGGTGACATTGGCAGAACTGGAGTAGTACAGCATAAAATCGATACTGGTGAGGTAACGCCAATCCGTCAACGACCACGACGTGTACCGATTGCTCGAGAAAAAGAGGTGGAGGAAATGATTGAAGAGATGAAGAAGGACCGTATCATTGAACCCTCGGTCAGTCCATGGTGTTCTCCGGTAGTCCTTGTAAAGAAAAAGGATGGAACCACCAGATTCTGCGTCGATTATCGCCGACTGAATGATGTTCCGAAAAAGGATAGTTATCCGTTGCCAAGGATAGATGACACTTTGGACACCTTAAGTGGCATGCAGTGGTTCTCAACATTGGACCTCAAGAGTGGGTATTGGCAAGTTGAAATCAGTCAACGAGATAAGGAGAAAACTGCATTTTCTACTGGAAAAGGTCTCTGGCAGTTCGACGTCATGCCATTTGGATTATGTAATGCTCCGGCCACTTTTGAGAGATTGATGGAACAAATACTTGCTGGACTGCTGGGAGAAGCCTGTCTGGTATATTTGGATGACATAATCATCATTGGAAAAGACTTCGACGATCACCTCAGCAAACTAGAGCAAGTTTTGACTAAACTACAGGGTGCCAACTTAAAACTCAGTCCAAAGAAGTGTTCACTTTTTAAACGACAAGTGAATTATTTGGGGCATGTTATTTCGAAGGATGGGATACAAACAGACCCTGAGAAGATAAGTGCCGTGAAAGATTGGCCGACACCAAAAGATAAGACCGACGTTCGTGCCTTTTTGGGTCTGTGTTCATACTACCGGCGGTTCGTGAAAAGCTTCTCCGATATTGCGAAGCCTTGCATCAGTTAACGGAATAAAAACGGAAATTTAGCTGGGACGAAAAATGTGAAGCCGCTTTCAAAGACCTTGCTCAAGAATCTTGGGTTATCCAGATGCAGAAAATGAGTTCGTCGTCGACACAGATGCCAGCAATTCAGGGATAGGAGGAGTCTTGTCCCAGAGAAAAGGAAACAAGGAGGTCGTGATTGCTTACTTTAGTAAGTCTTTGTCTAAACCAGAGAGAAATTACTGTGTTACACGAAGAGAATTACTGGCCGTGGTTAAGACATTGCAGCATTTCAGTAAGTTTCTGCTGGGCCGCAAGTTTCATCTGAGCCGCAAGTTTCATGCTGCTTTAAAGTGGTTGCTACAATTTAAAAATCCAGAAGGACAAGTGACACGATGGATTGAACAGCTCCAGGAATACGACTTCGTCATCGAACATCGGAGTGGGAAAGCGCATGGAAATGCAGATGCGCTTTCTCGAAGACCTTGTCCGGTGGAATGTAACCACTGTGTTAGGCGAGAAGCTAAGGACAGTGTAGCGATTAGAATAATAAGGACTGATACTGTCAGCGATGAGTGGAGTAGCGAAGCCATGCAGCAAGCACAGCAAGAGGATCGAGACATCAAGCCTATTCTCGAATGGATAAGGGCAGGAACACCTAAGCCGAAATGGAGTGATGTCTCCCAAATGAGTGCAGCTACGAAGAGTTACTGGGCACAATGGGAAAGCCTCGTGATACACAATGGAGTCCTGTGTAGAAAATGGGAGTCTGCAAACGGGAAAGACTCACATCTGCAGTTGGTTGTCCCAAAGATTAAAATTAATGAGGTTTTGAGATCATTTCATGACGGAACTTCAGGCGGCCATCTTGGTGTGAAGAAGACGTTGATGAAGGTTCGTCAACGATTCTATTGGATCCATTGCCGTGAGGATGTTGAAGATTGGTGTAGGAAATGTACATGCTGCGCATCAGTAAAAGGGCCTCATACAAGGAGCAGGGGAGCATTGAAGCTATACAATGTTGGAGCGCCTTGGGAAAGGATTGCATTAGATGTTGCAGGGCCATTTCCTGCATCGGAGTCTGGAAACAAATACATCCTAGTAGTAATGGACTACTTTACTAAATGGCCAGAGGCTTTTGCCATACCTAACCAGGAAGCAACTACAGTCGCAGAAAGACTAGTCACGGAAGTGTTTTGCCGATATGGAGTTCCTCTGGAAATACACAGTGACCAGGGAAGGAATTTTGAATCACAGGTATTTCAAGAAACCTGTAGGATAATGGGTATTCATAAAACCAGGACCACCCCATATCATCCGCAGTCTGACGGAATGGTTGAAAGATTTAACCAAACCTTGGAAAGGCATTTGGCTAAGGTTGTTGAGAGCCACCAGAAGGACTGGGATAGTCATATTCCTTTGTTCTTGTTGTCTTATAGAACAGCGATACATGAAAACACAACGGTGACGCCTGCGTGTGCAAACTTTGGCAGAGAACTGAGACTACCGGCTGATCTACTGACTGGACGTCCTCCAGATTCACCGCAAGAAATCACGGAATATGCTAGTGCATTGCGCGATAGACTAAATGACGTTCACACCCACGTCCGTGAATCTGGGCTCCAGGCAAGTGAAAGAATGAAAACCCGATACGACCGCAACTCTCATCAAGCCGGGTTCGACGAAGGCTCGTTGGTATGGCTTCACAATCCGATGCGTCGCAAAGGCAAATCTCCGAAGTTGTCTCCAAACTGGGAAGGGCCATATAAAGTTGTCACCAGGATCAATGACGTTACATACCGGATACAACGCAATCAGCGAAGCCCCTTGAAGGTTGTACATGTTGACCGACTGGCGAGATACTACGGATCTAATGATGCTCGGGACGAGCATGTCTAAGAAGGGGGTAGTGCTACGCCCGGCGCTTGGCCACTTCCCTATATGACCAATTTTCTATAGGAGTGAGCGAGACGGCACTATAGAAAGAGACAGCATGCCTTGACGTCACTGTTCTAGAAGGAATCGAACGAATAGAATGAGACGTCAGGGTAGAAAGAGACACAAGACCCAATAGAACCTTCCAGAAAGTTCCTGTCTTTTCAGAACGTACCTGTCTTTTCTCGATCTTTCGCTACTCGGCCGCGCCCGATATAAAAGGCGAGCTAACAGCCTCCGCTCAAGTTAGTGTAGCATTCGAAGCGATCAAAGCGATAAAGTGTGCGAAGCGATACAGTGCGATTTATACAAGTGACTGTATAGTGTGTAAGGAAGAGTTTTGAATTTCTACGCGCTTTGCTGTAATTTAAGTGCAGCTGAATAAAATGTGTTTTCAACGGTTGTCCTCGCATTTTCTATTTAAACCGACCCCCACGCTCGTAACACTATCGTAGTTCACTTAGAACGAAAAAGCCGCGAGGCATTTTGAATTGTGTATTAAGCAATCTTGTCCCCACCTCAATAGTTCGGAGACCAATATCTCTCTATCATCTGTCAAAAAGAGACAAATTATCTCCACTTTACGGCCGCCGTGCTAAGCAAGTGGAGAAATAGTCTCTTGTCTACGTCACAGCGAGGGACATAAGCTATCTCCTTTGACGCCATGCTAGCTACCGGGGAGAAACACCTTTGTCCCCTGTCTATTTGACATAAGCGGTGGAAAGAGATATTTGTCCCGCGCCCATGCTAGGCCCGCTGGATGAATTTCAGGCTAGAAAACCCATTTCATACATTTCCGATATACTTCGTAATGTAACTTCGAATCATTATTTCTATAACAAACTTTGGCTATCAGCCAATAAACTGCCTGTATTTAAAATATCAGATATAATATGATAAAGAATCATTAAACATGTAAAGAAGATTTTTTAAATGGATTTGTGTTTATTTTATTATATAATCACAATACGTATATTACACTCTTACCTTTTTCCTTCTGTGGTAAGCATTTTAAATTCATTAACCTTTCGTACAAGGTCATTGGTTCCAATTCTTTGGCCTGTCGTTAAAGATATACTATGATCGTATTATTTTAATGTACTCGTATATCATGAAATGCGAGAGTTATTAGCTATTTGTTACTTTAGAAAATAATTCCACCATGTGCCTTCACATTTTGGTTTTTAACTGAGTTATAACGTTACCACATCCGTATGTGTCGCCACCGCAAAAAGTGTGTATGTTGAATGTTGTAAACAGATATTTTCATTGCTGTGACCGACACTCCAACTTTATTAAGATGTGTTAATACTCAGACTAACAGAATAACATAGATAGAACACATAGAACTCGTGTGTGAAACCGCGTAAAGTAATACTAAAGATAGTGAGTGAAATGATACAACGTTAAATCGATTTAAAATAGAAAAAATTGAATCGGTCTAGGCGAGGTTTGAACCCACGATCTTTGCCTTACAGGGGCAATGCTTTGGCCGCTAAGCTACCAGACCTCGCCCTAACTAATCCAAATTTCTCCTTTATCTATCTTTGAAGCGACAGTGAAAGTATCTACCGACATTCTTACGAACTATCGGAACCAATGAATGATTTTTTAATCATTTTTAAACATTGATTTCTGACTACTCTGACCATATAAAAAATATACTACTATATAGTTATAGGTACTTTATGTAGTTTCACACGCGAATTCTGTAATATTTAAAAAAATACTATAAGTCACTTGTGAGTAATAGATAGCAATGAAAAGTCACAGTTTGATTACAGGCGTCATTATGTACCTAATTGCGGTGAAATTAGAGCCACTTTATGAGCAAGTGTGGTGAAAACAATATTATCATATTCAAGTTCATTTCACGGATCGCTGTATCTTTTCCTGTCACTGGTGAAAAGTCTTTGTATTTTGTTGATACGTACCAAATCACCTTTGTTCATGTAAATCAAAATGAAGCATTGTACCTAAATGTATACTCACACCCAAGATAAACCCATGCTGGTTTAATGGGCGTACTATAATTTAGTAACTATTGTAATCTTATTTAAATAAAATAAAAAAAGAAATTATGTATTTTAGTCCCAGTATAATTAATGGTCTCCACCAATAGGATAAATAGCCTAACTCAAAGCAGTACGACGACATATTAAATTACTTACCCAAAAAGGTTAAACGTTAAACATTATACAGATTAAAAAGTAATCTCGTTATAGGGCCTCAAGGAATCCGTGATACGTTATCTGTGTCTTAACAATATTTGGTCACCGTCACAAACACATTAGCTATGTGTTTGCCAAGACCTTTTCTCGAGAGAGTTTATATATATATTCATGCCTGTAAATCCCGGAAGGGTAGGTAGAGGTATATTAATACCTACATCTCGTCTACTATGCCTATGGCGAGCCTATAATTACCGTCAAGTGGACACTTTTTCATGGACTGTAAGTTTACTTTCGGAGGGAAAGCAGCCCTATCCCTATGTCTTGTTCTACGTCACCCACGGGAAGTTTGTTTTTAAAGTGAAAACTTCTTTAGCGACGTTGGATGGATAAAAAGTGTTAAACTCGCGCGTCAGGATCGCTTGACCTTTGAACCGTAACCGACGCCTGACGTCATACAATATTAGCTACAGACTGTCTATTTTGCAAAATGCGATAAATAGCTTCGTAGCATAGCGGTTAGCGCTTCAACTGTAAGTCCTTATTGTTTCAGATAGTACCGTGTTCAAACCTGGCCTTGTGACACTTTTTGTGATTATTTTTTCTTTTTGTAATACTTTTTGTAATTATTTTTTCTTTTTGTAATTTATTACCTTTTGTGATTATTTTTTCTTTTTGTAATTTATTAATTTCTTCTGACAGAAAATTAGCAGTAAATTAGTGATAGGTTCTATGATTGACGCTATATTATAGGTATAGTATGGTATGATATGTTCTTTTTATCTTTTGCTATGTATATAACGAAGAAAGAAAGAAAAGTTTTCACTTCTGCCGGTACTCCCAGAGTGCAACCCGTCTTTTTTTATTTTTTTTACGGCCCTATTCTGCTTCACGAGGTAACCAATAAATTAGATTTTGATTATATTCCACAACATTTCACACAACGCTATCTAGATCCATGGTAAGTATAGCTTAACTAGCTTGTGTTATGGCATCTAGAATGCGGATAAACACACTTAGATACTTTTATTTTTTTCTCATGGCCCTATATGGGTGCCCCGTATGGGCGGACACCCTGGGGGCCAGATTCCTGCCTCTGCTCCACGCGGCGCAGAGGACGACGGCCTCCAGGACCATCAGGGGGTACCGCACGATATGCTTCGAAGCGGCGAGTCTCCTGGCCGGATCGCCACCGTGGATCCTGGAAGCGAGGACCCTTTCAGCACTTTATCCGTTCCGAAAGAAGGCGCGGGGGCGGGGATTCGATCACGAGCCCGAAGAAATTCGGGCCGAGAAATCCCGGCTCCACAGGGCCATAGTGACCGAGTGGGAGCTACGACTTGAGCAACCACGCGCAGGGCACGCCGTGATTGCGGCGGTAAGACCCATCATGGGGGAGTGGCTAGAGAGGCCGCACGGTGGCCTCTCGTACCGTCAGACGCAGGTCATTACCGGACACGGTAACTTCGGGCGGTACCTGCATCTGATGGGCATAGAGCCAATGCCCGAGTGCCATCACTGCGACGCGAGCGTGGACTCGGGCTGCACACGCTCACCGAGTGTCCGGCGTTTGAAACGCCGAGGCGGGAGCTTGTGACGGCCCTGGGGGTGAGAGTGCTCACGCTCTCCACCCTGCTCGTGGCGATGGTCCGTCGTCACCCTAGCAGAAGCAGGCCACGGCGGCGGCGCGCATCGTAGGGCGATGCGCGCCCCCCCCCCCCATACCGGGGACGAGTCGGGGACCGCGTGGTCCCCCCTCCCGAGGAGGGCCAGACCGAGAGGAATGGCCCTGGGTCAGCCGGGGTGCGAGGGATATGTCAAAAGACAACCTCACCTCCGGCCTAGCACATCGACCCACAGACGGCGTGCGGTTTAGTCGGTTCGAGTCCGACATAACCTCCCCCTTCGGCTCCGAAGGGGGGGGGCATCCGTGGTTTTTGTAAATACATACATATTATACATAGAAACACCCAGACCAATGCAAATGTACATATACATGCATACAAATTAATGTACTGAGCGGGGATCGAACCCGCACCTCCTGCGTAGCGGCCGCGTTCACTACCGCCACGCCACGGAGGCTTTACTTCTGTACATTATGCTATATTTTAAATAAGAAAGTAATATTGTCTATTCTGTTATGCTTCCGCGCCTAAACCACTGACCTGATTTGACGAAATTTGGTAAAAGGGCAGATTAGACCTTGCGAAACGTCATGGTTATGTTTGGTCGTGATTACTCTTGATAACTGACATCCACGCGGGCGTATCCGCGGGCAACTGCTTGTATAGTAGTGTCAAGACTAATTAATTTATCAGACAATAAATCCAAAACCAAATATGAACGATAACAGGACAATTATGTCTAGAAGGAAACTGAACGTGACAATATTCAGTGTTTAATCTATACTCTATACAGACATACATACATACATAAATACATACATACATACATACATACATACAAACATACATACATACTACATACATATAAATAAAATGGGGTGTCTGTTTGTAATATTGACCAAAATAACATATTTTATAATTTTTGTCTGTCTGTCTGTCTGTTTGTTCTGGTTAATCTCTGAAATGGCTGGACCGATTTCGACGGGACTATTATTGGCAGGTAGCTGATGTAATAAGGAGTAACCTAGGCTACTTTTATTTAAAAAAAAATTAATGCTCAATAGCATTGACTCAACACTAAGCGATAACCGACATCCACGCGGCCGAAGTCGCGGGCAACAGCCAGTGGTATATATGTATGAGGGGAGCTTCTTCTTCCCTAGGGGTACGTTCTAGTGGCTTTAAGAAACGACGCGTCTATTTGTCTTAGTAAGACGTTCTTAGAGAAAATTAAGCTCTACTTTGTCTTAGTCTGTTAGACTTACCTTTTTTCTTTTTCTTTCTTTCAGGTAAATCACAGTTACATGATACTTTGTTGCCTGCCACGGATGCGGTACTATGTAAGGTAAGAGGTTCTTACAGTTTCGGCAACACGAGCGTGACGCTCCTGACACGCGTCCATTAGGCCACGGTAATCGATACCCATCAAGTTGGCCGTGTGCTTGTCAGCTACCTAAGTAGTATAGAAAAGAATTAAATCTCGTAAAATGGTTTCTCGTGGTACAGAATAGGGCCACACCATCTTTTTCTGCAAATGTCGTAAAAGGTGACTTTTTTTTTGAGGTGCCAGTTGATTGAAATTCATTACCGTTGTCTATGGACGTGTGCAACACCAGGGGAGTCACACTCGTGCTGCCGATCCTGCAAACACAGAGAGTTTCTGTGCCGTTAGTGTAGAAGACAAAGCAGGAATACCCTTTGGTCTTTCTACTGACACACAAAAAGTGTCCAGTAAGCTCTTGCTACCCTACTCACTGCCAGGAACACAACACGAGGTTATTATGGCCGCGGTGTTCTATAGGGCGGAGGTACTTCCCCAGTCGGATTGCTCAATTTGACGGGAATACCGTCGTGTCCTACCTCCTACGTACATACTTAGTGTTACATACTAATAGTCTAACCCATTAAGAATTAATATTTTATAGACTGATCAAAATAATATGTTAAAAATATATATGCGTTTGGTCTTTCCACTGACAGCGCAAAAAGTGTCAAGTAAGCTCTGGCTACCCTACTCACCGCCGGGAACACAACGGAGGCGCTATACTGCAGTGCCCTACCGCCATTGACGCTTTTGAAATCGACTCCAACGCATTCTTCATCTGATATTAAACAAATCATACAGCGTTTGACAAAGTGCCTGCTTGATGTCAATTACGGCCTGCCTTATAGTTTCCTCGTTCACCCTCACTTCATAGATCTCATTCGGAAATATGTATTGTATGTGTAGTACCAATAAGCATTATATCCATTTGACATCTTTAATTTGAAAATTCCTTTAATTTAATTCAATTATAGTTTTGACATTTAATCATCTGACATTTAACTTTAATACAAATAGCGTTGTACCTATAATGTATTCAATAATTTTAAACCAAATAACTTTTAAGGAAATTCAAAAAATTACTTTCTCCAAATGTTGGGAAAATAATTGAACCTGGTATACACATTTTTAAAACTACCCACATATAAAAAATGTAGTGTTTAGAAATATAATTGCTTACAACCATTATTATGTATTCAGTAAACCTTTGATAATGCCGTAAGGTGAAACCGGTCAGGTTAAAAATAAATGTAAAATAAAGTGTGGAAAAGTACAAGTGTTATAATTATTCAATATGTGTAGCAGATTCCACCAAGTGCCATCAATCTCCAGTATAAACAGTCATTCGGAAATCTTTTTACATTTATTCTCTCCTCAAGTCCCAAGGCAAGCTGAAGACAGGGCGCTATGGCGCTCATTGGGGGAGGGCTATGTCCAGCAGTGGACTAATATAGCCTGATGATGATGATGATGAAGTCCCAACTATCTGAGCAATTCATTCGCTACCTATACTAATACTTTAAAGCCGAAGAGTTGGTTAATTTTTCTCAGGTACTGCTGTTTCAAATTGGATAATTATTTATGTGTTGAATAGTTCGTTTATCGAGGATGGTTATCGGCTATAAATCATCACGCTACTAAAAGGAACGGAGTAGTGTTCATAAATGTCAACAAATCTAAGACTCAAAGATTATGGGCCCAAAGGAGTGATTTCAAAATATGCAACAGTTGAAGCCGGGGAGAGTTGGCTAGTCTACATTATAAACATTCACAAATTGTACTATATTTATTTTGCTCTTGAAGTATAATAAAAATAAATAATATACCTAATACCACTTCTAAGATGAAAGCAAGAAAAATAAAGATTGATAGTACTAGTTCCATTGTATTAGTCTTCAAAACTTGGCACAGTAAATATCTGCAGTGCGCATTACAATATCTTAATTCATTTCCCAAAGAAGGAAATAACATAAAAAGCTATAACATAAATAAGATATTGTTCGTAAAGAAAAACCGCCTCAAGCGCT
This sequence comes from Eilema caniola, assembly GCA_949126895.1. Classification (NCBI taxonomy): domain Eukaryota; kingdom Metazoa; phylum Arthropoda; class Insecta; order Lepidoptera; family Erebidae; genus Eilema; species Eilema caniola. The sequence goes on from OX421476.1 coordinate 5,017,718, forward strand.
TTGAGCTACAAAGGCAGTGTTATCAGTATTGATATAAGCATAATATTTGAGTATATATTCAGGCATAGCAAAGGTTTTACTACCGAATTTACTACGAAGGCATACTTAGTCATTTAAATGGTTTTTCGTAGAGTATCGTCATATGGGCAAAGCCAGACAGGATTTTGAAGTGAAAACTTCTTTAGCGGCGTTGGATGGGTAAAAAATGTTAAACTCGCGTCAGGATCGCTTGACCTTTGAACCGTAACCGACGACTGACGTCATACAATATTAGCTACAGACTATCTATTTTACAAGATACGATAAATAGCTTCGCAGCATAGCGGTAAGCACTTCGACTGTAAGTCCTTATGGTTTCAGATAGTACCGGGTTCAAATCTAGCCATCGTGACACTTTTTGTGTTAATTTTTTCTTTTTGTAATTTACTACTTTTTGTGATTATTTTTTCTTTTTGTAATTTATTACTTTTTGTGCTGTTTGAAAGAAAGAAAATGTTTTCACTTCTGCCGGCACTCCCAGAGTGCAACCCGTCTTTTTTTTTTAAACACAACTGAGGTGGCATACGCGCATACGGCCTACTGATTGAAAGTGGTTACCGTGGCCTATGGACGTGTGTAACACCAGGGCAGTCACACTCGTGCTGCCGACCCTGTAACCACAGGGTTCCTGTGCCGTCAGTGTAGAACACAAAGCAGGAATAGCCTTTGGTATTCCCACTGACAGCACAAATCCTCTTCAGTGAGCTCTGGCTACCCTACTCCCTATGCCGGGAACAAAACACGAGGTTATTATGACCGCGGTGTTCTGTAGGGCGGAGGTACTTCCCCAATCGGATTGCTAAATTTGACGGGAATACCGTCGTGTCCTACCTTCTATGTACATACTTAGTGTTACATACTTAAAGTCTAAAACCCCATTAAGAGTTAGTATTTTATAGACTGATCATAATAATATGTTAGGTGATAAATTCATTAAAAAATAGCATAAACGTTGCCTAACTAATTCGCGTACCGATGCTGTTTAATGCTAAATACGTTAAAATCTGGAAATATTATTATTACACGATTATTGTGCCAAGTAGGTACATCTGTCTAATTGCACCGTTGAGTTTTTATATATTTGCTCGGCTACCAAAGGTCGAGCATAATAATAAATAGCTCCAAGCTTAATTCCAGAGCTAAGACCAGAGTAATTACCATGGTTTAAAAATATATCCAGTATTTTAAAACCTATTTTTACCCAACTGCCAAGAAGGGTTATTATTTTTCTATCAGGTCGTGAATTCAGTGCTCATTCACACCTCGTGCGATTAGAACGCATCTTTGTTGTTTATAAGTTGTAAACAAGAAACCGGTTTCGTATTGGCCGGCGCATCGCTCGCGAGACGCCTGGTCAAGTATTCTGTGAAAAGAATAATGAACTTTATTCTGAATGGATAGTGATCGTATTCAGAATGCATCGGATGATACAAATAATTTAGAAGATACCGTAGTAGACCTGACAAATTTAAACGAGAATATGGATACAAATGAAGATCTAACAAATAAACGACTAAGAAGGAGCGACAGCGAAGAGGGTTGGCAGAAGGTTACAAGGAAAAGAAAATCTATAGATAATAGCAGCATGCAATCTGAAGAAATTACGTGGCAGGTTTGTGTCTACTCTAATGAACAGTTTCCGAAACAATTCGCTATGGCAAAATTGCTAAACCAACATAAAATAACAGGTGTTACAAAAGTTAAGTATGTTAACCTACATAAATTAATAATAACTTTCGATAAAGAAACTAATGCCGAGGAATTTATTTTATGTTCGGGTTTGAATGAACTTGGATGGCGACGACAAAAAGCTTGGGAAGTGAGTTTATGCTATGGAATCATTAAGGATATTGATGTAGACTTGTCGGAAGAAGAACTCTTGAAATATATTCATGCTGACACAGAGGTGGTTATCGCTAAACGTCTAAGTAGAAAAAACGAACAAGGGTGGACTCCGAGTGAAACTGTTAGAATAGGTTTTAAGGGTTGTAGTATGTTTATTTAATGGACTTACGAGTCGTTGTTTCGCCATTCGTGTTTCCTGTGACACAATGTTCCAGATGCTGGAGATATGGGCATACATCGAAGATGTGCCCCTCAAATAAACCTATCTGTCCGAAGTGTGGCAAGAACGATCATGTGAACTGCCATATATCGATTTATAAATGTGTTAACTGTTCTGCCAACCACATTTCATTATCAAGGGACTGCCCGATATACGTAAAAGAAAAACGCATTCGAGAGATTATGTCACAGTTGAAATGCACATATCATAAAGCCTTAACTTATTACACTCCCGTACGTCGCGCAGCTGATGTAAATAAACCATCGTTTAATAACAGTCCGAGTACTTCGCAAGGACCGCCTAGCACCAGACCTCCGAGTTGTGACACATTTATGAGAAACGAACCATTAGTTGAAGACGATGTGCGTCCAAATATAACAGCTTCACAAAAACCGTGCAAAAAAAAAGAAGAAAAAAGTACCATTCCGTTTAGCGGATAACGTTGTGGCTAATATGTCTGTAACGGACTCCGAAGGTTCAGCCGATCCAGAAACTTCTTTACCCAACGATGATGAAAGTCACCGAGATATACCGTCACTCCGGCGCTTGTGGGAGAAGATCAAAGAGACGATAGAAAACATAAAAAGTCAGATACAAAAACAATTTAAGGACGGGTTGAAAATATTCATAGATTGGCTCAACACTTTTTTAAGTAATTTAATACCTGATATGTCGTTGTTTACAAAAATATTTACATCTATTAATGGATAGCGTCATTAATGTTCCTGTCTAGTTGAACATTATACAATGGAATGCTGGTAGTATCAAACCGAGGTTACAATTATTTGAGCAGTTATTAATCCAAGAACATGTACACATCGCGGTGGTAGGTGAAACATGGCTTGAACCAGATGATCTTATCAATATTTCAAATTATTATTTTTTTCCGCCAGGATAGGAACGGGTATGGGGGTGTGGCAATTATAGTACACAACTCAATTCAGGCACAACGGGTTGAAATACAAAGAACTTTTCGTTCCTTGGAAATAATTCACAATAAATAATTTAATTGTGACCAATTGGAACATATAATCGCTATCTACTGTTCTCCGAACGCGCCAACTAATCCTCAGACTTGGGATTATTTATTCTCTATGGAAAATAGGAAGTCTCTAATTTTGGGTGATTTCAATGGACACCACACAAATTGGTCCTACAAGACAGATGCAAGGGGAAATCAAATTTTAGATTCCGTAATAGATTACAACTACATTATATTAAACGATGGTAGCCATACTCGTACTCAAATGGTAAATAACGTGTGTAAGAAATCTTCACCTGACTTATCCATAGCATCATCTGACATCTCCCTGAATATTGACTGGGTAGTGTCGAATGAAACATTAGGTAGCGATCATATGATCATTAAACTATCGACCACATTTCACTCGAATTTACAGGGTCATCAGAAAAGGAATTTTAAAAGGGCTAACTGGCAAGGGTACGAGAGCTACCTTGATGTTAAATTTGATAATTATGATGCATCCATTTATAATTATCCACAAAGAGCTTATGACACTTTTTTAACTTTCTTATACGAGGCTGCTGAGAAATTTATCCCGAATATAAAATTTGACCCCAACCCTACAGGCAAGTTCCGGCCTAAACCTTATTGGAGCCCGGAATTGTCGAAGTCAGTGGCAGAACGGCGACTGACTTTGTCTAGTTTCAGACGTAACCCCACCCCAACCAATTGGATCACGTTAAAAAGGAAAATCTGTATTTCACGACGGCTCCTTAGACAAGCTCAGAGAGAATCTTGGCGACAATTTTGTTCATCTATAGATGAAACAGCGTCCGTGGGCGATCTATGGAATAAAATCAGATGGATTAAAGGGTACAAAACACATAAACAACCCATTGACCCACTGGTAGCCACCCGCCTCCTACATAGTCTTACCCCCGACGATGTTCCCCGCTGCAAACCTACATTTATATCACATAATTCGAAACTAGAAATTCATATAACGTTACAGGAACTAATTAAAAGCATTAAAACAAAAGATACTGCTCCTGGTGATGATAAAATTTCATATAGTTTGATCAAAAAATTACCCACCAACGCTAAATTATTTCTAGTTAAATTATATAATACATTGCTGTTCACAAGTACGCTACCTACTCAATGGCGAAATATCAACATAATACCCATCCCAAAGCCGGGGAGAGATCCTAATTCTCCTTCACCATTGAGATTAATTTCGTTGATATCTTGTTTATGTAAAATATTTCATTCAATTATCCAAAAGCGCATGGAATGGTACTTTGAAAAAAACTATATGTTTTCCAATGACACGGTGGGTTTTAGAAAATGCAGGTCCTATCTGGATAATTTAAGTCATTTAGTAACAAGAATCCAAATGGGTTTCTGCAAAGATTGTATTACAATTGGCTGTTTCATTGATATCGACAACGCATATAACAACATAGATATCAATAACCTATTGTACAAACTAGATTCCTTAGGGGTGGGCCATAGATTATGTAGTTATCTCTGGGAGTTCTTTCGAGAGCGTTATCTGAACTAACTAAAAATAAACAATATGTCAGTAACCCGAGGTACATGCAGAGGTTTGGCACAGGGTGACCCATTGTCACCTTTACTCTTTAATGTAGCCACAATGGACATTTGTAAAAGACATAACACCGATTGTATCCACGTCTCACAGTACGCGGATGACTTCGTAATTTACTGTACACATAAAAATATATACAATGCCGTCGAGCAATTACAAACATCTTTAGAGCATATTTTAGTTAATTTATCTGAGCTGGGTCTAGAAATATCACCGTCTAAAACTCAAATATGTGTTTTTAAAAATGGTATAAATAGACAAAATATTATCGTTAGATTAAATAATACCACCTGCAAATTGTTGAGAATGTGAAATATTTAGGCTTATGGCTTGACCGCTCTCTGAGATGGGCGAAACATATTAACGAACTTAGTGAAAGAGTATCAAAATATTTAAGTATCCTCAAGTTTGTAGCGGGTACAAGGTGGGGCGGGGCATTCACCCAAAACACTTGAGAAAAATGTACATATCTCTCTTGAGAAGCCGTTTAGATTATGCTAGCTTTTTATACGGTGATAGTGCTGCCACACATCTATACAAATTAGATAAGATTCAAAATCAGGCTATGCGAGTTGTTGGAAGTTTTATTAAAACCACACCTATTCATGTAATGGGTAGTGAACTAGCCATACCGCCGTTACATGGGCGTAGATGTTACTTGGCAGGGTAATTTTTACTAAAATGTAAATCGGTATTTTGTAATAGCAAAATGATTAACTTATTAGATAATTTAGTAAAATGTATAAACTCATGGCGTAGGAAGAACAAACCCATTTTAATTATTATATATGAAGAGTTCAAACTGGTGAATGTACACTGTAGTAAAAATTTAGAAATGTTTGAAAACCAGGTGTGGACTAGCCATATAGATCTGTCGAGTAACTTAATTTGTAATATAGTCAGTTTAAATAAACCTAAACGACAATATAAATCGTCCGCTTTGAGAGAATTATGTTCTCGATACATCGATACACAGTTCCCAAATTGCTACCAGATATTTACCGATGGTTCGAAGGAACGAGGTGGAAATGGAGCGGCTTCTTTGATCCCCAACAAAATACATATGCTCGCTTTAGAGTGAGGGTAGATATGTCGATTATGTATGTTGAATTGCTAGCTATTAGTGAAGCTCTATCCTATATATATTCCATAAATCGTGACAAATTCGTCATTTTTACTGACGCTAAAAGTGCCCTTCTTCATATAGCTCGCTGTACCTCGACAATTCGAGGAACACCGATAGCTTATACTATTGTTCAACAAATTTTGGAGCTGGAACGTAGCTGCAAATCGGTCCAACTCCAGTGGATACCGTCACACGTCGGCATAGCTGGCAACGAAAGAGTTGACATACTAGCAAACCAGGCTTGCTCCGAAGGCCTACCCATCTCCTTACTTCCTTACTTCTCAGATTGCTTGTATCTGGTAAAGAAATATTGCTACAAACTTTGGAAGGAATATTTCGATAAGAGATCAGTGGTGAGTGGTATCTGGTACAAAACTATACAACCTAAGCCGTTGACTATACCTTGGATTAATAACTGTTCCTTTAGTAGATATAAATCAGCGTTGGCTATGAGACTGCGGTCAGGGCACATTCCATCCAGAAAGTTCACTTTCCTCATGGGTTTGTCACCTTCGCCAAACTGTGAAATATGTGGTGTGGTTGAAGATGTGCAACATGTTCTGATGGAATGTGTTCGGAACCAACAGCAGAGGGTAGACCTACTACAAACTAATGTAATGGATTGAATGAAATTTTGAAGCATTTACTATGCTAACTTTTCAAATCGATTAAAGATAGGAAAAAGTGAATGCCCAGGTGGGACTCGATCCCACGATCTTTCCCTTACAGGGGGAATGCTCTCAGTGGTCAGAGCATTCCCCCTGTAAGGGAAAGATCGTGGGATCGAGTCCCACCTGGGCATTCACTTTTTCCTATCTTTAATCGATTTAATGTAATGGATATCGGAGGGTGCAATAGCGTCCTTGCAAGACCTCTGTCGGATACTGCTCAAGTCCTGTACTTGTTGTATCATAAATATCTAACATCTGTATAAGTGAATTACTACAAATAAATTACTTGTACTTTACATAAAATGGCTATGATGGAGCGACATAGTCATATTTGTGGCTAAGCTCCGTAAATAAAGATTAAAAAAAAAACAAAGGTCGTGTATTAGCAAGGAAACCTGTGTACAATTTGCCAATGTATATAGGTATTTATCTTATATAATTATGTTATAACCAAATGTTATAATAAAATAACAGATGAGAGCAAACATTATAAAGGGATCTGCTAGTAATATACATTCGTTCTTCATTAGAACACTAAACCTGGTTTAGTCCTAAGCCTATATTTTATGTACTTACTAAAATGTTACCATCTCGAGGATTAATTCTCTTCCCAACCCTCGCCGTGTCAAGCAGTGTGTTAACATCTATCCTGATTAAATGTAGTATGGCGGCCTAATTTATCAACTCACACTCAAGCCCAGGCGCCATATAGACACCGTTTTCTTGATTAACTGTTCTATATTGAGGAGACGTAATTGTTTTTTTTTTTCTTATTAATATTTATAAGTTGTTGCGCTTTGTGTAATTTATATATCTCATGAAAGAATTATCAAATGAAAATAGATTATCTTTTTCTAATTTTCAAGCGACGAAAAAACGGAGGAGGTTCTCATGTCGACGCGTGTATTTTTTTTGTATGACTTTTATATAAGACGCATAACTTTTTACAGTCCGATTTTGTTATTCACTCATATATCATAATAGTCATGCCTCTTTTCCAATGGGGTAGACTGTACGGCCCCTTGGGTATTGGCGTGTTGATATTAGCGTATAGTCTTCCTTGATAAAGGGACTAGGTACTCAACACAAAAAGTTTTTTTCAATTCAAACCAGTATTTCCTGAGATTAGTTAAACCAACGAAACAAACTCTTCAGCTCATACGAATATTAGTAGATTTAGCTCTATAATAGTAAAAGATAGATTTGTGCGTGCAGAAATAAATAACTTGATTTGAATACAGAATTTGAAGTTAACATTGAAGTATAAACTAGCGACTGTAGATAATAATAATGATATACTGAACTTCCAATCAAAATACAAGATAACGAAATAGTATCGAACCAATGAAATTTTAGAACTAGCTCTCGTCATTACCCTAGAATTAATCAATAGTAATAAAACAACCGTTTTGGCTGGCATCGAAACTTAATGAGTTTTGGTACAACGCCAAACCATGCTTTAAGTACATATTTATTCACTATAACATCGCTAAGTAGAACCGTGACTGGTAATAAATTTGAGTGAAGTAAAAATAAATTAGTTCAATCGATGTTCTATCTGCCAATCGGCAAATTCAAGAAACGCCTTCCAGCTAGATGGATGGACGACTAGAAAAAGGTCGAGCTTGTCTAAGCCCAAATAACACACCCCACTACCTCACTTACGCTCACAAGGAAATTGATGATTACTGTTTTTGGATTTGTTGAACAATTAGTCAAAATTTGACAAAACGCGCGGCCGATCGGATTTTTTATTCTATACAATATGTCAGCACTAGTCTATTCACAAAGCGTACTTGGATTTACCACGCGACTAATCAACCACCAAGGTTCGCATAAATATAGTACATAGGTCATGGAGCAATCGACACTTTCCATGAAACGTCTTCACAGACCTCCACAACCCAAGAGACCGAAGTTCTGTAGTAGACCCTATTGTCGAACTTTCTGGGTCTCCAACTGCCCGAAACGATAGGTACATATATATGTATTGCTACAGGGACATTCGAGGTACTCCGGGGTACGGAAGGATCTCAAAATGATACCCTGTAATACATAATTATAATCAACTGCCTATTCAACGCAAGTGCTATCACCTTGTAATGCGTGCGTGTATAACTTCGTTACGTGACAATTTTGTAATTTATTTCATTTTCTATATTAGTCCATAATTCACAATTTATTACTTCAAATTATATGTCTCATAAAGGTAATTTTGTTGATTAAAATTCTCATAGGTACTACCTAACAGCCATTATATATTCATATTATGAAAACTATATTCTTTATTTTTTTATTATAAATTTTCAATACCTACATTTTGTAAGATTATTGTCAAAATATGAGTCTTAATTGTACCTAAAGTATTTTCAAACCATATTAATATTATAAGTCCGTAAGTAACTCAATCTATCTGTATATCTGTTACGGTTTATTTCTAAACTACTGATCCAATAATGATTAAAATTTTTGGGAAAGTACATGGGTTATTTTCAGTCACGATTACCAATATCCACACAGGCGGAGCCACACAGATGAAATGAAAATAGGTACTGGTCATTATTCACTATTTTATTCTAAATCAAGTTACAATAGGGTATATTATTCAATAATAATATGCTTTCTTATGTTGTCACAAAAGTAATTTAAATATTGTATGTAACTGTTGCCCAAGGGTCCGCCCGTGTGGTCCATCTTATTCCATCATGCCTTAGTCCATTTTTTTCTTACTGGTTTAAAAAAAAAAACACATAATTGTAAACAGCATTCATTCCATACATATCCAATATTCAATAAAGTGTTTTAGTGGTTTCGTTTTCAAAGTTACACAGAGAGACCCATAGCTAAGACGAAATTGTACCTGCCGTTTTCGAACAATATGTAAAGTGAGTTTTGTTTAAAATCTCTATAAATAAAAATTATTGTTGCTAACGCCAAACTCGAGAATGGCTCGATGAATTGTGTATTTTTTTCGGATATTCCATAAGACTAATGGAAGTTTAAAAAAAAAGAAAACCTTTTCATGGGTTACGAGTCAAAAATCCAGACGGATGAAGCCACGGGCATCAGCTAGTTTTCTTTTAAAATAATCCGATGAAAATCCGATCCAGAAATTTACGCGATACGCATTGGAAAACTATTTTTAAATGTTTTTAAATAGTAGGCAGTGGAGAAACTCGCTAGACACAAATTCGCTAATTCACGGCAATGTTCCATGAAACATAAGCAACGATACTTACTACGATATTAAATTAATGACTAAAAGATTTTCGACTAGTGTCTAATTCTACTGCAACTAGGAACAGTTTTGAAGACTAAATAAATGCCTAGTAATAAATGCGTAGTACTGTAAAATTTTGAGGTCAAAAATAGATTGTCCCCAGATTCTTAGTTTAATCAAGCGGCGTGTTCCGGCCAGGCATCCGCGCTTCTCGATTACACCACTTGTACAGCCGATTAGAAGGATTGTTCTAAAGGGCAATTCCCCATGCTCGAGAATATGTAAGGTCATTAACAGCAATGGCGATATCGAATTGATCTTCACTTTAACTCTGTGGCAAAAATTAAAGCTATCTTCTTGGGCTTACTCGATTTTGACTGAATTGTTTTTGTAATTTATTGTTCAATTAAACTGTATGAATAACATAGTTTTTTTTTCAAAGTACTTTTACTATAGATAATAATATAGTGTAGTGGTAGCTCACTGTTTGTAGATTTTATAATATTATATATGCGATGTTTACCTTTAATACTAATTAACTTTGACATTATTACTTGTTTTATTAAATGTTTTTTTGTGTAAGTTTCTATGTTAACAATTGTTCATAGACCGAAAAAATAATTAAAAAAATACCTACATTATTAAGGTCTACTAAATACTACGCATTTATTTACTCAGACAGATTAAAGGGAGATATTTAATCTCATTTATTATTTTGAATTGTGCTTCAAAAGGGATTCATTAAAGTATTTCAACATTTGATAAATTAAACTTTCTTTTTTATTTAATAAAATTACCAAGTTAATCGGATTCTCAAAACATTTTACCAAAACGAAAATGCCACCTCAATAGAGAAAAAGGTGAGGAGACATCAATTTTCCATGATAAATTGCAGCTATTAGTTAGGCGAGAGATGCTTGATAACATGTGAAAACCATTTTAGCGATCTTAACAAACGATGTGTTCTTTCCACTTATGCTGGTGACACATCCACCGAACGGTTATTACATTTTACAGTTGGAACTCGTCTATTTATTTGGGACGATTTAAACGGGTGCCGTCTATTTGGTAGAAACTTGATACTCCGAAACCTATTTGGGATAACTCACTTCGCAGAAACTTCTTTAATCGATCATTTATTAGGCATAAAAAATATTTGACATAAATATTTTTAGGCATAATGTGCTTATGACCGAATTTAGAATGGCATACATTTAAGATAGTAGAATTTTATTTGGCATAATTACCTTTGGCATAGTTAAAATTTTGTATAACTTCATTTAGCATAACGTTCATTTAGAGTACAGATTATTTGGCATAATTTGACTAGGCATACTATAAAGAGCATAGAATTTCAATTGGAATAATATAGATTGGGTTACTTTCTTCTTTAAAAATGGCTAGGTTAGGTTAGAACTGTGACCTGTGGCCAGAATAGATAGTTGTTTACACCCCGACACAGAGTACCCCAACTCGGATAGGTTAGGTTAGGTTAGAACTGTGACCCCAACAGCGCGAGCCGAGCGAGCGAAGCGAGCGTGCCGCGGCAGCGGCCGGCGAAGCGGCAGAATAGATAGTTGTTTACACCCCGACACAGAGTACCCCGACTCGGATAGGATAGGTTAGGTTAGGTTAGAACTGTGACCCCAACAGCGCGAGCCGAGCGAGCGAAGCGAGCGTGCCGCGGTAGCGGCCGGCGAAGCGCCAGAATAGATAGTTGTTAACACCCCGACACAGAGTACCCTGACTCGGATATCGGCGAGTGCCAGAAACGAGCATGCTCTCATAGGCAAGGATATAAAAACCAAATAATTATCATTAAATCAACTTTTATTTATTACATATTACTAAAAAAAAACAATTAAATTAATCAGAAAACAAAATTAAACTAATCTTATATTAGCTCCTATTGCTTTCAGATACCCAACTTCTGTGTAATCAGACTGATTATTTATAATATTTTGAATACGATTTGTTTTATTCAATGTTTTTTTTTTTTTAGCTGGTGGTGGCGCGCCGAAACTTAATTTATTATTATTTATATTATTATATTATTATAATATATAATTTATAATGATGGTTCTACTTTTAAATAGTTATGGATAAGAAATATATACCAAAAGATGAATCTGGTTTTGAACTTTCTGCGATGTGATGGTTATACATTGTGATTATTATGAATACAAAAATTATGCGTACAGATGATTCTGACTTACAAAATTATGGGTTTCAATGTATGCAAAATGAGTTTATGCCAAACGATATTCTGCGAAAAGAGGTTTATGCTATTAGTTGTTATGCAATATAAAATTATAACTTAAAAAGTTCTACTATATGAGGTGTACCCGATTTAAACGTGTGGTGACAGAGAAAGAATATACATATAACCACCCCATCTCATCCGAAACGTGTCGTAAGAGGCGGTTAGCGGCAAAAATATGCAGATGATTTCACTGTGAGAAAAACTCGAAATAAAATCCTGCACTAACCCGTCTGGCCACCGTAGAAACAGTAGGCTTATTTCCAGAAGTTAAAAATTTAAAAAAAAAAATATTTATTGTGTCAAAGTATGGTTTACGATAAGGAGAGAGGATTACGGAGAGAGAAGTGGATTACGATAAGGTAATTGATGACAAAGGTGAGTGTCTTTAACATGGGTTGAATAGTACCGCTAAACCACAGATCAAATTTACCCGTGCTACCACCAAGTGGTACTAAGCGAGGGTTTTTTTTTAAAGACACGTCTATTTTACTTGACCCCGCCTAATGGTAAGCTGAAGGCAAAATCTCAGGAAAGAAGGCCACTCAGCTTGACGGCCTCATCTGATGCTTTTTCACGCCCCGCTTAAAGGACCCGGGACTGTAGGAAGAGGGAAACACGTGAGCTGGCAAGGAATTCCAGGTCGTAATGGTGCGACAAAGGAAAGAGTCACCACGAGTTGGTTCTTGAAGGAATGTTCTGCACCGTATGCGGGTGACATCTTAGTCCTGCACGTGTTGTCCTGTATAGGAAAGGCGTGGGTAGGACTAATTGGAATAGCTCTTCAGAACATTCACCATGGTAGAGACGGTAAAATACTGCCAAGGAAGCAACATCTCTACGCATCTGCAGAGACTTGAGGGTACTCATGACCTCAGGATTTCCGATAATGCGGATCGCACGTAGCTGCAACCTGTCTAGAGCATCTAATAAGTACTTTGCGGATCCATCCCAGAGATGCGAGCAGTATTCCACGCAGGAACGAATTTGTGTCTTGTATAGAAGATACCGTTGCTCCGGAGTGAAAAACCGTCTCACTCTGTTCAGGACTCCGAGTTTACGCGAGGCTGTTTTGATGATAGATGTAGTTTTTGATGCGATGTAGATGTGATATGTGATGTGTGAATTCTCTCGATGTAGTTTTTGTTATTCAGGTTCCATACCGAGGATATTGAGGTTGTCCTGCAGTGGCAGTGACGTACTCTGAAGAGTGGTAAGGGGAAGGAGAGAAGATACCTTTGCCGTAACCGCACATGCCTGCGTCTTCTTGGTATTGAACTCGACCAAGTTCTCAGAGCCCCATTAGGAAATGTGGTTCAAGATCCGGTCAAGCTCAGTGACAAGAAGTTGTCTTTTTTCCGCGATATGCGTCTGCTTATTCGCAAGACGTCAATGATAACTCACATGCAAGGTGCTATCATCCGGTCGATAGCATGTCATTCATATGCAGAAGAGAGAGAGTTGGCGATAGGACAGACCCCTGCGGTACGCCGGCATTTACCTGCAAGAACTCCGAAGCTCGTCCATCACAAAGGACGTGAATACGGCGTTCCTGCAAGAAGCCGGCAACCCAGTCGCACAGTCTAGGAGGTAGACCAAAGGCTGGTAGCTTGGAAAGAAGCGATTTGTGCAACCCGAATCCATGATCTGTTTTCTTTGGTTTTATAAAATGAGCTTTATATGCGTTCCTATCTATCCAGAGGTCACCTGCCCCTATAGACAACTGACAATACGTTTGTAGAATAGAATTAGATGGATCAATGTATGTGATCGACACACGTTGATAACTGTCACAAACGTCATATATGTCAAAATACATGCCAATCCTAATATATTCATTATTCTCTTCTACAATAACCCGGCCAATGGATTACCACTTGTCTAAGGGGGCTGGAAGTGATCGCTTTCAATCCTAACCAAGCCGTCCATTACATATACTTACATATACTCTTTAAACTTTTATGTGACGTAAAAATGCAATACGCAATTCCAAACTTTCACAACGCCAGACCGAATCACCTATATCAATAACTGCACTATAAATTTAAATCTAAAATGTTCAACTAAGTGACGCAATAATATATTAAACTAAAGTGGTTCTTTATCTAAGAATAGAAAAAAAAATGCGTAGCGTACTGAGTGTTTCTTCAGTCATTTATAACAGCGTATCATGCTTACATAATGATTGATGCTTGAACTGTGCCACCAATAAATACAACGGAATAACAAACACATTTCGTACTTACGAATTCAGTTCACAACATGCCAGAGTAAAGAGAAAAAAAAAGTATCTGAATATATGACCTCCTACACTATGACTGACATTATGTTGACATGTTTTTATTGAGTCGCTTTTGTTTATCTCTTCGGTACAGTCAGAATTAGAACAATCTTAACTAGCAAAGTCGTTACTTGTTTTATTCTAACATTTTTGTATTAATTTGACATTTAATTATAATAATACTTCAAACATGACTTGATTTATGGTAATGGTCTCATATTGTGATTCTCCCTAAATTTTGGGAAAATTTATAAAGTGGTATCCCAATATTTTTGTCTACCCACACAGTCAATATATTACTCTAATTGACATCTGATACCCAAAAAACATGTATCAACCTTTGATAATGCCGTAAGGCGAAACCGGTCAGGAAATCAATAAATAATGTGGAACAGTACAAGTGATTTCATTGAAGAGAAAGCTGGTAAATATCAACTGACATGTTCCACCTGCAACAGAAATTATATTGGCCAAACTGGACGACCATTCGAAATTAGAGTTGCTGAACATATGAGGCTCAAAAAAACAGTGTCCTATTTTGCAGAAAACCTACTTCTAGAAAACCACTCCTTTGATCCTAAGGTCAACTGTAAAGGTCTGCGACTATGTAACAAAGGCAAAAAATATTCCCCCTGGAAGCTATTGAAATAAATATATTACTAAATACTGACGAAACAACGAAATAAACCAAGTTGGATCTGAGCCGCTCACTTCTGTTACAATGAATGATGACATCTACATATCTACTTGTTTATTTCTTATTGTAATCCAAATTTGACATCATTAATTTGACAACTGCTTTAATTTCATTTAATTATAAATTTTGAAATAAAATCATCTAATATTTCACTCTAATACAACTTAATATTTTGTATTATGTATTAATTATTTTTATAAAACCAAATTACTTTTAAGGAAATTAAAATATTATTTTCCCCAAACGTTGGGCAAAAAAGTTAATTTTATTTTAAATTTATAACTACCCACATATATGAAATTACTTTTTGTATTTAGACATATAGTTTGTAAAACCATTGTTAGGTAAACCTTTGAGAATGCCGTGAGGTGAAACCGGTCAGGTTCAAAATAAAAATAAACTGTGGAAAAGTACAAGTGAAGTGTGTATTCAATATTGTTTCGAAGAAACTTCAAGTAATCCGAAAAATATTATACGTTTAGAAACATGGTTCTAGATTCACCACACTATGGTGGTCTGGCATAACATCAGCTTACATACTTAAAGAAAAAGAAAGAAAGAGAGAAAATATTTTTCTTTTGTACAGACATGCACAGAATATTATTACACTGATCCGTGCCAAGATCCAACCAACCTCAGCGATCAAATTTTCATCTTCCTATTAACCCTGCTTCACGTGTTAAATGTTATATTATACAAACGTGGTTCTGAATTAACCATACTGGTTGGTGGTTTAATATATCGTCAGATCAGACTTGCCACCGGCACAATAGAAAGCGTTCGTCATAATTACAGTAAGTTAATTATATGTTCGCGGTAAACAGTTAATATGTTGTGAACAAGATATAATTTACGACATACCGTGCAACACTGTTTAGTGGAACGTTGCAATATAAATTGGTTGTAAAAAAGGGTTAGGGAGGATTTCTTTCCTCTTAATGTTGGGAAGTCAGAAGGATACGATGCGAGAGCTCACTGGAGAGTTTTTATGCTGTCACTGGGAAGACCAAAGGCTATTTCTGCTTTTTCTTCTACATTAGCGGCATATAAACTGTCGGCAGCATGAGTGTGACTCCCCTGCTGTTGCACACGTATATAAGCCACGATAACCACTTTCCATAAGGTGGGCCGTGGGCTTATCTGCCACCTCAGTAGTAAATAAAAAAGCAGTCGCTTCCGAAAAGCTGATATTACCAATTAAAAGCAATAAGCGTAGCTCAGGCTCTAAAGTGGAAAGTTGGGACACAATAGAGATATTGTTATGAGGATGATGGTGACATTGACTGATTTTCCCGCGTCAATTCTATCATGTATCAAGTAAAGCTTTTTCTGAAAATATCTGCAGACTTTATTTGTAGTATTGATAAAGTTATTTTTAGGATATCTCAATTTCATTTAGAACGAAGTCAGTGACGAAGGAACCAATTCCTTGACAGTCGGGTAAATAATGAATAGAAAAGAAAAATAGGAACTAATTAGTTAAATAGTCATCGTAAGGCTATTATCTAGAAGTATAACGTATAATTTAGTACATACATACTGACAGCCTCCGTGGCTTGGCGGTAGTGAACGAGGCCGCTACGCAGGAGGCGCGGGTTCGATCCCCGCTCAGTGCAAATATTTGTATGCATGAGTATGGGTATTTGCATTAGTCTGGGTGTTTCTATGTATAATATGTGGGTATTTACAAAAAAAAAATTGTATGTAAGTATGTTTATCCGCATTCTAGATGCCATAACACAAGCTAGTTAAGCTATGCTAACCATGGATCTAGATAGCGTTGTGTGAAATGTTGTGGAATATAATCAAAATCTAATTTATTGGTTACCTCGTGAAGCAGAATAGGGCCGTAAAAAAAATAAAAAAGACGGGTTGCACTCTGGGAGTACCGGCAGAAGTGAAAACTTTTCTTTCTTTCTTCGTTATAAACATAGCAAAAGATAAAAAGAACATATCATACCATACTATACCTATAATATAGCGCCAATCATAGAACCTATCACTAATTTACTGCTAATTTTCTGTCAGAAGAAATTAAAAAGCGTTGTGTGAAATGATGTAGAATATTTATTTATTATTTATGTTTGTGTCTTTGTATTCTAAGCGCTGCTGTAACAATACATCCGATTATTATAATTTTTTACTGACTTACAGCTTAGGTATGCAGGCATAAGGTTTTTAGACACATTTCGGATCCGATCGGCAGCGCTCTGGATATTTTAAAGAAAATTTTAATGTAATGGTTTAAATTTAAAAAGGTAAAGCAACACAGGTCGAGTTATAAATCTTACCGTACCTAACACCGAAAATGTACTCAGAGGTCAGTTGGAGGTACAAGCAACCATTATTCGTCTAGTTCATAAGGAAGGGTAGAGGACCTAAATGCCTTTATTATTGTACCCTCATTAAAATGAGTTATGGAAACTAGCATTGTTTTAAGGACCGTTATGGGAGTGGAATAGTAATTAAGAATAATACAGAGTTCAGAGTTCATGTAACTGCAAGCTATATGTATAGAAGTCATGAGAAATGGCCGTGCCCTATGGGCGATTATCGAGTTTCGTCAGTTGATCGACAGGGTTCCTCCCCCTCCGGATCCGGCTTCTGATTTTGACTTATTAGTAACCGAAATTGCTTGTATTTACATTTACCTCTCTAGCTAAATTAAATAATTGGTATTAGAAGTAGGCTCACGTTAGAAGAGTAATAAACTCTCGATCTCAAAGCTTTTGGATTTTGATCCTGAAACAAACTGACAGTTGTATTTACTTTGTTGTTTGAAAATAACTGATAAAGTTAATTGTTTACTTATTTTGACACTGTTGCAAGCACCATGATCACGGACCATGCTTCTTGCAACAGTGCCGAAAAGTGAATATGGCGCTTGCAACTATGCTGTAATATCGGGTACTCAAAACAATAATATATAATAAACATCCCGTTATCTTGGAAAAGATATAGACAGTTAGATATCAAGATAATCCGTTTATTCAAGAAGTGCTGGCTTGTCGTCGTGGGCGGTGACATGCGCGCAAATAGTATCACTACCATGGACGCCCAAGATCAACTGGAGGAGGATGAGCCTGAGCGCGGACCCTAAACTCCGAAGGCACCTTGGCTTCGGATGCAATCAGGAAACTACGTCTCCGTGTAGATAATGACGATAATCCGTTTAGTACGCAAAAATATAAAACTTCAGTATAACAAATAAAATCGCAGTTTATACGTACGGACATTAGCCCCTCGTTTATCTAATATTGATCGTAAGCGCTTGATGGCGGCGCTATTTGATGACAGCCGATGGCGATTAGGCACGGCTAATATGACATGATGTTATCGCTGCTATTAAGGCATTTTACTGAGATCTACCTGCTATTATCGTTAGGAATGATTCTGGCACTTTTGTGCTGAGTACAAACATAAAAGATGTTGTGTGAAGTATCGTTCGAAAGACGTAGATTGACCAAAGTGACGATGTAGGCTCGTATTCTGGAATGCCACTCAGCTGAACCTCGATTGACGTGGAAAAACATTACAAATACACATTGACAAATTTGACAGGTTGTCTGGCAGATTGTCTATACAATATTTCCTTAGATAAATTGCGATTCAGCCGATTGAAATTCTAAAATATTGGCCCAAGGTACGAATCAAAGAATCTTAGATTTTTACAAAAAAATATCTTGGTACACAAAGTATTAATATCAAATAACCACTTTCTATCAAGTGGGCCATATGCTTATCTGCCCCTCTAGACAAGTGGCAATTCGTTAACCGGAGTTTGGTGGAATAGAATAACGAATGTATGAGATTTGACGTAAATGACAGTTGTTAACGCATGTCAAATACGTCAAATCCTATACTTATCCTATACTTATCCTATTCTTCATTCTATTCCAACAAACACCTGCTAGCGAATTGCCACTTGTCTAGAGGGGCTGCCCACCTACGTGGTAAATAAAAATAAAAAAAATCTTTAAAATATAGAAGAATGTTCCTTTATTTTCAGAAACCAATAAGCAATAAAAATGGCAACCTGGTTTCCATAGTAAAATCATATTTGATTGGATTAACATAAAAATATTTGTAGTATTTTTTATATGAAGTCACTTCGATTTCAATAGGAATAACATACATAATTTCGCTGTTTGTTTGGAAAGCAAGCATATTGGTTTTGCTGATAAATGTGAAAGTGTGTGTGTGTTTGTTTGTCCGTCTTTCACGCCTAAACCACCGAACCGATTTTGAGGAAATTTGGTATAGGGGTAGATTAGACCTTGAAAAAGGACATAGGCTATGTTTTGCCGACAGGATAAACGACTTCCACGCGGGCGGAGCCGCAATCACAAGCTAATTTATAACATGTAAACATTGTGAACTACTTACGATTCTTATATCTTCTCTTGATAGCGAAGCGAACGAGAGCCTCCGTTTCAACAAGCTCGCTGATTTTGCTTTTAGCCGCATCTATGTTAGTTCTACAGTTCCGGTCTAGAGGATTCATTTCTTAACCCATTTTCACCAAACACATGTTTTTTTTAATTTTTTTCTAGAGTAAAAATTAAGAATAAAACGGGTAGAGTTTGCCGTCGCTTTATTTATGAATTGATCTTTATGATTTTTGGCTGAAACGTGAAGGACATGACTCCGCACAGGATGTTGTGAAAAAATAAATGCATCGGTAAGGGTAACTTTGTTATAAAAAATTGATGAGGAAAAGGCTTCCCCTCTTTTCCTAAACAGTCTTTTTGAGAGCATGGGTTGGCGTTGTTTTTAAGAACTGATCGTCATTATTTTTTGTTGCAACATCTAGGACTGTTTAAATAAGAAGATATGTATCGTTCTAATTTTTTATTTTTTTTTGAGCTTACCAAAATATATAGTAAAGGGTGCTCGTGAGGTCTATTACTCACTGAACAAATATTTCTATAATATCCACATAAAGCCTTTCCTTGGCTCGAGATTACTCTGACATGTGCGCATTAGCGCGGAGTACGCAGAATACGTACCGAGGAATGAAGTTCGTCTAGGATGTCATAATAAATACCTCATAAAGCTGGTTTAATATAGGTATCCCAAATTGCAAGCTCCGTTTTCTGATTAATCGTAATATTTAGGAGGAATCTACTATTTAATTACCTCTATCTAGAACTTCTACTAGCTTGCCTGTACTAAACACAAATTTTAATATTGCGAAAACTATAACCCAACAACAAACTATTTGTAGCTGTTATACAGAACACTACAAAAACGGCGCGCTATGCCTCATTTATCTGGTTTCTGCGCCCCGTTTCAAATTCATAATTCGAACTACATTTCCAACTCATCCAGCAACTGCGATAAAACAGTTGTTCTAAACAGTTTGTTTAGCAATACCTAATTATACATAGAAGGAGAAGTTTGAAAGTACTAGTATTACGTTAATGAAAAATTAAGAAGCAAGCGACATGGACGAAAGTAATTTTGTAAAAGTTCCAAAAGATGAATTTGGACTGTGGAGGGCGTTAGGAGCAGCAGTAGGCTCGAGAAAGAAGTGAGTGACTGAGGAAATGACACGTGATAGGAATATATTGACAGGTCCTATGTTTATAGGCCAAACTACCGATTTGGCCATTGTGATTTTTTTATGGTAAACGTATCTTATCGATATAATTAATCATGTGAGCTATCAAAAAAGAACATTTCTGCAGGAAAACACGATTTTTAATTGAAGTGTAACTGCGTATGTGACATGAATTTAAATTTGTACGTTAATTTTTAAACTTTTTAATTTCAATCGCCTCTCTAACCAATCTTGGTTATATAGTGGCGTTCTGTCGCAAGCAACTGAGGGTTATGTAAAATATGTATTAAAAAATTTCAATCGTGAGGAAGGGTTTCAACTGCCGAACGTCTGGTATCCAGTAATCCGCCTATGCAAAAACCGTGAACCAGCTGAATTAAAATCGCGAGTGGATACTGTGAGTGTAGTGAGTCGTGATCGAGTTTGCAGTTCTAGTGAAACCAGTGGTAGTGGTACTGATAATGTAACGCGTCACAAAAGACTGCGAAAGAGGGTAGACCGATATGTCTGCGCTTAAAACTTTTCTCCGTCAACCGCCAGTACTTCAGTTCTTCCGTGATCATGGCGCTTCCAACAGTGCTGAAATATCGGAAACTCAACAAATCATTACATGGTAAATATCCCGAGAACTTTCATAATTTGGAAGCATCGCCTGTAAAGTTGTCATTTTGCATTTTGCCCCATATACATAAGACCCATCGATATGGAGGAAAATGACACGTTAATGATGATGACATCGAAGTCGTGTTTTTGAACATTTCATACAGCAACTCGTATTCTTTTTCCTTAAAAATATGTGAAGCAAAATCATTATTATCCTAACCTAATTTCAATATTATTCGAGTTTACCGCGAATATCATATAATGTAAACGTACAATGTTTTGTTTATCCGCAAAAACTTTGTTGGTTTTCTCTTTATGAGATCGAATACAAATCATATTTGCTTTCCAGGAATATTATAAGCTTAACGCGGTGGCGTAGCGTAAGGTTTACAGATTTTTAATACGATATGGAGGTGAATAGTGTGCTCGACGATATTCTTTGAAAGCTATATAGTTGATAAAAAATATGTAAGGAATACAAAAATTTCTCAGAATAAAAGTTTGCTATTGTGACCAAAAATAACAGTCAACATTCTGTGTTTGGCAATATGGCCGAATACTACGACGCGAACGCCCTTCGACCAAACCCGTCCAAAACACAATCGTGTGCGTTCACCTCCGCAATCACGAAGCGACCAGAGCTCTCAGACTATCATGACAAGGCGTCAACATTAAGGACTGCGCAGCCCCACGCTACCTTGGTGTAACCCTGGACCGAGCGCTAACTTTCCGATGTCACTACTATAACACCAAGCAAAAAATAAGGACCAGAAATAATCTTCTGAGGCGTCTTGCTTCGTCATCTTGGAGAGCAGCTCCTCATGTTCTCCGCACAACCGGACTATCATTGTCTTTCTCCGTGGGAGAATACGCGTGCCCAGTGTGGCATCGATCCGCCCACGCCAAGGACGTTAATGTGGCGTTAAATGAAACATATAGGATCATTACGGGCTGCCTCAAACCTACCCCATAGAACATGCTATACCCTCTTGCAAGCATAGCTCCACCAGATGTTCGGCGAGACGTAGCTTGTGCTGTGGAGAAATGGAAACAGGAAACAGATTCCCAACACCCTCTGCATAGCTACGAAATGCCTCCAGTCCGTTTAAAAAGCCGTCGGAGCTTCATGAGAACCACTCAGGCCACAGACTGTGCCCGACAGCGGGCAAGAGAGCAAATGTGGGTAGAAAAGTATCCGGTTCCGGCAGGTTTTATCAGACCAAAAGAAGAACTGCCGCCTGGACATCATCTCCAGTGGCCAACCTGGAAGTCATTAAATCGCCTGCGGACCCAAGTTGGCCGCTGCAAGGAAAATATGGCAAAATGGGGCTATATCGACCGATCGCAAGTGGACTGCGAGTGTGGAGCCCAATCTCAGTCCATGACGCATTTGCTCTCTTGCCAACTGTGCCCCTCCACCTGTACTACCGAGGACCTGTGTGGGGCAACGGATAGCGCTGTGGCTGTGGCCAAGTTTTGGGCCGACAAAATATAAAAACAAGCCATCAAGCCTTGTATCTGGCCATTGACTCGAAGAAGAAGAAGAATATGGCCGCCGATCTACTCAACTAACTGTAATAAACATCAAGAACATACAGGCCAAAAAAATGTTGGGTTTTAAATCATTACTTTAACCCGCGTTTTTTTTTAAATTATCTATCTCTATAGTTTTGTAATGATATTTTGAACATTTCCAAGCCATAAATTGCTCGTGAACAGTGCAGATGTCCCTGCGACTCACTGATCTCCCTACTTACCCCGGAGAATAAGGCGTGAGTTTAATGAAAATGTTTATAATGTAAACCCAAATAAAGTTACTACAGGTGGTAAGAATTACGCGACAATTTTCGACAGGCTCACAAAGAGCACCTACAAGCCCCCAGTCTAATAAATTGAGTTCGCACAATTTCGTACTAAATCAACCAGCGACACGCGAACCGAAGTATAATTCCCCGCCAAAACATTTTATTGCAGAATTGAAGTTCGTTTAGGTAACTTTTACGTAATTCAGTCCCTTCACGTCAAATTTGTGTTCTATTGAAAATATGATATGATCATAAAAATGTATCTCGTAAATTTTCTTTGATACAAATAAATTACTGTCTGCTTGTATAAAGTTCTAACTTTGTACAAGTTCTTATAAGGTTATTATCTATATTAAAGGAGCTACCTTTAAGTGTATTGTTATTTACATAATTTAATGTTCTTTTGCCAATATTACTGACTTTTACTGTAGGTACATATTTTGAACGTTATTAAGACGTTTATTTGTTGAAACACTCTTTTAATTTATTCTTATTTATAAACGTTATGTTTATTTTTTTACTTACTACTATAAGGGCTATGACGGTGCGATTGCTCCACAGATACAATAAGACATGAAAGGCTTGAAGTTTAGTACTATCCTATTATTCCAAAGATACATCGAAGTTAATTAACTTACATTTAAACACTATTTTATATCTATATTGAACTAAGTACTTATTATGCAGTTGGAAAATTGCCAAGCTCTCAAGGAAACCCAATCTGATGGTAACCTTCGAATTGGCTCGAATTATTTGTAAAATGAGAATAATAAGGGAAGAAAAGATGGCTGATTACGTGAGTTCAAATCATTGGCATTGCCTTTAGTATTTACGCTACTCAAATTTCGAATTTAAATTTCATTTTGATAGTCTTTTAAATGAAGTAGGAGACACCTATTCTAGCTGTCCAATCGACTTCTGTTTAATATCCATGCGGGTTCCAAGACAGTTTGGCTTTATCAGGAAGTTTCTGAGCCCTTTTACTCGGTGTTTTCCGGGTGACTTCTGTTGATCCTGGTGTACAGGGGTTATCCTTCAAGAACCAAGCAGTTCAGTGACTCTTTTATTTGTCGCACCATTAAGACCTGGAACTCCTTGCCAACTCACGTCTTTAATTCTTCCTACAGTCCCTGGTCCTTTAAGCAGGGCGTGAAAAAGCATCTGATGAGGCCGTCAAGCTGAGTGCCACCATTGTTAACATAGTATGCGTATGTAATGGTGACCGTCTATACTGAGACTTTGCCTTCAGCTTACCATCAGGCGAGGTGAAGTCAAATTGTCATGTTCTACATAAAAAGACCTACAAGGCAGTTTGAGAAGTTAGTAGTATAATAAATAGAGAAATATAAAAAGGAGTAGGAGAATGGACCCCGGGCCTACGAGCTTTGCGGATTAAAAACCCACGCGGGCGAAGTCGGCAACTATTCTAAGTATTTAAATTCTCTCAGCAATAAACCCAATTTTGAATAAATTTTTGCTAAACTAGACTGCAAAAATGACGTATCGTCAGGTTTTAATATCCTTAAATGCTGCGTAAATTTTGTATATCACAAAACCTGTGGCTGACACATTAGAAAATTGTTCCACTGGAGGTAATTTAGAAATTCTGCAGTAGGTAATAAAATGTCGTTTGTTGCCGCTGTCATTTTATTATGCTATCCGGTGCGTGAGGGTTAACTGCGATAAGCTGTTAACTTGTGTTACGACTAATTTTATATTAATGTTCAATATAGATAGGAGTGCTGATCGCATGACAATTTATACTAGGCAAACATAGACATCAACCGGGGTGCGATAGATATGCACTTAGCTACCTCACCTTAACCTTGCACTGCGACCCACAGACGGCGTACGGTTTAGTCGGTTCGAGTCCGACATAACCTTCCCCTCCGGCTCCAGCGGGGTAATATAATAAAATATTCCCGCACGTTACATAAAATAGGCAAACAGACAGATCAGAGTCAATCTCTAAGAAAACACAGTGGCCCAGCAGGGCTAACATGCGCGCGTCGTCAAATATCTCGAATCGAGATGAGGTATCATCTCGAGCCTTCTCGGGTGAAGTAACGTCGACATATTTTGTCGCGTCAAACTTTTTCAATTGTTGTCTGTATGACATACACATTTTTTAAACATTTATCCGATAAAATCGGCCCGATACGGCCATTTGCTCGAAAGCACAGACTAGTTAGGGATGCTAGGTATGGAAAAAGAGAAAAAATAGTGCAAACAATTTTCGACCTTATTGACATGACATGCTATCGAATTTTTTTCTTATATTCGTGATCAGCGTCATCAATTAACGCGAAAAGACACGTAACAAAGGAAATGTCATTAAGGTCGAAAATTTGCAGTCGCACAAAGGTACTAAATTTTGATCCAAAATGAACCGAGCACAAGAAAAGTTTACACGAGATAACTTCTCGTCGACCAAATGAAAGACGAGAGACAAAACATTTTAAATGTCAAAATTCGAGTAAATAAGGGCACGTATGTTACAATTTGCAGACACTAAGTAGAGATGATTTCTCGAAGTCGAATTATGGCGACATCTGACAGATCACCATGAAATTTGCCATGTTACCAACTGTCGATATCGACATAAAACGGCAAAATGCCTCGAGATAGCTATCTCGTGGCGCGCATGTTAGCCCTTCATGCTACCAACAGTCGACATATCGACATAAAACGGCAAAATGCCTCGAGATAGCATCTCGTGGCGCGCATGTTAGCCCTGCAGGTCAAGTAATAATTATTGTATTATGACAACCCAAAAGCCAGGAGTACTTTTTAGCCTGCGGTACAGGGTCGAATCGTACTGACTAAAACCGCACGTCGTCTTGGGTCATCAAATGCCGGGGAGGTAGTTTTGCCATTGGCATATCCATCGCATTAAGTAAATTGGTCTCGACCATCACGAATACTTATATCAATGAATTTGATAGACCACTCAGATTTATGCCTTACGTCCATATTGCATCATATAAATCTAATATTTAGACCGATGTGGTCAAACTAGAGTTGACGATGTCAATATTTCTGGGGATATCAAAAAAGTTTGAGATCACTAGCTAAATATTTTAAATTATACTTTTTAAATACGTTACTTACTTACGTAAACGTAAATGAAATAAATAAATAAATAAAAGTTACATCTTTTTATAAATAAGATTCAATTTTTGAAGTTTTTTTTTTATTAACAAAAATACAATTTCAGTGTAGTCCACTTAGAGCACCCAGCCGAATAGCAACTGAGCGAATGACTAATAAATAATTGAAAGAAAAAGAGGTTTAACTAAACATGTCAACATTTATTATGGAAGTGTAGTATTCAGTACAAGATAGATGGTAAGCCAGGGCACCGTGCCCTGGCTTACCATCTTAAATCACACATGTATTGCAAGTGGCTAGAAACTAAAACAATCCTAAATTGTGACAACTTTTTGTTTACGTATAGTCAGTCCTAAGAAAATGGTCGTTTTTAAATAAATAAATAAAGCGTTTATTTTCTCCCACAATCGATTTAGCATATGCATACGTTTACATGATAGAAATTTCACTTAAATATATCTTAGCATTTAGAGGAATACAGGAGTGGATCCTGCCAGCAAACAAGAATCGAGTTCGGCCAAAACGTAAACCAGACCCTGCATGCTTTGCCCGATGAATTTCACTGAGCAAAACACGATGATCCAGACCAGCCATTACCAAACCCAGACACTCCCATCAGCAAAATCCAACACTATTTAAATTATAGTGTAAATAAGTTTAGATTTTGATATATGTTTTTCTACAAAGTAATGTAGGTTTTATCTTCATATAAATTAATCTGTGCATAATTTTAATTCATAGGTTTCTTTGATCTATACAATCATCACTTACCTTCGTCATTGACTCTACCAATAGTTTCGAAACCTTTGCGTTAATTTATGGTCTAATTCGATGCGGCTGAATTTCTATGTTTTTCGTGAAGAAATCTGACTTCCTCAACCCAATGTCTATATCGAGGTATTGCGGCTACACCAGTTGTTGAACTTTTTAATATCCCAACTACCCATAAAGACTACCATATTATGGTCGTTTGACAACGTTTTGAGATATAAATATGAGTTATTATCTTACATATTCTCGAACATTTACTCACATATTAAGTTATCATGTTCCATGCATATTTACGAACTATTATTACTATTTATTACAAACATGGGTACCATTAATTACTCAAAACTTCACTAATTTGTGGAAAGTATCGGGTTCAAATTGGTCTAACAGAGTTTGAATTATACCACTGACCTTTCCTCTTTTACAAGCAATTATAACAAAGTATTAAATTTAAAGTTAAAATACCCTAGCTAAGAGCTTAGTTCCTGAGGAGAAATTTCTTTTTTGACTACGTTCAAAAATAATCGCTAATTTGATGTTAAAAACTATCTTAGATTTTTTTTTTTGGACCATTAACCAAGAAGCTAAATGGTTGATCCAAGTGTTGAATTTATCAATTATAACTATTATTTATTATTAAAAACCCATGAGAAATTTTAACGTTTTAATAGAAAAAGTATTAAATATAGTTTTTAGAACTCTCCTAAAGGGAGGCAACTAAAATAAAAGGAAATTCATCGACTACAATTGAGTAAGGAATAGGAGAATATCAATTAGGTATGGCAGCTCCCTATAGATTTTTACCAATCGATACGTTCCCCTGCCTGCGATTCGATAAATGTTTTCCATTAATGGCTTATCCAACAGTCCTAAACTCTTCATCATCTAAGCTCCAATCCTGGTTGTTTGGATGCGACTGTATGCTTTTGGAGTTCAGAACCCACTCTCCTACTTCTCTTCTCATCTCTTCCTCTATGTAAGGCCACTAAGGGATAGGTAAGCCTCAGATGCATGGCTTGTGTCAACAATAGTGCCCGAAATACGAATGCTTGGGACCGAATACAAATTGGTGAAATGTGGGTGTTAATTCACCTCTGCCTAACCCTCCGGGGATAGAAGCGTGATTATATGTCTGTATATTGAATAATGATATCACTTGTACTTTTCCACACTTTAAGTGTGGAAAAGTACAAGTGATATCATTATTCAATATGTGTAGTAGATTCCACCAAGTGCCATCAATCTCCAGTATAAATATGTCTGTATGTTACTGGAGTGACTGCTATCTAATCTCCAAACTCCGAAAGAAAATCAAAAACCCCGAAAGGAAAGCAGGTACCTCGTTCGTCAATGAATGTGGTTCTTATCGGTCGGCGAAAGAGTTTCCAACATTGCGATGGTACACAGCAAGTTGTTTAAGTGGGGTGAGAGCCCCACATACCCGCGTGGCCGAGCTCGTGGAATGCGAAAGGTACATTTTCCATGCCTAAACAAAAAAAGTGTCAAAAAGATCTTGATGGAGACCCAAACTCCGCAGTCACTACATCCATTAATTTGTCAAATTAAGTCACGCATCTGTGCACCTTGGCGCTTGAATACCATTTAAATTAAAACGATAATTTGCAAATACCGCGTTCATGCAGTGAAATGCATCGAAGCGTGTGATATGCGAAGGTAGAATTTAATTTGTCTTTATACGAATTATTTTGTCTGTTTCATAATATACGAACGTAGTTGGAGCGTTCAGCATAACCAGAGTTATATCACTACATAGTATTAAACAAAGTCGCTTTCTCTGTCCCTATATCCCTTTGTGTGCTTAAATCTTTAAAACTACGCAACCGATTTTGATGCGATTTTTTAATAGATAGAGTGATTCAAGAGAAAGGTTTACATGTATAATACATGTTTAATAAAGTACCGGGTGCATTGGGAACGGGATCTGTAGCTACGCGGGCGGAAAAATATTGGCGGTACGAAGTTCGCCGTGTCAACTAGTATTTGAATATAATTATAATAGTTACTTGTTTAAAACTTTCCATTCATTTGCGTATCACTTGAATACCAGTCACTGGTCAATTCTTCTAAGAAAGAAGACTAGGAGACTCCGGATCCAAAGTATAAATTTTGGATGCAACTAGGATTGGCTAGAGGATAAAAGAAGAAGAAGATAATTTCCGAATTAGTTTCATGGGTAAGAAATGGAAGACCTCAATTAATCTTTCAAAAAAAAATTGATAGGTGCCTTTCGTAGCCTAGGCTAGGCGCAATTCACGTAGGTGCTATTAGCCAGGGTTCTCTAACTGGACTACACCCAAATAAAATGATTACTCAATAATTTTAAATTACTCCCTGATTCCAAATACGACCAAAATAGATATTTTACTAAACATACAATTTGGGAGGTTGGACCTTTGCTACTTGAACTTATCAATAAGTTCAAGTAGCAAAAGGTCCAATAACCACTATAACAATGTTATCCAAGATAACTTGATTAAGTTAGGGACTCGTATTTCCAGCAGTACCTATACATTTTCCCCTACATTTATGATTCTGAGACCAATTCTGGGTCCAATTTTCGGGTCGGGTGAAGTGCTATTGAGTTTTTCTGTCAGAAAAGTAGCAACACTAAGCTTGAGGACTTGCTCAGTAGACCACAATAGACGTGTCCCCAATTACGTGGAACAGAAAAACTACACGCTAATTGCTTTTAGCGATAAACCGCCCTTTTTACCCACATATCCATAGTATTTACTGTATGCATTGCGGTTCCGGCTTCGCTTGGGTATACGCGCAAAAAAACCATATAACCCGGTTGCAGCGCCATCTGCCGATCTGAAAAAAAAATAAGTACCATGTTTGAAATGGGTTGCATAGAATAATTGTGTCAAAATTGTATCTCAATGGAAAAGTTTTGGAGGTTTTCAGGCATACACAAAGCTAATGCAAATTAACCTTTTCTTTCAACTACTGATACAATAACGAATGTGTGATCATTATGAGCTTTTGCTATTATAAAATATACTTTACTTGGTATTGCCTCGACAGGGCCCCAGGCTAGCCCGGTTGCGACACGGTACTACAAAATCGTCATTTAGAGTTTTACTTTTATCTAGTTTGTGAATTTTTTAATATTATCTTTGAATTTATTTCAATTTTATTATAATTTAATTTAAAATGATTAGAATATATAATCTAGGTAGACTATTGTAAGTACATAAATACAGAGGGGTCAGGCCTTGACGTGTAAAATTAATAGCACGGTCATTTTTATTCTAGAATATTTTATTTATTTTACTATAATACGAGTATATGAAACTGTGTACCTACTGAAATAAAGCATTTGCTTCCTTTGGAACCTAAAATATTTAATTGGAAATTTCAGTGAAAATGATTCTAGTTTAAATTCTAATTTAAAAAGTATTTCAGTATTTTATTAGTTTAGAGACGGGTGATAATAGTATGGTGCTAGCGGATCTGATAAAATAGTATTCCGAAAATTAAACAAATCGGCCATAAAATCCTATCTAAAGACTTATTCAATCACACGCAATAAATTTCAACAAAATATGTTTAGCCATTTGAGAGTTCAGTGAACACATGTAGGTACTGAAAAATATAGTAAAAACCATAACACCTAATAAGCCCTTTTTCTAATTCTAATAAATATGTAGGCCAATTATATTAACATTGCCTAGCTTCGAACTACATATGAATAGAAATGTGTACGAACGAATGAAGATAATTACAAGGAGCCGGCTAGAGCTGTCGGCACCACGACACGGGACGTATTGAATTCGCAGCCACTGACCCGAATGACCTCAGCTAATTATGCTATACACTACTTGATAATACATACTCGTATATGTATATGGATTAGATAGAAAGAGCCATGTATGTAATACATGTAGGCTTTTTGACTAGTTAGAAAGTAAAGTAAGTTTGAAGAAATCTATAACATACGATTGCCGAGTTACGTCCAAAGCGTATATTTTTATTAGCTAGGTAGCCTAAGACTTGTTTACTCCTCATAGTTAATTATGCCAAGAAATCATAGATCATATTTTTTGCTAGAATCTGATACTTCAACAACGGTAGTCCAACTTTAAATGTTCACTTGGGTTTCCAAGTGAACAAACGGTTACAAATATATATTTCTACACGTTGGCGAATACTATAAAGATAATTGGCCAATACACCCTTCCGACGCCCCGCCATATCTCAATAAACTCACGCTCAAATTCGCTTACAGGCGTTGGACGACGCGTTCGCCAACATGTAGAACTGACATAAGTTACCTCAATAATAACCATTGTCGATCGATAAATTAATCAACACGTTTGAGCAACACACGCTTCATACTAGTTATCGGATGCTAAATTATTCTCAGAATATTGGAGGTTGGCTTGATAAATTGTGCAGCAAATTTGTGGAATATTGCTGTCATAACCGCAGCCGCATGGAATTTATATCCAATGAAGTAAACATGTTTTTGGTCTGATAGGGTATAAGTAGCCCTCTTGAAATTTTGGTTGTAGGTTTGATCAAATTTTGGAACATAATCGCTTGATTGTAGTTTTACTCCAGGAATAAGACGAACAAATTATAGATTTATGGTACAAGTCACCCCTTTTAAATTAGGGCCACCGGTAAATGTGTTTTGACTGGACAACGCCTATACAATCGTTTGTGCTCAGATGAATTGTTTGACATGATAGCCACAGCCATATTCTATCATCGCACCGCTCGCCACAGACAGGGAATTCATCCTCACACATTGCGACCAGAAATGGTGCGCGTTCAGGCTGTGGAATGAACTGCTGTGGTTTTCCCAAGCGACTACGATATGGGGAGGGCATTAAAATGTTTCCTCAGGGTCGGCAGCGCAAGTGTGACGCCTCTGGTGTTGCATACGTCCATAGGTCACGGTAACCACTTTCCATCAGCTGGGCCGTGTGCTTGTCTGCCATCTATATGGTATAAAAAAGTTCCCTTGAAAAACAAATAGCAACTAAATTGGCCACTGAGATAAATACTCATGTTAGTGAGAAAACTGAATGTAATAGCTTTATTAGCAAAGACTGGGAGGGAGGAGTACTGCGTCAGAAATTGATCTAACTACTGATATTGAATTATTAGGGATCAAATATCAAAATTGTTTGATCCTTTTTAGATCCCTTTGACCTTTGAAGTTTATAACAATACCAAGTGAGCGAATCACAGGCTACCAAAACTTTGAGATATTCAATAACAATATGTGATGCCGCTTTTCTTGATAATTTGTGTTCGACTAGTTTACGTAATCCCTGAATCTTAGGGTTAGTTATGGGTATAGATATGTATCTTTATCCAAGAATAGCTATTTTTATCATCGTCTCGTAACTCCATTCCAAGGTTATCGGGTAGAGGTTGCTCGTAGCTATAAGACAGCCTATTGTACTCAAAAATATTCTGTTACCGTTCATTGTATACAGGGTGTAATCGTTAAGTGTGTCCAGGCGATTATTCCGTAACTATTACAGATATCAAAAAACTTTAAACTGATATCGAAAGTACGTTACCTAATGAGTAAAATGACACCAATAACTTTTTAAAAATCAACCGAGAGGTATCTAAAATTTTGACATTAAACACTCCCATACATTGAGTATGAGATTAGTAGAAAGGTTTTAGTTTCCTTATTTACCCATTTTACCTTAATCATATTTTATGATTACGTATAATATGACAATGATGATTTTCAAGTAGATACACGTATAAATTAATTATCTTACTACTTCAAATTAGTAATAAACCATGTTTCAATATCGCATTGAGTAATTTGAGCTAACTGAAAAGCAACACACTACATAAAAAAAGTTACTCTTTGGTGTTCGTTCTAAATTCAAAATTTTTATCTCGGGTTGTGGTTCCCGCCAATTTATCGTTGTATTTTTTAATTTGCGTTAATAATCGTGATTGTTTCATTTATTGATTGCAAAATGGCATATTCCAAAAGAGAAAAGAGAGATATGCTAAAAATTTACTACAAATATGATTGTAACAAAAGAGCGGCCATTATCGCCTACAGAAGAGAGTACCCAGATAGAGAAGTCCCTTCTGGTGTACGTACCTAAAACCTTTCTACTAATCTCATACTAAATGTATGGGAGTGTTTAATGTCAAAATATTAGATACTTCTCGTTTGATTTTTAAAAAGTTATTGATGTCATTTTACTCATTAGGTAACGTACTTTCGATATCAGTTTAAAGTTTTTTGATATCTGTAATAGTTACGGAATAATCGCCTGGACACACTTAACGATTACACCCTGTATAGTATTACAATTAGGAGTCTACCATCATGTATTTGCTTGAGGCAAAATTGATACAGGTTTGAAAGATAGCAGTTGATCCCATAAAAACGAAACAACCAAATCGAAAGGAGAAGGAAGAATGAGCGCACGTCGGGCTTGGAGGTAAAAAGCCTCAGATGCAACTTGGAACAACGTTCAAATAATGACAATCACAAAATTAGCTCCGACAAAAATCAGTAGGCACCCAAAAATGATATCTTACCCTTAAAACTATAGAATTAAGACCAAATAATTATGATAAGGGCAGTGATAGATGATGATGAAAACGATAATTATCTATAGTCGACAAAGGAGATGCGGTTGTACCTTTATATAAAACCTTATATGTGTAAGTCCTAGGTGAAAGGTCCTAAGTAGGTATACACTTTTCTGATATAAAGTTCTATGTAAAAAAGCAATTATATCTCCTCAGTCAACTGTACGCCGTATAGTCGCAAAATATTGTGATATTCTCACTAGAAATACCATTAAGTCCTTTAAGAAAATGTGAAATAACAATTTCATATTTGCGCTTGTTACACAAAACTCTTTTCAAATCATACTTAGCCGGTTTTCCTTAATAGAACAGGGCAATAAGAGAAATAGTTGCTCATTTTTCATACTTCACTGAGATTGCACAGATGGTTCATTCACAATACGTGATGTACGTACCAATAACGGGAAAATAGAACATAAAATTAATCTGAGATCAAAGGAACTGGGGCACTGAGCTGTTTCGCTTAGATGAAATGTAAGTGAACGTTCAAATAAGCTAACTCAAATGGTGTGAGTTATTTAATAAGATGAATTGACAATTCCATTACTAATTTAGATAATGTTCAAAAAATTTTATTAAGTACATTCTTGTGTTATATTTTTCGGAGGTCGGTAGTCCGCTTAAACATGAAGCGGTTTGATTTTTTCAGCTATAGCCGAAATATATTGGGAGCAACTGTCGTTTGACCTCCCAGCCCGAGTTGTCTCGAGTTTTGCAGGTCCCCCATATCGGTATATACCAATTTTTAACCTACCTTCTAAGGCACGCAAGCGCTCAAATCTTTGGTGTTTCAATACTAAGCCGTCACTCATCCAAATGGTAACCGCATCTAGGTAGCTAAACCCATTGATCGTTTACGGAACGGGAAGGCTCGATTGTAGAAGTATTAGTTAACTGCAATTCAACAGCACTACTTGATTGGCACAGTTCTAGTTTTCGCATTCCATGGTGTATTCATTCAGTATTAGTAGCTTGTAGCTTAACGGTTAAGTAGTTGACTTTACGAGAAGTCTCCAATTCGAATTTTGATCTTTACACCATCTATGTGAACCGACTCTTAAAGGTCCTGAGGCAATTTAGCTTAGCAGGAGGGGTCACAACTAGTAGTTTCAGTTACTAATTAAGTTTCACACAATAAATATGAACAGTCGCCGCTAAAGTATAGCTTAGTAAATTTAATATTGCATATAGGATGGATAAGTAGTGTAACTTATACTGCATTCAGTTAGGTA
This sequence comes from Eilema caniola, assembly GCA_949126895.1. NCBI lineage: Eukaryota > Metazoa > Arthropoda > Insecta > Lepidoptera > Erebidae > Eilema > Eilema caniola. The sequence goes on from OX421476.1 coordinate 5,052,350, forward strand.
AATAATCTTGTAGCGAATTTTTATAAAAACACATGTTGAACAAATAAACTAGCCCAAAACTAAGTAGTGGTAATTTTTTTTGAAGTGAAAACTTCTTTAGCGGCGGTGGATAGGTAAAAATTGTTAAACTCGCGCGTCAGGATCGCTTGACCTTTGGACCGTAACCGACGACTGACGTCATACAATATTAGCTATAGACTGTCCATTTTACAATATACGGTAAATAGCTTCGCAGCATAGCGGTAAACGCTTCGACTGTAAGTCCTTATGGTTTCAGATAGTACCGGGTTCAAACCTGGCCTTATGACACTTTTTGTGATTATTTTTTTATTTTTGTAATTTATTACTTTTTGTGATTATTTTATCTTTTTGTAATTTATTAATTTCTTCTGATAGAAAATTAGCAGAAAATTAGTGATAGGGTCTGGTATGGTATGTTTTTTTTTGTCTTCTTCTATGTATATAACGAAGAAAGAAAGAAAGAAAGTTTTCACTTTGTCGGCACTCCCAGAGTGCAACCCGTCTTTTTTTTACAAAGGACACGTCAATAGGACCTCGCCTCGCCTCGCTCACCATTACAAATACGTACCATGTTAACAATGGTGGCACTCAGCTTGACGGTCTCATCAGATGCTTTTTCACGCCCCGCTTAAAGGAACTGGGACTGTAAGAAGACGGTCGGATTCGCAAAAAGTCGGTTTTTAGTCACAAAACAGAAAAATATTAAAAAAACTTATGTTTTCAATTAAATATATTAAGACGCATCAAGATTGCTTAGGTTTAGTTAATACCTAACCGAACGGACTATAGCTTAGTATTTTCATGACTCGCTGACCTTAGAGTGAACAAGAGCAGGAGTCACAGTAGTAGGAGTTTGAATGAAGTTTATCCCAATTTCATGCACTTTCGTGAAACTGTTCTTTGACGTGACGTTCTAACTAGTATACTAGTATTGAACTTCAGAATACACAGTATATTAGTATCAAACTTCAACGTTTCATATAGCGAAGCGGTTATGCCTTAACTACTATAATTAAATACAGGCAAGTAACTCATCAAAGTTGGTGAGCTGAAGACAAGTCTCAGAAAAGAGAATAACAGACGAATAGCAATATTACTATGGTAACCCTCTGCTGTATGGCCCCATCGTAAAGGCTGGAACATAGCAGATCACTTATGGCAAGCTGAAGGCAACGCCACAGGAAAGAGGGTCACCATTACACATACCGACAATTTTACAATGCTGGACTCAGCTTGACGGCCTCATCTGAAGTTTTTTCACGTCGCGCTTAATACAGCTGTGCCCTGAGCACGAATTACATTCGAATTCGTAACGTAAACGCATCAAAAGAATGGAGCATTGTGATTGGTTCTCAGTAAGCAGGCGGCCAATCGTATGCTCCGTTCTCGGTATATGCTTACGTTATGAATTTGAATATTATTGGTGCTATTGGCACTGTTGAAATAATCCTCTACATCTAATAATATTACTAATTTTCTTCATTTTTTCAGGTAATTATCCAGACCATCCTCACAGTAAGATTTTTTTAGAATACAACTGCATGAAAGTGTAGTATGATAAACATGTGTGTAAATTTCCTACTATATAGGAGTTATTAACATGTATACTTCTGCAAGGACTCAACAAAATAGAAGGTAGGACACGGCGGTCCAATTGAGCAGTTCGACTGGGGAAGTACCTGTTATGTTCCCGGCGGTGAGTAGGGTAGCCAGAGCTCACTGAAGAGTTTTTGTGCTGTCAGTGAGAAGACCTAAGTCTTGTTCTGCTTTATCTTCTACACTGATAGCACAGAAACTATCTGTTCTAATAGGGTCGGTAGGGCGATTGTGACGCCCCTGGCATTGCACACGTCCATAGGCCACGGTTGCCACTTTCCATCAGGTGGGCCATGTGCTTGTCTGCCACCTAAGTGGTATAAAAAAAGACGTGTTGTACTCTGGGAGTGCCGGCAGAAGTGAAAACCTTTTCTTTCTTTGTTTCTTCGTTATATACAAAGAAAAAGATAAAAAGAACATACCATACCATACATATAATATAGCGCCAATCATAGAACCTATCACTAATTTTCTACCAATTTTCTGTCAGAAGGAATTAATAAATTACAAACAGAAAAAATAATCACAAAAAGTAAAAAATTACAAAAAGAAAATAATTACAAAAACTGTCAGAAGCCCAGGTTCGAACCCGGTACTATCTAAAACCATAAGTACTTACAGTCGAAGCGCTCACCGTTAAGCTAAGGAGTTTCTTATCGTATCTTGCAAAATAACCAGTCTATATCTAATGTTTTATTGTTATTATGTTATTGTATTGTTGTTACGGTTCCAAGGTCAAGTGATCCTGACGCGCGAGTTCAACAATTTTTACACATCCAACACCGCTAAAGAAGTTTTCACTTCAAAAAACAAAAAAACGCCATACAACCAACATACGTCTCATTTAAAAAGCAGATATATAACTTAATACAGAGTTCATTGATCGAACTCTTTGTCGAGAGCTTTTTGATAGGGGAAAAATAGGAGAAAGCTACAGTCGGGATATTAATGAACGCCTCTTGATGATTTTTACCTGAAACATCAAGGACATCATTTCTCACAGGTTGTTGTAAAAAGAAGGGTACTCACTAGATCTACTGAAATTATGAGCATAGACATACTTTAGTTTTTGGGTAGTTGTATGTGTAATTAAACTGTAGGGTACTTACGCATACACTTACAAGTACAACTTACTTCAAACTTAAATGGAAAACTTTTCCTAATGTATAAACCTTATGTTAAAACTTCAGACATGCAACATAAAACAGGCTGAACACAAACGAGATGCTTTGTCCTCGTTTTGAACTTATCTTTCGAATTGAGACACAGTTAAGAGTCTTAACCATAGATGCGTATCTAGATTGCCAAAATGCCCTAGTTTTCGGTAATAGGTATAAGATTTACAGCTTTGCTTAATACTCTTGTGAGTCTAGCAACTTGTAAAGAGGTCAAGTATCAAGAGGTGGAACATACGCCACTCAGTCGGTTATCGTTTCCTTACAGACAGAAACAAAAGTGGTTACATTGGAACCAGACATTTAGAGCTTCGCCAGAGTTGAGGATGAAACGTACCCTTCGGTTATTTATATGCCATAGTATTTAAACATAAATAGTGATCCTCCGCGACATAATTATCGGCAAATATTTCGATAGGCCTTAGTGTAGACAGAATATCATGATTTTATATGAAAGCTACGAATTTCTGCCATCTACGTCACGCTTGTGTTCCGTCTGTTCCGTTATGTTCGTGTTTCAATCAATTAGCCCACTGCAGTCCACTGCTGGACATGGCCTCTCCCGATGTGCGCCATTTCGTATGATCCTCCGCCTTCTATGTTCGTGTTTATGTTTCGTAAATTGTTTATATTGTTCCTAACACAACACTTATATCGGTAAAAGTCAATCTGAGTGCTACCATTATAACATGACATAGGTCTAGCTTCATTAGATGTAATATCGATTCTCTTTCCTGAGACTTTGCCTTCTGCTTATCATCATCACTGTCAATTGAAGTGTCGGGTATAAAAAAACGAATTGTTGAATGATAAATGAACTGAAGTAGGAGTCCGGAGGGCATACCAGTTTGACGACGTGTTGAGACAGATTTACATGGCATCTAGCTTTATCTAAATTAAATCAATACAAAGCTTCAATGATATAACAAAGGATATTTTGATAAAATAAAGGAAACCATATTGGTGAAAACCCCAGGTCTATTAGCTTTATAAGGCTCGAACTCCTTTATTCCGTTAAATATTTTCCTTCTACACTTCTGTAGCTGACTGTACATAAGCATTAATCTAGCGAGATTTATGAACAGGCGAATTAAACGATGAAGTCATTGTCTGCCTAGTACCAAACAAGTTTCTATGTTATTTTCAAGATAACAATGGGTACAGGAGAAAATTAGGCCAAGAGCTTACGCCTACTACTGAGAAGTTTGGAGATTATATAATCTATCATAATATTAGTGACCCGTCCTGGCTTCGATCCAAAAGATACGGACCACCATTTTCGATGCTGTTGTTTGATGCCGTCAAAAAGAATAAAGTTATTTCTAACATCTGATCGCAGGGCTACCGGGTATGAAAAGATAAAAAGTTGGATCAGATTACACACAAATTGTATAATTTCATTAAACTCGGTTCATTGGTTTACGAGTTCCTTGTGGAGATACAAAGTGATTATGATTTTTAATAATATTTCGGGCGTCGGGTGACGTGTGGAGCCGCCCGTCACTCTAGCAGAAGCAGGCCACAGCGGCGGCGTTACGATGCGCGCCTCCCCACACCGGGGTTGAGTCGGGGACCGCGTGGTACCTCCCCCCCCCCCCCCGAGAGAGGGATGGCCCTGGTCCAGCCGGGGTGCGAGGGATATATCGCATGACAACCTCACCTTCGGCCTAGCACTACGACCCAGAGACGGCGTGCGGTTTAGTAAAAAGCCTTTATAACATTTCTACGAAGGGTCATAATGTAACTTATATGAAACAAAATTTTGCTCATTGGAAGTAAAAAGTAATGTCAAAGAGATAACGTGTACTTTAGGCTTTCTATTTTTTTCTTTTTCGTGAGGGTAGTGGCCAGCCTGTGACCGAGCAGCTCAGGACACCCATGTACGTCTCCGTTTTGACCAAACGACTGTTGATGCAGCCGAGAACGACTTTTAACGTGCCCTGCGAAGCACGGAAGCGCTCAGAGGTAACACCACTAAACGGTCACCCATCCCAATAGTAACCTTCACCGAGGTAACTTAACGCACTGATCGTTTACCGAACAGTGAGCGCATCTGATTCTGGCCACGAAAAATCTTAAAATTTAAATCGTGCTTAAACCATGAAAAATTAGTTTATTAAGTTCGCTTCTTTTTAAAGTTCAGAAAGAATCGGTCTTATGTACTTATCGTTGTTGGCACCCATATCGGAATAAATATCTACGTTTTTGGCATGGATTTCCAGTAGATACTTCACGGTAAAAAAAAATCGGCCTAAAATGGAATGGTCTCATAATAAACATAGGTTACAACCCCTTTTTTTAATATGTGCTATTAAAGTAAAGAGAATAAAGTCGGTGAAATGCGAGTCTGACGCATGCACCGAGGGTCCTGTAAAAAATGTTGGTAATTTGCGTCTGTTAACTTGAGTTTTTCTGTATTTAAACTTGATGCCTGAATGCTGAATGATGCCACGCATTTCTGAGAAAAAGATTTTGACGTACAGACAGACAGATCACATAATGGTTCCGTGTTTTCCTACGGAACCCTAAAAAGATAAAAAAGTGATTAAATGGCTACCTTTTGTTAAACAGTTTCAATGCTTTCTATAAGCAAGCTATTCTAGCGAAAATACCAGTAATAACCACCATGTTTCGTATATAATAAGCTTTGATAAAACCTCAAACTAGTACATTTTAATGTAAACATTGCGTCGAGGTACTAGGAGTATATGAATTGCGGGAGCTGGCGGAAATCAAACTCATCCGGAACGCAAACATGCGGCGTCTGTTCTATGTTGTGAGGTCAGTATGTATGTATGTCCCAAGATAGGGAAGTGTCAATGCTGTGTGAGTAAATTAATATGAGTTAAAAATAAAACAAAACAGCAATACAGCAAGGAATTTTTTGAAAACTAGACTCTGTTTACGGAGAGGAATCCAGAGTATAACTATAAGGTTCTCTCTCTACCATGACTTTATCTTTTCTTCGATTAAACTAACACCACTCATGTCATTTTTGGTGGTCATTTGTTGTCATTAATGAATTGGGGTTACTTTTTTACTTAGGTTACTATTGTGTTATTGTGGTGTTAGAACTTAAGAGATGATTTACAACTTATTCACAAGTATTCTCACATTTATTTTTCTTGAGGGTAAAGAAATAATAACTTGTCATCTGTTTCAATTCTCACGCTTTCATGAAAGACTTCTGTTTCTATCCTTACACTTCGATGAACTTTCTTCCTATACTGTCATTAAATCTTACATACAAGTCCGTTTCCAAGACTTCTGTTCAACCATTTTTCAATATTTCATTAATTTCATCAGTATATATTTTTCGATGTCGTCTCTTACACATACCTTGCATACTTCTTGTATCATTCCCTCATTCGTTCTACGTGCTCAAATAATATATTCAGCTTTAGTACATTCCATTATCTCATGTTCAATTTAAAACTCTTTAAGTGACATCCCATAAGAAACCTACTTTTACGTACCTTATTGCGTCATGTTCATAAAACGAAGGTCTAATAGAGCAACTATAATAGCAATGTACATGAAAAGGCTTTATAAATAATTAGATACCTACTGAAACATTGATTGCGATAAGTTAATTATAGTAAGGTCTCATTGTGAGCGACTCATTTACAAGCGATTTAATATCCCAACAATTATTCCTACCCTATCGCACTACTAGAAGTAGGAAATATCTTAATATATATAAATCTCGTGTCACAATGTTTGTCCTCAATGGACTCCTAAACCACTTAACCGATTATAATAAAATTCGCACACCATGTGCAGTTCGATCCAACTTGAGAGATAGGATAGTTTAAATCTCAAATTATAGTCCGATTCGCGATAACCGACATCCACGCGGGCGGAGCCGCGGGCGACAGCTAGTTTTATTATATATTCTTTCTTCTGTACTACTAGTCTTATAGTGTCTTCGGTAATTGTGCAATTCTGAACCTTTACACTATCATACCAAACTCAGGTTTATAGGAATATCATATGGTCTTATTGGAATTGACAGTTGACGATGCTCATGCAATGCACTAGCCCCCCTAGAGAAGTAGCATTTATTGGCCGGCCTATTGTAGAATAGAATGATGAATATATGGAATTTTTTTTGTTTTGTTTGTTTCTTTTTTGTACATGTATTTTGACGTTCATGACAGTCGCCAACGTATGTCATGTACGTCATTAATGTCAAAATAAATGTCAATCACTAACATTCATCATTTTATTCTACAATACGCTAACGAATTGCTACTTCTGTAGGCGGGCAGGGCGGAAGCAAATAGTGGACTATTGTCCCTGCCTACCACAGCAGGTAGTGAATATGCAGAAGTAGTTCAAATAACACAATTATCGCTACACGCGAATACTGAAGCCCCAGCACAAGTTGAGAACACGTTGAAATTAAATTAGCTGAACGTGTTATGCAGAACTTCGTTAGTGTAAATTATTTACACAAATGTTGTTTATTTGTTTTTTTATTAAATTACTGCGTTTTGTATTGTTTAACCGTTATCGGGGTGCTAGTTATTTATTTTGTGTTCATAATCATACATCGTGCTCAATCATAAGTATTTTCTTTATATTCACTGACGTATGTCACTCCAATATAATCTGGTGTAAGATTTAATATTACGATCTTTGTGTCATTTTGCGTACATTTTTTGTTTTTAAAAGGAATAGTTACTAAATTTTACGTATGGTCTAAATTCCGATCTCACAACGGCCTTCAACAATCTATTTACAGAATGAAAAAAATATTTTAGCAAAATAAAATGAAAAATGTGTCAACTAATAAAGTTAACTAAAAAATATGCATAAAACATAAACATAAACTCACGCCTTTATCCCCGAAGGGGTAGGCAGAGGTGCTAGCACCCACATTTCGCCAGTTAATATATATGTATATATATATGGTAAAAAATAATTAATACAAAAGATTAAACGTGATTTTAGTTTCTAATTTCACTTATTAGGAATTATTTTTTAAGCAAACCTATTGGTATGTAATCAGCAAAACATGTAATTCGCTAAAATTTATTTTTCATTCGGTTAACAGATGGGTGAAGGGTAATTTGAAGTCGGATCCTGGTCTACTATGTTAGGAGTGGGTTAACATCAGAAGTGTAATGGCTAGCATTCGAATCCGGGACTTATCGATTGTAAGACCGACTCTTTAACCACTTCCCACGCATTACATCTACTATGATATTTTAAAAAAATTATATCGTATCTGTTCACATTCTTTTTCTATTGCACTATTTGATAGTGCATATAATATTACATTAGATGTAATAGAAATTTTATTGGAATAGTCTATATTTAAGCTTATTTTGAGTCGAATACTAATAGATTCTGCATACTTTGAGCAACGAACATCATCGATTGTGACATGTTCGATGGCATTCATGCTTGTCGATATGGATGCACACCCCATAACTGACTGCTTCGTTTCTGTTCACTGTGGTTTCAACGAATGCGATCTATCGAATGTGGTAAATCCTTGTCCTACGTAACTACAGTTGACAAGTATGGAAAGTGGCACTTCGACAGTATACGTGTAAATAATCGGTGAGATTTTATTATTTTTGTAGAATACGATCGAAACTGCCAATTTCATCGAAAGTGGCAGATTCAATACCATCGAAAGTGACATATTTATTAAATACAATTCAAATAATTAATTTATGTGTAGTCCAAAAAAACTCCATAAAATTAGCTACTAAACAAGGGTCAAATTTTAACTTTAAACTGCTCTCCTGACAAGTTCATGTTTAGCAATTTCGATACTGTTCGTAGCAGCAGTCGAAATAATTGTCCTTCTGTATTTTCTATCAGTTAAATTCATAAGCCAGCAACTGAAAATCTCATCACGTACGCGTTTAAACGTTTTAGGTAACGGTATTTTCCAAGCGAAATAGAATATATCGTGGAAACGAGAATATTAATAACGTTGTACATTCTGTAGCTTGCATCTACGTGGACGTGTATTTTCAGTACCTGACATACTAAAGCACCTTCAGGCTCATGTAACCTATAAAAATGATATGTAGAATATAAATAAACTTTATAAAATTTTATAGAGGGTGAACTTTTCGAAACTATGAGAAATACCTAGTAGAAAAGTACTCAAAGAAGTTTCGGAGCTAATTTTGATACAGACTCTTAATTGTCATCATTGTGTTAGTCCCGTTCGCAGCCAACGCTTTCACCTCAGAAACTTGGTTTTTCGGTTATACTGTTTGGCCTCCCAGCCTAAGTTAGCCACCCACTGACAGAGTCATCGTAGGACGATGCGCGCCCCCCCCCCCCATACCGGGGGCGAGTCGGGGACCGCGTGGTCCTTCCTTCCGAGGAGGGCCAGACCGAGAGGAATGGCCCTGGGTCAGCCGGGGTGTGAGGGATATGTCACAAGATAACCTCACCTCCGGCCTAGCACATCGACCCACAGACGGCGTGCGGTTTAGTCGGTTCGAGTCCGACATAACCTCCGTATCCGTGGGGATTTCCCGCAAGTAAAAAAAACCCACTGACAGAGTAAGAGTGGTTCAGGTTACCTATATAGGCCTAACGACTATCTACAATTATCGTACCCTTCGAAGGCTAAATCCGAACAGGCTAAATGAAATACCACTAAGCTATAAGAACAAATATTAAAAACAGAATAAAATAAATATTTAAGAGGAAAAAACACCTGATTTTAATGCTATCCACCAGCAGTAACCAGCCTAACACAATTGGCTCGAACAAGAAGTGAGTCACATACATTTGGCTGGTTTTTTTTTCACCAGACCGTATATTTGCCTTAAAAAATAAAAACTTGTTCTTCTGTTATCCCTATTTGCACTATGTTATATAACGTTGTAATTAGGTCAACTAGATACAGATACAAATTATAGCATCCCCAAACTCAATCTAATGATATTCGTAACATGTACTAGAATGTGGGACACGTCGCTTGATGTAAGACTATGGCTGACAGCACTTCGCCTACAAGGAATTTCTACCACTATGCAATTAGAACAGAACCACAGCTTGAGCTACGTGCTTACTGACTTAACCAAGTAGATACATATCTAAAGACTATAACTCCATTATATTATTAGTTTGTTGACAGCTCACGGCCATGAAGTTTCGTATTGTTTACGTTAAATTTCGGCTTACCCGGGGCTACCAACCGCAGGCTATTAGGAGGTACTCGAGGGTTTTTAGTCGGAAAAAAAATCCCTAATATTTCTTAATTCTTAATTTGTATTTGTTTTTCTCCGACTGTTCTTGTACCATCTAATAGGCAGCTAGTCTATTTTTCTTCAACTGGATTGGACTTCGAGCAACTTCTGAAAATTTCCCGATATAAAAACCAATCATATAATTCTTAGCCTCTCCCTGGCGCTCACGATATCGCTGTGGCTTCAAGGCAGCCAGTGTTTACATGTGGCCCAAATATCATAAAGTTTAGTCACGTTTCACATGCGTGTAATGAAGCATACAAAGATAAAATCTTTTGTTTTTTGGAGAGCTACGAGTATAAGCTACGTTTTAGGTGCTTATTATGCCACTTAATGGGACGAGGTCCACTTGATGGGAAGTAATTATCGTGGCCTGTGATCGTGTCCAACGCCAGTCTCACCATACTTAGCACACGTATTCTTAGATTTAAAAACAACTTTTGACGATTTTTTTTGAAGTGAAAACTTCTTTAGCGGCGTTTGATGGGTAAAATGTTAAGGAAGCGTCAGGATTAGTTGACCTTTGAACCGTAACCGACGACTGACGTCATACAAGATTAGGTACAGACTATGTATTTTGCAAGTTACAATTAGATATCGTCGTAGCTTAAACGGTAAGCACGTCGACTGTAAGTCCTTATAATTTCAGTTAGTATCGGGTTCAAACCACCTGGCCTTCAGAGATTTTTTGTGATTGTTTTTTCTTATTATAATTTATTACTTTTGGTGATTATTTTTTCTTTTTGTAATTTATTACTTTTTATGATATTTTTTTCTTTTTGTAATTTATTATTTTTTGTGATTATTTTTTCTTTTTATAATTTATTAATTTCTTCTGATAGAAAATTAGCAGAAAATAAGTGATAGGTTCTATGATTAGCGCTATATTATAAGTATGGTATGGTATGTTCTTTTTTATCTTTTTCTATGTATATAACGAAGAAAGAAAAAAAGAAAATGTTTTCACTTCTGCCGGCACTCCCAGAGGGCACCCGTCTTTTTTTGTTAAGGGGATGTTTGCTTTTGTTATTCATGAAAGGATTTTGTGCTGATACATTAAGGACATTATTTCTCGCAGGTTATAGTGAAAAGAAATAAAAGGGTGCTCGCGAAGTCTACTATTCACAGAATTGCTAGTAACAATGTGCTCTTACTAACTTTTAAACTCTTGCGTACTATGGTTTATAATAAAGAAAACGGGAAGTAACGCCATCATGGTATAAAGAATAACATACCTTTGATTGCCTGTCACTTCAGGTTAGATGATGAACCTACTACCTCAAGGACTCGAAGACGGTGGGCGTGCACCGCTGAGCCAGTCAGCCAGTGACCACGGCCGTTGTAACCTGGTCGAAACATCAGGCAATCGAAGGTATATAAATACCTATCCATACATGATCGCGTTAATTCCCGTTCTTTTTATTATAAACGTGCTCTAAATTTTAAAAGCAATAAAAGCTACACAATATTTTTGTTACGCACCTAGCACATTCAAGCTGATTGTATTTAAACTGTTTGTTTGCTTACTTTTTTCAATAGACTGGAAATGCAACGGATTTTTTATGAACACAACAATGATTGACCATCGACAACAGCCCAAAAACGGTCACGTATTTATTTTTCGTGTCTAAAAATCACCGCTATTAATTTGTGAATATTTTCCTAGAATTTTAAGCTTCCCAATAAAATTATTTTTTCAATATTTTATCAACCCACTAGTCCGTTTTTATTTATCATCTTATGAAGTCAATTTGACTGTACCATGCCCAGTAAGTTGGGATGCAGCAGAATAGTGGCTGCGATTACAGATACTGAGTTTGTGTTTTTTTTTTATTATTATTGATAAGAATATTAGCAACCGAAATTTTCGAAATTACTAATATTGCTCTAACCCCTCCAACTAAGCTAAATTGCTTGTGCTAGGAGTGGGTTCACGTCGGTAGTGTAATGGCCAGGATTCGAACCCGGGACCTCTCAATCGTAAGGCCGACCCTTTAACCACTAAGCTTGACAGCCTCGATAGATTTTCTTCACGACCTGCTTAAATGATGGATCTAATGGATACAGAAAGAAAGAACGAGATAGAAAGAATATGATGAAAGAGTAAAATAGACAGAAAGGCAGGCAGGCCAAAACGGTTTTTCATGAGCATTTTTACACATACAAATAATCACGTATTTATCCCGGCGTGGTTAGGCAGAGGCGAATTAATACCCATATTTCACCAATCATTGTATTCGGTCACACGCAGTATAGGGTGAGCCTATTGCCGTATTCCGGACATTATTGTAGACTCCGAGCCAGGCATCTGAGGCTGAACCTGGGCTATATATATCTGTCTGATGTGGAACAGTCCTATCCTTAGTCGCCTTGTACTACACCGCATGGCAAAAGATGGAGTGGCCCAAAGCCCTAAGCCAGGAACCACGCGGCAATTTAAAAGTACTATCTAAAAAGCTTATCATAAATATAATATCAAAAGCTGTTTGTACCGGTGCCAATGGCCTAATAATTTGGCATGTAAGCCTTCGAAATAGTGATACAGCACTTAATTGATACAATCTAATGTAATGGACCGAATCATTGGATTACGTCACTGTTCTGTAGTATCGTCAGGTTATTTGTCATCAACGATAAAACCTTCCCAGATGAGTTTCATATTCAATTATGGGAGGCGAAATATGTGTAGATACCACCTTTGGATAAAGAGTAGGTGATATTTCTTACAGAAAACTCCCTTAAGAACAACACGTTACTAATAAATTACCTAAAAATCGTTATAAACAGTAATGTAATAAATATAGCTTAATTTATACACTCCGAATAAAATTTTTGTTAAATATTATATTGATTATTACATACTAAACAGTTAGATCATGAGAAACTGACCAAATAATGAATAAAACAATACACACGTATTCATGCACACACAGTTTAAGAGTAAGCACACGTATAATATAAAGTGTAACAAAATTAATTCTCGGAAATTCGTGTGATTACCTACCTACTTGGTATTGGAAAATATGTGTAAATATTAAAAAAAAAATATATGTTGAGTAAGCCAATACTCTAAAATTCAGTTGCAAAGGTTTCAAATATTTATATCAATGCCTATGCTAACCGTACCACATTCATATGTCTTGCACATGGGTTGCAGTAAGCAGCTGACTTTTGGAAGTCAATGACCGGTGGGTATTTCGTCGGTATGTTACGTTAGTCGACACGCGCGCATCCCGAATGTAGTGGCTTCAAGTTACCGATACTGATCAAGCCCCCAAAGTTCTGAGAGTTAATTTTGTTACACCTTATTACACACTCATACATCATCAAATCTACAAGTTGTAAATCTACTAACGTACCCTTACACATTTGTGAAATTACATTCTATTCATTTTAAAACTGGAAACGGCGAGTATTCATATCCAAAAATTTATGACTTTGTAATTTAGGTGTTCGTTTTAATGGAATACATTTTTTGGAATATTTTTTTCATGTGTGTTCATAGCGAACTGGCTTTGTAAAACTAATAATAACTAATATTGTACTTGCAATAAAACCAAATAATTTTTACGTATTCTATTGCCCGCGTGGATGTCGGTTATCGTGACTAAACATAGTCTATGTCCTTTCTCAAAAAAAAAACAGACACACACATACACATTTTTCCATTTATAATATTAGTATGGATACTTACTCTATTATTGGTTTATACTTACTTTTTTTTTACATTAAGACCGACGTTTCGGCTATATTTCAGCAGCCATGGTCGCGGTGTAAGTCACATAATATGTAGTTTGAAGTGTACTTAAGTTACCTCAAAGTATCCGAATCATGATTATTTGTTGGTGTTCCTATTTACATGGAATTATATAAACCGCTAAAAAGTGGTTTTATTTCAATGATATTTGCGTGAACTTCAGACATTATCATCGTTTTAATATTTATAATAAAAAAGAAATAAAAAAGAGAAATACAAATTTAAAAGAAAGAGCGAATACAGAAGGAGATTAAAAACAAAGAAATAAATAAAATTCGTTCCCCTAATAACAACTTATTATCTGACGGAGTAAATTCATACCGACATAGCCTGAAAAACAAACTACTACATTAAAATAATACTACATAATTTTACTAATCTTTTCCGCGAAAAGCTCGGCCCATTAATTCGTCCTAAGTTGCCGTAATCACTTAGATATTACCCGAAAACATTTCTTAAGTGATTCTTAAGAAAACCAACTGGTCTTTAACAATTCAATTTAGCTAACGACCGTGTTTATTTAAGTACATTGTAATATTTAAAAATAGCATAATAGTAAGTTTCTCAGATAAAATGTAAGAGAGTCGCCTTCGCTGGTGTGGCCACGTCTTGCAGCAACAGCCAGGCTACGTGGGTAACAAATGCCTGGCAATGGCGCCCCCACCGGGTCCAGGTAGAAGAGGTAGGCCCTAAAAGTCCTGGCTTGACGTCGTGCAGGGTGACATGCGTGCAAATGGTCTCACTACCATGGACGCCCAAGATCGTGCGAAGTGGAGGAGGAAGAGCTGGAAGGCGGACTCCGAGCTCCGAGGGCATCTTGGCCTCGGATGCAATCAGGATAACGTCTAACTGTCGATAATGAATTGATCTGTATAGCGTAGCGGCTGCTTAGTTAAGGGTACATTAAATAGAGTGAAGTCAAAGGTCTGAGTTCGTTTCGTTCATTCAAAAGTCAAAAGGTTTCATCTCATTGCACATTGTATCTGTTTAAGTTTTTATACATGATATAATTATACGTGTTTTTATTTGGGTAGGTATTTAAGTAATATTTGCATTCTGGAATTCCATTTTAGCTAGCCTGTGTGCATTTTCTGAGTCTAGATTACATACACAATTTAACTTAAAATTTATTTTTTTATTTGCAAATTCATTTGAATTGTTAACATTTATTATTTATTTAATTCTAAGACATACCCGACATTGCTATACTATATTAAAATGAACACAGATTAGTTAGCTGTAACGAAAAAATAATTATATTAAAAGTGTTGATTAAATAATGTTACACTCACCAGGCCTTATTTTCTGTTTTTCATTTCTTTGGAGTATCGGATATTAACTGCACTGCTACAAGCTCCCTGACTCCACTCGAAATAAATCAGAAACGTGGTAAATATCCCGGTGAGTGAAACACTATTAATATGAATGAGCATGTCAATTCCAAATCCATATCCATACGAATATTATAACTGTGAAAGTAACTCTGTCTGTCTGTTACGCTTTCATGACTAAACCACTGAACCGATCTTGATGAAATTTGATACTCAGTACTCTAGGTTAAATCTTGGGTAAGGACATAGGCTATGTTTAGTTGTGATAGCCGAATTCACGCGGGCAGAGATTATATTCAATGGCTATAGATTGTCTTGCATGCCACAAATCAAGTTAAAGAATTCTCAATACCAATACTCACAATAAGCCATAAGAATTGTAGTTCGGCACATCTGTTACACAATGTAAATGAAAACGAACGTGACGTTTGACTTATTGGCGTGCACGCTGAAATGCTCAGACGTGCGACTTGTGACTATATGTTATTGAGTAAAGTGTATACTAGCAAAAAGTTGATTTTTGTGAGGACTCGCATAGTTTTTTATTCTATCCAATGGATCAATCAATTAGCCTGTCGGAGTCCATTGCTGGACACAGGGCTCTCCCAATGTTGGTTGCTTTGACCGTTTCCACACAGGCCAAATGAATTGGTAGAGAGTTTATTTCGAGTTTACTTTCTCTCGTAGTTATATCGTCAGCGTATTATTCCGTTCATCGCCTCTTACGACACCCTTTGGAAGAGATGGGGTGGTTGCTTGTAATCTTCCTCCATCACCTCACGGCTATCCAATGAATAGGTACAAAAATAGATCGAGACAAAATTAACGATTAAATTTACGAGAATTAACTTATTTTCTCATTGGAATCTTGACCGGTTTTTATATTTGAGTGACAGAAAGTAGATCTAGACTGAACTTGGAACATCTTTTTATTAATAGAATTGACCTTTTGAACTGCTCATATATATTTTTTTAACCATAAACATTTGTAGCAACTGCTATCTGCAACATAAATTTAGTGGCCTGTTTGCTTCGCTTATCGCTCGTCAGAAATCATAATGTCATACAGCTTACTTTGCAAGGTAGTTACGACTCCTAACAGTAATATGAGTGCATTGTACTCACCATGGGGCCATTTTTTAGGTGGCATAAGGTGGAACTATATAAATTATAATATAGTTAAAATTTCCGATTGCTGTCGCTTTGAAGGGGATATCTGAGTTTAAAATGAAGTGTAGATATGAAATTGGAGAAAGTTTGAAATAACACTAAAGCTAACAATGGGTTATTTTTTTATCCATACTATTACCATATTACTGCAGGATGTGTAGCAATTAAGATTTTCGTAGACAAGCCAATTAGTTTGACGGAGGTTTTTCATTCGAAGTCAAACGCTCAAACGGTGGTAGAAAGTAAAAGAGGAGAAATGCCTCGTAAGTAATCGGGCACAACGCTAAAATTTCTTCAAACGCTTAGATTTCTTTTCAGCAACCATTGGCCTAGTTAATCACGATAGAGTCCGTTACAAATAGTATTATTATAATGGAATAGGTATTTAAATATATCTTATGTCTCATTGTTTCACTCTTCGTTTATTTCAAAATTAACTGGTGTCCGCGGCTTCGCCTGCGATCGTGTTCGTGGAACCTATTGGCACTTATTCCCGAAAAGAGCGTAACTGAATTACAAACATCTTCAAAATCATTTCACAGACATTTACAAAATCAGTAGGATACAAGAACCGAAGCTAATGTTCGTGAAGCTATAAAATAAAACAAAACCACCTTCAGCAGTGGTCCGGCCACATGCAGCTGTGAAATAAAACAACGCACATTTCTTCTTCACTTTTGATTTTCAACACTGGAATCATTTATTTGCCACGACTGCCAAATGTCACCGCCTCACCCCAACGACTAGTGCACAGCAAAAATGGTGCCAACGTGAATTCAATTGTTCGGATATGCAATCCGAAATCACGTTCTTTTTTTCAGATTAATATTCGAATTCGTCACCCAAAAGGCAGTTTATGGATTCGTATATCAATAAGCGTTTGAAGTTAATTTAATTATTACTCGTCGATTAAAAAACACAATTTCAATGACTACATTTGCATCATCAACCTCAAAGCGATTTCCCGTATATAATTGGAAGCCTGGGGTCCACATACAGTGTTTGATCGGGATGTTGGTTCTGCTATGGGTGACAGCTATATAACCGCCCAACTCTAAGAGAGACCTGCTGAATAGCTAACGAGCCTCTGGCGAAGTCTTTCCTCGTCGGTTATTCAGCAGGAGTATTATCTTGCAGGCGAGATTGGCAGGGCCCCAAGGATATTGGTGGGGCGCTATATACCCATCGCCAAACAACGATATATTGAGCTGAATTTGGATAAAGTGCAATCAATGAAACATTTTACATAACTAAAATAGGGTAGTGCTCTGATTCAACGGATCATCACCAATACTGCTTGATGTCATAATTTTCACTTAACAAATATGTATAGAAAACTAAAATAATGCCTAACTAAACTGAAACTATGACTTTTCATTATTTTTAATTCCTAAAATAGATCAAAATATAAACAATCGAGAAAGGCAAAATTAATAACTTTTAGATTCCGTATCAAATTTCAACTCTTTCTCACTCCTTTCATACACTTACACTACGCGCCAGCACACTGTGGCGTCATAGTGTGCTGCGATTTAGTGTGGAGCGTTGTCAAAATCAAATATCTTTAAAACTATTTGTCATAGGAATATTTCGCTTTAATAGTATATTTTATTATTGTAAGATGTATAGTTTATGATAATAAAAAAGATAGGACACAACTCTATTCAAAATTCAAAAAGAATGCATTCTTAACAACATTTCAGAATTTAAAATTTTATTATGCACCTGTGAACACGAACGCAGTATTGAACAGAAAATATTGAAAATCAATACATGAACTTACTTGAAAATGCATATGAAACTGTCTTCTGAAAATTAAAGTAGGAAATACTACGGATATTCCCAACGGACCGTAAAGGAGACTCAACGATATTAACAGTGCATCGAAATCGAAGTTTAGGCTATGATCGGATTCCTGTAATGGTATCTATTCAATTGAAACCGTTTGCTTAAGTTAGGTATATGACATCATGGACGTTTTATTTCTTTAGAGTTTCAGATAATAGGATTTTTTTTTGTAATTATTGGATAAACAAACAACATCACAATAGTAAATGCTTAAAATAGTTCACTTAAAACAATAATAATTGTGACATCCACGGCGTTTACCACAGGCATCATACATACATGATAATCTTAAAGGTTAAAAGTAATACAGCTGTTAATAAATAAATTACGGTATTGTTGGATTATGCATAAGTGACTAAGATACCCCAGGACTAGAGGGTTGCCCTTAAATTATGGAGCCTCTCAATCACCAACCTTCTATAAGTACAAGCATTATTTGCATATATATCAATTTGATTAAAATCACGGTTGTACAAATCAAGTCAGCGACGAAGGGGTGCGCGCAGGCCCGCATTGGTGCGCGGCGTTCGAATGAAGAACAGTGGGGTTGTACGACAGCTTCGTGTGCATGATCTGAGTGGCACTCTGTAGTTGATTCCATTGACGATGTCAATACAGTCGTACCGGTTATGGCATAAATCATGTGAGAACATTGCTTGTAATTACTTTCTCCTTGAATTCAGGTCCAATAAATTATAAAGGCTTAATAACCTGGAGTAAGGTTGGCGGCTATGATGGCATTTATAATGCATACAGCGCAGAAACTTTTTTATATACATTCTAGAGCATCACCATAATTCTTGTATAGTGGGTCCCAAACGCATACAGCATATTCCAGTTGAGAGCGGATCAATGCCTTATAGAGATATAAGTAGGTACCTGGCCGAGTGAAATCGTTACTGGCTCGCATAACACAACCATACATCCTGTAGGCCCTACTGCAAATATTATCGATATGTGCATCGAGTGTTAACTTAGTATCCAACATAACACCAAGATCGCGTACACACTGTACTCTCCCAAGACGATGACCTCCTATTGAGTAACTATATGTTTCGTATGACCTTTTTCTTGTGAAGGTGATAATTTTACATTTATTGAGACTGAGCTGCAGTTTGTTAGCGGCACAATAATTAGAGAATCTGTCTAAGTCTTCCTGAAAGTCGTGTTGATCATTGATGGTGTTTATAATTCGATAAATCTTAAGGTCATCAGCATATAACATGATTTTACAGTGATGAAAGCAAGTATGTACATCGTTAATAAATAAAACGAACAGCAAGGGGACGAGAATGGATCCCTGTGGAACGCCAGATGACGCAACAACCTTTTCCGATTCGTATCCATTTATAACAACTTTTTGTGTTCTATTAGTTATATACGATTTAAATCACCTCCAGAGATTTCCTTGAATACCATTGAAGGCTAGCTTTATAACAGTAATTTGTGATCTACACGATCAAAAAATGATTATTATGATCAAAAATAGATAAGGATTATTATTATAGTTAAACTAAAACGTATAAACTAAATATTTACAGGAATTAACAAAATAGAGAAATAGAGGCCAAAGAGTTTAGACGTCGAAGAATTCCTCCCCAATTTGCTTAAGTGAAATATTATATATAACTTGAATCGAACTATTTTTATATAAAATTAATATTATACTGTATTGAGTAAAACAGCGCAGTACTATGTATGTTCCTCTTCATTACTTTTATTTTTAAGTGACTGCAAGGAGAATGTTCTCAATTCGGGTCTTTTCTTTTAACGTAGAACTTTGTTTATGTAATCATTTTGTAAAATCTTATATGAGGCAATCAACCTAATTGTAGTCCACTGCTGGACGTTGGCCCCTCCCAATGTGCGGTATTAGTGAACTTTAATCCAATCAATAAAAAATAGAAATGCTCAGTTTTAACTTCGAATAATCATAATTATTTCGATCAAAGTGCAAACATATTTTTAATTAAATTTATTAACTTTTCCCGCCTTTTCTTTTCATTTTAGATCATAGTTCCAAAATCCCTGATGCCACAAAGAATTTCCTAGCAAAAATTCTAATTCAAACATTATATTCGAACTCATATCTCGGGAGCGACGTGGCAATCTCAAATTCAATTTATGTTTTAATTCAATAGTTTTGATATATGTATACTGGCCGCGTGGTTCCCGGCAGAGTAGAATTTGGGCCATCCCTTCTCTTCCCATGTGGTGTCGTACAAAGCGACTAAGGGATAGGGCTGATTAACTTCAACATCCGACAGATATGTACAGCCCAGACTCAGCCTCAGATGCATGGCTCGAGTCAACAATAGTGCCCGGAATACGGCAATTGACTCACCCCTATAACGTGGGACCGAAAACAGATTGGTGAAATGTGGGTGTTAATTCACCTCTGCCTAACCCTCCGGGGATAAAGGCGTGATTATATGTATGTATGTTGAGTACACATTGGCGTAGAACACTCTATACTTTTTTTATGCCAACAAGCACACGTCTATGGTCATGTGCAACACAAGGGGAGTCACGCTCGTGCTGCAACCCTATAAAGACAAAGAGTTTTTGCGCTGTCAGTGTATAAGACAAAGCAGGAGTAGCCTTTGGTCTTCCCACTGACAGCACATAAGCTCTTCAGTGAGCCCTACTCACCGCCGGGAACACAATACGAGGTTATTATGCCCACGGTATTCTGTAAGGCGGAGGTACAGTCAGCATCGTTAAAATGTTGCTAACAAAAGTACTCAAAATAATCCAAATACCAAAATCCCAATTTTATATTGGTTACTAGCTGTCGCCCGTGGCTCCGCCCGCGTGGATGTCGGTTATCGCGAATCGGGGTATGAAAAATAGATGTTGGCCAATTCTCAGACCTACCCGATATAAAAAATAAATAAAATAAAAATAAAATTCATTTATTTCAGGTATCACAAAACCCATATATGTATCTAGTCATTTTGTCAACAAGCAAATACCTTATTTCAATTTAGATTAATCACACTTTTCACAATTCAAACTTAATAATTTATTAAATGATTATGCATCGTCTCAATTGAAGTTACAGATTATTCATATATACATTCATACTTTTCTCACTAATGGAAGTTGATAGTTCATGGCTTATGCAACTGTCAACTATAAAAAAATAACTTATATACCCATCCCTTATTATCCCGCCATTGTGTGAAAGAAATGGCTTTACAAGTAAGAAAGGGATACAAAATGCGATTAAATGACAATGTCTAGATTTTTTGAAATTATGCTTGACTGGTACCATCGACCGGCGTGATTGTGTATATGAATATGAACACACTACTAACTGACATAATTCTGGAATACCGATTGTTAAGATAGTTAGACCACTCTGGATACTTACAACTATTTGAGTACTCTAATAACCAATCTTAAATTGGGATTTTGGAATTTGGATTATTTTGAGTACTTTTGTTAGTGAAATTTTAATGATGCTGACTGTAGATCCCCAGTCGGACTGCTCAATCTCACGCTTTCTATGGGGTTCAGTAGGTAGATTCACCATTCGATCCGAACCTGGAATCTCTCGATCGTAAGGCCGACTCTTTAACCATTTAATTACTAACGATTATTTGTTTGTATTCAAAAAAAAAAAAAAAAATTATTTAGTCTTATGTTGTAAACATTATTCAGGCACTTAAACAACATAATATATATACTTACAAACTAGGCTACTATTTTTAACGGACGGAATTAATTCACAAAAAATTATCATCTTTTTATGGTATCGCCATGATACGAAGGCATTATTCAGGCACTTAAACAACATAATATATACTTACAAACTAGGCTACTATTTTTAACGGACGGAATTTATTCACAAAAAATTATCATCTTTTTATGGTATCGCCATGATACGAAGACGTGGTAATGTATCATTATATACAATGTTAAAAAATAATGTGACTACAGAAAAACAATTTTAAATGATGATTAACTTATAAGTTACGTTTTGGACACTATGGTCCAAGATCACCCAAGAATCGGTACCTAGTACCTATAGAATAAACTTAAAAAGGAATGGTACTCGTTAGACTGCAAGTGGGGCTGTTTTACAGATAAAGTTACTGACACGTCACATATCTTGACCCATAGTCTTTCCAAATTTTGCTCAGTGGGTATACCTACACCTACAACCGATCTATGGGCTCCGCTCCAACTATATGAATAATATATTTTTCATTTCACTTCCTCAAAATATGGCTATAGCAAAATAATCTCACCGAAATTAGGCACATGATGATACCTATTATCAAACTGTGGTTTTTTGATTGTTAGTAAATCACGATTGGGATAATGACTTTTTTTTTTAATTTTATAGGCTGAGTAATATTCTTAAAAAAAAAATGACATACAAAAAGATCGTGCTCAATAGTACAAATAAATTTAAATACCTAATTATTGCTTGTTTATTTCATGCAACTTCGTATTTAAATAGAAAATTTCATCTTGCACGTGTATTTTTATTTTATAATTTTATAATTTATTTATTTATCAAAAAGTGCTGTACATTGGGTTATTACTAGTTTTACAAATAAGGTCGAATATAACTAATTTAAGTATAATAATATCTACATTATGAGAAAGTGTAACACTGTATATGGTAAAAATTTAAAATATAATACCTAATTACATTAACAATTTGGGACCTACCTGACCTAGGTTTTTGTAAACCTGTGTTTCAGGCTATGTCCGTTCAATGATAATTACTTGTTGCAATTAATTAGTTAACATAAACCAAAGAATCCATTGCATATTTACAGCTTAACGCTACCTACTTTAGTATTTCTAGCAGTTTTTCTGTGTCCGCATAATCTAGTTTTTTTAGGTGTTCTGTAATTAAAGCCTTGCAGTTCGAATAACTTAGGCTATGTATGTTTAGTAATTTGTTAAATTTGTTATATAGAAAAGGACCCAAAAACATATAAAATCTATTTACAAACTCATGTTTAGTTTGTGGTTTTTCACAAACTATTCCCTTTCTTCTTTTATCTAAGGTTATTGTTTGTGGAGGAAGTTTGGTATGTTGGTATAGTATGAGGTTTAGAATAAACAATTGGCGCACTGTTAGTACTTTACATGACTTGTAGAGCTGATCTGTGGGGAACCTATATGGTCGAAAAGTGGCTACTTTTAAGATTGCTCTTTGGGCCCGCTCAAGGGGTAATAGGATTGTGCGTCCTGCACCACCCCAGGAAGTTATACAATAAGTAAGAATGGACTGACATAAGGCCCAGTATACCTGTTTAATAATCTTAGAGCCCGCTATTGCACGCAAATTTTTGAAGATATACATTAATTTCCGTATTCTAGCACATAGCAATTCAATATGTTTGCGGAAATTCAAATTTGTGTCAATCGTTACACCAAGATATTTTATATTGTCAGTTTTAGTTAATGTAGGGCAAGCGCATGCAGTGTCAGCGGTTATACAACAATGTGCATTTATATTTATGTTAGTCATAGGTTTGTTAGTATTTCGCATTGTAAATAACATGTATTTTGTTTTATCAGTGTTTAGTGATAGAAGATTTTTCTGAAGCCATTTAGTCACAAAATTGAAACCATTTTGAGCGTGTTTAAATACCTCCTCTCTTGATTTGGCCGCGAATAAAAGAGCCGTATCATCGGCATATGATATGATAAATCCATTTTGAAGAGTCGAACTGCAAAGGTCATTTATATAAATTAAAAATAAAGTGGTTCCTAATACACTCCCTTGTGGGATACCATATCCACTATTTTTCATTTCAGAGCTTACATTTTGTCCAATCTTCACACATTGCTGTCGGTCCTTCATATAATCCGACAGTAGAAGCAGTTGCGTCCCTCTTACTCCGAAAGCCTCGAGTTTTTTTAATAGTAAAGAACAGGAAATAGAGTCAAATGCTTTGGCAAGATCCAGAAAAATCCCCAGGGTGTGCATACCTTTGTCTAGGTTGTTAGTGACATAGTCGGTTAGTGTATGTACAGCTTGGCTAGTTGACCTATTTGGCCTAAAACCAAATTGACAGTCCGAAAGTAAATTATTGTCTTCTAGATATTTTGTTAATCTGGTGTGTATAATTTTTTCTAATATTTTCGATAGGCCCGTTAATACTGAAATAGGTCTATAGTTATTTACACAGGTTTTATCGCCAGATTTAAATATCGGGGAGACGACAGCTCTCTTAAGCGCTATTGGGAATATGCCGTTAGTTAAGCATAGTTCAAAAATATGTGTTAAGGGCGGTGCAAATACGAATTTGAATTTTTTAAGTATGCTATTAGAAATATTATCCCACCCAGTAGAACAAGTGTCCTTTAGCCCCATGATTATTCTGGTTATTTCTTCAGCGTCAGTACTTAATAAAACAAAGGAGTTTAGCGTAGAAAAGGTTGAGCGTACATTATGGGAATCCAAAGCAGTGGAACCATCCCCAGCGCAGACAGGTTTGATAATCTTTTCTGCTAAATTTTTACCAACATTTACAAAGTAGGTGTTAATTTGATTTATTGTATCGAGTGAGTTCTCTTTAGATAATAAATCGAATGGAGGTTCGGGAGGTTTTGATCTGAACGTATGCTTTTTTATGAATTTCCAAATTTGCTTAGAACTGGTACCTGCCTTTTGCAATTCATTCCTGTCATATTGTACCTTTAGTTTTTTAAGTAGATTATTGCAAAAATTCCTATATCTTTTATATATTAGTGCAAGTGTTTCGTTGTTAGGTGCATGTTTCGCCCTAAGGTGTAGTCTATCTCTATGTCTTATACATCGGACGAGCCCTGGAGTAATCCATGGCTTAATGCTAATATACTTTCTAGGTAATAATTTAGTGGAGGTATTATTTAATATTGCTGATTGTACAGATTCTATAAAGTAGTCTAATGAGGTATTTGGATTGTCTGAGGTGTAAACTGGGTCGAAATCAATGCAGCGTATGTCATTTTCGAGGCTGCACATGTTAACCTTAGTAATGCTGTTTATGCAAGTTTTTCTGGGTGAATATGTTTGTAATGATAATACAATAGCCCGATGATCAGTAAGCCAAGAGTTAGTTATTAATGTCTTAGATACTACTTTAGATTTTATGATCAGATGATCCATGCAAGAACCAGTCTTAAATGTTGGGCAGTAGTGGGTGGGCAGCAAACCGTGAAATGAGCAAATATTGAGATACTTATGTGCTTCAGTCTTGGCTTCCTCGGGGACGATATTAATGTTTATGTCCCCAATGATTACGACATTTTTAAAAGCCGTTAACCCCTTTAAGTTTGTGTCAAGGGATTCCAGAAATATGTCTATACTTTGTGAGGGAGGGCGATAGATTGCAATGATTACCGTATCATCCTTTATTTTAATTATGAGACAGCTACATCCATGAAACAATGGTTCCTCGACTACTGTAATCAGGTTTTTCTTCACATACACGACCAGTCCATCGTTTTGGTTAAGAAAATTACCGGAAGCGTATGACGAATACCCGTCAAGAGAAGGTAAGTTATTTCCCTGGCTCTCTAGCCAACACTCTGTTAGAACTATGATATCACAACTTAGGTTTAGATCGTGCAACAATACTTCTAGGCCATTTATGTTATGGTTTATACTACGAATATTTTGAGTTAGTAGTGTTAGTAACTTTCCACCTGTGGGTAGATATTGCTTACAATTTTCTGCGTCACAGATATTTACTTCAGACACAGAAAAACTATCTAGGTCCTGCACCAGTTGATTTGGTGGCATTATTCAACTTAAAACACAAATACAAATAAAACTAAATTTACTAATACGTCTAATGTGCTAAAAACAAAACTTAATTGGTGGCGCTCTCAGGCACCCTCATAGTCTATTGAGTTTATATAATTCGCCTCCGCGTACTTACGGGCCGGGCAACTGTCGTCACCCGTTTGGTGGTCACTTTTCTTCTTAAACTTTTTACATGTCGCACATACTGGGGAAGAAGCTTTCTTGGTGCACTCCTTGTGAGAATGACCCACCTCTCCTCAGTGATTACAAGTGGGAGCAGCTTCCCGACAAAACTTTGCTGCGTGACCAAACATCTGGCATTTAAAGCATCTGGTTACAATTGTGAAATCTCTCACTGGGCACGACGTCCAATTGATGTAAATGCGCCCTTGGTTTATTAGTATCTTTCTGATGGCAGGAGGTACCTCGAAAATGTAGTTACAGGTAGGAAGGTTTTTCTTACCTGACTTATGGCTCAGCTTTACTGTGGCGAAGGACTCACGTGTATAATTCGGCACCTTATCTGCGAGGTTTTGCTCATAAATACACTCCAGCACCTCTTGTTCGGTAAGTGTTACTGGGACACCAATAACAACGATTCTCGGTCTGCGCTTGGAAGGTTCTTCAACTGTAAGGCCTGATGAAACAAATTTGTCCGAGTTCTTCAATTTTTCAATATCTCCTCTGTCTTCTGTACTTATTATCACGCCTCCATTTCTAACTTTCCTGAGGCCACGAACATGTAATTTCATTTCCTCTGGTGATATAATTTTTTGGACTAGTGCCTTGGTCTCATCGCTGGTCTTATTTCTGTCGTTCGGGTAAATTGCTACGGCACTTAAGTTTGCGGGACGGACTAGGTTATTTGCTCCTTTCTTCACCATGCTTGCATACGAGGTTGATTCGGCAGGTTGTATCTTCTCAACGACCTGCTTAACCTGTTCTAAGGAGGCCACAACATTCTGTTGTCCCTGCAGGTGCTGAATGCGTTCATGGGCTACGAGGGCTTTTTGTTTCAGAGATTGGTATAAAACCGCCATCTGAGATGTCCCATTTGAGACCTGTCGGCACAAATTATTCACTCGGAGTTTTTGGTCCGAGTTCATCTTCCCTTCAACAATAGTGCAAACTTCACTTAGAATTGCCTCAATTTTTGTCATCCATCCCTGGATTTCAGACATCGGCAACACTTGCGTTGACAAGTCACACTCATCGTCATGTGGTGGTATTGGTTGAGGTTGGGGGCGCGGGGAGGGCGTCGGTGGAGGACTCCTGAGAATTTTCTGGCTTCGGCCGAACGGGCTAGAGTCTGAGCTAGCCATAATTAGTTATAAATAAATAAACTCGTTTATCAGTTTAGTTCATTTTTGCAGCACGACAAAAATGATAAACACGCAAAACGAAGAGCACTTGTGATCACACACACACTTATTTTGCCTTACACTGCTATTTTCTCTCGATATTTGTTATATTATTACTGAATGATTTTCATTATAATTAACAAAAAACACGTCTGCGCTGTAAGTATGCCGTGCTGTTTATATTATCTTTTTATATTATTCTGGCATATTCCTTATCGTCATACATAAATATAGAACTAGGCGGAATTTTATTCTTCGTAGTCATACATGTAGAACTAAGTGTATGACTAGATAGAATAAGCCTCAATTTTACGAAAACAAAAACACTGAACGATCCGATAAAGTTACGAATTGGTTGCTGGTGAAAAAAAAAAAAAACTCCTTTTTATACTGTACACTAACTCAATAGTCAGCAAAATATTTGAAGTCAGTGTTGTTTTTGAACTCAAACCTAAGCTGCCGTTCACTTTGTTGACTTTCATACTACATGTTGACATTAAACTTGAAGGTTGGTTATAAGCTTGTGGCTATTCGTAAACATGACGTCATAATTCAAAATGAGAATAATATTACGACATTCGTGTATATATGCTTACTATACTTATTTTTGAAGTCAGTTTTAATCAATATGGATATAATAGACTACATATTTAATATAAATACAAACAGCCACGTCGTTCCCAGTGGGGTAAATAGAAAAAACATGTATCCACTTCTTCTTTAATAATATTGTTTTCATAGATACCCACCGGTTTTTTTTACGTGCGGGAAATCCCTACGGATACCCCCCCCCCCCTTCGGAGCCGAAGGGGGAGGTTATGTCGGACTCGAACCGACTAAACCGCATGCCGTCTGTGGGTCGATGTGCTAGGCCGAAAGTGAGGTTGTCTCGTGACATATCCCTCGCACCCCGGCTGACCCAGGGCCATTCCTCTCGGTCTGGCCCTCCTAGGGAGGGGAGACCACGCGGTCCAGATACTCGCCGGTTTCGTGTAAGCTTGACATGTTCTTTCTTTTAAACACAAACATGCAACATTTGTTTGCCTCAGATTTTTTCCGATCCCTGGAAGGTATGGAATAAGAAATAAACCTATTAACTGCTTATACTGTTGATTGATGGCACTTGGTGGAACTTGCTACACATCTTCAATGAAATCACTTGTACTGTTCCACATTATTTATTGATTTCCTGACCGGTTTCGCCTTACGGCATTATCAAAATTGATTTGTTTGAATTGAATTCAAGATTGATTGATAATGCCGTAAGGCGAAACCGGTCAGGAAATCAATAAATAATGTGGAACAGTACAAGTGATTTCATTGAAGATGTAAACCTATTAACATTAAGTGGTTACTTTTGATGACTGTTGACGGTTAACCTGGACGTTGACGGTCAAATAATTTTAGTAAACTATCTACTGCGTACGGTTCACTTGGTGAAAACATTTCATAGAGGGTAATTACCATTTTTCATAATAAAGTGTCCGATCTTCCTTAACTCTATCGATTTTTTTCGAAATTTGTTTAACCGTCAGTAGATTCTCAGGTTATTAAGTAGGACACGATAGTAGTATCCAATTGAGCAGTCCGACAGGGAAGTACCTTGCAGAATTCCGTGGCCATAATAACATCGTGTTGTGTTCCCGGTGGTTAGTAGGGTAGCCAGTGTGAGCTAGTGCCGAGTTTTTGTACTGTCTGTGGGAAGACCCTTTGATGACTCAGTGTGGAAGTGACAGCACAGAGGCTCTCTGTGCTTAGAGGGTCGGCAACTCCCCTGGTGTTGCACACGTCTATAGGTCACTGTAACCACTTTGCATCCGGTGGGCCGTGTGCGTATCTGCCGCTTGAGTGGTATATATAAAAAAGATACAGTTACTTTAAACTTTTTGGTTGTCTACCATTCTTAACCTGAAAAATATAGACCAAACGATTCCATGATCATGATATACATGGATCATTCATCTTCTTCAATCTATCCGCGGAAAATTCATTGTTTTCCCGTTTATAAATAGTTAAACAATTAATATAGCTACGAATCAAAGCGTTAATAAAAAACAACTGCTTAGTTTCATTGAAAATGTTTGTTTATGATGAGCTTCAATGGTTTCTTTCAGTATTATATTGTTAAAACACTTTTTACAGCCTCAGTAGTAACAAAAATATTCTGCACGTTTATAGGTCAATTTCTATATGTACAACACAGTTTTGTATGTGTTATAAATAACATACATCTTATGACACTCACATATGATAGAAGTGAAAAGAATCTGTCTCGTATTATACCTATTAGTACTTCATAAAATAATTATTTCTGTAAACGGTACATTCTCCTTATTATTATCATGTAACAATGCACCTACAAAATATCGCTCTGCACCACCTTTGGTTGACTGGTAGAAAATTGACCGGTAGAATTTGTGCATGAAGTTTTATCATGACTACATAGTATAAAACAAAGTCGCTTTCTCTGTCCCTATATCTCTTTGTACGCTTAAATCTTTAAAACTGCGCAACGGATTTTGATGCAGTTTTTTTAATAGATAGAGTGATTCAAGGGGAAGGTTTATATGTATAATACATGTTTAATATAGTAAAGGGTGCGGGAACGGAATCTGACGCCACACGAGCGACAAAATATTGGCGGTACGAAGTTTGCCGGGTCAGCTAGTAAATAAATAAAACAAACTTTTAACCTGTAAGTATTTTGATGATAAGATCTGGGAATTTTATAATTATTTACTTAACATGAGAAATCATTTTTACCGTGTCTTATTTTTTCTTGAATTGCTCATAGGCTAGGCTCTACGACAAGCAAATTCCATCATTGGACTTACTGACTAGATTCTTTACCTACTTGAATAGATTTCCTAAGGGATCGATCGATTCAAAGTAGACATTCATTGAGTAGGTCATTCAACCAACCAGTATATCGATGTATCGAGCAACGAGTTTACTACCAACATTAATTGCCTGTAGACCTGACGAGCAATCACGTCAGCGAGCTCGATTGACAATCAACCAGAGACCCAATTCCCTGGGTAACGTTATGTTTTTAAACGCGCGATTTGAAACAGCACAACGGCCGATCGGGACTGATCAGCATGATGGTGACTGAAAAATTATTTATGTTTTTCTTTCTAGTTTAATTGAAGTCGTGTTTTTTTAAAACGTGGCATTCAAGAGTCGGGCTCCATGTCGGAGACGCTTTTTAATCTATTTGAGCAACCCGCTTAGAGCACAAATGTTTGAGTACACAGAAGCAAGCACAGTAATAGAGAATCATATTTCCAACGTATTTATTTATTTAAACTTTTTGCACAAATACTAATTGATTGTACAAAGGAGGACTTAATGCCATGGGCATTTTCTACCAGTCAACCTTACAGTCCATCAAATCTAAGAGGTACCGTTTGACGTTTCATATTTTTCAAACCGAAACAACTTTGTTCATACGTACATTATTCAGTTTCGATAACCTTTTTCATAAAACCATGAATTTAGAAAGATTTCATTATTGTATCTAAAAATGTACAATTCTTAATATCTAAATGTAATTGAAAACTTTCAAACAAAGCAAAATAACACATATTTACACAGTAAATAATTTCTAATAGTTATATTCTTGACCGCATTACAAAGTTACGTAGTTAGGTCACTGCACGTAGTGTTGCGACTCTTCGGATACACTTGTATGCAAAAAAATCGTTTACATATACGAAAAATCGAATGTATTATTTACAAATTACACTTGACAACCAAACAAATATTTTTTCATGTGAATGGGATTTATCTCACATATTACGATTACATAACTAAATAGTTATGTAATCGTAAAATATGAGATAAAACCCATTCACCAAAAATACGTATTTATAAATCAAATATATTTGCTTCTTTAAAAAGTTGTCGAAAGCGATTTGTCGATTTTTGATTTTCGCGCCCAAATAAGTCGGGGTTTCTCGCGCTAACGCTGTCGAAATAGTAAATGGAGTCAGGGATAGTGTTTTTTACATTTATTTTTGTGTATGATAGTATGGGTTTGCATATTACAGAGAAATAAACAAATTTTTAACAAGCACATCCATTGATTTTACAATTACAATTTTTTCTTCTAAGTCTTATTTCTACGTCTAAAACTAATAAAAATAAGGTATGTAGAACCCATTCACAAAAATGTTGTTGCCTGATGTTATAAATTAACGACGTTACTGCGCGACCGCATAATGCACTGAATACACAGATACCCTAAAATAAATTAATTTAATTATTTTTAGGTCAATAGGCAAAATCGCAGGTGTCCAAGTCTCTACAATTTTTTTTTTTCTGGCAACACTGCCAACTACAAGCGCACGCGGTCCGCTCGGTCGGTTCGGCGTCAGCAGTCTCTCGCCATCTTGGAAGCTGACTGTGCGCGTACTTGCTTTCTCGTTTGTGTTTTACAATTTGTGACTTGGCTATTACTTTTCTGGACTGATCATTCTTTATCCGTTTACCTTGGCAATATTTATACTGGACTCCGAACTAAGCAAGTGTTTATTAATAATGTCGAAAAGAGGACGTACTTTGAACAGCCAGGCTCGTGAATTGGTGGTGAAATTACACGAGTATTTTGAGCGTGAATCTCAAAATGGTGGACTTCTACTGCCAGTTACACAAGTTCGGGATCGCGTCGGTGAAGCTCTCGGTATTGGTAGCCGCACCGTTGGCAAAATATTAAGTGAAAAATATGGGCCTTCGGGGAGTGACAGTAACGTACTTCACACACCGAAAAAACGAAAAAGAAATAAACCTGTGACAGGCATCGATGAATTCGATAGTCATGCTATTAGAAACCATATATACGGGTATTTTACAAGAGGCGAATTTCCAACATTGGCAAAGTTATGTGCAACTTTAAAAGATGCCGGGCTGTATAAGGGAAGCATAGAGTCGTTGAGAACGGTAATAACAGGAATTGGCTTCAGATACAAAAAAGTTGACAAACGAAAAATTGTTATGGAGCGACATGACATAATTATGCAGCGACTAACATTCCTGCGCGAAGTTAAACAAATTATAAACTGGGATAATGTAATATTTTTGGACGAAACTTGGCTAAATTCCAACCATTCTGTGCCGAAAACATGGACTGATGATTCTGAAGCTTCGTGCTCGAAGGTGCCGATAGGAAAAGGTGGATGCCTCATAATATGCCATGCTGGGTCAGCGTCTACAGGCTTCGTGGAAAACTCTTTATTAGCTTTCCAATCCAAAAGCACTAAAGAGTATCATGAAGAAATGGACGCAGTAAGGTTCCGAGAGTGGTTCTTAAATTTATTACAGAATATCCCTCCTAACAGCACAATTATAATGGATAATGCCCCATACCACTCTGTGCAAATTGATAAAGCACCTACGTCAGCCAATAAGAAAGCAGATTTGGTGGCATGGCTGCAAAGAAAAGGAGTGGATGCCGACATGTCACTATTAAAAGCTGAATTATTACAGTTAGTGAAATTGCATAAACCACCAAAACCGACATATGTAATTGACCAATTGGCCGAAGAGCACGGGCACAAAGTCATACGACTTCCTCCGTACCATTGCCAATATAATGCCATTGAACTGATTTGGGCCCAAGTTAAAGGTAATATTTTATAATATTATAATAATAACACGAGTACTTCTAACATTTATAATTTAAACAATGGTTTTCGTCTGCTATCAAATAGTTACATTATTGTTTTACAGGTTATGCAGCAAGACACAACACAAAACCACCCTTCAGTGTCAAGAAAATGGAAGGTTTATTAAAGGAAGCATGTGCCCAAGTTACACAGGAAGATTGGAGTAAAGTAGTACAAAAAACAAAGAAAATAATAATGGACGACTTCGAAAGAGACATACACTTTGATAATGTAATGGACAATCAACTGGTCATTAATTTAAATGACGATGATGACGAAGACGACGATACTAGTACTAAACATCCTAAACATTTCTTTTATTTAATTATAACAATTGATTTCTTAAAATTCGAATATTATAGTAATCGATCTCTTAAAGTTCGGATATTATAGTAATCGATTTTTTCATCCCATCCCTATAATTCAATTGTCAGAACTGTCAAACGGTACTTCTTAGATTTGACGGACTGTAGAGTGATGCAGAGATATTTATTCTAAAGGTAGGTGCACGCAGTATTGCAGTGATAGTTTGACCCATCGGGTACAAAAATAAACTTTGTGATAAAAATAAATAATACTTTCTTAAAATAAATATATATATAAAACGTATCCTAATAAACATATAGAAACATTATAAACTACATACATATACAAACCAATATGTATATACAAATGAATATACACAAAAATACATATATAATTATATATACATACACATATACATATCGAATACATAAAAGCGGAGAAATCTTACGGATATGATATCAAATAACTGACTTGATTGCCTTTTCTGCAACCACTCACAGCCAACAAACGTGTTAAACTTGTGAATTCTTGGTTAGTTGAAATACTCGCCTACATAAGTTTAAGGGTGACATTGGAACCCTCTGTCGAAATTCCCAAGAACTTTAGAATAATAAATAGCTTATTGTGATTTAAACGACCATTAAATGCACGTGGGACGGAAAATCATAGTTGATTAAATGTATATGTGAATACACCTCTGCATACCCTTTCGGGGATTTACGTACTTCAGTAGTTGATATAACTCCTATCATTCTGTCAAGAATATATCACTCAAGAAAACCTATTAAACATAAAATATTTAATAGGTTTTCTTGAGTGATATATTCTTGACAGACGTATAGATAAATAACATTAGGGGTAATAAGAAAATAATGCGTAATATACTCCAAACATAAATAAAAGACATCAAATATAAGAAAATAGGAACAAGACAAAAATACGTGTAACACAATAAAGTACAATGTTTTCCAATAAACTATAAATTGCAATAACAGAACGTACACCTATAAATCTAGTGTCTGTAACATTAGTTCTTGTAAAGCAAACAGCACTAAGGAACGCTGCAAACAATGTGATACATTCTCAGCACAAAACTCCCAAGAATTTGAACTTCCTTCTAAAATATCACCGTGTATTTACTGAGTAGAAAATGTCTTACAAGAAATGTAAAGAAATTATGGATCGTCTAGATAGATTGTAACCTTCGCAAGCCCGTGCATTGGTTTGTCAAACATTACATTTATGTTGTGTTCTTTTTAATATGGGCAATGGCGTTTTATGATTTTTGATAGCTGCAGAGCTCAAGGCCTAGGTATTTCAAATTAAAATATCGTATGTTTTTATTTCTTTATATAAATCCCCAAAGGGTAGACCGAGGTATATTAACACCCACATTTAACTGCTGTTTTATTTCTTCTGTCCTGTGCGCGTCAATATTAAATGTTTTGCCGTTTAATCAACTGGTTGAACATCATTCAGCCCGCTAATTGAACAGCGCCCGCCGTTTAGTAAAGAGCCTAGGCAGTTAATTGAACTGCTGATTAAGCTAGTTGGCTGCGACATTATATATATTTCATGATTTTAAATGTCATTTGAATTCGATCAGCACATTTTGGCGTGTGGTAACAGAATAACTCACGCACACATGACTTTGGCTTTATGATATTAGTGAGATAAAGTTGTGTGCTTGGAACTTACAAAACAAACTGTTCAGACAAAGTCTCAAATATCTTTAGAGTAAGTTAGCAAGCATCAACGAAAGTGAAAATATTGAATTACTTAATGTAAGGGAAAGTTATATATTTTGGCAGTCAAAGGGTTGGCAACTGCTATGATGGAGGATATTTTGAAGCGGGCATGATACAGGCAATAACTTCGTATTCGAAGGTTATGCCTGTATCATGACTGCTTACGTATACATCATACATCTGCTCACGCTCGCAATTACCCGAAGCGGGAGACAGTGACGTATTAACAGCCATGTTTCGCCAACTATGATTTTCCGTCCCACGTAATAGGGAGCGAGCCTATGGCACTTTTTCGTGTACTGGATGTTAAGAGCGTTTTCACATTGTCCGATATCTGATATCCAACATACGATATCGGAGGAAGTCAAATGTATGACAAATGTATCTCTCCTTCACTTTGTCCGGCTCGATATCGGATCACAGACTAAAACAGCGACTGCAAGCAATTTTCGATCCCTAACTAGACTGTACTTGAGCAACCACGCGCAGGGCACGCCGTGATTGCGGCGGTAAGACTCATCATGGGGGAGAGGCTAGAGAGGCCACACGGTGGCCTCTTGTACCGTCAGACGCAGGTCATTACCGGACACGGTAACTTCGGGTGGTACCTCCATCTGATGGGCATAGAGCCAACGCCCGAGTGCTATCACTGCGACGCTAGCGTGGACTCGGGCTGCACACGCATACCGAGTGTCCGGCGTTCGAGACGCCGAGGCGGGAGCTTGTGGCGGCCCTGGGGGTAAGAGTGCTCACGCTCTCCACCCTGCTCGCGGCTCCGATTGTCCGCTGCGCGGATGCGTGGGCGGCCAGCGCCTACTTCTGCGAGCAGGTCATACTCGTGAAGGAGACAGCAGAGCGGGCGCGGTGCGATTAGCGAGAGAGGCTCGCAGACATCGCTGCCCGCGTTCGTAGGCGGCTCGGGCGTCGGAGGGCACCGACCGACCTCCACCCCCCATGAGTGTGACAGGTGGAGCCGCTCGTCACCCTAGCAAAAGCAAGCCACAGCGGCGGCATCGTCCCGCGATGTGCGACCCCCAATGCCGGGGGCGAGTTGGAGACCGCGTAGTCCTCCCTCCCGAGGAGGGCCAGACCGAGAGGAATGGCCCTGGGTCAGCCGGGGTGCGAGCGATATGTCGCGAGACAACCTCACCTTTGGCCTAGCACAACGACCCACAGACGGCGTGCGGTTTAGTCGGTTCGAGTCCGACATAACCTCCCCTACTGTCTCCGGAGAGGGGGCAACTGTGGGGATTTCCAGCACGAAAAAAAAAATCGGATGTCGGCTATCGGCGTCCCACACCGATATCGAATATCGGATATCGGATGAATGTTAAAACGCTCACTCTCAGGTGAAGAACAGCCCTATCCCTTAGTCGCATTTTACGACATTTAATTTAATCACCAGTAACTATGATTGTTTTCAAATATTGTTTTGGAAAGCAAGATGATCAAACTAATACACTAATCATGAATAAAAGATGTCATGACCTTGACCTAATATCATTCATTTTATATTCAATAGATCAAAAGCTAAACTAAGAAAACAAGCCCGTGTCTTACGTAATCAATGCCAAAGAAATAATAAATGGAAAAGTGATGGGCGTAGCGAACGAAAACAACAATTTTGATATTATAATATAGTTGAGGTATTTCTGTATTTCCTTCTTCAGTTCTTACACTTCGAATCCCGAGGTGTTTTTTGCTATTACTTTAATCCAAATTACTCAGGCCGGGAGAACAGATGGTAGTCGCTCGAAAATTATCCGAAAAAAGGCAAGCCCAATCAAACTTCGGAAGCTGGGCTCTAAGGTGAAGGCCTCGGTAGCAACCTGCACTAATGCAAAGATGACTATGACGTGCTGTGCAATTCTCTAAGAATGCAACGTCGAGCGTAAGAGCGTTTTCACACTCATCCGATATCCGACATCCGACATCCGATATCCGACATCCGACATCCGACATCCGACATCCGATATCCGATATCTGACATCCGATATCGGAGGAAGTCAAATGTATGTTTATCGGTTATCGGAGCCAACACCACTGTTTTGGCTCCGATAACCGATATCGGGCCGGACAATGTGAAAGAAAGATACATATCTCATACATTTGACTTCCTCCGATATCGGATGTCGGATATCGGATATCGGATGTCGGATATCGGATATCGGATGTCGGATATCGGATGTCGGATATCGGATGTCGGATATCGGATGTCGAATGTCGGATATCGGATGAGTGTGAAAACGCTCTTACGCTGTTACCGAATTTAATAAAGGTTGTCATTGGTCGGGCTGGGTGACGTCACTGGAGATTGACCAATGACCATCTCTATCAAGGCCGTTTGCTGCTGCAAACGGCCTTGATACTTAGATTGATGCTTAGAGAAGCTCGATTAATAATGTTCTCTTTAATTCAAATACATAATCATATTCATTATTCACTGACATTAAGCTTCTAACACGGAATCTGATGAAAAAGTTATAGGGCGTGGTCTTCTCATCATTAACTGTAAGAATAACAGCGTAATGAACATAATATCCATAGATGTAACCAACACATTCATTTGGAATGACGTCATTGGCGAAGGGAAATAACATTGATTTGGACGTACTCTTCAATGAAAGAGGACACCAGAATAACATTCTCATTAGCAAGAATTATTCTACGTAGTACTTTCTATTTTTATGAAAATTATAATAATAATATATTACTTTTACGTATTTAGTGTTTACTGATGATTTTTCGTATCACTTAGGTGATATGACACACCTGATGGGCAGGAGACAAAGCGGGATAAGCATTTGACCGTCTCATTGACAGCACAAAAACTCTCCAGTGAGCTCTGGCTACCCTACTCACCACCGGGAATAACACGAGGTTATTATTTATTTCCCAGTCGGACTACACAGTTCGACTAGTGTACCTAGAATACCGCCGCATTCAAACTCTGTGAAAAGTTTATATACTTATTCTACTTTGCACTCGTCCTTCCATCATTTGGAGTCAGCCTTTCTTGTCCTCATCTGCCATTTAGCACGGTCTTGGGCTTCGTCTGTATTGAGCGGAGCATCCTTCAAATCCCTGCATACTTAATATATCATTATTCACATGGTGTATAAAAAAAATTCTTGAGGGCCCAATTCAACCTTCCATTCAAACCAATATACCTGCTGATAGAAGGACGATGCTCTGACGCAGGCTTCCCTTTCGAAGTTAAGGAGTCAGACAAGCCAATATAAATATAAAAACGATAAGCAAATCGCCGACGAGAAGAGGTCTACGCACTCGTCGCCGCCTGGACCTTCGCAATCGTCAGCAATCTGACGTCACAAGGTCTAAAAAATATCAGGTTAGCAAGAGAGCTATAAATAGCTTGTCTAATATAATATATCTTTTTTACTGTGCGCAGGAGGTGTGGGTTGTCGGTTAACGGAGGTGAACCCCAGCCGACCCAGGACCATTTCTCTCGATCTAACCCTTTTCGGCTGTGGCGACCACGGAGTCCCCAACTCGCCCCCGGGGTGGTGACAGGCAGTTTCACCCGTCAACCTCGGCCTGCGCTCATGGGGGAAGGAGGTCATTCTGTGATCTCCGACGTCCGAGTTACCTCCGCTCACTCTAAAAAGATACCAAATTATGGTATTATAGACATGTTGGCATTTTGATATGTGCATGTCTTGATTTTACACAGTTCTAGAGTTCCAGTTCTGTATTAGCACACCAAGTTAGGTGTTCTAAAATAGATAGTGTATTATATATCATACTATGAAGTACCAACCTTACTTACTGTATATTTTCTACGACTAAAAATAATAATATCTTATCCTCTTCGTTTCGTATATTATTCCAATTTCGACTCAGATTAAATGCGATCAAGTGTTCAGTACTCACAGCTGGTTGTTCACAGTTATCCCAAGCCCAAACAAGGCTAGACTAAAGTATCGGAAAAATGTCTAAAAATAACAGTTTAATTCGTGAATTATTTTCGTGTACCTAAACTTAAGTGTTTACACGTGTATTTCGTGTACAAAGGAAAAAGAAAATTAATAACATGATAAGACTTTACCATGTTAATGTATCGAGAGAACGAAGCATTGCCATTGGCAGGCTCCACACACTCACCCACAGGTTCACAGTGGGCGGACGGCCAATCGTAATGCTCGGTACGTTTACAATGTGATTATCATAGTTTTTCGTGATAGGAAAACAGTCACTGGACACGGCAATTTATTAAAACAATTTAAGTAGATGGTTATATCGCGTGTGTAAATATAATATTAAGCACTGCCTACTAAATAGAATTTAGGGCTATCTTCTTAAATCAAAAAGGATTAATCAAAAATACAATATTCTGATAGGTGAGGTAAAACCGGTCAAGTGCGAGTTCTTTGTTGTTTCGTCCAAAACTGTATTGAGGAATATACTTAACGTCGTTTTTGTAAAACTTCAGCTTCAACACACATACTTGCAGAAAACTGGATTATCAATGGGTTGGCCACATCTGCTGAAGGACTGATGGCTGCAAACGAGTCTCAGAGTGTAGTCTGCGAATCGTTACATGAGTGGTGGGACACTCATAGAACAAATAACTCAAGTCCTGAACTTCAGATCATTAGTTGTAGCTGAGTTAGACTGGATGCCAAATGTGATGAGTAGTTCTTTAGAGGGAATCCTTCAAGAAATGGAATAAATGCCTAGCAATGTTCTTTTTAGAGATGGTAAGGTTATCCACATTTCAACCATCTAATAATGGAACTTGAAAGCTAAACATTTAGGCAATTTTCTATCCCAAACCTCTATCTAAGCAACCTCCACAGACTACTATAATTGTCATATAGTATTCCAAATTACACAGCTCTTAAGAGAACGACCTAGCTCCATAGATGTTCATATATACTAACATCTTAATGGACTGGCAATAAATACAGTAATGGATACTGTTATGTAATGTGTTCGTCGTTTGTCTCCTGATAATGTGTTTCTTCGCTATTGGAAAATTATATGTTCAGGGAGAGAACTGTTTGTGTTATTTGTTTATTTCTTATAGATACGATCATGTGTGGAACGGCCATGTTCTTTCATGGCCCTAGGCGCAGGCCAGACCCGGGAGCCAGCCTTACAGTGGGAGGCACTCCCATCGACATCAAGCCCCTGTTGAAATACCTGGGGCTCATGCTTGACGGTCGATGGGACTTCGGAGAACAACTCCGAAGTCTGGGCGCCAAGTTGGTGACAACCGAAAATGCCTTGGGCCAGGGGTACAGAGGACTCTTGCAGGAGACTCTACGCGTGTGTCATGCGGTCCATGGCCCTATACGGATGCCCCGTATGGGCGAACACCCTGGGGGCCAGATTCCCGCCTCTGCTTCACGCGGCGCAGAGGACAGTGGCCTCCAGGACCATCAGGGGGTACCGCACGATATTATTTGGATGACCGTGGATCCTGGAAGCGAAAACCCTTTCGGCACTGTATCGGTTCCGACGGGAGGTGCGGGAACGGGGATTCGATCCCGAGCCCGAAGAAATTCGGGCCGAGAAATCCCGGCTCCACAGGGCCATGGTGACCGAGTGGGAGCTACGACTTGAGTACGCACGCGCAGGGCACGCAGTGATTGCGGCGGTAAGACCCATCATGGGGGAGTGGCTAGAGAGGCCACACGGTGACCTCTCGTACCGTCAGACACAGGTCAGTACCGGACACGGTAACTTCGGGCGGTACCTGCATCAGATGGGCATAGAGCCATCACTGCGATGCGAGCGTGGACTCAGGGCTGCTCCGGCGTTCGACGGCCCTGGGAGTGAGAGTGATCACGCTCTCCACCCTGCTCGCTGCGATGGTCCGCTGCGCGGATGCGTGGGCGGCCAGCGCCTCCTTCTGCGAGCAGGTCATGCTCGTGAGGGAGACAGCAGAGCGGGCGCGGCACAGCGAGCGAGACAGACTCGTTCGAAGGCGGCTTGGGCGTCGGAGGGACCAACCTGCACCCCCCATGAGCGCGGCCTGAGAGTGACGGGTGGAGCCGCTCGTCACCCTAGCAGAAGCAGGCCGCGGCGGCGCGCATCGTAGGACGATGCGTCCCCCTCCATACCGGGGGCGAGTCGGGGATCGCGTGGTCCCCCCTCCCGAGGAGGGCCAGACAGAGGAATGGTCCTGGGTCAGCCGGGGTGCGAGGAATATGTCGCGAGACAACCTCACCTTCGGCCTAGCACATCGGCCCACAGACGGCGTGCGGTTTAGTCGGTTCGAGTTCGACATAACCTCCGGCTCCGGAGGGGGGAGGGGGGTTATCCGTGCGGACATCCCGCACGTAAAAAAAAAGGATACGATCATGACTGTTTTGTTTTAGATTTTAAGTAGTTGGTAGGTAGTATAAATAGACAACCAGTACACATTTGCTGATAACTTTTAGCTAAAAGTATAGTTACCGACCAATTTTAAACATCCTTTGAAGTTGAGTTCATGGCACGCGGATTAGTTTGATAGACTGTATGATTGATGGATTTGAGCAACTCCGCCACTACAGCACCTCGTGCTATGCTCAAACGACATCCAAAATACCGGTACTGTATTAACATACCTATAGACGTTATTGGGGCCGTCATCGTCATCATCGCAGGGTTTGTTCCGAAAGCATCCAAAGTTGGTACTTTAGCCTGCTACTCTTTCTCCTGATATAATGCTTTAGTAGGAGCTTTAGTAGGAGTACTTTAAATGACTTAAGTAGAAGCGACCACAAAAGCGATATCTGTGAAGGATGCTACATTACCATTAAAATACCACGGAGTCATACAAAATCACAGATATGTTTTGTGTATCCTTGAAAACCAACATGACATAAATTCATCACAAAAGCAAAGGTAGGCCAAATAAATATCTAAATCCCCCCACTTGATGTGAAGAGTGAATATAATATACAAAACCGATAACGCAATGAGTATCTGCATTTTAGTAGGGATTTTTTTAACCAATCCATAGATAAGTCTTAATGTAAATATGTTACCGGTAATATACAGTGTCTAGGCAATAGATAGAATGTTAGTGAGGTACAACCTCTTATGTAAACTTTAACTTAAGAAGAAAGTGTTTTTATTTGAATTCTTGACAAGTTGATTATTGTCACTCTCTCACAAAATATATTTTCTCTAGAAAACTTTGTGTTTTAATAAATAAAGTAATTTATTTCTCGTCAGGGTCCATATTCCATCTGGTTATGGGCCCAGCACGCTTCCACTGCCCAGGCTGCTAAGTCATGGTATGAAAAGATAAATAATGTTATAGTTAATAAACTGAAGTTTAGAAAACTATTATGTGTGTATGTTTACAGCCAGGATAAGGAGTTTATTATTATAGCTTTGCATGTGGATGATATTTTGCTGTTTTCTTCTGAAGCTGAATATATGCAATGTTATCAAAGAGCATAAATGGTTATAAAAAGTAATAACCACGAAGGCTTTCTGGCCTTCTAGTCTAAAAAAAGGAAAAAAAGAAAAAGAAAGGTCTATATATATCCATGTCCTAGCGCAGTATTCACACCGCGCAAATTATTAATAACCATTCAAAAACAGAATTTCAGCAAATACAGACCAATATATATTTACACTTTACCGGTGGAAAATGAGGCAATGTCTGCATTATACAGATTGCCGGTAACATATACATACACAGTATAAAGTATCACAGATAAGTCGCAACCATGAAGTAGGCGAGAAATATGGCTGTAAAACCACCATCACGAATATTGAACACTAGACGGCCCTGTTCGGTTACGTCCATCGCACACTTTAAAACCTCGTGTCATCCCTTTAAACCACACTAGCGATTGTATGCATGAATATTGATATTTGAATTGGTCTGGTTGTGCCCCGGAGAGCACGTTAAGCTGTTGGTCCCGGTTGTCATACAAACATCTATGGCAGTCGTTACGGGTAGTTGGAGCCCTCAAAAGTCCAACTACTGGTCTAACTGCAATGTTTCGATATCGCCTTTGGGTTGTGGAGGTCATATTTGCAGTGAGATTGGTAAAAGTGGACCCCATACTTCAAGTTGATAGCTTCGGATGCGACTGGGATTAACGCTAGGATGAAGGACTCAGGATGAATGTAGCTTTCCAATGGTGAAATATTTTTTGTAATCGGCACAGTAGTTTTTGAGTTTATTCAATACGAAACATACAAAAATACAAATCTTTCCTCTTTGTAATGTTAGTGTAGATGTAGATATTATATAGGATTATTTTCAGATACTGTATAGGAATCTAGCGGTTTTATTGACAATTATAATTACTGCTCTTCTCCCTTGGATGATGTTATATAGCCTTCCTCGATAAGCGGGTTATTCAACACAAAAAATCTTTTTCAATTCAAACCAGTAATTAGTGAGATTAGCACTCCAGCGAAATAAACAAATATACTTTTCTCAAACATGCAATGAAATATTGACATTACGTTCCTCTTAATAGGCTGCGAAGTATGACGTTTCAGGCGCGGCTAGGACCAGAGGCCGGCAATGGAATTTCATACAAACCTTGCAGGCCTAGGCCGGCAAAGTCCTCTTTTTTAATTTCGATTTCACATAAATTTGTGGCAAAGGCATCGACACTCTGCCACTATGCGTATTAAAAAAAAAATATATCTTTAATTTTTTTGTTGTTTATTTCGTTGGCATGTTTGAGAAAAGCACTATACATACCTCGGCGGGATATATGGGGTTGCCTGCCTCAGACCTATCCGGCCTCGCTTCGCTCGGCCGTCTATATGTCTTCGGCCGGCAACCCCTTTCATCCCGGCCTCTGTAGTAATGTACTATTGTTATATTATCTTATTAACCGAGCGAGCTCAGCGAACGAGAGTCTCTTTTTTTTTGCTTTTGACCGTATCTATATCGGTTTGTCAGTTCGAATCAAATCTAATCATTTATTATGCGAATATAATTAAGAAAAATATAATATATATTATTACAGTTCCATGCAATATCCTACTGTTCATCTATATATTTAAAGATATATAGTTCCGGTCTAGAGGGCTTATTTCTTAACCGATTTGTACTAAATTTGGCACACATGTTTTGTGATTTAAAACAATTTTGTGGTGGCTGTTGCGTTTTTTTAACAACGAATCGTCATTATTTTTGGTGAAACGTCCAGGGCTGTTTAAAATAAGAATATCTATACCAGATGAGGATACCAGAAAATGCGGCAAAGTGGGGTGCTCGTGAGGTCTATGTACTGTTCAAAGAACTACTCGTACTAGTGTAGTTATATATAGCTCGTTTTACACCTCGTTTTATTTTAAGTCTTATCTTCTGTAGAGGAAGTTTACAGCTAGTGAGATTTTAGTACAATATTACCTGTCTTATAACTTCTAAGGAACAAAAATGTTGTGTTCATTTAAGTAGTTGCCATAAAATTCTCATTTGCCGCGGTAACGAGTGCGATAAGACGGAGTAATAGTCCATTACTGCCTAGCACGCTTACAAACTCTGATAAGAGTTTTTCCGACCTGTAGAGAAGACGCGCTTAGATAAATATTTGTTTAAAAATGAATCAAATGTGTGAACTCATTTCATTAAGAATAATAAATATTCTAGGCCTACATTGAGCTTCTAGACTAGTGTTAACTTAATTAACTTCTGATTCACCTTCTAGAACGCGGATAAACACATTTAAATACATTTTCAGTATATACATGCGTCATATAATACACTCGAGAGCAATGAATCCGGGTCACTCAAGAATCCAAAAAATCTCGGAAAGTAAGAATGCTAGGTTAATTCAATAAATTGTATTTAATAGACAATTTAATACTCCTTAAATGAAAGTTAAAAAAATATGAG
This sequence comes from Eilema caniola, assembly GCA_949126895.1. Lineage (NCBI taxonomy): Eukaryota > Metazoa > Arthropoda > Insecta > Lepidoptera > Erebidae > Eilema > Eilema caniola. The sequence continues at coordinate 5,097,152 of OX421476.1, forward strand.
TCACCATACATTTTATTTACACAAAATTACATAAAGAAAAAAAACTGCTGATCTCTCCTTAAAACAAAAATAGGAAACATGAAATTTTTGAACTTTATGACGATTTTCTTGAATTTCAATACTTCGTATTACCTCCTCGTGCTTCCATTACTGCGTTTATGCGGTTTGGCATGCTGTACACCAAGTTCCTTATACGATTTTGGGGAATATTCTCCCATTCCTCTGTGAGAGCAATTTTGAGCTCAGGAAGCGTGATTGGGGGAGGGTTTCGTTGTTTTACGCATCTCCCTAGCTCTATATGTCTTCGGCCGGCAACCCCTTTCATCCCGGCCTCTGTAGTAATGTACTATTGTTATATTATCTTATTAACCGAGCGAGCTCAGCGAACGAGAGTCTCTTTTTTTTTGCTTTTGACCGTATCTATATCGGTTTGTCAGTTCGAATCAAATCTAATCATTTATTATGCGAATATAATTAAGAAAAATATAATATATATTATTACAGTTCCATGCAATATCCTACTGTTCATCTATATATTTAAAGATATATAGTTCCGGTCTAGAGGGCTTATTTCTTAACCGATTTGTACTAAATTTGGCACACATGTTTTGTGATTTAAAACAATTTTGTGGTGGCTGTTGCGTTTTTTTAACAACGAATCGTCATTATTTTTGGTGAAACGTCCAGGGCTATTTAAAATAAGAATATCTATACCAGATGAGGATACCAGAAAATGCGGCAAAGTGGGGTGCTCGTGAGGTCTATGTACTGTTCAAAGAACTACTCGTACTAGTGTAGTTATATATAGCTCGTTTTACACCTCGTTTTATTTTAAGTCTTATCTTCTATAGAGGAAGTTTACAGCTAGTGAGATTTCAGTACAATATTACCTGTCTCATAACTTCTAAAGAACAAAAATGTTGTGTTCATTTAAGTAGTTGCCATAAAATTCTCATTTGCCGCGGTAACGAGTGCGATAAGACGGAGTAATAGTCCATTACTGCCTAGCACGCTTACAAACTCTGATAAGAGTTTTTCCGACCTGTAGAGAAGACGCGCTTAGATAAATATTTGTTTAAAAATGAATCAAATGTGTGAACTCATTTCATTAAGAATAATAAATATTCTAGGCCTACATTGAGCTTCTAGACTAGTGTTAACTTAATTAACTTCTGATTCACCTTCTAGAACGCGGATAAACACATTTACATACATTTTTAGTAAATACATGTAATATTATACATTTAAATATGTGCAGTAATAGTACATTTTCTTTTTCAATTATTTGTGCAAGTGTATGAAGAACGGTCATGAGGACAGTAGATTGCCAAACATTATTTGGAATCAATTAACTTACGTAAGGGGTGCAATGGGAGATCTAAGTTTTTGAAGGGAAAACTTCTTTAGCAGCGTTGGATGGGTAAAAAATATTAAACTTGCGTCAGGATCGCTTGACCTTTGAACCGTAACCGACGACTGACGTCATACAACATTAACAAGAGATTGTTTATTTTATCAAGTACGATATGAAGTTTCGTAGCTAAGCCGCAAACGCTGCGACTGTGAGTCCTTATGGTTTCAGATGTTGCCGGGTTCGAACCTGGGCTTTTTGTGACATTTTTTTCTTTTTTAAATTTATTACTTTTTGTGATTATTTTTTCTTTTTGTAATTCTTTCTTTTTTTCTGACATAAAATTAGTGATAGGTTCTATGATTGGCGCTATATTACAGGTATGGTATAGTATGGCATGTTCTTTTTATCTTTTTCTCTGGATATAACGAAGAAAGAAAGAAAGAATAAGTTTTCACTTCTGCCGGCACTCCCGGAGTGCAACCCGTCTTTTTTTATACCACTGAAGTGGCAGACAAGCACACGGTCCACCTGATGGAAAGTGGTTACCGTTGCCTATGGACGTGTGTAACACCAGGGGAGTCACATACGTACTGCCGACCCTGTAAACACAGAAAGTTTCTGTGCCGTCAGTGTAGAAGACAAAGCAGAAATAGCCTGTGGTCTTCCCACTGACAGCGCATAACTCAACAGTGAGCTCTGGTTGCCCTACTCACCGCCGGAAACACAACACGAAGTTATTACAGCCACGGTGCTCTGTAGGGCGGAGGTATTTCCCCAGTGGGACTGCTCAATTGGACGGAAATATTGTCGTGGCCTACCTCCTACAAAACCACACAGGCGGAGCCGCAGGGCAACAGCTACCACTCCGTTACTACATTCCAGACAAATCCTAAATTACTTTTAAAGTCATTCTATTCTGAAGCGCATTTTAGTTCAGGATCAAATACAATCTTTAGTCATTTTGTACCTAAGTGTTCGAAGAGCTTTATTCCATTCACTTTATTGTAGTTACGTAGTCACCTCCGACTGTCAATAAATCAATTGACGATTGACATAAATCGATGCCATAAAACCTTTGTTATCGCAAGATATAACTGTTTCGTTATGGAATCATTTTATTTATTTATTTGAAAGCCAATTTTCCTAATCATTTAGCATGACAGAGCGAAAGTGATTGAATTATGAATTGACTGAAAATGTTAGGTGAATATTTCGTTTATTAAAAACTAGCTTTTGCCCGCGGCTCCGCCCACGTGAATGTCGGTTATCGCAACCAAACATAGCCCATGTCCTTTTTCAAGGTCTAATCTACCCCTATACCAAATTTCATTAAAATTGGTTCAGTGGTTTACGCGTGAAAGACGAACAAACAGATACACATATACACTTTCCCATTTACTTTATTAGTATGGATACATTACCGTATTTTGGATAATATTGGCTTTTGCTAGAGTTACAGCCGTGTGACTTCTCAAACTCGATAGGAAAAGCCTCTAGAGCCTAGCTCATTAATCGCCAAATATGAGGACCAACGGATGAGGTTGGCTTGGGGTCACAAGATCTTGGAGTTCCGCAAATAACCTCCCTGCAGATATTATTTTTATTTCATTAACTCAGAGAGCCTGGGGTCATTAATTATTATGTGTTGAAGAAGGTTGTCGATCGACCTCATGACGGTCCAAACTAGGAGGTTATTATGTAGATAATATTGCCCAATTACATTATGTAAATACCTATTGAATTAATGAACACGAGATAATCTATGTAGGTATGTCTAAATTACCATGCCGAATTGTATCAGTTCGAAAGGAACTATTATTTTGAATTCTCAAATTATTTCAAACATAAAACTAAACCGGATAAGCTCCATATCATTACTCACATGTTGTATAATCTCTGAATACGTGGAAAGTAACGCTTCTCACGTTTCTGAATCAACAGATACGAGGTACTCCGAACCCGTCACTACATTTGGACAATTTAAAACCTGTGATCCTACAAATCTAGGGCGTATTATAGGCGAGTCTCCTGGCCGGATCGCCACCGTGGATCCTGGAAGCGAGGGCCCTTTCGGCACTATACCAGTTCCGAAAGGAGGCGCGGGAGCGGGGATTCGATCCCGAGCTCGAGGACATTCGGGCCGAGAAATCCCGGCTCCACCAGGTCATGGTGGCCGAGTGGGAGCGACGACTTGGGCAACCACGCGCAGGGCACGCCGTCATTGCGGCGGTAAGGCCCATCATGGGGGAGTGGCTAGAGAGGCCACACGGGAGCCTCTCGTACCGTCAGACGCAGATGATAACCGGGCACGGTTACTTCGGGCGGTATCTGCATCTGATGGGTATTGAGCCAACGCCCGAGTGCCATCACTGCGACGCGAGCGTGGACTCGGGGCTGCACACGCTCACCGAGTGTCCGGCGTTTGAGACGCCGAGGCGGGAGCTTGTGCAGGCCCTGGGGGTGAGAGTGCTCACGCTCTCCACCCTGCTCGCGGCGATGGTCCGCTGCGCGGATGCGTGGGCGGCCAGCGCCTCTTTCTGCGAGCAGGTCATGCTCGCGAAGGAGACAGCAGAGCGGGCGCGGCGCGGTGAGCGAGAAAGACTCGCTGACATCGCTGCTCGCGCCCGAAGGCGGCTCGGGCGTCGGAGGGCGCTTACAGACCTCCGCCCCCCATGAGCGCGGGCCTGAGGGTGACGGGTGGAGCCACCCGTCACCCTAGCAGAAGCAGGCCACGGCGGCGGCGCGCATCGTAGGACGATGCGCGCCTCCCCACACCGGGGTTGAGTCGGGGACGGCGTGGTCCCCACCTCCCGAGGAGGGCCAGACCGAAAGGGATGGCCCTGGGTCAGCCGGGGTGCGAGGGATATGCCGCAAGGCAACCTCACCTTCGGCCTAGCACCACGACCCACAGACGGCGTGCGGTTTAGTCGGTTCGAGTCCGACATAACCTTCCCCTCCGGCTCCGGAGGGGCGGGTATCCGTGGGGATTTCCCGCACGTAAAAAAAAAAAAAAAAAAAAAAAGGGCGTATTATAGAGCCCCGCCAAGATTGAAGCGTATGTAACTTAGTGGTTAAGAATTCAGCTTTGGGATTGAGAATGTGAAACCACTCCGAAAAGAAGCGATTGAGCTTAGCTGGAGTGTTTATCGGAAATACTAGTAAATTAGGTTTCTAGGTTCCTAATGTATGATTTGAGATTAATTTGGTTTGGTTTTACATTAAGTGTTTTGCTAGGTGCCTAACCTATTATTTTTAAAAACATCATCGGGGCTATTAAACCTCACCTACTAGCTGGTACAGTCAACATCTAATTGAACTTCATGAACAAAGTATTCAAAATGATCTTAATATCTTTCCTGTTTCTCCTGACTGATTGTTATAATATTTTGTACACAGCTTTAGTTCGGACAGTAATAATATATATAATTATTATTATTTCTTTATTATAAATAATAATACAATTTAAAGCAATAAAATAGTTTGATATGCTCTCAATACCTTAGTATTAATATCATTTTGAGACTTTGACGCTGACTGTACACATAATGTACTAATTGTAACAACAGTTATATTATATCATGGAATATATGAATTGGGAAACAGTCTATTTCAAAAAATATTTTACTAAAGAAAAAAATGTTTTCAAATATTAAAAGATACATAGATTTGACGAATTAATACTTCATACAAAAAGTATTGTTTTTAACATTTTTAATTGCTGTGAACCACGTAAAGCACACACAGCCAAATTAAAAAAAAAACTGATTGAAATATAAAGCTTTGATCGTAATACAAGGCTTGATTACGTTTGTTTTGTTCGGTAAAATCTCGTTCGGAAACTGCGAACGAATAAAAGCGACCGCTGGGTAATGTGGTCGTTTATATTTCGGTGAGTTGACGACGGTGATTAGAATTCGGCCTGTGTTGTGCAATCAAAAACAGTGCCTATTGCTTAGAAGAAAAGAATTACTTTGCAATCTAGGTTTTAAAAGTCGAACAATGTTAGGTATACGGATGAAATTATTTCTTTTTATTGCAGTGGGTTTTCTTTGAATGTTGGCAACAGCAGAAGTGTTGTTGCCTATTGAATGAAAAGGAGGGTAATAAAGTAGGATGTGTTAAGAAGGGAAGTAAAGCCTTCAGAATTAGTATGCTCAGCTTCCTTCGAAATAAAAATGGAGGGTCAAAAAGAGGCCAGTGTAGGAAGTTAAGCCTTCAGTTTAACATAACATGATATCATAAACTCACGCCTTTATCCCCGAAGGGGTAGGCAGAGGTGCTAGCACACACATTTCACCGGTTTATGTTTAGGTCCCAATGTAATAGGTGGCGAGCCTATTGCCATTAACAGTTTAACTGCATCATATTGCTACGTATAGTCAACATTAATAGAGAGGGTGATTTGGTGAGTCGAACTTGCTAGGGTAAACCATCAAAACAATATTGAGAATTACTCAGCAAAATAATATTTAAAGCCGAGTTTAGTCCTTAGGTCTGCACTTCGACGAGTAGTTAGAAAATAAGTACAACCATCATATTGTAAACGGCACATAAAATAGGAATAAATTGATCAATTGAATCACAAAATAAATATTATACAGAAAACCAGCTACATTTATCAGGTGAAAACGCACACAAATGTTGACATGCTTCTACTCACGGCCAATTCAATACACTCCAATCTCTTTTTCAGTGGCGAACACAAAGTAGGACAGAAGGCTACTTATTAATTTTGTGTCCGAGCCCTGTCAAATACATTTCATTCTGATTAATTTTGAATGATATCCGACCGTTCACTCCCTCTCTTCTAAGTAATTAAAATACTTTCAAGTCTTTCTGAAGTTACCGTCAAAACAATTTATTAAGTCACCGTCACACTCAATTTATAATCTTCTGAAACTTGCGCATGTTGTTCTATGTAGAAAAAGCTTTACTCTTCACAAATTAAATCAACCTAAGAATTTATACAAAGAAATACTTGGAGTGATTTAGTTTTACTATAGGAGCGTGGATATTAATCGAATTAATCTAGGTTCTTCATGAATTTCATGGAATTTAGCATAAAATATTCATTACACTGGGTAATTTATTGAAAAATTCTCATTTCGAAAATGCCCGCCTATTACTAAAACACGTTCTAAATTTAGAGAAATTTTGTCTATGGTCAATACACAAAACACACAAAAAAAACAAACAAAATAATAGACAAAACAGAAGACACTTTCGAAAAAACCCTTTATTTAAAGAAAAATAACTATTTGGTTTGCATATCTATTTACATAAAAGACGCCTAATGGCATATTATGTAAGACATGTTATAAAATCAGATAACTGTCGTCAGTAAATTTTGAATAGAGACAGTGGTAGTTACATAGGTATGCTTTTTAATTTATTAATAATGATTAGCACTAATTTTAGGATAATATCTTTAAAAACTATCATATTTTTACTTTTAATACAATTATTATACACGTGGTCGTAAACAAAAATAGTCGACAATCACTTAAAAATGATAGAAAATCTGGTTATAAAAATAAGGCAATAGTAGTTTATGATACTGTTGCATAATAAGGGTGCTTATAACACGAGTGTGTTTTAAAAAAACGAGCCGTAGTGAGCCGAGTGTTATAAGACCAAGTTATGTACAGTGTCATACACTACTTTATCTACTCTCATACTATAATACATAGACTAATTTATTTTACAAACAAAACCAAACTTTGTTTAATATAAATGTAAAAAAAAAAGTTGACGCCAAGACAAGGCCGCAAACATCGATTGCGCATGCGCGTTTCTTTTTTTTTTCTTCCGAATTGGCCGTTTTTTTTTTTAAAGTAGAGGTTCAGTCCAGATGGAGATTGTATAGGTGTATCGTTATGATTAAAAAGTTATTTTATGATATAGGTGTCCATACAAGACCTGTATCGTAATAAAACTTTTTTTTGGCCTGTGCGTAATGTTTGTCATAAGAGTTTTGATTTCAATTTTATAATCTTTGTATTATAGTATCAGAGTAGATAAACATATTTATAACATATATTTATAACATCCCTACTAAAAAATGTGATAATCATTATTAATAAGTAAAATATCACACCTATTAAAAACACTAACCTTAACGAAAATCTTAAGAAACATCTGCCGCCAATTCAATGTTTACTCACGACAATGTTGCAAATTTTTGAACATGTATTATATATGCCAATAGATAACTTCTATGAAAATAGTCAAGTAAACAAAATAGTTACTTTTACTTACAACAAAGGTTTTTTTTCGAAAGTGCCGACTATTGGGTCAGTATGGACCAATAGGTCTTTTACCTTATATATGTAAATTGTTGACCTACTTAGACCATTGCCACAGAATAGATAATAGTACTAGCGTACCATTGCCGTATTTTTATGGTTAGATTTTCTACCAATTTTAAGTGATTGTAGTCTGTATGTATGTTCTTACGACAAAGTATAAAATAATTATATTTAAGGTAAATTTATGTTAATTTTTCAAGATTTTATCTGCAAAAGTTATTGTCTAAATGTTGCTGTAACAGTTAAAAAACGACTTAATGAGCATTATATATAAATACATTATATTTTTGTATGGTGAAGTTTGATTTGTCCTTAATGTGTGTTGCTTTTACCTTAATATATTTAAAAAAATAAAATCTCCATTATATTTAAAAAAAAACACCACCGAAAACCGAGTATATTCGACCAACCTACCTATTAATAACCAAAACATCAAAATTCGAAAATCGAACACTACTTTTCAACGCGTGTCAATCAGAAATAACGTTTGACGGCGTCCATCTTGATTGATTGCCCAGTAAGCTTTATTGATGCGTATGTAGGCCTCTTGAGTAAAACCATCCCAATATAGCCCTGGCTTTCCCAAGGCCAGATGTTTTGTATGGTTTTGTTCAATAATGTTATATTAAGGTATGATTCCGAAGCCGACCACATATGACAACAGCAGACGCATGCAGCACACAATAATAAACTTCGATACGAATTGCGCATATTTGCTGCTTGCGTCGGCAGTCGTCATACCTTTAGAATGAAGCACTCGCTGATATGTTATCTTGATACTATCGCAATGTTAAAAATGTGCCTATGTTGTTTGAAAGTAGGGCGGAAGATGTAGGTACTTTGTTTTCCGTCGCGTTTAGGGTTTAGTGCATGAGCTTATAGAGAGCAATTTCAAACGCAAAATTTAATATTCAGGGTAGGACTTGAACATAGAGTAGTTGCACGATAAGCTCTGGATCTAAAAGGACAGAAAATATAAACAGATTAGATGAGACAAAACACACACCAACTGGCTAAATAATATAACCGTGGATGTGTAGTTTGAACAATTTTAATTCAGAATTAAATTATTACATTGTTTCGTTATTTAAAATTTCAATAGTTCAGCTCACATAGATATTCCTGGCGTAGGGTTGCTAGCTAAATCTAATATATAAAATTCTCGTGTCACAGTTTTCGTTGCCAAACTCCTCCGAAACGGCTCGACCGATTCTCATGAAATTTTGTGGGCATATCGGGTAGGTCTGAGAATCGGCCAACATCTATTTTTCATACCCCGATTCGCGATAACCGACATCCACGCGGGCGGAGCCGCGGGCTACAGCTAGTGCTAATATAAATAAATGCTCAACTAAATCATCCATACAAAACATTCATGCTTATTTATTCCTTTTGTGTAAACATATTTTACTCATTTCATAGTCTGGTTACGATAAATTAACTACATCAAAATATAAACAGTGCAGAAATAAACGTCTAACATATTGGCGATATTACTGTCAAATTATGCTAAGAATGTTTAGTTATATTTTCTTAAATCGTAGTTTATAGCCCGTGAAGTTTTTTAATAGCTAATTTCACAGTATAAAAAGCGATTAGTAGTTATTTATACGAAAATAATAACTACTTTTGTCACCGTCAAATGCATACAGTATTATTGTAAGTCAAAGACAATTTTGCACGATTTAACAATATTAAAGGGAAGGCTCCTTCAGTTCACGAAATATTGGTTTTAAAAATACACAGGCGATATCTACTATAGATACAATAGAAATTATGGCTTATTCCCGATTCCTCCTAATAGTGACTTGCTCTGCAGCAGAGTCATCATAATATCATAATCCATACTAATATTATAAATGCGAAAGTAACTCTGTCTGTCTGTAGGTATGGAACGCTTTCACGCCTAAACCACTAAACCTATTTTGCTGAAATTTGGTATAGAAGTAGATGAGAACATCAGAAAGGACATAGACTATGTTTGATTGCGATAACCGACATTCACGCGGGCGGAGTCGCGAGCAAAAGCTCATATCACAGATAAAGAAATCAAGGAACGAAATAGTGAATTGAATTTATTAGTAGGCTAGTCATCCGTACATCTTGTTTTGGGCGTCATACCTACTATACCGATTCGCTGTTTACACCATTCATCGATTCCTGGCCAATTTATATATTAAATGTTCGCCTGCGGCTTCGCTCACGTGTAATTCTGGTCCCGCTCTCGCAACCCGTGGGAACTAGTCGTTTTAGGGCGTGGGTAGAATTGCGTGGGTACAGAATGGAAACTCAGAAAATGTAGCATGTATGATAGCTAACCGTGTGCCAAATTTCAGTCAGATCCGTTCAAATATAAGAGCGTGATTAAATAACAAACATTGAGACATCCAAATATCCAAACATTGGCAAAAAATTTCACATTTATAATAATAGTAATATTCCATCGTTTAATAAATTACATATTAATATGTCCTTCCTACCCTTCAAGTCATTTATACATTAGATCAGGCAAAATTGCTATCAATATCTTCGAAGTAATTAGAATTGAAGGTCTTTGTCTTTTGATCCTTTATTAAGAACGGCAATTAACTATCGATATTTCTCGAACCCTTGATGAGGGATGATAACACAAGTCAATTTATTTGGTCACATTAGGATATCAACTGCTTAATAAACATTAGTTATTATATTTATATTTCACCCTACACGGTAAATCATTTAAAATTGTTTATTTTAGTATCTGATAGTATTTTGATTAGTATCTGAACAGGTCTATGTGAGTTATAGTTCCAAATCACTTCAATCGATTTCAACAAAAAACACCCAATAACACAATTAAAAAAATAACAAGAGTAAAATCTTTGACAGTGCCTAGACGATAATCCTGTGATTTTTATAATTATAAAATCTGCTTAACTCAACGCATAAAATGACATAAAAAGTATAAAGTGAAACATAATAGCGTCATGTATTCACAATTGCTGTATTATAAAAACATTGTTCAATAATCCATACTAATATTATAAATGCGAAAGTAACTCTGTCTGTCTGTCTGTCTGTATGTTACGCTTTCACGCCTAAACCACAGAACCGATCTTGATGAAATTTGGTATAGGTGTAGATTAGACCTTGAGAAAGGACATAGGCTATGTTTGGTCGCGATAACCGACATCCACGCATGCGGAGCCGCGGGCAAAAGCTAGTTGATTATAAAGAAGAAAAAGAAAAACACCTTACATGTATTTTGTACACCAATTCTAACATGACCATTGCTATCCAAATAAATTACTTGTATTAGTAAAAGAAAGTTTGTATTCGTCCGAATTGACTACGCTTTTTAAAATTCAGCTGTGTTTTCCTTCAGTTTGTCAGTCCCCTGGCTTTTTGCCAGGGTCCAGTAGCTGAATGTTTACCCGGCTAGAACTTACATAATAAGCTAACAGAGCACTGACCCTGATATTCTGGAATGTAATATGTTCTGTGGTGGGTATTAAATCATACGGATTTTAGATTTATATGCGGATTTGCGGCACCTTTGCCGGGGTTTAGAATTTGAATTTGCATTGCTGTAAATTTTATTCATTTTGAAGTTTATGGTTATAGAATTCAAATCGTTCTAGTATATTCTAAGGCTAAATCTAAATGTACTTATTGAATAGAACTTTCTCTTTAAAACTAGAAATAGTAGTTAATAAAAATCTCACTTTCAGAGAGATTACCCCATTTTTTTTTGTGACTAGATAGTGGAGTGAGTAACAAAGCATTTATTTTGTTGTTAAAAGAGTCAGGTGCATATATTATGCACCAAGATGATTGGTTGATTTTACTATATTTACAATCTACCTTTACCTGTAAGTTTCGTAAAACAGATCTATTAGAAATACGCAAAATATTTTCAGTCGGACTAAATAAAGATGAACATGAAGCCAATATAAACGATCATACTAAATGTTATCAATAATGACTGCGAAGTTGGCTTAATTAGTAAGAAAGCCTTACATAGTGTAACAATACAAGAAAGCTTATAACATCTTATGGAGTGAAACGTCCTTGTGTTACATCGGACGCCACGTGACTTGGGAGCAAACTATATATTGGACTCGAACTGATTTCGTAGCTGAATTCATTCATTGTTTTATAGGACTGATATACATATAGTTACTGATATTTCTCTTGACTTCAGTCACATCACAAAATGTACTCTACATATTATATGCGCAGTACACCTTTTCTGGGTATCTTTTGAGTTCACATCCACTGACCATAGACGAGATAAGTACCAATTTCAAACTGCCCCTCTAGACAAGTGGCAATTCGCTAACCAGCGTTTGATGGAATAGAATGACGAATGTATGGAATTTGACGTATTTGACATGCGTTGACGACTGTCATATACGTCAAATCCCATATATTCGTCATTCTATTCCACCAAACGCCAGCTAGCGAATTGCCACTTGTCTAGAGGGGCTAACTGCGCGCGCCTAGGTCTGTTTTCTCTCGTGACTATATATAATTAACGCTATAATTAACGGCTATTTCCCTTCAGGATATGCTGAGACAACAGCCCGCTGTTATCATTAAACTCCATATTTTAGTGCTTGCATCCTGATTATAATGCTTATCACCTGCCGTTTTTTTCAACAGATCGGCAATGTATCTGCTATATCAACTTTGACTCATTATCAGGCTAAAATTTACCCTTTAGTGCCTAGGATCTGCTTGCTACTTTTAATTCTAGATCCATGGTAAGCATAGCTTAACTAGCTTGTGTTATGGAATCTAGAAAGTGGATAAACATACTAAGATATATATTTTTTGTAAGTACACATATATACATATTATACGAGTATATAGAAACACCGAGACCAATTAAAATTGAATTAAAAAAAGAAATTTAAATTCATTCATTCATTGAAAATACCCATATTCATCCTTACAAATATTTGCACTGAGCGGGAACCGAACCCGCGCGTCCTGCGTAGCGGCCGCGTTCACTACCGCCACGCCACAGAGGCTGTTGGTTGTCTTTTACATACGTGACTGCCGTCTGACCTCTTAATTTAGAGAGGAAAGCAAATCTCCGTTGATTAGAAGGTACAACTATTGTGGTTGATTTGAGCTTGAAAAAGAGATAAGACCTAGAACTCCTTGCCAGCTCACGTGCTTCCTACAGTACCTGGTTCTTTAAGCAGGGCGTGAAAAAGCATCTGGTGAGGCCATCAACCTGAGTTCTACCATTGTGAACATAGTACGTGTGACCCTCTTTCCTGAGACTTTGCCTTTAGTTTACCATCAGGCGAGGTGAAGTCAATTTGACGTGTCCTATTTAGAAAGTATGTCTATAGATGGCTTAACGTTGATATTCGGCCGTATTCGAATGACAACGGTTTACTTTCAGTCATCAAATAGTACAATCCCTAATCTGTAAGTAAGTATAACAACATAAAACAAAATTTCTATCCTTTCCTTTCGTCACTCGATTTTCCTTACATATCGAAGTCACCTAGAAATTATTCGACCCCGAAACATATGGGGGCTTTTTTTGGGGTTTACGCGAGCGATTGTTTTCACCGATCGGCTTATCTGTGGGCTTTATCAGTAAACCCATTGCTTAGGCCATTAGATACGGACAAATAAGATAGCACGAATGGTGTGATAAGGAATAGTATGACATGTTATAGCTGTCAGTGATTTGACTGGAAAGCTTATTGAATATGTGCTGATAGTTTAATGTTTACTTTGGTAATAAAATAAGCCTATACGTCTACCTGTATGTTCTTGTTTATATTCAATCCGTCAATTGCCTTGACCCTGCTGGATGGTAAGAAACTAGGGTGAAATTCAAAGGAGATACATTTTTTTTTTACGTGCGGGAAATCCCCACGGATACCCACCCCTAGTTATGTCGGACTCGAACCGACTAAACCGCACGCCGTCGCTGGGTCGTAGTGCTAGGCCGAAGGTCAGGTTGTCATGCGACATATCCCTCGCACCCCAGCTGACCCAGGGCCATCCCTCTCGGTCTGGCCCTCCTCGGGAAGGGGGGGACCACGCGGTCCCCGACTCAACCCCGGTGTGGGGAGGCGCGCATCGTCCTAACATGCGCGCCGCCGCCGTGGCCTGCTTCTGCTAAGGTGACGGGCGGCTCCACCCGTCACCCTCAGGCCCGCGCTCATGGGGGGCGGAGGTCAGTTTGCGCCCTCCGACGCCCGAGCCACCTTCGGGCGCGTGCAGCGATGTCAGCGAGCCTTTCTCGCTTATCGCGCCGCGCCCGCTATCGCGCCGCGCCCGCTAAGGAGATACAAGCGACTATTTCAGAAACTGTCAATCCTAAACCAGTGGTCCCTACCTTGATAGCATTGACGAACGCTTCCTCACACCCTGCTTTAAACCTGATATCGTATTTAAAAAAAAAGAAACAGCACAAAAATCTCTCCTAGATATTTATCATAAATACCAAGTAGAAGATTAACTCAAGCTATGAAACAGGAAATGTATGTCGTCAGAATATGATAGAAACATGAAACATACATTTAGATTTAAGAAATAAATATGAACCAATTACGTTAAATTAACCTAAATACATGCCTACTAACTTACAAGGGCTGTCTGAAGTGAAGCTATTTTTATCGTAGCTATCCACCCATATTAGATAGAATTCGTCTATTCAATATGGGAGGATCTTATTAGTTTAACTATTGTTCAATTGTAGACTTACGGCTCGAGTAGTCAAAAAACAATATTTTTATTGGTTTCACATCATTGAACACAAATATAGGTCAATATGAATTACCAGCACTAAGCTAAATTGGAGAAATTTGAAAGTAAAGTACTTAACTTCTCAATATCCTACAAGAGTCAATTTCCTTTTCTTTAGGTCATAAATGGTATTGGATTTCAGTACTTCAATTTACTGAGCACCATTAATAATTGAATTTATTTTATCTACATGAATTGTGGAAGTAAATATCAGCGTAATACTATGTAGGTAGAAATGCTACAAACTTGACTGGCTTCTTTGGCAGGAAAATGATTAGAAAGATTTTTTGGCAATCAACAACTTGAACGCAAGCTATGTATTATCATCTATATCTATATAGCTAGTGAAAAATAAAATAAGCTCTCAATTTTAAAATATCCATCCAAAAAAAAATAAACGCAATTATTTTTATTTAAAATTGAATTGAACCATAAACTCAACAAGTGATTGTAGATCCAGGTATCCATGTTGTATAGAGAAGGCAAGCCTTATCCCGAAAGAGTGAAGACTGATATCCTGCCTTACAATTTGTGTAATTAAAGCCCTCCCCGCAATTACTGTACTAATTATTCACTCATTATGGAATCACGGGAACACGGAATCATCTATCGTTATAGGTTAATGGACGTCATTTTCTGCTGTCAACAGAAAGGGCGATTTACATCAATTAATGCCATGTTACAAATTAATCTCCATATAATATGACGCTTACGTATGTTCTTAATTTAGAACAGTAATTATAACGTGATTTTGTTCTAAATTTAGACATATAACTACACCGCGTGGTTCCCGGCAGAGTAGAATTTGGGCCACCCCTTCTCTTCCCATGTGGTGTCGTACAAGGCGTCTAAGGGATAGGGCTGATTAACTTTAACATCAGACAGATATGTATAGCCCAGACTCAGCCGCAAATGGCTCGAGTCAACAATAGTGCCCGGAATACGGCAATAGGCTCACTCCCTATTACGGGGGACCGAATACAGATTGGTGAAATGTGGGTGTTAATTCACCTCTGCCTAACCCTCCGGGGATAAGGGCGTGATTATATGTATGTATGTATAACTACAGAACTATAAACATTATTTTTATACCACTTAGGTAGCAGACAAGCAAGCGGCCCACCTGGTGGAAAGTAGTTACCGTGGTCAATGGACGTGTGCAACGCCAACCCTTTTAGAGCAGAGAGTCTATGTGCCATCAGTGTAGAAGATAAAGCAGGACAAGCCTTAGGTCTTCCCACTGACAGCACAAAAACTCTCCAGTTAATATCGCTATTTCCGCTACTAAGTTTTAAACAACTAAACTTGTAAAAGAGAGGTGCGGGGTTCTTATGAAGTAAGCAGCGAAACAACAGACTAAGTAATATACTCTTCAAAATATATTTGAGCTCAACAACTAAGCTAGACTAACTAAGTACAATTTACACAGTGCAATAGTTACACAATAACCACGTGCGCGCTGTCGGGAGTGCTTATGCGTGGCGATCGCGTAACCTTGCTCGGTTCAGACTACAAACAGGACTATGGTATTTATGCCAGACTGCGCTCGTCGGTGCGCTGGCGTTGGCCACATCTGTTAATACAATAGAGACCGATCTCTCGGCTACAGACAATGGGATCTTACCTAGTAACTTAACCTAAACTAAATATAACACAAAGAAATGCTCTAAGATAGGTACATACAACATATTTCTTAAACTATCAAGAGTAGTCGTGCTCGTTAACAAAACTAAAATTTTATAGCGTGTAGAATAGAAATCCACTTGGCCGCGTTAACGTTGTCATCGCATTTGAACCGGATTAAACCACATAGTGATATGTCATATCGGCCTGTATTTAGTAGAGATCGAGAAAGGATATCCTAAAGACCCCAACTTGCAAGACACCCTTAATTATCTATCCGATTTTTAGGTATATTCATACCATATTCCGGTATACATATACCTAAAAATCGGATACACTAGATACATATTTCCAAGAAAACCCCCCACCATACCAATTCAAATAAAAGCATTCATACATACAAATATTTACACTGAGCAGAAATATAACCTTCAGCCGCTGGTATACAATTAAATACCAGCAAAAGAATACCAACGGTATAATACTAATGAAAATTCTGATGTTTTATGCCCACGTAAGGGGGAGGTTATGTCGGACTCGAACCGACTAAGCCGCACGCCGTCTCTGGGTCGTAGTGCTAGGCCGAAGGTGAGGTTGTCATGCGACATATCCCTCGCACCCCGGCTGACCCAGGGCCATCCCTCTCGGTCTGGCCCTCCTCGGGAAGGGGGGAACCACGCGGTCGGCGACTCAACCCCGGTGTGGGGAGGCGCGCATCGTCCTACAATGCGCGCCGCCGCCAAATCGAGGTCTCAATTCAAAAGGTCTCGTTGAGTCTCGTTAATGTAACTTAGGGTAAACACCGCCAATATTGTTATTATTACAAAACCCTTATCCTATTAATATTATAAACACGAAAGTTTGTGAGTAAGGATGGATGGATGTTTGTTACTCTTTCAAGTAAAAAGTACGGAATGGATTTTAATGAAACTTTACAATAATATTGCTTATATATTAGAATAACACATAGGCTGTATATCATCACGTTACTACTCAAGGGAGTAGAGCAGTGATCATTAATGTAAAAATAGTCGTGGACAAAGTTGAGTAGAGAGGTGAATTAAATGCGCAATGGCGTCGGCTCAACACTAAGCGATGACTGACATTCACGCGGGCGGAGCCGCGGGCAACAGCTAGTATGATTATAACGAAGGTATTATAAAGTTATAACATACTTATCGTACGCGGGGATTTTGGTAATTTCAGGATCGTGTTACATGGTTAATACCTATTAGATTTTTTTTTTTCAAATCTTTATTTTAATTTGAGGTTTTTATCCTTAAAGGATATGCCAACCCCATCGTACTTTTAAACATGGTACATACATTACATAGAGTAAAAGAATTGAAAAAATATATAACAAAACATATACCTATGAACTGAATAAATTCACTGCTGAACCACCGAAGGCAAAAGATCTAGTTCATAGCCTCCTCCGATTTTGGTTTTGCTAAGATCGTTTGAAAGAGACCTATATCCAGTTTATTTAGATTAATTTCATTCAGCAGCAAATCGCGCTCATCTTTATTCCGGACACATTCCATTTGCAAATGTTGTATGTCTGCAATTGTATTGCAGACATGTCAGATGATAGATTTTATTTTCGCTTGGTACAAAGATTTTTCGAACCTCACACGTGCTTCTTAGTGAAACATTTCATTGGGTAAAAACCGGGCTTTCCTTCTATGTAGGTATATTGCGTACCTACATAATATGTATTTGTACTTCATAAAGGTTAATATTGTGTATAGTGAGTGATTTATGTTTATAACGTGATTTTTTTTTTATTCCAACCGAAGCATTGCACACTAATAGAACATTTTGTATTAATATTGTTCTTTTTACATCAGAAGTCGTACAAGGTTTTCTATAGACTACACCGATTTGATTATTCCTATTAGAAAGTGGAATTAAAAGGGTTGTCAACAAACTGGAACCTGGAATGGAGCTCATAGTATTAAGTTCCTTCAAACGAATT
The DNA here is from genome assembly GCA_949126895.1 of Eilema caniola. NCBI lineage: Eukaryota > Metazoa > Arthropoda > Insecta > Lepidoptera > Erebidae > Eilema > Eilema caniola. The sequence goes on from OX421476.1 coordinate 5,115,174, forward strand.
CATTGAATACCCCCAAAGTAGGCAGCAGTAACGAAAAATACTTAAGAGATTGAGAGATTTCGCGTACACCAATTTAGTAGGTAACTAACTTGTTGCTTTAACAATTTATTAAGCTAAAAGGCTGTTGGTATTATGTATATTAAATTTTTAGTAGGTTTATTATCATCATCAATATCATCGTCCACATTTAGACGTTTTCCTGATTGCATCCGAGGCCAAGATGCCCTCGGAGCTCAGGGTCTTCCTCCCGGCTCTTCCACCTCAACTTCGCACGATCTTATTATCTTATCCAATTTTATTTTATTGAGCTCAATGACAATTTTTTTTTTAAGAATATTAGCAATCGAAATTGTCGACATTAGTAAAATTCCCTCTAACCCCTCCAACTAAGCTAAATTGCTTGTGCTAGGAGTGGGTTCACGTCGGTAGTGTAATGGCCAGGATTCGAACCCGGGACCTCTCGATCGTAAGGCCGACTCCTTAACCACTAATGTACCGTCGCTACAATATTTATGAACTATCTTATCTGAAAAATATTCCAGTCAGTAGAGATATCAGTACAATTGGATTTTTTACAAACGTATCCTGGGCGAAATTAAGAAGCTGGCCACTAGTTCTCTGGACATCTATGTACCCGGTAGTAAAATATAAAAAAAACGCTCGAACTATATTTATTTATGTAACATCATCCAGAAAATCAGAAAGGTTTCAAATCTTTCAATAACGCCCATTTGTAGAAAAATTGCTTTACTCTATTCCCATATTTACAAAAAACTTTCGTGCAAGATACGACCACTAAAATATGTTTCATTTAATAAATGGATACTTTTATTATAGGTACTCTATTACAAGGAAAAGGGTCGTACCGTTTTTAGCCTATTTAATGCTACTTTTTTACACTACTTAGGTGGCAGTCAATCGCAGCCCACCTGATAGAAAGTGATTACCGTGGCCTATGGTCGTTTACAACACCAGGGGCTTCACACTCGCGCTGCCGACCCTGAAGAAACCTTCTAATGCCCTTCTTGAAGAACGTCAAATTGTAGTCGCTTGGGAAAACCACAGCAGGAATGAAAAACATTAGCAAGGCACTCTTGCCCATAGGTGATGCGATTCTTCTCTTTGATGATTCTTATCATCGTCTGTCTTTCAGAAATTGTCACCACTGCTAGGATATCAGTCCACTATAGAGCTTTTCAATTTCTCCTTGCAACAATCATCTGCTATATTTGTCCCTCATTTTTATTTGCAAAAAATAACCTGTTCGAGACCCTAAGCCCTGTATTTAAAGCCTCTCACTACTAATTTACTCCGGTATTCTAAACCAGTAGTTTCTGCACCCAAGACTCTAGCCTAGATTTATTAAGCACTTAAACTTTCGGGTCTTACCCTTACGTCATTATATCAATAAACGTTGAATGAAATTCACCTGGCATCACTGAAATGCCATTAAATATTTTGTTACAATATATTTGTCCTTGACAGCGGACGAATTCAATTGAACAAGCTGAGGATTGAGACTCTCTGGTAATTTGCGACGCCATTAATTCCATTTTAACGACACTAAACGTTTTCGTGTCACGATTACGATTTTAGGTGTACAAGTTGTATCGGTCTATGTAATAAGATCGAGATCAAATTCTAAAAATAAATGTGTTATAGTGTACTGATCGTATAGCATCCGACTTTATATATTTTATTACATCGCATAAAAATATGATACCTATAAAATTAAATATGAATTAATGAAGTAGTATTTGCGAGGACTTAAGACGCAACTAAAAATATATTGTTAATGAAATATTTGAACAATTTATCGAAGTTGAAAGGATGAAGAAAAAAATACTGCAGGAAAATACATATTTTGCTGACTATCTTAAAAAAAATTAAGTCTTCAGACTAAAGGTACTCTCCCATTTACCATTCCCATACCATACCATTTACAATTATCTAGTTTGGTCATTACCAAGAGATAAATTTTAATAGAGGTGAACCTGCCTGAAGCGCGCGGTACAAGCCTCCCCATACCGGGGACGAGTTGGGGACTTCGTGTTCCCCACAACCAAGAAGGGGGAGGGTATCCGTGGGATCTTTGCACACGAGAAAAAGAAGTGAAACATTCACCCTGATACACTTTAAAGTCTTTAGTTTGTAATTGTCAAACCCTTTTCATTTGCTCCACACAGAATGCGTTCAATGGAAGCCTGAATTCCCTATAAACCATAAACAAACCATTACCACGGGAACTCAAGGCTTCCGAAATATTTCGATTAAACGTCGACTTATTTCGTACTTAATTGTTACGTTAATACAAATGAAGTTGACAGCTTCAAACGGTAAACAGATTTCGAGATTTCGGAAATTAGGAAATTTTCTACTTTTGGAACATTTATTTCATATTACGTATTGAGTCCTTGGAGCTTTTAATGATCTTTTAAAAGCAAATTATAGGATTCAATATGTTAGAATGAATTTACTTACTTTGGAAAGCCTACAAACTTTATTAATGTAATTTATAATTTCCTCTATAATATTTGCTAGTCTGAATCTAACTAGAATATTATGGAGATATTGAATATCACGAAAAAATGACTTCCAAATCTGACAGTTAAACAAACCAATATAACCATCCTTTGTGATATTCAGAAGTGACGAAGGATATAACTTCTTCCAAACTGAGTTGAATTCTATCTGTATTTTTGTAGCCCATCCACATGGTGCCAGAATATGATGTAATATATAGCCCATGCGCGATAATGTTTCGGACTTAATAGCAATCGTTCCAGTTGCCATGGTTACCGTCGATTACATCTCGGAATATCGTCTGCCAAGCAAATTTACTCTTTACAATCCACTTCACAAAGATGAAAGTTGTAATAAAACATATTTGCAATAAAACAAATTAGCATTGGTATTTAAAGGATTTAAATAATCTGTACCCTTTCAACTAAATACAATGTTAAATCTCTAAAATTACCATTTAATTATGACACGATACTTTCTTTTGTTTTCAGATGGACTGGGAAACATTGGTGCATTTTAAGACGAAGCTAATTTGGAGCTAACATGCAGTCTGTTTTCAACACCAGCCACTATGACGTGGTTTCACCGATAAGTAACAAATATGCCCTTGCTGCAATGTCTCTAAACGGAACCACGCTAGTAGGTGGAGGAGTTTTAATACTCACTAAAACATTGACAGGAGAATCAGTTGAAGTGATAGATGAACCTAAATCTAACAAGACTACTGATATCATTGACGTTAAAGTTGTTCAAGTTGCTTTCTGCATATTGTACACTATAATCTTCGTGTTGGGTGTCTTTGGAAATGTACTTGTTTGTTATGTGGTGTTTCGGAATAAAGCGATGCAAACAGTTACAAATCTCTTTATAACAAACTTAGCGCTTTCAGATATACTGCTATGCATATTCGCAGTGCCTTTAACACCTATGTACACATTCCTAGGAAGATGGATATTTGGAAGACTACTATGCCATTTGATGCCATACGCGCAAGGCACTAGCGTTTACATATCTACATTAACATTGACATCAATAGCTATAGACAGATTCTTCGTTATAATATATCCGTTTCATCCGCGGATGAAATTGAATACATGCATACTCATTATAATATTTATATGGGTGTTCTCCCTAGTTGTAACCTGCCCATATGGTCTCTTCATGGGAATACAGACGACAAATAATAAAACATATTATTGCGAAGAAAGTTGGCCGTCTGATAGATCAAGGAAAATATTTGGAGTTTTCACGACAGTCCTACAATTTATCATTCCATTTTTAATCATTGCTATATGTTACACATGCGTTAGTATAAGATTGAATGACCGGGCAAGGTCAAAACCAGGTGCTAAAAATACAAGGAGAGAAGAAGCAGATAGAGAGAGGAAGAAAAGAACTAACAGAATGCTTATATCTATGGTAGCGATATTTGGAACATCATGGCTTCCTATAAACCTAATAAATATTTTCAATGACTTCTATGCGCAGATGACCGAATGGAATTACTATTTCGTATCATTTTTCTTAGCTCATTCGATGTCAATGGCATCGACCTGCTACAACCCATTTTTGTATGCATGGTTAAATGAAAACTTTAGAAAGGAATTCAAACAAGTACTTCCATTTTTTGAATCGACTGGTGGAGTACGCAACAGTTACCATTCCGGCCGCATGCCGACACATAAATCTGACAAAATATGCAATGGTAATGATACTATTCAAGAAACCTTATTACCTTCTTCATTCAATAGAGGGCCATCAATAAAGCAGAGGGTTTTTGATGGAAATGGAAAGAAAGACAACGGTGTGGAAGTAGAGAACATAGTATTGGAAGAGAAGACAATATCAGCAACATTTCACACAAAAAATGAGAATGTTAATTTGCAACTAATACAAGAAGAATCACAGCTCAGTGAACCAAAGGAAACGAAAACTCCTATGTAATTATTAAGTAAGTATAAAAGTTCTGTCTGTTACTAGTTTTATTCAATTGAGTTGAACGTGCAGTAGACTGAAGTCAATTTGTTGTCCTTAGATGAATGCAAACTTCTTTGCATGAACATTTATTAATTACATCCGATCAATCTCAATAATATCTGCCCCTCTGGACAAGTGGCAATTTTCTAACTGGCGTTTGATGGAATAGAATGACGAATGTATGAGATTTGACGTATTTGGCATGCGTTAACGACTGTCATATACGTCAAATCCCATATATTCGTCATTCTATTCCACCGAACGCCAGCTAGCGAATTGCCACTTGTCTAGAGGGGCTGACTCGTTATTTACTCTTTACTGAAAAGAATAGATTCAAAACCGTCACAGAATCATGAAGGATTATCCATGCCTAATGTACAAAAAGTATACCACATATGTGTAAGTAATAACTTCCTCACAACGTATTTGAATGTAACATTTATGGTTAAATTGGATTAGGTTTATGACGCGTATACATGTGCTTGAACTGTATATTCACATCACAGACACGACAAAATTACTTTACTCAAATACAATAAAAACAATATCCATTTATGTCAACAGAAGGCACGTCACGAGCAGAAAGGCTCATTGCGTTTATATAACAAAGCGCTTACTTGACAATCTCATATTAAACAAGCTAATACGAATCTCTGCAAATATTTAGTAACTCGAGATCCACCTTTTCCTGTTTTATTTTCGTAATTGGGAAAGTTTCTTGCGTGCTTACTTCGATAATACCAATTACCTTTCCTATAGCGTCTAGTACCAATTTAGGTCAAACTCTTGACGATAATAAAAAAGGTTTGTTGAAGAGTATAGTTAGGTTATAAAGCGAGTCGTATATGACTTTAACAGTTTGTGCTTAAGAAGTTTGACTTTATAGCAATGTGTTTATTGGATAGAGGTAGTCTGAGTTTGCAGAATAGTGTAGCGTATATTGCTGTATCCATTAAATTAATAGTTTTAGTATCTCTGGATTTCTCCTAAGTATTTTTAATGTAAGGTAGTTTAGAATTCGAATTACTTTTAGAAGTATTTACTATTCTAACTTTTACTTACTCAAGATGGTATTGAACCATCGGTTTGTCGAGACGGGAGACATGGCCTGGATCAGCTGGGGTGGGTGGGATATGTCTTAGATAACCTTACCTCCGGCAACCAACAACGACCCACAGACAGCGTGCGTGGGTACAGTCAACCCCCCCCCCCCCCCCTCCTCCTGCTCCGTTGGTGAAGTCTAGGGGCACTAGTATACGTGGAGATTTTAAATATGACTAACCCATATCTCCACGACATCGACACTTCCCTCAGTCGACTCCTTCACATTCTCGAACGTACAGGTGCTCGGCTCTGACAGCCCGTCGAAAGGTATTCTGAAAATAATCATTCTTAGTATCCTGAAAAGAGAATAAAGATTTGAAGTTATCTGAGAATAGCATGTTTAGCTCAGTTAGCCCGGTGGGTCTTTAGTTCCATCCTGGATGTTTATTTTTGCCAATAACTAACACATAAAAGATATACAACACCAGCGATTACATTATCCTATTCAATTGACTAAATATTTCATTAGTGAGTAATGTTTTGAACTTTCAACTTATTTATACGCACTCCCAGTGCTTATATGCGAAATATTTGATGCTGATTTTATTAAAAAAAGCAAACATACCAGTAGAAGTCGTAGCTATTATCGCTAGGCGTATTAAATGTTCATAATACAAAATCCCGCAACAGTAAGTAAATAAAAATATCTTTGGAATGATCCATCATCAACCGTTCAATTTACGTGAAGAACAAACATCACATAATCCCACATTGTGGTCGAGATAGCCCATCATGCAACAATAAAGCTTACAGAAATTCAATTTTGTACCCTAAACAACACAATAGCTAACGTGAAACCAATTTGCATGTGATTTAATAACGGGCATGATTAGCCAGCGACGTTGTAAAACTTATCGTGTCAGTGGAAACGATTTAACGGTAAATGAATAATGAATTCATCAACATACGATAATGTTTCGGAAATCAATTTGGAACGCTTTCATTATTTGCAACGCTTCCCTGGAAATATATCTGAACGAAATAATGGGTAATAATAATATGAATAATTTCCAGTTTCAATAAAGGGCTCTATAGGTATTTTTCCTCCTGTATATGTATCTCTTTGTGTCTAAAAACATCACAGAAATCTGATATTTTTAAATTATCAAGAAATTTTGTAAGATAAACAACATCAGGACATCCTTCTTTAGAATGTACAGAACTGATAACAAAAATGTTACCAAATAAATTTAGTGAAAAATATCAAGCGTGTCACTATTCTAAGATTTATATATTTTCTGGCCACAATCAGTTAATATTTAATCATCTTTATCTTTACATTTTTTAGTCACTGTTCATTTACCTCCTTGTTTTTCAAATAAATCATGAGATTTAACTTTAGGAAAGTCGTTTTTCCACTCGTATGAAAACTAAAATCGAAAAATTGTAACAGCTTACATGTAATAGCTTACATATGACAAGTATAAAAGCATTATATATCATCAACCTCACTAGTTCTTCTTTTGAAAAATAAACGAGAAATATAGACTTAAACGTTTATCACTACTGCAGGCAGAATATTACGTTAAATCGTAGCAGGCAGATATTTCATCCACTCATTCTAAGTAAATTTAACTGCTATGAGTAGTACAGGTGAAATTGCATCCATATATCACGGCGCTTCTCACAAGATTTACAACCTTATTTTATTTTGATGAGAATTTCAAAATATGACTTAAATTACTTCAAAAAGAAACTTTATCTTCATAACTCAGGCCCAAACACTCCTCTTGAGACCTAAACCAGGGCAATACATTTAAACTGAACATTTTGCAAACAAAACCTATAAAATAAATTAATCCATACATCATCTCCAGCTGAAGTTATATTGCGATGTAGATTAACGCACATAATTACATATCCGTCCCTTCGAAATGAAGCTACAAGAGAGCTTTTAATTAAAGTAACGATCTTTGATGAATTATTAGACACGTAACTGGAAATAAACATAATTTTAACTAAATTAAACTATTGTTTGTTAAATTTGTTGTTGACCTTTTAGTCCAAATTGTAAATGTATTTTATTCAAGTTAAAATTAAAGCTTGTAGGATCTTTGGATCACAGACCGGCCTGTATTTTGTAATTGAGTTTATTTATGGCTTAAATAGATTTCAAACAACGTTTTGAGAAATTAAGTATTTTAATACCGGAAACTGTATCATACAGTTTGTATTTCCCACTCGCTTTCCTTAGTTTGCCTTCATTACATTGATTAATCACCTGGGATAAAAATAACGTATATTATTAAAAAAAAAAAAAAATTAATAAAAAAAATATTGAAATGCGTGTTTTGAATTGTAAGTGACAACTAAGCAGGTTCGTAAAAGACATAATTAAGTCGGTTAAGATTAACACCAGTTCTCTCTTATAATCAATTTTAATCTTCTCACGTTACGACTGCGTTTGAAACACGATGTCACTCAGAATAATGCTCCTGAAATATATTTTATTTTTTTCATTATTTTAATAACGTTCTGCTTTTTTTTTCAGACAACGTCCTTTCAACAACGACTTTCAAACGACAATCGGATAGAATATACCAAAATTGTAATTAAGTTCATGTTTTTATATTTTTGCAAATTTGTATAAAATTATTGCTTTGCTTTCTGTGATCAATGTTTAAATTAAAGCTGTTTCATATTGATTAGAGTAATTATAGAGTGTAAATAAAATTAATTTAGTTTCTACAGAAACTATATTATAAAGTTTTAAGCTAGTCAGTATAAAATCTTTCGCGAGTATCCATACGGCCTACTGTTCACCTTGAAAGTTTAGCTGTTGAAATGTAAATAAATACCATGCGTAAGTTAATTCATTTTGATTGGTGTTTTTTGACTAGACTGTTGAGCCCGGTTTCAAACATCAAAATATTAAAAGTTATGATGGTATGATAAATTCGGCTGCTCGCTTAGAAATTTGCCAGCCATTATAATATTTATACTCGTACTTTTAAGCGTATTATGCATATGATGCAAATCATTATTTATAATTCTCGATTCGTGTTAGTATAATAATATAGTATATGTATCGTTGATAGGTTTATAGTATTAAATAGAGTATTATAATTTATATTATAGTGTAATCATCTCAATTTAGTATAAAGCAGAATTAATATACTGTATTTGATTTTAACTTAACTGTAAGTTAAAAACGATGTTTGAAATTATGAGTTCGTCAAGAAACACACATCAAATAATACAAAAAAAATTATTGTTATTTAAATGTATAAATTTGAAGAATTTAGATTTAGAGATTTTGTAATATAATAATAAGATAGGTATTCGTTTTTGCTTGTAGACATGCAGAATCAAGTAAATTTAATGTTTTAGCCCTTAGTGTAATGTATGTACGAGTTATTACCGTTAAATTTGTGGAGAAATAAATGATGATTGATTGTTTTGTAATCTATCGTTTAGAATGATACCCGATTATAATTCATTTGGTATAGATTAAATTTAATTGGTCTAGGCGGGGTTTGAGCCTTACAGGGGCAATGCTTTCACGACTAAGCTACCAGGCTTCGCCCTAACCAATACAAATTTATCCTTTTTATATACGGCTTTGAGACGACGTTGGAGCACCTACCGACATTCTTGCGAACTATCGGAACCAACGAATGATTTTTCAATCATTTTTAAATTTTAGCATGAAAAATGCTTAAAAATGTAATTCAAATCATATAGTATATTCAAAATCCCCTCTTTCATTCGTAGTAGCGAATCGACAATATGTCACCTTCCTTTAAACCCTTCAGGAAAACTTTGAATGTAACGTTCCCAAGACGTTATTCGAAAACTTTCGCTTTTCGAACTTTTTGCTTCCAATGCAAAGGATGGAACTGATTTCTTGTGGAAATAGGAAGAAAGGGGGGCTCATTTCATATACTCCTACATTGAAATTTACATGTTCTTTTAAAATACATCATCTTTATTTTCACTACATATAAAATATTCATAAACAAGTAATTTTGGTAATCGACGGATATTAATTTCGTTCCACTACTAATAGGACATAAACGTAATGTAAATCTTTCAAAGGAGCGTGTCATTATGCGAAAACCAGGAAATGAGCATCTGTTATTGAAGGGTATACCTAAACCACCGGTGTTGACAGGACAGGATTGGTCACCAAAGTAGATTGAAAGAGCACAACATTTGGACGTTTCTTAGGTAAATCGGTTTAGTTTGACAAGGGTTGACATCCTTTTGTAGAATGTTCCCTCTCTTGAGTAATGATTAAGTTTGAACATTTTGACGACATGATTCTGCCTGTCACAGGATTGGTAAGCGATTATAGAAATTTAACTGCTCAATGATCAAAGTAGTCGACCTATTTGAGGGGCCTGTCACAAAAACTGCTTTTCTTAGCGAAATCTTACTATTTGTTGACAAAATTCTAGGGCGCAGTTTATACAGAAGAGACGTGGCGGGGACGTATGGCGGTGGCGGACAATTAAAGTTACACATTATAAACCTTATGCAGTGCACTATAACGTCGTTTTTGTCTTGGAGGAAAATTGCGCCCGTGCCTCCAGGTGACGTACCGCCACTAAAGTGACGCGTCATCGCATTGAGTGGCATGCGTCACGTCGTTGACGTTATTGTGTTACTTAAATTGTCCGCTATCGCCATACGTTCTCGCCACGTCTCTTCTGTATAAGCCGCTCTAAGACTGAATAATAAAACAATAAACAAACACATGGCTTGTTGCTGGTTTATAAGGAAAAGAAGTTACCATTAATAAAAAATCATAAACGCCAGCAAAAGTTAACACTATGCAATTGTTATTTATGCACATTTTCGTCAAATGTAAAGGTAAGTACTTTTCTGTAATTTTCAGTCTAACCAAGACACGTAATTTTTTTTTTAATTTTTTTTTTTATTAATTTATTTCTCTCTCATTACCATTACAGTTCATAAAATTTATACAACATTGATTCACCTTGAGAGAGCTGGAGTCCGTAGTAGGTGTGACACCTGTATGACAGATCTCCAGGCTCCCTGATACTATGTCACAATAATCTAGTACATCAAGCAGTGTGAGAGTTACATCAAACATGTTATTTAAAAATAAGGTTAGGTACATAAAGTAAGGAAAAGTTACAAGTTAAATTTTGCGTGTATGCGTGCGTGTGAGAGTGTGAGTGTATATGTGTGTGTGTGAGAGTGTGAGTGTATATGTGTGTGTGTGTGTGTGTGTGTGTGTGTGTCTGTGTGTGTGTGTATGTGCGTGTGTGTGGGAGGGTGTGAGTGTATGTGTGTGTGTGTGTGTGAGTGTTTGTATGTGAGTATATGGGTGTCGGCCATATAATTATTATTATTAAATAGTTTTTATAATTGATTCAGTTTCATCATAGTTCAACTCGGATAGCCAGAGGGTTATTGTTCTTTTACATTCTGATTTACACATCGTATATATATTTAGAGATTTATTAACCTTATTGTAGACATATCCACTTAGGAAGTAATAACACCGCTGTGCAGACCTGGATTTAACAGCGGTCGATTCACACACCGAGTGCTTACGACGAACTGAGCCGAACTTAACGGGGTTGTAAGGGACCTGGGCATGGGTAGTCAGGATAAGATTCAAAATAAACAACTTTCGTACTGAAAGGACGTTACAGGTGACGTATAAGTTGCTGGTAGGATAACGCCAGGGCAACCCCCATCCAACCTTCAAGAGAGCTCTCTGAGCTCTTTCAAGTCTCATCATAGGGGTTTTCATAGCACCACCCCAGGACACTATACAGTACTGGACGACAGACTGGCCAAGAGCTAGATAAACGAGTCTAAGAACTGTTGTATCGGCAACTTGACGAAGGTTTCTAAATACGAACATTAACTTGCGTAACCTGGTGGTAAGTGTGTCAATATGAGGTTGGAAGGAAAGGATATCGTCGATCTCGACACCCAGATATTTGATACAGCTGGCGCTTTTAAGCTGGGCACAACTGCATGTAGTAGCCCGCGGCAACCCACAACCATGAACGATCAGACAGTCACCAGAACGAGGCTTACTACGACTGGATAGAGAAAAGTTGAGATATGACGTTTTCTCCACGTTTAAAGTAAGTAGATTCAGGGTGAGCCAGTCCTTTACCAAGTTAAGCCCCTCCTGCGCACACCCATACGCCGATCCCCACGAGGAGCCCCGGAATATTAGGGCAGTATCATCGGCGTACGTGAAGATAGTTCTGTTCTGATAATTGGTAACAAATAAACTTTTTAGCGCAGTGAAAAACGACCATTTAATAAGCTTTCGCCGATGCAATCATTCGGATTGAATTTGAGCGAAGCTTTCAAGAAAACGAAATAAATATACCTAGGTCTAAAGAACTTAAGAGAGAATAACAGTCCTGAAAAAAAAACGGTTTATAATTATTACTACTAATGCTAAAATATTAAAATTGGTATAATAATGTTTAAAAATGATTGCAACATCATTCATTGTTTTCGATAGTTCGTACGAGTATCAGTAGATGGCTCCCACCGACGCCCTAAGACGGTTGTATAGAAGAATTTGGATAGCTTCAGGCGTAGCTCGGTGGCTCAGTGATCTGAGTATTCCCCCTGTAAGGGAAAGATCGCGAGTTCAAGTCCCGCCTGAGCGATTCACTTATTCCTATCTTAATCGATTTGAAAAGTTAGGATACTAAAGGCTTCAAAATTTAATTCAATGGTTTAATATTATCGGATGCTTCTTGCAAAAACGAGATCAAACTATAATATCGCCTTTGTATTAAAGGGTACAAAGAGCTCTAGGGAAATCAATGACAGAAAGTAGCAGCCTGGAGACAAATGAAGAATATTTTTATGTTCGGCTCTAGAGTAATAGATGAGTTGAAATTGACAAAGAGAATTAAAAAATGATAGTTTACTTATTTAAACCTCGGATATTGGACTAAAAATGTTCTCTTTGCGCGCAGTCACAAAAATATATTAGGATAGAACGGCAATGTGAGATGGAAACGTGTTACAACTTTTTAGTCAATTCCTGTCATATATTATATATTAAGTAAATATATATTAAGACTAGCTTTTAGAAACATTGTTAAAAATACCGTGAATATGACATATTATGCTATTGAATAATCTTCTTCATACTAGCGTTAATTCCAGTCGCATCCGAAGCTTTTCAACTTGGAGTCTGGGGTCCGTTTTTACCAGTGTAACTGCGGATTTGGCTGTCGATATTTTCCGTGAAGCGACTGCCACCTGACCTCCACAACCCAATGGCGATATGGAAGCATTGCAGCTAGACCAGTTGTTGGATTTTTGAGGGCTCTAACTACTGCCATAGATGTTTGTATGACAACCGGGACCGACGGCTTAACGTGCTCTCCGAGGCACGACCAGACCAATGCAAGTACCCATATTCATGCATACAAATATTTGCACTGAGCGAGGATCGAACCCGCGCCTCCTGCGTAGCGGCCGCGTTCACTACCGCATCTGTCTGTGCTTTGAAGAATAAAAATGTAAAAGTAAATTTGAGAAATGAAGGTATTTTTTTATCTCTCGTGAGGATTCATTTACAGTAAAAGTCACCACGCGCGACATGCAGGTGAATATTGCGTTCGGCCGTTCACGTTTCCTGGATGTCTTTTGGGGATAGCACGGGGTGCTAAACCGGTGGATGAGTTCAAATTCACCAAACATAGACTATGACCTCGTTTGTTTCGCAGTTTAGGTACTAGACATCTTCAATGAAAACACTTGTACTATTCCACATTATTTATCCTGATACCCAAAAACATGTATCAACCTTTGATAATGCCGTAAGGCGAAACCGGTCAGGAATTTAATAAATAATGTGGAATAGTACAAGTGTTTTCATTGAAGATGTGTAGCAAGTTCCACCAAGTGCCCTCAATCAACAGAATAAGCAGTTAGGTACTGGATATGTGTCCCGAGATATACTATACTTTTATTATATACTAGCTGTCGATTGACTTCAGCTTACTGGATGTTAAGAAGCGAGTGTGAAGGCCAGAGGACCAGTATGACCTGCAAACCATAAAACGACAAAGGATTATAAAATCAGCCGGTATAGTTTAATCTTCTAGTCTACCTATACCAGATAATTTTAATGTAGTGTTGGAACCAACAAATTTGGACACAGTTTCAATATAGAATAAGAGGGGATAACGCCAAACCTAGTTTTATCAGACAAAATGATATGTGAATCTTTAATAGGGGAATATTAAGGATATTAAGGATAATCTGGAAGTAATACCAAAAACTTAAAAAATCTATAAAATTTATCTTGATAAGTTTACTGGAAAAATCAGGCTCATATGTATGAAAAATCACTGCTGAAATTACTAAACACTGGTGAAAGTGGTTGCTGCAGCGATTCAAGGTCGTAGAAACCGCCTGTTGGTTTTGTGTATTAAATAATAAGTCTTGCCATAAATATTGTTACAAAGTAAAAAAAAACTTTTTATTGCAAATAATATTTATTACTTTTACAATTTGTTACTTTGATACATAAATATAAAACAATTTAAAATATAAAAAGCTTATTCGAAGTGGTCTCCATTGGCTGCAAAACAGTCCTTTAAACGTTGAGGCCAGTTATCAATAGAAGCACGCACTCTTTCCATGGGAAAATTCTTCACTGCTAATCGTATGGATTGTTTTAGGAACTCCAAATTATCACGGCACTTAGAGCAAGCCGTACTCTCTAAAATCATAATCCAGCGGATTTAGATCGAGACAAGACGAAGGCCAGTCCTCAGCTCTGATGCAGTCCGAAACGTTCACTTCCAACCAAGACTGCGTGGACCGAGCTTTATGATCCGGCGCCGCGCTGAGTCTTGTTGGAAGGACCATACTTGGTTATTGAACATGATGTTGTTAAGGGGCTTAACTTGTATCTGGTATCTTGATACCGATGTTTGTGCCGAAGTTTTGCTACCTTTTTCACAAAAATATGACTCAGTCACTCCTTCATAGGTAACACCCCACCAACCATCGCTGAAGTCGGACAATGCCCACGTTGCACTCTGTCGACTAATTGGGAAGCTTCCTTAGAGCTTTGAGCATAGATACGGTCAGTTTGTTTACAGTGTTGCTCAATTGTAAAGATTTTCTCATCCGTAAACAAAATTTTCCTGTGACCTCCCTTTGCTTACCGCTTCAGTAGTGGTTTCGATTTTACCACCCTATTCTTTTTTAAATTACCAGTAAAAAAATCACCAGTGCGTCTCTTATAGGCTGCAAGTCCTAACTCATCTTTTAAAACACCGGACATGGTTCTGGGTGCTATCTTGATCTCCCGAGATAAAATCTTTTGCTTTCAGACAGAATTTCTTCGAATTTTTTCCCTTACTGCTTTGACCACCTTTTTCGTACGAACAATACGTGGACGGCCAGATCTTTTTCTGTCACAAACAGAGGAGGTCTCACTGTACCTATTAATAGCCCGGTACATAAACATTTGACTAATACCAGGCGTATGGAGAGTTTTTAAATTTGCATTTGGCTCCATACCAACTTTTTGTAATGCAATCACATTCGGTTTCGGTTCTCTTTACCACCCCACTCCATTTTAATATTGCAAAATATTGTACAATGTACTGGCGCCAAAATTAGAAGTCACAATGAACAATCGTATAAAAATTACAGATTCCAAATTCAAATGTAATGTCTTTCTTATTTTTAATTGTAACAGCATTTATGGCCAGACTGTATATGTAAAAAAGCTCACGGGAGAGTTTTTATGCTGTCAGTGGGAAGACCTAAGGCTTGTCCTGCTTTATCTTCTACACTGACGGCACAAAAACTTTCTGTTCTAACAGAGTCGGTAGCGCGACTGAGACGCCCCTGCAACACGCACACGTCCATAGGCCACGGTAACCACTTTCCTTCAGGTGGTCCGTATGCTTGTCTGCCACCTAAATGGTTTGATTTTTTTTTTAATAAAAAATAACAACTATAATGTATAGGAATAATGTATGGGTGAAGGGATCTATGAGTTTTGTACGCGTTGATTTTATAGTCGTTTCGGAGTGAAATATTTTGGGCTCAGTTTCGTTGGCAAAATCGGCTGGAAGTATAAATTTAGCGACAAACTATTTTTTTATGTAGGTATGTGTATAATGTAGTGGTAGAAAGAGAGGTAGGACACGACGGTATTCCCGTCCAACTGAGCAGTCCGACTGGGGAAGTACCTCCGCCCTACAGAATACGCGGCCATGATAACCTCGTGTTGTATTCCCAGCGGTGAGTAGGGTAGCCAGAGCACACTAGAGAGTTTTTGTGCTGTCAGTGGGAAGATCAAAGGCTATTCCCGCGTTGTCTTCTATACTGACGGTGCAGAAACTCTTTGTGTTTACAGGTTCGGCAGCATGAGTGTGACTCCCGTGGTGTTGCAAACGTCCATAGGCTACAGTAACTACTTACCATCAGGTGGTCCGTGTGCTTGTCTGCCACCGCAGTAGTATTAAAACAATAAGAAATAATGTATGGGGGCTGTAAAAAGTTTTTTTTTTCCGCCTATTTAATACTTCCAGACTAACTTGTTATCGAAGCTGTGCCCAAAATCTTTCACTCCATAACGACTACCAATTATTCAATATATATAGCTTTTTTTTTTCAATTAATACCTACAGATGATCTTTTGAGGTCTTGCACATAACATAGAGGCTTGAGGCGCTTGAGGATCACATCACTCATATCATGTTTAACCCTTCACCATAAATAGTAAAACCCGCCATTAAGAGTGAATTACTAGATAAAATTTTTACTCATGGCCATATACAGTGCGTACTTTTGCATCAGGCGTATACGATGACGTCATAATCGTAATGTTGACGTATGCAAGTCTAGCTAACAGGGGCAGTAAAACTTTATGGTCCGTTCAGCTTTACACTTTGAACAATGTATTTTAGCATTAAATGTATCGTACTAAATGCTATAAGGCTATCATAATCATCATCATCATCGTCATCGTCATAATTTCCGTTTACTTGGGATTACTTTATTTACTTTTACGACAGAAACTGCCCTCTGTCATTCTAACCCCTAAAGGAAAGCCTCCGCCAAAGCATTGTCGATTTTTAGCAACCCCTATAGACAAGTTGCAATTCATTGTGTGGCGTTTTTTAGAATAGAATGACGAATGTATGGGATTTGACGTTTTTGACAGTCGTTAATGCACGTCAAGTCCCATACATTTGTCATTGCATTCTATCAAACGCGCGCCCTGAATCCATCCACACGTCCTGATCGTCCACCTGAATCTCGTGGACACACGGAAACAAATTTACTGGCGTGGCTAACGTGGCTCTAGGGCCCGACCGTCGCGACGCACCCAAATGTTAAGTGAATTTATAACTAGTTTAGTCGTGTTTTAGCGAGTTTATTTATTTATTTATTTAAGGTACATCAACAATATACATATACAAACTTGGTTTACATTAGATGCTGAAAATAATAACTTATATGTATATCTATTATAGACGTACACAACACTTTTTGTGACAATTTAGCAATTCTTATTCGAAATTAAGAGAGAATGAAAACAGAATCAATAAACAATAAACAAGGTAAGTCCAACAAGTGACAACAATAATTAGCACAACATTCCCTGCACTATCTTTCGCCGAAACACACGAAACACAGTAAATTATGTAGTAAATTATGGACAAGGAAAATTTTATTAATATAGTGCAAATATGCATGTTTATTCACGTTTTATAGTGATACACTCATGAAATCAGCACTAAATGCGGCGCGCTCTGAAATGAAAATACTCTCCGCCGGACTTCTAGCGGTCGACTGCTGTGATGACCACAACCTACTGGCGATATCGAAATTCTGTCGTTAAATCACCGTACTTAGAACAACCTGAGCCATGTTCCTCGCAACACAAAATACCTCTATTATAGTATATGTATATATAAATGTAATATATCGTCGTAACCGCCGAAAAGGACGTAATGGCAAAAGAGTAACTTTTCAGGAGAAGCTTTTTTGTGTTATTAATGAACAGAATAAAGATATTGATAATGTTTTGTTTTAGAAACTTGTTTTAACATCCTGCAGGTAATTTTGAACTATTTTGTTTTGATTTGTTTTGTTTTTTTTTTTAAAGAATATTAGGAACCGAAATTATCGAAATTACTAATATTCCCTCTAAAGGCGCCCACTCACTAACAGTCCGCCTGCAGTCCGCCTGCAGTTCCTGATCTGTCCGGCGACCTGCAGTCCTAAGCCGATAGCGCCCACACACTAAAGCGATTTTAGCCTGCCGGCAATTCCCTGTTGTCAATTTTGCGACCACACACTAGCAGTTGAGTCGTCAGTTTTAGGTCGTACGATCGCCTGCCGGTAATGGTCTAATATCAGTTACATAGAGAGTACGAAACAGTGCAAGCGATTTTCGACCTTATTGACATTTTCTTAATTACATGTTTTTTCGCATAAATAAATGCTGCTGATCACGAATATAAGAAAAAAAACTAGATTTGTTGTGATGTCAATAAGGTTGAAAATGGCTTGCACTACGTTATTCTTATATAAGTATGTGCTAATCATTGTGAGAAATAGGTGTTAGCTATTTTGAACCTTATGGACTATGTGCATAAGAAATATAGACGAGTATGTACAAAAAAGGAATAAAATCTTAGTAAAAACTGACACGAAACGTCGATCGACAGGCCCGTTGTGCTCGTTCGCCCTGACGGCCTAGGACTGTCCGGCTTAGAACTGTCCGGAATCGTTCGGCGGCCACACACTATCGGATCGTATTAGTCGTCAGTCCAAAATCGTTAAGGAAACTGTTAGTGTGTGGGTTATTGCGATTAACTGACAGATTTATATCGTCCGGTAAACTGTTAGTGAGTGGGCGCCTTAACACCTCCCACAAAGCTAAATTGCTTGTGCTAGGAGTGGGTTCACGTCGGTAGTGTAATGGCCAGGATTCAAACTCGGGATCTCTCGATCGTAAGGCTGACTCCTTAACCACCAAGCTACTTGCACGTAATATATAAAATAGTTATGTCCCTAAATTCCCTATTCTCCTTTACGTTTCAACTCGAAAGCGCCTGTTTTGGGTCCTAAAACGTATGGTTGGTCCTGTTTCATCGCAAATATTGAGGCCACAATCGCCATTAATCCACGTCTAAATTCTGAAAATGCTAGTCTATGATTTCTAATGCTAAAGAAACTAAGTCTAATGTCCTAAGCATTCCATGGATTCTCCTTGCGGGTGCCGGGTCCATCGCGTTGCTAAATTGGTAACTCAGAAGTTGGTTATGTCGGACTCGAACCGACTAATACCACACGTCCTCCCCAGCCCTTGATGTGACGAGATACTCCAGGATTTCGCCGGGCTTAGGCTAGCACCAACGTTTTGCGTCGGCAGCCATTCTCCCGGGGTGATTTTATCACCCCTCCGTCATCGACGTCCTCCTGACGAGCAGCCTAACCCGTCGCCGAAGTCTTGAGCATAAGCCCGCCCTCCGACGCCCGATGCCTCTGACTCGGGCAGCTGCCTCTTCCTTTTGGCACATCACTGCCTCATAAAAGTAGGCGGTGGCATTCCACTCACTACCGCTGGAGACCATTCTCCTAATCAATGTCTCCAACGAGAGCGTCCCCACTCCGATCGCCGCCACAACGGCTCTGCACTCTTGCGCCCACGCCGGATACTCCACTTACGTGTGGAGCACCGTTTCTTCGGGGCAGCCACTGCACTCGGGCGTTGGTTCCTGGCCTATGTGACACAGATGCTTACCGAAACTGCCATATCCGGTAATCATCTGTGTCAGCCGGTAAGAGATGTAGCCGTGCCTCCATGACTCCAACCCTCCATGAAGGGTCTTAGCGCCGCGATTTTGACGTGTCCCACCTCATCATAGCTGGTGGGGCAGTGTACAAAGTGAATTTGTATGGTATGTCAATGAAATAAAATAAATATGAATTAACAAAAAATAACTCACAACGCTGTTCTTTTCTTATTAATCTTAAATCTTTGCCTTAACTAATTGAGATCAGATAATCAACTTTAGGTAACATACAAAACAATAAAAAAAAGAGTTCATGAGAGAATTAGTTGCTTCTTAAATTTAAAATAATGATTAAGTTATGACAAATAGTATATTACTGGCTAGGTAGAGAGATACCACAATGGGATTCACTTGTTCATTGATTGATTTATTATTGTTAATCCTACAGCTTATATACTAATATTTACAAGTAATTTACAAATGGCAGTAAACGTGATTCTTTATTAATTACAATATTATTTATACAATTTAATTTCCTGATAGAAATCACGTTTGCAGCCATAACATAGAAATCGTCAGTCAGCAATAAAGCAAAGACTAACGATTCCCCACTCTTTAATTACTTGTAAATATTAGTATATAAGCTGTAGGATTAACAATAATAAATCAATCAATGAACAAGTGAATCCCATTGTGGTATCTCTCTACCTAGCCCGTAATAAGTACAAACATAACTTGGCACTCATTATTATTACTTATCAAATCAGTCATATCACATCAGTTATCAATACAAGCCATCATTAGTTTTTGATTAAAGACTTATTAATGATTTTTTATCGTCAGTACTCTCTGCAATATTGTCATTCCCTGAAATATAAATTGTAGATACAAACTAGGTGAGAGAAGTTAATTTTAGGTCCCATCTGTCTGTCGTGAAATCTTTAAGATTTGCCCAAAAATTATAAGAAAACAAAGACCATTATAAAAATGCAATTAAAATTATAAAAATGCAAAACAATGACAAAATATAAAAATTATAAGAAAACGTACAAGTCGCCTTTAACACATCAAAATCTGACTTGACTTTTGTTTGCTGTAAAAACATAACAATAAACCTAATTTACAATATCAAAACTCATGAATTAGGGCAAAACAATTATTTGGACTTAGAATAATAAGACACAAATGTCAAAACGGCTTATTCTCTGTCAAACATTTGTGCTTTTTCGATTCCGCGAAGTAAAGACCGAGCGGCGCTCGCGCCTTCACCCCATCCCATAGCTAGTTCATTTCCCAAACGATGGACCTAACGGCGACAATGGCTTTTTTATATATACCTTGCCGCCATGAAATTGTGGCCTTTAAATAAACTTGAATATCATAAAAACATATGAACTTTTAAAAATATTTATAAGACAGGAATATGCCTAAGATGTAATAAAAGAAAAAACCCTTATGATGATAGGGGTAGTTTTCATGGGATACGATACGTGGGAAAGCAGGGTGTGTACGGGGTAGCAAAGTTACTTTCGCGATTTGGGATCAAGAAATATGCCGGTAACTAAACCTGAATTAGATACATACTCAATTCGTAATATTCTTACTTCTATTGTGTACTACATAGTGATAAACTATAGTCTGATCCAGCAAATGGGAACGAATGATTGCTTATGCATACGTCAGAAATATTACATAGAAATCATTTATTTATTCCTTAGTTAATGATAGTTGTCGTAATACCTCGGACTTAAATTACTTTGCACCTTCCGTTCTTCAATAACATCTGATGTCCGTCTAGCTAAGAGCCATCAGTGTAGCATTGGAGGTGTATATAATGGTGGCTCTCTTTCTTAAGAGTTTACCTTCGGTTTTCCATAAAACACGACTTTGTTTTATGGAAAGCCGAAGGTAAATTTGCAGCGTCCAATATATAAAAATGCAACTATGTAAGTAGAGTGACAAACAAACCAATGTAACACATTATAAGTAAGATGATACAGAAGTCTAACTTCTGTATAATAATAATCTGTCGCAGTTATGTTTTGTTTCGAAAATAAATTATTAAAAACCTTTTTAAAAACAATCTTTTATAATCTTTAGCATTGTCATCCGAACTGAACGTGCATACCAAATTTCAGCTCAATCGGTCGAGGGCAAGTACCATAAAATTGAGTTGTAAGATTCCACCCGAACAAACATACATTGCAAGTTAAATAAAAGCTTGTAAAATAAATTATTAAAAACCTTTTTAAAAACAATCTTTTATAATCTTGCATTGTCATCCGAACTGAACGTGCATACCAAATTTCAGCTCAATCGGTTGAGGGCAAGTACCTTAAAATTGAGTTGTAAGATTCCACCCGAACAAACATACATTGCAAGTTAAATAAAAGCTTGTAAAATAAATTATTAAAAACCTTTTTAAAAACAATCTTTTATAATCTTGCATTGTCATCCGAACTGAACGTGCATACCAAATTTCAGCTCAATCGGTTGAGGGCAAGTGCCTTAAAATTGAGTTGTAAGATTCCACCCGAACAAACATACATTGCAAGTTAAATAAAAGCTTGTAAAAAGGAGCCACATAATACGGTACAAACACTAGTACAGTTCCTCGCTGATAGTTAATAGATATGTCAGAAGCACCATTACTGACAGTTACACTAGCTCCCCAAACAAGTGGCACAGTCGTTAGTAGAATAGAATAATAAATCTATGGGAATGACACGTATTTTGAACTTTATGATAATCGAAAACATATTATGTCAATCCCATAAATTGACTGGTCTGAATTATTTTACTAACGAATTACCTATCACTTCACGAGATAAGCAGGATGTCACAGTAGTGCAGGGATTTCACGGATACTTTAAAGTTACGTCTACCGATACAAGTTCTAACAGATCATAAATAAATACCTACATAATAAAATCTTAATGATTAAATAATAATAAATAACTATTATTTGAATATTTGTTTGTTTTTGTGAGTATCCGATATTTCAGTATTTACAAGTTTATCCTTATAATAATTACGTAAAAGACCATGACAATCTTAAATCATACTTTATTTTATGTATGATTTAAGATTGTCTAAAAAAAATCTGTAAGTAAAATCTCTCATTTCCTAAATAAGTAGTAAATATAGAAAATGACGCAAACTGAGTTGGCTTAACTACATATTTTCAATATAAAAGTTTTAAAAACAACAAGGCCGCTTCTACGAATTTTACATCAATCACAACGTAGCCTTCTGACAGCTCCGAATTCTGAGAAATATTTACGACAACGGCAACGTGGCAAACGTGGCGAGCTTTTATATCCTGAAATAGGGAATAATTTTGTGGGCCTTCGGCATTGAGCTGGAAATAAATATTATAACAGTGCTTATTCATTTTAGATTTTAGTTTGCCTCGTGCCCATTACTGATCATTTAAGGCTTTTTATAACCTTCAGCACGAGCAGCTGCCAATGGACTGATTTCCCAGAAAGTAAACCTAATGCAAGTACATAGAGCTTCCGCTCATTTTATTCACCTTCACCAGTAATTTTTTTAGATGGTTACCTTTTTTTTTACGTGCGGGAAATCCCCACGGATACCCCCCCTTCGGAGCCGAAGGGGGAGATTATGTCGGACTCGAACCGACTAAACCGCACGCCGTCTGTGGGTCGATGTGCTAGGCCGAAGGTGAGATTGTCTCGTGACATATCCCTCGCACCCCGGCTGACCGGGGGCCATTCCTCTCGGTCTGGCCCTCCTCGGGTTTAGATGGTGGATGGAGCTCGAAGATAGTCATAAGAATTTAGTAAATAGAAAACAACCCCAACGTTCTCGATTTGCTTGATTAATTTTGAGCAGCACAGAGTTTCGGCTCGGATGATGGAGCTGGCATGTGGTCATAAGAACTTATTAAAGAAACGACGCAACACCATCGAGTCTCTCGGTTCGTTTGAATCGTCTTGACGAATATAGAATTTATAAAGTATACCAAGCTTGTAAAGTTGTGGGACCATACACTCTTGTTTGTCATAGGTGTCAATGCCTAGCTCAGGGTATACATAATATCTAATATAACAATTAAATTAAATTATTCAAATTGAAAATTCATATAATAATTAAATAAAATGAGGTTTTACTATGTAGGTATTTATTATAATCTGTTAGAACTTGTATTGGTATACATAACTGTGTCCGTGAAATCCCTGCACTAGTGTGCTCTGTCTCTGTCTAGCTCTTGCGTCCCTCGAAAACAGGTAGTTAATTCGTTAGTAAAATAGAAAAGACAAGTCAATTTATAGGAATAACATAATATTTTTTCGATTATCATAAAGTTCAAAATACGTATCTTTCATTCAGATCCATTTATTATTCTGTTCTACTAACGATTGTGCCACTCGTTTTGGGAGCTAGTATGACTATCGGTAATGGTGCTTCAGACATATTTGTTAACTATCAGTGAAGAACTATACTAGTTTTGTAACGTAAAATGTAGCTCGTTATTCGAAACGAAACTTTTTTTATATACCACTTAGGTGGCAGGCAAGCACACGGCCCACCTGATGGGAAGCGGTTTCCGTGGCCTATGGACGTGTGCAACACCAGGGGTGTCACGCCGACCCTGAATGAAGAGTTGTTTGTGTAGAAGATAAAGTAGGACAACCCTTTGGTCTTCCCTCTGACAGCACAAAAACTCCCCAGTGAGCTCTGGCTACCCCACTCACCGCCGGGAACACAACACGAGGTTATTACGGCCGCGGTATTCTGTAGGGCGGAGGTACTTCCCCAGTCGGACTGCTCAATTGGACGTAAATACCTCCTACCTCCTTTAATAACTAATTCCTCCTTTAATAATAATTGCGACAGCTCATTAAACAGAAGTTAGACTTCTGTATCATGTAACTTGTGTCTTAAATTGCTTTGTCTGTCACTGTACTACATAAAGTGCATTTTATATATAGGACACTGCAATACGACGTTGTTTTATGGAAAGCTGAAGGTAAACGCTCAAGAAAGAGGGTCACCATTATTAGCTAGAAGGCCCCGTCAAATGTTGTCAAAAAACGGAAGATGCAAAGTAAAAAAGTCTGAAATATTACAACAACTATCATTAACTAAGGAAAAAATAAATGACCGTCTATGTAATATTTCTAACGTATGTATAATCAATCATTCGTTCCCATTTGCTGGACAAGACTATAATTTATCACTATGTAGTAGGAATATAATAATAGCGAATAAGCGAATATAATAATAGCGAAGAATATAATATAAGCGTCGGTAGCTTAGTGGTTAAGTGGTCGGCCTTACGATCGAGAGGTCCCGGGTTCGAATCCTGTCCATTACACTACCGACGTGAACCCACTCCTAGCACAAGCAATTTAGCTTAGTTGGAGGGGTTAGAAGGAATATTAGTAATTTCAATAATTTCGGTTGCTAATATTCTTATTAAAAAAATATATTACGAATTGAGTAAATATCTACTTAGGTGTAGTTACCGGCATATATCTTGAACCCAAATCGCGAGAGGAACCTTGCTACTTATATGTGCATATAGCACATTTACATATTTGCCGGCAACTATAATAGAGGTATTTCGAGAACATGGCTCAGATTGAAGTAAGTACGGTGATTTATATAAATTAATATTAGGTACATATTTTATAGATTTTAATGCAGGTATACATAATAATTATAATATGTAGTTTAATGTATAATGATTATATATCCTGATGTGAAATATTGTAAATCCCGTAAAAGATGCAAAATAAAAAAATGTCTCATCTTGATATCCAAATAAAATACATAATACTAGAATTATGTAGAAATCAAACTGATGCTCCTCAAGAACCTTCTCAAAGGCATTATGAAATGTTTTTTTTTTTTAATAATATTAGCAACCGAAATTATCGAAATTACTAATATTCCCTTTAACCCATCTAGCTAAGCTAAATTGCTTGTGCTAGGAATGGGTTCACGTCGGTACTGTAACGGCCAGGATTCGAACCCGTGACCACTCAATCGTAAGGCCGACTCCTTTACCACTAAGCTACCGACGCTACACACCAAATGAAAACACTATTCCTCCTTTCGGTTATACGCATCACGGTGGCCCCTCTGGACCCCTTATACAAAATATTTAACTTAATGTAGGGTAGATGGACCGCATTCTCTATCACTTGCTTCATTCCGCACCAATTACGCATTTATATACATTTCGGGTATGGCTTATTCTGAAACTTTTATACATTTCGGAAACGTGTTTTTCCTTATTGTTAACATGTTATCATACTGTTAGTACAAACCAGTAGTTCTGTGAACTTAATGATTGTTTTAAAACCACTTATGAGTATTATATTTATGATAGCTGTTACCCGTGGCTCCGCCCGCGTGGATGTCGGTTATCGCTTAGTGTTGAGTCAACGCTATTTTTGACATCAGCTACCTGCCAATAAAAGTACCGTTAAAACCGGTCTAGCCAGTTCAGAGATTAGCCGGCACAAACAGACGGACAGACAGACAAACATTGTAAAAAATGTTATTTCAATATTAAAAACAGACACTCCAATTATATGTATAGATAGGTACATTTTGGTACATTACCTCGGTCTGGATAAAGATTCGAGGTTAAATAATTCGCACCCGGCTGACAGTTGGTAAAATTGTTCAAAACAACTGCATAAACGAACTCTAAAAAGACCTCATATATCCAATTTCTGGATATTTTTTTATTCAAAGTCAAACGTCACTGCAACAGCCCCTCTAGACAAGTGGCAATTCGCTAGCAGGCGTTTGATGGAATAGAATGACGAATGTATAGGATTTGACGTATTTGACATGCGTTAACGACTGTCATTTATGTCAAATCCCATACATTCGTCTTTCTATTCCACCAAACGCCGGCTAGCGAATTGCCACTTGTCTAGAGGGGCAGGTTTACCATAAACATTTCTTAGAGAATATTTTAGACCAGACAATTGTGTATATTTGATTGTTCGTTTGATTTTTTTTCCTGAGAGCCACTGTTTCAGAGATTGTTGATAGTTGGAAGAGTTGTACTAGGAAGGGTTAAAAATAATATAACTGGAATATTTTTGGTCATAAAAATGAGTTTTATTATAAATATATTCATTTTTATTTATTATCAAATGTGGAAGCAAAGTGGGGATAGGGGATTGCGCTTATCGCAATGCTTTAATTTTGCTGTATAAACATCTGTGCCTTTTCATTGCATTAGATAGATTTTATCACAGCTTCAAGACGTTGCAGACGTTCAGTATTTGGTATGCATTTCAACTTGAAAAAGATCAAAGATTCAATCCTAGCCAGTATAACTCGAAATGTTGGTTTCTCAGAATCGGTGGCTCTTAAGAAAAAAGTATTTAACATTTCATATAGATGTACTTATCTGATCTTTAATTTTGTCCCAGATATTTTCATGATATAACTTATCATTTTGCTGTAAATCGCAAAAAATACGTTTCATATAATCACATAAAGTAATAAATTACAAAAAGAAAAAATAATCACAAAAAGTGTCAGAAGCTCAGGTTCGAAGCGGGTACTATCTGAAACCATAATGACATACAGTCGAAGCGCTTACCATTAAGCTACGAAGCTTCTTAGCGTACCTAACAAAATAATCAATCTGTAGCTAATGTTATATGACGTCAGTCGTCGGTTACGGGTCAAAGGTCAAGTGATCCTGATGCGATAAAGGTCACGTTATCCTGACGCGAGTTTAATACTTTTTACCCATCCAACGCGGCTAAAGAAGTTTTCATGTCAAAAACCAAGGCAGATAAAATTCGGATTGATGAGGACTTCTTAGAGTTCGTTTATAATGTTACTTGGAACAATTCTATCAATTTTCAGCCGGGTGCAATTTATTTTAGCCTAATAATATAATATTGTTTACTTTGACCGGAACACATAGGACACCTAAAATTAAAAAAAAATCAGAGTCCAGAAATAACTATTAGGCTTGGAACTATTTTCTGTTCAATCGTGATAATACAACTGAAATTTTTTTGACGAGATTAGAAAGGTACGTAGTATTTTAAATTTGTTGGTCAGATTTAAAATACTGCCGTACGTTTAATTGCAATTGATTAGGTTAAAACGCAGATATGACCAATAACGATAACCGAAATTCATGCGGGTGGAGCCGCAAGCCTTAGCTAGATTACTATAATGAAGTGCATGTTTGAATTAATTAGTATCAATAAGGTAGAATAGTTCATAAAATTATAATATTTCAAATTTCGCAACAATATGTAAAGTCTCGCTGAGGCGTCTCATATCATACCGGTCTATAAACAGGAGTACTTATCGCGTTTGTTCACTGTACCTGCGTATTCTATTAATACAATAAAAGGCCCCGTACATCATGAATCACTAATTAGGTACATAGAAATTATAATTATATTAATTATGTATTATTGTTGCTGTGTATGTAGTATAATGATGATTAACATTGTACATACCTCTAAATACGTTTTTTTTACATCACTTAGGTGACAGACAAGCACACGGCCCACCTGATAGAAAGTGGTTACTGTGGCCTATGAACGTGTGCAACACCAGGGGTGTCACTCGCGCTTCCGACCCTGTTAGAACAGAGAGTTTCTGTGCCGTCAGTGTAGAAGATAAAGCAGGACAAGCCTTTGGCCTTCCCACTGACAGCACAAAAACTCTCCCCAGTGAGCTCTGGCTACCCTACTCACCGCCGGGAACACAACACGAGGTTGTTATGGCCGCGGTATTCTGTGGGTCGGAGGAACTTCCCCAGTCGGTCTACTCAATTAGATGGAAATACCGTCGTGTCCTACCTCCTACAACATACGTAAATAGTAATACGTGAATCAGCTTAAAGCCTCTCATCCAATAGGCAACATTTGACGCACAACATAATGTTGCTCAACAAGTATGACAATGTTGCGCGTCAAACCCGGTGTTGCCATCTGACTCGCAACATGTTTGACGAATGATTATGTGTGGACAGATAACATTGTTCTGCATTTTGCGCATCTTTCTTTTGAAACAACGCGGAACGGCGCTACGGCCCGAAATGGCGCCTAGTACATACTATGCTTAAACATCTACTATGTATGAGGTCCTACAGAGATCTTTGAGCCAATCTCACCTGCAAGTCGGTATATCAACTGATTCATAAAAAAGGCTCGTGCAGGTATGCTCTCAGATGTCAGTCGCCAGTGGCTATCGGAACAGCCAACATAAATATATCGAGACCAATAAACGGACCTCAGGCGTGGAAGTGCTAACGTTTTAGATGCAACTGAGGAATCGCTATGATGACAGCATAAATATACGACAAATAATATAGAATAAGGCTCTATTACTAAGTTACGAAGTAACGTGATACCGTGGGCACGATAATTGAAAAGTTGCGCTACTGCTGCCTCACTCGGCCCGCGAATTAATCATCTCTGGTAGACATGACCACAACATGTATTGTATTGTTTATATTTTGTATGCAATATTTTACTTCGCTTTTGCTTAGAACAAGAAATAGTTAGTAAAGGAGATAGAGTAAGTTCCGGATCTCTCGGGGTGAGAGGCCAGATTGCGGCCGCTCTCATAAAATCTATATAAGTCAAACCAAAAAGAGAAGTTATCAAAGGTTCTCAGGCTCCAAAGTGAGTTTTGGATAAAATATTCTTCAAACGTCTAAGTTTTTGAAGTAAAAACTTCTTTAGCGGCGTTGGATGGGTAAAAAGTGTTAAACTCGCGTCAGGATCACGTGTTAAACTCGCGGATCACGTGACCTTTGACCCGTAACCGACGACCTTGTAGGACGACATGACGTCATACAACATTCCAAGCTACAGAGTGTTTATTTTGCTAGGTACTTTAAGAAGCTTTGCAGCTTTGCGGTAAACGCTTCGACTGTAAGTCCTTATGGTTTCAGATAGTATCGGGTTCGAACCTGGGCTTCTGACACTTTTTGTGATTATTTTTTCTTTTTGTAATTTATTACTTTTTGTGATTATTATTTCTTTTTGTAATTTATTAATTTCTTCTGACAGAAAATTAGCGATAGGTTCTATGATTGGCGCCAGGTATGGTATGGTATGTTCTTTTTATCTTTTTCTCTGTATATAACGAAGAAAGAAAGAAAGAAAAAGTTTTCACTTCTGCCGGCACTCCCGGCGTGCAACCCGTTTTTTATATTTTGTTATTATAATAGCAAGCTGAAGTGGCAATGGGCTGGCCACGTCTGTGGAAAGACCGATGGCTGTTTGAGCAGACGAGTCTTATAGTGGAGACCGCGAGAAGGCAAATGGAAAGTAAGACGCTCCGAAGCCAGATGGACTGATGACCTGAAAAAGGTGGCTGGGACAGACAGGGTAGATACGGAAGGCGGGGGATCGTACGAATTGGCGCATATTGCGAGAGGCCTATGTCCAGCAGTGGACTGCATTGGGCTAATTGATTGATTGATTGGTTGATTGATATAATAGATTTAGTACTTATGTCAATCTTCTAAGATCACTATAGTGTATATGTCGCCGCCAACTAGCTTAATCAGCCGGCATTTAACTAAATGGCGCCATTTAATTAACGGCCTGAATGATATTCAGCCGTAACGCTTATTACAACATTTAATAAAACTGCTGGCTAATGGTGCCGCGATTCGTAAGATGGGGCACCACCCCGAAATAGGACAGTGAGGCGTCCGTTATGTAGGCGCAGACTTCCAAGGCAAGCACATGGTTATTAAGCTTACAGGTGAAGTTGACTTGACTCCAAAGGTCATTATAGCCCTACTATACACTAACACCTGTACACCTGTAAATCCCTAAGGGGGTAGGCACAGGTGGATTGACAGAAAATTAGTGATAGGTTTATTGAGACAATTTTTCCTCCGCTCCGCTCCGGCATTAGCCCTCGTGGTTATTTTTTTAGCCATGCAGAAATAATTCATTTCTCTAGCTGTTTGATTAAATGTTTAGGCTAGTAGTTAAACGTCATCGAACCAAGCTATTTGTCTAGCCGTTTAATCAAATGGCTGATCACCAGTCGTTTAGTAAAGAACCAAGGCAGTTAACTCAACGGTTGATTAAGCAAGTTTACTACGACATTCACATTGTTGTTTTTGGTACTAAAATTTGTTATTAGTTACAGGCTACTTTAAGAATAAATTAATTTAAAAAAAAAGCGTAAGTCGTTCCTATACGAGTGAAGAAAGTGGTACAAAGAAGTACTGTGAGCACATTGACAGAACGTTCTAATAACTACGGTATATATAACATAAAAGGTTTTACGTATTTAAAACATAAATAAAATCTATGAAAGCCCCAGTCCCACAGCGCATGTTAGAACAGTTATCCTATACCACAATCTCATGCAAGAATAATGACTTCTATGTTTAGGTATAGTCCGTGCCACATTTCTTGAATAAACTCTATGATTGTTGTATTTGAGCACCTCCGCCACTGCAGCACCCCGTGCCATCTTATGTTCCAAACACACCAAAAAATGCGTACTGTGTGGCGGTAACTATAAGCGTGGGCAGATTAAAGAAATCAGTAAAAATAATCCGTGTAGTTCTGAAAATTGGTACAATTATTCCCTAAGATGCTCAGATGAACATGCTAAAAGTCCCAGAGGGTGGGACACGAGCTGGTGGTGGAGGGAGGAAAGGTCCCTTTTGTCAGTCTTTTGCTAGTACACGTATCATGAATTATTAATAATATCTCTTTAGCTACTTCTACATTAATTATCTACATTGAATTTCCTACAAATTATATCCGGACAATATTATTGCAGGATTAATACTTTAATGAATACGAGAAGTCAAATATAAGATAGATTATAATTCTTGCCAAAATCAACTCAACTCGACCACAGAGAGATCGACGCTTGTTTAAATTTTTTTTCTAGAAAATATTTATATTATTCTCAGGCATACCGAGCACTCACCACATTATTACTGGTGTCCCCCCCCCCCCACCCCACTTTCAGCTCAGGTCCCACCTTCGGGGACTTTTAGTATGTTCATCTGGGAACCTTAATCAAAACTACACAATTAATTTGGTCTGATCATCAATTTTCATGTTAATGTAAACAGGGTATATACTACTAAACTGGCTTATCAGAACAAGAAATTGGTATCCATTCTAGAGATAACAATACATGACCAACAACAGACTTTTCTACAGATGATATAATAAAATGGCACGGCGGCGATTCTGTGTCCCGTTTCATCGAATTTGAAATGGGACACAATACCTAATAACTACGTCACAATTTTCGGATGCTAACCAGTTTGTCTAGTGTATATAGAAGGCATAATATTCTAGGCTCATCGATTGTAAACGAGTTGAAGGAACTTCAATGACATTTCAATTATTAACCCTCAAGTTCCTCTTGGCTCCACTCTCTGGCTATTATTATACTTGGCAGCTTGTTCAACATTAAGTTGTAAGGGTCGTTGTAAATACATGACGCATTATTCAGATTTTGTGTTAAATTCCGCACTGTATAAATATTTGTACGTATAATTGTTCACGCGAAGTATTTATATTTATACAAAGCGGGTAAGCCTTAGGCGCGGTTTATACAGAAGGGACGTGGCGGGGACGTATTTCGGTGGCGGACAATTTAAGTAACACAATATGAACTTTATGTAGTGTTCAATAACGTCGTTTTTGTCTTAAAGGGGAATTGCGCCCGAAGTTATCCGCCACCGCCATACGTCTCCTCCACGTCTGTTATGTATAAGTCGCGCCTTAGAACTAAAAAACCAGTCGAGACGTGGATTTTTAACCAGTGCCATAAATGAATATATGAGTCGAGTTTCCGATTGCATCCGAGGCTAGCATCTCGAAGTCTAGGGTCCGACTGACCTAAACCTCCTAGCTCTAAGAAGAAACCAGTCTCATCATCAATCATCGGATGTCAACCAGATTACTGGTCAGGTTGACTTGACTCCAAAGGTCTTTATTGGACCCTAAATGTCCACATAGAATGTAGAGGAAAATAATGTTCAATTATTTATTGTTCTGAATAGAGCTTGATTAGAAATTCATGTAAAGCTCGTTACAACCTGCACCCCCAAATAAGAACATAATTATTAATTTGGTTCGTTAGTATTTTCAATTTCTGGTAATCTATAGTTGATATTCCCATTGAAATCAATTTCATCGATAAATAAGTTCATTACAACGAAGACCTAGTATTGTAGTCCTTTATGATCGGTCAGATGAAGTACAATATGAAATCAGTGCGTCTTATTGTTTATTTTAATATTAATATAAACTTTATTAAAAACGAATTATAAAAATTCTACAATAATTATTCATAGTCACATTTTATAAATACTGATCAAAACATAAATGTTTGATCGGGAGGATCAAGTCAAATTTACGTCCTCTCGCCCAAACGTACCCATAAGCCCCCTAGACAAGTGGCATATCATTTACCGGTGTTTGATAGAATAGAATGACAAATATATGGGATTTGATGTATCTGACAGTCGATAACACATGTCATAAACGTCAAATCCCATATATTTGTCATTCTATACTACCAAGGCGCATACAATTTGCCACTTGTCTGGAGGGGCAAGGAGAGAATTGGTTCTTTTAAACTATTTTTATCTCCGGAATGGGTCATCATGAGTCGCAGAAACAGGGCAGTTACAAAATACAATATATTTAAGGTATTAAATATATTATTTTCACTTATTTTCAAGCAAGCTCCCTGTTATAATATATCATTTAGAAAAAAAACCTTACATATATGCACCTATGAAAAAATCTTGTTAGGTGACAGACCTTAAAATCAAATGTATTTATCACTAGGAGCTGCTGTGCCCCATACTTCGCCGGCGTGGACTAAGCTCTGGGTATTTATTTGAATAGATAAATTTAATGCAAGTGAGTACACAATGATACTGTCGAATGTTTGCACGAATATAACTCATTGAAATAAAAACACTTTTGACAGACAATCGCAATATCTGCCATTGCCTCCCCGCGATCATGGCTGCAGAAAAATAAACAAAACGTCGAGCTAACTGTTAAAAAGAAGACAATACGAAATAAATCGAGAAAGAATCCTTGAAAAGTAATACACAAAACAAACTCGTGCCACAAATTATTACGACAATAATACGTTATCGCCATGTTAAAATCCCCCGAGTTGGATCACTACATTCAAATTAACCTACATTGTTCAATTTATCGTATTAACTTTTCCACATAAAGCTGAAATTCATGCATCCTTCAGCATAAATGGTGTGTGTACGTTCACATATTATGCGGCGTATATTAATGGATTTCATAATGAGCCCTGAGCCGCAAAATTCAAATTCCTGATTGCTATTTAATTAATATTTGTACATAATAGATGCATTCTATGACCCCGACGGTATTAGCTACTTTATTTATACGAACTGTTAGGGTTGTTAATATTAATATGTTTAATGGAATAAATTTTGGTCAAGAGTACCCGGAAGCGTGCATGAAAATTATTTTGGAAATAAAAGAAGCAAAAGGTCTAAAGATTACAAGTGAAAAGATGTAGCCGCTCACCCCAACAGGAAAAAAATGTTAATATAACTTTTCACATTATTATGAAGGTAAATAATACAAATAATTAATGATGTCACATTCTGAAGAGATGATAGTCTATCAATCTAAATCCAGAATTAGTCCCGCCCAGTAAACGACTAGTTCTATATATTCTGTAGTCCAAGGGCATAAGAGTAATTTAGAAGAAAGGAGAATATTAATTTGTAGCATGTCTCTGGTTTTATTCCTGAAATGAAAAAAGTTAAACATAGAATGCAATCGAAAGACTCTTAAACATAATAATTAAATGAATAGTCAATTTCACCAAAAATCTGTGATACCTCTCAATCGTACGGATCTCCTTATACATATAAAAATATTAGGTCCTTACGTATGAAATTGGCGTTTTGTACGGGAGGAATAAAAAGTCGTTTTTTTTTTTTGTAAAATATATTTAATTAATCAAAGCATGCACCGTTGTTATCTATGCACTTTTGCCATCTTATGGGTAGTTCATTGATCCCTTTACTATAAAAACCATGGGGGCGAGAATCAATAAACTCTTTGAAGGCGGTTTGGACTGCTGCATCGGAGTGGAATTTTTTTCCTTGTAAGAAGTTGTCCAAATTCCGGAAGAAATGGTAATCTGTTGGAGCAAGGTCCGGGGAATACGGTGGATGTTGCAGACATTCCAATTGTAGCTCAGCTAACTTAGTGGTTGTTTGTTGTGCAATGTGTGGTCTTGCGTTGTCGTGAAGCAGCAGTGGCCTAGAGCGATTGACCAATCTCGGTTGTTTAACAGCTAGTTCTTCCTTCATGGTTTGCAGTTGCTGACAATAGATATCTGCCGTAATCGTTTGCCCAGATTTAAGAAAACTGTAGTGAACGACACCGGCGCTAGTCCACCAAACACTTACAAGTAACTTTTTCTGAGTCAATTTTCGTTTAGGGCAGGATTTGGCTGGGTCTCCAGGGGGTTCAGCCATTGCGATGAGCGCTTTCGATTATCGTACAATATCCACTTTTCATCACAAGTAATGATTCGATTTAAAATCCTTTCATTATTGAGTCGGTTGAGCAAAATAACACAGCAGGCGACCCGTGTTTGCAAGTTCGATTCACTCAATTCATGAGGTACCCATCGTTCGAGTTTTTTTACTTTCCCGATTTGCTTCAAGTGGATTAATACAGTTTTGTCACTTACCCCGAAGCCTGCTGCTATCTCTGAAGTGCTTTGTGATGGATCCGCTTCCACAATAGCTTTCAATTCTTCGTTTTTCACATTGATCTCCGGCCGTCCACGGGGTAGGTTCTTAAGGTCGAAATTTCCAGAACGAAAACGTTGAAACCAAAAACGTACCGTGCTGTCTTTAGCGACACCAGCGCCGTACACATCATTAATTCTTCGAGCTGTTGAGTCTACAGCACTGGTGCCACGGTAGAACTCGTACTCGTAAATATACCGATATTTCATGTTTTCCATTGCGCGGTAATAAGCGACGCCAAAGAAAAATAATGAGGAAAATAACAAATGAATTACTGTATTCCAAAGAAAAAAAAAACAGCTAAATGAATTTTTTAATTTGAATTTGGAATTCTTAACCAAAGACACTGGGTCCCCACTACGAACAAATTTTATTAGTGACTAATAAAATATTCTAGATGGCGTTATGTGTATCAATTTAACATAAAATTCTAAATGAACAAGAATTGAATCCTATAAATATTATTTTCTCATAAAACTTTAATATTTGTTCCTCATAAACATATAATAATGAACTTTGAAACCTAATTTCGACAATTTGTTATAATTATGCAGCGCCCTTCCCGTCTTTTATCGGTACTATAATGATACTGCCGATACTGTGCACTACGTTACACACAATAGATGGCGTGTTATTCAATTCTCTATATTTTCACGGCTGTTACTCAAACAAAAAACATATCGAACGAGATTTACTGCAATTAACAATTGATTAGTTTCTTTTTTAATTATTTTAGAAGTATGATT
Organism: Eilema caniola; assembly: GCA_949126895.1. NCBI lineage: Eukaryota > Metazoa > Arthropoda > Insecta > Lepidoptera > Erebidae > Eilema > Eilema caniola. The sequence continues at coordinate 5,151,065 of OX421476.1, forward strand.
AAAACTAACAATTAAAAAGTTACTTCTGTTCTGTATTTTTTTAACGTTTATTGTTGAAGAAAACCGCTGTTTTTATAATCTACGAAATTTCGTAGGTATCGCCCTTTGTTCCGAACATACAACGCCGCCAACTTGTGTGTTAGGGTTGTCACTTTGTCAATGAAAATTAAACAATCCTATAAAACGTTTAGAATGCTTATTTATTTTTAACCCCCCACGCGAAAAGAATAAGTCATAATAATATTATTTGTTTAAAATTAAAAAATTATAAAAACTCTCCCCAGTGTTCTAGGGTACATATTTGTTCATGTTAGTTCACATATTAGTACTTGGGTGAACAAAAGCAAAACGTTGGATTTTTGGCGCCAAAATGTATTTTGTTATTTTTTTTCGCTCGAAGTTATCAATAAGGTTATTAAAATAAGGGAAAATTAGAAGGCACTTGCATAATACCTTCTGAGGGTGTCAAAACTGTCAAACTAGGGACAGCATTTTGTAATGGCGGTCACTATTTTATGGATTGCACCTCAGTTTACCATTAAGCGGGGAGCAGTCAATTTGAAATATTTAAAGCAATTTAAACAAATTAAGAAAAATAACGCTCCTGTGGCGCGCGCCTTGTGTAGGTAATACTAGGTTAGGTAGGTAGTACTAGATAGGTAGGTAGTACCTGCTTCTTACCTATTAGAAATAACGAGGGCTTTTAAACATGCTGAGTACGGATTTGAAAAAAAAAAATGATATTTGGAATATTTCTCGCATATTTCTACTGAAATAATAACGGTAGGTACCTACTTTCTGCCTCATTTTTTAAAGACTACCTATCTACTGGGGTACTTTCTGAGTTGGTGTAGTGTAAATAATGCTACGCCCGGCGCTTGGCCACTTCAATATATGGCCAAATTTCCATAGGAGTGAGCGAGACGGCACTATAGAAAGAGACAGCATGCCTTGACGTCACTGTTCTAGAAGGAATGGAATGAATAGAACGAGACGTCAGGCTAGAAAGAGACAGCATGCCTTGACGTCACTGTTCTAGAACGAATGGAATGAATAGAAAGAGACACAAGACCTAATAGAACCTCCCAGAAAGTTCCTGTCTTTTTCAGAACGTACCTGTCTTTTCTCGATCTTTCGCTACTCGGCCGCGCCCGATATAAAAGGCGAGCTAACAGCCTCCACTCCAGTTAGTCTAAGACTAGTATTCGAAGCGAACAAAGCGATAAAGTGTGTGAAGCTATACAGTGCGATTATACAAGTGACGGTGTGTTGTGTAAGGAAGAGTTTTCGAATTTCTACGCGCTTTGCTGTAATTGAAGTGAAGCTGAATAAAGCCTGCCTTCAACGGTTGTCCTCGCATTTTCTATTTAAACCGATCCCCACGCTCGTAACAACTGATGTCAGAAGCGGGATAGAAAATGCCGATAACGCCGAGAGACGACAGGGAGGGTGTTAAAACCAGAAGCCAGGCCACGGAAGAGGCTGCGGGTACTCCGAGTACGTCGACGGGTGCTTCAAGATCATCATCGGAAATTAACCTGAACGCGATTATGACCTTATTGAAGGAGCAGGCTCGTCACCAGGCAGATCAGGCCCGTCGCCAGGAAGAGCAGGCCCGTCGCCAGGAAGAGCAGGCCCGTCGCCAGGAAGAGCAGACTCTACAATTGAAGGCACAGCTCCAGCAACAACAGGAGGAGCTGATCTGTCGCCAGGAAGAGCAGGCCCGTCACCAGGCAGAGCAGGCCCGTCACCAGGCAGAGCAGGCCCGTCGCCAGGAAGAGCAGGCCCGTCGCCAGGAAGAGCAGGCCTTGCAACTAAAGGTTCAGCTCCGGGAACAACAAGAAGATCTTTTTGCCTTCTTGAAAGAGTCTAAAGCAGAATGGCAAAGAGAAATTCATTCAGTGCAAGACAAAATAGAAAGCCACGAGGAGAAATTAGGAAGTATCGACGAGAAATTTGAGAGTTATGAGGAACGGCTGCAGTCTGTGGCTCAAAACGTAAAAAAATTGGAGACGAAAATAGCTTGCGGAACAGCTGGCTCTGTAACCATTCCATCTGCACAGACTGTCGGAAAGTTCAAAGTACCGCCATTTGACGGGACCTCCTCGTGGACTGCATACAAACTGCAGTTCGAGTCTGTGGCAAAGGCGAACGGTTGGGATAAGGAGCAAGCCAAAACAGCATTAACATTGGGGTTACGAGACCAAGCACTCAGTGTTTTAGAGGCGCTTGGAGGTGAAGTGACTTACGACCGCCTTCTTGAAGCGTTGGAATCACGTTACGGTGATAGTCACTTGGAACATGTCTACCGTGCCCAATTGAAGGACAGAAACCAGCGTCTTAATGAGTCTCTGCAGCAGTGGGCTTTGGAAATAGAAAAGCTCGTGAGAAAAGCTTACCAAAGAGCTTCTTCGTCATTTCTTGACAGCATTTTGGTGCAAGCTTTTATTGACGGGATTAGAGACTTGGAGGTGAGAGCTGCCGTCCGTCTGGGTCACCATGCAACCCTTAAAGATGCTGTTGCTCACGCCCTTGAAGTGGAGGCTGTTCGACATGACCCTCGACGACATAGATTGCGTGAGATCTCAACAAATGAGCAACGTGTGTACCGTCGGGAATTCACACCCAGGTGTTATTTCTGCAAAGAGCAAGGACATATTCGGTCTAGCTGCCCGAAACGGACTCAACAAGGTAATGGCCAAGAACAAACGGCGCGACATCCAGATGCGCCGGAGCAACAGGGAAACGAGTAAACGCCAGGACTGCGGGACGGGTGCTGGCTGGTAGTGTAAAAGTCCCAATTCTGATCTCTCAAGCCAATGATGGAAATAGTCTGGTCATCGAAGGAGGTATTGATGGATCACCGTGCCACCTCACCATTGATACTGGAGCAAGTCGGACCGTGATTAGCTCTCGGCTGGTGAAAAATGTACCTAGAGATCATCTACATCAACTTAAGCATCTCCATCTGCAGACAGCTACCGGCCAGCGCATTTCCGTCCGAGGAGAGCAAGAAGTGGCGTTGGAAGTCGGTGATAAGACCTATTGGCATAAAGTCATCGTCGCTGATATCTTAGATGACTGCATCATTGGATTGGATTTTATGAGAAAATATCGCTGTAAAATCGACGTGGATTGTGGCGTTCTGAAAATTGGGTTCGACGAAATTCCCATGGAAGGTGGCGCATGTGGAAAAGTGTTCTGTGCAAAACGAACTGTACTCCAGCCTAAATCACAGACCCTAGTGCCAATAAGACTACCTCGATATGGCATCAATTCTCATCGCTGTGCATTGGTGGAAAAAGTAGACGGCAGTAGTCCCTGGATACCAGCTCGTACTGTGGTAACAACACCAACCACAGCCGTTATAAGAATTTTAAATATGAGCGACAACGAGTGCGTCTTAAACAAAGGGACACTGCTTGGCACTTGTGAGGAGATCTCGTGGATACGTAGTTGCCAGGGTTCGACCAAAAGCGATGCTACAAGTGACAGAGAATCAACAGTGCTGAAACTACTAGAAGATTGTCGCAATGACCTCAGTAAGGTAGATATGCTGAAGGCGAGGAACATGCTGCTACGTTATAAAAACGTCTTTTCTATGCATGGTGGTGACATTGGCAGAACTGGAGTAGTACAGCATAAAATCGATACTGGTGAGGTAACGCCAATCCGTCAACGACCACGACGTGTACCGATTGCTCGAGAAAAAGAGGTGGAGGAAATGATTGAAGAGATGAAGAAGGACCGTATCATTGAACCCTCGGTCAGTCCATGGTGTTCTCCGGTAGTCCTTGTAAAGAAAAAGGATGGAACCACCAGATTCTGCGTCGATTATCGCCGACTGAATGATGTTACGAAAAAGGATAGTTATCCGTTGCCAAGGATAGATGACACTTTGAACACCTTAAGTGGCATGCAGTGGTTCTCAACATTGGACCTCAAGAGTGGGTATTGGCAAGTTGAAATCAGTCAACGAGATAAGGAGAAAACTGCGTTTTCTACTGGAAAAGGTCTCTGGCAGTTCGACGTCATGCCATTTGGATTATGTAATGCTCCGGCCACTTTTGAGAGATTGATGGAACAAATACTTGCTGGACTGCTGGGAGAAGCCTGTCTGGTATATTTAGATGACATAATCATCATTGGAAAAGACTTCGACGATCACCTCAGCAAACTAGAGCAAGTTTTGACTAAACTACGGGGTGCCAACTTAAAACTCAGTCCAAAGAAGTGTTCACTTTTTAAACGACAAGTGAATTATTTGGGGCATGTTATTTCGAAGGATGGGATACAAACAGACCCTGAGAAGATAAGTGCCGTGAAAGATTGGCCGACACCAAAAGATAAGACGGACGTTCGTGCCTTTTTAGGTCTGTGTTCATACTACCGGCGGTTCGTGAAAAGCTTTTCCGATATTGCGAAGCCTTTGCATCGGTTAACGGAAGAAAAACGGAAATTTAGCTGGGATGAACAATGTGAAGCCGCTTTCAAAGACCTTAAGCGAAGACTCTGTGAAACACCAATCTTGGGTTATCCAGATGCAGAAAATGAGTTCGTCGTCGACACAGATGCCAGCAATACTGGGATAGGAGGAGTCCTGTCCCAGAGAAAAGGAGACAAGGAGGTCGTGATTGCTTACTTTAGTAAGTCTTTGTCTAAACCAGAGAGAAATTACTGTGTTACACGGAGAGAATTACTGGCCGTGGTTAAGACATTGCAGCATTTCAGTAAGTTTCTGCTGGGCCGCAAGTTTTATCTGAGGACTGATCATGCTGCTTTAAAATGGTTGCTACAATTTAAAAATCCAGAAGGACAAGTGGCAAGATGGATTGAACAGCTCCAGGAATACGACTTCGTCATCGAACATCGGAGTGGGAAAGCGCATGGAAATGCAGATGCGCTCTCTCGAAGACCTTGTCCGGTGGAATGTAACCATTGTGTTAGGCAAGAAGCTAAAGACAGTGTAGCGATTAGAATAATAAGGACTGATACTGTCAGCGATGAGTGGAGTAGCGAAGCCATGCAGCAAGCACAGCAAGAGGATCGAGACATCAAGCCTATTCTCGAATGGATAAGGGCAGGAACACCTAAGCCGAAATGGAGTGATGTCTCCCAAATGAGTGCAGCTACGAAGAGCTACTGGGCACAATGGGAAAGCCTTGTGATACACAATGGAGTCCTGTGTAGAAAATGGGAGTCTGCAAACGGGAAAGACTCACATCTGCAGTTGGTTGTCCCAAAGATTAAAATTAATGAGGTTTTGAGATCATTTCATGACGGAACTTCAGGCGGCCATCTTGGTGTGAAGAAGACCTTGATGAAGATTCGTCAACGATTCTATTGGATCCATTGCCGTGAGGATGTTGAAGATTGGTGCAGGAAATGTACATGCTGCGCATCGGTAAAAGGGCCTCATACAAGGAGCAGGGGAGCATTGAAGCTATACAATGTTGGAGCGCCTTGGGAAAGGATTGCATTAGATGTTGCAGGGCCATTTCCTGCATCGGAGTCTGGAAACAAATACATCCTAGTAGTAATGGACTACTTTACTAAATGGCCAGAGGCTTTTGCCATACCTAACCAGGAAGCAACTACAGTCGCGGAAAGACTAGTCACGGAAGTGTTTTGCCGATATGGAGTTCCTCTGGAAATACACAGTGACCAGGGAAGGAATTTTGAATCACAGGTATTTCAAGAAACCTGTAGGATAATGGGTATTCATAAAACCAGGACCACCCCATATCATCCGCAGTCAGACGGAATGGTTGAAAGATTTAACCAAACCTTGGAAAGGCATTTGGCTAAGGTTGTTGAAAGCCACCAGAAAGACTGGGATAGTCATATTCCTTTGTTCTTGTTGTCTTATAGAACAGCGATACATGAAAACACAACGGTGACGCCTGCGTGTGCAAACTTTGGCAGAGAACTGAGACTACCGGCTGATCTACTGACTGGACGTCCTCCAGATTCACCGCAAGAAATCACGGAATATGCTAGTGCATTGCGCGATAGACTAAATGACGTTCACACCCACGTCCGTGAATCTGGGCTCCAGGCAAGCGAAAGAATGAAAACCCGATACGACCGCAACTCTCATCAAGCCGGGTTCGACGAAGGCTCGTTGGTATGGCTACACAATCCGATGCGTCGCAAAGGCAAATCTCCGAAGTTGTCTCCAACCTGGGAAGGGCCGTATAAAGTTGTCACCAGGATCAATGACGTTACATACCGGATACAACGCAACCAGCGAAGCCCCTTGAAGGTTGTACATGTTGACCGACTGGCGAGATACTACGGATCTAATAATGCTCGGGACGAGCATGTCTAAGAAGGGGGTAGTGCTACGCCCGGCGCTTGGCCACTTCAATATATGGCCAAATTTCCATAGGAGTGAGCGAGACGGCACTATAGAAAGAGACAGCATGCCTTGACGTCACTGTTCTAGAAGGAATGGAATGAATAGAACGAGACGTCAGGCTAGAAAGAGACAGCATGCCTTGACGTCACTGTTCTAGAACGAATGGAATGAATAGAAAGAGACACAAGACCTAATAGAACCTCCCAGAAAGTTCCTGTCTTTTTCAGAACGTACCTGTCTTTTCTCGATCTTTCGCTACTCGGCCGCGCCCGATATAAAAGGCGAGCTAACAGCCTCCACTCCAGTTAGTCTAAGACTAGTATTCGAAGCGAACAAAGCGATAAAGTGTGTGAAGCTATACAGTGCGATTATACAAGTGACGGTGTGTTGTGTAAGGAAGAGTTTTCGAATTTCTACGCGCTTTGCTGTAATTGAAGTGAAGCTGAATAAAGCCTGCCTTCAACGGTTGTCCTCGCATTTTCTATTTAAACCGATCCCCACGCTCGTAACAATAATGAATTTATATAATTTTGCCACAGGCATTTTTCCAGTTTCCACTGGAGTTAGAACTCTTAAAATTACTTTTTCAATCGGTAAGTACCGGGTTTTGGAGCTTAGACCCCCGGTGGCCGACGCCCGACTGAGAATTTGTATCCAAATTAGTATTCTTTCTACTTTTGCACAACCCTGGGTGACCGTTCTTAACATTTGAAGTTATAAGCGATATTAGCCAGGTCGGTGGGTCGGATGGGTGACCGTGAAAATAACAAGAAGGTAGGTAGGTATCTACGTAATACCTTTTAGTTAAACGGCTTTATTAATTGAAAGTATGACATCTCAGGCAGGTATATTGTCGTCTGAAAAGACACACGCCTTCCTACTTACCTACCTACCTATCAAATTTAATATCAGATCAATTACTCAACAGGAATAGGGTAACATTTATACCTAAGTACATAAAGCGAACTTAATAAAATGTATCTACATCAAGGTAGTCAGTAGTAGTAGTACCTACCGCACATACAACGACACACGGCGACGAGCCAAGCAAGCGGATGATATACCTACCTATAACGAGCTCCTATGAGACGACTTTCTCGCTTCTACACGAATATCGCAAATGCGAAATGGCAATCGTTAAAGAAAGTTGGAGCCCTTCGAAGACCGATGTCAAATCTCTCATAGGATTGGTGACTTGGTGACCATTCCTCAATTAAAGAATTTTTGTTGAAAGATTCCATTAGCTCCATTAGCTCTTCTACTGTCCTAACAGTAGGGGTAGGACCCGTAGGTCAGACGGTAGTCGGTCAGGTAAAATTTAAGGAGTCCGAGTCATTTTGAGTTATTCGTACACCCCCACTGATAAACGGATGGGACTCTAGCGCAAGCTTTCTTCTTGAGGATAGTAGGTCAAACGGCAGTCGCTAATGTAAAAGTCAAGGGGCTGAGTCATTTTGAGCTATTCGTACCACCCACTGATTAACGGATGCGAGTCTGGTGCAATTTTGCTTCTTGAGGATAGTAGGTCAAACGGCAGTCGCGCATGTAAAAGTCAAGGGGCTGAGTCATTTTGAGCTATTCGTACCACCCACTGATTAACGGATACGAGTCTGGTGCAATTTTGCTTCTTGAGGATAGTAGGTCAAACGGCAGTCGCTCATGTAAAAGTCAAGGGGCTGTGTCATTTTGAGCTATTCGTACACCCACTGATTAATGCATGCGACTCTGACGCAAGTTTTCTTCTTGAGGATAGTAGGTCAAACGGCAGTCGCTAATGTAAAAGTCAAGGGGCTGAGTCATTTTGAGCTATTCGTACCACCCACTGATTAACGGATGCGAGTCTGGTGCATTTTGCTTCTTGAGGATAGTAGGTCAAACGGCAGTCGCTCATGTAAAAATCAAGGAGCTGAGTCATTTTGAGCTATTCGTATCACCAACTGATTAACGGATGATGCGGCTCTGGTGCAAATTGGCTTCTTGAGGATAGTAGGTCAAACGGCAGTCGCTCATGTAAAAGTCAAGGGGCTGTGTCATTTTGAGCTATTCGTACACCCACTGATTAATGCATGCGACTCTGACGCAAGTTTTCTTCTTGAGGATAGTAGGTCAAACGGCAGTCGCTCATGTAAAATTCAAGGGGCTGAGTCATTTTGAGCTATTCGTACCACCCACTGATTAACGGATGCGAGTCTGGTGCATTTTGCTTCTTGAGGATAGTAGGTCAAACGGCAGTCGCTCATGTAAAAATCAAGGAGCTGAGTCATTTTGAGCTATTCGTATCACCAACTGATTAACGGATGATGCGGCTCTGGTGCAAATTGGCTTCTTGAGGATAGTAGGTCAAACGGCAGTCGCTCATAAAAGTCAAGGGACTGAGGAATTTTGAGCTATTCGTACACCCACTGATTAATGCATGCGACTCTAATGCAAATTTTCTTCTTGAGCATAGTAGGTCAAACGGCAGTCGCTCATGTAAAAGTCAAGGGGCTGAGTCATTTTGAGCTATTCGTACCACCCACTGATTAACGGATGCGAGTCTGGCACATTTTGCTTCTTGAGGATAGTAGGTCAAACGGCAGTCGCTCATGTAAAAGTCAAGGGGCTGAGTCATTTTGAGCTATTCGTACCACCCACTGATTAACGGATACGAGTCTGGTGCAATTTTGCTTCTTGAGGATAGTAGGTCAACGGCAGTCGCTCATGTAAAAGTCAAGGGACTGAGTCATTTTGAGCTATTCGTACCACCCACTGATTAACGGATACGAGTCTGGTGCAATTTTGCTTCTTGAGGATAGTAGGTCAAACGGCAGTCGCTCATGTAAAAATCAAGGAGCTGAGTCATTTTGAACTATTCGTACCACCCATTGATTAACGGATACGAGTCTGGTGCAATTTTGCTTCTTGAGGATAGTAGGTCAAACGGCAGTCGCTCATGTAAAAGTCAAGGGGCTGTGTCATTTTGAGCTATTCGTACACCCACTGATTAATGCATGCGACTCTGACGCAAGTTTTCTTCTTGAGGATAGTAGGTCAAACGGCAGTCGCTCATGTAAAATTCAAGGGGCTGAGTCATTTTGAGCTATTCGTACCACCCACTGATTAACGGATGCGAGTCTGGTGCATTTTGCTTCTTGAGGATAGTAGGTCAAACGGCAGTCGCTCATGTAAAAGTCAAAGGGGCTGAGTCATTTTGAGCTATTCGTACCACCCACTGATTAATGGATGCGACTCTAGTGCAATTTTGCTTCTTGAGGATAGTAGGTCAAACGGCAGTCGCTCATGTTAAAGTCAAGGGGCTGAGTCGTTTTGAGCTATTCGTACCACCCACTGATTAATGGATGCGACTCTAGTGCAATTTTGCTTCTTGAGGATAGTAGGTCAAACGGCAGTCGCTCATGTAAAAGTCAAGGGGCTGAGTCATTTTGAGCTATTCGTACCACCCACTGATTAATGGTTGCGACTCTAGTGCAATTTTGCTTCTTGAGGATAGTAGGTCAAACGGCAGTCACTCATGTAAAAGTCAAGGGGCTGAGTCATTTTGAGCTATTCGTACCACCCACTGATTAACGGATGCGAGTCTGGCACATTTTGCTTCTTGAGGATAGTAGGTCAAACGGCAGTCGCTCATGTAAAAGTCAAGGGGCTGAGTCATTTTGAGCTATTCGTACCACCCACTGATTAATGGATGCGACTCTAGTGCAATTTTGCTTCTTGAGGATAGTAGGTCAAACGGCAGTCGCTCATGTAAAAGTCAAGGGGCTGAGTCATTTTGAGCTATTCGTACCACCCACTGATTAATGGTTGCGACTCTAGTGCAATTTTGCTTCTTGAGGATAGTAGGTCAAACGGCAGTCGCTCATGTAAAAGTCAAGGGGCTGAGTCATTTTGAGCTATTCGTACCACCCACTGTTTAATGGATGCGACTGTCGTGCAATTTTGCTTCTTGAGGATAGTAGGTCAAACGGCAGTCGCTCATGTAAAAGTCAAGGGGCTGAGGCACTTTGTTTTGAGCCGTTCGTCGTGCCGGAACAAAATGGCGAGAGTAGGAACCTAGTCATATTTATTCGTGTATATAGGTGCATAGATACCTACATACGATATTTACATATTCTTGTCCCATTCTAGGTATGCCGACGTCCCACGTCGTTCATAAGTACATATGTAAGGCGAGATTGCTTATGTCGTACTCGACATATACGCGGTGCATCCGCGACGGCTTAGTCGGTTCGAGTTCGAGTCCGTCATGTCCACCGACCACCGCGCCGTGTCGCCGCGCCAGCCGCCGGTGATAACAGTTATGTTGAACTCGACTGGATATACCTAGTCTGGCATGAGGTGTGCGTTTTTAATCGGTTCGAGTTCAACGTAACCACCAAAAATGACACAAAATTCGTACTCAGCACACCTACTCAAAAACAAGTTAGACCATACCCGTATTGCAATATTGTATAAATTGGACATTGATTAACATCTAATTCATACTCAGCATACAAGAAATGTGAAGTACCCGATTGCAAGTTTGAAGATGCGATCTATATTATTTTACCTCTTTGGTAATTTATATTATTACTAGCTATTGCCCGCGGCTCCGCCAGCGTGGATGTCCGTTATCGCGGACTGGGGTATGTAAAATAAATAGTAGCCAATTCTTAGACTTCGGTCGAGCCGTTTCGGAGGAGTATGGGAACGAACATTGTGACACGAGAATATTAGATTAATTATTTATACTTCTTGACAAACTATAGCACACCACCATCTAGAAGCTATTACTGCGAAATGTAGACTGAACCTCGGGATATTTCGTTGACATCTAGTGGTGAAAAATAATATTTAAAAATAATGCGCAAAATAGCCCAAGTTATGGTGGTCTAATTTTTTTGTAAGGAATGGGGTATCTATACTTTAGTATTATGTTATCTGTGCCCATATTTCAATTTTCTACCTACAGCGCGGCGGCCATATTGGAGGCCAAAAATGACGTCAAATTCGAACTCAGCATACTCGAAAACTCATTAAACCACACCCATATTGTAATTTATCTAGGACACCGCGGCAGCTATATTGGATCCCAAAAATGACATCAAATTCACACTCAGCACACTCGAAAACCTATCAAACCATACCCATGTTGCAATTTTCTACCGACAGCGCGGCGGCCATATTGGAGGCCAAAACTGACGTCAAATTCGAACTCAGCATACTTGAAAACCCATAAGACCATACCCATATTGCAATTTAGCTAGGACACCGTGGCAGCCATATTGAATTCCAAAAATGACATCAAATTCACACTCAGCATACTCAAAAACCTATTAAACCATACCCATATTGCAATTTTCTACCTACAGCGCGGCGGCCATATTGGAGGCCAAAACTGACGTCAAATTCGAACTCAGCATACTCGAAAACCCATTAGACCATACCCATATTGCAATTTAGTTAGGAAACCGTAGCGGCCATATTGGATTCCAAAAATGACATCAAATTCACACTCAGCATACTCAAAAACCTATTAAACCATACCCATATTGCAATTTTCTACCTACAGCGCGGCGGCCATATTGGAGGCCAAAACTGACGTCAAATTCGAACTCAGCATACTCGAAAACCCATTAGACCATACCCATATTGCAATTTAGTTAGGAAACCGTGGCGGCCATATTGGATTCCAAAAATGACATCAAATTCACACTCAGCATACTCAAAAACCTGTTAAACCATACCCATATTGCAATTTTCTATCTACAGCGCAGCGGCCATATTGGAGGCCAAAACTGACGTCAAATTCGAACTCAGCATACTCGAAAACCCATAAAACCATACCCATATTGCAATTTAGCTAGGACACCGTGGTGGCCATTATGGATTCCAAAAATGACATCTAATTCGTTATCAACACACTCAAGAACCCTCTTATCTGGCAAACGAGGGTATTACCCTTTTTTCTTGCGAAGATCCGCTGTGGAAAAAGCCCGATTGCGAGTTTGGAGATGCGGTCTATACTAACATCATTCACAGTCAATCTTCTTAAATAAATAGTAGTAATATTGTGCCTACCTATGTTTATTTATATTGTCATTTATGTATGACACTTCTCATCGTTGAAAATATAGTACACCACCATCTAGCAGCTACTACTGTAAAACGTAAGCTGAACCTCGGGCTATATTGTTGACATCTAGTGGCGAATATTAATATTTAAATTTAGCCCGTAAAATTGCCCGAGTTATGATGGCCTCATTTTTTTGTATGGGATGAGGTATCTGTACTTTAGTATTATGTTATCTGTGCCAAAGAGGAGATATTTCAGATCAAATTGATCAGTACGACAAAACGCTAATTTCATACTTTTTTTTTTTTTTTACGTGCGTGAAATCCCCACGGATACCCACCCCTCCGTAGCCGAAGGGGTAGGTTATGTCGGACTCGAACCGACTAAACCGCACGCCGTCTGTGGGTCGATGTGCTAGGCCGGAGGTGAGGTTGTCTTTTGACATATCCCTCGCACCCCGGCTGACCCAGGGCCATTCCTCTCGGTCTGGCCCTCCTCGGGAGGGGGGACCACGCGGTCCCCGACTCGCCCCCGGTATGGGGGGGGCGCGCATCGTCCTACGATGCACGCCGCCGCCGTGGCCTGCTTCTGCTAGGGTGACGAGCGGCTCCACCCGTCACCCTCAGGCCCGCGCTCATGGGGGGCGGAGGTCGGTTTGCGCCCTCCGACGCCCGAGCCGCCTTCAAACGCGGCCAGCGATGTCCGCGAGTCTTTCTCGCTCGCTGCGCCGCGCCCGCTCTGCTGTCTCCTTCACGAGCATGACCTGCTCGCAGAAGGAGGCGCTGGCCGCCCACGCATCCGCGCAGCGGACCATCGCCGCGAGCAGGGTGGAGAGCGTGAGCACTCTCACCCCCAGGGCCGTCACAAGCTCCCGCCTCGGCGCTTCAAACGCCGGACACTCGGTGAGCGTGTGCAGCCCCGAGTCCACGCTCGCGTCGCAGTGATGGCACTCGGACGTTGGCTCTATGCCAGTCAGATGCAGGTACCGCCCGAAGTTACCGTGTCCGGTAATGACCTGCGTCTGACGGTACGAGAGGCCACCGTGTGGCCTCTCTAGCCACTCCCCCATGATGGGTCTTACCGCCGCAATCACGGCGTGCCCTGCGCGTGGTTGCTCAAGTCGTAGCTCCCACTCGGTCACCATGGCCCTGTGGAGCCGGGACTTCTCGGCCCGAATTTCTTCGGGCTCGGGATCGAGTCCCCGCTCCCGCGCCTCCTTTCGGAACCGATAGAGTGCCGAAAGGGTCCTCGCTTCCAGGATCCACGGTGGCGATCCGGCCAGGAGACTCGCCGCTTCAAAGGATATCGTGCGGTACCCCCTGATGGTCCTGGAGGCCGTCGTCCTCTGCGCCGCGTGGAGCAGAGGTAGGAATCTGGCCCCCAGGGTGTCCGCCCATACGGGGCACCCATATAGGGCCATGGACCGCACGACACCCGCGTAGAGTCTCCTGCAGGAGTCCTCTGGGCCCCTCAAGTTGGGCAACAGCCTGCCCAAGGCATTCGCCGTTGCCACCAACTTGGGGCGCAGACTTCGGAAATGTTCTCCGAAGTCCCATCGACCGTCAAGCACCAGCCCCAGGTATTTCAACCGGGGCTTGATGTCGATGGGAGTGCCTCCCACTGTAAGGCTGGCTCCCGGGTCTGGCCTGCGCCGAGGGCCATGAAAGAACATGGCCTCGGACTTGTGCAGAGCCACCTCGAGACCCAGCCACCGGATTCGTTCCATAACTTGAGCAACCGCGGTCGTGCCCCTCAGGGTCGCCTCGCGGTGTGTAGCCCCGCCCACCGTCACCAGCGTGTCGTCCGCGTAACACGTGACGGTGGCACCGTACGCGAGGTCACCGCGAAGCATCCAGTCGTAACCGATATTCCACAGCAGCGGCCCCAGGACCGATCCCTGTGGAACACCGCACGACATCTCGCGCCTACCGACTCCGGTCGAACTCGGGTAGACGACGGCTCTCCCCGTCAGGTATGCCCCGACTATGCAGCGGAGGTAGAGAGGCACATCGTGATACACGAGCGCCTCTCTGACGCAACTCCAGGGCAAGGTGTTAAACACGTTGGAGATGTCCAAGGACACCGCCAACATCACCTCGCCCCGAGCGACCGCATCCTCCGCCAGAGTCCTCACACGCATGATGACGCTAATTTCATACGTAAGGACCTAATATTTTGAAAAAGCAAATATTTTAAAAAAGAAAATATTTTGAAAAAGGAACGTGAAATTAAACAATACTTTTGATTTCGTTTACTTTCGCTAATCTATTCTCGTACTTAATGTGTTTTTGTTACATAAGAGCGCTCATTAGTCATTTCGTACTAACGAGCTGTTTGCCAAACGGAGAATTTGCCTTTCTGACTTTTCCTGTTCAATATTAGCGATTGATGTACATTTCAGTGATTCGTTTGCTGAAATTACATGGGACGTATTATCTATGTATGCCTACTAATTATATGAACTCTTCGACCAGTGTATTCTACCTGTTATGATGTACATTGCCGAAACGCAGTCGCACATTAAGGGTCAGTTTAATTCAGACGGAAAATGCTCACAGTTTTTAGTGGTAATACAATTTCAACCTTATTCTATTGTGAAAAAGCTTAATAAAGTAACCAATCACTCTTACTGGATAAGATTTAATGCTGTACACTATTTTCAGCCTCGTTAAACGAATTGATATTCAATTGAGACTTACAAACATCTCGACCATTTTGCCGCCAGATTTACCATAAAGATATGACTTCGAAGCCGACCGCATAAAACAACTTCGGACGCATGCAGCACATACAGTACATATATTACTTGTAAAACTACGATACGTATAAAGAAGACCATTCATAAGTCGAAATGATATAACAATATAATCACCACCAAATTAAAGTAGGTAGTATACCTACTCAGTATAATAAATAAATAGTAGTAGGTAGGTATTTCATTTTATTTATTTCTGTCAAACTAAGTCTGTAAGAAATGTTATTTTGTCTAGTTTATTCTCTGTGTTAATATGGGTTTTTCTCTTTATTGATATAATATTACGCATGCTGGTTATCCGTAATTGGTAAATGAACTTCACACGCTAAACAAGTCTTATATGTTACGCATTAGCTGTGCATAAACGTTAAAAAAAATTATAACGCGTATCTACTGCGTGGGTTGGCAATTGTCGTTTACGGTCTATGCGGTCAACTCCACTTAAGAACACTCCACCACCACACAATATCTCAATATGGATGAGATATAGCCATGATAAGCTGACGGAGCTATTTTCAAATTATCCCCCGTCTCCTTTATTTTTATAGCATAGAGGGATCAATTTTGTCGAATGCTCTATCGATATGAGGTTTCGATTTGCAATATCTATATCAGAATAAATTACGTAATCAGTAATGCAATTTATGATTCCGTCTATACTGACCGAGTGGAAGTAAATTTGGAATATTGGTCTTCAACATATTTTCAAGAAGATAGATGTTTGTTACTCGGTGACGTAAAAAGGGCTCGAGGGATTTAGCTTAAACTTTGAACATACATATAGTACAAACGGAAATAGAACATAGGCTACTTTTTACTATGGGAATATTATATTGTCATGGGTAAATAAAATAAATAAATAAAATACTGAGAACTACTAAGTATAAATATGTAAACGTACCTATTGTGACTTTTCCTAAACGAAATACTTTGGATAAATTTGGATAAATTCATCAAAAACGTCGTGGGAATGGATAATAAAAGCTATTACTAAACCATACGCACATATAAAATGAATAAATGCTGAAACAACATATCAAGGCCAGGTAATTTGACATTATGCCTCTCTGAATAATATCCCACGCAGTTCAAGATAATTATTTTTAACGATTGGTCATTAACAAAATAATTTTCATTTTAATATTCAAACCTGGTCGTGGAACTGATATTTGCAATCATCAAATAAATGGCATCAATATTTAAAAACGGACGAGCTCTGAAGTCTGAACTGTGCTTCTCTGCATATTGAATAAACTGGCCATGTGTGAGTCGGACACTCGAACTAGGGGTTATACTAGGGGTTAGGCAACTAGGGGCACACTAGGCAACTAGAAGCCCATAACCGAATTAAACTGAATTGCAATTCCTTACCAGCACACGTCTTTCCTTCTTGGTACAGTCCCGGATCCTTCAAGTGGGCAAAAACATCCATCGAGGCCGTTAATTTAGGGGTCACTACACCCCAGCTTTCCATCAGGCGGGGTGCAGTCAATTTGATGACCTACATGTTCTAAAAAAGGAGAAAATTTAACTTTACTATGAAAAATTGTGATTCACAAAAAATGGAAGATGCGAAGAAAATATTGAAAGGACAGTGATTGCTAGATTGCGAAAAAAAACGTGAACGTAGTTATTATGTATGTATCTTATTTACAATATTTACTTTCATATATTAGGTACATAAATATCATGGCTTTTATAACTTAGTTTAATGAATAAAAAAGATATACCAACTCATTTACTCTACACTCATTTTACGAAAAGAATTCAATATCGCGTCATGTTACCGTCTGGTACAAGATAAAAGCGAAAATTTCCTTAACAAAAATGATAAAATAACGGTTACATAACTATTCTAAAAATATGATACAAATAATATATCGCCGAAAATATTTGCCTGAAAAGTAATGAAATACATATTTCTTCTTTTCTTCCAATTCATTCAAGAACGAAAACAAATGTTTCTGCCATTATAATTTTCACTCTAAAAAGTAAAATTAAAGTACTTTGTAACCTTTCATGAGCTTAGATAATAACTTAAGAGATCGATATTCTTAGCAATCCAATAGGAGAGGCCTATGTTCAACAGTGGACAATGTGCGGCTGATATGATCATGATGATGACGATGCCTAACATCCTACTATCACTATTACAGTTTAGCACATATGCTTACACACTGCAAAAAATAACATGATTACTAATTAATTAACCTATTAAAGTTATAAGTAATCACAGCCGAACGATTCTTGCAATCTTATGGTGGCACTTCACATGGCTATTTGTATTTGCGTATTTAACAAAATACTACTAACGACCAATAGCAAACACAAATAGGCATGTGAAGTGCCACTAAAACATATCGCATTACGAGCACGGCTTTATAATTATAATAATTAAAGCTTTATTTCAGACCTTGATCTATACAACTGTTAGCAATACAAAACATTTATAAGCTATGTTAATACGTTATTCTGTCACTAAGATAATTAGGACGTGTCATCATGATACAGACCTGCCGCCAATTCAAATTGAAAATTACATTCATCATAATATTTAAAATCACAATCAAAGTCAAAAATTTGAATCAAAATTGAAATAAAATTATCTCATCAAACTCAAAATTAAATTGATTAATAAGACAAATACAATTATATTTATTTATATATATATTTATATATATTTTTATATATATATTTATATTGCCCTCTCCTTTTCTATGTAGGACACCACGTGCACAGCTTAGATATCATCCGCATATGGTGCAGAATATTCCATCAAGAACCAAGATACATTTGGACGACTGCTCTAAAATAGTTTGCGTCAATTTTATTTTTTCTTATTCATGCCAATGTCAAAATTATTATCCAATATACAAAGTTCGCGATTTGATTGCCAAACTCCTCCGAAACGGCTCGACCGATTCTCTTGAAATTTTGTGGGCATATCGGGTAGGTCTGAGAATCGGCCAACATCTATTTTTCATACCCTGATTCGCGAAAACCGACATCCACGCGGGCGGAGCCGCGGGCGACAGCTAGTAAAATATAAAAATTGAAATTGAGCACTCGGTTAATAACAAAAGTCGTTATACTTCCAATTGGCTGTAAGAACTGGAAAAATACTTTAAAAAATGCAAAATAACATGCGAGTTACCATTATTCATGGCCAGATTTTCATATCCAACCCTAAATGACTGAATTATTTATGAAATCTAGTAACCTGTTTCAGCCAAATATCATCGAGATCCGTTTATAAATAACGCGACATCAAATTTCCCCTTTTTTCTACCTCATTTTCTTCCTATCAAAAAAAGCTTTCGACAAAAGTTGAGTTTTAAGTCAAAGAACATGTGAGCAAAGTTTGGTGAAAATCGACAAACTGAGATACGGACAATAGTAAAATCGGCAACCTTGTCGAAACGAAGACTCTCACTCGCTTCCTAGATGAAAACCTCCCTTTAATTTTATTCTTTCTTAAACGCTTACGCTCATAAATTAACTCAATTACATTATACGCGCCACAGAAGCGCGGGCGCTTCGTACCAAAATAATTTTATGTGCAATAAAAAGCCTTTTACTTGGCGCGTAAAACACCACCGTCCTGACGAGTCTCACTCGTTTTACAATGTTTGACGTGATTTTAGGGACATGTTGCCTGTTGAATCGTCGACGTTAGACCACGACGTACACATTACAAAAAAAAATTAAAGGATTATTAATTTTCCGTAGCCAATAATTGAAAACGGAACTGCCTAAGACTCCATTATCTGTCTATCTGTATAACTATCACGGTTGTATCTCATGAGACGTGACCGTGAGTTAGATAATTGAAATTTTGACAGATGATGCTTTTGTGTTGCCGCTATAACAACAAATACACGTGGTGTACGTATACTGGTATAGTATCACTTAGTGCGCGAGTCTAACTCACATTCGGCGTATTTTATTTCAACTTTGGTAAACTTTAACATCAATAGTACCTATGTAATTAAACTTCAATAAGCTATTCTTGACCTGATAATTTACAACAACCATTACAAATCCTTAGGTTTACGTCTCTAAGAAAAAAGCGGCCAAGTGCGAGTCAGACTCGCCCATGAAGGGTTCCTTAGCAGCAAGTATATAACATAATATAAATGTTCTTGGAGGATTACGATTTAGAACGTATTACAAAAAACTAGTAACTAGATCTCTTTCAAACCAATTTTCGGTGGAAGTTTATATGATAACACATCATATAATACACCATATTTTTTTTTATAATACACCATATTTTACTTTTATCTTTCTCTTATTTTAGAATAATGTCCCCCCCCCCTGTAATTTTAGTTACAGGGGGGGGACACATTTTACCACTTTGGCAGTGTACCTCGCGCAAACTATTCGGTTTAAAAAAAAATAGAGATACATCAATATCATTTTTTAAGACCTATCCATAGATAGTTTTAGAGTTTGATGAAAAATTGAGTTTCAGTTCTAAGTAAATTTATTGTTTTTGTTTTCTATTTTTCTTTGAAAATCTTAATACTGTTCACAGAAACATCTACTTACCAAGTTTCAACAGCATAGTTCTTACAGTTTCGGAAAAAAGACGCTGTGACTTACGAACGGACAGACATGACAAATCCATAAGGGTTCCGTTTTTTTCTCATTTGGCTACGGAACCCTCAAAACAAAGTCGATTTTTATTTTACTGTGTTTTTCTTGACATTTATTACCTCATAAAGTCTGTGAATTAAACCAAGCTTTAAAAACATTCGATTACCATGTGAGCGGTAATTATGTTTAGTTAAAAGTTTCCGTTCGACATACTTCGATACTTCGAAATGTGTCGATGATGTTATAAGCTAATTAATTGAAGAATCTTACTAATATTGTAAGTGCGAAAATTTGGATGGTTAAAGTTTCGATGGATGGATGTTAATTATTGTGAAAGATTGGCTGAATGAATCTGGACGAAAGATGGGAATTATATTATAGTCCAGAATAATATAGCACTAGGCAAAGGTTTGTAAAAATTAGGAGAACAGCCTCTGTACCGCGGCGGTAGTAAACGTGACTGCTACGCAGGAGGCGCAGGTTCGATTCCCGCTCACTGTGAATATTTGTATGCATGAGTATGGGTTTTGTATTGGTTTGGTCGTGCTTCGGGAAGAACGTTAAGCCGTCGGTCCCGGTTGCCATACAAACATCTCTGGCAATCGTTATGGGTGGTAGGATACCTTAACAGTTCAAAAACTGATCTAACTAAAATGTTTCGATATCGCCAATGGTTTATGTATGTCAGTGGCAGTCGCTTCACGAAAAATATCAAAGTTTAGCTCAACGGGCAGTAAGACTAGAAAAAGCGGGCCCCGAATTTTGAGTTGAAAGCTTCAGCGCAGCCACGTATAACAGCTAGTATTAATAATAATTTGTTTATTGTCGGTAAACTTATTTGAAAAGTTATTCTTGAAGAAGTTCTTCAATTTAAGTTCAAAAATACATTTCAATTGGTTAAGCAGGACTGCAGAAACTTCGGACTGTTATCAAAAGGGAACGTGACTTAGAAAGCACTCAGTCCGTCTGACCCACCACAGACGAGAATCTTAATTAATTAAATTACTGCTGAACTAAACAAATTTTGTTAATTGGTAGTTTATGTGAGAAAGAGTATTTACTCAGTCGTGAATTATTTTTACATTAGTGTATGTTAAAATTATCAACGTCTGATTAGATACAAGTATTTACTCTTTCCTAGATAAACTACCAATTATATTTGTTACTAGCTGACCCGGCAAACTTCGTACCGCCTCAGAATCAATAAAAAAGTTACAATTTTTAATAATTTCTTACTGTTTAAACCTTCCCTGGACATCCACAAATATTTCAAGACGGCAAATTTTTAGCCAAATCGCTTCAGCCGTTCTCGAGTTTTAGCGAGACTAACAGAATTGCATTTCATTTTTATATATTATAAGAGAAAAAGAAAATATTGGTTAACGTATATTTGGTTGATAAATTGTATATTCCTTGTCATACGCAAGATATTTATAAACTGTTAAAAAATTGATTTATTGGTAAAAAAAATATAGAAATGGCGCACATTGGACAAGGGCTTTGTGCAGCAGTGAACTGCGGTAAGTGAATTGATTGATTGATAGATAATAAATACTATTT
Source organism: Eilema caniola (assembly GCA_949126895.1). Taxonomy (NCBI): domain Eukaryota; kingdom Metazoa; phylum Arthropoda; class Insecta; order Lepidoptera; family Erebidae; genus Eilema; species Eilema caniola. The sequence goes on from OX421476.1 coordinate 5,172,392, forward strand.
TGTACTACATAAAACTGGCACTTTAGAGAACAGGGGGCCATTTTTCATTTCTTCCTTATAGTTTGGCTTTTACTGGAGCAACTCTCATCTGATCTCCCATCCACGAGAAGAAAGCTTGAGCCAGAATCTCGTCTGTTAATAAACAAATATGCAGAATCGCAGGTAAGACTTGGGCTTGGACCCCTGAAACCAGATAGGGACACTGTGGTTGGTAAAGCGTTGCCTCCAAAGCAAAAATGTCCCAGTGACAACCGAGATACGACGGAAATGCCTTATGATGGGCCACTTTATACCCCGGTATCACGAAAAAATACTAGTTTAGGCCCTGATGGTCTTAATGGGGTTCCAAACATCCAAATTTATGAGGAATATCTGTATATATTGGTTTATAACAAGTGTTTCTAGTACCCATGGATATAGAAATGTATATTCCCATTAATTCCATTACTGGGCCATAAAAATATTTTACTGTCCTATATATAACCTTATATATAATTATATTGTTCTCGAGGTCACCTTGCAATTAGATGTAATGTATATTTACGAGCCAAACGACCTATTTTGCCGCAAAAACAGCTTGTGTGGATCCGTATAAGTGGGTTTAATCCCAACGTGCTTCGCGGGTTAACTGGGGATTTGTTTTTGATAATATATTTTGATATATCGCACCAGCTATCAAAGGCTGGACCCGGGAATAACGTACCTGGGTATGGTACACCCGAGTTATATATTTACATAGATAATATACTTAGAAAATATGTATATTAGGTATGTAAATATATAACTCGGGTATAACCCGTCAGTACTAAATGAAAAATGTGAGATAGGCACAGATTTTTCTGTAGTTCATCAGAGAAAAATTTAACTTGAGTAGTCACTATAGTTTTATTCGAATCCACTTACCTTGGTGTCAGCCGGTTCCCGCAGCTTATGTACACTCGATAAAGGAGATAATTACTACGATGAACAAATGTGACTGTTTCTTCTTTATCACTGTACGTTTGCAACACCTGAGGCCCCTATCAAACCCTTCTAATCTTCTTCTTGAAGACCTCTATATTAAATTTGCTTGAGAAACAACAGGAAGATCATTCCACATCAGTTTTGTGGAGTATGTTCGCAGCGCGCCTTATGCGATGTTAACAGCAATATTTACGACCCAGTTAATATACACGCTCACTACTTTAAGGATAATATATTAGTACTGGTTATAACCAGTTCTTTTAAGAAAGTACCTCACTTATTACCTCTCTAACTAATCAACTATATAACAAATTAATACCCACATGATGCCCACAGCTACATCCTATTATCGCAACACTCCATAGGCAGAGAATTTATTGTGAAGGAGACAGCAGCGCAGGCGCATCGCAGCGAGCGAAAGAGACTCGCGGACATCGCTGCCCCCGAGAGGAATGGCCCTGGGTCAGCCGGGGTTCAAGTCGGTTCGAGTCCGACATAACCTCCCCATCTGGCTACGGAGGGAGAAGGTTTCCGTGGGGATTTCCCGCACGTAAAAAAAAGGCAGAATTTATTCTCGCACTTTGCGACCGGAAACGGGGTGAATTAAAACTTAGTTTTAATTCACCCCAAAAAGTATCTCGCATTCAAACTCGGAACCAGGATTCATGATTACTGTCATCAAATATTAACGCCTTATTTAGTTTAGTTCAAATTTCGAAAGAAACTCAATAACATGAATCTCTCAAAAACTACTATCGAAATAAAATATTTACTCGTTCGCTAAAAATTTCAATTCCGTTCATTCCACGGCCATGCTCAATCACCTGTAATACAGTTAAAACGATTTTAATATCCTTTTCGGTTTGTATATTTTATGATCATTAACGCAAAATAAATAGCCTTAAAAGCCTTTGGATAAAACCCCAATTTACCTTATTGGCCTGCAAACCCTTTCTCAAAGGAAAGAGTAATCGTTTCAAAAATTCGCTATTGTTTCCTTCAGTCACTGTAAAAGATTTATTACCTCGAACAATAAACCCTTTTTGTAATGCATTAGTTTTAGTTCCTAGGGCACAATTATTAAGACCCGGTGAATTGCGCTATAACTTCAGATTTTCATTCTGTTACTTTTCTTTAAGCATATGGCAACATTACATACTTACAGATACAATGTTTGATAAATAACTCGTGTGGAGTACTCGAGTCAAAATCGCCTAAAAGTTGGTAACCGTAATGATTGACGGATGAGAATCAGTTCTTAAAAATCCTTTCTCAAAACGGTTGAAGCTGTTTTTAAATTAGTTATTTAACTGACTAGTCAAATTAGTTACTTTTTACTAAACTCCAAAACGGTAAGTTATAAGGAAAATTGTATGAAAATTTTATTTGTGACGTCATAATATTTAATAGTCTAATTATTTACTTTAGAATAAGAACCGACGCAACTGCTATCACTCTTTAACCATTCATAATATCATAAGTTCAGCTAAATATTGTTTCTTAATAACTTTTTTTTTTTTTACGTGCGGGAAATCCCCACGGATACCCACCCCTCCGCAGCCGGAGGGGTAGGTTATGTCGGACTCGAACCGACTAAACCGCACGCCGTCTCTGGGTCGTAGTGCTAGGCCGAAGGTGAGGTTGTCATGCGACATATCCCTCGCACCCCGGCTGACCCTGGGCCATCCCTCTCGGTCTGGCCCTCCTCGGGAAGGGGAGGACCACGCGGTCCCCGACTCAACCCCGGTGTGGGGAGGCGCGCATCGTCCTACGATGCGCGCCGCCGCCGTGGCCTGCTTCTGCTAGGATGACGGGCGGCTCCACCCGTCACCCTCAGGCCCGCGCTCATGGGGGCGGAGGTCAGTTTGCGCCCTCCGACGCCCGAGCCGCCTTAAGGGCGCGTGCAGCGATGTCAGCGAGCCTTTCTCGCTCATCGCGCCGCGCCCGCTCTGCTGTCTCCTTCGCGAGCATGACCTGCTCGCAGAAGGAGGCGCTGGCCGCCCACGCATCCGCGCAGCGGACCATCGCCGCGAGCAGGGTGGAGAGCGTGAGCACTCTCACCCCCAGGGCCGCCACAAGCTCCCGCCTCGGCGTCTCAAACGCCGGGCACTCGGTGAGCGTGTGCAGCCCCGAGTCCACGCTCGCGTCGCAGTGATGGCACTCGGGCGTTGGCTCTATACCCATCAGATGCAGATACCGCCCGAAGCTACCGTGCCCGGTGATAATCTGCGTCTGACGGTACGAGAGGCTACCGTGTTGCCTCTCTAGCTACTCCCCCATGATGGGCCTTACCGCCGCAATGACGGCGTGCCCTGCGCGTGGTTGCCCAAGTCGTCGCTCCCACTCGGCCACCATGACCTGGTCGAGCCGGGATTTCTCGGCCCGAATATCCTCGGGGTCGGGATCGAATCCCCGCTCCCGCGCCTCCTTTCGGAACTTATATAGTGCCGAAAGGGCCCTCGCTTCCAGGATCCACGGTGGCGATCCGGCCAGGAGACTCGCCGCTTCGAAGGATATCGTGCGGTATCCCCTGATGGCCCTGGAGGCCATCGTGCTCTGCGCCGTACGGAGCGGAGGCAGGAATCTGGCCTCCAGGGTGTCCGCCCACACGGGGCACCCGTATAGGGCCATGGACCGCACGACACCCGCGTAGAGTCTCCTGCAGGAGGACTCTGGGCCCTTCAAGTTGGGCAACAACCGGCCCAAGGCATTCGCCGTGAGCACCAACTTGGGGCGCAGACTTCGGAAATGCTGTCCGAAGTCCCATCGACCATCAAGCACGAGCCCCAGGTATTTCAACCGGGGCTTGATGTCGATGGGAGTACCTCCCACTGTTAGGCTGGCTCCCGGGCCTGGCCTGCGCCGAGGGCCATGAAAGAACATGGCCTCGGACTTGTGCAGAGCCACCTTGAGACCCAGCCGCCGGATCCTGTCGACGACCTGAGCAACCGCGGTCGTGGCCCTCAGGGTCGCTTCGCGGTGCATAGCCCCGCTCACCGTCACTAGCGTGTCATCCGCGTAACACGTGACGGTGGCCCCGTACGCGAAGTCATCGCGAAGCACCCAGTCGTAACCGATGTTCCACAGGAGCGGCCCCAGGACCGACCCCTGTGGAACACCGCACGACATCTCACGCCTACCGACTCCCGTCGAAATTGGGTAGATGACGGCTCTCTCCGTCAGGTACGCCCCGACTATGCGGCGGAGGTAGAGAGGCACATCGTGGTACACGAGTGCCTCCCTGATGCAACTCCAGGGCAAGGTGTTGAATGCGTTGGAGATGTCCAAGGACACCGCCAACATCACCTCGCCCCGGGCAACCGCATCCCCCGCCAGAGTCCTCACGCGCATGATGGCATCCACAGTGGAACGCCACCGGCGGAACCCAAACTGGGTGTTCGCCAGGTCCGGCCCCACTCTAGAGAGATGCTCGACGAGGCGCTTGGCAATAAGTCTTTCGAAGAGTTTGCCCACCTCGTCGAGCAGCACTATGGGCCGGTACCCGGACGGCTCGGCCGCCGGGCGTCCCTGCTTGCGGATGAGGACCAGTTTCCCCGTCCTCCACATCTTCGGAAACTGGCCCCGCTCCAAACATGCGCTGAGGAACCCTCTCAGTCGGGGTTCGAGGCCGTCCTCCCCTAGAGCTAGGACCCATGCGCGGCCTGTAATGCCGTCGGATCCCGGAGCGGTGCTTTTCTTGGCCCTAAGCCTTCGCACCGCCAGCTCTAGTTCCACCCAAGTGACCTCGGGCACGTCGTCGTCAATCAACACACTGGGCGCCGTAGGCGACCGAGGCGGCGGAGCCATCCGCGGCGGAACATGTTCCGCTCGCGCCGGGAACAGGGATTCCACCACTCCTCCGAGCAGAGCCGGCTCGAGCACCTGGGTCAGCGGAGGGGCCCGGGGGCGCAGGTTTTCTCTTACCATAAGGTAAGGCCGCCCCCATGGGTCTCGCTCCAGCGTCTCCAGGAGCTCCCGGTAGCAAGCGGCTTTTGACCGCTTGATCTCCGCTCGGAGGGCATTCCGGGCCTCCCTGTATCCCTCATGTAGCTCCGCCAATCGGGGCTCCGAGTCTGCGGGACGAGTACGCCTCCTACGGAATCGGGCCCACCGGCGGTGCGTGATCACGCAGGCTTGACGCAGCCTCGCGATTTCCGCATTCCACCAGTAGACCCGACGCCTCGGATTATAGGCTGGAGCTCTAGGCACACTCGCATCGCAGACACGTGTCATGGCCTCCCGGAACCACGCCGCTTCATCGTCGACATCGACAGGCCTGTCCGGCGCAATGGCCCAGGCCTGTACGATGGCGGCCTCCAGGAGGTCCTCCCGATTCAGTCGCCCCAACACCCAGCGCGGCTCGCGTTGGGCCGAAATGACCGGCGCATCGCTCGGAGAAGGGGAGACATCAAACCGAACGTATCGGTGATCCGATAGTGTCTCCACCTCCGCGGCGAACGATAGATCTACGATCGAACTGCGCTCCCCCGCCACAAACGTGGCCATATACGTGGCTTCGGCCCCGCGATTCTGGAGAACTAAGCCGAGAGAATCGGCCCAGCCCTCCAGAGCCCTGCCTCGCGCATTCGTGCGCCGGGAACCCCAAGCCTGAGACCAGGCGTTGAAGTCCCCGAGCACGAGAACCGGACGAGGCGAACAGGCATTGACGACGTCGGTCAGCCGCTCCAGCGACCGCCGATACTGCCCTATGAGTCGGTGTGATCTCGGCGTGAAATAAACGGCCACGACCGCAATCTCCCCCACCCGCGCCGCTACGATGCCATGCTCCCTTGCGATCACAACAAGGGGAGGGGCACCCGCAGCGGCGTTATGCACCAGTGCCGCCGATCCATCCAGGTCGACCACCCAGGCGGGCCCGAGGGGCCGGTGAGTGTATGGATCGGCGACAGCGGCGACGTGGATGGACCACTGTGCCATGCTCTGGAGCAGAAGTGCCTGAGCATCGACACCGTGGCCCAGGTTCGCCTGCAGGATGCGGAGGTGAGGATCCATTATGGAACCATCTCCGCATCCCGCCCCGAACCATTGGCGAAACGCCCGCCTCGCGGCGGCGGCTCCACGCGGGTGCAGGCCTTGCTCTCCCTAAGCCTAGCCGCTATGGCATCGGCCTTGGGACCGCTTGTAGCGCCAGGGACGTGGATGAGCCGGGCACCCGTCCGAGTGTGTGTCACTCGGAGGGTCCCCGCCACATCGAGGGCCCTCATGTCAATGAGACCCCTCGCCTGTTTTACCAGGTCCACGTACTGCACGCCCCTCTCCGTCGCCTCCGGTGTCAACGTTAAGACGACAGCGGTGGTACGGGGGACGCGCAGCCTTCCTGGCGCTCCCTTCGCAGCAGCCTGGGCCTTTTTGGCCCTTTTTGCTGCCTTTTTACGGGCGTTCCGCGATTTTTTGGCCTCACCGACCACCTCCCAGCCCCCTGCCGGTGCAGAGCTACTGGAGGCAGTCGGGGCCGAAACCGGTGCCGGGGCCGGGGCTGGGACTGGGGACGTCTTCCCCTTGCCCTTCCCCTTTCCCTTGCCCTTGGCTTGGGCACCCCTGGCTGACGCGGCGATGGTGGCCGGGGCAGCCGGCGCAGGCCTCCAGGGAGTTTGCCGACGAACGCGGCGGCACTCGCGGCGGCGTCGGCAACTTCGGCTGCACCGGCGGCGGGACCGGCAAAGGTGGCGGGAGCGGCGGCGGCGGCAGACGCGGTGGTGCCGGTGACTCCGGCTGCGCCGGAGGCGGCGACTCCGGCCGCAACGGCGATCTCGACCGCACCGGTGGAGATGGCCGCACTGAAGGCGGCTCCGGCTGCGCTCCGACCCTCCGCCTCTCTGTGCGGGTCATGCGGTCCTGGAGCGCCGCCAACTCAGCCGCCATTTTGGCCATCTCCTTGCGGTATTCAGCCGCCTGCCGCTCGGTTTCTCCGAGCAGTGCCTCCTGACGCCTGCCGAGGTCAGCCCGCTCCTGCTGCGCACGGCTTAGCTCCGGCCTGAGCAGATTGTATTGCTCAACAAGGCGGAGCGTCGACCGCATGAGCCGGTCCTCTTCCGGCTTCACAGCCCCAGTTCGGACCTTGGCAAGGCCTTGAAGGGCCTCCACCACCTCGGTAGAGGTGCTGTCGCCGGCACAAGGCAAGGGCGCCGCCGAGGAGGAGGAACTCGGCGGCGCCATGACACCCTTCGGGACTGGGGCTGGGGCACGCTTTTGTGGGGCAGCCCTCTTGCCACCCCGCGTCTTTCGGCGGCCGAGCGCCGCAAACTTGGGCGGGGGAAAAAGGTATTCTCCCTCCCGGCCGCTGCTGGTCGTCGAAGAGTCAGTCATGCTGACCTCCGGATCCGGCTCAAATGGCCGGGGGGAAGGAACCAGGTTCCTCTTCCCGGCTGAGCTCCGGGTCGTTACGCCCGGGCTGTTAGCTCTGCTCTGATGGGCGGTGTCAAGATGGTCTGACACCGCTTGGGACGCGACTTCCGCGTCGTGGTGCTGCGCGACCTTCGCGCAGACTGTTTCGCTTGGGTTTTTTTGGTTTGAGTTATTAAGGTCTTCCATGATGTCCCACGAGTAGAACCGTTCGGATTACACTTCCTGGGTGACGGCCATTCCAGGAAGCGGGGTATATACTGTGGAGGTCCCCAGGTATCCACTGGTTTTAAGCGACTTCGCTGTCGGGTTTTCAGACTTTTCCTTGTCGTGGGCCGGCCAATTAAGGCAAGCCCCACGGCCTCCAGGATATCGGCGTTCCCGAGTGTGGCTAGCACTCAGGTCGTTGTCGATATCTCGGAGGTTACGCGATGCGGGGGAGTAGCCAACTCTCCCAACGCCGACGGTGGCACGAATGCCCGTCAGCCCCTGCGCGAGCAGTGGGCCGACCCGTCCCCGGATCCTACGGATCCCGTCGCCTCTCCCATGTCTCCTCTGCTGAAGCAGAGGGGTACCGGGAGCGACGGCTAGCCCTAAAAAGGGCTGTTGAGGTGGGAGGAACCCTACAGATCTCTCCCCGCGGGCCTTGCAGGCCCGCCATACCACGACCCCCTCGTGCAATGGGGTCAGCTAGCCCTTAAAAGGGCTGTTGGAATGGAAGGGTGTCCTACGGACCCCTTCCCGCGGGCCTTGCAGGCCTGCCATCCCACGACCTCCTCGTGAGGTCAGCCGTTGGGTTATTCGTCAGCGGCCATCAGAACTCCCAAGGTAGGAGTCTGTTAGCCGTTGTCCAGGGTGCACCAGCCCCCCCGCTTCCAGAAACGGAGAAGCCGACGTGGAGGTTACCCAACCAGCACCCCTGTTTCTTAATAACAGGCACATAATCAATTGCGCTATAGAAGATTCCTCGTTATTCTCCTCAATTGTATTACAATGACATTAATACTAGACGCCGCTCTTAATTAGCACTTCTGCGGTCAAGTCCACCTATTAGTGCTGGAAAAAGCGAGACTACCACTTTCAATGATTCACACAAAAACCACCGGGTGACCATGAATCTATAATGTGGAACATTGTATTAATAGTAGATTAGTAGCCAAGGGCTGTAAGGCATCAATTGCAGCCCGAGATATTTAGGCGCACGAGCGCAGCGAGGGCGCCTATAGTTCGAGGGTGCAATTGATGCTTACACCCGAGCTAACTATTCTGCTTTACATCTCGATTGTGAGGTAAGTAGAACATTTTGTTAGTTAAAATTTATAGTAAAATGAGAACAATTTTCAAATTTTAGGGACAGGTGTTTTTTGGGTATGTTCAATTCAATTCTTGTTGACTGGCTTCTGTGTGTTGCCACAACTTGCCAATGTCAGAGTGTTGTGAAAAGTTATTCGGTATTATGAGATTGTTGTCTTGGGTATGTTAATAATAAAAGATTTCCATACCCGCCTTTTTTCATCTCCTTTTTTAAAATTTTTTTTTCAAGAACGAAATTGAGCTTCGCCGTTCGATATTTAAAATTGATGCCCATTAAACTCATACGAAGATAAGGCTCAATAGCGAAGCGACCTCTTTTGTCATTAGGCTGAATGCATGATGTCTATTGCCAGTATGACGGTTAGATGACGCGAACTATTTGAAAGAGTAAAGTGATATTTTTTTAATTACTTACCGCCCTAGGGCTTTTATAGCTACATTATTACCCTAGAGCGTTAATTGGTCACCTACAAGCCCCATTTGGGGGTAATAAGGACCTACTTACCGAACATGAGAGATGTAAAATATCTTAAAAATCACAACTGTAAAGCTGAAGAGATAGGTCCTTTCTCCGTGGCGTTTGTACAGCCCTATACTTGGAACTATATATGTGATTTCAAAAACCTGTTTGTATTTGATAGCTCAGTAACATCACGCTACTACTCTCGGGTACCAAGTACGGTGAGTGTACCTGCAGGGCACAGTTAGAACGTGATAATGGTCTCATAAAGTAGAATGAGTAAACGTGAAAATTACAAGAGTATTACAAAATAACATCTGTTTAGAACAATGGTAATTCAAATTGGTGAAGCCCACTAACAGTGGCCACAAAATTATGGTTCTTAGTGTCTCTGTAAGGTTATTATTAGGTTAGTCCTCCACGAGGCAGTCCTAAATGAGATAGTAAGAATATTTTCCAGAATATCTTATTTGGGAGTGGAAAACTAAGTTATAATATGAGGTACTTATTCCACGAACAGCGAAAATGAAATTACAGATACTAACACAGTTCAGAATATGAACTTCTCACTCCTATATTTTCAGGTCCTTTTAAAAGCAAACCGTATATCGTTCCTTAGTCCATTAGAATCTACAATTGACGCAAATGGTACTCTAGTACCCTGATCTACCGCTAGTATAGAAGATTCTGTTGAAGTCTAGCACGATACGATACGAATACGAATCTAGCAAATTGCAACTGCTTTTTATAAGCTGTCTGCTCCATTAGAGTATTAAAGTAATTACGAATTTCATTAATCATTTGTAATAACTCGGATTTAAATAAAATTAATTAAGTCTTGCCACTGACTCCTATGAAATATTCAATTATAAATCTGTTCGGTATCAAACTACTAAATCGTATAGTTGTATTCAAGGTCCAAACTTGAACAATAAAAGGTCGACGATTATGAAGACTGAATAATATAATAGGACTAAGAACCGAGTTGGACAGACAATGGAATGACGTCCTAGGACTGGATTTTATTTATCTAAAACTTTAATAATATTATTCAGATTGGGTTTCGTAATAGATAATCTTACGTAAAATACTGGATAAAATATCCTACTAGTATTATAAACGCGAAAGTTTGTAAGTATGGATGAATGTTTGTTACTCTTTCACGTAAAAACTACTGAATGGATTTTAATGAAACTTTTCAAAAATCCATACTAATATTATAAATGCGAAAGTAACTCTGTCTGTCTGTCTGTATGTTACGCTTTCACACCTAAACTACTTATCCGATCTTGATGAAATTTGGTACAGAGGTATATTAGAGCTTGAGAACGGATATAATCTACCTTTTATCGTGAGACAGGGGGTTTAAGGGGGGGAATAGGGGATGAGGGATGAAAGTTTGTATGAAAGTTTGTCATTTGTGTAGATGTCCTAATGAAATTTTGTACAGAGGTGGATTAGAGCTTGGGAATGAACATAGGCTACCTTTTATCGCGAAAAGAGGGGTAGAAGGGGGGAGTAGGGCCATTGCATGAAAGTTTATATGAAAGTTTGTCATTTTTGAAGATATCATGATGATTTTTGGTACAGAGATAGATTGAAGCTTGGGAACGAGCAAAGGCTACCTTTTGTTTCGAGAAAGGGGCTTTGGGGGGGGGGGGTAGGGTAGAGGGAATGGAAATTTGTCAGTTTTGAAAATATCCTGATGAAATTTTGTACAGGGATGAATTAGAGCTTGGGAACGAACATAGGCTACCTTTTATTGCGAAAAGGGGGGTTTAAGGGGGGATAGGGTATAAAAGTTTGTCAGTTTTGAAGATATCCTGATGAAATTTGGTACAGGGATGAATAAGAGCTTGGGAACGAACATAGGTAACCTTTGATTGCAAAAAAGGGGATTTAAGGGGAGGGGGGAATAAGGGATGAAAGTTTGTGATTTTTAAAGATTCTATATCAATATTGTAAGAGGCTATGATAACGTGATGAATGCGGGCTGCTTTAGATCGGTCGTTCTGGTAGTCTATATATAGGAGAGGACTATGTTCAGCAGTGGACTATGTGAGGCTGATATACTGATGATAACGTGATAGGAAAAGGAGAGAGACCAAATTATTATGTACTAGCATGGTAGGAAAAAAAATCATACATAGATAAGTACCTTTACAGAATTACGTACCAAAAGTTGGCGAACCATTCGGTGACTGTATAAAATGGCAATGCACAAAATACGAACAAACATTGAATTTTGCACTTAAATACGCGTTATGGATCATGTCTATGAATTCCCAGAGGATTAAGCAGAATCGCTGACATAGGCAACCACATTTGTAGTTTCAAGTAATAGAGGATAAATCTATTTCTGTATATCGCACACGTTTCCAGACTTTGCACTGCTAACGAGAATTATATAATAGAAAAGTGAAATACTACCACTATAGATAACAGTTATAATGCATTTTACTAAAAATATATAAAATATAGTAACGCCGAAACTACTACTACTACTACGTACTGTAAAAAAGTCCAGATTTATATAAAATTCACATTTGATCTTTGAGTTCTAGTTGATTGAATTTGTGGAAACTTCTTGATGGAACTTCATTTTACTACCTTTATATATATGAACAACACATTTTACAAGTTCCACACAATTATATTTAGTTTTATCACTGTTAATTAATTACTGTATATTAAACAGTGATAAAACTAAATATAATTGTGTGGAACTTGTAAAGTGTGTTTTTCATATATATTAAGGTAGTTTGATTTTTTAACTCATAAATATTATACATAAGATTATTACACGTCACATATACACATTTCAGCACATTTGTCGATTAAGATTAATTATAAATTGTCAACATACATCACAATATCAGGTAATTTATTTATAATGTAGTAGTTGTGAGTCAGATATAGTATGTCATATTTTCATACAATTAATTAATTACATTAGTTGGTAGGACGTATCAGTCACAATTACACAAGAAAGAAATGTCAGGTTTCGAGTAATATAATAACAATGTCAGCAAATTATAATCATTAATTGATTAGGGTTCTACACGTATCAGTCACAATTTAAAATGACAGGTTTCGAGTCGAATAATTTACAATATCAACAATTTATTATACGTATTTTTATACTTAATAAACACCCATAGCGTATGTCACAATAAAAAAAATATTAAAGGTCAGTTCGTTTCGTTTAAAAAAAAAGTGATGGCAGCCGCTATTCTTTGGACTGCACTCTAACTATGATCAGGCGGGGTGTAAGCAATTGACTACCCACATATAAAAAAATTAAAAAGAAATTCATTATTAATCTATTTTGTATCCCATGGTAAAAAATTATTGAATAACAAACACAATCAATAACAATAAATGTAGTCACAAAATATAGCTTTAAAGGATAAAATACAAGCTCACTCCCATATACGTGAAACCAAAACCAACGTATTTGGCAAAATATACCTATCTCTCAGTCAGTAAAACACACTTCTGAATACCCCTTTGGGGATATACAAGCGAGTGGTTAAAGTAGTGTCGAAACACAGGTCCCGTCGTAGTTGTAAAATGGGTTACCAGCTCGTTAATTGTAATCTAAATGAATCGCTCGTGTGCTACAAACTACCAAACAATAGTTAGTGCCTTTGAGTTGTGCTGGATATCACAGTTGAATGTGCAGAAGATCAATTGTGTTTAATTCTTTGTGAGTTGAGAGAGTATATCAATAAATTAATTTGAATAAAACAATGAGTTTATATAAAATACTTCAATATCATGATGGTAAGCTGAAGACAAATGCTCAGGGAAGGAGTCGAGGGTCGAACGATGGCCCTCAGTTTGACGGTCTCATCAGATACTTTTTCACGCCCCGCTTCAAGGGATTGGAACTTAAAGGGAAAGGAAACACGAGTGCTGTTTAAAAATTTGGCAATAACCGAATTACCAGTTGAAAGACTCGATGATATAATTTGTTAATTTTTTTTTTATATTAGCCGTGGCCTCTATCGCGTGTAATTTTGATCCCATTCTTATACTCTATAGGAACAGTCGAGCCTACCTATGTGTTATTGCAGTCTGTAATCTATCCCTGTACCAAATTCCAACCAGATATGTTCAGCCAATAAAGCGTGATTGAAATTAACAAACATTCAAACATCTTCACTGACCTTAACATTTACAATATTAGTTAGATTTTTTTTAAACTGTTAAATTTAACCTTCTGACTTTATACTTATAGTGGTTTCGCAAAACAAGGCAGACAATTGAATTTCGAAACAACAAACACGTTTGGTTAAGGTGGTAAGCTACATAATTAAAGTACCCACAACACAGCCTGCAAAAAGTTTCATTATGTGATTACGTCGGACTGGCGGGTTAAGTAAGATATTCGAGTGCAAACCACATTACAAGATTAGTACTTTATTACTGTCTGAGTACCTAACTATCCGCGTATTTACTTTATTTGTACAGTAATTATTTTAAACAACTACGGGCAAGAAGGTCTTAGATGGATTCGCGATTAGGGATAATAATTAAATAAGCCCATAGTTTATTTAATTAAATCCAGAGTTTCTAGTCACTTATCAATACTATCGACGTATATTATTATAAATCCGTGGCTGGCGTGAATATGTTAACATGTCAGCTTGTATGCTTTTGTTTTGTTTGTTTTTTTATCATACATAAAGATTTTAAAAGAATAAAAAATGACAGCTGCATTTATATAAAATTAATTTGAAGTAATTGGGTATTTGGTAACTTTTACAATAAAAAAATAAATGTATTGGATATCCTATCCTTACCTATATGTAAATAATAACTATACAAATTTATTTCACTCAAATATAAATAGTAAATAATTTATTAAACAAAATAATATTGCGATTTTTTATTATGTATTGTACATGAAGCAAAACGCGGGTGAATCAGTTGACAGTCATATCATATTGATGACTTCACCACCCAAATTTGACGAGAGTGACCGTTTTTCGCGTACTTTTCAAGTTAGCAAGGTAAAAACTTTTTGTTTATTTAAAATGTTTTTTCGCGAATAAGAAAGGTACATCATAAGAGGTAGAAAATAAAATTGTACATCTTTTAAGATAGTTATCCAAAGTTTGTCAAATACCCAATTGACTTTTGTGATATGTTGACAACTCGCATTTTGACATGCTTATCTTGACAAAATATCATATCAGTTAAGTTCTTGTTGATTAAATTGTGACAATTTGAGATTTCAAGTTATGGCTAAACAAATAAAATTCCGGTTGAAATCAGGACATATCGAGATTTTCAATTACGGAACTCGCGAATGTGAGTATTATGACATTCGTGAAATTCCTGGTTATAATAATGTGACTATCTTAAAACAATATGGTTTTCTTACGAATATTTCTGACGATTCATATGGTGAATTAGTTAATAACTGCTAGTGGACAAGTTGACAACTCGGCGAATAAGTTGACCACGCGGTGAATAAGTTGACCACGCGGTGAATAAGTTGACCACTCGGTGAATAAATTGACAACTCGTTGGCGAACGATTTGGCAAGTCTATTATTATGAAACTATCAAGAATTCCGTAATTTTTTTATTGTCATTTAAACTATGGTATAAAATTACATATAAAACAACTGAAAACATAAACACTAAACTAATTTACCAATTTACCAGACTAGTTCAAACCTTTAAAATGGTTGCCCTGACAAATTCCATTTTTAGACATGTCAAAGTTTTCACGCCAGACACGTAAATATTATAAGCATGACTTAATATGATTCCAGTTTCTGAATATAAATAGTGTTTGAAATCAATATTCATACCACTTAGCTTCCCAGCGCGCAACACTTCGTAAATATTCACCGAATTAATTAAAACCATCACCTTACTGCAGTGTTGAAAACAAAACAAAAACAACGTGCATTTCAACTCCAGCGAGCTGTCACTTTTTGCGATTATTCTGAAACTTTAAATAAGAACACTGAGATAATGGACTTGGCATTACACCAAGCTAACAGTGGTCTGATTCTGAAGCAGAATATGTATTAAGTATCATTAAGTATTGTTTTGTTTTGTGGGTGATAAGTTGTTTTCATTTGCCATCTTCAAATAAGTACTGTTTTCTGCTTGCACTGCATATTTATATTTGTGTGGGTTATTCAGCAAGCACATTACCAATTGTAATGAAATTTTAGCTTTTATTCAATTGACCTTTTGTCAAAGAAACAATTTTATAATTGAATTGCCTTCTTAAGTTGTCCTTATATGGATAGATAAATAATTCTTAATTAATCGTGCCGCAACAGTAGCTATGATGATAAAGGAGCGTGGACCACAATACTATAAGTTACGAGTTAAAATGGTATCAATGAGTAATTTACTATAATAACAGCTCGTACCAGAGGTTGAAAATGAGACTAGGCCTTCTTATCACTCGAAGTTCAATCCCTTACATTAGATAATTAATCTAAATTGAGCGTATTTATTTTAAAAAATCCTTAGCAAATGCCAAAAAATCCTTGAGAACAATTTGCGCCAATAGCCTTGTAAATTATTTTTTGTCTTTTATTAATCTTTTGGCTAAATCAATCATTTCTCACCGGTAATAGCGGTGAAAACTGACAGAAGATAAAGTTTTATCGATATACTACAGCTAAACATACCTAAGAGACTATCCATAACTTTTTAGAATATTCTAAACTACATTCACAGATTTTGAAAAAATCTTAGCTAGCAAAAATGCTAAAGTATCTATCATAACAAAAAAAATGATAATCAATTCTTTTTTACGTGGGGATAAGAGTATATCGGACCATTTAAAGAAGGATTTACAGTACTAATAATAAGACAAATCGCCAAAAACATGTTCCATTTACAAGGTAAGGAAAAAAATCTACTTCAATTTTATGTATCGTCAAATTGCCCCATTTTTATTGAGCAATACTCAGTAGGTACGCAACTTCCTGTATATATTCCCCTGATCAAACAGAAATACTATAATGTAAATCTTCTTCTAACATTAACCTAATTTTACACACTTATATTTATTTTAATATTGCTTTTCTAAATATGTAGTATAATAATGTCAGTATAAATCTTTGACGATATTAAAAAGCAGCCGTGTTCCGAAATTAAATTTCTATTTAGATTAAACCTTTATGTAAAGGATTGAAAAGCGGATATTTACAAAAGTTCAAAGACTTTGCTTTTATGGCACCCTTTTGAACCACGTAAATATTTTATTTTTAGAAAGAAATAAAATATATGTGGGTATCGTCTATGTATAACCTTTTTATGAGGAAATACCCACAGAAAAACACAACCGCTCTGCCGGTCGATGGGAGTGGTTATGTCAGACTCGAACTGATTAAATGTCGTCACTGTCTTCAGTGTGGGTGCCTTCACTGTCTTTTCCAGGGTCTATGGTGGCGCATAACGTATTTCTTTCACAACCCTACTGATCCAAGGCCATCTCCAGTTCGTGATACTTATACATAGTAATACTTATAATGTGAATTTTGTGTGCACCCCCGCCGGGTCCAGGTAGAAGGAGTAGGCCCAAAAAGTTTTGGCTCAACGTCGTGCAGGGTGACATGCGTGCAAATGGTCTCACTACCATGAACGCCCAAGATCGTGCATAGTGGAGGAAGAACAGCTACAAGGCAGACCCTGAACTCCGAGGGCATCTCGGCCTCGGATACAATCAAGATAACGTCTAAATGTCGATGATGATTTGATATGAAAGAAAATATGAGTTTATTTAACACATATTTTATTTCTTCTTTCCACTGGCGATGTGGAAATTCTATAGTTAGATTAGTTGTCGGACTACTTAGGGCAACTATACGCAGGTGAAGATAATCTCTACAGACTGCCATAGGTGTTACTGTAGCAAGCAGAACCGACCAATTACTGTGCTCTTCGATGTACGGAGGGGATCTCAATTATATTTTACCTGAAAAACAATAACCGCAAAATGTAATCTAAGAACTTAATGACCTTTATTATTTTGTAAGGAAACCTTGAAACTATACTTTAAATATTCCCGGTCCATTACCGTATCCATAAACCTTTGAAAATGCCGTGCGGCTAAACCGATTAGGTTAAAAAAAAATACTAAGAAAAGCTACAAGTTCCATATTCAATATGTGTAGTAAATTCCACTAAGAGCCAGCGATCAACATTATCTATATTAAAATAAAGAACAGTCAAAACCATGTAGAACCAACGATTCCACAATATGTTACGCAAATCTCGTAAATCCATTTGACTTCGAAGAGAGTTCCGAGATATGCGTATTAAGGTGTCTATCGAAAGTCGAAATCATTCAAGTCAACAAAAGATGTATATCTGTGAATATTAATGGTGAATTGTCCAGAAGATATCAAGTAAATAGATTGCCAGGATTATCGAGTTAACTCCATACGGTCGACGTTCTAACCGCATTACTAGAGCGGCGATAAAATTGCGCTTAAACATTGTATGAATCTTTTAGAGAATGCCGCACCGCAGACTCGCAGACGAAACGCGTTTGCTGTTTTCGTTCCCGGTGGAGTAAAATAGGGCCACCCCATCTCTTCTTAAGCGGGAGAAGGCAAATTAGGGATACGGCTGTTCTCCATTCACCATTAAATATACAGCCCATAACTAAGTACCCGCTTGACGGGTCTACGTGGGACCGAAAATCATAATTGGCGAAATGTGTCCGTCGCCCTAAGACGGTAGTATAGGAGAATTTGGATAGCTTCAGGTGTGGCTCGGTGGCTCAGTGGTCACAGCATTTTTCCCTGTAAGTGAAAGATCGTGGGTTCGAGTCCCACCTGAGCGATTCACATTTTCCTGTCTTAATCGATTTGAAAAGTTAGCATAGTAAATGCTGCAAAATTTCATTCAACTAGTGTATGAAAGCTATCATAACCATCCGGTGGATCGTGTGCTTGTCTGCCACCTAAGTGGTATAAAAAAGCTGATCTAGCTGAAATTTAGCAAACGGATAGAGGAAATAGATTATGGTGTGAAATTACAATAGGCATTTGAAGCTGGGAATAGGTTCCATGGGAATAAGATTATTTCTTAGAGGAAAATTTGTTAATGCTTCACTCTGGAACTAAAACAACGTTCGAAATCAATAGGATATAAAAACAATGATTTATTTAATTCAATATTTTAAATGTTTTTTCTACAGGTGTGAGCGCTATTTTAGCGGCCCGAACCCTCTCGAATACACAGCTTCTATGCCGAGTATTACAGAGTCTAAATAAATACGATTAGCAAGGAAAACCGCCTTTTGATCTTGCTTCCAAAACATTTTCTCGTATACACTTGGGAGTACGAGCGAGGTCACGCGTCCATGATGTATTATATATCGTAATATTTTTATATAGGAAGGATAACATTTTATATGTAAAAGTTTCTGAAGACAAACATCCAAATATTTGTAGACTGCAGGTCTAAAAAGGCCACATTGCAAGTTGATGTTCATTTTGTAGATCATTATGAGACATATTAAGACCATGAAATAGAGAAATTTTGAATATTTCATCTCCAGTGACATTTGGCATGGGTAGGTCGCCCCTATGGGCCTCCGCCTTGACCTGACGACTGTTGACAGCCTGGACCGACTATTAACCTGCCCTCCGAAACACGGGAGCGCTCAGATGTAATACCACTAAAGGGTCACCCATCCCAATGGTAACCTTCGTTTAGGTAACTTAACCCACTGATTGTTTACCGAACAGTGACGTTTAAAATATGTGCAATTTTGTAGACTGAAGTTTGATTGGTCCTTAAAATGTCTACCATTGGCGCTTTTACCTTACTTAACTACTCGATATTTCTTCTTGCATTAATCGAGATTTCTCGAAATAGTATGATAGTTTTATTCTAAAACACAATCTTAACTTGAATGGGCCACTTGGATGCAGGGTGTGGGGACCATGACTGTCGTGCACCTTTGCAGATAATTGACCACCTCCTATCGTATCCACTGTCCTCAACACCTGCACTAGTCATGACTGTAATGAGGCGATGATGTCACCTCCGCCGGAACTGGAGGGGGAGGTTATGTCGGACTCGAACCGACTAAACCGCGCGCAGTCTGTGGGACGCAGTGCAAGGCCGAAGGTGAGGTAGCTGTAGTGCATATTCCTCGCACCCCGTCTGACCCAGGGCCATCTCTCTCACGTGGGGGGGGGGGGGGGGCATGCCCTACTTCTGCTGATATAACAGGCGACTCCACCTGGCACCGCCAAGCGTCTACAGAAGCTATCAATGTCGCAATATATATTAAGCCGCTAAATATGGCACTTAGAACTAGTCTTCAGTCGAGATTCATGACTCAGTACCGTTCTCGAATACCAGCCTTAATGTTTCAAAAATCTAATTACTTTCATATGCCAAAGAGAATATTGTTACCGATAATATCATTTGAAACATCTAAAAATGTCAACCTGCCATGATAATATTATATTGATTGAGTTTGATTAGAGCGTCTCGAAGACTGCAATATATCTAATCTCAGAAGCGTCTTCTCCTTAAATGAATTTATTATAAATTTTATTTATAACGAAGTCTGGCTTGGAATACAATTTTCCACTTATCATGTGGCTCGTTGAAGAAATCGCTTTACTGAAATGTTCTCTAATAATATATAAATGTACTGCACTAACTTTATTTTGATAGGTCTCATTATAATGTTACAGTTAAAACTCAAATTCTGTTAGAAATCATTTTTCCTAATTGGAACCAATTTTACTAAATGCCTGTGTCAAAATTATATTTTATTGGTGTTTCAATTCATATCTACGATCAGCCTTTGGTTCTTAGCACTACATATTAAGGCACGTAAACAGGATGAATGAATCTTTTATAAAATATAAGTACACACATAAATTTGAAATCAGAAAGAAAAAAAGTCTAACAAAAAAGGATGTCATTATCTGAAAAAAAAAATAGCGGATGTGGTGTTAGCAAAAATTAGCGAGAACATCACCTCTCTATTTGGAACAAGAAACTACATCTTTTCTATTGAGCTCTTGTTAAAGCTCGATGTTAGTAGCATTGTTACAAGTGCATTAAGGTTGTTTTTGAGTCTCTGTTCATATTGTTCTCCTGTCTTTGAGATTTCTTCCTTTACACTCGTCATCTCGAGTAACACCCTTTTTGTGATGGACCTAGGAATAATGGAAATCGTGCCAAGTATTATATTAGGCATGCGTTAAAGTTTTTGAAAATATTCGAGTTACCGGCCCTTCCCAATAGCTGGATACCATATAGCTAGACAGGACACAACTAGAACTAACACCATTTATTTGAATACACATTCAATAGATAACTGGCGCTCGACTTCGGAAAAAACGCGTTTTATCCAAGAAAAACGCGGATACTCAATTGTAAGCAAGAGTTAATTGTAGCTTCAACAAAGGCACATAATGAAAACTGGTTCTAAATATGGAAAATGCGTTTTGTCTGATAACTGGATTTATCTGGTGAAACATGGCGATAGTACGTTGTACTGGTCAGAGGTCGCGGATTCAAGCCCGCTCAATGCAATTATATGTTTGACTGAAAACGTCTATTTGCATTGTTCTACTATGTGAACGTTTTGAACTTCGTGATTTGTATTCATGAAGTGGGATAGATATTATGATTACCCTGGGATCATATTTTCTATGGAACTTAACATCTAAATTGACTTCGTATCGAATTTCTTGTCGTTAATAGGTATGGTACTGTTTTGATGTATGTCAAAAATCACAAACAACAAACTGTGTTACTATACAAGATGTGCTACGATTGGGATTTTGAAACAACGACGCGCATTACCAGCCACTTAGTACGATTGCAAACCCTGCCACATAACGCCTAAACTTTAATTCATCCCACTGACTGACTATTTGCTCAAAGCAGAGCCTATACCACTGGACCATGCCAATATTAGTATGGAGCTGAAAGCCAGCAATACCATGCAATGCCCAAATTGCAGCTCAATGTCAAATGATAACTTGTTAACAGTATTTATATGACATCTAAGTTTCATGTCATATAAAAAACATTCAAAAGATATTGGATATTAAACATGATAACTTCCTACTGGTTTCTTATTCATTTTATCGTTTACAGACAGCATGGCTATTAGTTTTTCACTAGGAACTTCAGGATCACCACATAAGCTAGGCCAGATCAGTGTTCTTTTATATACTTATCTGTATGTTATCAGATAAACATGGCAGTTATTTGGAATTATCTATTATGTGTCAATATGTATGTGAAAACACTTTGGTTAGATACAAAGTTTTAAGTACTCGAGTAAATAATATCTAAAGAGACCAAATATGTACTCATGGCAAACCGGTGTTTTTAATGAGTAATAAACTATCTTCTCATGAAGAAGAACAACCAAATAGTCCCATAAATGGCGTCGGTAAAAAACTAGTTTGTCTCTGGCTTTTGATAACCAAATGAATGCTTAACTGGGCCATAAATTTTCATGTGATGACGTTTATTATAAAATCATATTTTTATTTGGTTTTGTTGTAAAGCAGTATTTAATAATCACTTTTAAGACTAATATCAATCATGTTGAGTTTTATCTTGCCGATCGTATCAATAATAATACGCAAATAAAACCACAACATAATAAGAATAATAGGTATTCGTTATCATTGGTAACAATACTATCACAACGAATGAATATATACGTGGGCCAAAGGATGTGATTCCAGGCTGTAATAAATATAGCATGAATTAATGATTAAAACGATAAACGTACTGCAATGTCAACAAGAACTTCTTTTTTTTATCCAGTGCTTCATATGATTTAAAATTAACAACATAATTCTAGTTTTTCAAATCGATTAAGATAGGAAAAAGTGGCAGTTCGTATGAACGTCGGTAGATGGCTCCCACCGTCGCCCTAAGCCGGCAGAATAGGAGAATTTGAATAGCTTCGGGCGTGGCTTGATGGCTCAGTGGTCAGAGCATTCCGCCTGTAAGGGAAAGATCGCGGGTTAGAGTCCTGGCTGAGCGTTTCACTTTTTCCTATCTTAATCGATTTGAAAAGTTAGCATAGTAAATGCTTCAAATTTCATTCCATAATTCTAGTTGTTATTATTATTAGAGCAATCTAGTAATATACTTAATCTGGGCTTTTCCGGGGCACAGATGGGCATTGTCTTTTCGTAAAGAAAGGATTTCTGAAAATTTTGATACTAAGGCGGTAAAAGAACAGGTGGCTGGTAATGAGGGGCGTAATTTCACTGAAAAAAAAATTGTAACTTATTTTGGATAGGTACTATTTTTTACAACTTTATTAGCTAATATCCGCCAAAGTAACCGCAGTCCTACGTCCATGCTTACAGGTTGATCTTACCCGTAGGAAATGCCCTGAGATATTTTCAGCTTTTAGAAATGACGTATAGCTCTGTCGTTGGCTCTTAGTCCAATAGAGTAATCGGATAAAATAACTAAATAAATATCAGACCTGTCAGGCCATATACTGGGATTCTCCTTTGTACAACTATATATATTATCTTTTCACATGTAAAATCCTATTTCATCCCCGAAATGTTTGAATATTTCATGACTTGATCGTATTATTTCCGTGGTCATGTTTAGTACATACTTACTCTTTCTTACCTTATCTTTATTCATGAAAATAATCCCAACGTTTTGTTGCTCCTATTCCACAAAGAAAGGACAAACACAAATCTTTTTATTTCCAGTTTGCCTTTCGGATCTATTCAGCGATAATTTTTATAACATTTTTGTAAGAAGACTTCTGTCTTTAGTGCCAGTCTGCTTCCACATAAATTTGTTGAAGATCTGAATATGAGATAATAAAAGGGAAATACTAAGTCTTTTCAATTTAGATAGGTTGTTTTTCAAAGATGACTGGTATTGATTTCAGTATTGAGTGTTTTCGTGTCAAACTGCCAAATAAAGTTAACGAAATTTTGCATGTCATTGTTGAAATCAATTCTGACAGCCTCCGTGGCGAAGCGGTAGTGAACGCGGCCGCTGCGCAGGAGACGCGGGTTCGATCCCCGCTCAGTGCAAATATTTGTATGCATGAATATGGGTATTTGCATTGGTCTGGTCGTGCCTCGTAGAGCACGTTATGCCGTCGGTCCCGGTTGTCATACAAACATCTATGACAGTCGTTACGGGTAGTTGGAGCCCTCAAAAATCCAACAACTGGTCTAGCTGCAATGCTTCAATATCACCTTTGGGTTGTGGAGGTCAGGTGGCAGTCGCTTCACGGAAAGTTAGACTGGTAAAAATCGGACCCCATGACTCCAAGTCGTAGAGCTTCGGATGCGACTGGATTGGATTAACGCTAGGTTGAAGAAGATTGTTGAAATCAACAACAAAACGTTATACCGACTTCAAGAAACAAAACAGAGACACTGAAAGTAATATTTTTTTACAGATTCACTATTAACCTATTAGAAATCTTTTGAAAACAAATTTATTTATTGCATCATAGTACCTAGCTCAGGCATCATAGTATCGCAGCGTGTCTTCTTCATCTATCGTTAATACATCACCTGGCTAGTAGGTGAGGTATTAACTCAGATCCTGAAGATCTAGACGAGGCCCAGATACCACTTAACCCACCCTCTTCGGTTTCTCCTAAACTCCAATATTAAGCTACTCCATTATTACTTACTATAATATACTTAACTAGCTGACCCGGTGAACTTCGTCCCGCCGCGTCAGATCCCGTTCCCGCTGCACCCTCTACTATATTAAACATGTATTATACATATACCCCTTCTTTTTGAATCACCCTATCTATTAAAAAAACCGTATAAAATCCGTTGCGTAGTTTTAAAGATTTAAGCATACAAATGGATATAGGGACAGAGAAAGCGACTTTGTTTTATACTATGTAGTGATGCGAGAGAGTCGCCTTTGCTGGTGGCCACGTCTTGCGGCAACAGCCAGGCTACGTGGGTAACAAATGCCTGACAATGGCGCTCCCGCCGAGTCCAGGTAGAAGGGATAAAGTCCTGGCTTGACATCGTGCAGGGTGACATGCGTTGCAAATGGTCTCACTACCATGGACGCCCAAGGTTGCGCAAAGTGGAGAAAGAAGAGCCGGAAGGCGGACCCTTAGCTCCGAGGGCAGCCTCGGATGCAATCAGGATAACCTCTAAATGTCGATGATGACTTAAAGTTTAAACCAAAATTTCTTACAGAACAAATGTTACCTAAATATGACTTCATACTTGTACCATTTTATTCGCACATAAATAATTTTAAAAGCAAGCACATAAAATACTTGCAAGAGAACTGGAGCAAGACTCGAAGAATGCTTTCCTGGATTCAGGTACGTGGTGAACATATTTCATATTTTATTACTTTAAATATTTCCTGACAGCGGTACTTGTAAGTATGAAGATAACAATAAATTTAACTTATGTGTAACAGTTTACAAACAGTGGATCTCAATCTTGGGTTATTCGATGTTACATCCCTCTCTCTAGAATAATGGCAAAACATTCGTAGAATAGAATAAATACATCATTGATATACACGTTGAAGACTGTCATAAACGCGATAAATGTCAAAACACGAGTCATTTCCATACATTTATCATTATATTCTACAATACGACGGCCAACCAATTGCCAGTTGTCTAGACTTCTGGGAGGCTTTAATAAAAATGAAAAGCCTCAAACACATAGGCGAGTTATTATCATTCGATAATACCGCACGCGTTATTATGATATCTGTTTTTGGTACATTATGTATTAGAACGTAGCCAGTACGACACAAAGCTGCGATAATATAGGTACAGTCAGCATCATTAAAATGTCGCTAGCAAAAATACTCAAAATAATCCAAATACCAAAATTCCAATTTTATATTGGTTATTAGAGTACTCAAATAGTTGTAAGTATCCAGAGTGGTCCAACTATCTTAACAATCGGTCTTCCAGTATAATCTAAGTTAGTAGAGTAATCATATTCATATACACAATCACGCCGGTCGATGGTATCCAATCAAGTATAATTTCAAAACATCTAGACATTCATACTTTTCTCACTAATGCAAGTTGATAGTTCATGCCTATGCAACTGTCAACTATAAAAAAATAAAAAGCTATTGTCAATTGACACATTTTGTATCTTTTTCTTACTCATATACCCATCCCATATCATCCCGGCATTGTGTGAAAGAGATGACTTTACAAGTAAGAAAAGGATACAAAATGCGATTAAATGACAATGTCTAGATTTTTTGAAATTATGTGTGTATATGAAAATGAATACTCCACTAACTGACATAATTTAACTGAATAACTTCTTGTAGTGACCATATCAATATGAAAAATCTTGATCGTTTTAAATACATAAATATTGACACAAGTGATACATTGTTTAGTTAATTAATGAATTGCATCGTGAAAAGAATTAAACTGCCCAATGAGTAGTACGGTCCGAGAAGGTTGATTTTCGCTAATTTCTATTCTTTCTATTCTACTACTTACTGGGTTACAGTACCACCTTACAGCCACCGGTACCAGAGCCTTACCTCACATCTTTGCTAAGTTCTCTTATTCCTCTCCTTTAGCCTGCATTCATAGACCAAATGAATTAATAATGATATCAGGAGTGGACCTACCTTCTTAATATCTACGCTTAGCACCACATTCAACAGAAAATTCATACGCGTATTTTTGTCCTAATCTACAAATATTAATTATTTTTATTTTTTAGTGTCTTTAAGAAGATTTTCGATTGAAATTTTAAGTATAAAGTGTCTTGTACGTTTAGTCAATTTTTATGTATACCTTTGTTCTTAACATTTGAGTCATCTGAACGATTTCAAAGTCAAAGTCATAGATTTTTATTCAATTTAGAACAACATAGTTGTTTTATATTAACGTCAATAATAAATTGTACTTAAACCAAATATATTGAACCATAGATTATAATATTCAGTACAGCTTATGTACTTACAGACTGATTGAAAAACAAACCGCTTTCGCAGGTCACCCCTTGATCGTTCGTTATGAATAAACTATAAGCTCTTAATTGACCTCGGTTCTATTATAACTCATCGAAGATAATATTATTATGGCGAGGGGAGTGAATCAATCTAGTTATAATGCAAAAGGGATGGATGTACATCAATGGAAAGATTAAACAGCGTCTAGAAAGGTGTAAAGTATTACATTTGAAGTACACTTCTTGGTATGTGTAAATGTTGGAAAACCTGTGTAACGGTTCGTTGTTAACCCAGCTGTCGTGAGTTTGATACCTGTTCAGTATGGCTATGGTATATTTGCCATGATCTTGGTGTTTCTATGTATAATATGTATGTATTTCCAGAAAAAAAGTATCTAAGTATGTTTATCGGCATTCTAGATTCAATAATACTAGCTAGTAAGTATGCAACTTTGGATCTAGATAACATAAAATCACGCCTATATCCCCGAAAGGGTAGGTAGAGGTGCTAGCACCCACATTTCGCCAGTATAAGTTCAAATCAAATCAAATCAAATTCATTCAGGTCCCAATGTAATAGGTGGCGAGCCTATTGCCATTAACCGGGCACTTATAAACCTGCGATAAATACACACATAACTTCGAAAAGCATCGAAGTCATTGGTGCGTGCCATGGTAAAACCTGGGATTGAACCCGAGACCTCGTATCAGCAGTCCATTATCCATACCACTAGGCTACCGCGGCTGCGTAAAATGCGTCAAATAGGGTTGTGTAAAATGTTGTACAATGTTCATATTTATATTAACGAGTAGTTCGTTTTAAAAAATAAAGATCCATTCTTTATTCAAATTCTAGAACTCATTACAGGGAAACAAGCTTAATGTAAATAAATTTATTGCGAATTTGTCTGTAAATTAAAATGAAGCAGCAGTTAACGTTCATGCTCCTTAGCATTACTTTGCAACCTAAATAAACAAAGATTTTTCGAGTTATTAAAAATATACTTAGATTTAGATTATGAAAATATACCTATTAAGCAACCTGTTAAAACGTTTGTGTAATGAAATGTAAAATTACTAAAACAAATTCTATTTAGCTTTCAAGACTTTAGTAGGTAATTCTTATAGGGACCACCAATCTTTTTTTAAAGATTATTAGCAACCGAAATTAACCGCTCCAATTAAGCTAAATTGCTTGTGCTAGGAGTGGGTTCACGTCGGTAGTGTAATAGCCAGGATTCGAACCCGGGACCTCTTGATCATAAGGCCGATTCCTTAACCACTAAGCTAACGATGCTTAACGTAATTGCAAAAGTATCAGTCATGTTTAAATAGTATTAGTATATCTATTAACTACCTGAATATAATAATATATCTAGTATGGACCAAAATTCAAAATGATTATTAGGAAACAACCCCCTTCTTTTGTCTCTAGATCGACCTAAAATTTAGTGGTTATTTATTATCTTTGAACTCCATCCCAATGGTTGCCTGAAACAGATTGTCCTGCGCGATAAGGCCGCCAATTGTATGCTACAAACTGTACCTACCACTATATTGTAATGTGTTCTTTCTTTCTTTCTTTGAGTACCATACAATAAAGAGGTTTTCATTCATTCATTCATTCATCAGTCTGTTCTCATTTCAAGTTTTGACTGCTGAACCGATTTTATACAATTTGACGTAGTAGTAGCTTATGTATGACGCCATTGGGCGGCATCATACCCGCAATCTCTGACTTAGCAGTCAAAAGCAAATTACTCGTCTTCTTCATCGTAGCGTTAATCCCAGGTGCATCGGAGGCTTTTCAACTTAGAGTCTGGGGTCCGCTTTTTACCAGTCTAACTGCGGATTTGGCTAAACTTCGATATTTTCCTTGAAGCGACTGCCACCTGACCTCCACAATCCAAAGGCGATATCGAAGCATTGCAGCTAGACCAGTTGTTGGATTTTTGAGGGCTCCGACTACCCGTAACGACTGCCATAGATGTTTGTATGACAACCGGGACCGACTGCTTAACGTGCTCTCCGAGGCACGACCAGACCAATGCAAACACCCATATTCATGCATACAAATACTTACACTGAGTGGGGATCACACCCGCGCCTCCTGCGTAAGCAAATAACTGAACACAATTTAAAGCCAATTAATGACAATTAGAGTTAACAACGAAAGCTTTCGATTTATCGAACACGGCAATCTATAACGATTATAAATTTATCATGTACAGGGCACTTATTAATCTTGACCAATTCATATTATTAGCTGATTATACAGGACATTTCAATACGATTTCATATCGCCTGATGGTAAACTAAAGGCAAAGTCTCAGGAAAAATGGGCACCATTACAGACACCACCAATGTTATAATGGCAGGCTCTTAGCATGACGGCTTCATCAGATGCTTTTCACACCATTGATAAGATACGGGACTGTATTAGGAAGAAGGAAAACATGTGGTTTTTTTTCCCTCCCGCCCCCCGAGGTTATGTCGGACTCTAATCGACTAAACCGCACGCCGTCTGTGGGTCGTAGTGCTAACCGAAGGTGAGGTTATCATGCGACATATCTCTCGCACCCCGGCTGACCCAGGGCAATCCCTCTCGGTCTGGCCCTCCTCGGGAGGGGGGACCACGCGGTCTCGGACTCACCTGCTTCTGCTAGGGCGGCTCCACCGGTCACCCTCAGGCCCGCGCTCATGGGGGGGCGCAGGTTGGTTTGCGCCCTCCGACACCCGAGCCGCCTGCGAACGCACCGTACCCGCTCTGCTGTCTCCTTCACGAGCATGACCTGCTCGCAGAAGGAGGAGCTGGCCACCCAAGAGGAGCCATCCGCGCAGTGGACCATCGTCGCGAGCAGGGTGGAGAGCGTGGGCACTATCACCCCCAGGGCCGCCACAAGCTCCTGCCTCGGTGTCTTAGAACGCCGGACTCGGGGCTGCACACGCTCACCGAGTGGTGAGCGTGTGCAGCCCCGATTCCACGCTCGCGTCGCAGTGATGGCACTCAGGCGTTGGCTTTATGAAAGAAATACATCTTTTACTCACGTTACGACTGTGTTTAAAAAATATTGTCAAGTAGAACAATGCACCGGTGCCGTTTAACAAACTCTGTTTAGGTATACTGCAATACTTAATGATAGCTTGCGTGCTTTAGTCCATTAGTTTGTGCATAGAATATTTAGTCTGATAGGTATAAATCGATAACATTGTATGTAAAGAACAACAGCCTTTTCGATTAGGAATTGTCATGTTATCGACATTAATAAACACAGTTTATTTATTACTATAAAAATTTAATAAGCATAATATGCATGGTGCTCGTCTCGGAGAGTATATCTATGACATTCGCTACGGGTCGTATTCACTCACTTTCACTTTTTCCTATCTTTAATCGATCTTAGTTGTTCTCTCAATCTTATATTCTTCTATCGCAATTGGTTGACTAAAACTGCAGATATGAGTAAAAGTGGCGTTGACTGATATCTGCGCGGACGGAGCCGTGGAAATCAAGCTTTTAGATGCAGTATATTGGTATACAAAATTAGAAGTTAATTTCTTTTGACAGACAGATTGACAGCCAATTTGTCTCATCATTAGCGTATACGCCAAGTTCCATTGCTTGGCACGTACCTATAAATTTTGAAATAATTATTCATTTATTTCAACAGTGCTCCTCTGCCTTAAATATTTTGTAAAATTTGTGTAATTTACTTTTGTGAAAGAGGCTTCACGTCCAACATGTACATACTATATAATAACGAGTAACTATACTCAATTTAAACAGTTTTATCATCAAGTTAGTTACACTCCCACGCCAACAACTTTCAAAGAAAGGTCAATAGATATTAGTAATCTCAATCTAAACACTCTTCAAACTAAGGTCAACTGTTAATCCCAATATCTCCAACAGGATTCAAGTTGATAACTTTTATTGTAGTACTAAATTTAATAGTGGGCGGTTTTATGTAGTTCATTCACTAAAAGACCTAAATTTAATGGAAATTCAGGTTGTTTTGTTATTCAACTCTATGGTAAGCCAGATAAAGTGAAATAGTAGGAAAGGGGACTCTGGGTTCCAAAGGTGTCTCCTGTGCCGAATCTATATCAGATTCTTCCGAATCTAGGTACACGAGAAACACCTTTAGAAAAATATAAAGTTTTATCTAAAGGAGCACTTGCGCAAGCTTTAGATGCAACCAAAACTAAAACTGTGGTGATGATGATTGGTAGACAATTAAAACTATCTATCATACAAATAAAAGTTATCGTTATTAATTGTAGCCTATGTGTTATTCTGATGTATAAGCTATATTGTTGTAAAGTTTAATTAAAATCCATTCAGAAGTTCATATTTGAAAGAGTAACAAACATCCATCCATACTTACATACTGTTAAGTTAACACTTAAAGCTTTAGCAATTTTAGGAACAAAACGGCTCTTTACAATTTAAAATAGCGTTAAATTTGAACACACCATTTTCAGTCACAAATTGCAGGTTGTATCGTGCACGGAAATATATTTTTATTGAATTTTATTGAAATAAATGTCTCTTTTTTTCGGTTACATTTATGTATCGGTAGGTACTTGTATGCTCAGCAAAAAAATGAACTAAAGAGTCGTTGAAACTCGACGTGCTGCAAAGTTCTTTAGGATTCAATAGAAAGATTTTGATTGATTCCTGAAGTGTTAATTATCATACAAAGCCATCATCTTCACAGCGTTAATCATGATCGACACCTTTTACGAATTCCCCTTTTGCAGTAGTTTATCTTTGCTTTTATGAAAGCGACTACTGTTTGACTTCCATGAGCAACTAGCATTGCATATGGTCGGACAGGACGACCCGTAGCGAATGTCATAGATATACTCTCCGAGACGAGCACCATGCATATTATGCTTATTAAATTTTTATAGTAATAAATAAACTGTGTTTATTAATGTCGATAACATGACAATTCCTAATCGAAAAGGCTGTTGTTCTTTACATACAATGTTATCGATTTATACCTATCAGACTAAATATTCTATGCACAAACTAATGGACTAAAGCACGCAAGCTATCATTAAGTATTGCAGTATACCTAAACAGAGTTTGTTAAACGGCACCGGTGCATTGTTCTACTTGACAATATTTTTTAAACACAGTCGTAACGTGAGTAAAAGATGTATTTCTTTCATAAAGCCAACGCCTGAGTGCCATCACTGCGACGCGAGCGTGGAATCGGGGCTGCACACGCTCACCACTCGGTGAGCGTGTGCAGCCCCGAGTCCGGCGTTCTAAGACACCGAGGCAGGAGCTTGTGGCGGCCCTGGGGGTGATAGTGCCCACGCTCTCCACCCTGCTCGCGACGATGGTCCACTGCGCGGATGGCTCCTCTTGGGTGGCCAGCTCCTCCTTCTGCGAGCAGGTCATGCTCGTGAAGGAGACAGCAGAGCGGGTACGGTGCGTTCGCAGGCGGCTCGGGTGTCGGAGGGCGCAAACCAACCTGCGCCCCCCCATGAGCGCGGGCCTGAGGGTGACCGGTGGAGCCGCCCTAGCAGAAGCAGGTGAGTCCGAGACCGCGTGGTCCCCCCTCCCGAGGAGGGCCAGACCGAGAGGGATTGCCCTGGGTCAGCCGGGGTGCGAGAGATATGTCGCATGATAACCTCACCTTCGGTTAGCACTACGACCCACAGACGGCGTGCGGTTTAGTCGATTAGAGTCCGACATAACCTCGGGGGGCGGGAGGGAAAAAAAACCACATGTTTTCCTTCTTCCTAATACAGTCCCGTATCTTATCAATGGTGTGAAAAGCATCTGATGAAGCCGTCATGCTAAGAGCCTGCCATTATAACATTGGTGGTGTCTGTAATGGTGCCCATTTTTCCTGAGACTTTGCCTTTAGTTTACCATCAGGCGATATGAAATCGTATTGAAATGTCCTGTATAATCAGCTAATAATATGAATTGGTCAAGATTAATAAGTGCCCTGTACATGATAAATTTATAATCGTTATAGATTGCCGTGTTCGATAAATCGAAAGCTTTCGTTGTTAACTCTAATTGTCATTAATTGGCTTTAAATTGTGTTCAGTTATTTGCTTACGCAGGAGGCGCGGGTGTGATCCCCACTCAGTGTAAGTATTTGTATGCATGAATATGGGTGTTTGCATTGGTCTGGTCGTGCCTCGGAGAGCACGTTAAGCAGTCGGTCCCGGTTGTCATACAAACATCTATGGCAGTCGTTACGGGTAGTCGGAGCCCTCAAAAATCCAACAACTGGTCTAGCTGCAATGCTTCGATATCGCCTTTGGATTGTGGAGGTCAGGTGGCAGTCGCTTCAAGGAAAATATCGAAGTTTAGCCAAATCCGCAGTTAGACTGGTAAAAAGCGGACCCCAGACTCTAAGTTGAAAAGCCTCCGATGCACCTGGGATTAACGCTACGATGAAGAAGACGAGTAATTTGCTTTTGACTGCTAAGTCAGAGATTGCGGGTATGATGCCGCCCAATGGCGTCATACATAAGCTACTACTACGTCAAATTGTATAAAATCGGTTCAGCAGTCAAAACTTGAAATGAGAACAGACTGATGAATGAATGAATGAATGAAAACCTCTTTATTGTATGGTACTCAAAGAAAGAAAGAAAGAACACATTACAATATAGTGGTAGGTACAGTTTGTAGCATACAATTGGCGGCCTTATCGCGCAGGACAATCTGTTTCAGGCAACCATTGGGATGGAGTTCAAAGATAATAAATAACCACTAAATTTTAGGTCGATCTAGAGACAAAAGAAGGGGGTTGTTTCCTAATAATCATTTTGAATTTTGGTCCATACTAGATATATTATTATATTCAGGTAGTTAATAGATATACTAATACTATTTAAACATGACTGATACTTTTGCAATTACGTTAAGCATCGTTAGCTTAGTGGTTAAGGAATCGGCCTTATGATCAAGAGGTCCCGGGTTCGAATCCTGGCTATTACACTACCGACGTGAACCCACTCCTAGCACAAGCAATTTAGCTTAATTGGAGCGGTTAATTTCGGTTGCTAATAATCTTTAAAAAAAGATTGGTGGTCCCTATAAGAATTACCTACTAAAGTCTTGAAAGCTAAATAGAATTTGTTTTAGTAATTTTACATTTCATTACACAAACGTTTTAACAGGTTGCTTAATAGGTATATTTTCATAATCTAAATCTAAGTATATTTTTAATAACTCGAAAAATCTTTGTTTATTTAGGTTGCAAAGTAATGCTAAGGAGCATGAACGTTAACTGCTGCTTCATTTTAATTTACAGACAAATTCGCAATAAATTTATTTACATTAAGCTTGTTTCCCTGTAATGAGTTCTAGAATTTGAATAAAGAATGGATCTTTATTTTTTAAAACGAACTACTCGTTAATATAAATATGAACATTGTACAACATTTTACACAACCCTATTTGACGCATTTTACGCAGCCGCGGTAGCCTAGTGGTATGGATAATGGACTGCTGATACGAGGTCTCGGGTTCAATCCCAGGTTTTACCATGGCACGCACCAATGACTTCGATGCTTTTCGAAGTTATGTGTGTATTTATCGCAGGTTTATAAGTGCCCGGTTAATGGCAATAGGCTCGCCACCTATTACATTGGGACCTGAATGAATTTGATTTGATTTGATTTGAACTTATACTGGCGAAATGTGGGTGCTAGCACCTCTACCTACCCTTTCGGGGATATAGGCGTGATTTTATGTTATCTAGATCCAAAGTTGCATACTTACTAGCTAGTATTATTGAATCTAGAATGCCGATAAACATACTTAGATACTTTTTTTCTGGAAATACATACATATTATACATAGAAACACCAAGATCATGGCAAATATACCATAGCCATACTGAACAGGTATCAAACTCACGACAGCTGGGTTAACAACGAACCGTTACACAGGTTTTCCAACATTTACACATACCAAGAAGTGTACTTCAAATGTAATACTTTACACCTTTCTAGACGCTGTTTAATCTTTCCATTGATGTACATCCATCCCTTTTGCATTATAACTAGATTGATTCACTCCCCTCGCCATAATAATATTATCTTCGATGAGTTATAATAGAACCGAGGTCAATTAAGAGCTTATAGTTTATTCATAACGAACGATCAAGGGGTGACCTGCGAAAGCGGTTTGTTTTTCAATCAGTCTGTAAGTACATAAGCTGTACTGAATATTATAATCTATGGTTCAATATATTTGGTTTAAGTACAATTTATTATTGACGTTAATATAAAACAACTATGTTGTTCTAAATTGAATAAAAATCTATGACTTTGACTTTGAAATCGTTCAGATGACTCAAATGTTAAGAACAAAGGTATACATAAAAATTGACTAAACGTACAAGACACTTTATACTTAAAATTTCAATCGAAAATCTTCTTAAAGACACTAAAAAATAAAAATAATTAATATTTGTAGATTAGGACAAAAATACGCGTATGAATTTTCTGTTGAATGTGGTGCTAAGCGTAGATATTAAGAAGGTAGGTCCACTCCTGATATCATTATTAATTCATTTGGTCTATGAATGCAGGCTAAAGGAGAGGAATAAGAGAACTTAGCAAAGATGTGAGGTAAGGCTCTGGTACCGGTGGCTGTAAGGTGGTACTGTAACCCAGTAAGTAGTAGAATAGAAAGAATAGAAATTAGCGAAAATCAACCTTCTCGGACCGTACTACTCATTGGGCAGTTTAATTCTTTTCACGATGCAATTCATTAATTAACTAAACAATGTATCACTTGTGTCAATATTTATGTATTTAAAACGATCAAGATTTTTCATATTGATATGGTCACTACAAGAAGTTATTCAGTTAAATAATTGTGTAACAACTTATGAGAAGGGCCCTTAAGTAGGGCATGAATAAATGAATAATCGACTTGGTATTACATGGATCTCCCATTTTTTTACGGAGGAACAACTGAGTCGAGACTTGGTATTTTTAACAAATATTGTTATTTTTATAGGATACTAGCTTTTGCCCGCGGCTCCGCCCGCGTGGATGTCGGTTATCGCGACCAAACATAACCTATGTCCTTTCTCCACGTCTAATCTACCCCTATACCAAATTTCATCAAAATCGGTTCAGTGGTTTAGGCGTGAAAGCGTAACATATAGACAGACAGGCAGAGCTACTTTCGCATTTATGATATTAGTATGGATTGAGTTGCCAGGCCTACCAACACTCTTATTGCACAAGAAACTTTTTCCAACCTTTACCTGCCAATAGGTGCAGCTTTTAAACAATGGACGAAGCTCTAGCGCAGACTATTCTCTCGAAATTGACAGATCAGGCGACACTCATTCCCAGAAAATCCAACATATCAAAAAGTATAAACGTATCCCGGGTTCCAAACCACAAACTTTGAGCACCACTGAGAATTATCTATGGGAATGATAAATGTCATTAAGTCTGCACAACTTCTCCTAAATTAAGTTCCGTCTAATAAAGTATTTGTTCCAACACTTGACCGGTTTTCAAGCGCTCTGCATATTGTTAAGGCTCTATGCAAGCCTAGATGGCCTTTTGTTCTACCAGCTATTATACGTACAGCTTCCACAAAGCGCCCTTAACATTTAAAAGAGGCAAGCATTATTCATAACGATACTTTAGTTCTGAAGTTTTGTGTGATATTGGTTTTCATTAAATTAAAAAATAGTAACAGTTCAGTTTGTTGTTATCATGAACTATCGACGATTACATCAAGAAAAATATTAATGAAGTCACGGCAATGATTATTACCCAATTGGATATTTCAGTGTTTAGTAATATTAGATACTTTTTACTAAACGTCAAAACGGTAAGTCATACAGAAGCTTGTATGAAATAAAAAATTGTGACGCAATGGTTATATGTTGGGTGGATGATTAAAATAAATAAAAACGATAAAATAAAAAATTAACTTCAGTTAGAAAAGTTAATAATTTTACGAGTTCGGTTAAAGAATTTATTTTAATTATAGGAAAGTACTCAATTTATTATTGTGGATAAATAGTACAGACGTAGTAGTCTATAAAAATACATAGGCTATTATAAAAATGTAAATTGATCATGTCTGTACATTGGAGATTGTAAACCGCCATTCACACGAGCAGAACCACGAAAGGAGTTGAGATATTAAAGCGAAGATAAAACTTATAATACCAACGATATATAACATCAAATGAGTTTAAACATCACGTTGACATGTTGTTTTTCTGGGAACTTTTCGTTTCATCCTTGCACATGAAAAGGTTCGAGAAAAGAGAAAAATCTCATGAAACGGCGGTCTACCTAATGAGATTTTTTTCCTTTTCCCTGTGTTTAACTAGCAAAGATGGACGGATTTGTCTTTTTGGGTATTATCAATGTTGTGATTAGGAATTACGGTCAGTTATTTGAGTTGTTTTTTTCTATATAGGACACGTCAATTTGACTTCGCCTCGCCTGATTGTAAGCTGGAAATAATTCGTTTGGCTAACGTATTGTAGAATGAAATGAATAATGTATATGATTGACTCTTATTTTGATGTTTATGACAAACTCTTAGAGCGTTTTCACACTCATCCGATATCCGATATCGGTGTCGGACGCCGATAGCCGACATCCGATAGCTATCACCTTGTGCTGTTTTCACATTAATCCGATAAAATCGGCCTGATACGGCCATTTGCTCAAAAGCATGACTAGTTAGGGATGCTAGATGTGAAAAAATAAAGAAAAAAGTGCCAGCAATTTACGATCTTATTGACATAACATGGTATCCAGTTTTTTCTTATATTCGTGATCAGCGTTTTTTTCTTATATTCGTGATCAGCGCGCAGCGTCATCAATTAACACGAAAAGACATGCAACTCAGAAAATGTCCTTATGGTCGAAAATTGCTTGCAGTCGCTGTTTTAGTCTCTTTGTGTTCCGATATCGGGCCAAAACAGCGGTGTCGGCTCCGATAACCGATATCGGGCCGGACAATGTGAGAGGCAGATACATATCTCATACATTTGACTTCCTCCTATATCGGATGCCGGATATCGGATGTGTGTGAAAACGCTCTTACGACTGTCGTAAACGCCAATCCCATACAAACTTTCATCATTCAATTCTACAATACGCCGACCTAAATTGTGTCTAGAATGCGTATACCTAAACTAAATATATTTGAAGACTTGAACTCTATATACACAAGTTTGACATAGAAGTACTTACTATAAATCCCATATATTTCCCATTTACAATTTAAACGCAATATATAGTACCTACACAAATATTTTTTTGGATAGTATCTACAACTACTACGTGGGGCCTGGTGACTTGTAACACAGATCTTTTAGAACTTCAACGAACACCAGCTCTTGCAATGTGGTTTTCATAACACATATTAAACTCAGACCCTTGTATTGTTGCCAAACTGTATACCCATTGTGAGAGAAATTAATAAATATATTCATTCATTCAAATTGACATTATAGTTCACTCACACCTGTGCTCACACATAACCCGTATTGCGATCCGTTTACGTTGGATTTTGTTAGAAATACTGTTTATTTACAGTGTATGGTCAAAGGTTGCAAAGCAATATGAGTTTTCGTTTAAACTGAAAATAAAAATAACATTACAATTTCTTTTAGCTACTCAGGAAACTGACATAAGTAGTCACAAAAGACATCTCAAGGGAGAAAGATAACAATGCATGTTGTTATACAGAAACATTTTTCTATTTATGTCACTATTTCGGTCAGTACATTTGTGAATTACCTCAGGGACGACATAATATAATGCCGCATACACACTACAATGAGTTTATGAAGCGAGGTTATGGAATGGCCGTAACGGAGCTGGGAGTGCAATTCAAATTTAATAATAGTTATTTTTTGCATCTGACATTCAACGCTATTAAGTTTCACGAGTAGTAACGATAAAATAATGTTGTCTCTTTATACTTAACCAATGCATAATAAAAAAAAATGAATAGTTATATCCAACGCTAGTTCGCTTATAAAATATTTCACTTCCAGCACACAACAAAATATAGAATAATACACTTCATTTGTACTTTGCCACAGTTTATTTTTATTTTGAACCTGACCGGTTTCACCTCACGGCATTCTCAAAGGTTTCAATAACAATGGTTTTTAAACTGTATTTCTAAATATCATTGTTATTTAAACCCTTGAGAATGCCGTGAGGTAAAACTGGTCAGGTTGAAAATAAAATAAACTGTGGTAAAGTACAAGTGAAGTTCATAATTCAATTTGTGTAGCAGATTCCACCTAGCGTCATTACAAAAAAAAGATGCTACATGATAGAAGAAAGCAAAAAAATAACACTTTTCTAAACTTTCATCAAGTACCTAATACTAAACTTCTAAAACGTATGAAAGAATCTTAATCCAATCGTAGTTCCAAAAGTGCGTACAATATAAGTATTAAAGACGTTATTGGCCAATTTATCGGCCAAAATCGACGGAGAGATACCCTGTAATTCAAACCAAAATAGAGCGAGACGTATTACTATAGTAAGATCCGACCCAAAAGTGTCTGCACTGCTATTGACAGACTCAATAAAACCCTTTTAGAAGGTATATGTATTCTTGAAAAGTTTCGCATTCCCTCGAGTTATAACGACAGTAAAAGACATGGCAGTAAGTGATTTGAGAACATTGCGAGAATGTAGATCGAAAGATTTATATTGATCCTGTTTCGGTAGATATTTCAGTAAGAATGTGTGGTCGGTATGTAGTTGTAAGTTATGTGACCACCAAGACAGAGGTTTTGTTTATCGTTGAGTGTAATCCTTAAACTTTGTTTTCTGAAGCACGTTACATTTTATGTACAACTGAAAACAGATTATAGGAGTCATTAGATAGGTGATCAGGGTTTTAATCAATTTCTGTAATCCCTTACTCTAGTAGTAAGGAACTTTCAATGAACGAGTCCGACTCGCACTTGACCGGTTTTCTATTATAGATCTTCATGGAAATTATTTATGCACAATGTCCTTGAAATTGAAATAGATTCGCCTTCATGGTCGCGGGCTCAAGTCCTGTCTTAGAAAGTTTTCATATTCTGATTGAAACCAACATGATAATTTGACATTTGCTTGAATTTTACTGTGAGAGTGATACTGGGTATGTCGAAATAATAAAAAAAATAAAATGGTGACTTTTGGTAAAAAAAAATCACTCAAGTTTATCGAGTGGGGTATCAAAATGAAGGAAATAAAAAGGCGATTACAAATATATATATTTCATTACTAAATAGTACAAACCCATTTGCAAATCTCAAACCAGATGCAAATTAATGGGTACCACCTGCTATAAAGCTTGTTTCGATCCTTTCAGCATCAGTCGGGTTTTTTATTTTTGATAATTTATTTAAGTCTATCATTTAAAAACAATGCAACTTTTATTGTTTTATCAGTACTTATCATTTATTATTTTATCCTTAATTCAATAAGGTTGGTTTTCCTTTAATTAAGTTGAGCTTAAATTGGTTCAGAAAATTGATGACTACTAATTTCAAGTCCATCCTTATTGTATAACCCTCGGCCAAGCTGGGCATTAAGTGTACTATGTTTTCTGTATAAACGGCCTGTTATTGAATGAAATGAAAGGCCTGTTATTAAACAGATAATAGAAGTAACGAAAAATAAAATGAAAAATTATGAGTTGCAGTTTTTACACGAAGAAATTAATTTTCACATGGATTAACAAAGATGCTTGAAGCGAAATACAATATCGCATAATTATTCCACCTCTGCATTCATCGTGGTTACCTTAACAAGGTAAATAAAGAACAGATTAATTCTTAAAGGGCGGCTCAGACGTACCCCTCCTCAAATATAAAATAACCGCAAGGCCCGTATTCCAAAACAGCGTTCAATTGTGTATCGACTCACACATTACAATTGTCATTTAGAACACAATCTGTCCTCAGATTTAATTATAAATAAAGATTCAGGACTGAGTATCGTTCTGAAATAGGGGCCTAGGTTTTACGATTGGATAGGTATTTGACTGACTAGTCAAATTATTTACTTTTACTAAACGTCAAAACGGTAAGTTATAAGGAAAATTGTATGAAAAATTAATTTGTGTCGTCATAATATTTAATGGTCAAATTATTTACTTGGTTGGTTGGATGATTACGAATAAATAAAAACAATAAAATAAGTAACGATGCAACTGATATCACTCTTTTAAGATTCTTAATTTAATAAGTTCAGCTAAATATACTTTTTTAACAATAGCAAAATACCCAATTCTCTAGTTGGTAGTCACGGCTCCACCCGCGTGATTTTGAAAATACTTATTCCTGAGGTAAAATGTAGCATATGGCTCCTGGACAAAAATTCAGTTAAATCCTTTCAGCCGTAAGAGCATGATTGAATAACAAACATCCAAGTAGGTATTGCTACACCCGGCGCTTGGCCACTTCAATATATGGCCAAATTTCCATAGGAGTAAGCGAGACGGCACTATAGAAAGAGACAGCATGCCTTGACGTCACTGTTCTAGAAGGAATCGAATGAATAGAACGAGACGTTAGGCTAGAAAGAGACACAAGACCCAATAGAACCTTCCAGAAAGTTCCTGTCTTTTTCAGAACGTACCTGTCTTTTCTCGATCTTTCGCTACTCGGCCGCGCCCGATATAAAAGGCGAGCTAACAGCCTCCGCTTAAGTTAGTCTACGACTAGTATCCGAAGCGATCAAAGCGATAAAGTGTGCGAAGCGATACAGTGCGATTATACAAGTGACTGTGTATTGTGTAAGGAAGAAGTTTTGAATTTCTACGCTCTTTGCTGTAATTTAAGTGCAGCTGAATAAAATCTGTTTTCAACGGTTGTCCTCGCATTTTCTATATAAACCGACCCCCACGCTCGTAACAGTATCTTCACATTTTAATAGAATAGGACAGAGTTAGTAAAATAAACATAACATGGCACTGTAGATTCATGTCCCACGGGTCCCTTTAACGATCGAAATCGGACCCGTTTCACAAATGAATTACAAGTGGGAGTACCTATGCGACCTTGGGTTCGCCTACACATTCTCCACCTTTTGGTTTCACTGACACGGCATTTATCTGATCACACAGCCTCGAAAGGTAGGCCGGTGCCAGAGCCCCACCCGTCAATCAATAGGAGTATCTGCTTGCACGTGAAGTTTTGCATTGATAATATCAGTATAGACTTTTGGTTCCCATCTATATTCCTGTGGGTGTTGTTGAAGGTAGCTAAAGGATGGCTGCTCTCCATTCGACAGTAGATGCTATGACTAAGTACTCGCTTGGTAGCAATAGTTGGCTAAATATGAGTGTTGACAGTTGATACAGTTCTGCCTACGGACATATGTGTAAGGATTATGTGTGTGTACAAAATGTGTATGTATATGTGTATGGACAGCCTCCGTGCCGTGGCGATAGTGAACGCGGCCGCTACGCAGGAGGCGCGGGTTAGATCCCAGCTCGGTGCAAATATTTGTATGCATAAATATGTGTATTTGCATTGGTATGGGTGTTTTTATGTATAATATTTATATATTTACAAGCAAAAAAAGTATCTAAGTATGTTTAGATTATGCCTAGATTCCATAACACAAGCAAGTTAAGCTATGCTTACCATGGATCTAGAAAGCGTTGTGTGAAATGTTGTGGAATATTTATTTATTCATTTATATTTTTGCTATGCATAATTTATAATTTCATCCTCTTGCTGTCCTAATACTGGTACGCGTGAGTGACGAACTGAACTCAAAATGGATATTCAAATGATCCATTATAATTTCTAGGTACCCTTAGGCTATTCTGTATTAAATTGACCTATCTTGACGATATAATTTAGTTCTGATAACTTTGGGATTGTTTATTATCTAAATATTGTTAAGATATTGATGGACTTAAGAGCATTAGGTTATTATAAATATAAACTGCTATTAGATTAATAGTCCCAGAATAACTTCACCCTCAGAACTCCTACAATGTTTCCATATGCATACAATTATTTTTATATGTTTATGGATATACGTATATTTACAAAAACACAACACAAACACACACACACGCACGCACACACACACATATGCACACAGATACACATGCACACATACACACGCACGCATGTATGGAAAATTTACAGGATAATTTTATAAGAGTAATAATGTCGACCAAGCAAATGTAACTTGTGTAATCGTAAGAGGTACCCACAGGACAGGCTAGCCTAGTGTGGGGCCAACGGACACTTTGTTAAAAAACTGTAGGTACTCTTATTGGCAATAAATATTTTGTCATTTTTTCATTTTCATTTTTTTATACTTGAAATTTTACTTCGGGTTTGGGTGCATGTCACTGATTTATATATCGCAGCAAACTGCTGGACATAGGCCTCTCCCGATTTTGGGAGGCTTTGGAATAATATTTACACAGGATTCTATGCGGAGTTTTCCTCCCGCAGTGATATCGTCTGCGTATTCGCAATGTATTGTTTTTATAGGTACAATATTATGTTAAATTAGAGCAATTTATCACAGTAAGAACAATACTAGATATATTAAATCAATCTATGGTGGGTATATATTTTACACTGTGCGAACCCAAATAGAGCCCGATCTCAGCATTGAATGCCGCGCACACCCTATGCCGCCGCGCACACACCTGCTCCTCTAGACAAGTGACAATTCGCTAGCAGGCGTTTAATGGAATAGAATGACGAATGTATAGGATTTGACGTATTTGACATGCGTTAATGACTGTCATTTACGACAAAGCCCATACATTCGTCATTCTATTCCACCAAACGCCGGCTAGCGAATTGCCACTTGTCTAGAGGGGCTGAATAGTTTCTTGCGAGTCACGAGATCGAGATGAGTCCTTCAGGTGCGTTATTATTAATAACACAATGGGAGCAAACTAAAAGTGGCTGCATGTATGCAAATGTGACTCGACGCCAAAATTTTCGATTTGTACTTAATTCTTACGATGCAAAAGTAAAAACTTAAATGCAAAACTACTAGTTACGGCCACTACGCAGAAGGCGCGGTTTCGATCCCCGCACAGTGCAAATATTTGTATGCATGAATATGGGTATTTGCATTGGTCTGGGTGTTTATATGTATAATATGTATGCATTTACAAATAAAAATTAATCTAAGTATGTTTATCCGCATTCTAGATTTCATAACACAAGCTAGTTAGGCTATGCTTACCATGGATCTAGATAGCGTTGTGTGAAATGTTGTGGAATATAAAAATAAAAAACATCATTCGAAATACAATAATACCACTTCAACTCAATCTTCAAAATAATAGGCTTGCAGAAATACGTTGAACATTGCAATTCATAGGTACATTAAAATAATGAAATAAAAAAGCTGCTTACCTGCAGCGATCGATTATAATTTATTAAATAAGGGTCCGCAGAAGTTACTGATAAAAGTTAATGAGGTGGAACTAACAGTCAGGGTGTAGATGACAGGAGGTAAATTTTCATGCCCGTTGACCAAGTTAAGTTTAATATTTCAGAACATACGTCCCCGTAGAGCGAAAAATCATCAAGTCGAGTTATGGCCAAAATGAGTTATTAATGTCATTAAAATCACATTTTTTTTCTCTAAATATCTGTCTAATCGACATTTTAGAAGCTGCCTTAGTTTTTGAATGTGAAAAATAATTAAGTCAACTCTTTGGAACCTGGTTAACAAGGAGAGAATTCACTAATTTAGTTTATTATTGTTCACTATATTAAACACTACGAAACTGGAAATTAAAACAACTTAATTAGTTTTTCTCATGGAGTATTGACGCATTATTAATCTTAAAAGTACTCTCAAAATAACTAAATTGAATTAATTATTTTGGGAATCTATTGTTTGATGCGACATACGTAAGCGAAAATTAACTAAGTCTGTTTGGTGACTATTCACACATTAATTTTTAACCATTTGCAAGGTTACACCTATGAAAAAGTCAATAAACCATTTTAGTGATTCTTTTTCTACTAAGATTGGTACAATACATTTATTACGAATAATAATTAAAAACATTTGATTATTATTCCCTCAACTTCGACGCGTATCTTTACACTGTAGGTATTATTCACTCGCGACTTGGTTAGTATTATGCGGCCGGAGTGAAGGGCACAGTGGTTGGTGAGTTTCATTCGCGGCAATCACGTCGCCATGATACACACGTCTCGTCAACAATAACGTCTTATAAAAATGAGTCGAGCCAAACATATCATAAATTTATTGAATCAAAATGAGAGGACTGTGATAGAGGTACGTAAATGTTATTTTTTATTGTTTTATAAAATTAAATACCTAATAATC
Source organism: Eilema caniola (assembly GCA_949126895.1). Taxonomy (NCBI): domain Eukaryota; kingdom Metazoa; phylum Arthropoda; class Insecta; order Lepidoptera; family Erebidae; genus Eilema; species Eilema caniola. The sequence continues at coordinate 5,216,803 of OX421476.1, forward strand.
AGATCTAGATTCGCTGGACTGACTGCTCTAATCTTAGCTTAATAACGGAGAATAAGATAACAATTTATGTGTAATGTGCATTTAGAATTGATTATCAATATTATTTTATAGGAATCTAGACGACGACGACTTCACGAGATTTTTAAAGAAAGTAAATACCTACTTACTTATTATACTTACCTAATAATCATTTGGGTGTTTTTTTGGTGCTTGGTTTATGCTTGATTTTAATAGGACTTACCAACTTGCTTACTTTGTTTTTTACGTTAAACGTTAGGTAACTACGTCGGTACCTACTTATTTTTAAGGCAGTGCCATATGGAAGTGCCATAATACCTACTGGTAATCAGTTGTGCACGCTTTTTCATTTACCAACCTATCTATAGATCATTATTCTGAATAAATTACAACTTTTCTTTTAAATGGCAAAATGCATACTTACCTCATCTTACTCATCGATTTTTTTGATGACCTTAAAATATGTTCGACATTATCCTAAGTCTCTTCAGAATAACAATTTAGGGGTCTTCAGAATAGCTACTATTTACTACTACTTATTTATTAAGGTTCAAAAGCTTCATAACTAACCACTTACATTTTGTTAAATTGCATTTTTTTATTGTTTCTTATGTACCTACGCACGGCACGGCTTAAAACTGGGGTTAATGGCCAGGTTGACATAATTTTACCTAACATTTATTTTGCACGTTTAAATTTTTCGCATTGTATCTATGTTTATATTTTTAAAATGATTCCGTCCTTTTAGTGTCTTAACTAATAGCATCCTTTTTACTATTTAGTACCTAGTCATTTTGTCTAAGGTTTCCTAATTTATTTCAGGGAACTGCAGCATTAGATGAAGCAAAAATACTGGCCTCCGACCTATGTCAAAATAAAGTTAAATTATATGAGTCTGCTCCACCGTCTGTGTTTAGTCCGAAAATTGATATTAATCCACCTCACTCTGCTCCACTGTTAGCTGAAACTTACCATGAAGTTGACATCGTTGACAACGTTGTGACAGAAGAAACGTTCCGTAAAAGTCCATATTCTGAGATAAGTGGTATCGAAAAGTTGGGTTATTCTTCTCCTGTTCGAGATTTCTCAGATTCAAGCGTCTCATGGATCCCAGATAGTGATGAAAATTATCGTAAAAAAAAGAAAGGTCGAGTGATTGATTCTTCTAGCGATAGCGATAGTGAAGAATTTTTCAGTTTTGAAAGAAACAAACCAGGAATAAGTAACGTTTCTAAGTATAAGTCTACGACAGGAAACAATCAAGCTGAATATTCTAATGATGTTAACGTCAACAACGAGATTGAAGCTGGAGGTCATTTGCCACAAGAACATTCATCATCGTCCCATTTAAATTGTCCACTTAATACTGCTGTAGATACTCGAACATGAACTGAACAGCCAGCTATTGTAGCTATAGCGGGCTGCTCAATCGCTGATACGAGTAATGCTGTTGAAACTATGCGTTGGAAGAAAAGCGATCCCAGCAAGTGGAAAAAAAACATAGCAAAATCTAATAAACAAAGCAGTTTGCCTTATTTGGGTAAAAAGGGGAATTTCATGCCTGCAAAGAGACCTAAGCCAGTAAAATGCTATATTAAATGTCGGTATCAATGTCAACACAATTTTACAGAGGAGGAACGAGTTAAAATATGTGAAACTTACTGGAAAATAGCGGATTACAAAGCACAAAAACAGTTTTTATTAGAGAAAGTGGTAGCTCAGTCTTTAAAAACAAAGAAAATTGATGCTAAAAAAAGTCGGTCTGTCAGCTATCTATATTATTTTCATAAAAATGATTCCGCAATACGAGTCTGTAAAGATTTCTTTCTAAAAACCTTATGTATTTCAAATGGGCCGGTAAACGATGCCATGCGATACAAAAATGAATTCGGCCACTATGCAGGGGAGGATAGGCGTGGTTCTCGAGTTCCTGTTAACAAAACAAGAGCAGAATCTGAGCAAAAAATTATTGATCACATAAACTCTTTCCCTCGACTCGAATCTCACTACTGCAGGAAAAAATCAAAAAGACAATATCTGGATACTAAACTTTCAATCGCTAAAATGTACGAACTATATAAAGAGCAACTTACAGCAACTAATGAAGCACCATGTTCGTTTTATATTTATAAGGGAGTTTTTGGATCAAAATTTAATTTGTCATTTTTCACCCCCAAAAAAGATTTATGCATGACATGTACTCGCTATGATAGTGCAGGACGCCCAGAACATTTGAAGGAAGAGTATGACTCACACATTACAAGAAAGAATGCAGCCCAACAAGCCAAAGAGTTGGACAAACAGCGATCTATTATTGATGAAAATTACCTAGTGGTAACGGCTGATATGCAGTCTACCTTGCATATACCAGTCAGTGGTGTTGGCATTTTATATTACACGAGGAAACTAAATGTCCAAAATTACACAATTCATACCTCCAAACCACCTCATGAAGCATTCTGTATAACTTGGAATGAAATCAATGGTAAAAGGGGCAGTGTAGAAATCGCTAGTGCAATGAACTGGTGGATAAGTCAAATACCATCGAATATCAAGGAAGTTACCATCTACAGTGACACATGCGCCGGACAAAATAGAAACCAATTTATTACGGCATTCTTAACTCATTTAATTCAAAGATCCGATGTGCAGCTGGAAGTTATTGAGCAAAAATATTTGGAGAGTGGACAGTCTCATATGGAAGTTGACTCCATGCATAGTGCAATAGAAAGACAGGCAAGACATACATCGATATATTCAATGCATGACTGGAAGTCTATCATGGAACGTGCTCGCTCCAAAAGGCACAGAGAAGGTGCTCCACCTTACATTGTTAAGGAATTAAATTACACCGAAATGATTGACGTGAGAGCTCTTAATGAAAAATTTGTTAAAAATACATGTAAAGATAAAGAAGGCAACAAAATTAAGTGGCTAAAAATAAAGTGTCAAATCGATTGAAAGAAAATGCCCAGGGGTAGTAAAATTTAGATATGCACCTGATGGTCCGTATTTATAATTTTCTTTAGTTGAATGTCAGATAAAAACTACACTTATTACTAGAAAAAGGAAAAGACAAGTACAAAGTGAAAACCCAGGGGCAGAAGATCTAGAACAGGATTTAAAAAAATATATAATACCAAAAGCCTACTCTTCGCCAATACCAATTTCAGAGGCAAAAAAGAAAGACCTCATTAATATATGTGTTAAGGGGATAATCCCACAAGAACTTCATTTATGGTATGAATCTTTACCCACAAGTAACGAAGTTATTGACAGGCTTCTAGAACCCGACGTTACTGAAAAAGAAGAAGAGGAAGGAGAATGATTATGTTTCGTGTATTTTTGTACAATGATTCTTTCGTATATTGCGTGCATTTTTTGTAGAATAATTATGTTTCCTATGTTTCGTGTATTGTTTTTAGAATTTTCTTCTTTTAGAGTTTTTTTCTTAGTTTTTCCTTTAATAAACGTTTACTGATTATACAATCATAGTTTCATTTCTTCGTATTAGTATTTAAAACAATATTCAACACATAATAAGCCTTATAATTTACCTAGGTAGTATTCACATTACATATGTAGCAGATCTAATAGTCAGTTCCATTTTACCTTACTCTAGTTATTACCTTCTAAATTCAATTTAAACTAGACGAAAAATCCATAACTCCAGTCGACAATTAATTAACTCTTATCTAGATAAAAGATTTCACAGGGAACAATTAATCAATTTAGTTTTTCTTATTTTTCTCGATTATACAACCTTTTTTGTTTGTTATTTTCTCATTATATAAACTGTATTTTTTTTCCTTCAAGTGAAGACTAGAAACGTCAAGATTGATAAAGGTACACAAAAGCTATGACGATTTGGTTTTTTTTAAACTTTAAACGCTTATTTCTCGAAACAAGGTTTTTCGACATGGTGACTTTTCGCTCTACGGGGACGATGTTCTGGAAACTGTGGCTAAAGGTCAACTACTTGTTATGGGTTCGTTTGGCAGGTATATAAAATAGCGTACCAAAACGGCGATACGCTAAAACTACGATACGCTATATAATTATAGTAAAAATAAAGATTTATTTATTTGGAGAAATATTGTGTATAGATGATGCTAATGCATTGCGAGTTTCGAAATGGTAGAAGCGAAGACCAGAATATTCAGTAGGTTGTTTATTTACCTAATAAGTAGGTACACTATGTATATACAAAAAATATTCTATTTACAATAATTTTATACAACGGTTGTGCAGATTTCATTGCGAATTGCATTGCGAAGCACACGCTTACACAATCACGCACGCAGTAAAGACTTAATTTTATTCAGCTCCGAGAGATTGAATGATTTTAAAAATATCCCAGCGAGTTCAGACTTGCGTCGCTATCTAGACGATGAACAAAAATGCAAGCCTAGATGTTCTTACATCAAAAAATAAAAGAATATTAATTCGTATTCTAAAATTCTTCGCATACACTATGCACATTACGAATCTAGATGGCACTATGACCAAGCATATTGTTATTACTATAAGTACTAATATAAGTTTTCAGCACTTCTTGGCACAGTGCCACCTTGTTGGAAAACTAGCATTCAGGTTTCACCATAGTGTTGTCGAAATGCGCCTTCCGCATACTTGTAGTGTTAATATCATTAGTTTTATTTCCACATCACCGAGGAACGGTTATATTTTGGAGCATATGTTGAACCATGTTACGTTTAGTGTAAATAATTTCATAATTATTTTTTTAAAAAACCCTCTGATTCTGAAAAGATCGAAACAAGCTTTATAGCATGCGGTACCCATTAATTTTCATCTGGTTTGAGAATTGCAAATGGGCACCGCCTGCTATTAAGCTTGTTTCGATCTTTTCAGAATCAATCAGCTTTTTTTTTATTTTTAGTAAATATTTGTAATCGTCTTTTAATTTCCTTCGTTTTGATACCCCATTTAATTAATTTAATTTCAGTTTTACAACATATATTTTGGCGCCAAAAAAACCACATATCGCTTTTATTAATATTTTATGTATCCAAGAATACTTGGGCAATAAATACCTTTCATTTGAGACATGAATCATTGAAATTCGTACGGTGGTTCCTGAACCACCGTACGGATTTTGTTACCTCATATCCCCTGGGATATGAGGTAACAAAGGATATTACAAATATACAGGATACGCGCGAAAAATAAAACCCTTCTTGGCAGTCGGGTAAAAAGATCTGACTGGAGCGAAAATTTGGATTGGAGGATTTGGATTAACTTTACAAGTACAAGTATACTTTACAGTATACTTAACTTATTCAGTTTGGTCTGGAAATTTAAGGATACAAACAGGAAAAAGGAGTGTAAACAGGAGTGTGTGTTCGGTCTCTTACTGCAGGTTATCTGAATTATTTATGTGATCCATTCTAATATGTCCGGTAAAAAAAAAAGAATTCGTCTAAATTATTCTAAAAGTACCATCCAAATTTTAAAACACATTTAAGGATTACTTAAAATCAAATGAACATTTGTCTAACAGTACTATAAATTATCTATTCTGTGGTCTAGCTGAAAATGTGGCAAAGGAGCTCGTCCAATAAATTATTCTGAAAATAAATAAGTATTTATATTTTAAAGATAAATCCTTTATTTAATATTTCATTTAAAACAGTCTTGAAAGTTTTTATAAATGTTAATTAAAACATCAAATTTGTTTCTGATTTGTTATTCTGTTCAAAACCTTTTCTTCTTACTGATTGCCTTCTCTTAGAAGGCAATACTAATAACTGTATTTTACAGATTTCAAATTAGATCCATTGTTTCTCCACAATTTCGAAATACGATGTCACTCTCCACCATGCTTGAAAGACAAGGGATTTTGGATGAAAAGACTCCGCTGTTCGATGACGCAGTAGTAATATTTGAGAGAACGTAACTCAAACACTCTGAAGTGTCCTAAACATATAATTGCGGGAATCATTTAAGTTGATTTTTGAATTAATTTTTAAAGACACATAAGGAAATAGGTTATCTGAAGTACAATAATCTTTAACACGGACAATAATAGACGCCATTTGCCACTTATAGCAATATAATACGACCTTGAATTGTTTACAAGAAGTACCTTTATGTTTGTAATTAAAATGTTGCCACTGTCGCATCACTCGCAGTTTTACTAAAATTGACGGATGACGGCCTTACAATAGCAACATGACAACAATACACCCTGCTTCTCTGAAACATGTATAAACGTATACGCACTCGTGTTATGGTGAAAGATTTCAATACCTTATCATACTCGCATAAATCTTAACCCCAGTCACGGCACAAAATGTGCCTACTCTATATGCGCCATACGCATTTTCTGGGTGTCTTTTGGATAGCACTGAGCACGGGGTGTTATGGAGGCAAAGAAGCTCAAATCGAAGCTTAAATCGAGCAAATCCACGCGCGCCTGGGACCCGATTCTTTCACAACTTAGAGTCGAGGTAAATATATGCTGGTAACTTTCACCATCGTATCACATGGGTATTTAGGAGTGTACTATACCTACCAAAACCATCGGGACCAAGACAATCTCATCTGCTAATTGGTGCATTAGCTAAAAAACGTATGTGACTCTGACACCGGCAGATTATCAAAATACTAGTGAATTATACACAACAGTTTAGATTCCTGAGGATAAAGAACCCTGAAAAGGAAAAAATACGAGGTCATTCTTGCAAATAAACATTAAAAATCCATTAATATATAATGCGAGGCGCGAATATTCTTGCCTGACCCACGTACGCTGCCTGCTTTTAAATATTGCCACGATTAAGGTAGCTACGAATATATTTTTAAGAAAATAAAACAACCTCCCTAAAATCATAAGGCTTCTAAAATTCTACAGCGTCTTAACATTTATTGCCCAAAATAACCCTGAGATACAATTCACCTATATTTCAAAGTCAAGTTATTAACAGAACTCAAAGGCAAAAAACCAAACCAAGATAAATGTTTTGCACCGTTGTTATTATATGGCGGTAGTGGCGGAGGTAGGATACGACGGTATTTTCGTCCCAATTGTGCAGTCGGACTGAGGAAGTACCTCATCCCTACAGAATACCGCGGCCATAATAACCTCGTGTAGTGTTCCCGGCGGTGAATAGGGTAGCCAGAGCTACCTGGAGAGTTTTTGTGCTGACAGTGGGAAGGTTTGTCGTGCTTTGTTTTCTACACTAACGGCACAGAGACTCTCTGTTCCCCTGATGTTGCACGCGTCCATAGGTCACGGTAATCACTTTCTATGAGGTGGGCCGTGAGCTTGTCTGCCACCTCAGAGGTTTAAAAAAAGTGGCCATTTGTTGGCATTAAATAGAATGGTGTTTGACAGGTATTTTGTCATTTATGACATTCGCCCACCTATATCAATCCATTCATGAATTATATTGAATAATGATATCACTTGTACTTTTCCAGACTTTATTTTGTTTTTATTTTTAACCTGACCGGTTTCACCGCACGGCATTATCAAAGGTTTATTTTAACCTTTTTTACGTTTAACCTAAGATTCCACCAAATACCATCAATCTCCGGTATAAACATTCATGAATCGATCTAATTTATTCTATTCATCAAACGTATTTATTTTTTTACATGTTTGAGCGGTCACCGCTGCTTACCCCACCAACAAAGTGCCAGCTGACAACCACGAAAATTCATGATTTAACTTCCTTAACCACTGTACGAAGTATCTTCCGGGAGGCGATTGGTCATGAGAACCTGTCGCTGGCTTGCGGTCTATAGGTATTTCTTTCTGATTTATATTCATCTTTTCATCCTGGCGTCAATCAGAGACAGCTTGCACCTCGGAGTGTGGAGTCCGCTTTTTTCAGTCTGACTGCGGGTTTGGCTCATCTGTGATATTTTACCGTTAAGCGACTGCCGTCTGACCTCCACAACCTGTTGTTGATATCGAAGTATTGCAGTTAGACAATTTCTTGAACTTTTTAGGCCTCCCAACTACCCGTAACGACTGCCACAGATGTTCGCATGACAACTGGGACCGATAAATAAATAAGATAAATAAATCTAGATCCATGGTAAGCATAGCTCAACTAGCTTGTATTATGGAATCTAGAATGCGGATAAACATACTTAGATACTTTTTTTTTTGTTAATACAAACATATTATACATAGAAACACCCAGACCAATGCAAAAACCCATATTCATGCATACAAATATTTGCACTGAGCGGGGATCGAACCCGCGCCTCCTGCGTAGCGACCGCGTTCACTACCGCCACGCCACGGAGGCTGTGTGGCTTCACATGCTCTCCGAGGCACGGAAATACTGATTAATATTCATAATTCAAATGTAAATGCTAACTTATACCACGGTACCAAGCCTATGCGTTATCTATTAAGTCTAAGATCGGGTGGTATTGAACTTGAACCATGTATGTACCTATGTGTGACGATACGTCGTCTAACCAAAGCTGAGTAAAATTCGTTTTTACGTATTTGATTTAAAAATTAAGTCAAAAGTGCCAGCTTTGCCCCTTTGGCGGGAGATATGAGTGCTCCGCCAACCGCACAGATATTGTGGAATTCATCCAGAGACAATAATTCCCCCACTGGTCTCAGTCATTGCAATAGATAAAGGAATTAACCGCGAGTAAAAGAAGTGGAAATGAAGTACAACAAACGATTAAATACGTTGATAGCAGTTACTTGACTCACATCCATATAATTTGCTCCTAACTCATCCATACAATTTTCACCATACATTCGTCCTCGCGTAGCGCCGCCTCGCTAGCAGATTACAGGCTACAGGGGCGTCGTCGGCCTAGGCGTGTGCCTAGGATATGCTTTGGCGGAGGCTGAAGTTATCCTTTGTGTGTACAAAGGATAACTTCAGCCTCCGCCAAAGCATATGTTTGCCAAGTTCCTGGTCTGAAAGCCATGACTCGTTACGTGGGACATTCTAATACGCGTCGAGGGCAAAGATACCGCGTAACATTTATCAACGAATCCCGCGATCGTAAGAATAATGTTAAATGTACACAATTGAATACTCTAAGCGTCAAGTCACTCAGCTAAGAATAATATTACACATATACTATACCACAACATTTCACACAACGCTATCTAGATCCACGGTAAGCATAGCCTAACTAGCTTGTGTTATGGAATCTAGAATGCGGATAAACATACTTAGATACTTTTTTTTGTAAATACATACATAATATACATAGAAACAGCCAGACCAATGCAAATACCCATATTCATGCATACAAATATTTGCACTGAGCGGGGATCGAACCCGCGCCTCCTGCGTAGCGGCCGCGTTCACTACCGCCACGCCATGGAGGCTGTCAAACATATAAATACAATAATAACTATAACTAATTGTAATTGTATGAAAGTAACTCACCACGTCTGTAGATTATTAATAGTGTTTCACTTGACAGTAGCACCGTAACTTACTCGAGTGACGCCTATGTTCCTACTCCTCCACGAGCCCTGGTCAACCGCTCTCGTCCCCGGATTCCAAACGAATGCCCCGAACCTACGCTCTCTCCAACCTCATAAAAAATCTCTGCTAGACGTTCCCAGGCCTAGTCTTTACAAAACCTGCACGTGTTTTACTGATTTCTCTCGTAACAACTAACGTCCTAATAGTTTCTTTAAAGTATCACAAAAACAATGACCATCGCCTTAGGAGCCAACACAAAAGGTCTTGCTTTATCTGATTTATGGAGGGTCAAATAGCAACGATGCGAGCCAGATGCCTGCAAGTGGACGCCCGCTATTAAATATCAAAATACCAACGTATTAAAGATGTAAATTTTAGGGCTTATTACTTTCCCATTGTTGAGGAACTTGTGTACCATCACATATGGGTAATAAGGTACTTTCCTTTCCTAACACCCATAAGACATATAACGATAAAAGTTAATTTAAATAAGTAATATCTTTAATTTTGGAGCGTGTCTTCGTGTGTGTAGTCCCGAAGACTCAACCCAACGTGACATGCTGTCCGACTGTCAAATTCCTGGCGCAGGTGTTCCTGTCTGGGAAGAGGGGTCAGGCGACAGTCACTTCCATAAATGTTAAAGTACACCAATTTACCTTTTGAAGAACAGGTCCCTCTCTCAAACGTTAAAACTTTGGATGAAACCAGAACTAATGCTTTGATAAAAACGAATATCAATAATAATATTATGAAAAATCGGTTCAAAATCGACGGAAATATTGAAGAAAATACATAAAAAGAACCGTCGTATTCCTCCTATTGGAAATCGGTTAAAATAGCTTGTAACCTAAGGTTGAATGTATCGTCAGCAACAAGAACATAGAGTTATCAAATGATATTAGCCATTGTTACCTTTTGACGTGACTAAAACAAGCTATGCAACATGTTACCGACAGAATTATATTCTTCAGTGTCATGACGACACAAACTTCTTGTTACCAACCATGACACAAATTACCAATCAATCAATCAATAAGCCTACTGCAGTCCACTGCTGGACATAGGCCTCTCCCAATGTGCGCCATTTTGTATGATCCTCCGCCTTCCGCATCCAGTCCGTCCCAGCCACCTTTTTCAGGACATTGGTCCATCTGGCTAGGGGGCGTCCTCCCCTTCGTTTGCCTTCTCGCGGTCTCCACTCTAAGACTCGTCTGCTCCAACGGCCATCGGTCCCTCGTCAGACGTGGCCAGCCCATTACCACTTCAGCTTATCGGTAACTTTGGTTCTTTATCGGATCACCTCGTTTCGAATTCTATCTTTCAGAGAAACTCCAAGCAAAGCTCGCTCCATAGCCCGCTGCGCAAATTTTACTTTATTTACCAGCCCTACTGTCAGTGTCCACGTTTCGGCACTTGTAAGGCATAACAGGTAGGATGCACTGGTCAAAGACCTTTCTTTTCAGGCATTGCGGTAGGGGAGAAGAGAAGACTCGACGCTGCTGCCCAGTTGAATCCTTCCGGCTAGTTTTTTCTCGAAGCTGTTTTTACCGAGCTTGTAATTTATTAAGTAGGAACCATCTAATCATATTCTGTCCTCCTTGGTAGTAACTTTTTACGTGAACTTTTAACGTGGTAGCGTAGCGTACTTGTGTGGAGACATAAAATCTTGTGTTTCCTTCTTCTTTCAGTCCTGGGTCTCTTAAGCGGAGTATGAAAAAGCATCTGATAAGGCCGTCAAGGTGACGGTCACTATTATTACATCGTATGTGTCTGTAATGGTGACCCTTTTTTCAGTTGTCTTCCTCACTATCAGACCAGGTGAATACAAATTGATGTGACCTATTTAAAAAATGTAATATGAAATATATTTATTAGGGCAGAGGTGTAAGGCTAAGGTTAGGGCCAAGCTTATTTCCTCTGCAAGCCGGTAAGCCTTCCGATTAAAGGACAAAAGACACAGAATTTACTATTAGGGTTAGCAAATCAGCGAGAGTCGCCTCCCTTAAAAGTCAACAAGTGCTAACTTTGTGCACTACTGGGAACCAAGTAAACTCCGGCGGGAGAAAGGCTTGAACACTAAGTTGGTATATTATGTTTGTAAAAAACAATGAATTTATGCTAATACAGAAGTAAAACATAGGAAATATAACACAAATTATAAGGGGTACTGTTTCACAATTAATTCCCATACACAAATTATCTTCAGTAATTATGAAAGAAATATTCGCTTATCTCGTGTTTCAAAAACCTCGCCCTACTGAAAAATAAACAGTAATTACACATTTGAACATAGACGCCAATTAAATATGAGAATATAATGGAGTATAAGACGTAAAACAATATTCAGTAATATTTCTTCGAAAATTTAGAAATGAGGTGAAATTTAACTCCGTTGCTCATGGACAACAAAATTTGATAAATTTTAAATATTCGGTCTCTCGGTTAAACGTGTCAGACGGATTTTTTTAAGTATTATTGATATTTTTACTTTTGTAAAGAAATACATATTTGTTTTACATAAAAACACCTAGATCAATGTTCATCTGCTTCTGCATAGTGAAGGAAAATACACATTTATTGGTTAGGTTAGGTTAGGTTAGCGACTGCCGTTTTACTTCCGAACCCAGAGGAGAAAGAATGCGCCTGAGCCTCGTCCATCAATCAGCAGGTGAGGTTGGCCTGGATCCCAAAGATCCTGATTGGCCCTCAAATATTTTTCAATTGAATATTTGACTGTCTAGACAAATTAGTTATTTTTTATTAAACGTCAAAACGTAAAATTATGAAAACGTGTGTGAAATTATTGCACAATTATTAGATATTATTATTGTCAAATAATTAGCTATTCAGGTTTGGGTGGATGATTAAAAATAAATAAAAATAATAAAATAAAAATAGACGCTACTTTCTGCTGTAAAATCAGTTATATCATTTATTTTTCAATACACTTGCTCATAAAATGGCTCTTATCTTACCGTAATTAGGCACATAATCTATATGTAATCAAATTGTGGGTTTTGATTGTTATATTTCGCAAGTGGGAAATAAGTTTCTTTTTTAATTTTATGGGTTGAGTTGCTTTATCTTAAACAAAAACGACACAAAAAAGATCGTGTTCAATAGAACAAATAAATTAATAAACCTACATATTGCTTGTTCATTTCATGCAACTTCGTATTTATATTGTACGTGTGGAATAAACAAAACTTTTACTCAAATATAACTTTTGCTTTCCCTCTGTCAAAACTTTAAATTACCATTTTGTACACGCGATAAACAAAAAAAACCTCATCCTTTTAGTCTGTGGCCAATAGAAAAACTAATTTATTGGCAATGGCGCCTTTACACGCTTGAACCATAATGTTCTATTTACTACAGGAATGTACCCAATTGCAACATTACAAATGTGGCTCTAATCATACGATATTTATTATTCTTCATCGTTAGATCAATTCAAATGTTTCCTATTTTCCACTTTGTGTGCATTATTTCCTTCAAATTGATATTCAGATATTCACTGATTGAGTTTTAATGATATTCAATTTTTTCTTGTCTATTTTTTCTTCATGCGCCTACTAATGTAACATTTATCAGATTAGCTATATTACTAAACATTTATTTTATATATTTCGTTAAAAATGCTACATATCTATTGCAGTCCTTAGCATAATCGCAAGGAATAAAGTACATCGGCGCAAAAAATACAAATATTCTTTTATTTTTCATTATAGAATAGTACATGTTTTATTTCAGAATATAATATGTTTTATTTATATTTTATCTGCTTTCATCATCATTTACCCGCCCTGGTCCCAATTATTTGGTTTCGGTGCAACATGTAATTGCCTCCATAAATTTCTGTCAGATGTCATTTCCTCACTTACCCCCTTCTTTGCCATATCATCTTTCAAGCAATCTATCTATCTTTTCTTGGGCTTACCTCTGCTCCGAAAGCCCTCTACATTCATACTTTGAACCTTCCTTACTCGATCCTCAATTTTTCATTCACTGGTGCCACTTTCAAACTTCAACAATAAATTCTCATCACACCACACATACACCTTAACATTCGCATCTCTGCCACATGCAGTTGCCTTTCGTTCGTCGCTTTGAATGCCAAATAGGACGATCCGTACATTACGGCAAGTCTGATCATGGACTTATCTATTTTCCCCGGGAAATTGGGGATCACATACTATGGCTCTGACCTGCTACCATTTCATCCACCCTGCATCTCTTCTATGCTTCACTGCTCGATCAATTTCCCCATCCGCCTGGATAAGAGAGCCGAGGTAACGGAAATTGGAGCAGGCTGGTATTGGTGCACCATCTATCACCACTGGAGAGGCCGCCGAAATCACAGAACTCGTATTCAGTCTTGGTTCCACTGATTTTCAAGCCTACACTCTCCAGTGTGCACTGCCATTTCTGCAATCTGCTGTGTACCTCCAACCCATCTTCACCAACTAAGACAATATCGTCAGCAAACAGCATACGCCATGGGCTCTCTTCCTGTATTTCCCATGTCAAAGCATCCATTATGAACAGGAAAATATAGGGGCTTAGCGCTAAGCCCAGATGCAAGCCTACCATCACACTGAACTCGTCAGTGTCACCTGCAGCGGATCGTACATAGGTTCTTGATCGGCAATACATCGCACATGTCAACTCTGTTTACTTCCCAGGCACACTTTTATCTTTCATATTTTATCAGATTTATCTATATTATACCTAATCTGCTTATTAGTATTTTGTCAGCTATTTTTATCTCACATCAGCAAACCCATTGTCGCCAGCTAGTTGCTAATAAATAAGTAATTAAAATGTATATAGTTGAATAGTTGTATACTTGCCCAATCGTGTAGGCATAAGCCATCACCCACACTTCATCATGTATGTTTCTCAGTCCGAAGTAATGGAGAGCCTCGAGCACTTCTCATAAGCTTTTTGTTATTTGTAAATAGAGAAGAACCTTACCCCTTAGTCGTTTTGACCATCCCACAGGGTCTAACAGATCCCCTCGTCTTTGTATTTACTTTACCGGGGGCAACGTAAGTAACAATAATATTATTGAAAAGTACGAGAATGATATTATTGTAATGTTTGAATAATAATAACAGGTGCACCTTGTGTATCGTTGACTGTAAAATAACATATTGAACAGTCAACGTCAAAAAAGGCTTGATCGAAAATATTTACAAATTTTTTTTACATTGGAATATATGTACAAAATAATAATTGATGTATAAATAAATAACTAGAACTTTCTATAAACCACGGTAGAGCTAGGTCAGCCGAGGTGCGAGGAATATGTCGCACGACAACCTCAACTTCGGCCTAGCTCTACAGACGGCGTGCGGACCAACATAACCTCCCTCTCCGGCGCGTAAAAAAACTACTTCTGTCGTTTATTGTACTGTGATATCCGCCCTCCGTGGCAGATATTACTAGCAGTTGCCTGGACATCATGTGGTTGATTTAAAAATAAAACATACGAATAAAAAAATAATATTGAATTCAGAAGATAAGAAAAAAACTGATGGAGCGGGACAATTCCTGACAGTTGACGGGAGGTTCCTGAAAAAGCCAGCGAGGCTCCGGAAGCTCACGATTTGAAGAGCAGTGTTCTAGCTTCCGCGGTCCTCTCAAACGAGTATTGTATAAAAGTTAAAAAAACCTCGCGTAAAATTCCCTTTTAAATATGCTCGTATAGGAATGATATGTTTTTTCCCAATTAATATCAATATTACAGTAAAAAGTTGTTTCTTTTGAAGTGAGATAGTGAAGCTATGGAGATAAAACCCCCGACTCCACAGTACCTACAAAAAGTATTTCCTTTCAGTAATACGTAAGTAGCATAATATTGTACACATTCGAATTCAATCCTTTAAAACTAAAACAATAAACAACCAAATTATATTCAAATTTTTCATAAGACTGTGGATTAGCGAGCTCTTACGTCGCACAGTGATCAATTATTAGATATTAGGTGGATAATATTCAAATTTGACATTGTGAGGGTATGTAAAACAAATTATCTCTACGCGATTGGGGGTACTTACCCCATATTATTGTTTAATATGAACGGTAGAAGGTAAGTCATTACTGAGATATCAGCTAGTGAATGCAGTGTTCTTGCTAATTGTATCGATTTGTTCAATTTACATCCTGTTTTCGCGCACGGGTATCTATTTGTTGTGACTTAACAGTGCATTATAGCGCATCAATAAATATGATACACATTAATAAAGGTATGTGCTTCATTTTGTTTAACATTTGGTAGTTGTTAATTGTTACAGTAATTTAGGAAGGAATATTCAAAACTTAACTTAAAATTTAACATTTTTTTAAATTTTAAAGCCTGTATCTTACGAGGAACATATAAGAACATAGACATTTTTACACTAGAAGATAATTGGAAGTCTATAGTATGATATTCAATTAAAAAAAATACCCCAAAGTACCCCTGCCCGAACAAACTTTTCATTTATACAGCAAACGGTGGTACAGTTAGAAATGCCGATTTGTATAATTATCTCAAAAAACACCCGCCAATTAAACCTGCAACTAAGAAATCTAAAGATATGTTATTGAGCTATATTTATGAGGTTATTGGAGTATCAGATTTCATAATACAACACAAAATGAGTTACGAAATTCAGTACATAGCTTTTGTTTATCAGCTTCCTGAAATTGGATTAAAATCGGCAAAGATGTTTCCAAATTTGAAAAAGAAATGAGGATTGGTTGTCTAAATGCGCAATAACATCTGGAGATCATAATATTGAACAGCCTTTAACGTCTGGGTCTGTAGGTAGAGGACGCCCAAAAAGGATTTCATGGATTTAGGTGAGAAAACTAAGCGTAGAAGGTTTTCCGACTGAATGAAGTTTCATTTCATCTGCTAGGCACAACTCTTCTTCACTTCTGGATGATACTTCGTCTTTTAACCTTCTACGCTTGCGCATTTAGACCAATCCTCTTTTTTTTTTCAAATTTATAAACATTTTTGCCGATTTTAATCCAATTTCAGGAAGCTGATAAACAAAAGCTATGTACTGAATTTCGTAACTCATTTTGTTGTTTGTCAAATCTGGCACTCAAATAACCTCATAAATATAGCTCAATAACATATCTTTAGATTTCTTAGCTGCAGGTTTAATTGGCGGGTGTTTTTTGAGATAATTAAACAAATCGGCATTTCTAACTGTACCACCGTTTGCTGTATAAATGAAAAGTTTGTTCGAGCAGGGGTACTTTGGGGTATTTTTTTTTAATTGAATATCATACTATGGACTTCCAATTATCTTCTAGTGTAAAAATGTCTATGTTCTAATATGTTCCTCGTAAGATACAGGCTTTAAAATTTAAAAAAATGTTAAATTTTAAGTTAAGTTTTGAAGATTCCTTCCTAAATTACTGTAACAATTAACAACTACCAAATGTTAAACAAAATGAAGCACATACCTTTATTAATGTGTACCATATTTATTGATACGCTATAATGCACTGTTAAGTCACAACAAATAGATACCCGTGCGCGAAAACAGGAAGTAAATTGAACAAATCGATACAATTAGCAAGAACACTGCATTCACTAGCTGATATCTCAGTAATGACTTACCTTCTACCGTTCATATTAAACAAAAATATGGGGTAAGTACCCCCAATCGCATAGAGATAATTTGTTTTACATACCCTCACAATGTCAAATTTGAATATTATCCACCTAATATCTAATAATTGATCACTGTGCGTCGTAACTATTCAAAACAAACATATCAGTTCACAACAAGAACTCAATTAACGGGTGAATTTGCAATTCAAATCCATCTCAATTGCCCGAATTTACTCAACAGAACCTAATGAATTGAGCAAAATTTACTTTGCTCAACTTTCTTAGAATTACAACAATATCTTGTTATGATCATACCTATTAACGACTAGCTGTTGCCTGCGGCTGGACTTCTGATCCAGTTCCCGCTGCTGCCCCTTCCCGATAGCCTGACACTGACAAATAACATGGCTTAGTATTGGTTAAAAAAACAAATTTTTCAAAATCAGGTCAGTAGATCCTGAAATTACCCTCTATAACGTTGCGAACTGACAAACTTCAGTATATTATTAATATTTTATTTATTTATCATATAATAATAAAATATAATAATATTAATTTACATATGAAATTGAATTTTTATGAGGAAAAAGAAAAACTTCTTTTTACAGTTTTTTATTTATTTAATCAAAGCATGTACCGTTGGTATCTATGCACTTTTACCATTTTATAGGCAGTTCATTGATTCCTTTGCTGAATTGCGTTAACGAGCATTTACAAAATCTTTGAAAGCGGTTTGGACTGCCTCATCTGAATTTTTTTTTTTAAATAAAGAAATTATTCAAATTCCGAAAAAGTTGTAATCGGATGGAGCAAGGTCCGGGGAGTATGGTGGGTGACGAAGACATTTCAATCCTAGCTCCTGTAGTTTCGCCACCGTCTGTTGTGCAGTGTGATCTAGCGTTGTCCTGAAGCAGCAGTTGGCTAGAGCAGCTGATCAATATCGGCTGTTTAACAACTAGCTTTTCTATCATGGTTTCCAATTGTTGGCAATGCAGATCTGCCGTAATCGTCTGACCAGATTTTAGGAATTAATATCTTAAAATCCCCTCGTTATTGTGACGGTTGAGTAACGTGACGCAGCAGTCGACGCGTGTTTATGACTTACTTGGGTACCCATTTTTTCAAGCTTTTTCACTTTTCCAATTTATTTCAAATGATTCAAAATGGTTTTATCACTCGCGCCGAAGCTTGCAGCTAATTATGACGTGGTTTGAGATGGATCCGCAGTCACTTTCAAATCCTCATTGACAACTAGGGTCTTTGGCCTACTAGGTTTGTTCTCGAAGTTAAAATTTCCAGAACGAAAGCGTTGGAACAAAAATCGTGTGGTTTCTGCGTACACATAATTAATTTTTCGAGCTGTTCCTGCGACGCTGGTGTCGCGATGAAAGTCGATTTCGAAAATAATGCGATATTTTAAGTTTTCCATATTGTGCACAGAACGATGTCAAAGCAAAATGAAATAGTGCGAAAACAAATGAATTATGACATTCGAAACAAATAGACAAGCTTAAAATTAAAATGATTTTGAATTGGGAATTACTAACCAAACACTGGATTTTTGAGTTCAAAATCGCCAGTTCGATAAAAACGTCAATTTCATATGTAACATGTAACCTTAGTTTAGTTTAGTTCACCTAATAACTCGAAAGAAGAAAGATCCATGTATTTACTCATTCACTTACTTCAGTTCCTCCGTGGTCATGGTGCTTCCCACAGCACTGAAATATCGGCAACTCCAAACTATACATGGTAAACACACAGATATTCACTTCTTCATCCGAACATCAATACGTTGGAGCCCTGTATCCACTCACTGAAGCTATTAAAAACGTATAGCCTAGAGGACCAATTCTACTAATAAAAAGATGTTCAATATTCAGTCTTGATCTGTCAAAATCAAATTAATATGACATCGATCACAATGTTAAAACCGATCACGTTTTTAACATTAGATCGACGCAAAAGTAATTAATAATATTTTATTACGAGAATTGACTCTATTTTCATTGCAATTGTAATTATGTATTGTGTTTCAGTTATTTCAGTGTAAAATAAACTTAACCATGCTCAATCGAATGTTCACATAGTAAGCGCTCCGTGTGTTCTTTAATCCAATCGTAATGATATCCAACATCGGTGAAGACGGCAACTCTGTTGACTGATCCAAATTTGACGTAAGAGCTGATGCCGATTTGGATGTAGCCTTTGACTACAAGAGCACTGCCAGAATCGCCGCTGTAAATAGATAGATCATGGTAATAATACTAATGCTAAAAGTACTTTCGAAAATGAAGTTTAATAACATATATGTTTTATCTATATGTGTACATGTGCTTGTAGCCAGCCGCCCCGGTTTCGAAACCGACTCTTAGATCGAAAAAAATCAACATCCTAGACGCAGAAGGAATGCTCTGACCAACGTCTCAGATATTCGAAATTCTTCTATACATTCTACTCTACGGGATTCTTAGGGTCTTCCAACTTCCAATGTCAAAGTGGACCACAACCAGGACGGAGAATCGTCTCCGAAATATCCTCCACAGTATTTAGAATCAATAAATTATTGAGTGAGGACAGAATATAAACATCGTTAACTGTGTATTCATCATCCTCACAGCGATTTCTCAGTTGCGTCTAAAGTTTCCTTAGCACCGTCTTTTGTTTTTGATTTTTGCAAAAGTATAGCCTGCGCCAGAGTCTTGTGCGTAGTATTAGTAGATACACCAACTTGCACATGAGGTAGACTTGCACCTCGAATGTGATAGTGTACATTCAAATATGTGATCATAGCATCTTAAACATATCTTACTTGAATACATAACCATTGCCAGTTTTACGAGCACAAAAGGTGCCGTTTGGAATTTTGTCTACTATATCCAAACATGGTTTCTCTTCTAACGCAGTGTAATATGTATACTGGAGCGCATTTGTCAATTTCAACTTTACTGCCTGTAAATTATGTCAGACAATTTAATAAATTAACATTTAAAACAATCTGTAAGTATAGTATCACGCTCACACTGCTGAAACTGCCTGGCTATGTAAAGTGATGGATTACAATGTGGAATATCACATGGGGCACTTTCCTGTTCCAGGTATAGATATAAGTAATTATATACCTGAAACAGGTCCACATTAGTTATGGGAACGGAATCAGAATTCCAAGCGGACGAAGCAACCGGCAGAGTGCCAAGGCCACCTGAAACAGTAAGTTTACTATAAATTTAAAACAAAAAAAAAACTTACATGAGTTCGCCCCCATCCAGCAATTTCTGCTGGTTCTTTATAAGGTGGATATGGCATTATAGCTACTCGGCTGATAGTTTTACCAAAGGCCAGTGAACGAAAGAGTTTCACCAGAGCTATGTCATGTGATAGATCCGGTTTAAATTGGTTGTGAACATAATATTGATACACAGAGCGGATGGTGCCCTTAAATGTGAAAATATATTCCAAGTGAATGATTTCGGAAAGAACGATTAAGGGTTTTCTGATGACCTGAAATAGGACTGCGGTAGTGCTTTTTTGAGTATGTAAGGCAGGTGTAACGCTGGTGTCAATTTCGATAAACATACACTGAACAAATTGAGAATGTTTTGAAAAAAGTTCAGCACTGGACTGCAGTAGCCTTTTATATATATATACCTAATCTAGGTATCTACAAATTCACTATCAAAAGTGTAATATAAGAAATTTGGACGCTTGAAATAGAAAGAGGAATAGAACTGTCTCATACTCAAGCGAACGTTTTTATAGGTGGGTGGGACACAATACCCTTATAGGAGAAACGACAATATTCCTAGTTATATCAACAAATAGGTGCGCTGTTAAAACTTTTAGAATAGCCAAGACTACCTTTAGTCTGTTCGCATTCCCCGCAGTAACTATTATCGCTACTTTTTCACATGCTACTGGTGCCACACAATGTGCCGCTGTTAGTACTATGTACTCGTTCAAAATTGATGAACCACATCGCCATGACCTTGCAGGTTTTTCCACAGCATCCCTGCACTGAATATGAAGGCACGCTGCATACGGAAAATTTCTACTTGAAGCATTATGACCACCAACAACAAAAGGTTTCATTTTAGATTCAACAGAACCTAACAAATAAGATACGATTATAGCAGTTAGCATTATTGATTTGACATGTACTAATAAACTTGATTGATTGCCTTATCGACCACTTTACTTACTACCACTTTAATTACTACTTGCTATTATATGGTTAATTGCAGTTACAATCAACTTTATCAACTAATTTTGACTTGACCATACGATTATTTTTTTATACGACCCAAATTTCTTTTGTTACTACGGCTGTAGTTAATCCATTCAATAGGAAAAGCTAATAAAGGTCGCTTTTTTGCACTGTGTTCTCAAAAATCTCAGCAACATCATTGTTTGCTAGTGCGATAATTACAAGGAAGGAAATTAAAAATCTTCTTTTTTTTAATAGAAGCACAAAAAACTGTTGCGAGCATAGTAATGTAAAGCTTAATACCTAATTCTGAAAAGTCAATTAAAAATCAATCTCTTCGTAGCCCTCAGGCTTTGATGGCTCCGTAATAAATGAATAAATTCCTTGATAGCCTTTAAGTTGACACCAATTTTGCTAAAATTCATAAATTCTTGGAATACCATTGGCGATATTGGTTAATTTATTTTTGTATTCCAATATGGTTCGCCTTTTAAGTTACATTGGTTGAAATAACTTCACAAATTCTTAAAAAAATATATACTGATTTCAACATTATTAGTATAAATATTTTTTATATTCGCTCAAGCAATGGTATACAAACCATTGAAGAGGTAAGTAGATCTGTGGTATCAATATAATACTATGTAATTTCTTTCAATAATTCTTAAACAGTTTTTCTGCAAACCAATTCACTTTATTAATTAAATACCGTTTGTAACTTCATTACGTACTGTCACATAATTTATACTGGGTCGGTCCTTCCCTAAATCAACAAAAGGTATGTTTGGGTCCCATAAGTTTAGACTTTTAACATTTGGTTTAATTTTATAGTTTCCTTTATTACACGTAGGGCATTATTAGATTGGATTTTGGACTAAAGGAGACATGAAGAAACAAAATTGTTTTTGTCGTTAGATATTTGAAAATTTATTTTACTTTATAGAAAACTTTACAAAGCTCAGTGGGATTTTTAATATTATATACTCTCTCTTACGTGCTCTCGAATCCAATTTAAACAAACTCACCAGTTTGTAATATAGCGCGTTATACTATTTGCGAAACAAACTTTGCGACGCACAACAAGTTGTGGACCAAGATTGAACTTGTTGAACTAGATGTGATTATACGTCTTCGAAGCTTAGAACTGTTGTTTCGGAACTGGTCTAAACATATATTTGCTAACTTAATTAAATCTTGAGTTGCTTCAAAGGCATTTATGTGCATAAGGAGCAATCAGTTTGTAGTCAAGATAGGAAGTTCCCAAGGAAACCCAGTACATCCTTCGCTACCTCTAAAATAGCAGGAAACCTTGAGAAGGATCGGAGAAGTACGCGTGGAACAGTTTAGATAGATAGATAATACTTAATTGTACACCATTTGATCCACAGTAGAGACAAGTATTAAATATTGAATGAACAATGGGCGGCCTTATCGCTTGAAACGATTTCTTCCAGGCATCATTATCACTATCACTACATAGTAAAAAACAGAGTGGCTTCCTGCGTCTGTCTGTCTGTCCCTGCGTATGCTTATATCTTTAAAGCTACGCTACGGATTCTGATGCGGATTTAATAGATAGAATAATTCATGAGGATGGTTTATATGTATAATACATGCATAATATAGTAGCGGGTACAGCAGGAACGGGATCTGACGCCACGCGGGCGGAATAATTTGGCGGTAGAAATTCGCCGGGTCAGCTAAATGCCTATATAAATTTTAATTACTTCAATCTGCTGAGTGTACAGTGCCTTATTAACATATTGAAGGGCCTACGGCACAAGCCTACTTCACCTGCTAGTAGATAGGTATGTGGAGAAACGAGGTGTGATGTTCCTCCAACACAAAGGGAGGATCCTCTGACCAGGCAGCGTGATCACGCCTGGTGGGCCGCGGCCCAACGATTGTCATTTGGATGTTGTATTGTACCAGCGCGGGAACTTCACTTTCGCGATGCAAGATGTGTATTATCGTAGTAGTTCGGCTTGATGTCGTTAGATGGCGCTGGGTAAATGTGATATTGCCACAACACTCCCCTCCAAGACCGGAGGTTGATTGCGATGATTCCGTTTCGTCGGATCTGGACGCAGCCGCTTATTCCACCGCTAGTCCCGAAGATGCGGGGCATGTGCGGTGTTGCGGTGCTGCGGTCCTGCGTTGAAGCGCCCGGTGAATTGGGGCTCGAAGCGTCGAGATGAATCCTCGGCAAGCCGCTAGTGAGGCGAGACGAATCCTCGGTGAGTTGAGGTGAGTCCTCGGCAGTGACGGGGCGAATCCTCGATGAAGCGAGGTAGTCCTCCGTGTATTGGGGCGAAAGGTGCGTAATGGCTGAGTAACTACGTAGACGGGAAAGATGTCCGCTTCTTACGTGACCGTATGTACGTGTACTTTGTGCCTTAGATACAGGCGTGGCCGAAGGGTAACCAGGCTGCAGCGGTCGCTGCATGCTGTGGTATCCTTGTAAGGGCCGATGGTGCTGGATGGCGAACCTGCCGGGCCGCGGTCCTACGATTGTCATTGGGATGTTGTATATGTATTGTACCAGTGCGGGAACTTCACGTGCGCAATGCAGGATTTGTATTATCGTAGTAGTTCGGCTTGATGTCGCTAGATGGCACTGGGTACATGTGGTATCGCCACAGGTACATTGAATATACAACAGACCATCTGAAATCTGATCTCATTAAAATATCCAATAATTAGTTATACTGCTTGATGGATGCATCAAGCAGTATAACTACTTATTGGATATGTTAATGAGATCAGGTGTAGTCTTCAAGACTTAACCTAACCTCGCCTTTTAGTTGGCGCACCTGCTAATGAATAGAGGAGGTTTGGGAGGTCATAAGGCAGTCGCTCTCGGAAAAACTAACATACAAATCAAAAGCAATAAGTGGACGGAAGCTCTAAATGTACTTTGGACGCAACTGAGAAATCGCTAGGAGGACGATGATGCCTTCCTAGACCCTGGATCAGCAGGTGCGAGGAAAATGCCAAATACTGCCTCGCCCTCAGTAACTGATGGCTCGAGACGGCTATGCTATTTTGATCGTTTCGAGTCCAATATAACTAACCCAGCTGGCTCCGGCGATTAGGTATCCGTGGGAATTTCCACACGTTAAAAAAGGAGGATTATTATCATGAAAAGGTTATGGCTGTATAACAAAGGTGCTGATACGTGTAAATCGGCGCGCTAGTGTACAGTAACGTAGACAAAGTCAACAATCTACACAACCTATTTGCCAACAAGCCCTCAGTTGACACGTTTGTTTGTACACTAATGGCTGCTCACATTTGGGCTGCTGTACCATGGAGAGCGGACAGTGAAAATATATTCTATAACATCGGACGAAGCTCGAGGCTTTTGGGGTTGGGAATAGAAACACCAGTCGCGACCGTAAAAGTCCCGTCACGTTTTCAAATCTTGTCTTGTATGCAGACTAGTACCCAATATTATTCAACTGGTTTGGCTGAGTACATCAACCACACATTTATCGATAGATACTAAAACATTGAAACAAATAAGCCTGTAATTTATTTACCTTTACCTAACCGGAGTATGATCAGAAACTTATTTGAAATATCCGTTCCCGATTGTCCAAGGAAATCATTTCCCGCGCCCTTTGTGGATGAATCAACGACGCGACAAGGGTTTTCACGCGACAATGAACACCACAGAGTGGCAAAAAGGTTATGAGATAAAGTAGTTTTGTGGGTAGTGATATATAATAGAGTATTGATTGCGCATTTTTTATAAAGAATATTATATTTCTTCTAATAGTATTCCTGCTAACCCCACCAGCTAGATTGTGTTAGGAATTGGTTCACGTTGGTATCGTAATGACTAGGAAACGAACTCCGGATTCCTCGGTCGTTAGCTCACCTTTATACTACTGATGATTTTCTAAATCGTAACTTATAGTATTAATGAGAAATTAACTCCGTCTAAACTACTGAACTGATTTTAATAAAATTTGTTACAGAGGTAGATTAGAGCTTGGGAAAGGACATACACTATGTTTGACAACTATAACTGACATTTCTGTCTAGAAGTTTATATTAAAGTTTCCGCTGTGGTTTCTGCAAATACACGTCTGGCTATAAATACTGTTACAATTAAAAGTAAGAAAGATGTTACATTTGAATTTGGAATCTGTCATGTTTTCTAATTTTGGCGCCAATACATTGTACAATATTTTGCCATATTAAAATGGAGTAGGGTGATAAAGAGAACCAAATCGCTGTGATTGCATTACCCAAAGTTGGTATGGAGCCAAATGCAATTTGTTAAACTCTCCATTTGCTTAGTATTAGTCAAATGTTTGTGTCGCGTGTTATTAATAGGTACAATGAGACCTCCTCTGTTTGTGGCAGAAAAAGATTCGACCGTTCGTACGAAAAAGGTGGTCAAAGCAGTAAGGGAAAGAATTCGTAGAAATCCCATCTGAAATTATAAGATTTTATCTCGGGAGATAAAGATAGCACCCAGAACCAGGTCGCGTTTTTAAAAGATGACTTAGGACTTGCAGCCTATAAGAGATGCACTGGTAATTAAATTACATATATAAATTAAAAGACAGCCTCCGTGGCGTGGCGGTATTGAACGCGGCCGCTACGCAGGAGGCGCGGGTTCGCTCCCCGCTCAGTGCAAATATTTGTATGCATGAATGGGTATTTGCATTGGTCTGGCTGTTTCTATGTATAATATGTATGTATTACAAAAAAAAAGTATCTAAGTATGTTTATCCGCATTCTAGATTCCATGACACAAGCTAGTTAGGCTATGCTTACTGTGGATCTAGATAGCGTTGTGAGAAATGTTGTGGAATATTTATTTATTTTATTTATTTATTATTTATTAATTTGGGTGGTAAAATCGAAACAACTACTGAAGTGGTACGCAAAGGGAGGTCACAAATTCTTTGTTTTACGGATGAGAAAATCTTTACAATTGAGCAACATTTTAAAAACAAAATGACCGTATTTGTGCTCAATTAGTCGACAGAGTGCAACGTGGGCATTTTCCGATTTCAGTGATGGTTTGGTGAGGTGTAAGCTATGAAGGAGTGACTGAGCCATATTTTTGTGAAAAGGCTATCTAAACATTGGCATAAGTGTATCAAGGTATAAGGTAAGTGTATCAATTCTTGTCAAGGTAGTTAAGCCCCTTAACAACACCAGAATGGTCCTTCCATCAAGACTCGGCGCCGGGTCATAAATTTAGGTCCATGCAGTCTTGGTTGGAAGTGAACGTTTCGGACTTCATCAGAGCTGAAGACTGGCCGTCGTCTTGTCCGGATCTTAATTCGCTGGATTATGATTTATGGTCAGTTTTAGAGAGTATGGCTTGCTCTAAACGCCCTGATAATTTGGAGTCCCTGAAGCAATCCATACGATTGGTAGTGAAGATTTTTTCCCATGGAAAGAGTGCGTGCTTCTATTAATAACTGGCCTCAACATTTAAAGGGCTATACTCGTATTGCAGCGAATGGAGACCACTTAGAATAAGATTTTTATATTTTAAATTGTTTTACATATATGTATTAAACTAACACAAAATATTCTATTTATATAATATTCTATCTATACTCTTATTTATGGCAAGACTAAGTACAAAAGTATTTCATTATTTAACGGCACAGCGTCAACTATATAGACCCAAACAAAACGTAACACTTAATCTGGGTTCTATAAGCCAGGCATATTTACTAAGTTTTGGAATATGTCGACCTGTTAAAACTGCACTGCACTGTGACGTCAATTGTTCTATCGCATCCGCTTCTGCTCCCGCTGCCGCCTCGCATTCGGTCTGACCGAAACCTAAGAGTGGTAGTAAATTGATATTAGTAGTCACGCACCTCTGAATTATTGACTCATGTTCACATTAGAAATGATGTACTTATCATTCGTAAGACATTGTAAGAAAATTAGTAAAATGAGACATCTGCTTCATTCAGACAATTTACGCTTTCCCATCGTACGTTTTCGTATATAATAGGTAACTATATCTTGGCCATTACGGGAGCGACTATCGTCTGATACCCTAAATACGAGAAGAAGGCCAGGTGTCCGGTTTCATACAGGTTTGCAGGCTATGTTATTTTTTTCAATAAAAATTAAAATCACAACCAGACAAGCACACGATACACCTGATGGCAAGTGGTTACCGTGCCCTACACCAGAAACTTGTCCCTTAATCAACAGGTTCAGAAAGAAGAAAGAAGAAGAAAATCCGTTTATTGTGCACACACTACACACCGAAATATAAAATAAACAAAAAGAAAATACAAAAAAAAAGCCATAAAGACAATAAAAACAAAACAAAAAAAAAATATAATAATAATGTAAGCACACAAAGTCAACCGAAAAAAAAAAATACAAAACAAAGGATACCCAGTACCTACGTAGATACGAGGCGCCCACAATCAACCCGGCCGCGCCCCGCCACAGTGAATCACCTAGTGATGGACGGGACTCGAGTTCTTTAAGTCGTTTTTTAGGGACTAGACTCGATTTTTTGAGACTGAACTCATAAAAGAGAGCTCAAGTCTTTTTGTCACTGACAAGACTCGCGAGTCCTCACAATATGACTCGCGAACTTGAGTCTTTTAACAACAATATATTTTTAAAGAGACTTAAGGCTCGACCTCATTGCTAGTTCCGAAGTCTTTTTAAAAAAAAAGTGAGTTCTATTTCTATTGATATAAATTTCTATATCCAGGGTATACATATAATATCTAGGCTATAGGTTGTTATTACCAACCTATAGCCTAGATATGATCAGAAACTAGAAAATAGAATAAAAACTTGTTAAATAAATTGTACACAGATTTTAATTACTGGTTTATTTATTTGAAAAAAGAAAGCCACGATGCTAAACACATAGACGCCTGTATAGTTTTGTTTCCAAGTCGATTTCTTTTCTTGTTTATTAAATTTCCCGATGCAGAAAATGCTTGCTCGCTGGGCACGCTAGTTGCCGGAATACATAAAACATGATAGGCCATTTTCGATAGTACCGGCAAATTTAATTCTTGGTGTTTCCACCATGCCAGTACATCAGTATGTTCGGGCTCCATTGGCATTAATAAGTATTTTTCTAATTCATTACTTGGTATTATTTTCTGTTGGTATAGTGAAGAAAGAAAATTTCTCTGCGGTTCTATTACTGTGGCAGGCTGTACAGGTACTTCATCACTAGAGTTTGCTAGATAATTTTCACTGAAGAAGTTCTTCATCATTTGAAGTGTGAGTGTGTCACCCATTTCAGTGAAATAATCATTTTTTAATCGAGGATCTAAAATCACTGCGAATTTGGAATAATTTGTACGTAACAGGGGCTCATATTGTTTTAATTTAGAAAACATCGCATTTGCACAATCGTGAAGGAGTTCATCTTCAAATCGTTCTGTGATTTTATTCAATAACACGTCGGTTATTGGAACAACGTAAATTAAACTGGGGTATTTTGATTTTGACAATAAGAGAGTAGCGTCATAGAAAGGTCTAAGAAATTCAACAATCTTTTTAACAGTGTCCCAATTTTCTATGAAGTACTTATTAAAATGCTGAATGCTTTTGCAAAGTTCGTCCAAAACCGCTCGTTGATCAAAGCTCGTTCCAACATTAAAAATGTAGAATTCCATCTTATGTGCATTTGTTTGATTAAACTTAGTTTTTCTTTTTGTAACAATTCACAATATTCAAAATATGTTTGTTTGTGTTTGGGGGAAAAATTTATGAAATTAACTAAATTGGAAATATTTGAAATTGGATTATCTATTTGTCGCAATCCTTGTTTGACAACTAAATTCAATACATGTGCCATACATCTTATATGCACAACTGTTTCATAGTCACCATGAAATAATGACAGCAATTGCATGAATTTAACATTTGTTGCCTCATTGTCTGTCGTAATTGAAATAATTTTATTTTCAAGTTTGTAGGAATCAAATATACTTTTCAGTTTGTATAATATTTGTTGACTGTCGTGCGGGTACGGAATCACATCAAAATCCAATAATATAGTATTCAGCTTATTGCCGCGGTATGTACAACCTCATCACAGATGAACGCGGGTGATGCATTCGGTATGCACTGAGTAGCGTACGGACCTTCCTATCCAAGACACCAAGTTCTTTCTGAGTGCACCTGAGTATGCCAATTGAGTACATTAAAACTCGTATGGCATTCTAAGTAGGTTTAAACCATTCAGAGTAACGTTCACTCATTATAAGATTAAAATCAATATAAATTTAAAACTTTTAACATGAGATTTTCTAATCATATACTTTTTATTAACGATCAACCACAGTATTTAAAAGTTAACTAACGATATTGTAATTGATGATAATTACTGATTTAAAAATCAGACCACGTGTTGCTAAATTAATTTATGAACTAAATTACTATAAAACCTTTTAAACATTTAACAAAAACCGTTTTTAACTAATTAGAGTTTATTAAATCGGCCCCAGTCAAAGGATAATTTGATCAATATTTTTGATATTTGTGCCAGATCATTCAATCAAACTGAATACAATTCTTTGATGTTGGTAAAGCACTCAACTAAACATAGACACATATGCGTGTACATACACACACAAAAAAAGGTCTCACACACACAAATACATACACACACACATAATAGTCGCACTGGCACATACATAAGCATGTACCCAGACAGAACAAATAAAACAATAATACTAATTACTCGACTAAGGGAGAGCAAATCGAATCGATACTTGCATCGATATCACAGAATCAATAAAATCATCTTAAAGGATAGTCGTTCATCATTGGCACATTAAAAAAAGATGGGTGTCGGTGTGTTTGATGTCGGTGTCGGCACTCGTTTGATGTTGTAATAATGCGACCAAATTAAGTCAAAGCCACTAAATGTGTGACGAATTGAGATATCAAAGTGTTTCATCGACTTGTTGACGGTACTGCTATTATGTGTTACATAGGGTGTTTGATTTTCGGATAAGCAATGATAATTATTTTTTAATTTTGAATTACAATCGCATCGTATTTCGTTATGGCACCTAAAACTATTGGACATATTTATTTATGTTATTGAATTTTATAGCACATGACCTATCTAATGACAAGGGATTACTGTCAATAGGAACCATAATAGCGATATCACTCCCACATAAGGAGAAGAGAAAAAACAAGAGAACGGGGAAAGAAATGAAGGCAAGATCTCCCACAAATATAAAGTTTCCAAAATAAAGCAAACTTCTACGTAAAGTGTATATTTAGTGAGAGGACCAAATTTTGCAGCGCAACGCGCCGATTTCGACATTGAGGAGCTAAATTTTCAAATCTAAACATTTTAAACCGACCACACCATGTATATATAAGTATCAATACTTAATAATGGCGAGGTCAAGTTGCGGTGTTAGTCGTAGTAGTAGTCTAATGTCATTTTTATATTCGATAATTTGCTGAAAGGCTCACCAGTTTACTGATAGACGTGTTCACTAAAGAAATACTTATTTGTTTAAAAGGGTTATGCAATATTGTGCAATTTAAAAATAACTTTTTTATTTATTTCAATGCGTTAAACTCAAGAATGACTAGTACTTTATGAAAAATTGTTTCTGCGTTTGATCGTTCATTTGTTGAAGAAGGTTATAGGTTATTTACATACGCATACAATTCACAGAAGCGCAGCAGATTTCACATTTAACATTGATGAACCACGCCAATTTCGTCTATATTTTAATATTTAAGAGGAAGGAAGTAGATTGGCATATTTCTTGGCATGTATCATATTCAATTTTAAGAATATTGCAACTTATTGATGTCAATTGAGATGTGAAGATATTATTTTCTTCTCTGATTCATTAGATTGTAGTGTTAGTCTTATGAGAAATATTTACTATCTCTAATAAAGCCTCAGAGACAGGGATTGTCTGGTATATTTTAATTCCTTTGACAGTAAATATTCATACTTCAACTTTAGCCTTTCAATTCCTAGTGTAGTCTTATTGATATGCCCTAGATAAAAAAAAAAAAAACTACTTATTCACATCTTGCGAATTCCACTTCTACATAAAAGAAGTATACTCGAGCAAATATCGAAATAACTTCCTAGCTCAAGCTCAGCCATACAAAGCTAATGAGCACCAAGTAGATAATGAGGCTTGTACATTTACTTACGGAAGCAATACTGTTCAATTACACAGTACACTAGTGTGCGACTGTACTTAGCTTACAAATCGTCGGCGATACAGCAACACCGGGTAACTGACATTTTAAATAAATAATAAATATTCCACAACACTTCACACAACGCTATCTAGATCCATGGTAAGCATAGCATTACTAGTCCGCTTTTACCAGTCTAACTGCCAATTTGGCTAAGCTTCAATATTTTCCGTGAAGCGACTGCCATATGACCTCCACAACCAAAAGGCGATATCCAGCATTGCAGCTAGACCAGTTGTTGAATTTTTGAGAACTCCAACTAGCCGTAACGAATTCCATAGATTTTTGTATGACAACTGTGACCGATGGCTTAACGTGCTCTCAGAGGCACGACCAGATCAATGTAAATACCCATATTCATGCATACAAATATTTGCACTGAACGGGGATCGAACTCGCACCTCCTGCGAACCGGCCGCGTTCACTGTCGCTACGCCACAGAGGCTGTCTCAGATAGAGCCCTATCAGTTGTTTAGCAAGTGCATCCACTAAATGACCCTATGGTATGTTCAATCTACTATGTATCTTCTATCTATTTCAGAATCTATTAAATATCCTTTCATTCCAGGTTTCGAATGTATAATCGTAAAATGATTAAGTAGAATAAATGGTTATATCTTACTTTTATTTAAGCAATGGTGGCATTATGCATTATTAATTAGCAATTGACAGGATACGAGTTCGAATTCTATCCTATAAGTGGGTTCACATTCCTGGTCTACTACCTAAAGAAGCGGACCATCGATATAAAGGAAAAACTATTACCCTTACATTCCACGTGATTTCTTTATAACAACAAACGCTCGTGTCACAGTTCCCGCTACTCCTGCCTACCCAGTCGATAAGCGGCGTAATGATAATTATCTGCGTCCACCAGTCGGTGTGTTGTCGTGAACTTTGCCATAGATGCTTGTCACTTGACGGTAATTTATAGGCGAAGCCTGACGGCATCATGTGTTTTGCTTACTGTGTGACAACGGTCTTGCGCAGATTCTTGAGGATAAAATGGAATTGGTGGGTAGATAAGATGTTTCTAAATGGTGAAAAAGAATTGCAAAACTATGAATTGTAAGTTAATATTCTAGAGGGAATACTCTTCAAAACTTAACTACCGTTTTTCTCACATGCGGGAACCGCACGCCGTCTGTGGGTCGTTGTACTAGGTCAAAGGTGAGGTTGTCGACGACATATCCCTCGCATTCCGGCTGACCCTCTCGGTCTGGCCCTCTTAGGGAGGGGAGACCACGCGGTCCCCGACTCGCCCCGCGTATGGGGCCGTGGCCTGCTTCTACTAGGCCGCGCCACAGGCCCGCGCTCAAACTTAACTACCTGCGCTCATTGTGGATTGTTTTATTGTTTAATAGAGCACTAGTTAGCCCAAAAACACCTCGTGAAGGCCTTGGATGCTGCCAAGACTAACGCAAGGACAATTACAATAGTAAGTTATCGAATTCATAAAATTATTCTCGTTGACCGCTTCAAATTACCTAAATTGCTTGGTAAAAAGGTGTGGGTTCACGTCATGTCGGTAGTAAAATGGCCAGGATGCGAACTCAGAACCTTTCGCTCGCAAAGCGACCTTAACCATAAACTACCGATATTAGACATAGAAACTTCTTAGGTAACCAGTGATACAATTTCATTGATACGAAGCAAGACCTATGGTAATTTCTTCATAGATAACTGGTTACAAAACACTGAAAGGGTCCCATTATTTTAAATTAGTTTAAATTTTCGTTTTGTATTTCCCAAAAATAAAATGTAGTGTTTTATTATTAATACTACAAAATGAAGTTCCCACTAGACAATTACTTTAAAGGTTCAAGAAAGTTCAAGAAATGTTTTAATAACCTTTCTTGAGATGTTGCAATTGTATAAATCATTCTGTCGATCAATTTATATTGTAACGTATCAAGTATTTAAGCTTTCATTGTAAGTAGTGCTGCTCGCAGACAACAGAGAATACTTCCATGGTCCATTTCTCTCACAATTTTTTCTCAACAGTCACATCTATAATCTAAAGATCTAACAAATGATCACCATGAAGATCAAAGCGGTCATTGATGACGTCACGTGTTCACTAGCAATAGAAAAAAAGCCTTAATTGAACTGTTATTTAGTTTGAATTCACACTCGCGGTAGGGTCAGAAGATTAAAATATGGACTATGGCGAACTCAAAGAAGGCGGATATGTTTGATATCTATCGATATATGCAAGTATTTCTAGTATGTCTATTATCTTATGTTTCCTAGTAACTAATTAATAAGAAGGTTTTAATGAGGAGTGAATCGTTAAACTCCTCTCTATTGTGAATATTGAAATCCACCATTTGGATTTTTTTTGAATTTTGATCACTCAGTTTATTTTATTTGACTGGTGGAAGATATAGCACTAAGACATAGAATAGATAGTGAAATTTCACATTCCCCTACAATATCTAAAAAGCTGAAGAGCTATAATATATGAAGAGGTTTCCATAATAAAATACGGTATCCACAATTTGTAATATTTGAAATTCTCCTATATATTCGAATATTTAAGTCATGTCTAAGTAGCTCAGTTGATCCTACTTATACTGTTGATTGATAGCACTTGGTGGAACTTGCTACACATCTTCAATGAAAAACACTTGTACTATTCCACATTATTTATTAAATTCCTGACCGGTTTCGCCTTACGGCATTATCAAAGGTTGATACATGTTTTTTGGGTATCAGATGTCAATTAGAGTAATATATACTATTCCACACCTGATACCCAAAAAACATGTATCAACTTTTGATAATGCCGTAAGGCGAAACCGGTCAGGAATTTAATAAATAATATGGAATAGTACAAGTGTTTTTCATTGAAGACAGTTGATCCTAGTATTTGCCCTGTAAGCGGCTGGTAGCGGGTTCAAGTATAATTTTGAATGTTGACTTTCCGATCTAAATCTGTACGAAAATTATCATGTTAAGTTTCACTAGTATACTGCTACCTATATTATTATCATACTGTTCCACTATTTAACAATATTCAATAGTATCAAATACAGTTGTAAGTACCGGGAGTGTCCAAAGAGTAATCGCGTTAACCGTACGTCGGCGCGCGCGCTACCTAGTCTAATAATGATCAATGATCTCGGCCCCCGGTCAGAAAAATGCTAAATATTCCATACATCACTTGTTCTTTGAATATTGACAGGCGTTTGGCTTATGGCACCATAGTGTTACGGTCGTGTTAGAATAGACAAAAACTATAATTTGAAGACGTTTCGGAGATGTTTCGGAACATGTAAGTTCATACGCGATGCTCTTGTCAAATACCTACTATTTTCATTGAGCCATTGCAGTTTAGAGTACATATAAGAAGGGTTTCCTGTCTTGATAATACCAAAAAGAACAGTTGCAAGATGTAACTCCCTCCTGTACTTCATTTTTAGCTTATTGTGATTATTCAGATACGGCGTCACATGGCTTCTAGGCGGTATATTATAACAAAATCGAGCACACGCATTTTGCACCCTTTGAATTAAATTGGCCGTTTTTGCTAGTAGTCGCGGGCCATAAACCACGTCCATGTAATTGAACTTGGAAAGCACCAAGGTATCAACCAACTTCTCTCGGAGTTCGACACTAAGATAACCTCGCATTCGATACAGCAGCTTCAACCTATAAAAACAGTTTCGCACACAATCCGCAACATGACGCTCGTACCTCAGTTTCTCGTCCATTAATAAGCCTAAGTTTCTAGCCATATGTACACGCTCAATTAGGATATTATTAACAAAGATTAGGGGCTTTAGATCACCCACCCGAGTGATTTGATCCCTAGAGCCCAATATCATATACTTGGTCTTACTACCATTCAGTACGAGGGTATTTTTACTAGCCCATCGACAAATGCTGCTCAGATCCTCGTTCACCTTCCTTATAGCTTCCTGGAATTCAGTGGCCTTAAAGGAGAAGTAAATTTGCACATCATCTGCGTATATATGAAATTTACAGTGTTTTATAACCCGAACAATGTCTGCGCTGTAAAGTATGAACAGCAAGGGTCCCAAAACTGACCCCTGCGGTACACCTCTTTCCACCGTAGCTATAGTAGACCGCAGCGCAGACCCGTCACTGTTCTGGGTTTCTACAAACTGTGTCCGACCACTCAAATAGGAATGAAACCACTGTATTGTATCACTGTCAAATCCATAGTACGCTAATTTAGATAGCAAAAGAGAAATGTGCAGCCCATCAAATGCCCTCGAAAAGTCCAATAACACAAGAATAGTAGCTTTTCCTTGGTCCTGTGCTGCCAGTATATTATCAGTAACGTCTAAAATAGCTGTGACTGTACCACGGCCTTTCCTAAAGCCCGACTGTGCATCTGGTAATATACCTCGCGTTTCCAAGTAGCCTCTAAGTTGTGACGCAACCACCTTCTCCAGTATCTTTGACAAGCAGGGTAAAATACTTATTGGACGCAGATCCTTGGTGTCGAGAACATTATTAGTCTTGGGGATTGGCTTAATGATAGCATTTTTCCAACCAGTGGGGAATTTTGCCTCTATAATAGATCTATTTATAATGGTAGTAATCACACTCAAAGTTTCCGGAAGCAACATGGCTATCATTTGCAGCGATATTCCGTCGCTGCCCACTGCGTTTGACCGTAGTTCCATTACAATTTTGAGAACCGATGACGAGTCTACGGGCGTCAGTCCAAAAGAAGTTTCACTAAACCGGTTGAACTCATAAAATGTAAGCGTAGACAAAGAGACGTTTGTATCTCCAGGTACCTTTAGAAAATGACTATTAATCAGATTAGGGTCGTTTAAATGCGCTGGAAATTCCGTTGACTTATGGGAGTTTAAATTAGTTTTTATATTCTTCCATAATGTCTTAGGGTCTTTAATATTATTGTCTATTTGCAGCTTAAAGAAACACTTCTTTTCATTACTTACGGCTAGATCTACTTGTTTCTTTAGATCTTTGTAATAGATCATATGAGACTCAAGTTTAGATTTTCGAGCTCGGTTCAATGCTGCGTCTCTAAGGCCTATCATAAACTTAATATTGCTAGTAAGCCAAGGGGTTGGACGGTCTTTTACAATTTTTTTCTTTATTGGAGCGTGCAGATTCAGTTGTA
Organism: Eilema caniola; assembly: GCA_949126895.1. NCBI lineage: Eukaryota > Metazoa > Arthropoda > Insecta > Lepidoptera > Erebidae > Eilema > Eilema caniola. The sequence goes on from OX421476.1 coordinate 5,253,432, forward strand.
CTATATCAACGCACCACGAGTGTAATGCCCCTGGGATTAAATAAATATTCTACAACATTTCACACAACGCTTTCTAGACCCATGGTAAGCATAGCTTAACTAGCTTGTGTTATGGAATCTAGAATGCGGATAAACATACTTTTTTTTGTTTTTTCTAATAAGTACCAAATATGAATATTTTATTTAAATTAAAATCTAGCCTAATTGGCTAATTAGTAAACAAATTTCACCTAAACTACTACAAAAATATAAAAGGATAAACATACTTAGATACTTTTTTTTGTAAATACTTACATATTATACATAGAAACACCCAGGCCAAAGCAAATATACATATTCATACATACAAGTATTTGCACTGAGCGGGGATCGAACCCGCGCCTCCTGCGTAGCGACCGCGTTCACTACCGCCCCGCCACATAGGCAACAACACACACGTTGCACACGTCCATAGGTCACGGTAACCACTTTCCACAAATAAACTCTTATCGGAGTAATGAAGCGTTTGACTGGCACTTTGTCGATGTGCATATTTTTTTTCTGTACCGTTTGATTCCTTCATTTCTTTGATTTGTACAAACCTAATTTGAACATCAGCTGCCTTCAATCTTGTCAGTGTAGAGGGGCTTCTGTAGATTTCAAGGTCCTTGGGAATTCAAATTAAAACTTGCGTCGTCCTTAGGAAGTCTTTTTACTCAATAACCTTCCTCTTTTTTGCATATGAAAGCTCCTATCTTATCTAGCGGTGAAATAAATAAATTGAAATCGTCCATGGACACTCACGGGAGCATCGAAGGACCACTTCGACAATAATATCAAATTGGTCCCCTTTATATGTTTTCAAGACATTTTGACCTAGACATACCCTGAATATGTATCTCTGAATCTCTCTGAATCGAGATACATTTCACATCCTGTAATTTATTATGTTGTTACAGCTACCGCGACACAGACATATCGTTTATCACTTTAAAAATACAATATCTTTGTCACTCCATATCTATTTGTCACCTTAACAGTACTGCCTGTTCATAGCAGGAAACAGCTCTCCGTTATAATAAAGCGCAGAGTAATTTCCCAACACTGTGGCAGTTTCGAACAAGCAAACTGCAAACATTATTTTATTTCACCTTAAAAAGTTAAAGGGATTTCATGTGTTGCCGGTTGAATGCGGAATGATTTTCACTTACCGGTTGAAAGTGGAAAAACCATTCACCATTAGAAAAAATACCGATTGTTTATGAGATGCTAGCTTTTGCCTGCGGCTCCGCCCTGAGTTCTTAATGTTTACATCCCACCTTTTGTTTATATGTACGGTTCTACTGATCCGTTTCAGTTGGATTAGAAGAACCGTATATATGAGCACATATGAGAACAAACCCAAGATTGTAAGTCTGACCGAGACCTCTCTAACAAAAATACTGGATCCCAATCCGTCCGTTTTTGCCTCCATGGCGGACAAAGAGACATGCATTCCAAAATAAATATGTATATACATATGTTAGGTACATACATAAGTATAGAGTTAATAAAAAAATTACACCTGCTTAGGTAATAATATTCGTTCTCGATCAGGCGGAGCGTGTCGTTCCTTGTTGCCTTAATAGTGAACAAGAGTAAAATGCAAATGTTTCTCGTGTAGCGCAACAATGCTTTTGCTAAGTTCTTTGCTGATACCTAAAGAGGGCTGATTCAGCACCTCGCAAAGAAATTCTATAATAGTTGAGAATATGAAAGTGTTTCTATTAATTTGAGTCCTATTACCTTAGCTTTTAAGATCATTTTCTCTTGTAAAAGCTGTCAAAGAGAGTTTCTTTGAAACAGTCGTTTTCAAAGTGCTATTTACTAGCGACTTTAATGTTAGAGTCGATGAAGTTTTACTTTTTTAACTGTTTGCTGATATCGGTTTATTATAAACTGGCTACGATCCGTGGTATGACTCGCAATTGATATCTTCAGGATAAAAAATGCTCTTTTAAAAAACAGTTGATTAGTTAATCCTACTAATATTAAAAATGTGAAAGCTTGTAAAGATATTTGGACATTAAGATTTCAATCAGCTCTACGGATCTGGATGACATTGGTACACGGATAAATTAAGACTTGGAAGACCGCATAGACTACTTTTTATTCCGGAAATAAGTTCTTATGGTTTGGAGAACAAGATCAAGATTCCACTCATGTAGTTTCTTCTTCTCCTTCTTTTTCATCCTAGCGTTAATTCCAGTCGCATCCGAAGCTATCAACTTGGAGTCTGGGGTCCGCTTTTACCAGTCCAACTGCGGATTTGGCTCAATTTCGACACTTTTTCGTGAAGCGACTGCCACTGACCTCCACAGCCCAAAGGCGATATCGAAGCATTGCAGTTAGACAAGTTGTTGGACTTTTGAGGGCTCCAACTACCCTGCCATAGATGTTGGTATGGCAACCGGGACCGACGGCTTAACGCGCTCTCCGAGGCATGCCCAGAGCAATGCAAATACCGATATTCATGCATACAAATATTAGCACTGAACGGGGATCGAACTCGCGCCTCCTGCGCAGCGGTCGCGTTCACTACCGCTACGCCACGAAAGCTGTCTATTATTTTATTTTTTATTCATTAAAATTTATTACTGTTTTATTTATTAGTTTATTTTAGGTTTTAATTTAAAAGCCAAAAGAATCTGAATATATTAAGTCTGAATATATTAAATATATTTTAGAGCCCATATTCCAAGCAATGCTTAGCGTCTGTAGTTCAGTCTTAGTAAGGCTGGTATAGCTTCTATGTGTCAGAATAGTTATTTATCCGCACTTTGGCCTCCGACGGTGTAATAGAAATGTTCACTTACATAACCATATAAATATAATAAATGGTAGATTTCCTTTCACCATAGATGAAATGAGACGTAAAGAAAGTACATACTAACATAATATTACTTTTCCTTTACAGAGCAACTATGTAATCAAGGCAATATTTCTTGATTTATAACACAGTGACCATATTAATCAAAAGCCCATAGTACCCTCATGTACGACAGAAGTTGATTAACAATAAAATATTTACATACAATATGAAATAAAACCAATTTTTAACGTATAGAATACGTTAAAAATTGGTTTTATTAATTATTAATAGAATTAAGGCAGCTGAAAAGTAGCCGAAACGTCAGTAGAAAAGTAAATAATAACAAATTCGTTAAAAGTTGGTTTTAATTCAATTAATGAAATTCGCATATAAAGTTTAGGAAATAATTTACCTACAAACATTTTTTTACACGTATTTATCAATCTGAACTTCTACGCTATTACTATTATAAAGAGGAAAGATTTGTATGTTTGTAATGAATAAACTCAAAAACCATTACGCCGATTTCAAAAATTCTTTCACCTTTGGAAAGCTACATTCACCCTGAGTAACATAGGCTATATATATTATTATTCCACGGGAACGTTTCTACCACCCGTGCGAAGCCGGGGCAGATATATTATGCCGTCATTGATATTTAGTAATTCTATAATTATAAGAGGACGAAGTATATCATGTACTTTTATTATTTTATGAAAGATAAGCCAGCCAAGTAATTGATAAATTAGATTATTTTAAGCTTTTACTACCTTCTACCTTATACTAGTTAGGATCATAGCAGACATATCAACTCGGAAACGGATCGTAACCGTAAAATGTCTACTAAAATAAATGAATTGAGAAACAAATGAACACGCACTCAGGTTCTCCGTCGCCGCAACCGCACAAAAAATGTCATAAATATAATGAACTCTTTATTTAACTTTAGATCACGGCGTCGGCCAGCCCCAAGGCGATATGTTACGGTTTTTAAAGAGTTTATATGTCTGCTATGACCAGTTGTTTGGGATCTTTTCACTTTGAAAACCAGCTGTCACTTAAAAGGTTCTCGATTCTCTCAGTCGAGTCAGTATAAAACAACAGAACCACTTTACTTTTCATATCGATGAACAACATGCTTCGAGTCTTCATCATATTACAGAAAGAATAAATATATCATATTTTCCTACACGAGTGCCGACTTAATTAGATATTTTGTTGATACAAATGTTATATACCGACCTCCGATATTAATAATACTGCCTATTCACAGCCTTTTGTGACGAAAATTATTCATTATTTGTCACATTTGACATGGGTTGCCCATCAAGCTTGAAGCTCTTGATATTATTGTTTCCAAAATATAAATGTAATAATGTATTTGATTTTGGTAGACCGTTGTTATTAAAGGACAACCCGGGCCCTGAAGCGGTCGCCAGACTCCAAGATGAATGCCTCGAATGCAATCGAGACAACTCAATGATGATGATGTCATCAAGGCGATTTATTTCTCGCATAGCGAGAATTTTACTGCAATACATGGCTTTACTAGCGAAAACAGGTATGTTTCCTCATCGGGACTTATGAGCCCGAACTTCGCTCTTTCCATAATTAGGTGTGGTTAGTTTTTATTGCAACAATTGCCATGTGAAGCAATCCCGAGAGCCAGGACCTATGCATCAATTAGTAGGTGAAGTTAAGTTAGGTAGGGTAGGGTACTCTCGATTAAGATAAGAAAAATTGAATTTGAATGGACTCAGGTACGGTTCGGGGCTAAGTGATCAGAGCATTACCACTCTGAGGCAAAGATCGCGGGTTTAGGGTTATTCGGTAACCATAGTAAATGCTTTAAAATTTCACCTCATATATCTACTTACTCCAACAAACACAACTTTCCCGTCCTTCGCGATGTCATGAACACGTGAACTTCATGGCATTGTAAAGAAAAGCTATTGCTGAGTCTAGTACCTGCCCTATTTTATAAAAGTTTTGGACCTATATTTTTTATTAAAGAAAGAGTCATAAAATTTCAAAGTACTAAAACGTTCTAGCGACATGGCCCGCCTGTAGGTAAATAACTTATTTTAATTTGAACAGCACCCCTTTTACACGACGGTCCAACACTAAATTAGTGACGTAAGTAGTCTATAAAGTTATGCCCTTTTATTTTTTAAGGAATGAACGAAGTACGAACAGGTAATATTTACTGCGTAATTACGACTCACGACGAAAATTAAATATTATTTCTAGCTCTGTTAAAATCGCGGCGTTTCCTGTTTATATTCCATTTATTTGCAGTATACATAGAAATCGCACTAAAAACATTTGCATGGAAAAATGTTGCCAAGACTAGTTTACGTAGCTTACCCTGTGAAAAAGTTATCAAATCTCGTATAAAGCCAAGCTCTAAAGACTGCACGCTCTAAACCTAAGGTGTACTGTAGAGCTTGTAGGTTTAGAGCGTGCAGTCTTTTTTTCCTCGTTTTTTTATATGCATATAGTAAAAAACGGTTATTTCAATATTACAAACAGACGCTTCAATTTTATTTATATGTATGTATGTATAGATAAGAAATATTTTAGTTAATTTTGACTTATGTAGCACAAACTGTAATGCAAGTCTCATATATAAACTTCCACCGTAGTAAGTAAATGAAAAATAGTAGGTGATCTTTGTAGTAAAATATTACTACAAAGACAACAAAAAAATTAAAAAACCTAACCTAAAAAAAAGAAAGAAAGCTGAAATTTGGTATGTAAGCTAATAATAAAAAGTAAAATAAGCTTACATACCAAATTTCAGCTTTCTTGGACTTCAGGAAGTACCCTAACAATTGTGATGATCAGTGACTGATGAGTCAGTGACGAAATTAAGGGTTTTAAGATATTAATAAAATCTTAAGTCTTTGTATGTTTAATGTTTGTACCGATGGCATTCTATCCTGAAAATTTAAACTATTTAGCATCATCTAAAGCAAAGTTATGAGAGTTCAAAAAACGACGACACGTTTCGAGACAAGGTAGGTAGTGCCCTTGCGCTTCGCTTGGCTCGTCTTGGCGGGGGCACCCAGACATGTGTTTACAATGCTTGAAAGATCGTACGAAGTGGAAGTGATTGCATACCGGGGGGATCTTTGGAATGATGATGAAGATGATAACTGGAATTCTACGTTTTAATCCTTTAGGCCGCCATCTTAAACGTTTTTTGTAACCAGTTACAAATCGCGGGCATATACGGCTCAAAGAAATTATACAGGCTTTCAAAGTATACCACGCGCGGGTGAAGCGGATAATTAGATACTAATAGGGCTTAAAGATACGGCTATTGTAACTGAGAAAGGTAGTTACGATATAGTTACAAAGACAGACCTCTTCGTTTGTAACTTGGTTACGACACAAAATGACAATTTCTTCTTATATAACTGGTGAGAAAATTCGGTAGAAATAATAAAGTTACGGAGAAAGATCTGTACATGTTTGTTTGTAAGTCTTTTACGTGATAATATGTACATTCCTTCTGGAACTAGTTACAAAACACGGTTATGATGGCGGCTTAATTGAAGGATCACAATTACGTGATTTTTCCTTTGCTTAAAAGTAAAATTTATTCCGTATAGTTTCAAGAATCCAATTAAATATAACTACTGCTTTCTTTGAAGTTGCGTGCAATATAAAGGTCAAGCAGTATTGATTGTGTCGGATCCATGCAAAACATGCAATACATGACATTTAATGCTCCAGTTAAAATAATACAAATCTTCATTTTTATTTAGACATTTAACAATTTTTTTGTTATGACATTACGTCATTAACAAGTTTATAAAAATACTTAATACGTAAAAAAATTTACCTCTTTTTACATTGACTGCACCTCGCTTATACAAAAATAGGTCATAAAGTAATCAATAAAAATCTTTATAGTCGTGTATTTTAACACCCAAGAAAAGATGGATGGACTTAGTGATTGAATGATGAAACAGTATCCGTGGGTAGGTAAGTTTTACCAGAAATGTTTGGGACAGGGATATATAACTTTTGTTTTATCGATTTATTTTTACTCGACTGCAACTTCGTCCACGTAGAAGTTAAAAAGATTATTTTAAAATAAGAAAAAAACGCATTTAAAATAAAATCTGTCACAACTGATAAGGTTTCACAATACAAACCAATACACACGGTAAATAGCCCGTTTATTGTTATAATAGTAAGGCTTCTATTTTTCATGAGTTTGACTATTACTCTATAATTTATACAACATAACTACGGAACCTACTTGGCCGGTCTTTAATAATCAATTAATTACTGTATTAAATTCTATCACAATCTCCGCCGAACAATCTACTTTCAAAGTCATAGCATTGAATATTTCGCCGGTGTACCTAATTTGAGGGTAGAACTTTGATAAAAAAAGGTACGAAGCTGCCATAGAATTTAATTAAAGTCGAATTAATATTTTCCCATGATAAACAAGAGGCGAGGTGAATATAAAAATCCGTTTTAATCGTACGACCCTTCGTGAATACTAGGGCATCATAAATTGAAGCTGTTTCATTAAGTTGAACTTTACGCTGCTCTCATAATTGACATTATCTATGCAACGAAGTTTTAATCAGGCTATTTCTGTTTTTTTTTTCTTTAAATGTTATTTTGTCCAGTTCTGATATGTGAGGTACCAGTCTGATGTCGAATTGATGGACTGAGTATTTCTTGTGAACGAGACGATGCGGACGAGATTCTTGTCATAGAGGACATGACAAGAATTTCGTCCCCGTCGGAGTAGAGAAAATACCAAGCCAAATATTTAGACCTAGCGCACGTGGTTACCGGTATTTTGGAGGGTGCAGTCTGCAGAAATAGTTTCAGTCATATTTCAGTAATGGTTTGAAGGAGGCTCGGGATTAGTGAGAACTCGATAGCAACTAAGATGAGAAGAGCAATCTTGTTTAACAATTTGCATCGGTTCAATCATTAAAAAATAACATAAGATATATAAATGAATAGGTTATTATGAAAGAAAAGTCACGTTGTTTTCTTTTATCATGATTGATAAACTTTTTAAATTTAAAATTAATTGTGTTTGACTGTGAGTTCATCATCTCGAAATTTAATTCAACCAATACATAAGTCTAGATATATGTATGTATCTATTACTTATACCTTCTGATTGAAGGGTGACGTAAAACGGGAACCGGGACATCCTTCGTAATTACTTTTACCAAAATTAGATTCTCAACTTGTGTGCGCAGAAGAGCTCACAGGACCGTAATTTTATTGGTTTTCCGCCACCTGTGCAGAATTTCAAATATTCAATAAACTTGCGCTTCAGTATACTTAATGTGTGAAATCCTAATAAAGTGTCTTTTAATATACATGTCGCAACGAACTAAACAGCGCGATTCAATTAGCGGCCTGAAGGACGTTCAGCCCTTTCATTAAACTGCTAGGAAATCGCTTGGATCGATGACTTTTAAATACAAGTACTTGCCTAGTCATTTCATCAAACAGCTAGAAAAAATATTTATTTATGCATTGTTATAAAAATTAACCACGAAGGCTAGGCATTAGCCTTCTAACCTAACCTATACAAGTCGGATTGCACAGTTTTCTCAATAAACCTATAACTAATTTTCTGTAAATACACCTCTGCCTAACCCCTCGGAGTTTAACCGGTGTGAGTATATGTATGTAATTTTCTGTCTTGTTTATTAAATGTTGTAATAAACGTTACAGCTGAATATAATTCAGGCCGTTAATTGAATGGCGTCGTATAGTTAATGGCCTAGGTATTAATTAAGCTGCTGATTAAGCTAGCTGTCTGTGATATACATAGCGTACTAACTCCACTCCGTGCTGACTCTGAAGTATATATTGCGATAGGTAAACCATAGATTGTTATAGGTCATCATCATCCTTCTAGTTGCGTTCAATCTTTGCACATGGGAGCACGAGGTTTGCTTTATGTTTTTTATTTGTGTATCTGTAAATTAAAATCTATAAGATATTGAATAACACACTCTTCCACAGTTTTTTTTTTTAATTTGAAGCTGACCGGTTTCACCTCACGGCTTTCTCAAAGGTTTGGTTGTTATGTAAACCTTTGAGAATGCCGTGAGGTGAAACCCGTCAGGTTCAAATAAATAATAAACTGTGGAAAGTACAAGTGAAGTGTATTTTTCAATATGTGTAGTAGATTCCACCAAGCACTATCAATCTCCAGTATAAACAGTCTAAAATTTATAAATAAAGCAAATAGACTACCTTAGCAATTAAGAAGGGTGCCTTTTGATCTTGCTTGACGTATGACACCTACACAATACTCAGATGATCCTTAATTGGTGGTTGACATCGTAAGCCCGACTAAGTGCCACACAATTTAGATTGTTTGGGTCCACTACATAGATAAACACAGTAACATATCTTGTTAACTTAACTACACTTAGATAAATACATGTTGGTGAAACTGTTAAAACGAAATTCGATATAATATGTTCACTTAATAGATAGGAATGATTCTATGAGATATCTTAAACATAACATTAATATCGATTAAAATAAGAAAACTTTGAATCGGTTTAGGGGGGTTGATCCCGTGATCTTTTCCTTAAAGAGACAATGCTTTCACCACTAAACTAGCCATTTCATCAAACTTTACCTGTCGCAAAATGCATTAAAATTGCATTCAAAACATTAATAGTTGTATTCTTTACAGAGCTCTATGAGGTTCTGGGGGTCAGGAAGTCATATGTGAGTCAGTCTCCGCCGAGCCATGACACAGGTATCATTCTAAACTCACAAGTGGATTTCATACTCCAAAGTGCTAGCGTTGGACTGAACTGGGAAATCGCTGATATTCTAGATGTACGAACGCGTGAAATTCTTTTATTTCACTTCTTTCGATTAAAAAGTGTCAGTGCACACAACAAAAAGACATGATCCGTATAATATTCAATTTCCTTGCGAAATTCACCGTGCACATCCCAAATTTTATCATTACTCATGCTTACTGCTCTCACAATAAAAATTTGGGCATATATTTCAATCATACTTCGAGGGCTGATTTATTCTTTAATTAGATGGCAACTTTGAAGAACCATTCGTCATTTAAAATACTTGAGTGTATTCCATTGTACAAGGCGAATTGTTTTTCGGACTTTTCTTTATGAATGGTAATATTTTTTGTGCGAAGCAGAACTTAGTTAGGCATATGCAGAACAAACTATAAATTATGAGATGTATTTAATTTGCCTTTAGCTTTATAGAGTGTAGAGAACAGTGGCAAAGTTTGGTTTCAAAAGGGTAGCCGATGGCTAAAAAACTTATATACCTCGTTTCATTTTTTTATGTTCGATGTCACCCATTGGAAATCAGGCAGAAACCGGGTCGTGAGGAACCCCGTTTACTATTAGAGTGCCTAATATTGTTTTCAAAGTTTACTAGTACCCCATCAGCTAATTCTAATACATTTTTTTACGTGCGGGATATCCCCCGGATACTCCTCCCCCTGGAGGCAGAGGGGGGTGTTATGTCGGACTCGAACCGACTAAACTGCACGCCTTCTGTGGGTCGTTGTGCTAGGTGAAGTTGTCTTCGACATATCCTTCGCACCCCGGCTGATCCTAATTCTAATATTTGTGTCTATAGTGGGTTCACGTAGTGTAATGTCCAGAATTAAATTTAAGGACGAATAATTCAAATGAACATAATCTACTCGTTCATAAAGAACAAAATTAACAAAGTTGTTAGGTAATTTGATCACAGCGCTAACTTCAGTTGTATTATATTTATTTATTGAAGCAATCTAAGTTGTTTTAAACACACTTTATTTGTATAATGCAATGATTTAATGTTCTGACAGTTCATTCAAAGAATAACTTGCCAAAAATAAAATTACTAACTAATCTTTGTGTCTCGTGCAAAGCGGGCAAATATGCATGACTACAACAAAGAAGCCCTCCCTCCTGGCTTTAGCTCTAGCCTTCGGTTCTATATTATTGAAGTGAAAACTTCTGTAGCGGCGTTGGATGGGTGTAAAATGTTAAGGAAGCGTCAGGATTAGTTGACCTTTGAACCGTAACTGACGACTGACGTCATACAAGATTAGGTACAGACTATCTATTTTGCAAGTTACGATAGATAGCGTCGTAGCTTAAACGGTAAGCACTTCGACTGTAAGTCCTTATAGTTTCAGATAGTATCGGGTTCAAACCACCTGGCCTTCAGGGATTTTTCGTGATTGTTTTTTCTTATTATAATTTATTACTTTTTATGATTATTTTCTCTTTCTGTAATTTATTGCTTTTTGTGATTATTTTTTCTTTTCATAATTTAGTAATTTCTTCCGACAGAAAATTAGCAGGAAATAAGTGATAGGTTCTATGATTAGCGCTATATTATAGGTACCTATGGTATGTTCTTTTTTATCTTTTTCTATGTATATAACGAAGAAAGAAAAAAAGAAAATGTTTTTACTTCTGCCGGCACTCCTAGTGTGCAACCCGTCTTTTTTTTATTTTAAAGCTGAAGCCTTTTTTTCTTTGTTTGAACGCGCTAATCACAGGAACTAATAGTTAAATTATTTTTGTGTTGAAAAAAAATATTTTTATCGACAATGGTTTTAGGCTATATATCGTCAGACTACTACTTAAAGGAACGGCGCAGTGATCATACATTTCAACAAATACGAAAAGATTTCCGTACCTTATTTAAAGACTAAAAAATTACGAGCTCAATAGTATAAGGTCCCAAAATATGCCACGGGTGAAGCCGAGGTGGGTCAGATAATCTGATATATTTACAAAGTAAAATGGTCCTTCTGTATCTCATTTTACAGGATCGCCAGCAATAGTGTATTTGCCCTGGTGTTGGACCAGCCCATATGCTACGGTTAGGTATGTACTGCTATCAATCATGGTAGCCTGTGTGCTTGTCTGCTACCTAATGGTTTTAAAAATATTCTCGCAAGGGTATACTGTCTACCTATGCGGTGAATGTACAAAATATATAATAACTACGACTCCACTTGCGTGAATGTCGGTTATCGTGTTAAAACATAACCTGTATTATAATATACTTTTCCAAGCTTTAATCTATGTGTAGCAATTTCATTGGGTTATCTTAAAATATGAGTAACATTCATACAAACTTGAATCGTTTTTACCCCCTTATTCGCGATATGAGGTAGCCTATTTCCGTCCCCGAACTCTAGTTCATCTCTGTACCAAATTTCATTAAAATCGATTTCGTATTTTGGGCGTGAAAGCATAACAGACAGACAAAGTTATTAAGTAAATTTGTCTATCTGTGCAAATGTAAAATGTATAATATTAAGTAAACGCAAAAACTTACTTCATTTATGTAAATGATAATATACTAACTTACAACCAATACTAAGAAGTTTTTATTACAGGTCTCTAAGGAGCTCCTATGATGATGAGCCGAGACAGAAAATTGTTTGAAAGAAAGCAGAAGCTGTGTAGAACTTGAAGTAAATATTATTATATTTCTTGTGAGCTAGTTTTACTATTGTGGTCTTAGAACTCTTGTCTAAACATAAGTTGTAACATATAAATTGCAATCAAATTTTAATGCTACAATTTAATTTAGCACAACACAGGGAATCCTAGTTTGAAGACCAGTGGTCAAATGTATATATTTAAGTGTCATACATGTGAACTGAATATAAATAAAAATCAAATATAAAAAAAGGAAAAATAGTTTTCGTCAAGTCATTAATTCCAGATGATTTTACTATCAGCACTGTGACCAATTTTTTTTTCGAAGGACTATAAAATAAAATCACCCGTTATATTCTGCGATTATCTACACAGCGCTATCTAAACACAAAGTTTAACTATCTTGTGCTGTGTGTTTTGGAATGCGAATATACATGCTTGGATCCAATTACATTTCTAAATACATACATAATTATTTAATTTTCTCATAAAAGAATAAAATAACCCCGTAACTGTATATATCCAAAGCGTCGGTAGCTTAGTGGTTAAGGTGTCGGCCTTACAATCGAGAGGTCCCGGGTTCGAATACTGATCATTACACTAACGACGTGAATCTACTCCTAGCACAAGCAATTTAACTTAGTTGGAGGGATTAGAGGGAATATTAGTAATTTCGATAATGTCAGTTGCTGATATTCTTTATATAAAAAAAGACAGAATGTGTTCAAATAATTTCATCCTTTGACGTAGGTAATTTGAAAAATTGCGGTTATAATCACAATGCTGGCAGCGTCTCTATCTCTAAACGGTTTCGGTACACACATAACATAATGTATTATCTGCGACCAACTCAGAATAACAAAGTGTATTTCTGAGGCATATTCGCGATATAATACACCTATGGTGACACTTCAAATTGATATTTGTGTTCGCTATTTTCGGCATTTCTTGTATTTGGCAAAATAGGTGACGTACATGCAAATACAGATAAATACAATTTCACATTTATCTACTGTTAAAAAGAACTAACTACTGCTGAAAAGGGACTACTGGCCGAACAGAATTAAAAAAACTAAATAACTTGTCAATTTAATCAAATAAGCAATAATACACTGTCCATAAATGGTAATTGTTCGTCAAATATTATATCAAATATGCTACAAATATGTCAATTACATAAATAGAAACAGCCATGTGAAGTGCCACCATAATCATTAACGTTCAAAAAAGTCATTGATAAAGGAGATGATACAGTAACTGAAAAATACATTACTTACATTCAAGTATTTGAACTAAAACTTTTGGGACTTGTAAACATGTTATTCGATATTTTAACAGTTCAAAAATCGATGAAGATGCAGTTTGGAGATGTGGGGACTACATTATTACTAAGTCTATTGTACGAATGGACTGTTCATCATCGTCCTTGAGTTAGTCACCGCTGGGGTCCGCTTTTTTCGATCTAACCGCGACGCTGTTAAACTTTGATATTTTCTCTAAAAACTTAAAATTTTTCATAGCTTTTACACTTAGCCAATGAGAGTACAGCTACCATAATGCGGTTTCGGTTGCTTTTGATCTATTCCGTCCTAAATATCTTATTGTATATCCTATTACAGCATACATACCTACGCTCGACTGAACAAGAATTCGCGAACCAATCTAACAATCTAGTATCTACACAACTATCTCAATTTCAATCCATTCCAGAGAATATCCATACCCTTATCAACACACGTTCCACATCGTATGTCTGTTTACTAGAATGATAGGATATTGGCATTTCCCACTATCACGGTCTAAGATCATTTCGGACCGTTGGCAGCGGTTTCGACACCCGATATCTTACACCACTGGAGCGTGTTTAGCTGATCAAGTGGAAAAGTACGCATTCTTGTTGTTTACTGAATTTGAAAAGGAGGTTTTGGATACTTTTGGATGCCGCTAATTATTAGAAGGTTCTTTCAGCCCTAAGACTCCTTTAGTGTTGCACGCATCCATAGGCCACGGTGCACACATTCCATCCATCCATCCCATTCCAGATGGGCCGTATGCTTGTTTGGCACCTAAGTGATAAAAAAAATGTGGAAGTTTGTGAAGGTTTTTGAATGTTTGTCACTCTATCGCACTCAAATGGCTGAGAAAGGTGGTTTCATCTGACTGAAATTTGGATCTGATATTAGGAATTATCACTGTTTACGCAGATAACCATGGGCCATCATAGTTTGGGAATTGCCCGCTAGGAGCAGCACGCACTTCTACAAGAACACACGTTTATGTCGTCAGTACTATATGTTGGGACAATCGTTTTTTGTATTTTTTTTTCAATATACACGTGTTGTTGAAGTCGGTCTCATCTTCTATCCACCTGATCCTGAATATTGGTCCTTCGAGCCGGTTGACGGATCAGAAGACTGGAAATCGTTTCCTCACCATGGATAAGAGGTTAGCGAAGGTGGATAACGGGCACGTTTCGAGCTGTACTAATACCGTGTTAATTACTTTACAGTATAGGCCTCTGGTTGCTTGACCCTCAGTGCTACTTGTAAGTACCTTTTATATTTGTTTTTTATAGCCACCAATATGGGTTCCGATAAAAAAACTCAAGCTAAGTCCCCTCACGTTGCAAGATGCGCGACTAAGAGTATACACGTGGCACAGTGCGAAGTAGATTCACACTTTTTAAATTTTAGCTTGATGGTACATCCTTGCTACTAACTCGCCTTTCCATACCTTCGTATCTTAACTTTTACTAGTAATCTTTCACCTATCAACGCAGAGCGAAACCTGCGCCAGAGTTCGTGATGAAATTATCACGAACTCTGGCGCTCACTCTACGCTCA
This sequence comes from Eilema caniola, assembly GCA_949126895.1. Classification (NCBI taxonomy): domain Eukaryota; kingdom Metazoa; phylum Arthropoda; class Insecta; order Lepidoptera; family Erebidae; genus Eilema; species Eilema caniola. The sequence continues at coordinate 5,268,557 of OX421476.1, forward strand.
CTCTACGCCAAAGTTTGTGATACCTACTAAATAGTAGGTATCACAAACTTTGGCGTAGAGTTTTTAAAATCAAAATGTTCTATTTTTTATTCACCAACGTTGTCGATTATTACAACGAATGGTTTCATTTTGCAATTATTAAACAATAAGTCTGGATGACCAACTGTTTTATAACTGCCAAAATGAAATTCATACGGACATTAATTAATGTTAATAAAAATTCAGACACCTTGAAAACTCGCCTTTAGAAATACAGGTTCTTATATTCCAAATAAATTTGTGATTACTTCTCTCACATTCCTTTCCTCCTATTTCAAACAAAATATCATATACCGCGCAGATTTTTTCACAAATAACATCATTCGTAAAATCATTTCAGAATAATGTAATTACGTAAGTTCTACGTTATATTTCTCAGAGCTATTTGATGAAAAAACAACTGCTAACTGTAATTACTTTTCGAAGTAACTTTAGTCTCGAGTCACACGGTAAACTAATTGAAACTCAATTTGAGGGTGAAAATTTGTAGAATAGGTTTAGTACATTTGTTAGTACTTATAATACTCATGATGCTCAAAAAAAATCGAATTAGTGGTTATTTAAGAAGTGCATATTCGCCTTACTTGATTGACTTATGATTTTTAAATTTGTAAGAATAATTTTGATCAATTCTAAAATAGTTAAATAAATGATATAGGTTAATGTAATTTGTTTAGTGAATTGTTTTTTATTCATACGATTATAGTACGATTAGTTTCAGCAATTTCTTTTTAATTGCAAAATTCAACAATAAATTACTCATGCGAGCTATTGCTGCCCGTACCCGTTCTGTGCCCATTTTCGGAATCCTCCTAACTACCCATTTCCCTGTGCAGTTAGACCCAAATTGAAAACGACCCTCGCAATGTCCTTACTAATAAAATCGTAGAAATAAACTTATTTGAATAATTCAACATCTGATTAAAGGCACAAGTTAGTCGTGAAGGTATTACTTCTTTCTGCGGAAGGTATTTCAAGAAATGATAAAAATCAGTAGAATTTCCCCGACATGATTTCTGCTACTGCTGTATGCGGCCAGCAACTAACGCGTAAATTAAAAGAATGATTCCGAAGCGGTCGCATTCGACAACTGCAGATGCATACGGCTCGTCCCTACATTATATACATTACTTCTTAAACTTCGATACGGATAAATGGGACCATTGAGAAGCCGCAATGAATTACATGTATCTACTGCTTGCGTCTGCAGTTGTCGTATGTAGTCATCTTCGGAACTACTCCAACATCAGCAACAGCTCTGTGGTACCATCCAAATGGACAGTGTTTGCAAAATTTCATCAATATCGGTTGACGATATGTGCTTCAAAATCGAGATTTTGCAAAATGATTTGACCCAAAAAATCATAGTTACATAACACACATACATGAAATACATTGAAATTAATGAAAAGATTATTAAAAATAGGATGCCGACAAAGTGTAACTTCCTCTTTTTTGAAGTCGGTTAAAAAAGGTTTTGGCGGTAATACACCTCTGACAGATTAGAGAGCGCAAACTAACTGAGTTTGCGCTTGCGGACATTGCCAATCGACTCTCATGACTGTATCCTTCATAGTACACCCGCGCAAGTACCGAGTCGACCGACTTTAAGAAATAATAATACTATTCTTTAACTGAAGAACTTTATTACCTTTTATATCAGTTTCCGCGATAAATGCGAACACACACAACATGGATGCAATTTTAAACGATATTGGATCCGTGTAGTTTGCATTCTGCGTTGACTTTTCACGTACAAACATCAGGGAAGATATTATTTGCTGTTGCACGAACCGAATACAATGGCTAGAGAAACAATTGTTGTTGTATGTACACATAATTGCATAATAAAATATTATACACCATTCCTCTCAAGCTGGATGGCCGTAACTTCTAATAGTACTAGCATTGCACCGTGGCTTCATCCTTGTAAGTCCTGATCCTATTAAAATAAAAAGTAGTCTTTTTTTACGTGCGGGAAATCCCCACGGATATCCCCCCCTCCGGAGCCGGAAGGGGAGGTTATGTCGGACTCGAACCGACTAAACCGCACGCCATCTGTGGGTCGTAGTGCTAAGTCGAAGGTGAGGTTGTCATGCGACATATCCTTCGCACCCCGGCTGACCCAGGGCCATCCCTATCGGTCTGGCAGCAATGTCAGCGAGTCTCTCTCGCTCATCGCGCCGCGCCCGCTCTGCTGTACTTCACGAGCATGACCTGGTCGCAAAAGGAGGCACTGGCCGCCCACGAATCTGCGCAGCGGACCATCGCCGCGAGCAGGATGGAGAGCGTGAGCACTCTCACCCCCAGGGCCGCCACAAGCTCCCGCCTCGGTGTCTCAAACGAGCGGTGAGCGCGTGCATTCCCGAGTCCACGCTCGCGTCGCGGTGATGGCACTCGGGGGTTGGCTCTATGCCCATCAGATGCAGACACCGCCCGAAGCTACCGTGATCAATGATGATCTGCGTCTGACGGTACGAGAGGCTACCTAGCCACTCTCCCATGATGGGACAAAGGCAACCACGCGCAATCACGGCGTGCCCTGCGCGTGGTTGCCTTTGTCGTCGCTCCCGCTCGGCCACCATGTCCCGGTGGAGCCGGGTTTTCTTGGCCCGAATATCCTCGGGCTCGGAATCGAATCCTCCCGCGCCTCCTTTCGGATTCACGGTGGCGATCCGGCCAGGAGACTCGCCGCTTTGAAGGATATCGTGCGGTATCCTCTGATGGCCCTGGCCTCCAGGGTGTCCGTCCACACGGGGCACCCGTATAGGGCCATGGACCGCACGACACCCGCGTAAAGACTCCTGCAGAAGGCCTCTGGGCCCTTCAAGTTGGGCAACAACCGACCCAAGGCATTCACCGTGGTCACCAACTTGGGGAATAAAAAGTAGTCTATGTTATTCAGGAATAATGTAGCACTCCACTTACCTACTGAATTTCGACAGTACAATACTTCGACACGTAGCGAACTTCGAAAACACATAGATCGACAAGTCTTTGCTTCGACAGACAATTATTAGACAACACACATCTGCGAATGACCACTACTTCGACAGATTTTTTTTTATAGTCTTTCGTTGAATTGTAACCTTTTTTTCTTTGGTTTTTGTTTCTTAAATTACTTCATTATGTTTTTTTTAAACCACCTAGTAATAGGAGAATGATAAAAAAAATCTGTCGAAGTAGTGGTCATTCGAAGATGTGTGTTGTCTAATAATTGTCTGTCGAAGCAATGACTTGTCGATCTATGTGTTTCCGAAGTTCGCTACATGTCGAAGTATTGTACTGTCGAAATTCAGTCCATAACTCGTAGCACTCTAATAGTGAAAGAATATTTGAAATTGGTCTAATAGTTCTTAGTTTATTCCCAAACAACAAACCTTTTCTATTTATTAATAGTATGACATCACTCGATTTTTAATTAGCAAACAATTTATGTTTTGTTTTATTGCATTTTTCCATTTGGTCTATTTGTGTGAGTGCTGTAATCTACAAAGTACATTGGCCTGATTTTGGTAATTTGTGTTATATAAACACAACACAAATTATTGGTAAACTGGTAAAGTTATTGGTTAAACTTGGGATGAGCCTGAGGCTGAATCCTTAACCAAATACTTGTTACGTATATCTTATATCATTTCGCGTGCAATAATAAAACGTTTTATAAATTACTTATTACATAATTTATGAAATGTTTTTTTTACTGATAATGTTTTCTCATGTTTTCGGTGCTCAGAGCTGTCTACATTGTAACCTCAACATGTTGCTTCATATATTTTTATATTGAGGTAATTGATTGTGACATTTTGTTGGGAATATGTTGTACATACAATATTATGTCCTACCTTATATTCTCTTTGTCAGCAAATTTCGGACATAGGTTGGTTGAAGAAACGAAAGCCGGTCTTGGTAGGGATTCTTAGATAGAGCTGACATGCGGGGTGCATTTGGAGTTACTCCACAGACCATGGCCCACTTACTATCGTTTGCTCCATGCCGAAATAAGTGTACTCTAGATGAACTAATGACTCCTCCGAGAACGTAATTAAGGTAGTGACACAGGGCAGACAAAATTTGATTTGATTTAAAATCCCCTTGGATAGACCTCTCCCCCACTGGAGCGAGCGGAGAGCGCTTTTGTCTGACCCGAAGCTACTAAAACCGCACGCCATCTTAAAGCATCAGCTGTCGAAGGCGAGAGTTTCACTGGCATATCTCTCGCACGATGTGCCCTGTATATGAAAGAAGAAGATCCTATATGAACACGTATCATTTAAAACCTACGTATTTGAATTGTTTAGGAATCAATATTACCATCTTGAAAAAAAATCTCATCGACCACACTACTTTTTACTATTTGCGATATATATTTTTTATTTACGGAGTGACTACTTGAACAAGCGTGCCATTTGTAATCTCATCTTATACATTATCTATTACGCACAATCCCTTCATAAAGCCAGATTAATATTTTTGCAGCCGTGAAAGTAAGTAATAGGATAGTGAAAAAAAGTAGTCACTAATATCTGTTGAATGTCTGGGGAAGATCTATATTGTATTATTCTTATTTATTGGATATGGATGTCCTTTATAACGCGATAGGAGTCGCACTTTTGCACGGTCCCATTGTTTTAGGACTGTAGCAGCGATATTAAGCCTCCATTGTCTTAGGATCATCCCAGTGAGGAGCATAGTTACCGGCGGTGTAGGGCACATTGTAATTGCAATTAAACTTGCAATTAACCCGACTGCAGTCTAAAAGATCGAAACCAGTTTGACAGAAGGCGGTAACCCTTAATTTTTCTTTCTGTTTATGTTTGGCAACAGGTAGAGCCTGCTGTCAAGCTAGTTTTGATCTTATAGACCGCACTCAGGTTTACTTATTTCGATCTTTTAGACAGTAGTCACGATTTTTAATTGCTTAATATTTTTAATTGCAATTGACATTTGCCCAACACTGATTACCGGCGTATATTTTGACCCTGATCACGTCAATCCCCAGTTTAGGAGTCATGTGATGATAACACGGAGTGCTATCATGGCGAAGGAGCTCAAATCCACCAATATCTCTCCTCCCTCGCGCCAAAGTCTCGTTTATCTGAGGTTAATATATTACCCGGTAACCATCCGCGGTTGAAGAGGTTTGTAAGAATGCCCATACCACAAACCCCAGATGGAGATGTAACTAATAGTGAGTAATCTTCAAGCCTATTTTTGTCTACAGATCATGGTCCCAGAGCTCAAGCTGTTTATTTTTTATGGGAGTCTATTTCCGAAAAACGGCATGGAAACCACAGAAGAAGCGGACCCCATCTTCGGACATGAAACCTTCCGAGTCTCTGCCATAAAGAGAGCTCGTCCGCAGCTTTTGATAGTATTTGATGAATTCCACAAATTACGATTAAGGTTATACTACTGAACCAACTAAATACTTCACCTACTTCTAATTACATTGTATTCATTCATACATTTAATAATTGCAAATATATAAATGTCCTTTTGACAATGTTCGGTCAAAGGATGGTTTGCGATTCCAATTATCAGCAGAATGTGGTTTGAACTTTACAATAATATTGGTTTATTACGTTAAATTCCAATATTTGCAGATAATAAATGGGAACGAGGAGGGCAAATTAAGATATTATCATAACAAAAGCTGATATTATAATAACTGGCGGGCGCTAGGGGGTGAGAGTCCACAAATTACGATTAAGGTTATACTACTGAACCAACTAAATACTTCACCTACTTCTAATTACATTGTATTCATTCATACATTTAATAATTGCAAATATATATATGTCCTTTTGACAATGTTCGGTCAAAGGATGGTTTGCGATTCCAATTATCAGCAGAATGTGGTTTGAACTTTACAATAATATTGGTTTATTACGTTAAATTCCAATATTTGCAGATAATAAATGGGAACGAGGAGGGCAAATTAAGATATTATCATAACAAAAGCTGATATTATAATAACTGGCGGGCGCTAGGGGGTGAGAGTTCTCGAATGGCGACCAAGAACCATTAAACGCGGAGTAGGCAGACCTCCCTCAAGACGGACCGAAGATCTGGTCAAGATTGCGGGCCATCGATAGATGAATAAAGCGCAGGACCGGATGTTGTGGAGATCATTGGAGGAGGTTTCTGTCCAGCAGTGGACGTGTAAAAGAGAGCTAAAAGAGAGAGAGAGAGAGAGAGAATAACAAAAGCTACAGACCCGACTGCATCAAAATTCGCCACGTTTCTTTCTTTTTATAGTTTTAATCTGATATATAATGCTATACAGACAAACCTATCGACACATTTATTACTAGCTTTACAGTCAACGTCAGAAATCTCAAAATATTCTTAATATCTCGACCACAAAGTCTCAAAATATTCCTGATACTCTCGTATAAATGGTAAATCAAATGTTTTATTGAATCAGATTGTGCTATTGTCCGAACTAAAGATGTGTACCAAATATTAAAACAATCAGGGGAACCGAGGCATTAAGATCATTTCGAGAAGGTACTTCTGTTCATCAAAATCGAGCTGATGTTGACAGTACAAGCGTCTTCATCCGCTTAGAACTAATTCTGAGGGTATTTTTTTGCAAAATTCTAATTATATTTCTATATTAAAGGTAGACTGAATTTGCCTTATTATCATGATTTATCCACTTGCGACGTCCCTTCAAAATCGTCATAGCTGTTTCAGAGATTAACTATGTAACTCACAGACACACTAAGATATTTATATGTCTTTTTATGTTACTTTGGTGGCAGACGAGCACACGGTCCGCTTACTGAAAAGCTTACCGTGGATATAAAATACCCAATTAACATTCATTGCATTTACAAACTCAAGTTTTAAAAATTTCATAGATATTAGGAATTAAAAAAAATCTGTACATAATCATATAGTTAAAACTTCAATTCCATTTACATAACTTTGATATTCCACACTAGGCAGGGATAAAAGAATTTCACGCAAGAAAATACGGAACACAAAAGTGGTAGAGGTTGGTTTTTAATTTCCGTTAAACTCGGGACTTTTTCTTCCAGTTGTTGCATCAATTTTCCCTATTCATTCCCTGTCTTAAATAAATCCCCGCTTTTAACTCCATCTGCGTAATGGCTAAGTTTGTTTTCTATACTATCCATTCTCAACAACAAGCTAATGTGCGTGGCTGCATTCGACATAATTTATACAGGTACTGTTAGAGCGTTTTCACATTCATCCTATATCCGATATCGGTGTCGGACGCCGACGGCCGACATCCGATAGCCGACTCCTTGTGCTGTTTTCAGATATATCCGATAAAATCGGCCCGATACGGCCATTTGCTCGAAAGCACATACTAGCTAGGGATGCTAGGGATGGAAAAAATGTGCAAGCAATTTTTGACCTTTTTGACATGACATGGTATCGAGTGTTTTTTCTTATATTCGTAATCAGCGTCATCAATTAACTCGAAAAAACACATCTAAGAAAATGTCATAAAGGTTTTAGTCTCTATGATCCGATATCAGGCCAAAATAGTGGTATTGGCTCCGATAACCGATATCGGGCCGGATAATGTGCAAACGTTGACATTTGTCAAACATTTGACTTCCTCCGATATCGAATGTCGGATATCGGATATCGGACAATGTTAAAACGCTCTTTGTCCAGGCTTCTGTAAACAAGGGATCGAAGGGTCGTGGCTTCTTATCTGGTTAATATTCATTCCATCACCATTTTCAACCTACTCGGAAAACAATTTAGCTTATGTTAGCAAATTACTATATTATTGAAGTAGAAAAACCGAAAGAGCGGTAAATCATGATAGTCGTGATTACCTCCGTTCTCGATTTCCTCAGTTTTAAAATAGCGTTTTATTACGCTATTAAAAGGCAACAAAAAATCGAAGAGAATCACGAGCAGTCTCCCTAGAGAAGTGGCAATTCGTTGGCGTCGTTTGATAGAATAAGATGACAAATTTATGCGATTTAACGTATCTGACAGTTGTTGACGTATATCATAAACGTCAAATCCCATACATTTGTCATTTTATTCTACCAAACGCCGCCAATTCTACGAAATGCTACTTATCTAGAGCGGCAGGAGCAATCTCGACTAGCACCATTATATCTAAATATATAAAAGAACAAAGTGACTGACTGACCATCAACGCACAGCCCAAACGGCTGAAGCTACAATCATGAAACTTGGCACGTAGGTTCCTTTGGTAGTGTAGATGAGCACTAAGAACGGATTATTGGAAATTCTAATTTTAAGGGGGTTAAAAGGGGGGTGAAAGTTTGTATGAAAATCCGTCAGTTTTGAAGTAGGTAATGATCTTATAATTTTGTGTTTGGACTGAAGATTAAAAAATTAATTACACGTGTCTCAGCGATTTTGATTATTACATCCCCATGAGGGTGAAAAGGGGGATGAAGTCATGGGAATAATGAAATCGTCTAGAGACTTGAAATTTTGCACATATATGCTTTATATTGTGCAGGCATCTACTAAGAAAGGATTTTTGTGAATGCCACCCCTAAGGGGGTGAAATAAGGGATGATACTAATATTATAAATGCGAAAGTAACTCTGTCTGTCTGTCTATCTGTATGTTACGCTTTCACGCCTAAACCACCGAACCGATTTTGATGAAATTTGGTATAGGGGTAGATTAGACCTTGAGAAAGGACATAGGCTATGTTTGGTCACGATAACCACATTCACGCGGGCGGAGCCGCGGGGAAAAGCTAGTACTTACTATATCATGAACTTGTTTTACATTCACATAAATGCCTCACGCCTATCTACCTTCGGGGTAGGCAGATAGAACAGTCCACCACTTGCTTCTGTCCTTATAAATTTTCATCTACTGTCATGTATCCTTTCGTGCTAGCTCTCCGGTTTGGAGTCTTTTATTTATACTGAATATAACTCCAAAACTCCATCTATTTATCTGTTTTGGATGTCACACAGACATACCCATTAATCAGCAGAAGTATCGACTCAAATGACTCAAAGGTTTTAGTAGTTCCTCATACACCCAATAATACCCTTCATAACATTTATCAAACCTTTCCTTATAAGTGGAAACCCTTGAAAAGGCGCCGACACCATTCCCCGGCAAGATGTAGTCACGTGTGGCGTGATATAATTAATAATTATGTAGGACAAACGCAAACGGCCATTATGGCACGAACGGTTAACTACCTGAAGCAATGAAGCTGAAAATACATAGTTATAGTGGTAATTAGGGTAATAAGTTAACATACGCAGGTAGGACTTAATGAATACCTACAGCTCCTCTAGACAAGTGGCAATTCGTTGACCGTCAATTCAATTCAATCTTTCTCTATGGCGAGCAATGCCGGTGCCGACACGATTCCGCCAATGACAGACATGCGATAGAGATCCTTGTTATACGGGAAAATTTGCGAGGTGCCGATTTAAGAATTTTGCAGTGTTGACCACCAGTGACAGATGCCATTCAAACTGGTTAAGTTGTAACTTGTAAGTACCTATCCCATTTGTTTGACGTTGATACGATTGAGGTTACGCAACTGCATTGTTAGTGTTATAATTACTTGTTGTTACTATTGTTAATATAATATTTAGTTTGGTTATACCCTGGAACAAACGGTTCAAAATAAATGAACCCATACAAACATCATTGCATTGTAGTCAAGATACCACGCCAATTTCAAGCAATCAAAGTCTGATATCATTGCATCGGATGATGGATATCAGTCGATAGATATCGTTGGCCGTCGTTTAGTAGACTTGAATGACGAATGTATGGGATTTGACAGATATGACAGTCGTTAATGTATGTCATAAACGTCAGAGCCCGTACATTCGTCCTTCTATTCTACCGAACGCCGTCGGCGTGACATCGAGTTGACACTTGTCTAGTGGCTCTGTTCACTGATCTCTGAGGATTATAGCCTGTATGAGGCTAAGCCAACCTAGTGTGAGCTAACTACTAATGATTTAGGTCCGCAATATGTCATACAAGATTGATGACAATAACATATTTATCGAGCCTAGTCCTGGCAAGAAAATATTTCTAAGGAGGTTCACGCACCATAACATCATAAGAAATTGCATTCTTGACGTTTGTGTGTGGCCCCCTTAATTTGATATTCAACCAACCTGCATCAAATGTTAGCGTAAGCTTTGCGTATCATAATTGAACTCCGCGAAACAATTCACTTGAGACTTATTACGTTATCCTGTTCTTACCTTTGTCATATTTACGTAGATTTTGATAGAATAATTTACTATATTAAACAAGACACCGAAATTAGCCACTGTATAAATATAAACACATTTTAAGGTAATTTTCTATATTTCTCTACCTTATATTGTAAGTTTATGCTGATTGTGTCCACTTTCAGAGGCTTTCCTGAAGACCCTAAACGAGATGACGCGGTGATAGGCAGTTGCTCCCGAGAAGGGAGTGACTGCCGATTGACCTTCCAACTTCTGAGAGGTAAAGCCTGCCCCCGAGCTTCGCTCGTGGTTTAACTGATGCACCGACTTGCAAGTGGGTTTAATAGACCCATGTACACTTAAAACCATAGATATGATATATTACATTCGACTCAGCCCTATGTCAGTCTGTTATCCAATACTACATACCAGTATGGGAGGGCAGGTACTTTGCTAAGCCGTCTGGAGAGAGCTCAAAGAGCTGTGTTAAAAGTGATGACCAATTAACCCTATGTACCCCACCGAAACGCTTTACTCAGAGTGTTAAGTTCTATTCGTTGGACAGCTCTTTGTGGTCAAATCGATTATGAGGGAACATTGGGATGTCCCACAGCCCAACCCGGCCAAACGCAATCGATGACATGTATGCCATGGACTTCGTTGTAGAACTTCCTCTGCCAGGACTCAATTTAAGTGCTTAAGTACGAAACTTTATAACCTAATTTACAAACACACACATATTGCAGGACTTCCCAAACACAAAGCTAAATCTCAGGCTGCTGAGTGGTCACATCAACTCGACTATGAAAGGACTGAAGATTTGCTTAAATTTCACGACGAGCAGGCAGACACACACACTCACACACACACACACACACACACACACATACACACACACACACACACACACACACACACACACACACACACACACACACACACACACACACACACACACACACGCGCACGCACACACACACACACACACACACACACTTCCTTGCCTTTGTTAAATGAAAGAGTAATTTATAAGTATACATAATTGTTCATACCTTACCTAAATTGTAATAATTTCTATCAATAATAACGCATAAATTATGTGTCTCGTTAGTGCACTGACTGACCCCCAAAATACAGGCATCAGCTTAGTTTGGGTGGCAGTTCATTGTATTTAACACTGTTGTAACTTAGGATTTGTTAATTTTAAGCCCAACATTTTTACTTATATTTGCGACAATCAATTTATTTTATCTTACCTTAACTTATCTCTTCATACAACAATAATTTATATTCTCTGTAATAGAACTAAATAATCGGTCGTTACATATGAAACTGCCGTTTTATTGAATAAATTGGAGGAAACCCAATTTGCAGTACTCACATTTTTGCATTTTTTTAGGAATGACATATCCAAATTTTATGATATATTTTGTGTATGAATGAGACAACATTAAGCTAACAGCAACTTTTATTACATTTTTGAAAAGTGACAGCTTTAAAAATGTAATACGAAATTTATCATCAAAATGGATAGCATTTAGGAAGTACCGTTTTTGAAGATCGAATTTAATGTAACAAGCGGCCAATAAAAACAAAATTTGATACAGAGTTGTAAAATCGTGAAATCAACTTTCAAACAAAGTATAAATAATGGAAATAGCTATTAAATTACAGAAATAAGGAACTCATAAACCTGTAAGAAAATTTCGGCAATTTCATATGTAACGACCTAATATAAATTGCTACTAACATACTAAAAGGTGCAACACTTGGATATTGCTAGAATCGTACACGACGTCTCATAACGTGTTCTTGATCACAATCTATGGATTTTATACGCTTTGTCGCTTGCAACACGTGCACGTTTCTGACGTAGCGAGAATTATGAACAGAATTTGTAATATACAATAATGTGTGATATAGAATGAACGGACATTAAAAAACATATTAAATGGATTGAACCACACTATTGCTCGCAATATTACCCCTTTAAATTACTGCCATTACCAGTGCATACCCATATACAGTGCAAACAATTTTATCAAAAACCAAGCGGTTTGGTGACTCTTTTCCTTTCCTTAAGCGTATTTCCTTCTTCCTACAATTGCAGACCCTTTAAGCGGGACGTGAAAAAGCATATAATGAGTCCGCCAAGCTTAGTACCACCATTGTAACATTGTTGGTATGTCTAATGACAACCCTCTTTCCTGAGACTGTCTTCAGCTTCAGGACTCATGCTCGTAAAACTTTAATGAGGTTATGTGGCATTTATTGTTTTTTAATTACATTTAAAAAGAAATAAAATGAATGTTTAATGAACTAACATTTTCCCTTGTATTTGCAACACTGATCAACTATCAAACTAAGTAAACAGTTGGCAATTCCTAGTTTCGTTGGAGATGTTTCGTATCTTTGAATTTCTTTTCATCTGGTAATAGTCTAGAGTTTCAAAATTGTGCCCCCTGCGTAGCAGTTGAACGCCACTAGGCTGTTTTTCATCAACAACAACAATACGATACAGGCGATAGCAGTAGCTGCCAAACGCCAGTTCCCCTCTTAATCGTGTGAAACTTAAGGAATCATCTAATGAAAAATGGTTTGAAATATAACATACATATTCGCACCGATAAATCTTGGCAGGGATAGGTAGAGTTACCTACGTTTTATATCAATATGTGTTGATGATACAATAAACAAACAAACACTAAACAAAAGATCAAGACTTTTCGGTCGCAATATTATAGGGATACCAGGGTAATCACAGAAATACTACCCTCAATGGTCATGACTTCCTTGACGAACTATAAGTCATTTTGTAGTGTCCTATAAAAAATGTACCCTTAGTCCTATATACTATTCCTAAAATGCAAAACAAAGGTAAATACTCATACAGGGTTTGCATTTTTAAAGTTAAGCACTTTAGTTACTTTACATAGAAGTCTTAACTGCACTTCGTGTAGGTATATCTCCGAAGGACGTACCCCGACTACTGAACTTTCGCGCTATTAAAGAATACGGCTTTGCTAAAGTTACGAATAAGTTTTTATTGGATTTGGAAAGAAAACTAAAAGCTAAGTTTATTCCTGCTTTGCCTTTTGGGTTCCACGTGAATTTTACATACAATCTTGCGCGTTTCTATGCTACCAATGTCATTTTGAATACACACTAAACGAAACTCTCCGCGTGATCCGCGTGGTTCCCGGCAGAGTAAAATTTGGGCCTTCTCTTCCCAATATATCCCCTTAGTCGCCTTGTCGTACAAGGTGACTAAGGGATAGGGCTGATTAACTTTAACATCAAACAGATATGTACAGCCCAGACTCAGCCTCAGATACATGGCTCGAGTATTTTCAGTATTTCAGTATATTTATTCAGAAACAATTTATATTGTGTTTGAATATACATAGTATCATATTACAAATTATTTTAATTATTTTAATTAACTACGAATGATGATGTTAAAACCAGTAATTCAACAAATAACATGAATACAAAACATTGCATATTAAAAAAGACAATAAGGAACTATGAAAATGTCAAACCAATTAATTCAGCAATGTTTAAAATAAGTTAATACATTATTATATTCAATTTGGCAAAGGCAAAATGTAATTTCTATTAACGTCAATAATATAAATGTCAATAATGTAAATGTCAGTAATATAAATGTCCAGAATATAAATGTCAATAGTATAAATATCAATAATCATACATGCCAATAAATCTAAATGTCAAACATAACAATTTAGGCATCAGTCATAAATTCTTCCACCGTGTAATAACTTTTCTCCAACAGCAATGACTTTAACTTTTTCTTAAAAGAATTTGTTTTGTAAATATCAAGCTTTAAGTCAGTAGGCAGACTATTAAAAAGTTTAATTGCTTGATATTTCGCACTATGTATCACGACGTTAATTTTTGGATTCAAGGTAGCTTCGCGTACTTTCACGTGTTATTCTTTCATCTTTCGTTTCATTATCTCTTATGTGTTTCGCCAAATCACTTAAAATCATCAATATGTAGAGGCACGGCACGGTTAGTATGGACAGGTTTTTAAAATGCTCCCTACAGGATTCCCATTGTGGAATACGGACTATTGTTCTTATAGCCCTTTTCCGCAATATGAATGCCTTGTTACAATTATATTTAAAGTTATTAGTCAACAATAGTACCCAGAATACGGCAATAGGCTCACGCCCTATTACGTGAACCGAATACAGGTTGGTGGAATGAGGGTGTTAATTCACCTCTGTCTAACCCTCCGGGGATAAAGGCGTGATTATATATATGTATGTATGTACTAAACGAAAGAAGTTTGTACGGAATCAGTATCATGAGGCTATCTTGTATCTAATATGTTGTTCAACTTTTAGATATTCAACTCAGAGGAATATAAAAAATTACAAAAGAAAATGTAGAAAAAAACCTTATTCTTATGAAACCTACAGTACCCCATACTTCTCGGATTTAAGCAGCCGCATTGAAATAAAACCCCTCGGACCCCGGTAGAAGGAAAAGAAGACAACTCAAGAAGTGATGGCGTGGCGTCGTACAAAATGCCAATATTCTCACTATCGGAGATGCATGTTGAAGATCTTTAAAAATGGAAAATGGAAGCCCCCGAGCAACCAGGACATGCGCATTGATGATGATGATGAATGAATTCAGCCAAATACTACAAATTTTGTACTTTTGTTTCGCTAAACCATCGTTACATAAGCGAGTAAATTAGCTTAAACACGAATTATAATTAAATAAAGCGATGCGGCGGACAGTCGCGACCTAGTTGAACAGATAATTTGTGGAACAATGTTGCTCACTCTAAAAATTAACACAGAGCAAGAAATAAATTTAATGTCAAGTAATTTGTGTGAGGAATAGCGTTTGCAGTAAGATTTTAATCAAGGAAGTGCTCGCGACAAGGTTTTTTTTAAAGATTGTGAATAAGCGTACAGTTCGCATAATGGTATGTAAATAAATGAGGAGGGACAGAAATTGATAAACTTAAGCACTCCTTACATTGAGGAAACGAGAAAGAGAGGACAGTTAACTCACAGTCTGATGCTGTGATGCTGTATTTCCCATAATTTTGATTTCAGTTTCAGTAGTCAGTTTTTTTTAACCACTCAGGTGACAGACAAGCACACGGTCCACCTGACGGAAATTGGTTACCGTGGCCTCTGGACGTGTGCAACACCAAGGGATTCACACTCGTGCTGCCGACCCTGTAAATACAGAATTTCTGTGCCGTCAGTGTAGCCTTTGGAAAGACCAAAGGCTATTCCTTCTTTGTCTTCCACACCGACAGCACAAAAAGTCTCCAGTGAACTCTGGCTACCTTACTCACCGCCGGGAATATCACACGAGGTTATTATAGAAGCGGTTTTCTGTAGGAAGGAGGTACTTCCCCAGTCGGACTGCTCAATTGGACGGAAATACCGTCGTTTCCTACCTCCTTTTTAGTTTCTGTAGGCATTAAGCGTTACGGAACTCCGGGTTCCTTGACGGGCAAAGCGATTATTAAAGTGAAAACTTCTTTAGCGACGTTGGATGGGTGTAAAATGTTAAGGAAGCGTCAGGATTAGTTGACCTTTGCACCGTAACCGACGACTGACGTCATACAAGATTAGGTACAGACTATCTATTTTGCAAGTTAAAAGAGATAGCGTCGTAGCTTAAACGGTAAGCACTTCGACTGTAAGTCCTTATAGTTTCAGATAGTATCGGGTTCAAACCACCTGGCCTTCCGAAACTTTTTGTGATTATTTTTTCTTTTTGTAATTTATTACTTTTTATGATTATTTTTTCTTTCTGTATTTTATTACTTTTTGTGATTCTTTTTTCTTTTCATAATTTATTAATTTCTTCTAACAGAAAATTAGCAGAAAATAAGTGATAGGTTCTTTGATTAGCGCTATATTATAGGTATGGTATGGTATGTTCTTTTTTATCTTTTTCTATGGATATAACGAAGAAAGAAAAAAAAAATGTTTTCACTTCTGCCGGCACTCCCAGAGTGCAACCCGTCTTTTTTTTAATAGATTCACTTGCTACTGTAATACTTACTAATGTAATACTAAATGTAATGTAATACTAATGTAATACTTCTTCTATGGCCAAATTTTTCAGGTTCAGTTGGACCAAGGAGGTTTATTATATTATTAAAATTATATTAATTACTTCGTGAAATTAGATAAAGCAGTATATGAAACTGCTCATACTTAATTTAGTCTTAAAACACTCGTGTGATACATTCGTATTTTAAAAATCCTTGTTATGCAACTGCTAGATACTGCCTTGTTTTCGGCCAAATTCTCGGTTTAATTACACCAAACGCTACGAGTGCACAATGAATTGAAGCCATTATACGTATCGTAGGCCTTGTTAACTAGTAAACAGTTTGCAAATGAACTGATTGAGCGCTCTGTCATTATATACTCGGAGCGAAATATGTTCAATAGTTGAATAATCAACCTATAATAAGGAGTGTCTACAAACCGAAGCTCCAAATGCACCAAAGTTGCAAAACCTACATTTACGCAGCAAATATGCTTATTGAAAATGCAGTCAAAATAAACGAAATAAAATTGTAAGCTTGCATAAAATCGCATAGAGCGTGAAATTAGTAGGTCTTAAGTACACCATAATGAAAGAAATATCAAAAGTTCCCATTGATTGGATTTCTGCATTTTTTATTCAAGGTCAAGGGTACAAAATATTGGATTCTTTCATTTTTGTCGAAAACTTCAAGTGTTAGCGCAGAAGTAGGTTGGACAAAGTTGGTCTGTACCCCCTAATCTAAAATTTTTCATTTTGTATAAAAATCTAATGGGTATGAAACTATCGTGGCCAGGTGCGCTCACTGCTCGGTAAACGATCAGTGAGTTAAGCTAAGTGCGTTTGTCATTTGGATGGGTGACCGCCTAGTAGTTTTTCATTTGAACACTTCCGTGCTACGGAGGGCATGTTAATAGGAAAACACGGAGGCTTATATGAGCAACCTAAAAATCTCTGTCAATGGTTGACCACTAACCACAACTCAAGCTGAGCGGTCAGACAGCAGGCACTCCCATAAAATCCTCCCTACCCATCCGTACTCTATTAAGTTGAGTGAAAAATCTGGCAAAAAAATTGACACGGCAAGGAAGAAGATAATGCTACTATAAAATAAAGTGATATGTCGCGAAGGTTGCCAAAGCCTCGAAGTTTTAATGAGAACGATCCAACTTCATTAGAACTCATGTACTCACTGATGTCGGCTAATTTTTGTACGCTTCAGTTTAATGCTAGAGAATTAGCGGCGGATTTGTTTCAACATTAGATGTAAAAGTATAATGTAATGTGTAATGTAATGTTGGTTATGTGTAATGTAATGTTGGTTGTTATTATTGATCACTTTACTTTCAGTTTTGTGGCTTTTGGCTAGCTATATCAGGCCGAACTACTTCGATACTATCAATCCTGCATCGCGAAAGTGAAGTTCTCTGGCTAGTGTTACTTTACCCGCCGCGACCCACTAGGTGTAATCACCGTTCAGCCGGGGTGCGAGGGATATGCTCTATAGCTACCTCTCCTTCGGCCTTGCACTACGACCCATAAACGGCGTGCGGTTTAGACTGTTCGGGTCCGACATAACCTGCCACTCCGGCTTCGGCGGGGGAGGTATCCATGGGGATTTCCCGCACGTTAAAAAAGGTGTAATCACCGTGACTGGTCGTAGGATCCTCCCTTTATGTCCGAGGAATATCTCACCTCATTCCTCCAGGTTTAACAGTAATGGTGTTGTGTTTCGTTGTTTAAACAACAGCTTTGCACTTCACTTCGGCCCAAGTCTTTCCAAGGCTCGCCGCTTCTGCAATAATAGTCCGCTTCTAGTCGAGGGCTACTTAGGACGCCTACGCTTACACTGTCCTTTATGGTTTCATTCCAGCGCTTACTTCGCTATATGGTTATAATAGTCCCTATGGAATGTATAGCCAACGACCATTCAGTATTTAACCCGTACCTCGGTAATGCCTTTCATACATAAAAACACCATTTCATCTACAATTAATAATAATAACTACACTAAGTACTTCGAACTCTTTGATGTGTCCCAGAAGACACATCACAAGCACGTGTAATGTATACATTCAAGCTCGGGAGAACAAAGTTTACTAATGTGCTAATTACTTTATGTTGTATAAAGAGCTGCCATTCTGTTTATGTGCCTAGAATACAATTACCAACTATAGTAGGCAGTTTATTTTAAACTAGTTATCTCTTGCGGCTTTACCTGCGTGGAATTGAGATATCGTTTTGCAACCCATAGGAACCTATTTCGAAGATAAAAGTCTATGTGTTATTCCAAACTATAATCTATCCGAATTGCAGCCAGATCCATTCAGCCATTTAAGCGTGAGTGGATGATAAACATTCAAAAATCTTTACAAACTTTCACAGTTATCATATTAGTAGGATGGGATATAGGACAGCATAGGACAAGAATAGCTGTTGCCTGTGGCTTCAACTAATCCCGTGCCAACGACTCTGAATTCCAAAATAGTATTTTTTCAATTCTTGCCTATTTATAATGTCTATTTGTTCGCAATGAACGCGAAAAACTACTAAACAGATTTTTTCATATAATTTTCATATAAAAGTCAATTAGTCAGACTTAAATTCTGCCATATGTTTGATCACAGGTTAAGTAGAACTAGAGATATGTGAACAAAAATGATAATGTCAAGCCACGGGTATCAAGTAGTTAGAAGTATTAATCTAAACAAAATAAAATACCAGTATTTATTATTTCAGAAAGAGAAGTTATGAGCACTGTTTACGGATACGTTTCCCATAACGATATAGTCCACTGACCTCGAATATTTACTTTATTACACCAATTTCTCAAATTATCTACCCCGCGGCTCAAATTTACACCTAGTGATATTAAAAGCAAATAAAATAACACAGTACTTCATATTGTAGGAAGTTTACGCGCATATCACTCATTGAAATTAAACTATCTATTGGCGGATTCACTCGCGAATTTATTTGGAGTAATTTTATTAGGTACGTATTTAGTACTATTTATCCCAACTTCTCAGTTGCTTTTAGCAGCTATAGTCTCAAGCAGAATATGTAGAAGGTGCAAGTTTTTGATGCATCATTTGTAAGGCTTGGATGATTGTGTTGAATATAAATATAATAAGTTTAAGAGCTCAGAAGGTATTCGATTCCATAAAAAACCGAGATAAACCATCTTGAGAAAGCGTATTACACCGGACCACGAGTTCCAAAAGTCTTGGCATGCTACCGGGACTAATATTAAAATTAAGACGAGTTACTTTATGGCAGTCTCTGTACTCTGTAGCGTGGTGGAAGTGAGCGCGGCCGCTACGCAGGAGGCGCGGGTTCGATCCCCGCTTAGTGCAATTATTTGTATAAAGATGGGTATTTAGGTACGTAGGTCTGATTGTGCCTCGGAGAGCATGTTAAGCCGTCACTCCCGGTTGTCAATGAACATATTTGGTAGTCCTTACGGGTAGTTGGAGCAGTTAGACTGGTAAGAGCGTTTTCACACTCATCCGATATCCGATATCCGACATTCGATATCCGATATCCGATAGCCAACACCACTGTTTTGGCTCCGATAACCAATATCGGGCCGGACAATGTGAAAGAAAGATACATATCTCATACATTTGACTTCCTCCGATATCGGATGTCGGATATCGGATATCGGATATCGGATGTCGGATGTCGGATGTCGGATATCGGATGTTGGATATCGGATGTCGGATATCGGATGTCGGATATCAGATATCGGATGAGTGTGAAAACGCTCTAAAGCGGAACCCAGACGCTGAGGTGAAAGCTTCGTATGCGAATTGGATTAGAGCTAAGATAAAGAAGATAATAAGTCACTTCGTATTAACTTTATCAATAAAATATGAATATCATACCCTTGTTAGCTAATTTAAATATTTATTCCGAACAATAAAACTTTTGTAAATGTGTTCAAAACTCTTGATAGTCAAGCAATCAAATTAACTCACTCGTATGAAACAATTGAACCGGAAGCTGTAAATATACGGATGACATCACTTTGCCAATATCCGAAATGAGTTTCACATAACAATCATTAGTCGGGGAGACAGGCGTTTCTTTTCAACGACCTACGCCTGACGCCCAAAATGGATATTAGATTTCTGCGAAACGGAATATTATTAATAGGTTCAACTATCTGTTTTATATGTAAGTAATAGTATTAAACCAATCTACACCTTACCTAAGCGTTCACTGTTTTCGTTTAAGCCTAAAGACAAAAAGCGGTCAAGTCTTTTTATATATTTAAAACGACTTTGCGTTACTAACGAATATAAAAATTCGGGTAATATCTAATCCCAACATGCACACGACGTGCACTTATGATTAGATATTACCCGTATTGTTTTTACAATCACATCTCGCTATCAACATGATTACATAATCATTATCTATACGGATTGCCTGGTTTGTTTAATAGTTATATCATTGCTCTGCTTACTTTTGATATATATCCGATAATTTACCCGGCGGCCAAGAAGGGTTATGTTTTTCGCGCGTATCTTGTATGTTTGTATGTATGTTTGTAATATTCTTTATTACCTCATATCTTCTGAACTACCGTACGGATTTCAATGAATCGTGTCTCAAATGAAAGGTATTTATTACCCAAGTGTTCTTGGGTACATAAAATATGAACAAAAGCTATATGTTGGGTCTTTGAAGCCTAAATGTATGCAGTAAAAACAAAATTTCACTCAAATTTATTGAGTGGGCTATCAAAATGAAATGACTGGGGTATCA
Organism: Eilema caniola; assembly: GCA_949126895.1. Lineage (NCBI taxonomy): Eukaryota > Metazoa > Arthropoda > Insecta > Lepidoptera > Erebidae > Eilema > Eilema caniola. The sequence goes on from OX421476.1 coordinate 5,289,625, forward strand.
AATTACAAAAATCATTATGTCATAACTATAAAGTATAAAATAAAATAAATTATCTATTCAAAACCTGACTGATGCTAAAAAGACCGAAACAAGCTTTATAGCAGGCGGTACCCATTTGAAAGTCTCAAACTAGATGAAAATTAATGGGTACCACCTGCTATCAAGCTTGTTTCGGTCTTTTAGATATAATATACAATGCCACGAAGACGCTCAAAAGGTTTTTGTCACCTTGTTGTATACTGCTAAGAAGTAGAACTCCTTGCCTGAGCTTCTCTTTCTGGACAGTTATAATCAAAATCGACAACCTCCGTGGCGTAGCGGTAGTGAACGCGGCCGCTATGAAGGAGACGCAGGTTCCATCTCCGCTCAATGCAAATATTTTTATGCATGAATTTGCATTGGTCTAGTCGTATACCTCGGAGAGCACATTAATTCATCGGTCCCGGTTGCCATACGAACATCTATGGCAGTCGTTACGGGTAGTTGGAGCCCTCAAAAATCCAACAACTGGTCTAACTGCTATACTTCGAGATTACCTTCAGCTTGTAGAGGTCAGATGGCAGTCGCTTCATGGAAAATGTCGAAGTTTAGCCAAATCCGCAATTAGACTGATAAGAGTGGACCCCAGACTCCAAATTGAAAACTTTGAATACAACTAAGATTAACGCTAGGATGAAGAAGATTATAATTTTCAAGTCATGCCATGACGTAACTTAGCAAGCGTGTTTTTTATTTATTTTTTTATTTCGCGTATTATATATGTCGGCGCAAATCCGCTAAATTAATCGTTTATCTCATGTGTTAAGGCAACCTAATGTGTCGTAAAATTAATGTGTGATTGATTATTTTAGAATAAACTTGGTTTAAGTAATTGTTGGCAATAATATTGAGATTGCGGATGATTAATTGTTTGCTTTGTTGACCAAAAGCAAATGATTAATCTCGATTAATTTTAGTATTAACGTTAATGTGTTTCAAATGTTTCTAAATTCATGTTATGGTTTTTATAGAACAGTTAGCTGTTTCATTCAGTTTTATTCAGATTCATAATTGAACTTCCTGTACACTTAAAGCATTCGACGGATGTTTTTACTGATGATTTTGCAAATGCTAACTCTTTCTTAATTATTGTTTTGATTTCTAATCTACAAAAAGTAATTTTGCTTATTATTTTTAAGCCTTAATATAAACGTGTTTGTCGTAAAGATCTTTTGAAGGAAGTTGATAGCCTGATGAAAGTTTTTACTGAAATAATTACAAATAAATAGTCAGGATAATTTTAAAAATGTTAAAATGAATTTACGTTATTTTAAATGATTGTAAACAAAATATTAAGATTTAAAGATTTTTAGTAATTTGTCATGTTCATGATGACGTCACAACCGACGTCCATTTTTCTTTGGTCGAGCGGTTGTGGCATCTCATTATTGTTCGAGCCGTGCTAAAGAAAAGTTCTGTGCAGTATAGTAAAATAAGTCCGGTGAGTACCCATATTACCTACCGAAAGGAATATTAGTTTAATTATAATTTAGAGCTAGACTTAAATAATAAAGTGTTTAGTTTTTAACAAGTGTTTCTTTCATTGTTTGCAATGAGCGAGCCTAGTGACGGAAATTGTGACGTCAGCTATGCTGACGTCACTCTTTCTAAAAATTCCGAGGGTCAGGGTTCCTCGTTATATACAAAATACATTAAATTATCTGAGTGCATCAAAAATCACTGAGGTTTGTGGCAAAGCACTACGTCATCAAATAATGGTCAAACCTGAGCCTACAACAAAATGCAGAAGCAAGCTGAGACGGCGGCGTAATTCGCGCCCCTCTCCCTGTTTTAGGGTAAAGATGGGGACACCGTAGTCCCACACCAGATGGGGTTTTCTATGACCCTGGGACAGCTGGGGTGCGCGAGAGATATGCCAGAGGCTACCTTACCCCCTGCAAGACGGCCGTGTGATTTTGATCGGTGCTGCTGGCTCCGGCGGGACGGCTATCCGAGTAGATTTCCGCAGGTTAAAAATAACTCAGACTAAAGGTATCTATCCTTTAATCCATTTTACAACGAAATCTAAGCCACCAGCTCCTCATCTATCTCATCTCGCAGAGCACATAAATAAAATCGTTAGCTGAGTCACGCTTCCCCATTATATGATTGATGAGGTCGGCTGAAGAGTGGAGCGATCCGGAGTCGATGTATACTCTCACTTACTTGTGCCAGGAGAAAATATTGTTGGAGTAAATCTGTTATAGTTTAGAGCTGAATGATGATGTTTTTTTTTGTATTTATAGAATTGTTTAAGGTCTGTTGCATACCGTTGTCGCGTTGGAGCATAAAGGTAGCAAACGTGACTACTACTAAGCAGTGGGCGCGGTTGTTGTTTCAGGCCAGATGGCAGTCGCTTCACGGAAAATGTTCAATCACAGTTAGAGTGGAAGGTTGAGTTGGGAAAAGGCTTTTTATTTCATTAGAGAGTACCTCTGAGGATTTCACCTTGGAGCACGACGGTCCTGCTTTTGCCACGAGAAGTTAACTTTGAAAGTGAAACCTATACGGCTTTTTTAAAAGCTACCGAAACAACTGCCTGTCTTTCTACCTCCAATAGGAAAATCTTCGACAAAGCCTCGTCCCTCAATAAGCATGTATAACGGCTTTCAAGCACTTGAACCCAAAGATCTCGACGGACGATACAAGGATTTATATTTGTTTATTTTAACTATCACTGGAGTGACTGCCGTCTAAACCTGCAGCTCCAAAAGGTAAGCCTGCATCAGAGCCTATTACGTTGAGTATAATACTCCATACGGGCGAAGCCGCAGGCAACAGTTGCGTTATATGTATATGTACATAGAAATAATAACTCAATGCTAGTTTGTTAAAAATCGAAATATAGAATTTATTTGAAAAGCCTGAATCACCTTTGTTTGTAATTATTATATTTTAATTGGTACCAATAGTTGCAAGTCTCTGGCTCCTACAGACAGAGGTCATTGTACTCGTTCCTTTGTCGAAAGATGGCGAACCGCGATATTGCAAATTGGTTCGATTGCTGTAACAAAAATACCATTTCAACAAATACCAATTATTAGGCTTTTCACGCTCGTTCTGTTCTGATAGAAATTGACGTTTCTATTTTACGTTTAAAATAGACACAGTAAGCTTTAGAATAAAATAATCCAGTTTAATGGACCGTGAATTACATTTAGAAGGCGGCTGCTATATACTATTAACATATATATAGGTACAAAGATAGAGACTGAATTTTGGGTAGTTTTCTGTGGTCTGTATCTTCTGGACTTCACCCATGTTTCTTTTCATTCAGCAGAATGCAGTCAATTGAAGGATTAAATATAAAGGACTAATCTTTGAATCTTTTCCTAATCTATATATATAAATAAAATTGGAGTATATGTTTGTAATATTGAAATAACCGTTTTTTACTATATGCATATGAATATAATACGTCAAAATACCCCAAAATAATATTTTTTACAATTTTTGTCTGTATGTCTGTCTGTTTGTTCGGCTGATCTTTGAAATGGCTGGACCGATTTTGAAGGGACTTTTATTGGCAGATAGCTGATGTACTAAAGAGTAACTTAGGCTACTTTTATTTTAGAAAAATAGCGTTGACTCAATACTAAGCGAAAATCGACATCCACGCGGGTGGAGCCGCGAGCAGCAGCTATACAAAATATTTCGCTAACTTTCCTTCAAAAAGGTTCTTATACTTGAACTGAAAGGTCACTGACCCAAAGTATACCCAAACTACAGATGCTAAGAGCTACAAAACAAGTTTCGGATATCCGATATCACTTATGTGTTGAAGAAAAACTTCTAATGCTTCTGTTTGGTTGATATTGCGAGGTTATAAGTAACTTTGTTGATCCTTGTACTTTGTGAAGTCACATGAGTTGGTAAATAATAGGTACAATAACATTATGATGTTGTTGACGTTTGATGTTTTACTTCGAATATTAGAGATGAATAAAAGAAATAAGAATCAATATCGTAACAAATTACTTATTATTTCAATTTATAAAGATTTTTTAGTTCGAAATAGGTATTTCTTTTTAATTTAAAAATTGTTATTGTTAGAGCAGGTCAGGCAGGCCAAACCGGTGGGCTTGCATTAAAGCCTTAAAGCTTAGGAAGAAGCTCATGAAGTATGGAAAAATAAAATCAGATGACAGGCTATTACTTATGCCTACCCCAGAGGGCTTAAGTAACCTCTTTCCATCAGGGGGACCCCCTCCGACAGCGCCTATAAATACGCCAGCGACTCAAGATTCAACATCAGTCGCAGAGAAATCATTCACGAGGCAAGGTCTACGCACTCTTCGCCGCCGCCACTGAAGATGTCGACCGCAGTGATCGAAAAAACGTCTGGAACGCAAGTTTCATATGGGCCACGGCCAAACAGCCCGGAAGCAGTATATTCTACAAGCCTAACTAAAAACGTATATGTACGGTAATCTGTGATAATATTGGAGTTCATGTGTACTTATCTACTTACTATAATAAGTACAGCATAATCCACCTATAACTGTAGATTTCAAACGAGATAGTTTTCATCACTCTATATTCTTCACTCGAGCGAGAACAGACAGCAGTTGATGACATTTTACTATATTAATCATAAAAACTCTTACATAATAGGCGTTCACGTAATTACTTATCATACAGTAATAACTAATAACAAAGTTCACGCAGTTATCTGACTTAACCTCAAAGTTCGAATAACATGTCCGATTTATCATTGAAATCAAAATATTTGTTAACATTTATTCTCTGATACCTCTGTTCATTTCAATCAGTGCACTAGCGTTATTAAGACTTGTTGAAACTCATCGATCCACATAAAACATGAGGGTCGTAGTTACTGGAGCTGCTGGTTTTCTCGGATCAAGATTAGCAGATGCATTGCTTAGCGAGTCCTCATTTCTGAAAATAACGGAACTAATTCTTACTGATGTGCAAGCACCACCACCTAGAAAAGATGTTCGTGTGGTAAATCTAGGACTTGACCTGACAAGTCCAGAAGCTGCAGAGAGTATTATCGGATCCGGTTGTGATGTATTCTTTCATCTTGCTGCAGTTGTAAGCGGTTTAGCTGAAGCAGACTTCGATTTGGGCATGAAAGCAAATCTGGATGCAACACGTTACCTTTTAGAAGCCTTACGAAAGAATTCACCTAAAGCGATATTCATATTCGCTAGTACCGTGGGCGTTTTCGGTGGTAATCTACCTCCTATAATAGATGACTTAACTGCGGTTATGCCACCGACATCTTACGGTACTGCTAAGGCGATCTGTGAGTTACTAGTGAATGATTATGGTCGTCGTGGTTTTGTTGACGGGCGTTCTGTCAGATTACCAACAGTAAGTGTACGAGCTGGAGCTCCAAACACGGCTGTGACGTCATTTGCTAGTGGAATCATCCGTGAACCTTTAAACGGAGTAGAATCAGTGTGTCCTGTGCCTCCTGAACAAAAAATGTGGTTAACAAGTCCAGCCACTGTAGTTCGTAACATTATTTATGCTGCTACTTTACCCAAAACTGCTTTTGGTCCATGGCGTACTGTAAATCTTCCTGGAATCACAGTATCAGTTGGTGACATGGTAGCAGCATTAAAAACAGTTGCAGGAGATAAAGTGGCTTCTTTAGTCAGCTTTAAAAAGGATGAAACTCTTGCTCGTATAAACGCCATTGTACCAAGCAAGTTTGATAACACACATGCACTGAAACTTGGATTTTTTGTGGATTCTAACTATGAAGATGTCATAAGAAGGTACATTCGTGATGAATTGAATAAGTCAAAGTGAGAAAGTAAAAAAAATAGCCACTTAAATCCTCTTTCTTAATTTCGTCCTGTGTTCATAAACCTAAAGATAATTATAGTTATATAGCACAAACATTAGGTCTACAAAATAAGTTGAACTATCCCTGTTACATGTTATTTGTGCAACTATCATGAAGAAAACTAGTTATTTGTCAAAAGAGAAATAGATGTCCTGGATAGGTCATGTCGCTCCATAAAACATTTTAGTATTCTAGATGCACATACATTTATCAAACTTACACGTACCTACCAAACACGAAGATAAATCATTTTTCATTCACCTGCGGACATTCGTTTTCTAGAAATTCCTCCTTTGATTTGTTTAATGTATTTAATATGATGCATATTTTATGAAGTGGTTTATACTATTGAGTTTGTTTTAGGGTAATATTTGATGGGTTTTTTTTTACGTGCGGAAAATCTCCACGGAAGCCGGAGGGGGAGGTTATGTCGGACTCGAACTGACTAATCCGCACGCCGTCTGTGGGTCGATGTGGTTTAAGCAGGGTTGAAGGGGTTTCAGATTTGGTTAGTTGTTTTGTGTATAAACATTTACACAAAATATCTACTTAGTAAAAACACATGCCAAACAAGACACTGCGTATGATTATGAATACCTAATCATTTTGTAATGACTAAAAAGTAAGTACATTTAATTCTTTTATTTTTTATCAGTCAATAACTTTAGGAATCAAATAGATACATAATAATCTCCGTCACTTTGGAGCATAAGGAGAAGTAAGGTATATACTAGTACCGCCATCTATGATGCCAAATTGTAAATACTTGCACACAGTAGGTAAGTTTCGTCCACTAGGATCCTCTGCTTAATACCCCTGGGAGATCTTACAGCAATGTTGTTGGCTGTCAAATTGGGCATTGAGGTTCGCTGAAAACTAAAAGTTATTTTAGACACAAGCTTTGTGTAGCTAAAACTTCAGTTTTACTCTGAAACGACGGAATTTGAATATTTTCTGTGAAGCAACAGAAAAGTAACCTCCACGATTCAGAAAAATGTCCGACGGTTGTAGAACTTTTTACGGATCCAACTACCCCGTAACGAATGACACTGATTTTCGTAAGGCGATCAGTTCCAACGGTCTGTCCTGCCCCTCTAGACAAGTGGCAATTCGCTAGCAGGCGTTTGATGGAATAGAATGACGATTGTATAGGATTAGACGTATTTGACATGCGTTAACGACTGTCATTCACGTCAAATCCCATACATTCGTCATTCTATTCCACCAAACGCCGGCTAGCGAATTGCCACTTGTCTAGAGGGGCTGCTCACCGAGGCTCCCGTCTCAAGACTAACCTCACTAATATTGTTATGTGATAATCTGTGACTCGTTTATCTCCTAGTGGTAGGTATATCCTACAAAAAACATCGTAAAATGTATCCTATATGCGAAAATTGTCCTCCTATATTGTTGGCAAATCTCACTGTTTACAATTATTGCATTATGAATGTGTCTGAAGACAAAGGACAACCCGCCCTACTCCCAAAGGAGCTGATACCTGATGTCTGCATTGCGAAGTGTCTCTTTTTTATTATCTTTTTAGCTAGTTGCAACGATGGCCCATGGCTCATAAACTTTGTAAGCCTCTTTGTAACGCGGACTGAAATTGAAATGTCGAGAAATCCCTTAATACCTACGGTTGTTTTAAATTCTTGTTTTCTTAATAATAGAGGGGAAGTGAATTTTAGATTATAATGAAGGTAGGAAGTAGGTATGAGGTAAATAATTTCAGGATAAGCTATTAGAGCACCTTGTTTAGTGTCACTCAAAAGAGCACGTCATAATATATACTTAGTTTTCGCATTAGGTCCCATTCCTCCGGCAAGTTGGTAACATAGCATGTATTATGTAGCATTTGGTAGGAAATAGGACACAACGGTATTCCCGTCTAATTGAGCAGTCCGACTGGGGAAGTACCAGAATACTGCGGCCAAATATCCTTGCGTTATATTCCTGGTGTCTTCTCACTGGAGAGGTTTTGTGCTGTCCGTGGGAAGACCAAAGGCTTTTCCTGCTTTGTGTTCTACACTGACGGCACAGAAACTCTCTGCCTTTACTGGATCGGCAGCACGAGTGTGACTCCCTGGGTGTTGCATACGTCCATAGGCCACGGTAACCACTTACCATCAGGCGGGCCGTGCGCTTGTCTGCCACCTCAATTGTATTAAAAAAAAGAGCAGCTCAAGTTATGTTATGAACTCCTTGCCATAGTTTCCCAAGCGACTTCAATATGGGGTTCTTCAATTCATGCATTAGAATTTGTTTCGTCAGAGCCGGCAGCACGAGTGTTATGCCCCTGGTGTTGCACACACCAATTGGCCACGGTAATCACTTTTCATCAGGTGGGCCGTGTACTTGTCTATCATCTAAGTGGTATGAAAAAGATCTGCATCATCAACTCAGCGTTGCGTCCCGAAGCAGTAAAGAGCTTCTCCTCCTCCAGTTCACACCATTATAGGCATTCATGGCAGTGAGACCGAGACGATGTGCTGAGAAAACATGACCTCACATTACGAAGGATTTGGAAAGAAGGACTATTCAATTTAATTTTTATTCTTAATTGGTGCATCTTACCGCAGCGACAAATTTGGCTCATTAGTGAGATAAATCATGATATTAAAAACACTTAAGCACAGAGAATTTACCACCGTTGCGGCTTAATTACTAAAAGTTTTGCACTTGGACAAGAGCCACGTTGTGAAGTTGTTTAAAAAATATAGCACAAGACATGATTTAATCACCGTTTTAGTCGAATAACACATTGGCAACTTTTCATCCTGGAAAGGTTACGGGAATAGAACTAGCTACATAAAGTATTGCAGTTAGACCAGTAGTTGTATTTTTTAGGGCTCCAACTACCTGTTACGACTACCATAGATGTTTGTATGACAACCGTACTTAGGGACCTACAGCTGAACGTGCTCTTAAAGCCACAAAATATATTTATACATTCATACCACATAATTACATTAACACACAAATATGCTACAACACTTGATACGAATACTACTTCGTATGTTACGCTTGTTCACGCTAAAACAAAAATATGTTTGTTATATACCTACATGTATGTAAAATGCATAAATAGTAGGAATCTGTACGAGGAAGGTGCCAGTGCCTGTAACACAGTTAATACTAGTACAGGAACCGACGGCGACGTTCAATCTGTCTAAAAAAATGTGCTTTAATGTTTGATAGAGATAGACAACTATATTTTGCTTATTGATCCATACTAATATTATAAATACGAAAGTAACTCTGTCTTTCTGTCTATCTGTCTGTATATTACGTTTGCACGCCTAAGCCACTGAACCGATTTTGATGAAATTTGGTTTAGTGGTAGATTAGACCTTGAGAAAGGACATAGGCTATGTTTGATCGCAATAACCAACAACCACGCGGGCGGAGCCGCGGGTAAAAGCTAGTAATAAAATACATTATGATCAATAAGCAAATGTTACTATGTATTATATTATTAGCTTTTTATATTTCCAATCTAAATTTATCATAGGCTATGTACCCACATTATCTAAAAGTATAAATATTTACAGAAAGCTTTTGCAATTTATCTCAAATATTTCACAATGCAGACATTTTCCACAATACAAAAGATATTGATACAGTAATCTTTAAATATTGACAATATTATGTAAATACAAATCGGATTACTACCAAAGTATAAACTCTGTTGCTACATACAAATCTACTTATACATATAAACATATTGACATATTAAAAGCGGCTGCTCTTTGTTCCCAAACGACGATGGGAAAATACAGATGACATTTATTTATTTTGCAGACGTTAGTACCTAATGTCTATATTATCATATTCATATTACAAATTGTAACCACTGATTTGCTCAGGTGGGTACTCACCGGCTCGCTCAAGGGCTGATGCAGAGAACTCTTTCCCAGGGCGCCTTTTTCACAGAGCTAGAGAGGTGCGTGCACAGGGTAGCTAGGGCTCCAATGAAAACAGCTGGTTATCAGGATTGTACACACATATATTTGATAATATCGCGTTACACACAGAAATATATAGTTGTAAAGTAGGTAGACAAAGAGAAGTACAGTATTATTCTATAAATATGTGAGAATGTAGATAGGCAGACACAGCAGACAGAAGTATGAAGTATCTAGATAGATAAGTAAGTAGACAGACAGGCACAGAATACAGAAGTATGGGCAGACGAACACACACAGTAGGCAGAAGTATGGCCAAACGGACACACACAGTAGGCACGTGAATTCTAGGATACACTACTAAACATTCACAGGTTTTACAGATGGTACTACACGGCTATGGCTACACAGATAATAGGCACAAGGCGGCAGTGTACTGGCCTTGGGTGATAGCTGGATGGCCTCAGGGATGTTCGGAGTAGACCTCTCGCCGATGTATGCAGCTCACAGCAGCCGTTGTACCACGAAGCCCGCCGTAGATATATATCAGAGAAGGGCGAATTCAGAGGAGCACACGATCTCAGACCAGCGACCCTGTATAAAACAGACCACTCTTAAGCCGTGAGTATGCATACAGGCCCGCCATCGGTCCCAAAAAATAGAATTACAGAAAAAACTTACCAGAATATCTGGGACCACGGTTTTCACCAAACAAAATCGATCAGAGGAAATTTACACAGAAATTATTTACTCAGAGACAGCTACGAAGATTGAAATAGAAGTTCGCTTGAGGATCGGCGCAGGCCTATTTATACCCGAATCCATCGAATATTCGTGAACAAACCTCAAAATTCTGCTGGTCACGACCTAACTCATTAGCGGCCAATAGACAAGCAAACTCTTCAGCCGCTGACGGCCACAGACACGACTAGACCAAATATGACAAACATTTATTATAATTATGACTTGTTCACGAATATGTCACAATTTCTGAGAAAGTAAGTCCCATTTATTTATTATTGTTAAATTGTAAATAAAATGATAAATGAGTGCAATTAAAAAAATGGATATAATATGCTGTAGGACACCAGCGCCATCCGCCGGTCGAGTGTGAGAACTAGAACACACCTAATCGAAGATTAGAAGTTTCACTGCCAAACAATTATGCCTAGTTCCCGTGAGACACTCTAGGTGGCTCTGGAACAAAGAAATCTATGTACTGCTAAGAATGAAAATTAACTTGTTACAAAATATTATAAGAACTCAGCATTAAAATATAACATTCAGAAAAAGGAAAAATACAAATAATTAAAATTTTGTAAGCATATTAAAAAACAAACATACATTCCTATAACACGATTGCAGTCCGTCTCCATTGCCACCTACCGGTTCCAATAATTTCACTTACTAGGAATCGAACCCGCGAGTGAAAGGAGCTGGTGTCTGCCTACCCTGGAGGGAAAAATGCGTATTTTTATGTAATGTGTGAAATACGTACCGCCAAGGAGTGGAATATACCCTGCCCGAATCTGAGTTTCCGGATGGCCATAACTTGGAAGTCTTCAAAACTAAAGTGAACGGATTACTTCTAGCCAAGCGTGGTCCACCGTCGACCACATCGTCACTTACCAATCACCATCTCACCTGATAAACACGCAAGTCTATCTGCCATGAAAAAAGAAAACAAACGAAGCCCTAACTGATTTTTTATGACTTCGCCTAAAGACACGTTTGTAGCTACACAGACAATCAATATAGAACGTCCCGTTTGACCGCTGTGTATCTCCAAACTCACAGAGTACATCGATTTGCACTCTACTTTTGGTAAATAAATAGCAAAACGTACTTTTTCCTAAACATACGTGATCAGCCTCTCTGGCGTGGCGGTAGTGAACGCGATTGCAACGCAGGAGGCGTAGGTTTGATTCCAGCTCAGTGCAAATTGCAAAATTGTATGCATGAATATGACTATTTGCATTGGTCTGCTCGTGCCTCTTCTTATGTACATTTTATGAACATGTATTGCAGTCGGTACGGGTAGGTGGAACTCTTAACAAATTGAAACAACTGGTCTAACTGCAACGCTTCGATTTCGCAAATGGCTTGTAGAGGTCAGATGGTAATCGCTTGACACTAAACTTCGAAGTTCCGCCAAACCTGCGAATACACTGGTAAATGTCCGCACCGAGGTTAAAGCGATTCTGATGCGACTGGGATTATCGCTAGGATGGAAAAAAACGTGATTGTCCTTGTAAGTACGAAAACAAAAATAAAACTTTAAAGAAAAACGTTACGATTTTTCATCAAAAAGTATTAATTAAAAAACCCGTATCGTCTCGTATTAAAATAACTGAACGAGCTCAATCCCTTAATTGAGCTCGTTCAGTTATTTTAATACGAGAAAGGTCGCCCTTGAAGTACTTGTTTATTATGTGGCTTTTGAATCATTTACATGTATCTGCATCCTGATGTTATAACGGACCTCTAATATAACAACACATACTCCTAAATCGTTGCTGTATGTACATATTTGTACTGAGTTAATTAAAAAGTTTTTGATACGGGTACGTCGCAATTATATTGAACTTTAGAATACCTCGACATGACAATGTGACCATGGGTTAATATCGTGATGCTGTTTTTCCTAACAACTAAGAACTAAGAATAGCACGTGAGCACATTTATCAAATCAAATCAAATAAAACAATTATGTCCTGTGTGGGCCGTTTCCTGTGCATGGACACCAGTTGTGGTAGTTTAGAGGCACAGGAAATATAGCCGGGACTCAACGTAAAAACATATATTATCTTTTTAAAGTAACAGTAGTATATATTTGGTTAATCTTTCCTTGGTGGTGTGTTCCAGATGGAAGTTGTACTGTATGTCTCCCAGTGTAATTATTTGTATTGTAAATAAATAACATTGTTACGAATAAATCATGACGCGCGTTGCCGATTACGACTGTGGCGCAGCGTCAGCGACGCATGTACAGTCAAGGCACTATACGAGCGATGTGCAGTCGTGAGACTATACAGGTCCCGAGTTCAAATCCTAGACGTGAACCCACCCCTAACACAAGTAATTTAGCCTTGCTGGACGGTAGCACTAGTAATTTTGGTTACTAGTACTCTTTAATAAAAACTTGCCTTATGGATGTTTTTAAAGATCAAGATGGTTGGCTCAGGGCGGGCTTAAGCCTAAAACGCCTATAAAGCGTCATTTAGAGGGAGCAAGTTTCTCGTTTCAAATATACGATTCCCAGAAGGAGAGAAAAAAGTTGCTTCGTCTAAACATTCACAGAAACAAATGCCGCTCGCGTCCACTAAGGATTACCTCGCAATTGAATATTGATAGATTCCGTCTAAAAATAATCAAAAGAAATAACATAAGGCATACGTTGATGTATCATATGTCATATTGCAAATTTCGTATGATATAATCGTATACGATAATTGAGCGTTTGACTGTGTGTAAACATTTTTATACGATACTCGTAGGGCGATTATTGCTAGCGATTATCACATACGATTATCGAACCGAAACTTGCGAGAGACTTGCACCGTCTAAATGACACTTTACCCACGTTTTCTGTATATTTCACGCCTAAGACTGGTCAATAAAAGAGGAATGTAGATTATGCATAGGAGAGCGATGACTTACTTGATATGCATGTAGTGACGAGGGTCAAGGAGGGTAGACACGAATAATGAATGCATAAATCAGGTATATACAAGCAAATTTAAGTACGCAAGCTAGTTAGGAGTCAACCTCAAAGAACGTACGCCGATCAAATTGATTTTCTTAATGAAATCAGTTTTGTATAAAAGGAACTTAGGGGACAAGAGCAGGGGCTACCATGAAACAGAATCGAAGATCCTTTAGGAAATATGAACGAAAAAAGATACGACTTTCGTTAACGTTTTACTAGAAGAACGAGAAATTGAACGATCCGTGGTACCCATTGTTCGAAACTTAGTGGCACAGTAGTGGCACCTGGGGGTGATTTCAATAAAAATAAATACTGATCTAAATATAAATTTATTGAAATAATACAATACATACCAAAATCAGATTTCGAAATGTGAATTACATATTCATAACTTAAACTTATTAAAAATACTAACACTTAATCGATAAAAATATCAGTTTTGAGTCTGAAACACTAATATTTATATTAAAAGACGATATATCAGGTGCATCATAATGTATGTTGTAATCACAGAAACACTATCCCCTCCCCGCCCCCTTATTAATAAATAATGTGCTTTAACCATAATTTTTCTTCTTATTTATCTATGAATAAGAAGATAACTCTCAAAGGATATTAAATTAACTATTTACTAGTAAAATATTCAAAAACTTTTGTGTATAGCCTACATAGGCCCAACAGTTTAGAATTCAAATATTTATTATTCACTTTGGAGAAACTACAGGTAAATTTTTGGTTTTATGAATTTAAAGGGAGCTATTTATCAGCAAGAATATTTAAAAAGTGGGCTTGACGTCATACGGAATGCCAATGTTTGTCAATAGTCTCATGCATGCCAGGCCCAAGACCGTCCGATACGGAGGAGTAAATGCTGACCAGCGGACGTCCTCAGTCACCGAGAAGCCCTTAGATCACCAATAGGACCTTTCCTAAGACTTTGTCGTTAAGTCAAATTGACGTGCACTAATTTGAAAAAAGAAACATAAGGTTCAATCAGTTATCCTAATCAGCTGGTCCAGGCTATACATAAAAACCAGAAAAAAAACCAAAATAAAAAATATCACTTTGTGCATCATACTTAACATTATTATTAATGTAATTATATTACCTCAGCACATCTGCCAAAACTTACTAAAACAATTTTCAACTGAAATAGTCCTTACATATATTGAGAACACTTGTACTTTTTCCACAGTTAAAAAGTACAATTGTTTTCAATATGTGTAATAACAAGTTCTACCAAGTGCCATCAATCATAAGTATTAAAAAGATAGAAATAGTCCTTCTTCCTAATCTTACAGATTCACATCGTTAATTATACTTGTACATATTCCACAAAAAACTACATAATCAAATTGAGAGTAAGGGGCAGATATCATTGGACGACACTAAAATTATTTCAAAATTCTAACAATTATCTACCATCTTAGTTCTAGACATATTGCTTAAACGTTGACTCACATTAATATTTGACACTGTTATTTTTAACACAATTGATAGTCATTGACACGTTAACTGTTTTCAATTCATCATTGATTCCATCCAAGGTTGTTACCATCAATACTCTCAGTTCTATGAATCCTGTTAAACAGGTACTCAATTAGTTACCTAACAATATTACATTCGATGAATCATAAGAATGTAAAACGGTCTTTGATCCCATAAAGGTAGTTAATTAGTAGAAACTTAGTGAAGTTGACGATAAATACATTTCACACCTTTATAAAGCGTTCGACATCAGTCACATAGGTCATATACCTGCCAAATACAGTTATTATGATAAAAATATAGTTAGGAAATTTAAAGGAGTTAGTGATGAAGATAAAATTAATGATGACATGTTGCAGAATTACTCACATCACTTTTTTGTTAGATTTTACTGGTCTATTTGTCAATAACAAAAAAAACTATACTACCTACTATTCAATCTTATTTTTCTTATGCATCGCTAAAATTAATTACAATATGGTGTGCAGTTATTTAATTATACAGAATCCATATAATCTTTAACGAATACGTAAAAAGACTTTTGGAAATCACTTAAATTTTACAAGACGCCGACAATTATCTTCTTTCCCTTTGCATAATAATTTACATCTTTGTCGGTTATGCAATATCCAATTCTGTCTCCTAATCATTACACAGTACATTAATGATTAATTACAATGGTGTCTTTTTTACGTCCTTCTTCATTTCACCCTCTGTTTACGTCCTTCACTTCTCGTTGGTCTTTGTCTACCTCAAATTAATGTTGTTTTCAATTTACGTAATTCTGCTTTGATAGAAGTATTGTTCTTTTCATCCCAATCTTACATATCCTCATTAAATTCTAAATCAATGTAATTGTAATCTTAATTGTTAAACATGTTAAAATTAAGTAGTGATATCATTCAGTTATTTATTTATTCAGTGTGATTAAAAATTTAAACATATTTTATCAATTATCTATATCTTAATATCCCTGTTTTCCAGATTTTGACATCACTATCAAAGATTGCAAACTCTTCTTCCAATTGAAATGTTTTCGTATCACTATAGGATATTCTTTAATTTGTTAATAATTTAGTATATTCGATAATTGTAACATTTGAAAACACTGCATTAATTTGAACAATCGGTAGTCACACAGATAAAGTGGTTACACAATAAGTGGTCACACCATTTTTTAGCTAAACATGTATTTTAATAATTATTTATCTGAATATAATAATTATTAATTGTAAAACAAATTAGGATGGGTCACACTTATTCTAAAATTTTAGAAATATTACAATTATTATATTAATACCTAATATTATGTTTTAAATACATACCTTCATACAATAGACACTAACAAAATTCATAAGAGTAAACGTGTAAGGAATAATGTAAGAATTAATTATCATTCTAATTGAATTTTTCTTCTTAAACATGTGTACTTCATATTAGCTTAGACTGATTATTAATTTTAAACGTAATTCACCTGATTCGTGAAGTATGTCATAATCTATTACAAAATAAGAAAATATTCCCTTCATAAAAATTGTGCTTTTAGGAACAGTAAATAACTCTCAAGTTTCATTAAAGCTACACTAAATAACTACAGGACTTTTCTTATTATTATGATAAGGCTACGGGTCTAGGTATTCTAGTTATCGACTAATCCTATGCAGGATCTAGGGTACCTGCAGCAGTATAAAGGCCATTTATTATCTTCACGAAAATATGAAACAGGAATTCTTTACACCTCTTCAAAACTATACAATTTTATCACCGTTTCTTATTTTCGTAAAAGACAATATTTATGTAGGAATAGGTAATTGTTATAACTTAATATTTTATCTAGGGTTAGTAAATCGATAAGCGTAATTTAGTAGTCATTGTGCACAATAGTATAGATATTTTTCAGTAAAAAATAAATTCACTCCAAAAATATCGGGTACTTTAAATATTTATTGATTTTCTCAAATCTGGGAACGCGAATTTCTCCAACGTCGCACCTGTGAAATAGAAGACGTCATTGTCATCTAGTGAGACACACAAACAATCTGTTGACATCATGTACTATTTATTGGTATTAATATTATACAAAGCGAAGTAGTAGATTATTATGACTAAAGGCACTTTCGAAATGCTTGCGTTGATGTCACGTCGTAAAGACGTCACATCGATAGAACGGCGTTGCACTGAAATATGAAATTCCCACGAATGGTTATAAAATTGTGCATTGCGAAGTCCACAATTTTATGACAGCAAGTATTGTACCCTACAACGTCAGATTTTCGATCAAAAATGTTCAGTCTCAAATACCATTCAGTATTTTAACGACTTAAATTTTACCATCTATTTAACACAACTGATACATTATTCAAATTATGTATTTCTATCATAATCCCAATTATATCATGTTGTGTAGGCGACCAATACAATGGACCACAATATGTTTTAAAAACAAAATTACAGATGAAAAAAATGTAATTGGAATATCGCAAGATTGTAAATTTGTGCAAACTAATCCATTAAGAAAGTGATTCAAAATGATTTAAGTGCCAAGCATACCGATAGTGATAGAGAAAATAGTTGCACTTGACATAACAATAAGCTATGTCTGCCTATGGCCAGAATTTTCTAAAAGAAGTGTGTATATGTGTGTAAAGATATTTAATCATTTACCTAATGACATTACTGAACTACCTATCCGATTATTTAAAAGGACATTAACTAGAATATTATTAAATAAAAATTATTATGACATATATGAATGACTAAATGACAAATCTATAGAATGAAAATGAAATATATGTAATTAAATCAATAAAGTTGTTAATTATGTTAATGATTATAAATGTAAACTCAAATTGACAAAATATGTATTTTGCATGCCATTACGTGGCAGAATATGTATGAACTTTATTATATTGTAACACCTTTCTACCTACCATATTCTTGCAAATAAATTAAATATGAATTTGAATTTGCTTGTAGATTTCTTTTTGTACCACCTTACGTCAACGCGGTAATATTGGATACGAAACAATTAATGCACAAGATGTCTCTTATATTCAACCTATTCCCGGTCCACTCCCACAGAGTGGATTGTCGATTTTGTTTATTTGAATGTCATTTTTTAAACATACGATACTCACCCGTGACACCAACTGTTAGAATTGACTTTGTGTCGGTGCCCCATCAAATGACTCCTCGTTAATAAGCCTCAACTTCACAGACTCTCTTCGAAGGTTATAACTTGTAGAAATATGGCAATGCTTTACATCGACAGTCAGTAAGTCTTCATTCAATTCCACTCCACTTTTTTCCACATCCGCTGCTGCACTTGGCTTCCTTTTGTGTCTAAAAGATGTCGCTCGCTGGGAGCTCGAGCCCAAATAACTATCCGTCGTTGTATTACCATTAAAAGTCTTCTCGGATGGACCAACTCCTAACTGCTCTAATTGCATGTTACCCCTCAAGTTGACTGAAGAATCAATACAAGGTATCAGTTGCTTGAACTCTTTTCTAAAGTTTTCATTCATCCAGGCGTATATAAAAGGATTGTAACACGTCGAAGACATAGCAATCACATGGCCCATGAAGAACAATAAGTAGTAATATCTTAAATGAATGGCGTACATATAGTAATCATTGCATAGATTTATAATATTCAATGGTAACCATGATAAACCAAATATAGTGACCATAGCAATCAACATTTGGTTAGTTCGTCGCTTTCTATTTTTATCTAATTCTTCTTTACGTGAATTTTTGCTTGCAGCTTTTGCTTTAGCTCTGTCATTCAATTTGAAACTGACACAGGTATAGCAGAATGCAATCACGATGAAAGGTAAAACAAATTGCAATACAGATGTGACCGAGCCAAAAAGTCGCCGCAATCTCTCTGTAGGCCATGTTTCCTCACAATATCGACCAATATCTAGGTCATAGTACGTCATGAAAATAGCATAAGGCATTGTCACAGTTATAGCAAAAATCCAAATCATGACAATGACGATCAGACAAGTTTCAATCTTCATCCTGGGTCTAAAGGGGTAAATGATTACGAAGAACCTATCAATCGCTATGGACATAAGCGTCAATGTAGATATGTATACACTGCATCCCTGTGCGAAAGGCAT
The DNA here is from genome assembly GCA_949126895.1 of Eilema caniola. Taxonomy (NCBI): domain Eukaryota; kingdom Metazoa; phylum Arthropoda; class Insecta; order Lepidoptera; family Erebidae; genus Eilema; species Eilema caniola. The sequence goes on from OX421476.1 coordinate 5,308,708, forward strand.
AAGGTGGCAGAGCAAAGAACCCCAACACCAATTTCCACCAAAGGTATATAAAGGAGTAAAAGGAACTGCAAAAAGGCAAAGTAAAATATCGGAAACAGCTAAGTTACTGATGAATAGGTTGGTGACAGTCTGCATGGCTTTGTTCCTGATAACAACAAAGCATACAAGAAAGTTGCCTAGCAATCCAAGCACGAAAATAATGGTGTAGATGACGCAGAAGATGGCTTGTACGATTTTATTTGAGATGATATTTTCATAGTTGGCTTGAGTGGGTAGATTGTCAGTCAAATTGATTTTATCTGTTACATACAATTCTGTATAATTTACGGCTGTATCTGTTTTGTTCATTTTTACTGCGTCTTCCCGCTGTAAAGTGCGAATACCAATTTATTTTGGCTTTAAAGCGTTAAGTTTACGAGCATTCGCGTTCTCAATTTTATCTTGGGCGACCCCTGTAACAAAATAAAGGCTTCATTTTAACATCTACATCTTACTTAACAACCAGTGAAACGCTCAACGCAATTATAGTTTTTTCCAATAATGGCCTGAGGACATTGACAATATCTGTTTTGTTGTCAATATTACAAATAGGAAAGATTTGTAAGTTTGTTAGTAATTAAATGACTTAGAAACGAATAGGCAGATTTCAAAAATTGTTACGCCATTAGAAAGCTATATTCTTCATGAGCATCATAGGCTATATATCCACGCGGGTGGCACCGCAGGCGACAGCTAGTCTTTTAATAAAGATATTTTTGAAAATCTTGGTACCGCTGTAGTAGTTCAGGGCTTATTTTAACAAAAAATAATCAAACCGATTACACCAATTCTGAAAAAATTATACTTGAAATGTTTGTTCTTTTGTTGTTATTAAATATTTTACAAAAATTCAATATGTTATTTTTATATTTCACCTAAAAGTTAATAATTTTACACTCGTTACAATCCTCATCCCATTTTACAATAGGATCCAATATATTATAAACTAAAAATACGTTTAGTTTCAGTTAGTTTAATAATACGTCATTGCTGCAAACTTGGAAAAATTAATAAAAATGAAGGGATTTTGTGTGGCCTTTTTGTCCCAACTATAAAAATCCTTCATCCGTTTGTTTATTTGTAAATTTACAGTACAAATTGTAATTCAAAGACAATTTTATTTTAATGTTGAAAAGTAAGACTAGTTAATTGTCTTCACAGCTGCCTGTTCAAATGGTTCCGACCAGTGTTACCGAAACGCGAAATTCAATTTAAATTAAACATTCCAGACATCTCTTTGATGGGCTTATTCCTTGAATTAGTTGTGTGGAGTATTAGGCTGCTGTTTCTTTTACTGTAAAGATAGAATTACATTTTGTTTTACTGCGAAATTGCGGGTAATTCTATTTCACGCTTAGGTAAACACCTGGATGATCTTATATATTTCACAAGTAATGGCTGATTTAATAGTCATTCTTGAGCTAAATATTTTGTGATCATTTAGCCTGTAGCTTAGTGGTTAAGGAGTCGGCCTTACGATCGAAAGGTCCCGGGTTCGAATCCTGGCCATTACACTACCGACGTGAACCCACTCCTAGCACAAGCAATTTAGCTTAATTGGAGGGGTTAGAGGGAATATTAGTAATTTCGATTATTTCGGTTGCTAATATTCTTTTCAAAAAATAACAAAAAAAAATCGATTGCAAAATCGCCTAGAAGTAAATGATAATTTAAAATAAAAATATAATATATGGTGACATCCTCTCCTTTCTTATACGTGACAACACGAGCAGGGCTTAGATGACACCCGCATACGGTGCAGAATATTCCATCAAGAACCAACCGGATCGGTGACTCTTTCCTTTGCCGCACCATTAAAACCTGGAATTTTTTGCCAGCTCAAGTGTTTCCTTCTTCCTACTATCCCGGGTCCTTTAAGTGGGGCGTGAAAAAGCATCTGATGAGGCCGTCAAGCTGAGTGCCACCACTTTTAACATGGTACGTGTTTGTAATGGTGTCCCTCTTTCCTGGGACTTTACCTTCAACTTATCATCAGGCGAGGTGCAGTAAAAAAAAACCGGCTTATGTATGGGTTTTAATATGTTTTTTTCTTTTTTCAAATCAATTCATCCACACATTTAAAGAACGACTTTAAAATCAGCCAGTATATAGCAGGTGCATTGTCCTCAAAGATTTTATGTACTAACACTTGACATGTTTGGAAGCTGCTGTAGAACACTTTGTACATATCATACTAACTGAGATGTTCCTTGCTGACCTCAGCTGAGACTACCTTATATATAATTCAAGAGGCTTCAGCTCTGTGTGGATTGGTGAAGCAGGATAGGAAATTAAACCCGTGTAATTGTGTGATGTATAAGACGAAATGAACCCGCAGAATGTTTTATGTAGTGGTAGGATGAATAAGTATGAATAGTACCCTCATACTGCACTAGAGGACAGCCTCCGTGGCGTAGCGGTCGTGAACGCGGCCGCTACGCAGGAGAGGCGCGTTCGATCCCCGCTTAATGCTAATATTTGTACGCATTAATATGGGTGTTTGCATTGGTCTGGTCATGTCTCGGAGAACACGTTAAGGCGTCGGACCCGGTTACCATACGAACATCCATGGCAGTCGTTACGGGTAGTTGGAGTCCTCAAAAATTCAGCAACTGGTCTAACTCCAATGCTTCGATATCGCCTTTGGGTTGTGGAGGTCAAATGTCAGTTACTTCACGGAAAATATCGAAGTTCAACCAAAGCCGCAGTTGGACTGGTCAAGCCGACCCCAGACTCCCAGTTGAAAGCTTTGGATGCGACTGGTACTAACACTAGGGTGGAAAAGGCTACACATTAGTACTAAAAGACTCAAATCGATCAAACAGAAATATTTGCAAATCTGTATAAGATAAAAATATATTTTACTCGCGCATTACTTTATAACTGCTCAACCGATTTTGATTATTTCTTTTCTTACTATATTAGTAAGTATTAAGGCAAAGTTTGCATGAATGGAGAGGAGAGTTCACTAAAAAAGTGTTATTCTAGCACAGGGGCGAAGCCAAAGTGACTTATTTTATACGTAGGCAATTTCCTGGTCTAACGATAGTCACTCCGGCCAGAGCGGAACCTGAGACTCCAAAGTTCAAGCCTTTGATGAAACTGAGATTGGCGCTTGGATATACAAGAGTAGAAGAAATATGTGTACCATTATGCAACATTTTCCAGTTTACATGTGTGACAACAGTCAAGCAAAGGATGCCAACATACTACGCACTGGGGCTCCAGTCACATGTTCACTGGAAGAATTCGTAAGTGCCTCCGACAACGCAATTGACAGCACACTGGATACACTAAATTTGACAGATGACATGCCTTTGACACGAACAGAAAACAGCGATCGTGCAACGCTCAGTTTTCGACAGATTCGAGCGCAGTTGTGTCATGCCTTTATTGGTTATCCAATAAAATGATTAAGTAATTTATTTGTGTTTCTTCAGAAGAAGTCTCTATTTATTTATAAGAAAGAAAATATTCCGCCCCTAACTAGCAAGGTATGTGTTTACGTCCCTAGTCAAGCCCCAGTCCTTTAAAAAGAGCTTAAAAAATAATCTACCGAATGTGTCAAACTACACAGTAAAATTACAGCTCAAGACAAAGTGCCCGCTAACGACACATACTTCATAAGATTACTTGTTGTACTGTGATCATAGTGAGAATAAAATTCTTAGTTGGTTAAATGTGGGTATTGACACACCTCTGCCTACTCATTTGTGGACATACAGGCGTGAATATATGTATAGATACATATGTACAATGGTGACCTCGATTCTTTATACCACAGCATCTTACTATCTGACGAGTATCCTACATAAACTTGAAACAAACACTTCGCTTCAGTATTTCGTAGTGGCATTTATTACTATTAAGGTTTTTTGAAGATGTTTCTCTTTTTTTACCTGACTGCCAAGCAGCGTTATGTTTGGTTTATTGGCGCCAAAATATATGTGGTAAAAATGAAAAAAATACTCAGTTTTATCAAGTGGGGTATCGAAATGAAGGAAATTAGAAGACGATTACAAATATATATCTAATATATAAAATTCTCGTGACACAGTTTTCGTTGCCAAACTCCTCCGAAACGGCTCGACCGATTCTCATGAAATTTTGTGGGCATATCGGGTAGGTCTGAGAATCGGCCAACATCTATTTTTCATACCCTGATTCGCGATAACCGACATCCACGCGGGTGGAGCCGCGGGCCACAGCTAGTATATATTTATATATATATATATATATATATATATATATATATATGTCGTAGTGATAACTAAAAAGCATAAAAAAATAAATTATTAAAATAAAAGACCGGACGTATTCTGAAAAGACCGAAACAAGCTTTATAGCAGGCGGTACCCATTAATTTACATCGAGTTTGAGATTTGCAAGTGGGTACCGCCTACTATAATTTTATTATTTTATTTCTAATAATAAATAATACGTTGATAACAAGAGTCCTGAGGTCTAAATGGGACGGGAATAAACTGGGTTCTTTGTAATCTCAGCTAGTATTTACAACGTGCTGTTTAATCCCACGAACGTATTGGACGTATGCCAAATTCCTGCGCTTTGATAGTTATGCCGAAACCCCGGGAGAAATCGCGCGGCTTCCACGTGTTTCGTTGTGTTATTGTATTTTATGCAATGTATTTGTGCATCATTGTTGTATTTGATACAGTGTGTTTTATAATCAACACACAACACAACTAAGGAATAATGACACATTTTCATATTTTTGCATCTTTTCAGAAGATTTTCTTTATACAGTATGCTTTTAATAAGTAATGGTGTAATTCCATCACGTATATTTTCAAGTTTATGTAATATCACCATCAACTAAGCATTTTAGCTGAGTCTTTGGTACGTACTAATAATTACTTTTGCGTCAGAATAATTCCATACCATGATGACCCAAACGCTCCGGAAATGGAACCCAAGACGTCAAACACAACCCTTTTACTGCATCATTAATATTATGCTTTATTTGTTAAGCTCAGTGAAACAATTTATTTGTACTGAACATAACTACCTTATTACCATAGGTGTGAATGGTTCGTGTCACACAAAAACTGAGTAGTTCCAGTGTTTTACCTAATTCACGGAAAGGACAGCAATTACCAAGGGTTCGCAACTTCACCCAACAAAAACTGTGTAACCAGCGGAAAGACTTTGTTAACATTATCCGAGTTCACACAAAAACGAAGCGAGGTGACAGTTGTGTACTCAGGCATACTGAAAGCGTGTCAGGACAAAAAATATAGTACGGACAAACACCATATATGTAAAATAGTTTTGTTGTTAATACTGCTAATTGACGAGAGCGAACATTTGAGTTTCTCATAGTTTTAGATAATAGTTCGGGACTTTATGCGATAAGTCTATTATATAAAACTCTCGCAGATCGGCCGAAGTAACGAAAACCGTGTTGGGTGGGATTACTCAGATGGGGTGGACGCACGGTGTGAATGTGGAGCCACGCCGCAAACTATGACCCACCTGCTAACGTGTGCTACTTGCCCGCACAAGTGTACACTGGAAGGACTCGTGTGCCTCTGGGAGCGCTATCGGGGTTGCTGCGCATTGAACAAACAAGCTATGACATGACATGCCGTCGATAGAAGAAGATATAACACTATGAGACATTTGAGTTTCTATCGAGAAAGGTCCACATCATTCTCCTAGTATAATTACTATATATCAGGTGATTGATTGCATCCAAAGTGTGCCCTTTGCAGCCTAGGTTTTGCTTATTATTTTTAATAAGTTCATTGGCTATTATAAGAGCGATTGCCTCTGACCACAGAGAATATAATCGATGCCAGAACGTCGTCCATTGTTTAGTAGGTGCACCACCATATTGCTCTGGATTGAAAAGATTAATGAATTTTCCTTTTCTTTTCCTCGATACAATCACGCCCAAACCCTTCAAGAGCCTTACGACATATAAAGGCAATATTTTACAGAAATAATGGGTACTAACTATTAAATTTGTAAAAAAAAAACCGTTTTAAAATAACAACTTGTTTTCGCAACTCTTTTTCAAATTTATTATTGCTAGACTTATTATACATATTTGATAAAATAAAATGACAAGTGATTTTTCACTAAAAATAAATGCATGAAGATTTAGCCACCTTAGGAGAAGTATATAAAGGTTAGTAGGTATACTAGTAAACTAGCAACCAACCCGTGTATCTTACTCAACAAATGACCGATGTGACCGTCTCTGAATGAGTCAATTTGCGAGAGACATGCAATGGAGTTCTTCCAAAACAAATGCCTTCGACGTAATTGGGGACAACATTGCTGAGTATCCAAATGTTTTTTTTTCGTACATCCAGCTTACTGTCATGGATAATTAACAAAAAGCTAACATGAAGCTTCATGCGTGTAGATGGATTGCAATGCCATAATCATAACAATCCATTATTAGACATTAACACAATTATGTAAGTAGCCACCTTAGCCATTATTTATTTAATCGCAAAACATCTGAACATTTCGTATCTTCTTTGTGACAAATATAATTATTATAAATCCCAAAAATATTGTAAAACTCCAATAGACGGCTCTAACTTTGTGAGGAATTATGTTGCTATGTTTATTCTCTGTTTTTTTTTTTGTTATTTTATTATACCGAGCGACGGAATCGGTATATACATTCAGACAAAAATATCTATTGTGGAAAGCATTACAAAATACAAGCTCAAAGCGCTTATTTTCTTCGCACTTTAATATCTTAAATTCTAACAAAGACTTTGTTGAATAACTTTAGGAAAGGTTTTTCTACGCAATGATCCATACTAATATTATAAAAGCGAAAGTAACTCTGTCTGTCTGTCTGTCTGTCTGTCTGTCTGTCTGTCTGTCTGTCTGTATGTTACGCTTTCACGCCTAAACCACTGAACCGATCTTGATGAAATTTGGTACAGAGGTATATTAGAGCTTGAGAACGGACATAGGCTACCTTTTTTAACGAGAAAGGGGGTTTAAGGGGGGGAAATAGGGGATGAAAGTTTGTATGAAAGTTTGTCATTTCTGAAAATATCTTAATGAAATTTGGTACAGAGGTAGATTAGAGCTTGGGAACAGACATAGGCTACCGTTTATCGCGAAAAGGGGGGTAGAAGGGAGGGAGACTGGGGCCTTGGGATGAAAGTTTGTCTTTTTTGAAGATATCTTAATGAAATTTGGGACAGAGGTAGATTAGAGCTTGGGAACGGACATAGGCCACCTTTTATCGCGAAAAGGGGGGAAGAAGGGGGGACCAGGGCCTTGGGATGAAACTTTGTCGTTTTAGAAGATTTCCTAATAAAATTTGGTACAGAGAACGCTTAGAGCTTGGGAACGAACATGGGCTACCTTTTATCCCGAAAACGGGGGTAGAAGGAGGGGGGGGGCTAGGGTCTTGGGATGAAAGTTTGTTATTTTTGAAGATTTCCTGATCAAATTTTGTACAGATATAGATTAAAGCTTGGGAACGAACATAGGCTACCTATTGACGCGAAAATGGTGGTATAGGGTGGGGGGGTAATAAGGGATGTAAGTTTGACAATTTTGAAAATATCTTAATTAAATTGGTACAGAGATGGATTAGAGTTTGGAAATGGTCGTAGGGTACCCCTTATCGCGAAAAAAGGGATAGAAGGGGGAGGGGGAAGGGGAATAGGGCTATGGGATTAAAGTTTTCTCATTTTTCAATAGCACAAAAAAGGGGGTGAATATGGGATAAATAGTAAGAATTTCTTTTAAGAGGTCCTCATGAAATTTGGTACAAAGGTGAATTAGAGCTTCGGAACGGAGAAAGTCGAGTAGCGAACCAAATATAGAAGCGAATGGAGAGGCGAGTAGAGATTGTGATATGGACGAGTGGATAGGCGTGTAAAGATCGAAATTCGAGTAGAGTCGACTACAGGGGCGAGTAGATGCGACTAGAGAGCCAGTGGAGAGGCGAGTATAGAATCAAATAGAATGCAGTAAAGGGTTGGTGGCGAGTAGAGATCGAATAGAGAGTTGAGTAGAGGTGCGAGTAGATAGGCGAGTGGGAAGAGTCAAGTAGAGAGGCGAAAAGAGAATCGAATGGATGGGCAAGTAGAGAGGCCAATGGAAAGACGAGTATAGAGATGAGTACAAAGTCGAGTAGAGAGAGGAACAGAGAAGTCAGTAGAGAGTCGAGTATAAATTCAAGTATAGAGACGAGTAGAAACTCGAGTAGAGAGTCGACTATAGAGGCGAGTAGAAAGTCGAGAACAGAGGTGAGTATATAGTCGAGGACAAAGTTGAGTAGAGAGGCGATTTTAATGCTCAATAACGTCGGATCAACACTAAGCGATAACCGACATTCACGCGGGCGGAGCCGCGGGCAACAGCTAGTATGTTAAATAAAAGCTAAATTGGCTTGATTTAATCAATGTCATAATTGAATAATTATGACACTTGTACTTTTCCACAATTTATTTATATTTTTAACCTGACCAGTTTCACCTCACGGCATTATTAGAGGTTTACGTACACAACATTGTTACGTAAACTTTTGATAATACTGTGCGGTGAAACATTGTTACGTAAAACTTTGATAAAGCCATAAGGTGAAACCGATCAGGTTAGAAATAAAGTGTGGAAAAGTACAAGTGTCATTATTATTTAATATCTATAGTAGATTCCACCAAGTGCCATCAATTTTCAGTGTAAACAATGTCATAATTGAAAATCAGTGGAAATTTTCAATAAAATAGTATTATTTTAACGTTGTTTAATCATGCCACTGTCTGTTTGTATTTCTAAATATATTTAATTCAAAGGTCTGACTGTCATAGTGATCTATCAACGCACAGTCCAAACCACTGGACGGATCGGGCTGAAATTTGGCATGCAGGTAGATGTTATGACGTAGGCATCTGCTAAGAAAGGATTTTGATTAATTCTGCCACCAAGGGGATAAAATAGAGGATGAACGTTTGTATGAAACTTTGTCAATTTTAAACCGATCGAGCTGAGACTTTGCATGCATAAAGCTACTATGTTGACTAAGCGATAACCGACATACACGCGGGCGGAGCCGCGGGCAACAGCTAGTAGGATTATAACGATTCACTGGTTGCAACACGAAATTGAGATTAGACTCCAGTTAAGTACAAGAGGTAAATATAAAGCTGAATAGGTAGCGGTAGCTGCTTTGTTAACTTAAAAAAGGTACAGGTAGATAAGATTCTACCAAACTTTGGGTTCATCAATTCGCTAGCGTGAAACTTGCGAGCGAGCGCGAGTTAACACCTTGTAACTTTACCTTTTTATCGCCAACTCGCTTGATAGTAGAAATTTAACGTTTTTATGTTCAGTCACCTACGAAAGTCTACTTTTCCTGCTAGTTTCTACACCTGTTAAATGTCGGACGAGGTAGTAGTGTATGCAGGCTATCCTCTCGGAGTCAGGAGAGTTTGCACCTGAATATACCAACAAAAACCTATGAGCGGACACATAGAGTTCCATTTTTTTTAATACCACTGAAGTGGCAGTGGTGCACACGTTCCACCTGATGGAACGTGAGGTACCGTGGCCTATGGACGTGTGTAGAACCAAGGGAGTCACACTCGTACTGCTGACCCTGTAAACATAGAGAGTTTTTATGCCATCAGCGTGGAAGATAAAACAGGAATTAGCCTTTGGTCTTCCCACTGACAGCACAAAAACTCTCCAGTTAGCTCTGGCTACCCTGCTTACGTATTCTGTAGGGCGGAGGTACTTCCCCAGTGGGACTGCACAATTGGACGCTATTCAATTGTGCAGTCCCACTGCCACGGCTATTGTCACTAAGCGGGCGCTTTGCCTTGGACTGTATTCTAACTAACAGATGTCCCGATAATACTCACTAAAAGTTCTAACAATAGGTTTATTTATAAGTTGGGGGAAATCCCCACGGATACACCCCCCCCCCCCAGACGGCGTTAAACCGCACGCCGTCTGTGGGTCGATGTGCTAGGCCGAAGGTGAGGTTGTCTCGTGACATATCCCTCGCACTCCGGCAGACCCAGGGCCATTCCTCTCGGTCTAGCGAGACCGAGTCGCCTACGAACCCGGGCAGCGATGTCCGCGAGTCTGTCTCGCTCATCGCGCCGCGCCCGCTCTGCTGTCTCCTTCTCGAGCATGACCTGCTCGCAGAAGGAGGAGCTGGCCGCCCACCCATCCGCGTAGCGGACCATCGCCGCGAGCAGGGTGGCGAGCGTGAGCACTCTCACCCCCAGGGCCGTCACAAGCTCCCGCCTCGGCGTTTCAAACGCCTTCTAACAATAGGTAATAATATCACAGATTTTTGCTGCAGCTCGATTTATTCAAGAAACAATATTAAACTGACATAGAGCGGTAGGGGGCTTCAAAAGGTAACTGTATATGAAACATGTGTTGTATGCTAAGCACGTCGAGCTTTGAATAAAGCTTTCTCATATCTAGATCGTCTATCCCGAGCCTCTACGTCGATCAAAAAGATACTTTAGATATCTCATGTTTATTTCAGTATAAACTTATACTGTTAAGTAATTGTAAAGTGGTCGTGTCTGTATATTGAAGATATTTAAAAAAATGTATGTTTTGTGATATTAAGGACTTTAAACAGTAAAATATATTTTCTTTAATCGTTTTCTGTTTGTTAGCGATGGACACAAAAAGTACTAAACAGATTTCGTTGCAGTGTTTTTTGGTTGAGAGATCTTAATCAGACTTAGACTCTTATATTTGTTTGATTGCAGTGGGTTAAATAGAGCCGGCTATAATGACCAAAAGCCTCCGCCGGGTCTAGGTAGAAGGCGTATTCCCAAAAAGTCCTGGCTCAACGTCGTGCAGGGTGACATGCGTGCAAATGGTCTCACTACCATGGACGCCCCAGATCGTGCGAAGTGGAGGAGGAAGAGCCGGAAGGCGCACCCTGAGCTCCGAGGGCAATTCGGCCTCGGATGCAATCAGGATAACGTCTAAATGTCGATGATGAGATAGCCGACTTCCACTCCAATCGGATTAGCTTAACCACAGATGTCGCAAATCATTTCGAATTTGCCAGCCGACATACAAATAAAACTGTTGACGGTTTTCATATAACTGGCTTGTTTTCTGAATATTTTACTTACGCGGGGATAGATGGGCTGTTCTATAGTCAACCACATAAAGCCAAGCGTCTGAGAAATGGCAAATTTTGACAGATATCTTAAAGCACCACAAGACATCACAAAAATCGACTCAAATGATACCTACTGTCTGAAGTTTACGCGTATATCACACATCACAAAAATCGACTCAAATGATGCCTACTGTCTGAAGTTTACGCGTATATCACACATCACAAAAATCAACTCAAATGATACCTACTGTCTGAAGTTTACGCGTATATCACACATCACAAAAATCGACTCAAATGATACCTACTGTCTGAAGTTTACGCGTATATCACACATCACAAAAATCGACTCAAATGATGCCTACTGTCTGAAGTTTACGCGTATATCACACATCACAAAAATCGACTCAAATGATACCTACTGTCTGAAGTTTACGCGTATATCACTGATTGAAATCAAACTACTTTTTAACTGGTTCTATTGCGGAATACCAAATAAATTCATCTTCTACACTGACGGCACAAAAACTCGCTGTGTTTACAGGGTCGGCAGCACGAGCGTGACTCCCCTGGTCACACGTCCATAGGCCACGGGAACCAGCTCGTCTGCCACATCAGTGGTATAAAAAAAATCGTGATAGAGAATATGTTAATAGAACATCCTGTTCTATTTCAATCCAGGCAAATGTTATGAAAACTATTTTTAAATAATATTAAAGGTGAGCAACCTTTAATAGAATCTAAATATGGTGTTCAACGACCTTTGAAAATGTAGCGGTGTGTTTTTATTTGGCCCTAGTTAAGGGAACACCCACGTAACATGTAGGTATGCAGGTCAGGAAATCGTGGGAGGAAGGAACCTTTATCATGTAATGTTTACAGGAAATGTTTCTATGTAGGTATACACGGCCTTTATAAAGCTGTAATATAGTTCGCCCGGAAACAACGTGGGCAACCTTTTATCCATACTAATCCACGCTAATATTATAAATGCGAAAGTAACGCTGTCTGTCTGTAACGCTTTCATGCCTGAACCACTAAACCGATTTTTATGAGATTTCGTATAGGGGTATATTAGACCTTAAGAAAAACATGGGTTATGTTTGGCTGGTAACTGACATCCACGCGGGTGGAGCCATGGGCAACAGCTAGTATATAATTTATTTATAAATTACTAGCTTTTGCCCGCGGCTCCGCCCGCGCGGATGTCGGTTATCGAGACCAAACATAGCCTATGTCCTTTCTCAAGGTCTAATCTACCCCTATACCAAATTTCATCAAAATCGGTTCAGTGGTTTAGGCGTGAAAGCGTAACATACAGACAGACAGAGTTACTTTCGCATTTATAATATTAGTATGGATTAGTAACTTGATAGTCATTCGTTATCAATATCTTCGAGACACGGAGGGGTAACTATGTGTCTTTTTATGTGTAGGAGGCAGACAAGCACACGGCAATCTGCAAGTATAAACATACCCAATATACGACTGCTTTATCTAAACTAACTTTTAAACTCGCGCGTTTCATGCTTTTTTTTTTTTTTTTTTTTTTTTACGTGCGGGAAATCCCCACGGATACCCGCCCCTCCGGAGCCGGAGGGGTAGGTTATGTCGGACTCGAACCGACTAAACCGCACGCCGTCTGTGGGTCGTGGTGCTAGGCCGAAGGTGAGGTTGTCTTGCGACATATCCCTCGCACCCCGGCTGACCCAGGGCCATCCCTTTCGGTCTGGCCCTCCTCGGGAGGTGGGGACCACGCCGTCCCCGACTCAACCCCGGTGTGGGGAGGCGCGCATCGTCCTACGATGCGCGCCGCCACCGTGGCCTGCTTCTGCTAGGGTGACGGGTGGCTCCACCCGTCACCCTCAGGCCCGCGCTCATGGGGGGCGGAGGTCTGTAAGCGCCCTCCGACGCCCGAGCCGCCTTCGGGCGCGAGCAGCGATGTCAGCGAGTCTTTCTCGCTCACCGCGCCGCGCCCGCTCTGCTGTCTCCTTCGCGAGCATGACCTGCTCGCAGAAAGAGGCGCTGGCCGCCCACGCATCCGCGCAGCGGACCATCGCCGCGAGCAGGGTGGAGAGCGTGAGCACTCTCACCCCCAGGGCCGCCACAAGCTCCCGCCTCGGCGTCTCAAACGCCGGGCACTCGGTGAGCGTGTGCAGCCCCGAGTCCACGCTCGCGTCGCAGTGATGGCACTCGGGCGTTGGCTCAATACCCATCAGATGCAGATACCGCCCGAAGTAACCGTGCCCGGTTATCATCTGCGTCTGACGGTACGAGAGGCTCCCGTGTGGCCTCTCTAGCCACTCCCCCATGATGGGCCTTACCGCCGCAATGACGGCGTGCCCTGCGCGTGGTTGCCCAAGTCGTCGCTCCCACTCGGCCACCATGACCTGGTGGAGCCGGGATTTCTCGGCCCGAATGTCCTCGGGCTCGGGATCGAATCCCCGCTCCCGCGCCTCCTTTCGGAACTGGTATAGTGCCGAAAGGGCCCTCGCTTCCAGGATCCACGGTGGCGATCCGGCCAGGAGACTCGCCGCTTCGAAGGATATCGTGCGGTATCCCCTGATGGCCCTGGAGGCCATCGTCCTCTGCGCCGTACGGAGCAGAGGCAGGAATCTGGCCCCCAGGGTGTCCGCCCACACGGGGCACCCATATAGGGCCATGGACCGCACGACACCCGCGTGGAGTCTCCTGCAGGAGGCCCCTGGGCCCTTCAAGTTGGGCAACAGCCGACTCAGGGCATTCGCCGTGGTGACCAACTTGGGGCGCAGGCTTCGGAGATGTTGTCCGAAGTCCCATCGACCGTCAAGCACGAGCCCCAGGTATTTCAGCTGGGGCTTGATGTCGATGGGAGTGCCTCCCACTGTAAGGCTGGCTCCCGGGCCTGGCCTGCGCCGAGGACCATGAAAGAACATGGCCTCGGACTTGTGCAGAGCCACCTCGAGACCCAGCCGCCGGATCCGCTCGACGACTTGGCCAACCGCGGTCGTGGCCCTCAGGGTTGCCTCGCGGTGCGTAGCCCCGCTCACCGTCACCAGCGTGTCGTCCGCATAACACGTGACGGTGGCACCGTACGCGAAGTCACCGCGAAGCACCCAGTCGTAACCGATGTTCCACAGTAACGGCCCCAGGACCGATCCCTGTGGAACACCGCACGACATCTCACGCCTACCGACTCCGGTCGAACTCGGGTAGACGACGGCTCTCTCCGTCAGGTAAGCCCCGACTATGCGGCGGAGGTAGAGAGGCACACCGTGGTACACGAGTGCCTCCCTGATGCAACTCCAGGGCAAGGTGTTGAAGGCGTTGGAGATGTCCAAGGACACCGCCAACATCACCTCGCCCCGGGCAACCGCATCCTCCGCCAGAGTCCTCACACGCATGATGGCATCCACAGTGGAACGCCACCGGCGGAACCCAAACTGGGTATTCGCCAGGTCCGGCCCCACTCTAGAGAGATGCTCGACGAGGCGCTTGGCAATTACTCTTTCGAAGAGTTTGCCCACCTCGTCGAGCGCGTTTCATGCTATATAATTAACAGAACGGGAATTAACGTGATCATGGTATCAGCCTGTGACCACGGCCGGTGTAACCTGGTCGAAACGTGAGGCAATTAAATGTATTGAGTAACTACACCTTGATGATCGCGTTAATTCCCATTCTCTTAATTATATATGATTTAGCTAATATTTTGGTTATCATTTAGCCAAAAGCAAGAGCAAGCTTAGTAGCAAATTGCTAGTAGGTAAGATTCCTATAGTTATAAACTTGTTTGCAATCTCAATTTTTTTTTAAACGAACAGACCGCTCTCCCTAACCTACAGATAAGGAAATACTCATTACCACAGGATTGATTTATCCTCAGCTGACAGGATATTCGGGTAGGAACGAACCCTTGTAATACATGACGTTTGAGATCCATTCGATAGGTATAGCTCCTTGTTCCTTAACGTTGGAGGAAAATTATATTTGATGTGTACATACTATACTTGTGTTTGATTAGGAGTAAAAATTGATAAGGAGGAAATTACTATCGAATGAATGAATACCGAAACGAATTTATTTCATAGATTCTAGCTTCAGCTAATATGAAAACATATTAAGTCATTATAAAAACGTTTAAAACTTATCTCAGGAACTCCGGAATCTCAGACGATAACAAAAGATCTCACGAAGAATTCTTGAAGCTGATTAAAATGTAAGTGACGACGCTTTATTTATGCCCGAAAATCTTTTAAGGCCCACAGAGTATAAACATGACAAAAAAATAGGTTCAGTCGAAACATGAAACTAATTAATTTTGCAACGCGATCCTTTCCGGCCGTTCTATCTGCGATGTGGCCGTGAATAAGCTTATACTTAATTATATTCTTACTACACATAAATTCAAAGGTTTAATAAAAGGATTATAAGTAACTTAGGTCTTAACGCGATCATGGTATAGGTACCTACTTACATACATATGATTGCCATGATTGCCAGAACCATGATCGCGTTAATCCCCGTTATCTTTGTTATATACCATGGAACGCGACTGTTTAAAAGTTAAGTTTTAGGCTACTCAGTCTAGAAATCAGTATGAGAATCAATCTCAAGAAAATATTCTCATTATGAAATTAAATTTTTAAGCATTTTTCATGCTTAATATTCAAATCGATTTAAATAGAAAAAAAATAATTGGTTCTGTCCTGAATGGAACTGTCGCCTCAAAGACAGATATAGAAGGAGACATTTGAATTGGTTAGAGCGAGGTCTGGAAGCTTAGTGGTCAAAGCATTGCACCTGTAAGGCAAAGATCGCGGGTTCGATCCCCGCCTAGGCCAATTCAATTTTATCTATTTAAATCGCAATCATTCTCATCATAGAGGTACGCATTTTCTTCATTTCATCCCGGGCCAAGGTCAACTCGGTACTCAGGGTCCGCCCTCAATCTCAACAAGCAAGGTTAAAAGGACTCCTAGCTAAGTTGTAACCGGATAAGTTTTCATTGCAAGTCTAAGCAATACTAGAAAGGCAAATCTTAACATAGGTGATAATTCTTAACATAACGAGATCCATCCGTTTCCCGGAGAGTACGTTACGCCATCTTTTCCGACTACCATACGGATAAACTAGCAAAACAAAGATTATTATGATTCTCAACAGTGCCTGTAATCCTAGTCGTATATAACAATGATTGCGAATAAAATTGGTAATAATCGTGAAATCCGACGTCTAACCTCGGTGCTCTAATCTTAATTAATGGAGGGTGTATCGATGAAATCAAACTGCGTATGGCCATTACGAGGCACTATACAAACTGTGAAAAGTGTAAGGATTGCTAGAATATTACCGAGATTTTCCGTCTGTAGGTATCTGTATTGCTTTACGCAACTGCTCTGAAACTGATTGAATTCTGAAGTATGCCTATGCGTTTTCACAAACATCAGTGTTATCTGGTTTGTACAAGGCTCAAATCTGAATAATCCGACTGAATGAAAAGCAAATGCAGCCTATTTTGCGCCAGGGTATTTGACATTTATGAAATTCTATAATAGCAACGGATGTTATTTGAAGCTCTTTTAACTTTCACAGTTTATTAAAATTAAATAAGGCGGTCGATTATTGCATTTAGCACTTCATGTGTACGAAAGAAATCCTTCTATTACTCAACGTTTCAATTGTCAAAATGGAATTGAACTGTGAAACTCGACTCGATCAAAGAAAGGCACTTATTTATTGGTGGTACTAAAATAAATAAGTACCTTTGATCGAGTTGATTTATTGGAAGTACTGAAATGAATAAATACCTTTGCTGGAGTCGAGCCAATTCATGGGACTTAGCTCGATCAAAGATTACTTATTGCAAGTACTGAAGTAAATAAATAGCTGTGATAAAGGTCGAGTTTCATTGTTAATCGAAATCTTGTGAAATAGAATGTTATACCTCTACTAACAATCACGATTAAGTCTGGTCGGATGTTTTTAAAATGGCATACAGAATAGATCTAGAATTTGAATTAAGAAGATAACGTAAATATAGATTTCCAGTCATAAATTCATGGAAAAACTGTGCTCATCCTTTGCGTAAACTAATATTGAATATCACGTGAAACATCGATCAGTCGCTTTGTTAAATCTAAATAGATTTAAGAGTAAATACTCTTCAGTATTCCCATGGGCCCCATTACCCCAGACGGCTTAAAACAAATCGCCTACTATATGTACTTATTGTATTTATTCTTAATTGTTTCATTCTTTATTCACTATCTCGTTTTTATTTAATAATTTGCTGCTTTATTGCACGCAAAGAATCAGTATTGCCATTGCCATTAAACGTGGCAATGGCTATAGGTACAATATTTGGTTAATTACATACGTGTAATTACTACATATCGACGGTAAAAAGGAAAAATACTTTAAGCGACATTTTTTGAATTTTACAGGAGAGCCAATCAAAGTTAAATTTTTTCGAAAAAAATTCATAAAAAAGTCTAATTCGAAGTTAGAAAAACCAGCGAAAAAACAGTTTCTTAATTTTTTAGGTACTTTTTTCCATTAAACTTACAAAAAATCTCTAAGCAATATAAGAGGAGTTATGTGTCGCTTCAGTTTTTTTCATTAAATACTGCGCAAGGAAAAACGCATTAACCACAACACCAATGTCTTGACAAATGCGAGGAAAAACACATTAAGTGACAAGCAATGGGTGATCTAGCTTGGAGGAAAAACAACTGAAGCGCCATGCAGCCTGAAACACAAGGATGTGGAAAAACAAGTTTTCCAACAAAACCATAAAATATTAAGTAAAGGAAAAACCCAATAACCACTAGTAAATTATCATTAAATTTTGAATTTTTAACTGCAATCCTTCCTACGCTACCGATAGATACCAAAATAAAACCAAGAATTTAAGGATAAAATAAATAAACTATAATCTTTATTGTTTTAAAAGCTTACTGATTTACAGTATTGCGCAAATAATACCCATTCCAGGGACAAAATACAAAATTTCTTTTTAGAAAATAGTTAAAAAGAGGAAAAATCATCTAAAATATTGTAAAGCAATTAGTACTATATTTATACCCAGTTTTAACTCGCTGCGAAATGTTGAGCCAGACTGATGTGACTGTGAACAAACACTTCGCAGCGGGGAATACCTACTAGTCATCATCATCATCATCATCATCGATATTAAGATGTTATCCTGATTGCATCCGTCACCATCCCGGCCTCGGAGCTCAGGGTCCGCCTTCCGGCTCTTCCTCCTCCACTTCGCACGATCTTGGGCGTTCATGGTATTGAGACCATTTGCACGCATGTCACCCTGCACGACGTCAAGCCAGGACTTTTTGGGCCTACCCCTTCTACCTGGACCCGGCGAGGGCGCCATTGTCAGGCATTTGTTAGCTACGTAGCCTGGCTGTTGCCGTAAGACGTGGCCACACCAGCGAAGGCGACCCTCTTGCATTTTATCTACTATGTCACGGACATGAAGGCTGCCGTGGATGCGAGAGCTTCTCACGCGATCTTTACGTGTGACTCCGCATACCCCCGCAGTATTTTAATCTCCGTGACACGTAGCCCCTGCTTGTGTCGCTCTAGCACGCCTCACGGCCGTGTAAAAGGACAGGCCTAATGATAGTCTCATAGACCTGTCCCTTCAACCTGGTTGGCATTTGTAGATGGCATGTGACGCCAGTCATTTCCCGCCACTTGGCCCACACGGCGGCAATACGTGCCTTGACGTCATGGTTGATGTCAGCGGTCACGTGGAGTTCAGATCCCAGGTACTTAACCTGGTCCGTGCGCTCGACCAAGTCATCTATGCGGATGGGTGTGGGATTTGTTGAGATTAAAATACCAAGTTTTCTGTCTTCGCCACATTTAACTTCAGACCGCCGTTCTCAAGCACCTTCCTTCCACACTTTCACGCGTCGCTCCAATCTGTTCCTGTCTGTGTCCATCAAAGCAATGTCATCAGTCTCTGATGCTGTCCGACAAAACGTCTAACACCAAGCTGAACAGGTAAGGACTGAGTACGGATCCTTAGTATACCCCGACGGTGATGGGGAAGGTTTTAGTTTCGCCAACAGCGGACCGAACCACAGAACCGGAATCGTGATACATGCCTCGGATGGTGTCAATGTAGGCCTCCGGGATTCCCTTGGACCGCAATGCCTAGCAGATCACCGCACGAGGAATATAGTCGAAGGCCTTCTGCATGTCTAGGAATAGGCAGTGCAGGGGCGTGTTCTTCGCCCTATATTTCCCCGCGACAATCCTTAGGGCGAAAACCGGGTCCAAGGTCCCAAGCCCGGGACGAAACCCATAGTGACACTCCGAGTGTGCATTCTCCTGTCGGATACGGGTGTCGATTATCCGTTTCTTCCGTCCGTAGCTTCATGGTGTGGGACATTATCTTAATACCACGGTAGCTGCCACACTCTTGCACCGATCCCTTGCCCGTGAAGACTGGCGTTATGATACTCAGCTGCCACTGGTGCGGGATCTTACCGCTGGGGAAAACGCGGTTATAAAGATTAGTCAGGATGCCCACACCACGGGCACTCATTGCCTTCCAAGTTTCGATGGGGACATTGTCGGGTCCGACATTCCGGTCCTTCATGCGTCGAATGGCAGTCTGGACTTCTGCAGGCGTTATCCGTGGCATTAGTCCTTGATTTGGAGGGAGATCTGATAACTGTACCACTTTATGCTGCTTATTCAGCAGCTCATGGAAGTATGAGCGCCATCTCTCCTTCACCGGACTTCCTCGTATAACAAATAGCCCCCATGGTCTTTAATGCAGTGGACGTTGGATATAGACTGCGCTGCTTTAGGCCTGGAATGAGCCAACTTATAGATAAGCTTTTGCCCCTCAGACGATTCCAACTTGTGGTACAGCGGTTGCAAGTGGTCTCGTTTGGCCCTGGCTACACCTCTCTTAGTGGCGCGTTTAGTATCTTTGTACGCGTCGTGGTCTTCAGGAGATTTAGACGCATGCC
This sequence comes from Eilema caniola, assembly GCA_949126895.1. Lineage (NCBI taxonomy): Eukaryota > Metazoa > Arthropoda > Insecta > Lepidoptera > Erebidae > Eilema > Eilema caniola. Next base: position 5,328,838 of record OX421476.1, read on the forward strand.
ACTTTTTAAAGAGGGCTTTCTTCGCCCTGATCTCCCTCTGGACTGTGTCGTTCCACCACCAAGTGTCCTTGTTACACTTGCGTCTACCCTTAGACATGCCGAGCACGGCCGTTCCTGCCTCAAGAATAGCTGCCTGCAACTTGTGCCAGCAATCTTGTACTGATTAGGCTTCAGCATCGGCGCACTTGTCAACGAAAACGGAGACGAAACCCTGGGACTTGGCTTCATCAAGCAGCCACCACTTGATTCTGCGATGGCCCCGCTCAACACGCTTGCCTTTGAGTTTCACACAGAGGTCCATGCCAAGAAGATGATTTTGCGTAGTGAGACTCTCCCCGGGTATGGCCTTGCAGTTTGCTACCTTGCTGAAGCTGTGCCTCCTAGTGAGTAGGAAATCGATCTGGGTAGCATGCTCCCCGTGCTTGCAGGTGATAAGGTGTTCGGATTTCCTTTGGAAATACGTGTTCACGATTGCAAGGTCGGTAGCTGCACACGTTCTGAGAATGTGCTCACCCTCTGGGTTACAGCTACGGTAACCAAAACCACCGTGGCCACGCTCAAACTCCTTACACCTATCACCCACATGACCGTTTAGGTCACCACCCAGAACAATTCCCTGCGACAGCGGAATGCCACTAAGCACTACCCCTGCGTATGTGCCGCAACGACAGTTCACCGGTGAATGAAGCGCCACGTCACGTGTCACTTCCTTACATAGGTTACGCAACTTCCACACAAGAGACAAAAATACATTGCATGTAGCGACATGAATGATTTTGAATAGTTAACTTAAGTACACAATTTTGAAAACAATGTTTACTTTAAGCGACAATCGTCTTTATTTAGATAGTCGACGAAATTAAATGAACCGACGTTATGGGAATAAAAGACGATGTCAGTTAATTTAAAAGTTTCTGTAAAAAAATTGATGGTGTTACTTTAACCGTCACTGTCGATTCTTTCTGCAATTGCAAAAAATACTGAAATCCATAATATGTCACAATGATCGTGAAGGCAAAACACATTAAGTCCATCTTACAGATACAATGAAAGCAAGGAAAAACGAGTGTAGCGACTCGGCACTAGTAATACAAGAGTGAGCCAAAACACCTATAGTGCTTTATACCGCATTTTCTATGACGGAGAAAAACGATTTAAGTGACTTAGGATATCCGAAACAGAAAAAGAAAAACACATCAAATAACAATCTTACTATGGAGTCGGTACTTTAAGCGGTAATTTGACGAAATTCACTACAATTTTGTGTCACTTCATTTAGCGTCTGGAAAAAATATGCCTAAAAGTGGCATTACTTGAAGCGACACCAAAGTGGTCAGATCGCTACGAAACCAAGACCAATCGACGCGGAAAAATTCGCTGATTCCAAATATGTATATAACTCATTTTCGACAAAAGTGTCGCTTAAAGTGTTTTTCCTTTTTACCGTCGATATCATTAAACTATTAAAGAACTTACTCTTATTTGCTTGTACACGTATGTTGTAATTTAAATATCTACGCTGTACAAAGGCAATGATCTAAAATATAATTGTATAAACTTATTTTTGTGCCCATAATTATAATAAAATCATAACTATAGGTACAAATCAAAATGACACGTGTATGTAGATAAAACGAATTTGGTCTCGTTAATACTTATTTTCTTACAAACAAAGCTTATAGTGAAAAGTGAGTTCTTGGAAAGCTCTTGTATCATTATAAGATCAAATTAGTATAACGAAATCAATTACGAACTGACAGCAACCAAAAAATTTAAGGTTATTTATTAGTATGGGCAGAATGTCTACGTGATGTTACTTACGAAAATCGAAGTGAAAGCTGCCACGAAACCACAGATTAAACAGACTTTAAGTAAAAACCAATTAATACCTCTTTGGTTCTATTTTAAAAAACAAAGAACACTTGAAACGTATTTGTTTTTGGAAGAATTGAGAGCTACACACTTGACATGATGACATGCGCGGTTGTGTCCCACGCATGCGCAGAAAAGGGTGAGGTAAGTACAACGGGGCAATTATTTCAGCGAAATTTCCGCCTCACTATCCTGTATCGGAAATTTTAGGGGCTTGCCCTGTCGCGGTCGCGTCAAAGGCGAAGTTTTGACAGGTAATCGTGACTAGCGTTTCTGCCACAAAATAATACGGTTTGATTAATAGAATGATGTCAATTCGCTTGTTTAGGAAAAGTAATTGTCAAAAACGTTTTTATTTCGGCTACAAAATGTAGAATATATACTTACTTATTATCAAGTTTATAAGACAGGTCGCTAATTAATCTTAATAGGTGTACGTAATTTCTGCAGGATGATGTCAGCTTTTAAAATAAATTAATCCCTTAAAATATTATATACATATAGCATAGCATAGCACTTAAAAGTAACCCCTAAAATTAGCGGGATATAAGAGTCAATTTTGTTAATCAGAGAAGTGGTACAAGGATCTAGTGAGTTCCATTGTCATTTTAACAAGTTTCTCAAGTCAGTTCACTGTCCATAATAAACTTCTTCGATAATAAAGCATGAAATGATAGCCTTATCTTGTGAGTTTTGACTATAATAAAATAAGCTCTTGGACCTAGTAATTTCAAATATAGTGGACTTGTGTAGGTAAATAGTTTTTTTATGTGTATATGCTTGTACTTTCATGAAAATTATAGACAGAGTTTGGACCCGATAAGTGACGCTACAATTGAGTTAACTATATAATTTTCTTGTACACGAAATTTTCACATGCAAAGTCTAAAGTGCTGAACTAGTGTACAATAAAATCCAACAAACAATGTTTAAATAAAAACAAAAATCACGACAAAGCGAATCGATACTACTTTCGCTACAAATTCGACGCTAGCGAACATGAAATACGCGCTGGATAGGCCCATGACATTTAACACCGACGTTCTATTGTACAAGTTGTCGCAGCCTCGTTCGCTACGGAAATGGAGACAAACTATTTTCCTGTCTCTGATATTGCGATATGAATATTATCTACTTTGAGTGCTGAGATATATAGTGAAGTGTTTTGATAGCGGTGAAGGGTTGCTTTTTGTGAAAACATTTGAGACTTATTATAACTTATGTTCACAATTTTTTGCATTATTTTTTATAGATTTACTTAGTTGGCACTTGTAATTTTTAGAGAATATAATTTGTTCACCGCTTCATCTTTATCACAACGATAGATTTAAAGATCCAAGGCATGCACTTCGACTTCCTCGGGGCCCAATACAACCTCACTCTCCGGTACACCTGCGGATTAATGAAGGAAGTTGTGGCACTTCTGGCGTACGCTTCACTTTTGGGGTTTGAGGAGTCAATAAGGAGAACATTAGTAGACTCTATCCTGGGCTCTACTTTAACTGATACCGGGACAAGCTAAATTAAAAAAAGGTGAAATGGCCCACTCTAAAAGGCACCAGCGTCTCCTGCCAGCAGTGCCTAAGAAAGAACCTAAGTATCTCTGGAACAAGACCTCTGTCTTACTATTTCTATCAAAAGTATACTTAATAATACAAGTACAGAGTATAATATTATATTTGTATGCTCAAATTGCGCCATATAAAATCTCGCTATCACTGTACGCAGGCCGCCAGGGCTACATATTTAATGTTTTAATAAATCAGAATACGAAGTAGTTACTTGAATAAGCTCCTCTTTCATATTCTGAATTCTTAGTAATGTAAAAGTGCTACCGTCATGAGACGAGACACAAGTAGGATTAATTCTTAGGCGAAGAGCTACAAGTGATCTAAGCCTTTCTTGAGGCACGGTTTTTGAGCAGGCAAGGTATAATAGGTAATGTTAATAATTGATTAAAATTAAAAACCTCTGCTCAGTATATTCGGCAAATTCTGCATTGGACCGAAACTGATCTTAAAAGTTGAGACAATAGATAGATAGATATATAGATAACTCTTTATTGCACACCAATATTAGATAGAATAATTAATAGAATTATTAACTAAATACAGAGAGACAGTGGCATGATTGAAAAACGTTAAAATTAGATTATTTTAGTGAAAATTTTCACTGATTTTCAATTATGACATTGTTTACACTGGAGATTGATGGCACTTGGTGGAATCTACTACACATATTGAATAATAATGACACGTGTACTTTTCCACAGTTTATTTTTATTTTTAACCTGACCGGTTTTACCTCATGGCATTATCAAAGGTTTACGTAACAATGTTGTGTAACAATGTTACGTAAACCGGTTTCAACGCTCGGTATTATCAAAATTTTACGTAACAATGTTGTTTAACAATGTTACGTAAACCTCTAATAATGCCGTGAGGTAAAACTGGTCAGGTTAAAAATAAAAATAAAGTGTGGAAAAGTACAAGTATCATTATTATTCAATTATGACATGATTGAATCAAGCCGATTTAGCTTTTATTTAAAATATAAACATTTCTGTTAACCTTTTTTTACATATCACAAACCCTTATACAATAAATCTAATAAATAAATAACAAACTATCTGTGTATTAACGTACTCTAGTTACAGAAAAAACGAACAGTTAAACTTTTGAAAACAAACATCGGTATACTTACCGTGAGCAAAACAAACTCGGTCGGAGAATGAGGAAACAGCAAGCCGATGACAATCCCCTGATCACAACAAAATAAAAAGAACATCATGAGTTTATGAGTATTAAGATATTTATTTTCCTATTATACACACCGCTTGGTTCCTAGCAGAGTAGAATTTGGGCCATTCAATTCTTTGTATGGGGTACAAGGCGACAAAGGGATAGGGCTGATTAACTTTAACATCAAACAGATATATACAGCCCAGACTCAGCCTCAGATGCATGGCTCGAGTCAACAATAGTGCCCGGGATACGGCAATAGGCTCACCCCCTATTACGTGGGACCGAATACAGATTGGTGAAATGTGGGTGTTAATTAACCTCTGCCTAACCCTCCGTGGATAAAGGCGTGATTATATGTATGTATGTATATATGTATTATACACTGAATCGTATTTTCGTTATTACTATCTTGGTATAGACATATTATGAGAAGAGAGGAAAGTAATGTTGTAAGGAAGGTTCAAAGTATGAATGTAGAGGGCTCTAGGAGCAGAAGTAAGCCCAAGAAAAGATGGATGGATAGCTGAAAGATGATATGGCAAAGAAGGGAGTAACTGAGGAAATGACATCTGTAAATTTATGGAGGAGAATGACATGTTGCGCCGACCCCAGATAATTGGTACCAGGGCAAGTAGATGATGACACTGAATAATATTTTACAGAAAATTGTATAATCAAATGTATTCTTTTTCCTATAAGATTCTGTTTGTGACATTTATTACATCGTAAATTGTAATAATGCTTACTTTGCACAAATGAAATGCAAATTTAATCCAATTTGTTCCGGAATGCTTACATCGTTTACTCAGTAGTACTGATGCATGTATTTAATTATATGTATTTGCCCTTTTAGACAAGTGGCAATACGTATGTAGAATAGCCAATGTAGAAATTTACGTCCTCTGTTGTGTAGCGATAGAACGTTCGACTGCTGTTCAATTCCCGCTTAGTGCAAATATTTGTATGCATGAATAGGTATATTTGTTTTGGTCTGGGTGTTTCTATGTAAACTATGTTTAATTTACAAAAAAAAAGATTAGAAGTGTTTATCCGCATTCTAGATTCCATAACACAAGCTAGTTAAGCTATGCTCACCATAGGGCTAGATAGCGTCGTGTAGAATGTTGTAGAGTATTTATTTATTAATATTATTTAGTTTATGGCAGTTCCTGTCGGCTTGCTATTTAAAGGGAAGCCGTAATAGAGATGTCTTACATTTATACAGAAGGGTTTCCACCGTCTTCCATATTAAAAAAAATCTCCGTTCGCCACCGATGTATGGGATCGACATATGTTGACAACTTTCGTGAGCGTCAAAATATGTGTCAATCCCCTACGTTCATCATTGTGTTCTACAATGTGCCGGTCTACGAATTACTGTGCCTATATAGCTATTAAAACTGTTAAACTCAATCTTTCATTATGTGTTCTCATAATAAGAGAGCAATTTTATGTAAGAAATTAATGGTGTAATATTTTTTTTTAATAAAAGAATATTAGCAACCAAAATTTTCGAAATTACTAATATTCCCTCTAACCCCTCCAACTAAGCTAAATTGCTTGTGCTAGGAGTGGGTTCACGTCGGTAGTGTAATGTCCAGGATTCGAACCCGGGACCTCTCGATCGTAAGGCCGACCCCTTAACCACTAAGCTACCGACGCTTTATATTAATATTAATCCTATTAAATCTTAATATTAATATTAATCCTATTAATATTAATCCTATTAAAATATTGATCCTGCCTACCCCGTAATGTAGCAGATGAGGTGATGTGTCTACTTATTTATTTTCATAAAAAGGTATCTAAGTAAGTTTAAATTTGGCGCTGTGTAGAATGTCGTCAAATATTTATTTATTTATATTTATGTGTATGTATCGATACTAATATTATAAAAGCGAAAGTAACTCTGTCTGTCTGTCTGTATGTTACGTTTTCACGCCCAAACCACTGAACCGATTTTGATGAAATTTGGTATAGTGGTAGATTAGACCTTGAGAAAGGACATAGGCTATGTTTGGTCGCGATAACCGACATCCACGCGGGCGGAGCCGCGGGCAACAACTAGTAAGATAATAACCAAATGTAAGATTATTCAAATTACATGCAAAGCTTTTGAAATTCTAAATATCATAACAGTAACTTTGTACTATAAACTATACAATTGCAAAATCTCAGTCCTGAGTCCTTGAAACATCTGACGTAGAAACCGGCTTATCTTGGCTATTATTTGGCATATAAGACGCAACTGTATTCGTGTTCAAAAGGGTATAAAATAAAATACAAAAGATAACAGTGGTAGACCATTTTATGTCGTAACGAAAATCTTAAAACGAGCTCTTGAAAACTTATTCAAAAGGGAGTTAAAAAACCGTTTTTGGAAAGAGAAGCAGCCATTTGGCATTTAAAAGTTAATGAGAAAAATTTGCATACTAAGTTCAGAATTTGCATGGCTTATGTGGAATTTCCTTTATTGTAGTCGAGCCCTGTAGAACATACTGGCTGAATTAGTCGATTTAGGTTCATGTTCGTATTTTAAATGTATTAAGTATCTATGGTATTATTTTCAGCTTGCTTCTATTTGTTGAACCGAGATTTTAAATTTGAAAGTAGTAACATCAATATTTTAAAATTTATAACTGTGTTGAACTGCTCTTTTTGATAATGGCATCTTTTAACCTCTACCCATTGGGACCGGTTTAACAAGTGTCGAGTTGAAATGATTGTTGATGATGATGATGATGAATGCTGTCACAGTAGTGGAATCTTAATAGAGGCTTTTGAGGAGTCGTCAAGGCTTCATAATTAACGATAATATAGCAGTTTCTTATTCCAGTGTGCTAGACAACGCAGACGTTAAGTTTGTCCAAAAATTCTACCATTTCTATACACTTAAACTCTAATTTACGCCTATTTAATAAAATAAAGTAATACTGCGATGCTTCTTTTTGTATGTTGGTGCCAAAACTCTTCATGACCATTTTTTTTTAATTATCTGTTCAAAGGCTCATATCCTGACCTATACTCGTTCCACTATACCATCGACCCAGTATGTCAGTAATATGTTTATTATATATATGTAATAGAACAATATAATCTCTATAAATTATTATGTCGGAGCTTTTAGGGCTCACCCTCGTCTGTCACGTTATGATTAGTAATGTCCGACCACACAGGGATAGATAACAATACTAAAGGTATAAAATTGTGTCAGAATGTCGGGCTATTAGGATCTTATGGGACTAGAAATTAAACGAAAAGTCATGTACTTAATCATATATGTGTGTATTCCATAAACTTTAACTTTGAATCAAACACATTATCTTGTCATCCCAACACCGCTAAACCTAATATTATACTTTTAGCTACAAGTAAACAGCATCCCCAACTACTTACATGAGTATTTACTGTATAATTCCAAAAATACTTTTAAGTACCACACAACTTGTTCATCGAATCAACTAGTGTCCGCCATATTGGTGTTGCCGCCATGTAAAAGCACAAAAATACAAAATCAATATACCATCAATGATTGAAAATATGGAATATAATAATATTTATGTAGGTTACTATGTTAGCATAAAAGTGTGAAGCTGACAATTGTCTAATATACATTAGCTACATGATTTTCCTCCAATTTTGGGCCTGATAAATTAAAATTACGTTCTTAAAACGTGTGATTTCTAAACTTACGAAAACTAGTACGAATCAAACAATACCAAAAACACATTTTGAAGGCATTCTTGTTTGTTTGTTCATGATAGACGCAAAACTACTAAACGGATTTTATGCAAATTATGACATAAAAAATTGATCGAGTATAATTATTGTGTAAGTAATAAAATAATACCAAATGAATTGATGGAATTCGTTAAAAATTGGTTTTATATTTCAATGAGTGATATTCGCGTATAAACATTTGACTTTCCGTTTGTTTTTTATTGTAGTAAGGTTATTTATAAAAGTATGTAAAGGTTATGGTTATATTTTTAACATAACTGCGATGGCAGACTAGCACACGGCCCGACTTCAGGAAAGTGGTTACCGTTGTCTATGGACGTGTGCAACACCAGACGAGTCACACTCGTAAACACAGAGAGTTTCTGTGCCGTAAGTGTAGAAAAAGTCTTGGTCAGACTTGAAATCTACTGAATACTGTATAATAATATTTCATTAAAATTGGTTGAGTGAAACTACATGTAGGTACAACAAACTATACATGTAGGTGATTATGAAATAAGCCGATTATTCCCTACATTGTACATTTGCGTCACGAAAATTTAATCCGGCGATCAATCATTTATTTCCACAGTGTCATCATCATAAATCTTTGTCATTCTACTTGTTTTGAGTATTGTTTGAATTTTCCTTTCTATTGTTGTATTTTGACATAAAAGATATGGGCCGAGGTTCTGACTTATTATGTCTAGGCTTTTGGCAGGAAAGAAAATTAGATGAGGCGCTTTTTAGGGTTATTTTAGGATCACTTCGTGGTCTGTCTGTCAAGATCTATTTTTCGGGAATATGAGACAAATCAAGCTGAAATTTATACCAAATACTCTGCAACCCCAACAGTGCAAAATACCAAACTTTTAGGTTCATACAATAATACAAAATACATAATTTCATCCCATAATTGAGTTTTATCCGGAACCATCAATGCGCGAGTCCGACTCGCATTTGACCGGTTTTATATACTAGAACTAGCTGTTGCCCGCGGCTCCAACCACGTGGATCTTTGATGTCCCTCCCGCTGCTGACCTTCCTCGACAGTGTGATGATATATATAGCCTATAATACACACAAATAATTTGGCTTTCTATAGGTAAAAAGAATTTCAAAGTCGGTTCAATAGGTCCAGAGATTACCCCCTACAACATCAAAACTCACTATCTTTACCTCTTCACAACAATAGTACCAATTTTAGCTTTTATATTTTTGGCTTAACACTTCGAAATCAAGTGTGAGAATTCAGCCGACGGATGTATGGATTTGGACATATAACACTGTCGTTATCGCATGTCATAAACGTCAAATACCATACATTCGTCATTCTATTCTACCAAACGCCGGCTAGTGAAATGCCACTTGTCTAGAGAGGCGGAACGGTTTGCTTAGGTTTTGCAGCCCGTTCTCTCTCTGAACTTTTTTCCAACTTGTTAGAGACAGCTTAAAGTCTAACTTTGAAAATGGCTCAACTTCTATATTTTTCGTGAAGCGACTATCATTTGTCTGCTAGAATAGCCCATTAACTATATTGAAGTCCTGTAAGTCAGTTTATCGGCTATTTTAAGGCTCCAGCTACCCGTAACGAATGCCACATTTATGTTGTTATGTCATTCAGAATCAACAGGGTTAACTTTTTCTCCGAGACACCCAGGTGTTAACCTCACCTGGTTAAGAATGGTCACCCATTTTTAAGGTTCCGTAGCCAAATGGCAGAAAACGAAACGTTTATGGATTCGTCATGTCTGTCTGTCTGTCTATCCGTCCGTATGTCACAGCCGCTTTTTTTAGAAACTATAAGAACTATGCTGTTCAAACTTGGGGAGTAGATGTATTCTGAGAACCGCATTTAGATTTTCACACAAAAAAATGAAAAATGTGTGGGGCTATCTATGGATAAGTCTTCAAAAATGATATTAAGGTTTCTAATATTTTTTTTTAACTGAAACTTGCGCGAGAGACACTTCCAAAGAGATAAAATGTGTCCCGCCGCTCCCGTGTGAAGCTGCAGGAGGTGGGGCCCTCCTGCAGCTTCTAAAATAAGAGAATGATAAAACTAAAAAATATATATGATGTACATTACCATGTAAACTTCCACCAAAAATTGGTTTGAACAAGATCTAGTAACTAGTTTTTTCAGTCATTAATCTTAAACCATTCACTATTAATAAAACATCGATCAAAGTTACAACGAACTACAAGAACTTTTATATTATGTTACTTCTATTAACCTTTCATCGGCGAGTCCGACACGGACTTGGCCGCTTTATTGTAAAATAAAATAGATCAATGTACGGGATCGACAAATATTTTGACGCCCATGACAGTTGTAAACGTCTCATTATCAATCAAACATATTGATCATTCTATTCAATTCTATTTGACCGACTCGGACACCATGGCCTGTCGTGCTGCAGGAGCGCTGGGCGAATTCCACGGCACGCCAGCCTCAACGACATAATCCGCCGTGCTCTTGTCACCGCTGGTGTGCCTGCTGTGCTTGAACCAAACGGTTTGGCGCGCGACGATGGCAAGAGACCGGATGGTATGTCATTAATGCCTTGGAAAATGGGTAGGACTCTGGTGTGGGACGCAACATGCGTTGACACCATTGCCCCTACCCATATACCTGGCACGGCTGGTTGTGCCGGTGCTGCTGCAGCTTCTGCAGAGGCTCTTAAGCGGCGCAAATACTCCAATCTCATTGGAGATTATGAATTTGTGCCGTTTGGAGTCGAAACGTTTGGGCCTTGGGGTCCGAGCGCCCGCAATCTCTTCAGGGAGATTGCGAAGCGTATGGTCGACGCTTCTCGTGACCAGAAGGCTGGCCTCTTTTTAGGTCAGAGATTAAGCATTGCCATACAACGTGGCAATGCTGCCAGTCTTCTGGGAACGCTACCACAAGAGGCATGCGATGCGGATGAATTCCACGACGCATTTTAACTTTTAGTTTTAGTTTTTATTTTTTATTTAGTATTATGTATATATAGTAACTTTATTAATTTAATTTAATTTGTATATAATAGGTTTGATTTTGTTAACTATAAAAACTTATATTACAATAAAAAAAAAATTCCACAAACATATTGCCACTTTACAAGAGCGGCTAGCTAGTATTGATAAATCTAGCAATATTATGATAACCCACATTACATTTTTTCTTATTATGATCTAATCAATCGTAATATACCTTTACCTAGATATAAACAGATACACTTAACCGGCTATCATTCGTCACGTACACCGTTGATCACGTGATCGATCACTCCAAATAAAATTAATTACGCCCACCTAGCGATCTGATGTATTAACGTCCTTTGTTTACTGGAATTGAGGACATCGCATGAGCAGAGATACAGCTGAAAATAGAATAATTAATTACTGTTTCTAACGCTGGTAAGTAAGTACTATAATTGTCAGTAATGTTATTAAAATAATATTATCTTGTATTGTATTGTAGTCATACGAACTTCTATGGTAGTCGTCACGGGTAGTTGGAGTCTAAAAAGTCCAACAACTGTTGTAACTGCAATTAGCGTTGACATAGTCTTGTTGATTGCATGTCAAAAGTCCAACAACTGTTCTAACTGCAATTAGTGTTGTCAGGCGTCCGGATAAAACTCGACAGAGTCTTGTTGATTACATGTCCGGTGAAAATAAACGTTGTATGGTTCGTCCGGCTTTTGTTAAGCTTTTTACATTTCGCAAACGACAGCACAACGCATATATATTATAAGACTTACTTGATCAATTTACTTACATGAGAACTTAAGAAGAATTTTAAGAATTTGATAAATGCTTATGAAGAATTTAATAAGAACTGAATATATTGAGTAATAATAATTAAAAGAGCTTGATTTTGTCGCACCTAATAAACCTGAGACACAAAATACTTAATAATTTAAAGTATTTTTTTTTTACAAAACCTCGAAATAAATTATCCCGAATTTCATAATCCTAAAGATTAGGTACTTGGATAGTTTTGTATGGATGTGAGATGGCCAACTATTTTTGATATTTAGCCAGTATTTAAAAATTCTAATAGGATGGTTTGTTGCCAAAACAAATCTTATTTTTTTTCTCATCGCCGAAAACATCTGTATAAAATAAATGTTAAGAAATTCTAGATAACATATCTGATAATGCTTAATGAAACAAAAGGCGACACCCTCATAAATAACTATTAAGTTAAAGGAAAAAAATAGCTTAACAGAGAGTTTCAAAAGATACCCAAAAACCGATAAGTTAACTTGTACTCGAAGTTAATATCTTAAAATGTCCAAGTGTTACACTAATAGAGTGGCCTTAAGTGACACAAATTCTAGGGATTTCGCCTATGTGTAATGCTTATCGAGTCATAAATTTGTAAAAGGTAGACATTTCTGTAAAGTTATTACAAACACTTGTGACGACTTGTGACAACACAAAAAAAAATACTGCGGTGTGGGAATCTTGCCGCCAAATTCTTGGCGGGAAAAATCACAACATGACGCTAATATAAACCAATTAGGAACAGTTTACTGGCTTGATCTTTTCTCATTGGCAGAAAGCTACGAAGGAGGCGGACCCAGCAGAGGTTGGCTGCGCTTGCGAGTGAGGGACAGACGTGGAACAAGGATCTTAACCGCTAGAGATCTCGCACGTTGTAATACTCAGTGCCATGGATCACGTCACCGAGTTGTAATATCCTGGTCACGCGGGACCAAATTGTAATGTCCACTGCCATAACCACAAATTGTAACTGATTGTTGCCATGACCATTGAATCTAGATGTATAAAGCTATCCCCGTACGCCTCTCGTATTCAAACCTACAATTCCCAACCTCGCTATCGTCTAATGGCCTTTAGGACGCTTATCGTGATACGTAGTAATCCGTGATTCTATAGAAAAATGGGTTGTGAAAGATCTATTCCTTATCATATTTTATCTACAATAGAATTCATGTATATCCCAGTCCTAGTTCCCCAACCTAAAGTTCACATACTCTTATGATTGTAACTCGTATTTACTTTAACATACCTCTTAACAGATTTGTCGCTATTCCAACCTTACTCCGTAGTCAATCCACAGTTCGTCACCATATTTATCATACTAAACTCACAATATAACATACAAATTCACTTATTTACTTAGTGGAATAAGACCAGACAATCTTTTGACAACTGGCATTCATAATGGCGTTCGAAGTTTGACAATACTCTACGCCCTTCATTCAACACTTAGCACAGAGACACCTACCACATTACGCTTGTACTACACGTAAAATTAGAATCAACAAAACTAACTGTCAATCATTCAATACTTCAAATTATAATTGTTTTCGAGGATACCGACAGAGGTCGTGTTATTCAAAAAAAAATACACAAACAATTACTATCAGTGATAATTTATAGTTAAGTTCAACTCATCGTTGAAACTTCTATAAATCTTTATTATTTCTGTAATATAGTGTATTTCCCCCCCCCCCCCCCCCTCCGTGTATACGAAATGTGGCCCACTTAGTTTTAAATACTTCCTATAAATAACGATAATAAATATTATATAAGTTGGATAAATTTATTGTGATAATTTCTATTAACCTTTCCTATTCCTATGATATGTGTATACTTATTTGGGTTTTCCCCAAGGTGGGTTTCCCCCCCAAGGTGGTGGCCCCACGCAACGCCACGCACAGTAGGACTCTTCCACTATTTTTTTTATAGTCATAGTCCTTCCTATGTCTGAGTAGGTATTTAGAAGATAACCACAATATCTTCCCCCTACCACACCGAGACATCCGGTATACAAATCCCCAATTCTATTTTCAGAATAGCGTAACTCTAACGCAGGACTTCAGTCCTATTGCCGTAATTCCTTTAATATAAGGTATTAAAATAATATCACAGAATCATCGTTCTAAGCGTCACTTTAGGACAATTATATTAGTATCTATCGCAGTAACTTCTGCGCTGATTGTTAACGATAAGTTTAATTAGGTAAAGCTCATTTATTAGCACAGACCTAAAATAATTATAGTAAATACTAGAACCAATTCACTTCTGCATAATATTGTCTATATAGACACTTCAGAGAGAATATATTCTCACCGAACACATGTTCGAACTACAATAATTCAGCTCAGATATAGCTTTTGCTTCACCCTAGCGGATGACAAAGTTACTATAAAATCGCGATCGAGCGACCATGTGCATTCAATACAGTACATATAACAACTGATTATGCAACAGTGATTAAAATGTCCAAACATCATTATTTGTGTGTTTGTAGCCATGGTAATCTCATGTGTAAGATCTTGCTCGTACACAAAGAACAATAGTAAAATAACTACCTCTGTAGCTAGTCCGTTAGATACTTCCGACCCTTCAGACTTCGGTGGTCTTGCACATAATTCTGTAGCCAGAAAGGTTTCACTAGTGTGATTGTACAATATACCGTTGTGTTGTTGTTCAATAATGAACCAGCAAGGATCTATATGTAAATAGTAAACATTATATCAAAGATGGTTAGGACAGATCAATCACTGTGTATTTACCTTTAACAATATCGGAATTCTGTAATGAATACACCAGTTCACTGCCTCCATTTCACTCACAATCACTCACTTCACTATTAAATCACTCGTCGTGGTGTTGCAGCATTCGCTTGTAGTTTTATTTTCACCATAATCTTAGCGTAATTATTACACAATCCTGTCACTATAATCCCAGTAAATTCCAACAACGTAAATCGACATGAAAATTGGCTTGCAAAAATTAGCGGGAAAACTTTCATTCTTCGGTCACAAGATGGCGGTCATTTACAAATCTGTTATGTTGTAATTGAACCAATTGCCTATCTAATTTCCCAATCAGATTATCATGATTTACAATAATAACAACTTAGATCACCCCTTTACAAACGCAATTCTACCTACATAATATATATATTCATATGTTTGCTATTAGTGTGTACCTACTCACCTACCTGACTAAACTAACCATGTATCAACAAACATTCAACTACGTTAAACGTGAAATGTGTAAAGCTAATCTATCTGACTAGGGCGCAGGTAGTAAGCCTGACTTTGAACTATCACTAGTACCCCCTACGAGCAAGAGACCACGGCCGAAGCCAAGGATGTGTTCTCTCACAGGACAAGGACATAAAAGTGTGTATATATACATATATAAAGATAGACAGGACTGATCCGCTCTGGAGAGCGACAACCGCCTCCCCTCCAGTCACAAACCATCCTGGAAGCTCACCGATCCCTTTCAGGCAAAATCCGTGTGCTGAGCGCTTCAGACTATCCTCAGCATGCCTAGCTGAACAGAGGACAAGAGCTTCGTTATCACCGATAGGTATCAACTCAAGGCAATCACGTCGATTGACTTCCTAAGCGGGGGAACCTAGCTAATACCTATGGCCTCAACCGTCCCTAGCCCTACCAAAGTCCCACAAAGAATCCCTATATAAACATTTTATCTCATGTATGGCCCTGTACCGCAGACTCACAGTACAGCTGATATTCTGAATTGAACACGAGATTCAATTCTTAATCCCAGAGATAAAGGTGTCTTGTCTGGCTCATACGATAAAATGTTCATTTCGCGAATTATAAACTTCAATAAAGGCGAGCTACCTAATTCCTCTTTTCACTAATTTAAACACTATATATTTACTAATTAAACTCAATTATTCACATACAAAGTAAAAAATCTTCACGACTTTAATTGTAAAAATCTCAAAATTCCCGCCAAAGTACATTGTACAGAATACCTTTCGCGAATCGACCAACCCCGAAGCCAGCTCAAAGAAAAAGTGTCCTTGAATTCCCTCGTAGACCTTGCTTCAAGGTCTCCAACACCCCCACAGCCAATCAGAAGATTCGATTTTCCCGCCAAAAGTCACAATTCATGAATAATTGACAACAGCGCTAGGTTTTCTATGGCGCCTGCGTTATAATTATGAACTAACTTAAATCTTCCGTGAACCAATGGCTTTTTTTAAATATTTATAAGCTATTTACATACTTACACTCATTGATTCTAACTGTCAATATTTTCATAATAATATAAGATTAATTTTATGTTTAATAAACATCCATATTATACTCAATAATAGATATAGGAAATTATTCAATAATCATTTGACCTTTAAACAATAATAGCCAATCAGAGCCATTTCCTGCATTTTTCATAGCTCTGAAGCACACAGATAATAAATAGTATTTATAATCTCTCTTCAACAGTACTTTATTGCATTAAATATTATAATTATTGTTCTTTGTAAATAATTAATAAGTTTTAACTTTATCCGTTTATTCTTTTCTTTATTATTTTTCTTTATTAATTTTATTATAAACAATACACAAAACTATTATAATATTATTCTTGTGTAAATAACCATAGACTATTTTTCTTAAATTCTTTCAATCCTAGTCCCGTCTATACTGTCTATATTAACTACATTTTAAATTTATTTGTTCATAAAACATATTTACTTGCCCTTTGCAATTTAACAGAATAATTTCTTTATGAATCAATTTTTCTTTGACCACATACCATAGTGTATATTTATTCATCATTTTATTTACGTATAAAAAATTCCTTACTTAATCAACTAGATGGCGTTTTACGACATTGAATTATTTTCGTTTTATAAAAAACCAAGAGATATTCAATTTACTTGTAGAAATTCTTACTTAATCACTAGATGGCGTTTTACGACATTGAATTATATTATTTATTTATGTTTTCTTGTTTTATAAGAACCTCGAAACGGTGTTTCAGTCCGTTACAACGTCTTTGCTCGCTGGAGAAAACTGATAGAAGTTTTGACTAGCTAATGCTAGCCCTGAATTCGAATCTTAGTGTTATCCTGTAGAAATAAGTCTAACTAGTAAAAGTAAAATTAGATTAATTTGTATAAGTTAGGCGGGAGTGATAAAGTTGAAGCTGAGAATTGACGGGTAATGTATAAACCTATTGTAATTATTTCTGTGCCTCATACCTTTGTACAGCGTTACATAAATAACTGTCATTTGTAACGAAACATAAATAAACAAACTATTTGACAATGGGTGTAATATCTGATAAGGAATATGAATTATAGAAATAGCAATTTCCTATATCTCAATTATAATAATTATCATAATTATTGTTGTGCTGATAATGAAAAGATGTTGTCGAATGACAGAGACGAGAATGGTAGAAATACCATTAGAACCCATACAATTCGCCTAATTAAATGTATTGAATTATTCAGCACTTACGATTCATGAAAGATACAATAGACTATGACGAACGGTGAACAGAGTTATGACGAGATGTGTATATAATATGTATAAACTGTCTTAAATCATGTCTGTGTGAGATGAGATGTATAAATATCCAAAGATCATACTAAAATCCAGCCCAATAACGAATCTTCTTGAAATAATGTGCTTGGTAACAAATAATATGATTAATTGAGTACATAATCATATTTTTCTAGTTCTAGATAAAACCACTGTCATGTATGTCGAGTCGCTATTAAATTTCAAATCCAAAATATATGTATACATACACATGTATATATATCATTATGTTCTGAGCCAATAGCCAGACATAAAAACTTAATACAGTTCAATCATCAAATGAATAACATCTCACCGAACACACAATAAACGTGTAATTTACTGTGAATGTTTCCTTTATTATAAATAGATCTAAGTCTTGTGTAAATAATTATGCTAGAAATAAGTAATACGGCATATAAGGGTTTTTTATTTGGGCCTACGTTTTCCCTTATATACAAGCCTAGGAACTGAAGGTCCGGTTAGATGTGACACTAATCGGTCACATCTAATCTAAATAATCAACTTAGATTCGCCACTGATAATGATACAATTTGGTTATGAAATAAATAATTCTTAATTTTATATTTCTGTAATTTCAATGGTCTACAATTAAGTCCCTTCCCATTTGGTTAAGGTAAAATGGAGTTTTAGAGAATGTTAATTATTCAGCTCTTAAGGTCACGCAGAACGCGAATTACACTATAAATAAAGTACATAAGTACAATTTTCATCCACAAAACTCCATGGTACAAACCCAGGCTATTTTACGAATTTATACACGAAACTAAGATTTCTATACTTGAATTTTAAAATTTGAAAAGCCAAACTTCTATCTGATCTTAACTGAATGAAGCCATTTCTATCTAGAGAAGTCAAGTAATAGCTCAAGCTATACTCAGACACTATAACAATTAACAGTCACAGAGTCTTAAAATTTATATCAAGCATACATTGCATATCTAATTGAACTTTGAATACTTTGGTCTCAAATTGAATACAATGCACGAGAATAATGGAGAATTGAGTCTAGTAAGTATTGATTTACTATATGACAGATTTGGAGATCCTGATCTTACCGCAGAATCTGGACACTAAATTTATTTAGTCTGGTTAATAATTTACAAGACAGTGGTTATTTCAATGCTTATAGTCAAAAGATGGCACATTTTATATGAATTCAATTTTGCATTAGTGTGGAACTTTAACTCCACTAAGGGTGCAGACCAAGTGACACTCCCTTGTGCGGATCCCAATGGACATCTACACGATAGAGGATCTTCATTGTGTATCCGCCGCAATAGTTGATCTTGAGATCGACCTGAATTAAACCGCAATTCTGGGTCAGAATTGAACTGTGCAAAGGTTGTCGGCGGCTAGCTAGCAAATCTGGGCATCAAATACACACATTCCTCTCTTATCGAATCAACTCCGACCTCTATTCGGCCGAATAGAACCCTAACTGATACATATATATAATATAAAACTATACCATGGTACGGGGCAGGCAGCTATGTGCGCCATATAATTATCCATGTCCTCGGACGTGTTGATTTGACCGCTTCTCAGCGATGAAAAGGAGTTGAATTCGAGCCCCATAATTCCATGCGTGGAAGCCTTGAGCCAGGCCGTAGGAAAATCCCGTAAATGCCAGAGTGATTTGGGCAGCAAAGATGGTCTTACCATTGACTCAATTAACAGTCATATACGCGCGTCGGAAGCACTTACTCGACCTAATTTGCCTCAGCACATTACTAATTCGAGACAAACTATCCCTGAGGTTGTAACGACCTCTTTCTTCAAATAATTAGAGGTCCATTAAAAGTAAGCTGAAGTGAATATATGACTTGTTATTTTGGGAACATCCATCACTACATTGCACACACGCATAATCAGACGCGATTGAATTAAGTAAATTTGCCACAAAGACCATCATTAAACTCATAAGCACTGAAGTTATCCTGTAATGAAGTGACTGAGCTCTTATACATAGGTTCAAATATATAGACGATCACATAACTGGGCTTGAACCACCACAGAAAATGGTGCCGCAGACCAGCGATCCAACTACGTATTCGAAAAAACGATACGATTGGATTTATTAAATTTAACTTACTAAAAACACAACGTAGAACAAAAAGAACCGTGTATCGAGACGTAAAATAAGCCTTTCATTTACAGGAATCTTGACCAATTGATAAACAGGAATTATTGTGAATTATTGTGTGTATGACCTACACGAGCTATATGATTATGTGTAATTTGTGTGTAACAACACGGAAAGGACGAATAGTGTCAACTTCTGTGGCGTGGCGGTAGTGAACGCGGCTGCTACGCAGGAGGCGCGGGTTCGACCCCCGCTCGGTGCAAATATTTGTATGCATGAATATGTATATTTGCATTGGTCTGCGTGTTTCTATGTATATTAAGTATGTAAAAAAAAAAAAAAAAAAAAAAAAAAATGGTTTCTAAGTATGTTAATCCGCATTCTAGATTCCATAACGCAAGCTAGTTAAGCTATGCTTAACAAGGGTCTAGATAGCGTTCTGTGAAATGTTGTGGAATATTTATTATTTATTATTATTTATTTAATATAATACGAACTTTCAGGTCGACAAGAAAACCCAGAACGATATGACTATTAATATATTATCCCGTTTCTAATCTTATACATTTCTAATTTTGCAATTTTATTTCAAATTATAATTTCCCTACAAATTTATGACCGCTCGAACACTGTTGTAAACATAAAACGCGAAAGCGAAAGTAATAAACAAACAAAAGTCTAGGGTAGCCCTATTGTTATTGCAAGTTGTATGAGAATAGTTTAGTCGTAGAGATGTCTGAGAGACGAAGTAAGAGAGTGACAGTGACAGGGAGAGGAAAAAAAAACGAAAACGAGTGAAAGTGACGAACGAATTACGGAACCTTTAAGTAATACGACGGATTTGGAATTGTTACTACAATGTATGGATGAATTTAACAGAAAGTTAGAGTAGTTGAGTAGCTCAAACAGTAGTGACAGACAGAAGGACACGACGAGCGTATCATCGCGCGGTACAGTAGAAGAAGGTAATCTAGATGGAAACATGACGCAGTAATCCGCGAGTATTACATCCGAGAGTGTTAGTACATCATCTTCAACTACACGCAACATTTGTGATTCAACCCACGGTCGCCAAACCTATATTTGAGGGAAAACGACGGCCGAAACAAAGTGCGGACATTGCGATCCTATGTCCATACTCACATACTTTGGACGCGACTAGGAAATTTAATGATTTGTTTATAATTTAGTTGAAAGCGTGGGTGAATTAAATTCTTAGGACAATGAAGTGTTTGAGGTGTTTTCTCAATTACCTTAGACTCGTATTGCCTATAATGGTCTACGTGCATGAGTTGCTTGGGTTCGATCCTAGGCTAAAGTCTATGAAATGAGAAAAAGAAGTTACCTGTATTCTTAGGTTATTTCTTATTTGCGTTAGTCGAATTAATAATCTCTGTCATAGGTTATATCATTATTATAATATAGTACTGGGTTCGAGGCCCAGACTGTAGGTTGTATTTCACAATACTACACTAGTACTATTATTATCTATTCTGTGATAATACATTGGATGAATGGCTCTTGTAATCTCCTTAGTAGATTATTTTAAATTGAAGATTCTTTTATCTATTTATATACACTTCTGAAACATTCTTAGCGACACAGCTGAATTTAAGAATTTGCTTATTAGCAAAGTTGCTAAATATTCCTGAAACAAGACTGATAGCGGGTTCGAATCCCGAAGTTTCAAAATACGGCAGAATACTTGGGTGTTGTTACCCTATTGGCACATCAGTGATTCAACTATTTACACACTATTCACGAGGGTTCGACACCCAGATCGGAAATTAAGTTATTTGTTTCTCTGCTAGGAGATTCTGGCTTGCAACACGGAGACAGCAAAAGATAGTGTACATTTCTGCCTACCCATTCTGGTATAAACCAGCGTGAGCATATAACATATTTAAAATAAGCAAGAAACGATTGTGCAATGGATGGTAGTTAAAAGTGAATGGAGACAGTGATTACAAAAGGCTCCGAAAAAAAAGGGTCTAGGCGTTGTCTGACCATCTGGCGAGTAAAAAAAATGTCAGTACAACTATGGTAAAGGTTTATTGGATACTATTAGAACTATGATGGTTAGCTATTACCAACCTTAGTTACTAAAACTTGATTGGCGAAAAAGAAAAAAAACGTTAGATATAAATGGATTATCGAGATGGAGGTTCAATGAATTCTCTTGCAACAAATTCTCTGCTCGTGTGCTATAACATTTCAGTGACACCGGACTTCGTGTTTGCTGGTTTGACGTCAAGTCAAGGGTTATTTGGAAGATTCATCGCTTCGTGAATATGAAAATCCAGCGTTATGCAGTATCGAGATAGTGCAGCGTGTTTCAACTCGCGGCGCAATGGAGTAGCCGAGCATCGTGACCACTAGAAACCTTTCGCCAGGGGCGACTAATCGGTGGCCGGGCCACCTAATATCTGGTAAAATCACGTGAATCAGATATGACGAGGTATGTAAATTAAGTTTCATTGGATCAAGGAAGGACAAAGCTTCGTTAAATTAGGTACCTGAGTTTATAAATTAATGCTGTTTGACACCTTACTCACATGACAAAAGAATATACCAACACCTCCTACGGTGTAATTAGACGCGTGTAGGCTAACGAACTATTTCCTAAGCGAACTATACGATAAATAATGCAACACTAGACAGTTAGTGATTTGTTTCAGAAAATCATAAGTTACTCATATCACGGCATTTTCAAACTTTCCAATACGATAAGATAGTTTAAAGAATTAGTCACGCCGTCATCAACCCTTAAAATGTGGACAGAAGGTTTATTCTTACTTGCAGCGATTATATTTTAAGATGGAATTATCGTATAATTATGTGTAATGAATTCACAAGATGCTGATGATCCTAGATGATGATGATTAGTTATTAATAAGTTGTTGTGTAGTTTACAATTGTATGTGAAATTGACTACGAATTTGGTTCAAGAAGCGAGAGCACAAACCGATTGGTATTAATACAATTCAAGTTAGATAATTTGATTGTAGAAGCACCTGTATTAATCATGCGGAAATTATCTGGACTGTGATTGGCTAGAAAGAGTGAAAGGAATAGTGAATTGTGGTCAAGAACGGAAACTGAGGTTAGAACATTTAGGAGATAGGTGTAGTGTTAGACTGAATTCGGATAGCGAGATCGAACGACTAGGGGGAGAGACGAACGCTACCATTATCAACGTGAGGCTGAATCGGATCACGCTACCAAAAAAAAAAAAAAAAAAGGAGCATAACAAAACAAAAAAAAAATACGGGTTGAATGTAAGGAAAGTTGTGTAAACAACTTTACGGCTGCGTTGTGAACACAAAAGGGATGCTGTGGGAATGGTTTGAAAGGCGTGAGAATTGGTAGCTCACCGTGTGAAGATTTGGGGGAGCGTGAGAATTGAGTCAGGATTAGTATAGTAGACGATGGAAAGAATTTTATTTTAAATTATTTTAAATAGGATGAGGAGAAATATATTTTAAAACTTTGCTTAGTGAAATATCAGGAGGGAGAAGTCAAGTTTCAAAATCTATTTGGGGGAGTGTGAGATGGCCAACTATTTTTGATATTTAGCCAGTATTTAAAAATTCTAATAGGATGGTTTGTTGCCAAAACAAATCTTATTTTTTTTCTCATCGCCGAAAACATCTGTATAAAATAAATGTTAAGAAATTCTAGATAACATATCTGATAATGCTTAATGGAACAAAAGGCGACACCCTCATAAATAACTATTAAGTTAAAGGAAAAAAATAGCTTAACAGAGAGTTTCAAAAGATACCCAAAACCGATAAGTTAACTTGTACTCGAAGTTAATATCTTAAAATGTCCAAGTGTTACACTAATAGAGTGGCCTTAAGTGACACAAATTCTAGGGATTTCGCCTATGTGTAATGCTTATCGAGTCATAAATTTGTTAAAGGTAGACATTTCTGTAAAGTTATTACAAACACTTGTGACGACTTGTGACAACACAAAAAAAAATACTGCGGTGTGGGAATCTTGCCGCCAAATTCTTGGCGGGAAAAATCACAACATGACGCTAATATAAACCAATTAGGAACAGTTTACTGGCTTGATCTTTTCTCATTGGCAGAAAGCTACGAAGGAGGCGGACCCAGCAGAGGTTGGCTGCGCTTGCGAGTGAGGGACAGACGTGGAACAAGGATCTTAACCGCTAGAGATGTCGCACGTCTTTGCTCACTGGAGAAAACTGATAGAAGTTTTGACTAGCTAATGCTAGCCCTGAATTCGAATCTTAGTGTTATCCTGTAGAAATAAGTCTAACTAGTAAAAGTAAAATTAGATTAATTTGTATAAGTTAGGCGGGAGTGATAAAGTTGAAGCTGAGAATTGACGGGTAATGTATAAACCTATTGTAATTATTTCTGTGCCTCATACCTTTGTACAGCGTTACATAAATAACTGTCATTTGTAACGAAACATAAATAAACAAACTATTTGACAATGGGTGTAATATCTGATAAGGAATATGAATTATAGAAATAGCAATTTCCTATATCTCAATTATAATAATTATCATAATTATTGTTGTGCTGATAATGAAAAGATGTTGTCGAATGACAGAGACGAGAATGGTAGAAATACCATTAGAACCCATACAATTCGCCTAATTAAATGTATTGAATTATTCAGCACTTACGATTCATGAAAGATACAATAGACTATGACGAACGGTGAACAGAGTTATGAGGAGATGTGTATATAATATGTATAAACTGTCTTAAATCATGTCTGTGTGAGATGAGATGTATAAATATCCAAAGATCATACTAAAATCCAGCCCAATAACGAATCTTCTTGAAATAATGTGCTTGGTAACAAATAATATGATTAATTGAGTACATAATCATATTATTCTAGTTCTAGATAAAAACCACTGTCATGTATGTCGAGTCGCTATTAAATTTCAAATCCAACATATATGTATACATACACATGTATATATATCATTATGTTCTGAGCCAATAGCCAGACATAAAAACTTAATACAGTTCAATCATCAAATGAATAACATCTCACCGAACACACAATAAACGTGTAATTTACTGTGAATGTTTCCTTTATTATAAATAGATCTAAGTCTTGTGTAAATAATTATGCTAGAAATAAGTAATACGGCATATAAGGGTTTTTTATTTGGGCCTACGTTTTCCCTTATATACAAGCCTAGGAACTGAAGGTCCGGTTAGATGTGACACTAATCGGTCACATCTAATCTAAATAATCAACTTAGATTCGCCACTGATAATGATACAATTTGGTTATGAAATAAATAATTCTTAATTTTATATTTCTGTAATTTCAATGGTCTACAATTAAGTCCCTTCCCATTTGGTTAAGGTAAAATGGAGTTTTAGAGAATGTTAATTATTCAGCTCTTAAGGTCACGCAGAACGCGAATTACACTATAAATAAAGTACATAAGTACAATTTTCATCCACAAAACTCCATGGTACAAACCCAGGCTATTTTACGAATTTATACACGAAACTAAGATTTCTATACTTGAATTTTAAAATTTGAAAAGCCAAACTTCTATCTGATCTTAACTGAATGAAGCCATTTCTATCTAGAGAAGTCAAGTAATAGCTCAAGCTATACTCAGACACTATAACAATTAACAGTCACAGAGTCTTAAAATTTATATCAAGCATACATTGCATATCTAATTGAACTTTGAATACTTTGGTCTCAAATTGAATACAATGCACGAGAATAATGGAGAATTGAGTCTAGTAAGTATTGATTTACTATATGACAGATTTGGAGATCCTGATCTTACCGCAGAATCTGGACACTAAATTTATTTAGTCTGGTTAATAATTTACAAGACAGTGGTTATTTCAATGCTTATAGTCAAAAGATGGCACATTTTATATGAATTCAATTTTGCATTAGTGTGGAACTTTAACTCCACTAAGGGTGCAGACCAAGTGACACTCCCTTGTGCGGATCCCAATGGACATCTACACGATAGAGGATCTTCATTGTGTATCCGCCGCAATAGTTGATCTTGAGATCGACCTGAATTAAACCGCAATTCTGGGTCAGAATTGAACTGTGCAAAGGTTGTCGGCGGCTAGCTAGCAAATCTGGGCATCAAATACACACATTCCTCTCTTATCGAATCAACTCCGACCTCTATTCGGCCGAATAGAACCCTAACTGATACATATATATAATATAAAACTATACCATGGTACGGGGCAGGCAGCTATGTGCGCCATATAATTATCCATGTCCTCGGACGTGTTGATTTGACCGCTTCTCAGCGATGAAAAGGAGTTGAATTCGAGCCCCATAATTCCATGCGTGGAAGCCTTGAGCCAGGCCGTAGGAAAATCCCGTAAATGCCAGAGTGATTTGGGCAGCAAAGATGGTCTTACCATTGACTCAATTAACAGTCATATACGCGCGTCGGAAGCACTTACTCGACCTAATTTGCCTCAGCACATTACTAATTCGAGACAAACTATCCCTGAGGTTGTAACGACCTCTTTCTTCAAATAATTAGAGGTCCATTAAAAGTAAGCTGAAGTGAATATATGACTTGTTATTTTGGGAACATCCATCACTACATTGCACACACGCATAATCAGACGCGATTGAATTAAGTAAATTTGCCACAAAGACCATCATTAAACTCATAAGCACTGAAGTTATCCTGTAATGAAGTGACTGAGCTCTTATACATAGGTTCAAATATATAGACGATCACATAACTGGGCTTGAACCACCACAGAAAATGGTGCCGCAGACCAGCGATCCAACTACGTATTCGAAAAAACGATACGATTGGATTTATTAAATTTAACTTACTAAAAACACAACGTAGAACAAAAAGAACCGTGTATCGAGACGTAAAATAAGCCTTTCATTTACAGGAATCTTGACCAATTGATAAACAGGAATTATTGTGAATTATTGTGTGTATGACCTACACGAGCTATATGATTATGTGTAATTTGTGTGTAACAACACGGAAAGGACGAATAGTGTCAACTTCTGTGGCGTGGCGGTAGTGAACGCGGCTGCTACGCAGGAGGCGCGGGTTCGACCCCCGCTCGGTGCAAATATTTGTATGCATGAATATGTATATTTGCATTGGTCTGCGTGTTTCTATGTATATTAAGTATGTAAAAAAAAAAAAAAAAAAAAAAAAAAAATGGTTTCTAAGTATGTTAATCCGCATTCTAGATTCCATAACGCAAGCTAGTTAAGCTATGCTTAACAAGGGTCTAGATAGCGTTCTGTGAAATGTTGTGGAATATTTATTATTTATTATTATTTATTTAATATAATACGAACTTTCAGGTCGACAAGAAAACCCAGAACGATATGACTATTAATATATTATCCCGTTTCTAATCTTATACATTTCTAATTTTGCAATTTTATTTCAAATTATAATTTCCCTACAAATTTATGACCGCTCGAACACTGTTGTAAACATAAAACGCGAAAGCGAAAGTAATAAACAAACAAAAGTCTAGGGTAGCCCTATTGTTATTGCAAGTTGTATGAGAATAGTTTAGTCGTAGAGATGTCTGAGAGACGAAGTAAGAGAGTGACAGTGACAGGGAGAGGAAAAAAAAACGAAAACGAGTGAAAGTGACGAACGAATTACGGAACCTTTAAGTAATACGACGGATTTGGAATTGTTACTACAATGTATGGATGAATTTAACAGAAAGTTAGAGTAGTTGAGTAGCTCAAACAGTAGTGACAGACAGAAGGACACGACGAGCGTATCATCGCGCGGTACAGTAGAAGAAGGTAATCTAGATGGAAACATGACGCAGTAATCCGCGAGTATTACATCCGAGAGTGTTAGTACATCATCTTCAACTACACGCAACATTTGTGATTCAACCCACGGTCGCCAAACCTATATTTGAGGGAAAACGACGGCCGAAACAAATGGACGCGACTAGGAAATTTAATGATTTGTTTATAATTTAGTTGAAAGCGTGGGTGAATTAAATTCTTAGGACAATGAAGTGTTTGAGGTGTTTTCTCAATTACCTTAGACTCGTATTGCCTATAATGGTCTACGTGCATGAGTTGCTTGGGTTCGATCCTAGGCTAAAGTCTATGAAATGAGAAAAAGAAGTTACCTGTATTCTTAGGTTATTTCTTATTTGCGTTAGTCGAATTAATAATCTCTGTCATAGGTTATATCATTATTATAATATAGTACTGGGTTCGAGGCCCAGACTGTAGGTTGTATTTCACAATACTACACTAGTACTATTATTATCTATTCTGTGATAATACATTGGATGAATGGCTCTTGTAATCTCCTTAGTAGATTATTTTAAATTGAAGATTCTTTTATCTATTTATATACACTTCTGAAACATTCTTAGCGACACAGCTGAATTTAAGAATTTGCTTATTAGCAAAGTTGCTAAATATTCCTGAAACAAGACTGATAGCGGGTTCGAATCCCGAAGTTTCAAAATACGGCAGAATACTTGGGTGTTGTTACCCTATTGGCACATCAGTGATTCAACTATTTACACACTATTCACGAGGGTTCGACACCCAGATCGGAAATTAAGTTATTTGTTTCTCTGCTAGGAGATTCTGGCTTGCAACACGGAGACAGCAAAAGATAGTGTACATTTCTGCCTACCCATTCTGGTATAAACCAGCGTGAGCATATAACATATTTAAAATAAGCAAGAAACGATTGTGCAATGGATGGTAGTTAAAAGTGAATGGAGACAGTGATTACAAAAGGCTCCGAAAAAAAAGGGTCTAGGCGTTGTCTGACCATCTGGCGAGTAAAAAAAATGTCAGTACAACTATGGTAAAGGTTTATTGGATACTATTAGAACTATGATGGTTAGCTATTACCAACCTTAGTTACTAAAACTTGATTGGCGAAAAAGAAAAAAAACGTTAGATATAAATGGATTATCGAGATGGAGGTTCAATGAATTCTCTTGCAACAAATTCTCTGCTCGTGTGCTATAACATTTCAGTGACACCGGACTTCGTGTTTGCTGGTTTGACGTCAAGTCAAGGGTTATTTGGAAGATTCATCGCTTCGTGAATATGAAAATCCAGCGTTATGCAGTATCGAGATAGTGCAGCGTGTTTCAACTCGCGGCGCAATGGAGTAGCCGAGCATCGTGACCACTAGAAACCTTTCGCCAGGGGCGACTAATCGGTGGCCGGGCCACCTAATATCTGGTAAAATCACGTGAATCAGATATGACGAGGTATGTAAATTAAGTTTCATTGGATCAAGGAAGGACAAAGCTTCGTTAAATTAGGTACCTGAGTTTATAAATTAATGCTGTTTGACACCTTACTCACATGACAAAAGAATATACCAACACCTCCTACGGTGTAATTAGACGCGTGTAGGCTAACGAACTATTTCCTAAGCGAACTATACGATAAATAATGCAACACTAGACAGTTAGTGATTTGTTTCAGAAAATCATAAGTTACTCATATCACGGCATTTTCAAACTTTCCAATACGATAAGATAGTTTAAAGAATTAGTCACGCCGTCATCAACCCTTAAAATGTGGACAGAAGGTTTATTCTTACTTGCAGCGATTATATTTTAAGATGGAATTATCGTATAATTATGTGTAATGAATTCACAAGATGCTGATGATCCTAGATGATGATGATTAGTTATTAATAAGTTGTTGTGTAGTTTACAATTGTATGTGAAATTGACTACGAATTTGGTTCAAGAAGCGAGAGCACAAACCGATTGGTATTAATACAATTCAAGTTAGATAATTTGATTGTAGAAGCACCTGTATTAATCATGCGGAAATTATCTGGACTGTGATTGGCTAGAAAGAGTGAAAGGAATAGTGAATTGTGGTCAAGAACGGAAACTGAGGTTAGAACATTTAGGAGATAGGTGTAGTGTTAGACTGAATTCGGATAGCGAGATCGAACGACTAGGGGGAGAGACGAACGCTACCATTATCAACGTGAGGCTGAATCGGATCACGCTACCAAAAAAAAAAAAAAAAAAGGAGCATAACAAAACAAAAAAAAAATACGGGTTGAATGTAAGGAAAGTTGTGTAAACAACTTTACGGCTGCGTTGTGAACACAAAAGGGATGCTGTGGGAATGGTTTGAAAGGCGTGAGAATTGGTAGCTCACCGTGTGAAGATTTGGGGGAGCGTGAGAATTGAGTCAGGATTAGTATAGTAGACGATGGAAAGAATTTTATTTTAAATTATTTTAAATAGGATGAGGAGAAATATATTTTAAAACTTTGCTTAGTGAAATATCAGGAGGGAGAAGTCAAGTTTCAAAATCTATTTGGGGGAGTGTGAGATGGCCAACTATTTTTGATATTTAGCCAGTATTTAAAAATTCTAATAGGATGGTTTGTTGCCAAAACAAATCTTATTTTTTTTCTCATCGCCGAAAACATCTGTATAAAATAAATGTTAAGAAATTCTAGATAACATATCTGATAATGCTTAATGGAACAAAAGGCGACACCCTCATAAATAACTATTAAGTTAAAGGAAAAAAATAGCTTAACAGAGAGTTTCAAAAGATACCCAAAACCGATAAGTTAACTTGTACTCGAAGTTAATATCTTAAAATGTCCAAGTGTTACACTAATAGAGTGGCCTTAAGTGACACAAATTCTAGGGATTTCGCCTATGTGTAATGCTTATCGAGTCATAAATTTGTTAAAGGTAGACATTTCTGTAAAGTTATTACAAACACTTGTGACGACTTGTGACAACACAAAAAAAAATACTGCGGTGTGGGAATCTTGCCGCCAAATTCTTGGCGGGAAAAATCACAACATGACGCTAATATAAACCAATTAGGAACAGTTTACTGGCTTGATCTTTTCTCATTGGCAGAAAGCTACGAAGGAGGCGGACCCAGCAGAGGTTGGCTGCGCTTGCGAGTGAGGGACAGACGTGGAACAAGGATCTTAACCGCTAGAGATGTCGCACGTCTTTGCTCACTGGAGAAAACTGATAGAAGTTTTGACTAGCTAATGCTAGCCCTGAATTCGAATCTTAGTGTTATCCTGTAGAAATAAGTCTAACTAGTAAAAGTAAAATTAGATTAATTTGTATAAGTTAGGCGGGAGTGATAAAGTTGAAGCTGAGAATTGACGGGTAATGTATAAACCTATTGTAATTATTTCTGTGCCTCATACCTTTGTACAGCGTTACATAAATAACTGTCATTTGTAACGAAACATAAATAAACAAACTATTTGACAATGGGTGTAATATCTGATAAGGAATATGAATTATAGAAATAGCAATTTCCTATATCTCAATTATAATAATTATCATAATTATTGTTGTGCTGATAATGAAAAGATGTTGTCGAATGACAGAGACGAGAATGGTAGAAATACCATTAGAACCCATACAATTCGCCTAATTAAATGTATTGAATTATTCAGCACTTACGATTCATGAAAGATACAATAGACTATGACGAACGGTGAACAGAGTTATGAGGAGATGTGTATATAATATGTATAAACTGTCTTAAATCATGTCTGTGTGAGATGAGATGTATAAATATCCAAAGATCATACTAAAATCCAGCCCAATAACGAATCTTCTTGAAATAATGTGCTTGGTAACAAATAATATGATTAATTGAGTACATAATCATATTATTCTAGTTCTAGATAAAAACCACTGTCATGTATGTCGAGTCGCTATTAAATTTCAAATCCAACATATATGTATACATACACATGTATATATATCATTATGTTCTGAGCCAATAGCCAGACATAAAAACTTAATACAGTTCAATCATCAAATGAATAACATCTCACCGAACACACAATAAACGTGTAATTTACTGTGAATGTTTCCTTTATTATAAATAGATCTA
This sequence comes from Eilema caniola, assembly GCA_949126895.1. Taxonomy (NCBI): domain Eukaryota; kingdom Metazoa; phylum Arthropoda; class Insecta; order Lepidoptera; family Erebidae; genus Eilema; species Eilema caniola. Next base: position 5,360,508 of record OX421476.1, read on the forward strand.
AGTCTTGTGTAAATAATTATGCTAGAAATAAGTAATACGGCATATAAGGGTTTTTTATTTGGGCCTACGTTTTCCCTTATATACAAGCCTAGGAACTGAAGGTCCGGTTAGATGTGACACTAATCGGTCACATCTAATCTAAATAATCAACTTAGATTCGCCACTGATAATGATACAATTTGGTTATGAAATAAATAATTCTTAATTTTATATTTCTGTAATTTCAATGGTCTACAATTAAGTCCCTTCCCATTTGGTTAAGGTAAAATGGAGTTTTAGAGAATGTTAATTATTCAGCTCTTAAGGTCACGCAGAACGCGAATTACACTATAAATAAAGTACATAAGTACAATTTTCATCCACAAAACTCCATGGTACAAACCCAGGCTATTTTACGAATTTATACACGAAACTAAGATTTCTATACTTGAATTTTAAAATTTGAAAAGCCAAACTTCTATCTGATCTTAACTGAATGAAGCCATTTCTATCTAGAGAAGTCAAGTAATAGCTCAAGCTATACTCAGACACTATAACAATTAACAGTCACAGAGTCTTAAAATTTATATCAAGCATACATTGCATATCTAATTGAACTTTGAATACTTTGGTCTCAAATTGAATACAATGCACGAGAATAATGGAGAATTGAGTCTAGTAAGTATTGATTTACTATATGACAGATTTGGAGATCCTGATCTTACCGCAGAATCTGGACACTAAATTTATTTAGTCTGGTTAATAATTTACAAGACAGTGGTTATTTCAATGCTTATAGTCAAAAGATGGCACATTTTATATGAATTCAATTTTGCATTAGTGTGGAACTTTAACTCCACTAAGGGTGCAGACCAAGTGACACTCCCTTGTGCGGATCCCAATGGACATCTACACGATAGAGGATCTTCATTGTGTATCCGCCGCAATAGTTGATCTTGAGATCGACCTGAATTAAACCGCAATTCTGGGTCAGAATTGAACTGTGCAAAGGTTGTCGGCGGCTAGCTAGCAAATCTGGGCATCAAATACACACATTCCTCTCTTATCGAATCAACTCCGACCTCTATTCGGCCGAATAGAACCCTAACTGATACATATATATAATATAAAACTATACCATGGTACGGGGCAGGCAGCTATGTGCGCCATATAATTATCCATGTCCTCGGACGTGTTGATTTGACCGCTTCTCAGCGATGAAAAGGAGTTGAATTCGAGCCCCATAATTCCATGCGTGGAAGCCTTGAGCCAGGCCGTAGGAAAATCCCGTAAATGCCAGAGTGATTTGGGCAGCAAAGATGGTCTTACCATTGACTCAATTAACAGTCATATATATACGCGCGTCGGAAGCACTTACTCGACCTAATTTGCCTCAGCACATTACTAATTCGAGACAAACTATCCCTGAGGTTGTAACGACCTCTTTCTTCAAATAATTAGAGGTCCATTAAAAGTAAGCTGAAGTGAATATATGACTTGTTATTTTGGGAACATCCATCACTACATTGCACACACGCATAATCAGACGCGATTGAATTAAGTAAATTTGCCACAAAGACCATCATTAAACTCATAAGCACTGAAGTTATCCTGTAATGAAGTGACTGAGCTCTTATACATAGGTTCAAATATATAGACGATCACATAACTGGGCTTGAACCACCACAGATGGTTATAAAAAAATAACTAACCTAATCTATCCAACTGGAATTACGCGGGGCGGACACTGTGTGCCTCAACATGGATACGTATAAGTTAAAAGGGTATGTGGAATACCTTCCCCATACCCTTCGTTTTAGAGTACTTATGATGGTACATGAAGATATAGAAGCTCCATTAAAAACGTTGTAGGTAAACAGTAACTATAAAAATTAAACAAGAACATCTACTATCGGTAACACATCTAGGCGAGTGTAGACTCGGGGCTGCACACGCTCACCGAGTGTCCGGCCTTTGAGACGCCGAGACGGGAGCTTGTTGCGGCCCTGGGGGTGAGAGTGCTCACGCTCTTCACCCTGCTCGCGGCGATGGTCCGCTGCACGGATGCGTGGGCGGCCTGCGCCTCCTTCTGCGAGCAGGTCATGCTCGTGAAGGAGACAGCAGAGCGGGCGCGGCGCGATGAGCGAGCCAGACTCGCGGACATCGCTGCCCGCGTTCGTAGACGGCTCGGGCGTCGTAGGGCGCAGACCAACCTCCGCCCCCCATAAGCGCGGGCCTGAGGGCGACGGTTGGAGCCGCCCGTCACCCTAGCAGAAGCAGGCCACGGCGGCAGCGGCAGCCACTCCCCATACCTCGGGCGAGTCGGGGACCACGTGGTCCACTGGTCCCCCCTCGCGAGGAGGGCCAGACCGAGAGGGATGGCCCTGGGTCAGCCGAGATGCGAAGATATGTCGCCTGACAACCTCACCTTCGGCTTAGCACTACGACCCACAGACGGCGTGCGGTTTAGTCGGTTCGAGTCTGACATAACCTCCCCCTCCGGCTCCGGAGCGCGGGGTATCAGTAGGGATTTCCCGCGCGTAAAATAAAATCAGTAACGCATCAAAATTGTCGGGCCTTAAACTTTTAGAATTCTGTACTTTGGGGTTTTGCTGATCGGTATATCGTAGTTCGGTATTTCGTTCATTAATGATTTTGAACTTCGGGATTTCTTAATTCGGGATTTTGAAATTCGGTATTCTGATACGTGACCGTTTAGCCACGTCGATGTTGGGCTGTAAGAGGCGTACTTCGGACTATAGGAGCTAAAGCCAAAAACCTCAGATGAGACTGAGATTAATATAAGGATGATGATAATGAATAATATACGACTCATTACACACGCTGTCTAGACTCAGAGTAAGCATAGCTTGAGTCAATTTTAGTGAGATTACGTAGACAGAGATTAGACAAAGTTAAAAGTTCATGCGAATAAACGGCATTGTTAGGGTTCGCATACTTTCGAAAATATGTCCTAATTTTGTATCTCTAAAAATACATGTTTACTTCACTGTAGAGCTCACTGGAGAGAGCTTTTATGCTGCCAGAGGAAAGACCAATGGCTATTCTTGTTTATTTTCTGACGTCACAGAAATTCTGTGATTATATGGTAGGCTGTACGAGTGTTTCTCCCCGAGTGATGCACGGTAACCATTTTCCATCAGGTAAACCGGGTGTTTGACTGCCACTTCAGTGGCATTAAAAAGAACTGTCATCGATTATAGTATAAAATTGTAACTCTAAATACCTTTTCAAATAATACGTAAAATATTTGATTACTATCTATAAAAATAACCTATTTCTATATAAAAAAAAAACACTGAACATGTCCCCGCTCTCTCACGCGTCAATCGTTTTAGTGAATGCGTTCGTTAGCCAACTGTAGGGTGGCTTGTTAGCTTGCTATATTACTATTGAGTATGTACCTAGTACCACTCGTATTCCTAATAAATGAACTGGTATTAGTGTCATGTAAACAAGGGATTAGGAGAAATCACGCGTTGGCCGTAACGGCTGATGCCGTGACCACACAACAAATATCGAGCTTGACATAACTCTGTCTTATACTTTGATATAATACTTAGCTTATTTGTACAACATGTTTAAAAATTCATCTAGAACATTTAATAATAGATAGGTTAAGTTAAATAACAATGTGTTATGTCATAAATCGAATGTTGAATAGGTACTATTGAATATCTATAATATTATAAACGCGAAAGTTTGAAAGTATGGATGAATGGATCTGTACGGGGTTTCGCTTAGTTGACCACGAAGCACCGTACAGGAATAGTAGTTGAGTTGGTTGAGAACGCCGTAGAGAAAGACCGCCGTAGTAAAAGTTATATATTTAGTTAAAATAAAGTTAAAGGTTACAAGTAGTTATGTTGGCAGATCTTTCCTTGAGTAGTGTCTGGTGTGACAGTTAGTGACGTTCTGAGTATGAATATAAATTTAGAAAAAATGTAAAAATAAACAAGTCATCTGCGCTATCGCTAAAACTAGGTTGCAGCGTGGGCAAAAATGGATGTACGATGGCTTGCCCGTACATGTTGGCAACCAAACAAAAGAAAGATTAAAGATTTCAAAAGGAGATAATATAAAAAGGTTACTATCAAGGAAAGAAATGTCAGTACAAAGCAAAGAAAGTCAATTAAAACTAAACGCGATGTTGTCCGACGCTGCTGGTCTTCGAGGATGATGAGCTCGCTGTTGTGGTGGCGATTGGTTCGTTGACACGTTGACTTGGTTAGTAGTAGTAGTAGGCTTCCTTATAGGTTGTAGTTCGATGTCTTCGTAAGTTCTATTTTTTCTAGTGCAGCAGGGGAAGTGGCATCTTCTCATTGCAAACCACACAATCGTACCAGTAACAGCAAGGCCGAGAAGGCTGTAGCAGAGAGCGTACTGGTGTATGTCATGGCTTGAAATAGTCGAAGGTAGATCTTCATTTTGTTTTAATAAATGAATTTGCCTGTCGATCCCTTCTAAGTCTTCTCTCAAAGCTTCATGAGGAGTGATCAGCGCAACCCGAGGATGTTTCAAGTCGACTATGTTGTTTACAGTAGAGTTGAGTTGTGGAACATTAAATATAGAATCGTCTATCTTTATTTTCGAGTTGTATTCGTTGTGCGAATAGATGGTGAAATCTTTAGATTGTAAGACGCATCCTTGTGCTAAAGTTATAATGCTCGAAGTTGTTATTGTATGTGACATTACGTCATTCTTACATACAGTGCGCAAAGTGCAAGCTCCGCAACACGTCGCCAGCCAGCTGTTTGGCGTATGTAACGCGATCCAAGCGTCAATGCACGGGGTCTCCCTGACGTCACATGGTGCCTTCGATTGGTGACTCAATAGCTTTGCCTCGCAGGGAGCCTTGTTGTTGTGCAGATTGAACACCGGATGATTTTTAGAACAAATTAAATTGTTCGGTTTCAGTTGAGAGCATAGTTTCAAATCATCTTCAGTTATGGAAATGTAAGAGTTTTTCTCAAAGTTAACTGCAACATATGATGAATGTAGTTGAATGATGGTCGTCTTGTTCTCCTTTTTCACAGGCAACGGGACCGCTTTATACAGCGAAAAGTCTTCGTCAGATGAAAGAGGGATATGAACTTCAAACAGGAAGTAGTTCGAAGTTACGCGAACCTTTGCGTAGAGTAGTTTGTATATATTTTTTATATCTTCTCTTACATTTTCCACTGGTAAAGTTAGTGATTTTGGTAATTTTCCAGCAATAGTAGTAAGCTGTTCAAGTAGGTTCACCGGAGTAAGTAAATGGATGTCTAAGTGGCCTTTGTAGACATCGGTCAAAGAGTCAAATAGCATTTCTTGCATTTCTTTCATATTTTTAATTAATAGATATGTCGTGAGTGACACTGAGTTGAAGTAACTTGTGGCCATCATCACCTCCAAGGTTGATTCGACTCGGGCTAAGTTTGTGTCAGTTTGGTTCATGTACGCCTCCATCATTGTGAAACGGCGATTAATATTGTCCTCAGTTTTCTTTAGCACGTTGTTTTCTAGTTGTACAATAGAGGTCTGATTCTTTATGAGGGCCAATATGTAGTTTTCATTGTTTTGTATAGTTGTTATGTCCTGTTCGTATTTGTCGGCAAATTCCTGATCCAACACACCGAATAGACTGCGGGCAACAGTGCCGGCGCCGTTGATCAGGCCGCGCTTTCTTCGTTCAGATAAATGCTTGTGCGGGGAAAGTAAAATAATGTTATAGTAGTCCAATAAGTCCTTTTCATGTGCTATTTGTTCTAGTGTCGGCTTGCAGTATCTCGGATCGGTTTTTTCACAAAGATTGTTCAGTGTTTTCAGATAACTTTCTATCCTTTTTATGCTTGTCCAGTAGTTAGTTAGGTTGTAGTACATAAGTAATGTCCATTCATCGTGAATCATTTGCATTTTGCCAATAGTATCGTAGTAAATAGGTCGATCAGGTTCAAGGGAAGTAATATGAGCGCTTGACGATAAGTCGTCGCCAATGGCATAGGTTTCAGATGTCAAGGTGAACATTGTTATGAGTATAGTAAACAATGTTGACCAAACCTTCCCTTTGCCTTTTTTTGTATTTGTAGGTTTTTTCTCAGATTGATTTGGCTTTGTATCAGGTTCCGTATTTGTAATCGGTTTCAAGGGGAGCGGTGATAACTTTACTACTGGACGCTTGATTATGCCAGTTTGTGTTTTCACTGTTGTGACTCGCACGTAACCATCTGATCCGGGATGAGTTTGTAGGACTCGACCCATGGCCCATTTTCCAGGTGGTAAGTTGTTGTCCTTAATCAGCACAATGTCACCCTCCTCGATGTTCTTAGTAGGCTTGTTCCATTTTGCACGACTTTGTAGTAGAGTTAAATATTCATTTGACCAGGTTTTCCAAAATTGTTTGAACATATTTTCAGTAAGTTGCCATCGATTTCTTAAGTTGATGTTTCTACCAGTGAGAAAATGCCCCGGAGTTAAATAGTTGTAAAACTCTTCGAGGTCTTCAGTGAGTGGACAGAGTGGTCTTGAGTTCAGGCACGCCTCGATCTGTGCGAGTAACGTCGAAAATTCTTCGTAAGTTAGTTTCTGATCGCCCAATACACGACGAAGATGGTACTTCATGGATTTCACTGCGCTCTCCCACAGACCTCCAGCTGTTGGCCATGCAGGAGCGTTGAAATGCCATTCCACCTCCATTTTAGCGATTTCATCGAAGAATTCCGGTGATAGTTGTTGTCTGAACTCCTCGAACTCCTTCCGTAAGGTTTTTGCAGCGCCAATGAAGTTGGTACCACAGTCTGAGTAGACGTGCTTTGGAGTGCCGCGACGTGCACACATCCGTTGAAAGGCGGAAATAAAAGTATCCGCACTGAGGTCAGAAACAAGTTCTATATGCACAGCTTTCGTGGCCATACATACAAATATGGCGATGTAGCCCTTTGATGTTCGTACTCCTCTACCCTTATTAAGTTTGACTTCCACATGGCCAGTGAAGTCGACTCCCGTGTGAGTAAAGGGTCGGGATGGCGTCACACGTTGTGATGGTAAATCGCTCATAAGTTGATGGTTCTCTACCGACTTATGGCGATGGCACCGGATACAGAGGCGTAGTTTAGCTTTGACACATCTGTTGCCACCGACGATCCAATAACGCTGCCTTATGTAAGCCAGTGTCAATCGTGCGCCTCCATGAAGTGTAGTAGAATGTGCTTGTTCTATAAGTAATGTTGTGAAGCGTCCCTTTCCAGACACAATCATGGGATTCTTCATATTGGCTGGCAAAGTAGAGTTATTCAGTCGACCACCCACACGTATGATACCCTTTTCGTCCAAATAAGGATTAAGTTTGTAAATAGGGCTTTTGCTAGAAACTATTTCGTTTTTCAGAAGTTGTTTATATTCGATTTCGAAATCAGTTTGTTGAATAAATTTAATTATTTGTTCATTTGCGCCAGCTAATTCGCATGACGTAAGAACGTCGGTGTTGGGTGTCTTGTTACCGCGCGTGTTTTCGCAGAAGCGCGATATCCAAGCCACGAGTCTGGTTACACGTGTTAATGAACTGCATTTATCTAATAGGTAGTTTATAAAATGCTCGTCTTTATTTGGTAGAGTTGTCGAAGTTGTTGGTTTTAGTTCCACGTTAGTGGCAAATAAACATGAATAGTTTTCCGACGCCTTTTCAACCTTCTTCAAAGTCTGAAGGAAATCTGGTCCTTTCCACCATAGCTGGAAATCCACAAGTTTCGTGGGGTATAATCCTCGTGAGGCACAGTCTGCAGGATTCTGTCCAGATTTTATGTACTGCCAATTTTCAGGAGGGATGACTTGTTTGATTTTGTTAACCCTATTGGCCACATATCTTTCCCATCTCGAAGAGTCTCCTTGCAGCCACGCCAGTACCACTTAAGAATCACACCACGCCTGGACTTTAATATTGTTACCTTTGTAGGTTTCCTTAATTTTCTGAACTAGTTGAGTGAGTAGTAATGCGCCACATAACTCCATTCTCGGTAAAGTTGTTTTTTGTGCTAAGGGGGCAACCCTCGTCTTAGCAGCGAGTACAGTTATAGTTGGTGGGCTGTCCGGGTTATTGACATAACTGTATATGACGCAAGAATAGGCCTTTTCACTTGCATCACAAAAGCCCATAAGTTGGATGTTATCCTGCTTCCCTCCAAGCCACCTTTTGAGTTGAATGTTCTTGACAACCGGCAGCTCAGATTTCAGCCTTATCCAGTCCTTTTGTATGTCAATAGGTAAGTCTTCGTCCCAGCCAACTTTACTAGTCCATACCCTTTGGAATATTAATTTAGCAGTTATGGTTATAGGTGATAACCATCCAAGTGGGTCGTATAGGTTTGATATTTCGGATAGTAGGCGTCTTTTTGTTAGTTTAGTCGTAGATAAATTTTCAAACTCCCAGTTGAAAGTAAAATAATCATCTTTCGGACTCCATCTGAGGCCAAGGGTTTTAACTAACTCTTCGTCTTTGAAATCGAAGTTTATTAAAGTTGAAATTTGATCCTCAGATAAGTTTTTGAGTAAAGCTGGATCGTTTGCGGACCATTTTCTTAAGTTCATCCCTGCACCTTGGAGTAGTTTTATTAGAGAGGTTTGAAGTTGGTTAGCTTCAGGGACTGAGTTATGGCCGCTCACCAGGTCGTCGACATAAAATTCATTTTGGAGTATTGTTGCAGCATCCGGGTACTTATGACCATCGTCCAAGGCTAGCTGTTTGAGAGTTCTCATTGCAAGCCAAGGTGCGCATTTCATACCATATGTTACTGTACAAAGTTCGAATGCTTTAAGTTGGTCAGTTGGAGAGTCACGCCAAATAATTTTCTGAAGGTTTTGTTGTTCTTTTGTGATCTCTATGCAACGATACATTTTTTCAATGTCCGCAGTGTATGCATATCTGTACGATCTCCATTTCAGTATTAGGGCCTGAATGTCCTTTTGTAGATTGGGACCCTTTTCTTGAAGTTGATTCAAACTGACGCCGCTCGAAGTTTTCTGTGAGGCGTTAAATACGACTCTTAATTTAGTAGTTGTAGAGTGTTCACGTAGAACACCGTGATGAGGGAGATAGGATTGTGGCACGTTAGTTGAAACAGGACTTGCCGGTTTCATGTGACCAAGTTCTATATACTCTCTTATGAAGTCTCGGTACATGAGGGCTAGCCTGTGGTTCCTTTCAAGTCGCTTTTCTAGTTGTAGGAATTGCGAAGTAGTGGCAAAGCTATTGATCTTGAATTGCCCAGCTTCTCTTCATAGTCTGGACATAGTGGCATCTGCACTATGTATTTCCCATTCGGAGCGCGTTGAACCGTCTGAGCGTAGTGATTTTCACAGTAGCTATCAGTAGTAAAATCTTTGTCGCCCTGAACAATGTCCTCGCTCTCCTAATACTTATAAATTTCATCTAAGTTGATCAAAGTCACGTTACATTTTAGTGTTCGAAGTTTGCCACACAGGATCCATCCCAATTGTGTCTGTTGCGCAATAGGAGATTGATGCTTTCCCTTAAGTATCCCATCCAGTAGAATTTCAGAGTATACGTCCGCCCCAAGAAGTAAGTCTATTGGGTAGGACTTGTTGAACTCAGGGTCGGCGAGTTTTAAGTTTGCCAGATGTGACCAGTCGCCCTTTTCAAATGACGTATTCGGTAAGTTATTTGTAAGCTTTTTCATTATCAAAGCTTGAGTTTCAAATGTGTAGTCGGTGTTGATCGATTTACAAGTGAGCTGAATGCGTCCTTTGCAGTCTCCTGATACGTTTCCGACTCCACAGATGGTGGCGTTCAGCCTGCTTCTGGGTAAGCGTAGTAGTTGGGCAGCTTTTTCGCTAATAAGATTAACTTGCGAGCCCTGATCCAGTAAGGCTCGAAGTCGGACTTGTGTGCCATTTGCAGTTGTAATTTGAAGCTGGGCAGTGGGCAGTAGAATTTCCATATCATCGGAAGACAGATGATTTGAGCTTGGTTGAGATGATGTAGAAGGCCGTGGATTGTAGTTATTTTTCAAGTTATTGGTTCCATTAGTTACATTTTTCTTTGTGGAGTTGTGCAATAATGTGTGATGTTTCATATTACACTCCTTACATGTTTTCGCAGACGTACATTTGTCATTGCCGTGGCTGTATAAGCAGTTTTTACATAAGTGCAATTTTTCTACTGCATTGTTTCGCTGAATTGAGTTCATGTCAACGAACTTTGTACATTGCATTAAAACATGACCTCCACCGCAGTAAGGGCATTGACCGTAGTTTGTGTAATATGTTTTGTTAAACGTTGGTTTTGACTCATAATAATTTCTCTTCATATGATTTGGTTTGCTGTATGTTTTTGCGAAATTATTCTTTTGGCAGTTGGGAAGTTCTAGTAGTTGTTGTTCTTGTCTTCTATAGTTTCTAAAAGTTCAGCATGACGCGTCTGGAAGTCTTTCCACTGCGCCTCCAGGGATTCCAGACGTTTCACCAGGTAAGTTTCGTTCTTCCTGTCTTGGCTATCCTTTTTGTAGTTGGCACACAGAGTTTTGATGTTGTTGAAACACTCCTGTTGTAGTTTCAGCATTTTAGTAGTGTTTTTGTAGTAGTTATTCGGAGTAAGTGAGTTCTTCTAGCTCAAGGTTCCGGCACGTAGTTGTCGGTGACAGACGTAGAGCTGGTCGTTGGTTCGGCTTGGGAATCTCACACCTTTATATTACGCTATGTGCGACTTCTCAACCTTACCGGTGAAACCCGCTTCTGGGAGGCCGGCTAAACCGATTCGCTAACGGAATATAGGCTAATAAGACTCACCAAGTCGTTTCTCGAAGGACCAAAATGTACGGGGTTTCGCTTAGTTGACCACGAAGCACCGTACAGGAATAGTAGTTGAGTTGGTTGAGAACGCCGTAGAGAAAGACCGCCGTAGTAAAAGTTATATATTTAGTTAAAATAAAGTTAAAGGTTACAAGTAGTTATGTTGGCAGATCTTTCCTTGAGTAGTGTCTGGTGTGACAGTTAGTGACGTTCTGAGTATGAATATAAATTTAGAAAAAATGTAAAAATAAACAAGTCATCTGCGCTCGCGCTAAAACTAGGTTGCAGCGTGGGCAAAAATGGATGTACGATGGCTTGCCCGTACAGGATCATTAAAATCGTTTTCACGTAAAAACGATTTTAATGAAAGAGTAACTCTTTCACGGAAAAAACGATTTTAATGAAACTTTACAATAATATAGCTTATACATCAGAATAACACATAGGCTACAATTTATAACGATAACCGATATTATAGCGGTAACGGACATCCACGCGGATGAAGCCGAGGACAAAAGCTAGTTAACTATAAATTTCATTGATAAGTTTCATTGAAATTGTGTTATTAAAATGATAAAAAATTTATTGGACATATTCCGAAAAATATCACTTTTAACATCAGTGAATTTAGAAATCGAATAACAAATTGGTACAAAAAACAACTTAGTTATTTAGGTGCTTTTGACGTTCGCTCGTTCGGAAACAAAAATATGGGGCGCATGATGGCGCGAAAAAAATATTTACCGCGAATTCATCGGGAAACGTGATGTGGTCACAAATCACGCCGATATAATCTACAATCATTCGGGGATGTAGGTTTCCTTTGAAAGTTTCATTTGAACGTAAATTTAATTTAAGCATCTCTTTGATATTTAACTTAAATTTGTGTAGTCAATGACGTATTATATTAATAGATACGTCATTCAGGAACATAGCGGCCTCTGAAAATGGCGCAATCATTTCGTACAGAAAAGTGATAGCTATGAGCTAATAATACGTCAATATTATTAATTAATATGAATTATGTTATTATTTATTTCAATAAAATTATTATTGTTAAGAATTTATTATCAAAAATGTGTTCTTTTTGGAACGCTCTGTCGCGTCTTAAAGGGAGGAGGCTTCTTTTTTTTTTAATTTATTAGGTAACATTTATGAAAAATGTCCCAGGCGTTCTCCTATTTATTATGTAGGTTTACTTACTTACCTCTGTTATTTACGATGTGTATCTGTGGGGATTTCTTGTGTAGAATTTCAGACTAGCAATGAAACAATATTTATTCATTTCATATTAAATATAAACTTTGAACCAGACAATAAAAAACTCACGTAAGTGTATAGTCAGCAAAAAAATCTCACGCTATAAGAAGTGAACTCGTAGTTTCGATTATTTTTATAACCTTAATTAAAAACTAAAAGAAAATCATTTTTAATTTATTTCAACCCTATTACCTACAGTAGATATTACGTTAACCGTTACATATTATTTCTTGTTTATTTTTATTATTAATTTATTTAATTTCAGTCACAGTAAATGTACAATTGTAAGTTGAAGACCGTACTCGTAGCCAAGAAATCTAGAACTCGCTTCATACTTATAAATACGTAATAAGAAGAAATTATGGAAAAAGTACTTTGATTTGTGACTTCGAGTTTATTGTGACTTTCTGATTTTCCTCCTCCGGTGACTGTGATAAATGGCTCATCGTATTTTCCGTTTTTAAACCTTCCCACTGTCGGTTCTTTTAGAATAAAATGGTGAAATATAACTTACATGTTTAGTACACAAGCCGTTTAGAATAACATTGTGCCACAATAAGGGAGTGAAGTGGGAATTCATTGGAAAAAAAAATTCAACCTTTATTTGAAAGGGATGGCTTGTTTATTCAACATCATTTTCTTTTATAAAGACTCTAATTTGATTATTTTACGAGAGTACTGAGCGAACATTCTAGACAGACAAAAAAAAAGACCTTTAGATTCCTTCATTGTTTGTGGCCATGTTGTAAATTGATTGCCTAAATGGTTCCGAAGCCCTTTGTTCGAAATGTTCGAATGTATTCGGTATTATAATGAACTTCACAAGCAGATTCTATTGCCAATGATAATAATCATGTTCCAATAATTCTCAAACAAAGCCATTGAGCTGCTCATTTGACCGTGTACTGCACCCAATTTGTATTGTGTAGCCCTAACCTAATACCTTTGAAATAATTGAGTATGTTAGTATATAATCTGTTAAACTGATATTATGTAGCATATATTAAATCAAACTGATTATATCATATACTTTTTTTACAGTTTAATAGTAACCAAAATTACATTTTGATGACAGTACAATCAGCTAATTTATCGGTTAATTATTCAATCTCGTGCTTTTGGGAACATTGTAGCTCTAGCGACAGTTGACAAGAATATTATTAAGGAGGTTAGGGACTTCATTCTCAGCCAACTAATTTTGCTGTTGACTGTACTAGAGGTAGAAAATAAAAAAATAAAATACAAGAATTAGAGGCAGGTATAGAATGGAAATGAAAAATATGAAAAGTTTTAATGAATTCCAATTAATTTTATACCAATTCTATTAATTTACTCGAAATATGTACTTACAACAATAAAAAATAACGACTACAGAAAGTTAAGAGTTTTAATTTCACAAAAACAATCTTTGTTTTTCTTTTTTTTATACCACTAAGGTTTCAGACAAGCACACGGTCCACCTGATGGAAAGTGATTACCGTGGCCTATGGGCGTGTGCAACACCAGGGGCGTAACACTCGCGCTGCCGACCCTGAAGAAATCTTCTAATGGCCTTCTTGAAGAACCCCATATTGTATTCGCTTGGGAAAACCACAGCAGGGAATTCATTCCACAGCTTGAGCGTGCGTGGGATCAAGTTTCTTTCATACCGCACGGTTCGCACTAATTCTGGTCGAAATGTATGAGGATGAACTCCATGATGCCATGATAGAAAGTAGCTGTCGGCATCATGTCAAATGATTGTATAGACCGTAGAACACACAGTGAGGTAAAGTCCCTCTTGAGGCTGAGAGGTTCCACATCGCCTGCGAGTATGTTGTATTGTCGACGAGCCTCAACGCCCGTCTTTGTATCGATTAGAAGGGGTCAAGCTGGTATGCAGGTGCTTCGGAAAAAAGGTGACGGCAGTACTCCAGTAAAGTACTGCTTCGCCCTGTTAAGCACTCCAAGTTTCTTAAACGCCAGCTTGGCCTTGTCCTCCAAATGGCTGCGGTACTGGATCGACGCCTAGAATCCCGATAGTCGAGGAAATGGTAAGCGATGTACCCAGGAATTGCGGCGCTACAATTAATGGAGTTTTCTTAGCGGTGAATACGCATACTTGTGTCTTAGTGGGATTGAATTGGACTAGGTTTAGTCGACCCCAGTCGGATACTCCCGAGAGAGTAGTCTCGTTTTCGGACACAAGTTGTTTGCGACGCTCCTTCACCTTGGACTGAGAGATATTTGCACGGCCCATGTAACACGTGTCCCCGGTACTGCCGTCTGCATAGCAATAGATGAACTCATCAGACAGCATATCATAATATGCAGCAGAAACCGGGTCGGAGACAGCACGGAGCCTTCTGGGACACCAGCGTTTATGTCCATGCGGTCCGAGCAACTGCCATCGACGACAGCTTGGATACTTCTGTTGGACAAAAAGCTGCAATCCATTCGCATAGTCCCTTAGGGAGTCCATAGTATGGCAACTTCGTAAGAAGACCTCTGTGCCAGACCCGATCAAATGCCTTCGCTATATCGAGACTGACCGCTAGGCCCATCGGTTTGTGAGATACACTAGAAGGTCACCGGCAGGGCGACGATGGCGAAAGCCGTACTGTCAGTCGCTCAGTAGATGGTGTCCCTCCAGGTATCTCAGGAGCTGCGTATTAATAACGCGCTCCATCACCTCCGAAAGAAGGGAGGGTATAGCAATGGGCCTGTAATTGGACGGGTCGGTCGTGTCCCCTTTCAGTTTGGGCATTTAATTTGATTGTATTTGAATATGCAGTTTCGAAAAGGTCGGAAAAAGAAAAATGTTCCGGATCGAAACAAGTCAGGTGTATAGAAATAGATTACCTTATCTAGGTAGGAGGAGCAGGCTACTTTCAGCCCAATATTCCCACTCAAGCAGAATTTACGCAAGTAAAACCGCGGAATGACACTAGGAATAAATAGAATGTCTATAAGTATCAGTGGTCCATTTGCTAACAAAGTCATTTTAATTTTTGTTCGTTCCATTTTAATGGTGTACACATCAATCTCTGAGTATTTTCTCGACTCAGTCTAATTGTGATGAGGCTGAAATTCGATATTTTTCATGAAGCGACCGCCATCTGAACTCCACGACCCATTGGCGATATGGGTCAAACACAAAATTAATGTGTAATTCAAAATTTCCAAGAAATAAAACATCTCATATCATTTTGAAAATCAGTCATTATTTGCGTTATACTCTTTGTTTATCGTTAATAATATAGACCTCAGTCTTCGCATTCCTCTAGAAATTCCAGAGGAAATATCTCTTACTTAGACATTTCATATATTTCATACACTAATTAAGAAACGAGAAAGGTTGAAGGAATTTTTGAATAATGCAATTAATATCAACTCAAAGATGGCATTAAATTTAAAAATCTAAAAACAAAAAACAATCAATACGACATTTCACGAAATTTTATGTTGTCATCTTCAGAATCATCTGATCCAATACGTATCAGACGTCGTTTCTTTAGGGTCTTCTACGAACCGAATTCTAAGGAAGAGTCAGAGTCCTCTGAAAAAAGTGATGTATTTTCATTACTTACTACTTTGACTTCAAAATAGTACAATTCTAGGGAGTCAGTTTCAGCTTCACTAGTTCCTGGGCTATGTTATGCGTCTCAAGGAGTTTCTACGCGATTGGTAGTTCCTGCGAGATTAGAAGGTCGTACTTGAAGAGAGTTTGAATCTTAATACAGTATAGTATTTGTCCTAAGTCGTAATGTGAACATCTTTCGCAATTCTAGATTCCAAATCTAGTATTCGTTTTCGGAGGTAATTATTTAATGCTCAAAATTTGCGTGGATTACGTTTCCACAAACACTATTCATTAATGTTTCGAAGCACATGGCCGACGCTGAAGACAATACTGCCAACACAATGAAAAAATCAAAATCGGATGCATTCAGAAATTTTAAAATTATACCCATTTTACGCGTCCATAGAAGGAGATCGTAAAAATCCGAATACATGTTTTTTTGTTTTAATTTTTAATTTAAGAAGCATATTTGTTTGTTCATACTTAGATAAAAAGTTCGAACCCGAGACCTCGTCTCAGCAGTCCATTACCCATACCACTAGGTTTCCCATTTAGTTATGGTACTTGAACTAATAAAGCAAATACTTCGCGAAGTACCTACACCCTCTCCTTTCCTACACAGGCCAACACGTGCAGGGCTTAGATGACAACCGCATACGGTGCAGAACATTACTTCAAGAACCAAGTGGTATGATGACTCCTTTCTTTGTCGCACCATTAAGAGCTGGAACTTCTTACCAGCTCTCGTATTTCCTCCTTCCTACAGACCCGGGTTCTTTAGGCAGGCCGTGAAAATGCATGAGGCCTTCAAGCTAAGTGCCACCATTCTTAACATGGTACCTGTATGTAGTGGTGACCCTCGTTCCTGGGACTCTGCCTTCAGCCTACAATCAGACGACGTGACCTATTTTAAAAAAAACTCGCAACGGGAAGATATATGTTCACAAGACACTGTCTACTGAGTCGAAAGTATGTAAGTACCAGCCTAGCCTTTACCAAATTATTCTTTTTTCCGCCTCACTTATTGACACTTAAGGAAGGAATGAGGTTGTATTTCCAAGCGGAAACGACATGGATAATGGGAATTCTGTTAAGGGAATAGATCAATAGGAAGAAAATATTCATCTACCTGCTATGTAGGTAGATATAGGTATATACGAGTTTTTCTTAAAGCTGGGTACAGTCAGCGTCAGAAATATCTGAACAGACACAGTCTCAAAATAATCTTAAAACTCTGGTCAAACAAAGAGTAAATCAGACTGTTTAATTGATTTAAATTGTATTATTACTCGAACTAAAATGTGTACCAATTATCAGAATAATCAATCAACGGAAAAGGAGGAAACCAAATTGTTAAGATCATTTTGAGTACTTTGTTAATCAAGATCAATTTGATGAACAATCGAATCGAGTCAGTTAGTTCAGACATACTTACTGACACGATTTCACTCAGTCGTGTAACATTTACAGCAAAAAATCCTTACATTATGCGCTAAAATCTGTATTAAACCTTCTCAATTTTTTTTTCTTAAAGAATATTACTGTAACCCGTCTAGTTAGTAAGATAAATTGCTTATATAAGTCTTCAGGCTTTCACGGCCTTCGTTGCATGTAGGATATACTACTTCCGGGCTGTTTGGCCGTGGTCCATTTGAAACTTGCGTTCCAGACGACGTCCGGGCGACGACGAGTTCTGAGACCTTGCCTCGTCGGTGGCTTCGTTGCGACTGATATGGAATCTTGAGTCACTGGCATATTTATAGGCGCGGTCGGAGGGGGGAATCGACTCACTCGATCCTGATTGGTCGAGAGCTGTAGCACCGAAGTACTCGATCCTGATTGGTGGTTTGCACTGTGATACCGAGTGGCTCTCAGTGCTGGGTACCAATCTTTTTGGAGCTGAAATCCCTCGTTTTTCCTAGATAATGCTTCAATGCGACACTGAAGATGTCGAGCGCAGTGATCGACGAAACGTCTGGAACGCAAGTTTCAAATGGACCACGGCCAAACAGCCCGGAAGCAGTATATTCTACATAAATTGCTTATGTTAGGAGCCTAACACAAGCAATTTTTAGGCAGCATTGCAAGGCCAGAATTTGATCTCGGCAACTCACGATCGTAAGGCTGATTCCTTAACCACAAAGCTACCGATGCTTCAGATAAATATAAATGCGGCTCGCTAGACACATTAAGCGATCTTTTATTATTAATAAAGTGAAAGAAACCAAATATTTCAAATAAAGTTTCCTTTAGTAAAATAGTTGGTACAAAAAGGGTCTAATTGAATAGTTTTACCCAATTAACCCCCATTTGGAAAACTACGTACCTCAGTATGTACTTAAAACTTTAAAAGGACTAGGATATTAAAACTATTACACAGTTTTAGTGCTTAAGTAGAGGAATTCCCTTGGTATAACCCAAATTATTTAGCTATTTCTAACTATAATTTGGGTTATATAAGTAATAAAAGTGTAAAACTCTATCTATAGGTTACAGTTGGTATAATTCAAATTCAATTTATTTCAGAATAAACATACTTAGTAATTTGTGTTGAAATTTCAATAGTAATAATATTTTTTTAAACAATGAAGATATCAATAGGTAATTTCAAGAATAATATTTAGGTATAAATGGTAAACGACAAAAAATATCGCCGTTAAAACACCTTTGGAGTTGAAGCAGTCCTGTCTCTCTTGGTCTTCGTTAGTATAATAGAACACGCAAAGAATACCCCCGTCTAAAGGAACGAGCAACCATATAAGTCCAGTCAGCAATGCGAAAACTACGACCACTGAAAGAAAAATGAAAAGATCGCGACTGATTCAGTGGCTACTACGTCATACCCAAACGGATTAATACCCAAAGAATACGTGGGTATGACGTAATTGACGTCAGAATTTTCGTGTTACGTAATTTTGAAAGATGGTGAAGGTCTATCTTAAACCCGCAGTTAGACTCGAAAAAGTGGACATCAGACTCCAAGGTAAAAGCTTTGGATGCGACTGGGATTAGCGATATGTTTTTTTTTTATCTCTGAACTAGCTGACCCGGCGTACTTCGTGCCGCCAATATTTTTCCGCCCGCGTGGCGTAAGATCCCGTTCCCGCTGCACCCTCTACTATATTAGACATGTATTTAGAGGCTATGCCTATGCAGTTATGTGAGAGCGCTTCAATAAAAGATTACGTACATTATAAATGTTTATTACTGATCACAACCTATTTCTTACAATAGAACTGTAAACTAGTTAATCTAGTACTATGTCCGCTACAATGTATTTTACATATAAACCTTCCTCTTGAATTACTCTACCTATTATAAAAAACCGCATCAAAATCCGTTGCGTAGTTTTAAAGATTTAAGCATACAAAGGGAAATAGGAACAGAGAAAGCGACTTTGTTTTATACTATGTAATAAAGTAAGATGACATTACCTGTGTAGCTGGTTATTCACAATTTAAAATTCTTGTTTCTTGATTTCAATCGCTTCATGTACAGCTCTTGAGTAATACATAATAAAACAGGGACACTGTGAGTGTGGTATGTGACGGAACATGGCGTAAAGAAAATATTGAAAATGTGCCGATAGATGAAGAACCTACTACCTCACAGATTCGAAGATGGGGGACGTCCACCGCTGAGCCAGTCTGCCTGTGACCAAGACCGGTGTAACCTGGTCGAAATGTCAGGTAATCAAAGGTGTGTACCTATATCAAGATCGCGTTAATTACCGTTATTTTTATAATATATCATGGAGCGCGAGAGTTTAGAAGATAGTAGAGCGTCTTTTTGACGAGCCTTTTGGCTCGTTTCTCTATCGACTCAAGTGCATTAAGCTGGTATTTAGCTGAAACGCCACAAGATCAGCAATCCAGATTTTTTCAAACAAAATTAGAATCAGACGTTATTAATGCTATCAAAGAATACGTTACGTTATCAAAGACGAATTTAATTAGATATAAGTTAAATTATTGCATGCCACTGTGATGGCTAAATAGGATTGGTCATTATAATGATAATATAACACCACTATGTACCCTATTTATTGCAAATAAATATTTGAATTTGAATTTGAATAGAATGACAAATATATGGGATTTAACGTTTATGACATGAGTTAACGACTGTCATATACGTCAAATCCCATACATTCGTCATTCTATTCCATCAAACGCCGGCTAAGGAATTGCCACTTGTTTAGAGGGGCTGATTGACATCGTGACCGCACGCGTTGGTACCTAAGTATTGACAACACACACATAAGTATTTTAACACACTCATGTTGTGTGTCCGTTTTTTCTTCTAGGTATACAACTGATTAATAAATGTCTAAACAGGTCCACTAACATCAAAAAAACTGAAGAAACCTGAACCTAAACTGAAAGAAGAATGAAAAAGTAGCGTAGAAACCCAATCAAAAATCAGACACTGTGGACAGCTCCTAATGTAGTTTTTGTACTAAAAGAAAACCAATCTGTGGAATATTCTCACTCAGAGTTACACGCGCACGAGTACAATCCTATTGATATTATAATTGCAAAAGTTTGTGAGTGAGTGTGTTTGTATTGTTTGTATCACGTGTTAGCTGTTATACGTACTAGTATTATACAGGGTGGAATCGATACTGTGCCTCCTGCGCTGAGCTGCGTAGCGACCGCGCTCACTACCGTCACACCACAGAAGATGTTAATTGACGCCTGAGACGACGTGCGGGTTTAGTCTGTTTGAGTCCAATGTAAATGACAAGCGGCGGTATCCGCCACGAAAAAAAAAAGACGGGTTGCACTCCGGGAGTGCCGGCAGAAGTGAAAACTTTTTCTTTCTTTCATTCTTCGTTATATACAAAGAAAAAGATAAAAAGAACACAACATACCATACCATACCTATAATTTAGCGCCAATCATAGAACCTATCACTAATTTTCTGTCAGAATAAATTAATGAATTACAAAAAGAAAAAATAATCACAAAATTAATAAAATACCAAAAATAAAAAATAATCACAAATAGTAATAAATTATAAAAAGACACATAATCACAAAAAGTAATAAATTACAGAAAGAAAAAATAATCACAAGAATTGTCAGAAGCCCAGGTTCGAACCCGGTACTATCTGAAACCATAAAGGGACTTACAGCCGAAGCGCTTACGGCTAAGCCACGAAGTTACTTAACGCACCTAACAAAATAAACAGTCTTTAGCTGTTGTAATGTTGTATGACGTCAGCCGTCGGTTACGGTCAAGCGATCCTGACGCGAGTTTAACACTTTTTACCCATCCAACGCTGCTAAAGAAGTTTTCACTTCAAAAAACTAGTTACTAGATCTTGTTCAAACCAATTTTCGGTAGAAGTTTACATAGTTATGTACATATTTTTTAGTTTTATCATTCTCTTATTTTAGAAGCTGCAGAAGGAGGGGGGGGCACTTTTTATCCGTTGGAAGTGTCTCTCGCGCAAGTTTCAGTTTAGAAAAAAATATTTTAGAAACCTCAATACCATTTTTGAAGACTTATCCATAGGTTAGCCCATACATTATTTTTGCCAATCTTTTACCAAACATAAAGGAATGTTTCCTTTGAGTGAAATTCGCTATCTCCAGTATTTTGAGTACTTCCCCTCCAGGTAAGGTTAAAATCTTCCACCCTGTATGTGCGAATATAACTCTGTCTCCTCACCATCCGATAGTAAACATACAGCCCAAAACTGAATGTTTGACGGCAATAGGCTCACCCTATATTACGTGGAACTGATAGTATTAATACACCTCTGCCTACCTCTTCGAGGATGTACAGGCGTGAGTATATTTATGTAAATATAACTCTATCTGTCTGTACTCGACATTTTAAAAAGAAGGATGTTTTAGTTCCTATTCTGGACTTCTTCGTAAAACACTTTTATTCAAGCTGAACTAATATAAACCGGATATTTTCAGTAATCGGGCCACAAAAGCCTGAAATAATAATGGACGCAGTGGGACGTAGTCGGAGATAGCCTGACCTTTCTAAAATCATACATTGTTGGTGAAGTCTAGATCATGCATTATATAACCTAGTGGTTTTACCCGCAGCTCTGCTGGCGTCTGGGTTCCTACAAGCGTTACAAACCTATTCTATAGATAAAAAGCAGTGTATTGCGTTATTTCAGACTATAATCTACTGCTGTACAGTCAAATCAGAAATATCTTGACTACAAAGTCTCTAAACGATCTTAAAACTCTCGTATTCAAAGCATATCAAACTGTTTTAT
The DNA here is from genome assembly GCA_949126895.1 of Eilema caniola. Taxonomy (NCBI): domain Eukaryota; kingdom Metazoa; phylum Arthropoda; class Insecta; order Lepidoptera; family Erebidae; genus Eilema; species Eilema caniola. The sequence goes on from OX421476.1 coordinate 5,382,358, forward strand.
TGGTTTAAATTGTATTATTGCAACAGCGTAGCAGCAACTAAAGGTGTGTTCAAAATATTTAAAAAATCATCAGCAGGAAGGGGGAAACCAAGGCATTAAGATCACTTTGAGTACTTTGTTCATTAAGATTGATCTAATGCTGACTGTACAACATCCGTACAGCCGTTTGAGCATGATTGAGTAAGTGAATCATGTGACAATTATGTCTTTCTTGCCGGCAGTCTACGCGTGTCGTAGCAGCGTAGCAACGTAGCAGCGTAGCAGCGTAGCAAAGTAGCAAAATTCAGCAAGACTCCCTAAATTCTCTCCCCCTAAAGTCCCTAAAGTCTGCCTGTTACACTTTCACGGCAAAAGCACCGAACTGATTTTGAAAGGACTACAGAGATGGACGAAACATTTTAAAAGGACTTTTATCATGAAAAGAAGCCTTGAAGGTGTTCAAATAGGTAGTGAAAGTTTGTCAATAGTTAGTCTTTTATATTTTTTAATGTTTATTCGATGAAATGGGGTATAGTACGCCCAACGGCCAGGTGGAAGAACGACCTCATCGAGGTCACCGGGAAGCGCTGTATGCGGGCTGCTTTAGATCGGTCGTTCTGGAAGTCCATAGGAGAGGCCTATGTTCAGCAGTGGACTATGTGCGGCTGATATGATGATGATGATTCAATTAAACAAACAATTATGTTTTAATATAGTTATTTTCTTTTTCTTCTGCCTATCCCTTCGGGGATCCTCAGGCGTGAATATATGTATGTATTCAATATATTATTATATAAAAATACATTTTTTCATCTGAAATAAAAAAAATCCACCTAAGCCGACATTAAATGGTTCAAGCTGTATATTCCTGAAACATAAGACACATTTGTACCTAAGTGTACGAATGAAACAAACACGAAGTCCTAAGTACATTCGCGTGTAGAACAACATACCTAGACGATAACCTGAGATTTATTGCTGTCACTTACTATCTCAACTGTACTTCAACTAGAAATAACATAGTATAAAAGACTCATTTATATTAAAATGCTAGTTTTATGTACAGTCGACAAAGGAGATACGGGTGCACCTTTACATAGAGCTTTATATTAAAACTAGCTGTTGCCCTCGGCTACGCCTGCGTGGATGTTGGTTATCGCTTAGTGTTGAGTCAACATAGTAGCTTTATGCATGCAAAGTCTCAGCCCGATCGGTTTAAAATTGACAAAGTTTCATACAAACTTTCATCCCCTATTTTATCCCGTTGGGGGTAGAATTAATCGGAATCTTTTATTTGCGGATGCCTACGTCATAACATCTACCTGCATGCCAAATTTCAGCCCGATCCGTCTAGTGGTTTAGCTTTGCGTTGATAGATCACTATATCAGTCAGTCAGTCACCTTTGAGTTATATATATTTAGAAGTGTACCTACACGTAGTAAGTACACACTATTGAATGACATTTTAGAACAATTAGCATGATAACTTTTCAAATCGATTAAGATAGGAAAAAGTGAATCGCTATGTATGTATGTTACCGGTCTCTTGATCTTCGAGGTAACACACCAGGTGACACACCAACGGTATCTAGCCTTTACACCTGATAATTGACGGCTGGACCCCGCAGACTTGATTTCGGAACAAGGCTGCAGTCGCTCTCATAGAAACCAAAAAAAATATGGAAAGGAGTAGGAGAGCTGACCATGTACTCCAAGACTCAAACTCAAAGGCGCCCACTCACTAACAGTCCGCCTGCAATTCGCCTGCAATTTCTGATCTGCCCCTCTTGGCAAGTGACAATTCGCTAACAGGCGTTTGATGGAATAGAATGAAGAATGTATGGGATTTGACGTATTTGACATGCGTTAACGACTGTCATATGCGTCAAATCTCATATATTCGTCGTCAGCTAGCGAATTGCCACTTGTCTAGAGGGGCTGTCCGGCGCGGCGGCCTGCATTCCTAAGCTGATAGATAGCGCCAACACACTAAAGCCATTTTGGCCTGCCGGCAATTCGCTGTTGTCAGTTTTGCGACCATACACTAGCAGTTGCGAGTCGACAACGACAGTTTCCCGCTGTACCGCCGGTGTGTGCTCTTTCGTCCTGACAGCCTAGGACTGTCCGGAATCGTTCTGCGGCGGATCGTATTAATCGTCAGTCCAAAATCGTTTACGAAACTGTGAGTGTGTGGGTTATTGCAATAAACTGACAGATTTATTTCGTAGTAAACTGACAGTTAGTTGGTGCCTTAAGACCACGGAATTAATTCGAGGTATTTTGTGGTTCAATCAATCAATTAGCCTGTCGCCGACCACGTTAAGTGACACTAGTTGTAATATTTAGACTCCCTTTAAGTCCCTTTTGTTCAGCTGAATCCCATATTTAGTAGTCTGTGTTATCCGTGCGCATACCCACACCGATGTGAATTACCCTCGTTACTGGCCGACTGTTACAGCGGCAGGCTAACAGGAACTAATTTAAAACAATTCCAAACCATACCACCTATGTACGAAACTGAAAATTTTCGGGGAAGTTATTATAAATTTAATTAAGGGTTATAGTTAAGAGATTTAATACGAAGGTCAGTAAGGTTTTGTTCTATTTATAACTTCCGAGTATCTGTGTATTATTTTTTTTGTGCCATTAAGGTGACATTCAAGCACGCTCACCTGATAGAAAGTGGTTACCGTGGCCTATCGGACTGTGACCGGAGTCATTATGACCTTATAGGAACCTTCTTAAAGAACCATATATGAGGGCGATAATCCATATCTATCATACTGAGTGTCTATCATAGCTCCTTTAGCTTCTAAATTAATGGACCGATTTTAGTGCCGCTTTTCGTGTTAGAGAATTAAAATCAAATTACAAAAGCCATAGTCAGATGAAGACACTAGGTATAACTTATGAAGTATTTAAATATTAAATTATAGTGCAAAGCCATTAAATAAAGAGTTAAAATGATAGAAAATATTCCTGCAATGCCAACATGTTAATACACTACCACACGCTTGTGAACTGAACCAACTAAAGCACAAAAATGTTGTCGGTAATACTTCATTGGTACCATTTTTGTGCTTCAGTTGGTGCTCTGTCATCTTTCGATTTTTTTTTCAACGTTTATGTATCTGTAAATAGTATGTATATTGTCTGTAATTAAACCCCCGCTGCTAAATAAGCACAGACAGTACGTGAGCACACTGCACATAAATTGTACCTTATTCCACTTTTATCAAACACATTAATATTCCATGCATGGCTGGCTGCATAAAGATAGTCGCTGATTTATGATATCTTAGTCGTTAAATAAAGAAAATGGCGGCGGCTCTTAAAATTTCATAACAAGCTTAATATGCAGTCAGCGACATCGGTTAAGAGCTGACTTCACCAACGATAGGAGCCGAGATCAATTTGATAAAACTGCGTTGTCAATTAATTTTAGAGAGTAAACATCTAGTAGAGTACCCAGACTATAAATGTTGAAACTCGCACTGCACTATACTATACTAAAATATTTTTTATTAGGAAATAATATAGTCATTGCGATATGTTAAGAATGACTTATTTCTGCATGATTATTAAAAAAAAACACGACAAACGAAAAAAACGACGACGAAAAAAATAGACCTTCTAACCTAACCTATCCAAGTCGGATTCAATCCGGATACTCGTTGGACCGCCGCATTTTAAAACGGCCCTGTTTTTGAGAACAGTTAGCTGGCGGATTATACAATGTGACTGCGACATATGTACATATGTGATGTGCGATTTTTTTTTATTTAGATAAAACTTATGTGCATTATGCAATGTAAATATTCATCCGGTAAATATTTTTTATTACCATCTGTACACATGTTTCTACAAATATTAAATCGTGAGGACTAAGTTTTTCATCGGCTCGGATTTTCACTGATGAAATTCAATCGTAGAATTTTGATTTCGGTCCCGTAATCCGAAGGAACCTATTCTAGAAGTAAAAAGTCTATGTGCACTAAATTTCAGTCATTATTTTCAACCGTGTGAGCGTGATTGAGTAGGGGAGCGTTTAGCCGCTGTATGCCAAATTCTTGATGTTCTTTCTTTGAAAACAAGATTTCGTTTCCTCTAAAATATTAAGAAAGAATGCTCTTTGAATGCTCTTGTTCTAGCTCTAGCTGTATGTTCGTTTGGTCTAAACGCACCATAACAAACATCTTCACAAACTGTCACATTTATAATATGCATTAGTATCTAGGATTTAATAAGCTCAGTTAATACAATTTTAATTACAGGAAACTACTTAATAAGTTGCCAAGTAAAAAATATAACAAAGCAGAGAGTAGCAATGGCTGCGAAATGAAATAATAAAGGAAAAGTCCCCCAGTTCGGATTACCCAACATTCTGAGAAAACAATAGAGCTTTCATTCGCAGTTGGTTTTAATATTTGTTGAACAAAACGATTGGGGCAAGGAGCTGATTACTAGCAGCACTGCTGCACTGGGAACTCATTTGTAATAAGAAGCAGGTTTGAATATAGAATACAAATGGAACTTCTTATTTTGCATGCTTATGTTAAGGTAACATCGAGGTAGTAATGAGATACATACATTCATGAAGTTACTTCACATTGCTGTTGTACGAAGAGACAACTTCTTTTCATATATAACGATCCTGAAATCTAGGTATTACGTATTTCGTTTCTTCTACTTTAATAATCGTTATGCGCTAATTGCGAGCAGTTCACCATTCCCTTAACATCTGCAATCTCCCTGTGTCAGCCGGGGTGCGAGGGATATACTCTGTACCTACCTCACCTTCGGCCTTGCACTGCGATCCACAGACAGCGTGCGGTTTAGTCGGTTCGAATCCGACGTAACCTCCCCCTCCCCTATGGCGGGGGTGGTAACAGTGGGGATTTCCTGCACGATAAAAAACAGAAAAAATATCTGCAATCTGATTAACATACGTAGGTAGTACCTACCTATGTTTGGGTTGACTTTTCCCCGCTTCATTCATCCTCGCCTTATAAATCAGTTTCGTAATTTTTTCTTAAGGGATTGTAGCATAAAACGTCATTGTACAAAATTAGTGTTCTGATTCCTAAACTAATACACGGTTTATGCTAGTATATATTTTAACGTTATATATGGCAGCTTAGTAACTCTTAAAAACATCATAAATACAACGTCACTATAACTAAAATCTTCAATATAAATTTCAAAAAATATCTCTCAAAGCATTCGTTATAGAAAATCAATTTTCTCTATGAAAAAGGTAACTTAAACCTAGTGCAATCACAGATGTCTGAAGCTAAGTGTTTCTTTTAAAAATACGAAGAATCGGCAGCACTTTGGATTGCATCCAAGACCACTTCAAAACGTAACTAATGTACAGGCGATGTCCGGAGGAATTCAAGATGGCTGCCAAACCTAGCCATTGTTAGTGGTGAGGGTCAATATTCATAATTCGTATTCGTATTGCGTAACTAGCAGCCCGTCCCAGCTTTGCACGGGAAATTTACAAAAAACAAATTCGATACTTAAAACAATTGATCAAATTTTTATTGATAAAAGTAGTACAAGTTACGCTTTACAATATCAGCTATTGGCAAGTGAACGTCCTATCGAAATCGGGCTCTCTATTTCAGAGATTGGTGTCAGACATTATCAGACAGAATTCTTTTTTTATACCTTTCTATAAGTTCATGTGTTTTTTCCAAAATGCTGTAATTTTGTATAGAGTAAAATACCTACATCAACGTTAATATTGCGTCTGTTTTATTCATTTTATAGAACAAACAATAGTTTTGAACCGTTCTGAAAAGGCATTAGCTAGACAGTCAAGCACCCAATTCTGTAATAAACAAATATAAATACTATTTAATTACAATTTAAAATAGCGAAATCTTAAAATTCTTCTCGTGAAATGAAAGAGATTTGCAATAACTAATTACTGTACCCCAAACATTCACTGTAAATAATCCTAGTCATATTTTAAGACACAAAATAAACAATGAAATCTTGGTAAAACTCTAAATTGTACCGACTCCTGCAAATATTTTTAGTTTCTCGTTAAAGGTCGACTGAAATGTAATTAATCTCTTTGTAAGATTAAATAGACTCACTGGATGTTTACCTTCATTTTATAGTCAGAGTAAAAGAATATCCACTTAAATTTTCACATTTATATAATTTCATTTTAATATTAGAATTTAATTTAATGTTTAATTGAATATTTGGTCAATGATTAATTACATTTCAAGACCTTTTGTAGACAAAAATAAAAGACAACTACATCTAAGCATCGTGTTATTTGAGAGAATCGTTTTTTTTTAAAGAATATTAGCAACCGAAATTATCGAAATTACTAATATTCCCTCTAACCCCACCAACTAAGCAAAATTGCTTGTGCTAGGAGTGGGTTCACGTCGGTAGAGTAATGGCCAGGATTCGAACCTGGGACCTCTCGATCGTAAGGCTTCCTCCGTAACCACTAAGCTACCGACGCTTATTTCGCGACCTCCACCATCATAGTAGTTGAACAGCCGTACTCTGACGGATTCATCCTACTAAAGTTGGTAAGTATGGAGGGATGTTTGTAACTCTTCACGTAAAAACTACTGAATAGATTTTAATTAAATTTACAATATATAATTTACAACAAACAAATATTATAAATGCGAAAGTAGCTCTGTCTGTCTGTCTGTCTGTATGTTACGTTTTCACGCCTAAACCACTGAACCGATTTTGATGAAATTTGGTATAGTGGTAGATTAGACCTTGAGAAAGGACATAGGCTATGTTTGGTCGCGATAACCGACATCCACGCGGGCGGAGCCGCGGGCAACAGCTAGTAGCTTATACATCAGAATATTAATAGGCTACAATTTATAACGATAACCGATATAATGGCGATAGCCAACATCCGCATCCGTATATCCATTCTTAATATTATAAATGCGAAAGTAACTCTGTCTGTCTTTCTATCTGTCTGTCTTTATGTTACGCTTTCACGCCTAAACCACTGAACCTACCTTGATGAAATTTGGTACAAAGGTGTATTAGAACTTGAGAACGGACATAGGCTACCTTTTATCGCGAGAAAGGGGCTTTAAGGAGGAAAAATAGGGGATGAAAGTTTGAATGGAAGTTTGTCATTTTTGAAGATTACCCAATGAAATTTGGTACAGAGATGGATAAGAGCTAGGAAACGGACATAGGCTACATTTTATCTTGGAAAAAGGGAGTTGAAGGGGGGGGGATAGGGCTAGGGGATTAAAGTTTGTAATTTTGAAACCACGCAAAAATGGAGGTGAATACGGGATAAATAGTACGATTTTTTTTAAGATATCCTCATAAAATTTGGAACAAATGTGGATTACAGCTTCGGAACGGCCATAGTCGATGAACGAGCCAAATATAGAATCGAGTAGAGATTGTTATAGGGGCGAGTATAGAGGGGAGCAGAGAAGTCAGAAGAGAATCGAGTAGAAAGTCGAGTAGAAAGTCGAATATAGAGGCAAGTAGAAAGTCGAGAACAGAGGCGAGTAAATAGTCGAGGACAAAGTTGAGTAGAAAGGCGAATTTAATGCTCAATAGCGTCGATTCAACACTAAAGATAACTGACATCCACGCGGGCGGAGCCGTGGACAAAAGCTAGTAGTATATACATCCGCGTCGCAGGCAACAGCTAATACTACTATATAGTATAGTCACTATTAGTTAAATACCAAAGAACCACACGACCATTTGAATTAATCCCTCACGCTGTACTTACCAAAAATATTTTTAGAGGAAAAAAAAATATTCTCAGACAAATACCATATTTGTTTGTTCAACCTGCCCACAAGTAAAAATAAACATTACATTGGTTTCACAAGCCTTAGGTACGGGTTATGCGCTCTATCACCCTTCCCACTTCCCATGGGAAATATCGTTGGGTACAATTAAGGTAAAAGCACCAATGGTTGACACTGACCCACTTTCAAAATAAATCCTATATTCTAAGAACCTATTACCTATTGTAGTGAAATGAAATATCACTACTAAGTTTTTCGTGCTTTGTTTATCCTGGTGCTGTTCCATTTTTCATTAATGTTTTAGCGTGTATTGGTTTCATGCTCGAAGTAAGTGCTAATTATAAATTTCTGGCTAGGCATATGCTAGCATCGGCTAGCCGTATGTACTATTGCATGATTCGAGACCGGAGGCGCTGCGCTTGTGGATGGCGGTCATATTTCCCGCCACATACCGCATTCTGGCAGCGCCGTGTTTTGATAGAAGCTTCGGGTTCTGCCCATAAGATGGTCGAGCAGACGACGGCCATGTGACAGTGGATAAGCGGTGCGCGATGCCTAGATATCGGCGCACTGCCTGCCTGATCATTTTTGGCGACTTCAGTAGCATATCGGAACCATTTCAGATTTTACACTGTAGCGATATTCTTAAACCCATAACACCATTTGTTGGGTGAGACTATAGTCTGACCGGGCGACCCCAACAAACAATCTTTTATTTAATTCTTTCTTTATGCACGCTAACCTATTTAGGTACTTGAAAGACGTCTAATGGCATGTATAAGACATGTTCAAAAATTCAGAACACTGTCGTAAGTAATTTTTGAATTGAAGTTTCTTAAGATTTTTCTTGAGGGTACTGATTTTTAATAGGTGTGATTTTTTATATAATATAAGTAATAACGATTATCATTAATTTTAGTATGGATGTTATAAATTTGTAAATGGTTGGTTGAGTTTTGAGTGATTGTCGTCTATTGGTTCTTACGACAAAGTGTATATTAATTGTATTTAAAGTTAAAATATTTTAGTTGTTAAAGATTTTATCTACAAAAGTTAATGTCTAAATGTTGATATGTTGATAAAAAAATAAATTAAAAAAAAATAATGACGATTCCAAACAAATTTAATATTTTTATGGAATAAATGATTTTTTGATTTTGATTTGATTTGATTTTGATGTAATAGTTAAAAAAAGGAGGTAATAACAATTCCCTAAAATAAATTTTATAATTTTGGAAAGTGAAATTTGATTTAACCTTATAGTGGCGGCTATTAGTGTTTTTACCTTAATGAATTTTCAAATGAATGAACGGGATTAAGTTTTCAATTAAACGTTTCAATCGTTGCTGCGAAGCTCTTCAACGATGATTCCAATACCTTTTATTCCTTTAGGAGTATTTAAATACTTAAGTGTTACTCCTAGTTACTTTTAAAGTAAATTTAAAAAGGATTATAGGTACTTATAAAAATGTCTTAGAATGTGAAAGCAAAGGCATGAAAGTGAACGTACGTAAGACGAAAGTAATAGTTATTGAAAGAGAAGAAAATATGACGGACTGTACGATTCTGATAGAAAGAGAAAAAGTGGAACAAGTGAAAGAGTTTGTGTACTTGGGATCAAAGTTTACGAGAGACGGAAAGTATAACTGTGATATTGAACGAAGAGTGTTGGCAGGAAACAAAGTGAATGGGGCCCTGCATAACTTTATGAACAGCCAGAACGTGTCTAAAAAGGCACGACTGGCTATACATAGAGGAATGCTGGTTCTATCACTTATGTATGGTAGTGAATGTTGGGTATGGCAGAAGAAGCACGAAAGTAAGATTAATGCTGCGGAAATAAGAAGTCTGAGAAGTATAGCTGGAGTGACTTTGGTAGATAAAGTGAGGAACAGTGTGATAAGGGAACGATGTGGTGTGGTAGAAGATGTAGTGACAAAGATAGAGAAAGGGATGCTTAGATGGTTTGGACACGTAGAAGGGATAAGTGAAAGTAGATTGACGAAACAGATTTATGAGGCGAGAGTGAATGGGCGAGTCGGTAAGGGGCAACCTAGGCGAACGTTCTTCGATCAAATCGAAGACGTCTTAAGTAAAGGCCAGGTCAAAAGTACCCAGAACCGACGCGCTTGTATGAAAACGCTTATGAAAGTAGGAGAAGCGAAAAAGGTGTGTCAGGACCGTAGCAAGTGGTAAGAAGTGGTCTCTGCCTACCCCGATGGGAAAAAGGCGTGACCTTATGTATGTATGTATGTATAAAAATGTCTTTTAGGCCATGTTCACACGCGCCCTAAAGGGCGTTACGATATAATATACATGTCGCTGCCAACTAGCTAAATCAACCGCTCAATTTACTGCCTAGGCTCTTTACTGAACGGCGCCATTTGATTAAACGGCTAGGCAGTTAATTGGACGGCTGATTAAGCTAGTTGGCGGCGACATACATATTGAATGGAATAAGTATATCTCGGATTTGTTCTGTGTCTCCTGATATCTCCTCATGACCAAAAACTATTGTTTTGGCGATTGTCACAATAGGTTATGAACACACACAGCACTGAAAACGTCCAGAACTGAGAACTCCTATTGGGGAAGTACCTCCACCATACAATATGCCACGGCTATAATAATCAAGTGTCGTGTTTCCGGCGGTAAATATTTTAGCCAGAGCTCACTCGCTTTGTGCTGTCAGTGGGAAGACCAAAGGCTTAACGTACTTCGTCGTCTACACTGACGGCACAGACACCTTCTGTGCTTACAGTGTTTCTGCAGCATGAGTGTGTCTCCCCTGGTGTTGCACACGTCCATAAGCCACGGTAACTACTTTCCATCAGATGGCACGTGTGCTTGTCTCCAACCTAAGTCTATAAAAAAACGTCCTTTTGAATAAAATTCCTCTCTTTTCAAGTGGCAAAATAACAGTTGAGCGTAGCTTACAATAATAAACATCTTCACAAACTTTTTGTAGTAATTTGCTCGTGATAGAAAGTAAGTGGATTAAATGTATTTACAGTAAAAATATAACTATCTTTTTTTATACCACTTAGGTGGCAGACAAGCACACGGCCCACCTGATGAAAAGTGGTTTCAATGGTCTATGGTCGTATGCAACACCAGGGGCGTTACACTCGCGCTGTTGACCTAGAAGAAACCGTCTAATGCCCTTCTTGAATTATTATCTACCTTCTGCACTCTAATTCATATTTTCTACCTATGTCATATCTTTCTTATAGTGTGGCAATCCCTTTGTTTAAAAAAAAAGACGGGTTGCACTCCGGGAGTGCCGGCAGTAGTGAATACTTTTTCTTTCTTTCTTTCTTCGTTATATACAGAGAAAAGATAAAAAGAACAAACCATACCGTACCATACCTATAATATAGCGCCAATCATAGAACTTATCACAAATTTTCTGTCAGAAGTATTTAATGAATTACAACAAGAAAAAACTACTATCTGAAACCATAAGGACTTACAGTCGAAGCGCTTACCACTAAGCTACGAAGCTTCTTAGCGTACCTAACAAAATAAACAATCTGTAACTAATGTTGTATGACGTCATTCGTCGGTTACGGTTCAATGGTCAAGTGATCTTGACGCGAGTTGAACACTTTTTACCCATCCAACGCCGCTAAAGAAGTTTTCTCTTCAAAAAGTTCCGGTTATTAAATTTAAATATCGTCTAGACTTGATAACGCGACATCGTTAGTTCAAAGAATAAATGCATAACAACCGGTTGAAGTGCAAATTGCAATTTTTAATGGCGTCAGTGCAAGATTTCTCGTTAAATAACAATATCATGAATATTTTATGTAGGGAAAATGCATTGACAACTTTGAGACTTATTTTTTAATAGGCATGCGCAAGGTATAGGTACATTCAGGGTTGACACACATAATTCTAAATAGGTAAAAATTAATATAACAGGAAGTTTTTAAGCTCCGTTTTCTTTTTATTCTAACCGAGTTCAGCGCATTAACAGTGTCTTCTAAATGGGATTGAAAGTTATGTAAACTCGTCTGAAACAAATAAATAGAAAGCAAGTAAGCAAACATTTGGATGTTTAGGGCCCCATCATGCAGATTCGGAGCCCATATGCCTATAGGCCATTGAAGGATGAGGCTCTAGTGAAATCTTTCTAATCGAAGTTGAGAGATCAGATGGGAATCGTACATACCGATTCCCATCTGATCTGGGATCTGAGCCAATTTAAAAGGAAGAGGAAATTAATTAAGCATACACCAAGGCGTACACTTAGAGGCCGGGGGATTAGCAACCAAGAACAAATCAAAAATAATGGATAAGGTAAAAAAAAATATTACCTGCAGACATTTTTGACAACCCTACATCGACATGTTTATGATAAGTACACCCGTTACAGCATATAAGAAAATTATTTCTGTTTTTGCTATCTCATGTTGAATTAAAAAGCGGCCAAGTGCGAGTCAGACTCGCCCATGAAGGGTTCCGTAACAGCAAGTAACATGATATTAAAGTTCTTTTAGTTCGTTGTTACTTTGATCGATGTTTTAATAATAGTGTACGGTTTATGATTTATGACGTATTAAAATAACTAATTACTAGATCACGTTCAAAATGGGGAAACCCCTAAAATTAATTGTTTTTTTTACTATTTTTGTGTGAAAATCTTAATGCGGTTCACAGAATACATCTACTTACCAAGTTTCAACAGTATAGTTTTTATAGTTTCGGAAAAAAGTGGCTGTGACATACGGACGGACAGACAGACAGACATGACGAATCCATACGGGTTCCGTTTGTTGCCATTTGACTAAGGAACCCTAAAAATGATAATGAAGTTAGGGTTAAGTTACATAGTAAGTAGGCAGGTATGTACGTTTTGTCTTTTGAGGCCCGGCTATGTGCCTGTTTCATACCTTATTATTATAGAAATACACATACAATAAATACATTTCGGTAATAAATTAACTTACAAACATTTTCACTTATTCAGTCAAACAATGTTATCAGACAAAATACAAAAGGTCGTCTCACGTATGTACTGTCCACTGACCACAGACTTAGAATAAGCTAGATAAGCAAGTCGTCCATCCCAGTCCCAGCGTGTTATTAAACTAGTCAAGTGCACAAGCTTGTTGTGCTATTACGTGGTCCTACTACAGTTTAGTTTGTCTAATTTGAACCTTGCCGCTCAATAATATAATCAGGAACCTAGTTGTATGTCAATTCTTTCTGCAATGTTAACCAATTTGTAATCTACTGTCATATCACGCTACGACTGCGTTTTAGCTACCCGAGCATAGCAATATTAAATTGTACCGACTGACGTGTTGCGTATGAAATGTTTACGTTGAACTTCTTCTAGGCGCCAATCACAGTCGCATCTAAAACTTGCTTTTTTGATCCCGGCACCCACTCCTCCTCTCCATAATTTGCATTGTCTTGGCGACATCTAGTCCATTCGCAATCTTTGGTTTATCTGACCTTATACTGACCATCTGCGTATGCAAAGAAATGATACCTTTGTCATTGTATCTCGATGCATTATAGTGATTGAATGGGGTAAACCTGTTGTTTGGCAAGTGTATTGTAATCCTTTTTACCCTTATTTCTTAAGGTGCTGATAGACCAAAGTTGAAGTAGTTTTAGTGAGCATTCTAGTGAATCTAAACTCATAAAATGTAAAAGTGCGTTAAAGCGCATATTCTAGCGAAACGACAGTAGGGAAATCTGCTTCGAGAGTTTTGCCGAGCCGAGTGATTTTATCATTGTTATACTTATTGTTACCCACGCACCCCACAGTGTTTACTAGAGCGTGCGCTATAATGTTTGATGGTTGGCTCTATGCTTGGCTCTGTTTGTTCAGTTCAACAAATTTAAAAACGGCGAATGCTCTATTTTCTACTACAAATCATTCTACTCAAGTCTGTCAGCAGCTTTATTAAAAGGATCTGATCGATCCGGTTTAGTTTTCAGTAAATATACCACTGTTGCCGAAACCTATCAAGTGTTGACATCAATTTCATTGATGAAATTACCCAGTACATAGACATCTAATTCTTTTTGACACGGGGACTCAATCACAATGGGGTACCTATTATGTTTGAGTCCTATTTTCATTATCACCTCTTTCATTAACGTGATTGTAATTTGGATAGTTAGTGATTAATCTGATTAACGAAGATAGATAGAACTCTTTATTGTACACCAATATTAAATTACAAGAGATAATACAATAGGTAGTATGGATCACAGTAATTATAGTTAAATGCACAATGGGCGGCCTTATCGCCTTTTTAATGAAATTTTACAGCAATAAGTAGGTATGCTAACTATTAGAATCAATTTAGATTGGAAATAGTTTATGCTGTTATGGGATCCCGTCAACAATAATAGCTGGCCAAAAAATGATTGGAATCTTTGTAAAAACTAAGGTTCATGAATAGATGAACTGATAGAAAAAAACATGCTCAAACCTTCCATCGGACACCGAAACAAGCATGCCTGCGTACAGCTACTAAAAATATCCTAACAAGGAATCCAAAAAACACTGCCCCGACCGACATAGTCAAACCCGGGACCTCTTACATAACCATGACAAAAGTGAAAAGCAATTGTTCTGTATAAAATATTATAATGGCACTTAAAAAACGTCTAATTGTTTATCAAATGTAGGTACTAGGAACCGGTATCAAAACGTGGCCCCGACCTGCAATGACTCCGGTAAGAAACTCAGCAGGCTTTTACGCACAACACTCGCTACCACTGTACCATGTGAAGCATTCAAATATTTAAAACCGTCACACTATTGTCACAATAAATTGATTTGAATTTGAATTTATTTTTTGCTCAAAACAGCTTGTCTACTAGCTAGAAAATCATTGTCAAACAGTAATTTAATTTTAATAAAGAACCTTGTCAAAATAATATATCGCTTTGTTACAAACTTTAAGTGTGAATAATATTCAAGTCACGTTTTTCGTCATTGAATTTGTCCCGCCAATTTGGTAGTGCCATTTATTTGAAATATTGAGCGTCTTCAGGCGTCTGAAGAGACAGCGATTATTTATCAAAGGCTGATATGTTAGTGCGATTGACGTATCGATTCTTTTGATTGATTAAATAAGGGTCTCTTCAATCGTCACTCCTAATAGTATTCGATGGAGTTTAGTAATCGATGGTGTTCTTAAAGGAAATGGAAATGATAACTCAGTGTTGAGAGCTCGTGAGATATGAGGGAAGGTCGTCATCATCTGGGTACTCCTTAAGCTCATTATAACAATAATAATAGCCCTAACCACCGGTAACTTGGTCCCTGTACTTGATGCCGGTGTGGTGCTATTTTTTACATTTTTAAATATATGTTTTTTTATGTAGTTATGTATTGTAAAATATCTGTACCATTATAATATAATTGTACTTTGGAGATGTTTATTTGCGATGGACGCAAAAACAACCGAACGAATTATGATGCGGGTTTTTGTGAGAAAGGTCTTGGTCAGGCTTAAAATTATACCTACGTTTGATTGATTAATTACAATCGGTTGAATAGAATCAGAGATGCGACACATGCGGGCGGCGCGCGGCGCGGCGGACGGAAGGCTATCAATTTATAAGATTGTTAAAATAAATAAAAGCTAATGCCTTTCTTGAAGAACCCCATGTTAAAGTTGCTTGGAAAAATCACAGCATTGAGTTCATTGTCACAACCTGAGCATGTATTTATAGTATATTCTGTATATCAGAGTAGAAGTTGGCATTGCCCTTATATTTCCCAGATATTTTTTAAGAGGATATAAATAATCCATTTCAATATTTCATTCAAATCTTTTCATAATCAAGTCTTTTCATACTGTCCTTCGAAAAACGTTGACCAATCCGTATTATTAGCGACGACGCCAAGACTTGTAATTCGTAAATAGTTCATAAGGTTATAAAATAAGTTTTGTAATTAGATTTAAGTGAATAAAAAATCCCAAATGAGTCTCCAATCATTTCCGCTTGGCGGCGCCACCTACGCAGAACGCGCCACGAAGCTTAGCTACTGTAGAACTTTACCGTAACGAGAGCCGATAGCTATTTTTATAATTTTTAAGGTCTAAACTAATGTTTTTATTGTTAAATTTATGTTATTAAGTAAATATAAGG
Source organism: Eilema caniola (assembly GCA_949126895.1). Lineage (NCBI taxonomy): Eukaryota > Metazoa > Arthropoda > Insecta > Lepidoptera > Erebidae > Eilema > Eilema caniola. Next base: position 5,398,245 of record OX421476.1, read on the forward strand.
TATTATCTATAAGATAAAAATGTAAAATATAGAATCCGTGAGGAAAAATAAAATAGGCAATGTAAACAAAGCCGCTGATTGGCTAAAGCAGTTTGTAGGTAAGAATCCAAAGGGCTCTGATTGGTCAGAGTACCCTATATAAGCCGGTCATTTTTCCTCCCGAATTCAGTCCGGAACCAGCAGCCTTAGAGAAAAAACCTCTAATAAAAACAAGAAGAAAGAAATCGCTGTTTCACTGGAAAGACCCTTGAAGTTGAAGTACCCTTCTGCAGATCATCGTTCATCAAGCCGCAAGCAGTTCAGAATCCACGCTCCCATCGGCACCTTCGTCCACCCGCCAGCATCAAGATCCACATACAGTCCACTCGCCGCACGACAGAAGCGCCAGCGGTACAAAATATTAGGCCACCATATACCTCTTGGCCGTCTATCCTGTTTCTGTCGTCCCCAACATTTTTTGGTCCATCGATAGCCGGATTGGGTCAAGATTTGAAGAATAGAAGATGCCAACCACAAGAGCAGGATCAGAACAATCGAAGACTTCAGAAGAAACCACCTCGTCGGACTGGAGCATGAATACGCCGAGTGAAGCGAGCACCGCCACGACGAGCACCGGTTCATCGACCACGGGTACTACGGGGTCCGCAAGTACAGTAAGCAGAAAAAAGCCAGTTCCGCTGATTCAGAAGCAAGCAAGACTACAATCATTCGATGGGTCAAGATTGGAGTCTGCGCAAGGGGAGCCGACTCGCACGGCGCCTCCGCCCAGCATCATTGAAGAGGAATTTGAAGATTCTGAGGAGCAGAGTACCATCACAGCCAGCCATACAACGTTGCAAGACAGTCAGCGAAGTGTCACTTCACGTCGGGACGAAGCAAGCGCACCGACATCGAAGTATGAAGACAGTCTGCAGCGGCCTCAGGGTTTGACGCATACCGTCCCATTCGCATTTCGTCACGAATTCAAAAATGGTCCTATTCGCATTCGGTCCCATTCGCATTCGGTCCCATTCGCACTCGGTCCCATTCGCATTCCGTCCCATTCGCAAAATGATCACACTCAGATAAAAGTTTATTTTATCTGATTATTGTTTCAACTGGTAGGTTTGAAAATTAAAACATGTAACTTTAAATAATTATGTGTAATTTTTCAAAATCAATATTATTCTTACTCCACAACGTAATCAACACAACAATAAGAAGTAATTCTGTTTATTTTTATTATCAAAATGATGATACATACCTATATTAATATTATACAAATTATATATACTACCTATTGTATACTATTTTGTCAACTGTAGAAATATATTTTTTTCATAAACTTGCAGAGTTAATAAATAATAATTTAGTTTAATTAGAAGTGAGTGTGGATTAGGCGCACAATGCCACATTCTCAAAATGACATATTGAAATTTCGCAAAATGACAAATTCTCAAATTGTCATTATCTGAAAACGCCACATCGCAAAACGTCACATTAGTAAAATGCCATTTTCGCAACATACCATTTTCGCAAAATGCCTTTGCGCAAAATGACATTTTCGCATAATGTCAAATATTCGAAATGACAATTTTTTGCGAATAACGCCACCTAGCTAAAATTTGAATTAAGGCCCGTAACTACTTCAACCAAGTAATAGAGTCAATGCAAAACTACTTCCATCTGTTTTGAGTGGGTGTGCGTTGTTGTATAGACAATTGTTTAATATAATTTCGTATTACAGAAAATGTTTCGCATAATTTCGTTTCATAGAATAATCAATATACATAATACTTACTTTAAAGAATTTTAAATCATTGAATTTTGTTTCATATAAAGTTAAACATTAGAATAATCATTTCATAGAATATCAAATCAAATATTCTTAATCATTATATTGTTTATTTAATAGAAAACTTATTACAAAGAATAACATATTATCAAAGTGACAGTTTCTAAACGTTTCAATTCATAAAATGTATACCCTCATTTAAATGGGACATTTTTTTTTATAAACTAAACAATTGATGCGTCTACAAGGTCGACGGAGCCCCGCTACTTCTGGGTGGTTTATAAAAAAATAACCACGAAGGCCTAATGCGGGAGCTTCGCTACGCTCCGCTCCCGCATTAGCCTTCTAACCTAACCTATCCGAGTCGGGGTAATCTGAGTCTGGGTGTAACTATATTGTAAATGTAACAGTTAAAAATAAATGTGATTTGGAACATTATAAAGGTGGTTTAATATTCTTTAAAAAATAATTCTACAGCTTGATAAGTTTGTCAAACAAAAAAATGTGATTAGAAATTCGTTCAATTGTGTTTCTGTGAAATATGTTTCATTGTAGTAAATTGTTTTTGAAACAATAATATTCGAAATAAAAATATAAGAACCAAATATTATATGAAACATTTTCTGTGAAACGAAATTCTATGAAATTTCTTTCTACGAAATAAGGGGCTCCCGTTTTGAGTTGTGCAAACCAAAGACACAGAAACGGGAGCCCCTTATTTCGTAGAAAGAAATTTCATAGAATTTCGTTTCACAGAAAATGTTTCATATAATATTTGGTTCTTATATTTTTATTTCGAATATTATTGTTTCAAAAACAATTTACTAAAATGAAACATATTTCACAGAAACACAATTGAACGAATTTTTAATAACATTTTTTTGTTTAACAAACTTATCAAACTGTTAAATTATCCAATTTGCCATGTTTTTACTGCCGTCATCTTCCATGTTCTCCATTAATTTTTCAAAATAAATAGGTATTTCTGAATGTTCCAAGTAACTAAGTGCTATAATACATTTCATATCAATATAGAATTTTTTGTCTTTCGCATATTTTGTTGCAAATTTGTTTGCTTGAATTCTTCTGTAAAATATAATAAAATCATTTTGTTATTAAATTATTGATAAAACGTCATTATAGTTAACACCCCGACTCAGATTACCCCGGCTCGGATAGGTTAGGTTAGAAGGCTAATGCGGGAGCGGAGCGTAGCGAAGCTCCCGCATTAGGCCTTCGTGGTTATTTTTTTATAAACCACCCAGAAGTAGGAGTCCCGCCTAGAGGGGCTCCGTCGACCTTGTAGACGCATCAATTGTTTAGTTTATAAAGTTTTCTATTAAATAAACAATATAATGATTAAGAATATTTGATTTGATATTCTATGAAATGATTATTCTAATGTTTAACTTTATATGAAACAAAATTCAATGATTTAAAATTCTTTAAAGTAAGTATTTTATATATTGATTATTCTATGAAACGAAATTATGCGAAACATTTTCTGTAATACGAAATTATATTAAACAATTGTCTATAAAACAACGCACACCCCACAGAACCACACATGCCCTCGAAGGCTGGCATCACCGCATTAACAGACGTATCCCTAAAAAACCTTCACTATATCTATTCGTATACAAATTGCAGCAAGAAAGTAAATACTGGGACAATATTTATCAACAATCTTTATTTCATAAGTTCCGGCAGAATCGATAAAGTAAAGACATCCATTTCGATGAATAATATAAAAAAATGTTACAAAAGTTAAGGGATAACTGTTTGACACTGCCGGAATTTCTGCGTAAACTTATTTTTTTGCCATTATACAAATAGCGGTTTTTTTAGTTCAAGACTACTTATTATACCGCTTACAATCAATAAGCTGATCTTTGTGTAACTTTTAGGTGCAGCACAGACTAAATTAGTAAATTCTTAAAATTTTAAATATACCTACCTAATAGGAAATATATACAAAAAAAATAACTCTCTGAAAAAGTTATAATCTTTTGTTATTTATTGTATGATTCTTAGCAACATCTATTATTTAAGATTACATTTTTAATTTATTTTATGTTAAAATAAAATGAAAATGAATAATGATTAAATACTTAAAGAAACTATTTTTTTTATTTATAAATCATGGGCCTACTGCAATAAGTCACTCTTTTATTGTCATTAAAGTAAGTAGCACATTATAATATAGCAGTAGGTAGCACTTATAATCATTATTTGAGAATGTGTCATTTTGATAGTGTGGCATTCTGCTAGTGTGGCATTTTGCTATTGTGGCATTCTGGTAGTGTGACATTTTGCTAGTGTGGCATTTTGCTAGTGTGGCCTTTTGCTAGTGTGGCATATTGAGAAAAGACATTTTGCGAATGTGTCATTTTGCGACAAGATGTCAATTTGAAAGTGCGGCATTATGCGCCTAATCCGTGAGTGTGACCATTTCGCGAATGGGACGGAATGCGAATGGGACCGAGTGCGAATAGGACCGAATGCGAATGGGACCGAATGCGAATAGGACCATTTTTGAATTCGTGACGAAATGCGAATGGGACGGTATGCGTCAAACCCAAAAAAATGTCCCATTTAAATGAGGGTATACATTTTATGAATTGAAACGTTTAGAAACTGTCACTTTGATAATATGTTATTCTTTGTAATAAGTTTTCTATTAAATAAACAATATAATGATTAAGAATATTTGATTTGATATTCTATGAAATGATTATTCTAATGTTTAACTTTATATGAAACAAAATTCAATGATTTAAAATTCTTTAAAGTAAGTATTATGTATATTGATTATTCTATGAAACGAAATTATGCGAAACATTTTCTGTAATACGAAATTATATTAAACAATTGTCTATACAACAACGCACACCCACTCAAAACAGATGGAAGTAGTTTTGCATTGACTCTATTACTTGGTTGAAGTAGTTACGGGCCTTAATTCAAATTTTAGCTAGGTGGCGTTATTCGCAAAAAATTGTCATTTCGAATATTTGACATTATGCGAAAATGTCATTTTGCGCAAAGGCATTTTGCGAAAATGGTATGTTGCGAAAATGGCATTTTACTAATGTGACGTTTTGCGATGTGGCGTTTTCAGATAATGACAATTTGAGAATTTGTCATTTTGCGAAATTTCAATATGTCATTTTGAGAATGTGGCATTGTGCGCCTAATCCACACTCACTTCTAATTAAACTAAATTATTATTTATTAACTCTGCAAGTTTATGAAAAAAATATATTTCTACAGTTGACAAAATAGTATACAATAGGTAGTATATATAATTTGTATAATATTAATATAGGTATGTATCATCATTTTGATAATAAAAATAAACAGAATTACTTCTTATTGTTGTGTTGATTACGTTGTGGAGTAAGAATAATATTGATTTTGAAAAATTACACATAATTATTTAAAGTTACATGTTTTAATTTTCAAACCTACCAGTTGAAACAATAATCAGATAAAATAAACTTTTATCTGAGTGTGATCATTTTGCGAATGGGACGGAATGCGAATGGGACCGAGTGCGAATGGGACCGAATGCGAATGGGACCGAATGCGAATAGGACCGAATGCGAATAGGACCATTTTTGAATTCGTGACGAAATGCGAATGGGACGGTATGCGTCAAACCCCGGCCTCACCCTAAGAAGTCGACCCGCAACACGGACACACCGTCCCGCTCGTCGCATAGGAAGAGAGCAGAAGTGCAAGCGAAGATGGCGTTGGCACTACGGGAGCTCGAGCTAGCCGAGGCGCGATCCAAGGTAGCTCGGGCTAAGCTGGAACTCATCGCCGCAGAATCGGAAGAAGAAGATGCTGGAGAAGAGTCGTACGAAATAACCCAAGTTGAAAAATGGGTCGTCGAGACAGGGGTCGGGCCCACCGAAGAAAGAAAGTCTTCTGAACGTGAAGAAAAGAAGAGCGACATCCAGGAGTTGGCTCAAGCTATTAAAGAGATTTCTCAGAAGTCGCATGAAACAATGTCATCAAAGATGGTTGAACTCCCTCACTTCAACGGTTCCTGTGAAGAATGGTTGGCGTTCAAGAGGACCTTCGAAGACACAGCTGCCTCGTTCTCTAACATACAGAACATGGCACGCTTCAGAAGAGCGATCCAGGGAAGAGCAAAGGAAGCTGTCCAGAGCCTACTGTTCACCGCTGAAGATCCCTACGATGTACTCAAGGCGCTGGAATCAAGATTTGGAAGACCTGGGGCACTAGCACTGGCGGAATTAGAGAAGATCAAGAGCCTACCTAAAGTCGCTGAAAACCCAAGCGACATCTGTACGTTTGCAAGCAAAGTCAAGAACGCCGTTCAAACAATCAAAGCCTTGAAGAAGCCGCAGTATCTCAGCTCTCCTGAAACATTGAAAGCTATCATTGAGAAGATGCCTCCAGCTATGAAATTCAGATGGTTCGCCTACCATAGAAGCCGAAGGGAGGAAGACTTACAAGAGCTACTACTCATTGAAGAATTTTTAGAAGTAGAAGCAGACATGTGCGGTGACTTTGCCCCAATTGAAGAGCCTTCAGACCAGAAGAGGGGTACAAGAAGACCCGTGCATACGATTCAAGGAGAGCCTTCACATGAAACTGAACGAGAGAAGTTCAAGAAGAGTTGTCCCATATGTCAAGAAGAGCATTTCCTGATAGAATGCAAGAAGCTGAAAGAAGCAAACATTGATGAAAAATGGGAAATAGTGAAGAAAGCTAGAACGTGTTTCAAGTGTCTACGGTTCCAGCATTCAAGAACCAACTGTAGAGCTCCAAACTGCAAGAAATGTGGAAGATGGCATCACACTATCTTACACTCCGACAAGCCGCCGAAACCATTTGAGAAGAAAGAAGAAGGAAGCTCATCAGAAGGGAAGGTCGCCTCCATCCACAACACCACCAGTGAAGAAAAAGCATACCTGAAGATCGTGCCAGTCGACATCTACGGGCCGAAAGGGCAAGCTCGGGTGCTGGCGCTGCTGGATGAAGGCTCAACCATCACGCTTCTAGACCAGGCGGTGGCAGAGACGATCGGAGCTGAGGGCAAGACAGAAACGCTAACTATTGAAACAGTCGGTACAAAGATCATCAAGGATTCCCAGAAGATACAACTGAAGATCAAAGGTGCCTTCAGAAGAGACAAGAAGAATATCACTGCAAGAACCATCGACGATCTCAACCTGTCAGAACAAAGAATAAAGAAGGACACTATTACCAGCTGCCAGCATTTAAAGAAGATTGAAGATCAACTTCTCTACACAACCGAGAAACCGAAGATGTTGATAGGTCAAGATAACTGGGGCCTTATCGTCACAAGAAGACTGAAGAAAGGAAAACCATCCGAGCCCGTAGCCTCACTCACTAGTCTAGGGTGGGTGCTACATGGGTGTGAAACGGGTTCCAGCGCTGCGGTACACTTCATCCACTACGGCAGAGCCAAGACAGCAGATGAAGCCATGGAAGACGTCATCCGAGAGCATTTCCAACTAGAGTCACTTGGAATTCAGAACAAGCTGCCAACGAACGACAGCGACAGAAGAGCCCTGGAAATCCTCGAGAAGACAACGAAACAACTTCCCAGCGGTCAGTTCGAGACAGGCCTACTGTGGAGGAGCGAAGATGAGTCCCTACCTAACAACTACAATCAAGCTCTACGACGCTTGGTGAACGTAGAAAAGAAGTTAGATCGAGACAGCGAGGTCAAGCAGTCCTACGAGAAGCAGATCAAGAACCTCATTGAAAAAGGTTATGCAGAGAAGATCTCAAACGTCGTCAGTGAAGGTAGAACCTTCTACCTACCTCACTTCGCCGTGATACACCCGATCAAGAAGAAACCAAGAATAGTCTTCGATGCAGCCGCCAAGTACGACGGAAAGAGCCTCAACGACGTGCTGCTACCAGGCCCAGACCTACTGCAGTCGTTGTTTGGGGTGTTGCTGCGCTTCAGAGAAGGTCCAGTGGCAATCATGGCTGACATTCAAGACATGTTTCTTCGTATCAAGATTAGAGAAGAGGATCGGGACAGCCTACGGTTCCTGTGGCGAGGTGAGAAGAGGACAGGCAAGCCAGAAGAATATCGTATGACGTCAGTCATCTTTGGAGCAGCGTCATCACCGGCGACGGCGATATACGTCATGAACAAGAACGCAGAAGACTTCAAAGAGACTCGACCCGAAGCAGTGAAAGCCATCAGCCGAAATCATTACATGGACGACTATCTCCAGAGCTTCGAGTCGACCCAAGAAGCAAAGAAGATAGCCGAGCAAGTTAAAGAAATCCATGCAAGAGCAAGTTTTCATCTCAAGGGCTGGGCCAGTAACTACGCGACTGCGTTGCCTGACATAGAAGAAGCAAATAAAGAAGATTCACTGCCACTCGCGAAAGAAGAGAAGACTCTCGGTCTAAGATGGCTGGTTAAAGAAGACGCATTAGCCTTCAACATTGGGCTACGCAACACGCCAGAAGAGCTGCTGAATGGGCAACGGACTCCGACCAAGAGAGAAGTCACGAGCGCCGTTATGTCTACATTCGACCCATTGGGATTCGCCGCGCCAGTATTAATACAAGGGAAGAAATTGATTCAAGAAATCTGGCGTACTAAGACGGACTGGGACGAAGCTATAAGTGAAAAACAAGAAGCAGCCTGGCGAAGATACCTAGAAGATGTATCAACATTATCAAGTTTGAAGATCCCGAGGTGCATCTCACCGTGCAGTCGAAGCGGACAGCTGCATACATTTACCGATGCAAGCGAAGAAGCCTATGCAGCAGTCGTCTATTGGAGGACAACCGAGCCCAGTGGACGAGTCCACGTCTCTATGATCGCCGGCAGAGCCAGAGTCGCGCCCACGAAGCCAGTGTCTATCCCAAGGCTTGAATTACAAGCGGCCTTGCTTGGTAGTAGGATGGCGGCGTCGATCAAAGAAGAGATGGAGCTCGAAGCATCAAAGACAGTATACTGGACCGACTCCAGCACTGTACTACAATGGATCAACTCAGAACCTAGAAAATTCAAGACGTTCGTGGCAAACCGACTGGCAGAAATAGAAGAGAAAACGAAACCTGAAGAATGGAGATGGGTGCCTACTAAGCAAAACCCGGCAGATGACGCCACAAGGGGTGTCCCAGCCGAGTTCGACAGCAACGCCAGGTGGTTCCAGGGGCCGTCATTTCTCCGCCAGCCAGAAGAAGAGTGGCCACATCGAGACTTCAAGCAAGGAGGTGCGCTGCTAGAAGAAAAGAATCAACTGAAAGCGATGGCAACGAAAGCAACAGACAAGACTCTACTGGACCTGGAACGTTTCTCAAGCTGGGAGCGATTGCTGCGCACTACTGCGAGAGTCATCGCCTTCGTCAGCCGCCTGAGAACCCGCAAGGCAACCACCGTCGCCGCCCGAGAGAAGGACGAGCCCTGGAAGCCACAAAAGAAGACCCAGCTGGAAAACTACGCAAAGGCTAGCGGACCACTTCTGGAAGAGATGGATCAAAGAGTACTTACCCCTCTTGATGCCTAGAAAGATAGAGGGTAAGGAAACTAACGATCCGAAGATAGGCGACATCGTGCTCATAGTCGACGCGACGCTGCCGAGAAATTCGTGGCCCCGAGGCGAGGTCATCAAGGTGTATCCAGGACCAGACGGAAGAACTAGGATATTGGACGTGCGGACTTCGGGTGGAGTACTCCGACGGCCGACACGTCGAGTCATCACGCTGGTACCTGCCACATCGTCGCTGCCCGAGGATGCAGTGCCACGCACCGTGGGGGAGAATATTAGCGACGACGCCAAGACTTGTAATTCGTAAATAGTTCATAAGGTTATAAAATAAGTTTTGTAATTAGATTTAAGTGAATAAAAAATCCCAAATGAGTCTCCAATCATTTCCGCTTGGCGGCGCCACCTACGCAGAACGCGCCACGAAGCTTAGCTACTGTAGAACTTTACCGTAACGAGAGCCGATAGCTATTTTTATAATTTTTAAGGTCTAAACTAATGTTTTTATTGTTAAATTTATGTTATTAAGTAAATATAAGGTATTATCTATAAGATAAAAATGTAAAATATAGAATCCGTGAGGAAAAATAAAATAGGCAATGTAAACAAAGCCGCTGATTGGCTAAAGCAGTTTGTAGGTAAGAATCCAAAGGGCTCTGATTGGTCAGAGTACCCTATATAAGCCGGTCATTTTTCCTCCCGAATTCAGTCCGGAACCAGCAGCCTTAGAGAAAAAACCTCTAATAAAAACAAGAAGAAAGAAATCGCTGTTTCACTGGAAAGACCCTTGAAGTTGAAGTACCCTTCTGCAGATCATCGTTCATCAAGCCGCAAGCAGTTCAGAATCCACGCTCCCATCGGCACCTTCGTCCACCCGCCAGCATCAAGATCCACATACAGTCCACTCGCCGCACGACAGAAGCGCCAGCGGTACAAAATATTAGGCCACCATATACCTCTTGGCCGTCTATCCTGTTTCTGTCGTCCCCAACACGTATCTTAATATATTTTTATTTTTAGTAAATTTCTATTCACATCAGCAGATAGGTATCTACTTACTTTTTCATATTGTAACTGAAGTTATATGACTAGCTTCTTACAGCTAAATCTGTAATAAAGCAGGTATTAGGCGGCGAGAAGCGCAATATCATTTTATTCAAGAAGATTACTGCGGTTAAGACTCACTTAAAATGGAATGGATTATGAATTATTTTCATCACAGGCTTGTAAAGACTGGTGATACATACTTAAATAGAGCTTTACTATCCCTTATTTATAAAATATTATCAACCTGCGTTAGAATTAAAATTAAAATCACGTAATTAAGTATCTACCTTAAGGCGATTGGCACATTGCACCGCGCTTCGCGACGGGGCGCAGATGACGCGGCCACGCGCGTGTTTGTCTGCTGACACGCGTATGGCGGCGGTTTGAGTATACATAGTTCGAGAGCTGTTAGACATTTTTAGGTAGGTGTTTCAAACATTGCATCTAGCTAGCTAAACTATAGTTATCTATATTCCTTTAAGATCGTTTTAACATTATCCGATATCTGATATCGGGGTCGGCTCTCTATCTGATAATACGGACAATGCTCAGTATCATCGGCATTCAAGAATGACGCACCAGATTTCCATACTAATTAATTTTACATTTATACACGTTTATAGCAATATTTTTTTAGTTTGCCTCAAGCACATGATTTTCTAAGTGTATACTAGCAGATTTCAGTGTGCCATAGCTCGCGTTTTCTTAGCCATGTCGCGCAGAGACGCGTGTTTTCTGCGTGTATGTGCGTGATCTGCCATACCGCGCGTGATAGCATTGTGTGTTGGACCCCGCGTGTTTTCTATACAAAACTAGCTGACCCGACGAATTTCGTACCGCCTATTTCATTAAGCAAGTTAATACGTACCTACTTAATAAAATAGCCTTCCTCTTGAATTCTCTATTTTTTATACAACTCAGGTAGTAGACAAGCACCGGCCCTCCTGACGGAAAGTGGTTATCGTATGCAACACCAGGAACGTTACACTCGTGCTGCCGACCCTTAAGTAACCTTCTCCTGAAGAACCCCATATAGTAGCTGCTTGAGAAAACCACTGCAGGGGAAAGCTACTCTATCTATTAAAAGAAACCGCAGCAAAATCCGGAGCGTAGTTTTAAAGATATAAGCATACATAGGGACAGACAGGCGCGGTAAGCGACTTTGTTTTATACTGTGTAGGGATGAAGAGCTCCGTAGAGGGCGACGCGACACCACGCTTCCCCGCGCTCCGCCACGTGTCGTGGAGCAGTGTCAGAATCGCCGTACGGTATACAGCATCTACTAACATTGCTATGAGGAATTGTACAGGCGCGTCGCGCGCAGTACCACAGTCTACTGTATAGATAAGAGCAAACAGACATCACCAGTGCATTGCACTTACGAATCTTGAAATTAATACCTAGTTTATAAAAAAATATATTCCACTACATTCTGCATACCGCAATCTAGTCTACACACAAAGTAAGCACAGCTTTCCAAGCTTGTGCTATGTGCATGAAAGTGTTTTCTATGGCAAAATATATTTAGGTGTTGTTTTAGAAGTACCATAGTAGAAGTAATCACACTGGTAAAAGAAGCATACAAACACAAAACAAGTCAACATTTTTATTCAGGTACCGACTGGATACCGTAGCCGAAGGGTTTAAAAAAATTTAGGTATAAAATAAATGTTGTATAACGTGTCAATATTATCGAGCTTAATTGTATAACAAACCAACTTACTGGATTGAAAAATATCTAGACTATTTTTTCTTCTCGTTACGTTTCGTTATACGTCAAAATAATTCATAATTGAAACATTATCTTCTATCATTTATTTTTATTAATTACCTACCATTTAAACAAAGCTATACAGGATCAATAATAATAGCCCAAAAAATCACTAAGGTTTACCTGTGCTATTACTATTGATAACTGTGTAATTTAGAAAAGTAGTAAATAAAATAAAATAAATATTAAATTTAATTTAATTAATACCTTAATTAAGAATATTTTAATTAATATTGTTTTAATAATTCTTCACAAAGGAATAGGTAGTTCCAATTGATAAATATATTATTTAATTCGATGTATAACATTATCACTTGAAACGAAACGTATATCCAGCAAACAAACTTCAAATCAACATTTAAAAAAACTTCAAACAAAAACGGTTCTCAATCTGAAGTCCCTCATCCAGTTTGTTTTTTTTCTTGTGATTGTGTTATTTGTGTTACGGTTTTGATTAAAATCTTATCGATGTATCGTATATTTAATACCGTTTATTGAAGTGATACAATTATTATAATAATAATATTGAGGTATGTGAATGAACTAACTTAATTACCACACTACATAACAACAAATGTAGACGTCGTATTGTAAACCATATTTTGTTGCTCAACCTCTTTTAATATTTACAATATTTTAAACAATATTGGTTGTACAAGTACTGGCAAAGAATCCTGATAGTTGTATGGTCGCATTTATTAACACGAAACTTAGTGTACTATAACCACTGTATTATCCTTTTACCATATCTAGGTGTGCAATCCCGTGAATAATGCCGAAGACGAGAATACCTTCGCCATCCCGCTCCGTGGGAAGCACAACTCCCCGACGCTACAAACATCGTGGCAGTCGCAGTGTGAACTCTCCCGCGCCTTCAAATGCCTCTGGCAGGCTTACAGCGATCATAGACCAATTTAAAGAACAGGAAATGGATTCGTTCAGAATGTCGCCGATGAGAACTAGATGGTCCGTGTTGACGGATAATACAGATATTGAAGAACCTCGACGTAAGTAAACGTATGACTTATTTTGTTCATAAAGCCGATTTACATTAGACAAGCGAATGCCCAAATTCTTTTAAGTTAACAGATTTCTTGGCTTAAGAAAGTACAACGATGGAATGTTTTGTCTCTGCTAACACTAATACATTTTATGGAATATTTTTAGAACGCTCATTCACTTCATGTAAACACCACTGGACTGCACAAACAGCAGCTTAGAATGTTCTTACTTGTTTGGAGGTGCTCATTCTGGGAATGGTCCCTTCAAAGTGTTCGTGTGTTTTACATTATTGAAGAATTTTAGTTCTTAGATTTCATTCTTGCTGCATTGATATTTTGATGGAAATGCTGAAAATGAAGTTTCATTCAAACTAAAAGATAACGAATACATACTCTTGCTCTAGCTATTTGCTCATTTACCAGTACACCAGGTGTAAGGGGAACATTCTCAAAGCCAAAGGCACCTAGTAGTACTCTAAGTACACTACATATAATAAATTAGGATATTGTGAAAGAATAAAATATGTTTAATTAACATTTTTATTTTCTATCATGTATAACTAATATGCGTGTGCAAGGCCTCATTTCTTATGCAATTTGGTTTCAAGGAATACACCAGGAACTAGTACTATCTTGTCACTGTGTATACAACCAGTAACACTTCAAATACGTTTTTAAAATGAAAAGATCATGGCCACATTGATTCCAATTTCAAAGATATCTCCTTTGTATTTGTGTAGTAATAGTAATTCTAATGCCATTTTCAGGTAAAAGTTGGTGGAAAAATTTGAATGAGAACTCACAAGATCTGATGATGGTGTTAGAGGACAATAAAACAACAGACTCCAACAATTCTGTTGAAGATATCAGTGATCTTGAAATATTGAGGTGCATAACCATTTTTAATTCCATCATACTGCATGTAGAATAGCTACAAAATGTTATTTGATGTTAAAATATTTTTGTAATTCTCAGGAGACAAGTTTATCATATTTCATATTTTGTATGATTTAAATGTTGAAGTTCAGCAAAATCTGCCGAGACTCCAAACTAAAAGGTTCAGATGCAACTATGATGAACGCTAAGATGAAGAAAACTGTATGATTTTAGATTAACATAGTTATTATTATTATTATTATTGATTAATATGCGAGCAGCTTAAAGCTGATGTGCCTATATCACAGTGTTGTTTTTTTTTTCTTTTTTTAGTCACGTTTGTTTGTCCGTAGCCATTGGTCCAATCTATTTTTGAAGGTATTAACTGAGGTAGCAGTCACAACTTAATCAGGCAGCCGATTCCAGTTACCGACCACCCAGTTACTTAGGAAGTGATGTGCCGTATTCGTGTTTCATATTAGTATTATGACAGTTAATGGGATATTTACCATGTTTATTTGTTTTGTTAAGTATCCTATATTTCGGCAGTGTTCCAAGAACCATGATCACAGATGTACTGCTGTTTGGTGAACTAGTTGTCACTTAGCAAGGGATACCGCTGTGGTGTTTTCACTCCCTTTTCTAATATGTCACACTACTACTACTACCTACAGGCTCACTTTGATTGTTATAATAATATTTACCTCATGATAGGTTTTAGAGCGAAGGTGACTTAGAATTTGTGAAGCTATTTTGTGACCAACTGGGTGAATCTTGAAGGTTGCCGTATTCTATTGATTCCCTTATTAATTCATTTTAGGGACGCCGGACGATCCATATGCGGCTTCTGCAGGCCATTTCATCCATTTCCCTAACCCTCCCCTGAGGGAGAATTTTGGAAAGGGGAAATTTGATTCTGTTGATTCTCTTGGTCCACAAAAAAATTAAATTGATATAACTTCTAAGTAACTACGAAAATATTCCTATTTTAAAAAAGCTTATAATTAAATTAAGCTTGCCTTAAAGCTTAATGGCTTTTTGTGAAAAATCTTCATTAATTAAATATGCCAAGGGAATCAACTGAACACGTCGACCTTGGTTGTCCTTCAAGATTCACTCAACTATACCTTCTCACAATAGCTTCCTATATAATCTTTAAATAATACTTGATTCTTATTTTTTTCCAGCCAAGAAAACAGGAATTACTCTCTAGATTTACCCGAAAGTAGTGACAGTGAATCAATTCATAGCATAGTAATTCCTCAACGTAAGCTATTCACTCAGAAAGAGAACAAACCACAAAAGAAATTTGGCCAAATAGTAGGCGCAAGGGAAACATTAAATAAACTTCATAAAAGTAACACCACCTTCCATGAAAAAAGTATTGCTGCAGGCACTAAAGACCTATTTCCAGGTGCAAAAAAAGCAAAACCAGTATTTTCAGCGGCATTACTAAACGTATCTGCAAACAAGACAACTACAGATAAAACTACAGAAAATGTTACTGGCGAGTCGAAAGTCGTAGTTAAGAATATCTTTGGTAATAGACCTGCTAAGAAACGTAAGAATATGTTTTCTGACTTTATTTTACCAGATGAACCTGAAACATCTGAGAAAAAATCAAAAAAAGGTACAGTTGAAAATATTCAAAATGCAAATGAACAAGCTCAAGTGGAGAGTAAAAAAAATACAGAAATAAATAAAAAAGAAACCTCGAAACAGATTGTAAATCAGCAAATGTATGATGGTAATGAGGATGAAGATCAAATAATAAATGAACAAGCTAAAGATAATTTAGAATCGAACCAGCTCGAACAGGAAACTCGTAAAATAGTTAGCTCAAGAGAAACAATGGATGAACTTCATGAGCCCAACAAGACACACGACGAAATAATTATTGCAAGTACTAAAGACTTGTTTCAAGGCTCAAAAAAATCAAAACCAGTGTTGTCATCTACCTTACTAAATATATCAGGAAACAAAACAGTTGCAGATAAAACTAATGTTAATATGACTAGTGAACCAATAATGCCTGTTAAAAATATATTTGGTAACAGACCTGATAAGAAACGTAAAAATATATTTGCCGACTTTATTGTGTCCTACAGTGAACATGAAACCTCTGAAATAAAAACTCCGGAAAAAGAAGCTACAATTAATAAGAGCAGAAACATAAATGAAACAACTAGGTCAAAACGAGCAAATGTAACCAATGAAAATAAAAAATTAGACACTGAGCAAAGTGAAAGAATGATCTTAGAAGATAAGGTAAATCAAAAAGAGGATGATGTTATTGAAAGTGAAGATGAATGCCAAGAGGTATACTCTGAAGCAACTGAAAATTTTAAATCAAACCAACCACAAAAGAAAATTCGCAAACTAGCTGACGCAAGAGAAACCATGGACAAACTACATAAAACCAATATCTCACTAAACGATGATATAGTAACTGCAGGCACTAAAGACTTATTTCAAGGTGCCAAGAAATCAAATATAGTATTTTCATCTACCTTACTTCATATTTCTCCTAACAAAACAGTTACGGACAAGGCTGAAACGAATGTTCTGGATCCAAAAATACTAGTTAAAAATATCTTTGGTAGCAGATCACCTAACAAACGTAAAAATATATTTGCTGACTTTATTGAGTCAGAAAGTGAACATGAAATATCTGAAATACGAGTCCAAGAAAAAGAAGATTCAATTATTGCCATGGCTCCGCATACAAACGAAGACCAAGATAATGAAGCTCATGGAATCACAGAAGTAGATGCTGTACAAAGTGTGAAGGGAAATCAAGGTAAAGAAGGAATTAATAAAAGTGAAGAAGAAGTACACCAAGAAAGAAAGGAAGCCAGTAAAAGTATACAAAATAAAACTCTGAGCGCTGAACAAAGATCGGATTTCCTGAAAGGGACCTCTTCTCGATTATATCAAGAAGAGGTTGTAAGTCAAAAAGAAGTTAAAAATGATATTGAAGTTGAACATGCAGCAAATATTAATGAAGAACTTGAAAAAATCTCGAAAGGGATTGAAAGTTCAGAAAAAGAGTGTAACGAAGATGAAGAAGAGAAAGAAAATAGTAATCAAAGTAATAGTGCGAATGGAAGTAATATTATAAATCAAATAGAAGAGGTAACAGCTATTGAAAGCGAAAATGATGAAGAAATGAACTATGAAGAAAGCGATGAAGAAATTCAAGAAGCCGTAAGAAGCCACGAAGAGGAGTGCGTAATAGATAAAGACGATGAAGATAATGATAATGAAAAAGGTGCTGAAGATAATCAAGCAAAGATTTTAAGTGAAAATGATAAAGAAGATGGTCGTGAAAGTGAAAATGGTGAAGAAATGAACTATGAAGAAAGTGATGAAGAGATCCTAGAACCGGATAGAAGTCGAGAACAGGTGTGTAATGAAAACGAAGAAAAACAAGTAATTCCAAACCAAAAAGATGAAGTTGATGAAATTGATGAACATGATAAAATTGATAACAAGGAAGACGCGGAACAAGTAGAAGATAATATAGAAATTAATAAACATTTAGAAGACAATGATAAAATTATTGAAGATGAGGAAGATAATGAAATTGAAGACGAAGAGGCAGAAAACGAAGAAAATGACGATGACGAAATGAAGGAACATTTAGAAGACAATGATCAAATTAATGAAGATGAGGTAGATAATGGTATTGATAACGAAGAGGCAGAAAACCAAGAAAAGGATGATGAAGAAGTCAATAAATCCTTAGAAGTCCATACTGAAGTTAATGAGTTTGAAGAAGATAATGAAATTGATAACAATGACGAAGACAGCGACGAAGAAATAAACAAACAAAATAAAAGTGACGATGATAAAAATGATGAAGGTATGAATGAAACAGGCGTACATGACGAAGTTAACGAGCTTAGTGAAGAAGTAGAAGACAATAAAAGTGAGAGTGAAGAAGAAATGGACTACGAAGAAAGCGAAGAAGAAAACCCTGAAGTGAATAGAACTGAAGAAGAAGAGTCTATTGAAAATGAAAACGCAGAACAAATAACAGAAAATCAAGAACTACATAACGAGGTTAATGAGTCTAATGTAGAACATGATAATGAAAGTGACGATGAAGAAATGAAATACGAGGAAAGCGACGAAGAAATCCAAGAAAATGTTAAAACTCAAGATGATAATATTAGAAATAGTAAAGAAAATGAACAAATTGAACAAAACCAAGAAGTACGCAATAAATTTAATGATTTGAAAGAAGTTTCTGCTCCAGTCGATTCTAGTGCAGAAGGTTCGGGTTGGGATTCGCACAGAGTCACACGGAAAACTTTAAGACAAACGTTTGGCAAAGAATTTACTCCACGAAAGTCCTTGAGAGCGCTTGTAATGGAAAAATCCGCAAAGCAAACTGCAAATGTACCGAAATTACACTCTGAAACGATAATGATACCTCAAGCTAATTCTACAGAATTTCCTGAAAATTCTAATGTTGATGATGATATAGCTATGGAATCAGATCATGAACTGTCTAGAAGAACGCGACAGACTACATTAGAAACGTACTTACAGAAAATGAAGCAACAGAATATTGAGAAGAAATTGAAAATGGTGAGTAATTTCAACGATATTAATTTAACAGCCTCTGTGCCGTGGCGGTAGTAAACGCGACTACGCAAAGGGGGCGGGTTAGATTCCCGCTTAGTGCATAATAGATTTTTGTGCCTCGGCGAGCTTGCTAAACCAACGGTCCCGGTTGCCATACGAACATCTATGGCAGTCATTACAGGTAGTTGGAGCCCTTAGAAGTCCCGAATGACTTAACTACATTACTTTGATATCGCCATAGGTAGTAGATCTCGAAAATTAACCAAGTTCAGCCACATCACAGCTAGATTGGAAATCCAATGCCTAACTCTTTGGTTTAGGGGAGCCTACGTCAAAACACGTCCGTCAATCGGTATATGTACCGGCTTGCACTGTGAGGTTGGCTTGGGCTCCAAAGGTGTTCTCGTCGCACAAATAATTATACATACAGCTAATTCATTTACTATTACATCTCTTTACAGAATCAAGCTATAAGAAACTCCTTACAAGTCCCTCAAACACGAGACACTCTGAACTTATTTAAGGTACCGTTAAAACCGGCCCCTCGTAAGCTCAAACCTGCCTCGAACAAGCCAAAGAAGCAGTTGAAAACTATATTATTCGGCGAGTTACCTTCGGAAGTGATCGAAGATATGAAGTATAAGCCTCCTAAGCGGTTCCAGCCATCCAATGCGTCGTGGATTACTAAAAGACTGTACAAGTTCTTGGAACAGAAGTTAGAACCCAAGTAAGTATACATGAATTATTATTGTATATATGTATTTTAGTTTTAATGCCAGCTCCGAAGGCCGCGGAAGACCAACGTTTCTTGAGTGTCTTCGATCAACATAATAGCAGAAAAAATAATCAAAAGGACTGTCATTGGTTGAAAAGACTCAAGAGACAAGAAATGCCGTTTTCATAACATTTTTTTTATACTACCAAGCATGTTTATAATAACCACACCACTGCGGGATGCCACCTACCACTGGAAAATGGAGTAAGAAAGGGAAAGGATAATGGTGGAAAATGCATTAACTATTTTAAGCATGTGGTTTAAAATGCCCCTCTCTATGAGAACTTTCATAGCGCGATGCAGAATCAGTAGTAGTAGTTCAGCTTGTTTTTACTAGATGGCACTAGTTGTATGTGGCACCATATATTTTTTGCGTCAGTCTAAAGCTTTATTTGAGTTTCTTCAACTTTCAGATACGATTACAAGGCACGTGTCCGAGCTGAAAAATTAGTAGAAACAATATACCACTTTGCCAAAGAGCTGCGTCGACACAATGTAGCTCCAATTGATTCAGTTGATGTATTGAAACACGAACTAGCCAGGCTCGGTATTGTGAAGACACACTTCGAGTTCTATGATTTCTTCCATGAGTTCATGCCTAGAGAAATTAGAGTTAAGGTAAGGATACAATCTTACTTCTGACTAATAATAGGGGTTAAAGTACGAAATTGCCGTTTCATTGTAATAGGTACTTCGAATTGACATAGAACCTTCATGGTTTGAGATTTTTGAGTGAAACTTTTTCCACATGGTACCTACATATGTAGTTCTTCATTTAAAAATGTGCAACATTCGATTATCGACTTTCAGTTGTTTTTTTTATTCAGCTTAGACAAGAAAGATGGATACTTCGAAAATTCGAGTGATTTTTGAATACGAGTTCCGACGCGGAACTAACGCGGCAGAAACAGCTCGCAATATCAATGTTGCGTTTGGAGAGGGGACTGCTAATGAACGCACCGTGCGATTTTGGTTTAAACGCTTTCGTGATGGAAACTTTGATTTGAAGAACGAACCACGAGGAAGGCCGTCCACACACAATAATATTGACTCATTTGCGTCAAATCAATAAAATAAAGAAATGTGAAAAATGGGTACCTCATGATTTGACTGATCTGCAGAAAGAAATGCGTGTTGAAACTTGTGTTGCCTTGTTGAATCGATACAGAAATGAAGGAATATTGGATCGAATTGTGACATGTGATGAAAAGTGGATTCTTTACGATAACCGTAAGCGAAAAATGCAATGGCTGACCCCAGGTGAAACGCCACAACAGTGTCCTAAAGCAAAGCTTACCAATAAAAAGGTAATGGTAACTGTTTGGTGGTCTCAGCATGGTGTTATTCACTATAGCTTTCTACGATCTGGTCAAGCAATAACTGCAGATGTCTACTGTGCCGAACTCCGAACAATGATAGCAAAACTAGCAGTGAAACAGCCCCGACTCATGAATCGATCTTCACCATTATTGCTCCATGATAACGCCAGACCTCATACAGCACGAGAAACCGTTTTAACTCTACAGGAACTGCAATTAGAAACTCCGTATTCGCCAGACCTTGCTCCAACAGACTACCATTTTTTTCGTGATTTGGACAATTTTCTGTGATAAAAAGTTTTCTTCTCAGGAGGCAGTACAAAATGCTTTCACACAGTTTGTCGAATCTAGATCACCAGAGTTCTATCGCAAAGGCAAACATGACCTTCCTACTAGATGGCAGCAATGTATAGATAATAATGGTAATTATTTTGATTAAATAAATACGTTAAATTAAAAAAAAAACGAATTTCAATTTGTCAGTACAAATCGGCAATTTCATACTTTAACCCCTAATATTAGAATTATGTTTAGATATTGCTTCCTCAATCACGCTCAAATGGTTCGGTACTCAATTTGGCACAGAGACATATCTAGAATGACATATAGTCTACTTTTTATGCCTGAAATAGAACAGAATTCTACTAGAGCAAATCTGCGGATTGTGATTGTGATTCCTTCATTTTTTCACTGTTTCTACGACTCCAGACCGAAAGTGAAAATTTATATGGCTTTTTGGCTCAAGAATTTAACCTACTACCACAGAAATAACCATCGCTCTCCCAACAAAAGTTGATATTTTCCTATCATCATTTCCATTTAATATTTAAGAAGTCTTCCTTATTACCGCTCATACATGATTATATTGTTTTCTTTTAGGTTGTTCCCGATGTAGTCAATAAGATTCCTCTGCCGCGACATGGTGTGTTTGCAGACATTCTGAAGGCAAACGCAGTCCAGGGGTGAACTGATCACCAGTCGTTATAATTATGTACAAGTTTTGTTGATTATGAATTAATATTATATTATAAGATCGTATGTTTTGTGTTTATTTTATCCTTATCAACACAATGCAGGGTCTCTACAGAGTCCTACTGAAAGACAGTAGCAGCACGAGTCTCGTGCTATTCAATTTATGATCTATTCAAACCTAAGCGGTATTCGCTACCGCTGTGGATAAAAATACAGTCGACAAACTAAAGGAGATACAGTCGCACTTTTTTTATATAAAGTTATATGTAAAGTTGCACCCGTATCTCCTTTGTCAGTTATACATTACATGCCCGCAGAGTACCGGCAGAGTAGAATTTGGGCCACCCCTTCTCTTCCCATGTGGTGTCGTACAAGGCGACTAAGGGATAGGGCTGATTAACTTTAACATCGGACAGATATGTACAGCCTAGACTCAGCCTCAGGTGCATGGCTCGAATCAACAATAGTGCCCGGAATACGGCAATAGGCTCACCCCCTATTACGTGGGACCTAATACAGATTGGTGAAATGTGGGTGTTAATTCACCTCTGCCTAACCTTCCGGTGATAAAGGCGTAATTATATGTATGTATGTATGTATGTACATTACATGTTGTTTCCGCTACAATCAATCAATTAGCTCACTGCAGTCCACTGCTGGACATAGGCCTCTCCCAATGTGCGCCATTTCGCTCATGCATGTATCATAAAGTTCTGCGGTTATTCAGTAGTGTTACTGCATAGCATACCCACCCGATTTTCTATACCGCACACGTTACCAAATGTCGCTTAGGTTTGAATAGGCCTTTTTGGAAGTAAAAGAACATTAAATGCCAGAACGGACTTACGAAATTCGGTACAGATATACATTCTAGACCAGCACATAGGCCGAGTACTACTACAGTAATAGGTTCCTGTGGGTCTACAGTTAAAACCTGATCAAAAAAAATAGAGAATAAAAAGTCTTATCATCCGGAATCTAGGATTTTATTTATTAGGATACAATTGTAAACCTATGTTACAATACAATGGAGCACCATACACATAAAATTATATTGCAATTATATTGGTACAAGAGAACATACACTTTCAACATAATACGAAATATACTTCTCACTTACACGACTTATCTACTATGTATATTGAAGGGTGGAAGGCGAAGCTTAGTCTTAGATAATCTCCTATTTGGGGCACATTTAGTTTATTAATCCTTATACATTTATATTGTAAGGATGGTTCAAACAAGCGAGAACACTTCAACAAATAATTAACGAAGTGAATTTATTCAGTTCAGTCATTGCTTTTTTTATACCACTTAGATGGCAGACAAGCACACGGCCCACCTGATGGAAAATGGTTACAGTGGCCTATGGACGTGTGCAACACCAGGGGCGACACACTCGCGCTGCCGACCCTCACTCGCTAACAAATTCGGGTGCTAAAATGATAATGATTTCACATTACTTGTTATCTTATGAGTGGAATTTGTAATAAGAATTTACAAAATGGTGGTCATATTTTTTATAACATTTTAACCTTTTTTAACCGACTAAGACAGTAAGTGAACATACGATGACCTTAGGGTACGCAGTTACAGTAGTCTGAACGCAATACCGGGCGTAATATTTTTTTTTTTTAACTTATGGATCTAAAATTCTGTTGTTGGAGTCATTAGGCTGTAGAGAAATGGCTGGATGAATTTATCGTAGTATTAGACTAAAATAATTCCAGTAACCGAAACGACTATTCTCGCTAACCCTCTGGGTTTGTCGGTAGTGTAATGCCTGGACTTCGAACTGGCGACCTTTCCACAAGCCCGGCACCAATCAGTGACGAGCAGTGGTCTTACAAAAAAAAACCAACAAATGACATATAATCTTGATGATTCATCCACTAGGCCCGAGTTGTCTCTACATTGCCCAAGTCACTAGGGCAATGTATGTAATGTAATAATCTCAACAATCACTGAATTACATTCACCTCGCTACACAATCATGCATATTAAACTAAGCAATACAATATTTCTAGCATCTGAATATCCGCAATATAAGCTATTCAAAACATCTACCTAGTAACTAATTTGTTTGAATGTGTTCCCGCCTGTGAATCTAACATTAATCCAAGATTTTTTTTTAAGGAATAACTTTAACTGACTGACTTATAAACTGAGACCTAATCGTAACTAAAATTTTGTCAAAAAAGTAAACAACGCCCAATGCGAGGTCTATTGAAATAGATTATTGTAATATTACCACGAAGAAGTCTCAGTTTATATCTTAAATAATGAAAAATACAGTATATTGTGACAATATCTGGTGCTATACAATTAAAAATAACTGAGTAAATTCTGTAGTTGCTAAAAATATTCTTGCTAACGACAACATAATTATAAGTAAACAAGTGTTGTGATATCTTTTATTACAATTATAGACAAATAAATGAGACTGAAACGGTATTGATATTGTAGTGCTGCCAGAAACAACTAGTCAAGAGCAAATGCTCGTTTAAACAATTCTCGTAATAAAAATCTATTCAAAAGTCAGTTTCGGTGTACTCTCAGTGCCCCAAAAACGATCACGGTTTGACATTTGGGAGATCGGAGACTGGATTATAAACAGATTTCTATTACATAGAATTGGTCCTCTGGTCACACTGACCCTTGAAATCGGCTGCAAACAATATTTTCTTTTATCTAAATTCAAGAAACGTATGTTAAGTCAGGAAAGATGTAACCGACGTTGAACAAGTATTATGGGCTTAGTACACAATAGTGGGACTGCACCAATTAATTAAATTTTTCAATAGCTTCGGTGCTTATAAGAACTTTTTTTTTTAATTTCAAGTTAAAAGGCATTTGATAGATCGGTAATAAAATTTGCAACACTTCCGGTGTTATAAACCTTATGAACGAATATGCTATCTGCTTACCCACTGAGTAGTAGCCCTCTATTTGTCTATAGCTAAAATATAAGATCAAATTATTATTTATAATTAAACAAAGAACGTGTTACTCTTATTAGTATCAACTATTATTAGTTTTGTGACATTACAGTGACCATATTTCTTACTATAGCGGTAGACTTTTGGCACTAAATATACACCAGTCCAAAATATATACATACTTGTAAATATATTGATCAAAATTAAGCTTTAATAATGAATGAAATTATTTAACAAGACTATCTTAACTTCAACATATTTTTTTACTAAATAAAGCTATAAGCTTCAATAGAAATTAAGCTAAAAATAGATATATTGGTTCATATACACATGGCGGGCATTAGGTAAGTAAGAATTGTGTATAACAAATATGTAGTATGCATGCTATGATACATGCTTATCTTTAACTTATCATTGAAAATATCTAGAAAACAAGATTTGATTTGATATAACGGGCCCAATATTATTAGGTAGATATTTTCACTATAGACTTTTACAAACAAAGCCCTAGGGATGTCCAATAGAAACCTGCTCTGATAAAATAATGTGATATATTTACGTGTTAATAAACCAGTGAGCGGACATATTTTCTGTAATTTAATTTCCAGGCAGATTAAACTTTACAAATGTGTAAATAAAATACTACTTTTGTAAGAAGTGAGATATAATTCTTTTAGTGAGAGTGAGTCCTGAAATATAACACTTAAATACTCACCTTGTATAGCGCTACATGTGTAAATTAACCTTAAAGCAGTCAAATAAAAACCTAATATTAACATAACATATCATAATACTAAAAGTTCCTAAAAATATTCACATTCTCACTTTGGCCGAAACATTGGCGATTCCCAATTTGCGCGTAGTCAATAAATTAGCTCAAGATAATAAAATGCAAAATAGTCTTTTTGAAATAACAATTATGCCTAAAATTCATAAATAAATGGCAGTCAAAATGACTCGTTAAATCAGTTAAAATAATTACGAAACTAAATTAAAATCTAAAAAATAATACATACAAGCTCTTAAAAAGTATACTAATACAAATTATTTTTTTTGCTTTGTAATTCAGCACATAAAGCAAATACAATACATTATACATCTCAATACTACATAATAATTTCATAAATGAAAAATGTATGGATCCGCATGCAATAGAGAGTTCCATGTAAACATATACCGCTTCATAGATAGATAGAAAGGCTGAACTAGACTTCGTTATGTGTAATTTGTTATTCGCCTTATTCGGCCGCATACGACGATGCCTGAAGGGCTTATTTGTCTATATTTCCTTTCATAGTATTTCATTTATACAGTTATCAATTCTGCTTTTAATATGAAATTATGCCCACCTTGTCGAATTTCATTACATATTTTAGTATATTACTGCAATAAGGCCGTCCGATGCGTTCGCACATTGAGCAAATCTTGTGTATCTTGCACGACTTTTGTCCTAATTATTATTTGCACGATTTTTATGCTAATTATTTGCACGATATTTGTGCTGTTATTGCACAATTTTTATGCTAATTATTTGCACGAAATAGGCGTCCACATGCATGTATACGCAAAAGGTAGCGGACGGACCTAAAGCCCTATGTGTTTAGTGTATCAGAATTAATCTGCTAACAGTATGTTAAAATGTTAAATCTAAACACATTTCCATCTGAACACATTAGTCCAAGATTGCATGCTCGCTGTGACATTCGCCTGTATACAAAACTACGCATACATTTCTGCTCCCATTATATTTTTTCTATTATCTCGCTATGAAACGATTATTTGTCTCTAAATAGATCATGTTAGGCAATCCAATAATTCAGTAAATAATTAAAAATAAAATTTAAACAAAGAAATACAAATGGAAAATCAAAACTAAAGTTATGACGTCACTATTTTACTTAACAAGAAACTAAATATACATAAAATAACAAATCATGACGTGATTGGATTCGCTCATATGCACCTTTCTTTAGTTACTAACCTGTGCAGTCACATTATTGAAACTAGATGGAAATTTTTATTCAAAATCGTAACTAATTGAACAAGAATGTCCTATTTGTTACATAAAAATAAAATTCTTAGATAACTGCTTTGAACAAAAATGTCCAACTGCACTACCGGCACGTATGATGGCCGATAAGTACTAAGAGAACTTGGCAGAGCTTGCTTGCTCTCTTTCTTTTTTAGACGGCTCGACTACAGATGACTAGACCGTTTTACTCGGTCAATATCGTAGCTTAGTTAATTTGCCAAAACGGCCATCGTAGCGTGCCGCAAGTATAGTTAAATTAGTGTAACAAGCGGAGAACTGTAAAAAGATATACATAAACGTGTCCAAATACGATACAATTAACATGGTGATACAGAATTAGGGTCCAGGACCTCGGTTCTGCTAATTTTCAACCACCGTTATACCACTGACACTACAAAAAATACCAATTAAATTTTAGACTTTAGCCTTATGCATGTAAAAGTCTAAAATTGAATGGCATCTTGTATAGTGAATGAAGACATGTTATGAAATTATTTTCATTTCATTTTGGACTGTAGGCCTGTATTATATATTATATTATATATTTAAAAAAGGATTCCTACTGAGTTTTTTTGGCAGTGTTTCTCAGCAGTTGCCATGTCACGCACTGCACGGTAGGGGAGAAAATAATGACGATTCCAAACAAATTAAATATTTTTATGGAATAAATGATTTTTTTGAATTTTGAATTTGAATATTCTGGAACGACACTCAGTCCTGAATCTCAATTTATCTGAAGACAGATTTGACAGATCGTCTATACAATTTGTCCTTGAATAAATCGAAAACTGAGTACCATTTAAGAATATGGGCCTTAGTCTATATCAACAAACTCTAAAATTAAATGGCATTTTTCGCAATGTTAGTTGCATGACAGTAGCTGACAATCATCAGGAACGAAGTCCAAGTCAGTATCACACCTACAATACAAACCCTTGTTCGCCTCAGCGCGGTTGGCAAGGCAGTAGTTCTACATAGTTGGCGGGGAATAGCCCGAAAACGCCCTGTGGGCCGAGACCTTGCCACCAGCCCGCGTCGATCTGTTCTATGTGAGAGATTATGTCGCCGGGGTCGAAGGTAATCTCGGATTCATCCGCTGGGAAGTAAATAAAATACTATTGGCTGATTTGCTTCGATGAGTTCGGTAGAGCGTTCGACTGCTAAGTCAGATGTCTTGTGTAACATTCTCGCTCAGTGCAAATATTTCTATATTAGTGTGAGTTACCTTTATTTATTGAAATAAAACCACTTTCTACGGATCAAATCGCGATCGAATCCGGTAAATAGTCATTTGACATAATATTCGGGTCGTGTGATATATTTTGTCATCAAATGTAGGCACTCAAAATAGCAAATATACTGTCAATTATAATAAACCCGTCGTATGATGTGGTAGGTCAGCCCGCTAAATTGTCCGCAGAATATGACACAGCGCAGACTACTTAGATTTAGGACTTAGGTTACTTTTTGGTGGTAGTTTTTAACGTGCGGCAAATCCCCATGAATAGACCCCCCCCCCCCCCCCGTCGGGGGAAGGGAGATTATGTCGGCCTCGAACCGACTAAACCGCACGCCGTCTGTGGGTCGTTGTGCTAGGCCATAGGCATCCTTCATATCCCTCGCACCCCGGCTGACCTCCGAACCGCTCTCATGGGCGGCGGAGGTCGTCCTGCGCCCTCCGAAGCCCGAGCCGCCTACACAGTAAATCGACCCCCTATTATATTGGCAACAAAATACAGATAGTCACACCCTAAAATTACTTTCAAAGTGTGCCTTGGAAACTTACCAGCTTGGTAGTCATATAGGGCTCTGGCTGTAAGGCCGGGATCATCGTCTAAATCCTCGTATATCGCTTCTTCTTCCAGACCCTCAGGCGATACGTCTGTTGAACAAACATAATACGTTATAATTATGTGTACTTTCAGCACTCCCGGGTTAAAATACACTACCGACGTGGACACACTTATGGGGTTAATGGGAATACGAATAATTTCGCTTTATAAAATCTGCATTAAAATCCCGTCGAATTAAGCTCAGTCACTTCAGAGATTAAGTGAGAAAATAGACAGACAGACAAAGATAAAGTATTCCCTGGAAAAGTACAAGTGAAGTTATTATTCAATATGTGTAGTAGACAACACCAAGTGCCATCAATCTGCAGTATAAACATTACTCAAGTATTTTTATTTACCAATATTCAGACACAACGAATTACCAATTTTATTTACAATATAAAAATGAATCGCTGAATGTGTTGCTAAGCGCAAATCTCAAGAACAGCTGCACCGATTTCGCAAACTCTCTTTTTAGAACATTCCTTGTACCTTAAGAATGATTCTTACGCAGAGAAAAAATAAAATAAAAATGTTTGAAAAAGTCTGAAAACCACAGATTTCTATACTCACATACAAACGATTCGTAATAATACTTAAAAGTCAATTTGAACTTTAATACCATATCATAAAGTTCAAGTGTTAGTGAGAGGTTCCGGGAAGGCAAAACAATTGAGTGACACATAATGACTTAGGGGTGCTATGAGGTTGAAGTATGCCACGGCCGAAGCCGAGGCGGATCAGCTAGTAATAGTACAGATATTAGATATGATGAATAAAACACTCACCGTCAAGCGTAGTCCCATTCGACTCCGTCTTATAATTAACATTCTCTATAACAGTGTTCTGTCGACTCAACTCAGCTTTGTCTTCCGCAACAGTACTCTTACTGTACGGCGAACGTTTAATCGTACTAAATTTATTATCACTGTCATCATCATCGTTTTCGTTCGAACTAGAGTACGACGCATCAAACATATCGTTCTCTAGAATATTCTGTTTTATCATCGGCTCACTCTGTTTTAAACCCTCAATGTCTCTGTAAGTATTCTGTTCTTGATATTCAGTATTGTTAATGGCACTAAAACCAATTGGTTCCGTCTCTGTACTAGGACTTAAGTCTGTAGATGGATCTATAATTGGTTCGTATTGTATTTGAGACGGGGTTTCAAGACTCATTTTTATTTTGTCTATATTTTTCAATGGGCTAGTTTTAGTCGCGTCTGGGGTTATCTCTGGGATGGGTATTTTGGGTTGTTCCTCGGTTATTGGGAATTTTATTGGTGATGTTGGTTGTGGGGATTGGGATTTAGTGAATGTGTTGATGCGTTGTGCGATTACTGAACTGCGGGCCGGCTTTTCTGGTGTGCCGGCGTTTGTTCTGTAAAGGAAACAATAGAATATATTATTGTTATTATTTTATAAAATCAAGAAACAAATAACATCATAGTTCATAAATCATGCAATGACTAGTTAATGCCCATGGCTTAGCCTACGTGAAGTTTTGACCCTGTTTCCGCTACCCATAGGAATCTAATCCTGGGATAAAAACTAGCCTATGTGTTATTCCAGACTATAATCTATCCAGCCGTTAGAGTGTGAGTAAATAACAAACAACCAAACACATTGCCAAACTTTCACATATTTATAGTGAGATAGGATTCCACTTTTTCATCTCAGTATAAGTGATTTGGAGTGCACCCTAAAGCATTTACTTTGAGGTGCGGGAACCACTTTCCCACCTGAAGGGATAGGCAGAGGCATTTTAATACCTACATTTTGCTAACTGGGTGACGGATGGAGCCGCCTGTCGCCCCAGCGGAAGCAGTTCACGGCGGCTACGCGCGTTGCGCGAACACCGGAGACCGGAACCCGTGGTCTCCCCGGCCGGAGAGGGCCAGATCGATAAAGATGGCCCTGGGTCACCCGGGGTGCGAGAGATATGCGCCCCGGCTAGGTACGACATGCGGTTTAGTCGGTTCGAGTCCGACATAATCCCTCCCCCCCCCCCGGCTCTGGGGGTATGCGTAGGCCCTATGGACGTGTGCAACACCAAGGGAGTCACAATCGTGCTGCCGAACCTGTACACACAGAAAGTTTCTGTACCGTCAGCGTAGAAGACAAAGCAGAGTAGTGCAGCCTTTGGTCTTCCCACTGACAGCACAAAAACTCTCCAGTACTACTCAGAACTACTCACCGCCGGGAACACAATACGAGGTTATCGTCCCAGTCGGACCCCGCATATAGTTCATAGCTATTTCTCTTATAAATTTTCAAATTTCACCTGTTCTCATAGGCAGCCACAGCACGCATCCATAGTGTCTTTCTTTTAAAAAAAAACATAACTTAACTGAATCACCCACTAGTGCTTTGCTATGTGGACCAATGAACATGATTGATGGATATCAAACGCATCCATATCGCAGCATAGTACATCTCCGGTGGACATGCAGCCTTAGGTTTGGGCTATCATTAAACTAACCTGGTAGTATTAAGCTGTCCCTGAGCAAGATTCTGCTGGAACATAGCGCGCGCTGCTGCGGTCGAAGCGCCGATGAGCTGGCGCGCTTCGGCCGAGCGCTGCCGCCGAAGCGCTTCGCTCGAGTTCAACGCTCCTGCAGGAGGCGCTGCTGTTGTTACACTCCTGGGGAGATTAGTATATTGATAAGTTGGCCACTATTAACCAAAAGAGGGTATTGAATTGTAAGCTAAAAAAGTATTTTGTATAGTCCGTTTTTTAATTTAGATAGTGAATTGACAAATGTAAATGTCAAATTGTGAAATAATGATACCAGCTTTAAGTGCTTAGTAACGAGCTCAAAACTATCGACAATGTTTGTGGCCTAGATACAAGTGGTTTGACTTTATTATATTTTAAGAAATAAGTTAAAATTTAAAAGTTTATTTAGTTTCGTACACTATCCATATAAGTTAAATATAAAATAACTAACAAAAATTTGTTCTATATTTAATTTATCGACCACTTTCGATACTGGTGGCACATGACTATTTTTTATTTGCAATAAACCGGCAACACAGGTAATGTCACTTTACTATCTAAAATTAAAAAACAGACTATAGTTATGAGCGCAGCTTCGCCTGTTTGGAACCATGGTCATGTCAGGCCAAGTTCCTACAACAGGAAAATAACCTTCTTACCAGTGGCGAAGGGTCAAAATATTCAAAAGGGAAGCCGGTGGGAAAGTCTTGCCTCGATCTAGATTTCCAATGGGTTGCTTGGTATCATGCACCAAACAATCCATTAGGAAGCCGGCAGGAATCGGGTAATAGGAACCCCTCGCCACTGCTTCCAAGTCCTTTTCCAGTCCCTTTTTGCGTGATTGAGTAACAAGTTAATGGATGGCCAACATTAAACTTCCACATATGGACAAATTGTGGTAGTAGAAGAAGATGAAGAAGAATAAATGTACTAACTTCTTCTGTTCAGCATTAGCTCTTCTCTCTGCTTCTAGTGCATCTCTTTTTCTGGCGGCTTCTTCTGCTTTCCTTTTTTCCTGAGTAATTGAAATAATCTTTCTTAGATCAAGTATGTAATGATTTTTAAAAGAAATCTGGTGCACACTACGCATTATAGAAAATGAATGAATGAATATAATGGATTTAAAGCTTATTTATAGAGAGGAATGAAAAAAAAGGTACCTCTTCTCTCCTTTTCCTTTCCGCTTCTACCCGTTTCTTTTCCTCCTGTTCTTCTTTCAACCAGAACTGGTCCCTTTCCTTGGAATTAATTTCTTGAACTGTAAACCATAATAAAACAGATCATTAATTTTGTTCGAAAATTGAAAATGAAAATACGATATTCCGTTAGAGCTTGCTCTCACTAGCATTTATTATTATGGCGTCAAAGTTGCGGGACCACTGCTCTCGGTTTTTTTTTAAGTTCAAAGATATTGAATACATATTATGCTTTCAATTTAATGAATTATTGAAAAGAAATTTTAAACATCGCACTACATAAGAACAATAGTTATTCTGCCCTACACTTTCAAATAAGATGTACCTCGTCTCAAACTATTTTTCCTTTTTCTAATTTCCTCTGCACTTTTTCGTAACATCACTCCACAATAGTGAGGCGCGACCGCTCCCGTCATTTTCACGATATTACTAAAATTTCTCAAAGATTATCCCATTCGTGTTGTGTCACACAGTGTCATAGAAATAACGTCCAGGCTTATATTTGTGTTTTTATATTTAAAACAGTAAATAAATCTTTTGTATGATACACTATTGTTATTGAAATGATTGTAAACAGAGTTCCAAGATGAGTTAGCCGGCGGTAGTGATAGTACCTAATAGCTCTTGGAAATTATGAATGAATTATGTTTACATAATAAAACTTGGCGTATCGCGGAGTTTATACACGAATCATAAATATCACGATACGCGATTCATGCGGCTTTCTAGGTGAAAACCTGATCGGCACTAATGAAGCGATTGCTTGTGTATTGCGGCTATATACCTACCTATTGGTTCACGTCAATTTAGAATTCGTATATAGAAAGTACGCGGCGGAAATTCAAAATATAAGCAATTTTCTTTTATATCACGCACTTTGAGTATTTAACATTTGAGCGTTAAATCCATACTTCAATACTTAATATTATAAATGCAAAAGTAACTCTGTCTGTATGTTACGCTTTCACGCCTAAACCACTGAACAAATTTTCATGAATTTTTTTGGTCGGTCCAAGTCCGACATGACCGCCACTGGCTCCGGCGGAAAGTATCCAAGGGGATTTCCCAACAAGGGACTAAAACAAGCCATAATGACACGAGATATTTTAGCTAATAGTTCCAGTATGATTATGGTTGTTTAGTCCCACGTTAAACACTCTACTTTTCACTTTGAATGCGAGGAAAAAAAACGAAGTTCTATACAAAATTATAATATTTATAATAACAAAGTTTCTTAAAATTACGTATTAATCATTAATCTAACCTAAGAAAAGTTCTATTCAAAATTCAAATTGCAAAGAAATTTGTCCCGCGGTTTTTTTTTTTTTTTGATAAATGACGTACACTTTAAATGCTTGCATATTTAGCCAACAGATTCAAACTTGAAAAATAATTTAAAACTAATTGGAAATCCATCATAAAATTAATTAAACCTTAATACTTACATAATAATTAATTAAATTAATATCATTATTCACAAACACCGTGATCGGATGTTTAGGAGTTTTCAAAGTAAATTAAAGAAAAAATACTTTAGTCCCTAGAGATTAATAAGGAACTTTAGTCCCGATATGCAGAGAATAAAGTAACATTTTAAGAGCATGAAAATTGAAAAGTATTATATTTTACTGTCAGCAGGGTTCATAGTTATAATCGGGAAATGTCCAACTCGACACTGCAACACTGGCAAGATTATCCCCTAAATTGGGTTGATATGTTGCCATCCAAGAAAAAAGAAGAAGAAGCGTTTATCATGGGTCTGTGTACATGTTTGTCACTTGAAATCACACTTCACTGCTGCTGAAAACCAACCGAAATGTCGGGAATACCAATTATAATTTGGAAATACAAAATACAAACATAACCTAAACCGTGATAGAATGTTTTTTAAATAATCAAACTTATTTAATGAGCATATTTCAATGAGTAATATTCACGTACGATTTCAAACTATGTATAAAAACTTATAAAAATGTACCTCACGTGCCCTTCCAGTTGTTTTTTTCACGTATGAGATGAATATTCTAGGTTTGCAGAAACCTTATATGTACCTAGTTTTTCTAAAATATTTTTTCACTTAATAAATAACACTTTCTTTTAATAATATCGTGTCGATGCTGCCTTTGAGCTCTCTATAAAGAATAGAACAGAATTGACGTAGATTACTGAAGTGTGGTGTAACAAAAGATAAATAAATCCTATTCCATTGTCTGTGATCACATTTAAACCGACTAAAGGGTCAAGCGTTATAACAAACTTCCTTTATTTATTTTTAATCTACGGCTGCATTATACCATCAGTTTGTCATCCATTGTTTAATCAATTAGCCTACTACATGCCACTGCTGGTCAAAGGCCTCTAGACCGATCACCTGTTTAACGGACAGGCTCTGGCGCACGCATCCTCTCTATGTTAGTGGGTCAGACGGCAGTCGCGCTAAGCTAAGAATAGAAAAGATATATTCGAAAAACCTTTTTAAAAACAATCTTTTTTTTTTTTTCTTGCATTGTCATCCGAACTGAACGTGCATACCAAATTTCAGCTCAATCGGTTGAGGGCAAGTGCCTTAAAATTGAGTTGTAAGATTCCACCCGAACAAACATACATTGCAAGTTAAATAAAAGCTTGTAAAAAGTAGGAGACCGAAACCCAGGCTCCAAAATGCAAGCGTTGGATGCAACCGGGATTACTGCTATAATTATGAGATAAAAGGAAGTGTGTTCAGACCTCGGACACTGTTACATACCGTTCGATATACAACATCAGGACGTGTTGGTTGTGGGTATACCTCGAACCAGGGTCGGCACCGCGAGTGTGACGCCCCTGGTGTTGCACACGTCTGTGGGCCACGGTAACCACTTTTCATCAGGTGGGCCGTGTACTTAACACCTAAGTAGTATAACAGTTCGTTTTCAGACCAATCGGAATGTACGAAAAGAAAGAAGAAGAAAAAGGATTTATTTTGAATAGCTGCAGCACATAAAAAAAGGTTCCATTTAGACAATAAAT
Organism: Eilema caniola; assembly: GCA_949126895.1. Lineage (NCBI taxonomy): Eukaryota > Metazoa > Arthropoda > Insecta > Lepidoptera > Erebidae > Eilema > Eilema caniola. The sequence goes on from OX421476.1 coordinate 5,433,401, forward strand.
TGTACAGTATACATAAACTGACATAAACTCCATAAAAATAAACTAATATTATTTTTCTTTTTTTTTTGCACCGGCAACACTGCCCCTCACTACCATATCTGCAGTGTGCAACCAAATTGTTTCCTCTATGGAGCAAATGACAGCGAGTCAAACGCCGATTGGCCTGAATCCTCACTCGTACGACCTTTATACTACCCTGATCTGACGGCCCATTCAAATTACATAATACAATAATACATGGTGGATCTCCCAAGGTTCTTGTGCACTATGGTGTATCTACCCGAGTTATAACTTCCCTTTTTTCATCTGATTCCTAAGGATTTGTGGCGATACCCTTCGTCCCCAAGTCCTTCGATTATACTAAGTCACTATCAAACCTGCATCGAGGAAGTGAAGTGTATATACAATATCCCAACGACAACCGTTGGATCGCGGCCCGCTAGACGTGATCTGGTCGCCTTGCCAGGCCGTAGGATGCTACCATTGTGTTGGAGAAACATCACATCTCGTTTCTCCATCGATTAAATAAGTGACAGATTAACTCTTACCTGGATTAACCTTGTGATAAACTGTCCCCACAGGTCCACTTGGCGGAAGCTCCTCAGGTCGACTAGTCTTAAAGTTGAATGCCGAGCCAGCTTTAGCTAGCTTGTCGAGAATGACCTTTTCGTCGAGATCGTCTTCCGTCCGCGCGTGCATCGTGAGGTGGAACCCATGGAAGAAATTCGCAATATGCTTCACGTGATTCGCACATGTTCCTTTACGGACGGTTGGAGCACCTTCGCCCTAAAACAAATTGAAGAATTAGCGTTAATGGTCATCAGCATCTTCGGGGCCCGTTTTTAGGTGTAGGTAGGAAAAAATGTGTCGTCCATCCGTGGCGAAGGGTGAACATTATTTTTTATACCACTGAGGTGGCAGACAAGCACTCGGCCCACCTGATGGAAACTGGTTACACACTCGTCGGTAGCAAACACCGAAAGTTTATGTGCCGTTAGCGTAGAAGATAAAGCAGGAATAGCCTTTGGTCTTCCCAATGACAGCACAAAAACTCTCCAGTGAGCTCTGGCTATCCTACTCATCGCCGGAAACAAAACACGAGGTTATTATGGCCGCGGTATTCTGAAGGGCGGAGGTACTTCCCCAGTCGGGCTGCTCAATTGGACGGAAATACCGTCGTGTCGTTGAAAAGGGAAGCCGTTGGAAATAAGTCTTACCTCTTCTAGAACAACAATAATTTTACATGTAATTCTGAGCGATTTAAATTCAGATACTGATTTTTTAAACTTCTCGACCACGGCTTCCATTTGCAGAGCAAGCCGTCAAAAATCGGATTATAGTCACCCCTCCGCATTCTGCGGGCTCGGAGAATAGTGCGGGTATGTGGGGCTCTCACCACACTAAAAACATCGGAAACACTACGCTCTCTGCGACAAATTGGGACCTTCAGGGCCTAAACTAACCTCAGGAGTACAACAGCAGGAGTACCCCCCGCGTACATGGGTACTCCTGCTGATTGTCGAATGTGCTATTGGCATAGAGTAGGAAGGTCGTACAGCTTGCCATGTCTTTCACTCACGTAAAAAGCAAACATGTAGCAAATTGAGGAAAAGAGCATTAGGAGAGCGGACGCAAGGTTCCAAAATGCAAGTTTTGTATGTCAATGAGATAAGCGCTTGAATGATATGTTTTTCTAGAAAAATGAGGTGATACTTGTATTCTTTCTCCGTATTGCGGGTTTGGTAAAAGATACCACAGTTGGGTTGATCATGCCTTACTACTGCCTGTATATTACTTATGATTAGTGATATGTACATTTCAATTTCTACTTCTTATATACAAGTATTTTCTTATAATTATGTAGTGGGGTATCGCACTTTTGCTGACTGGCGATTCTGTTGTTATGGCAGAGGACGTGATTTCTTACTTATTAGTTATTGTTATTACATTATTATTTATACAAATCAATTTCCTTATAGAAATCACGTCCCGTATATCCATGAATGCCATGCTTCGTCTACAGGTAACGATTTCAGACTATGAACTAATATCTGCTAGTAGATAATCTCATAACGCATAAAATTCTACAGTGAGCTATTGTGCTGTCAGTGGGAAAACCAAAGGCTATTCCTGCTTTGTCTTCTACACTGACGGCACAGAAGCTCTGTGTTAACAGGGTCGGCAGCACGAGTGTTACTGCCCTGGTGTTGCACACCTCCATAGACCACGGTAAACACTTTCCATTGGGTGGGCCGTGTGTTTGTCTGCCACCTCAGTGGTATTAAAAAAATAACGCAATGTGTTTCGGTAATTATCGTTAACAATTATATTAAGCTCCACTTAGTCACCATTTTAACTGTTTGAACTGGCCTTGAATCTACTCGTAATAAGTATTATATTATCTAATGATTAGGTCACCAAGCCCATATATAGAGGAAGTTTTATTAATATTATGCTACATATTTACATAATAGCTCCGCCAGATAATAGAAAAACCGAATTAAAATTTGTACTCATAAATATCAATAATAATAACAATATTAGGCGTTCTAAAAATAATAACAATCATTTCATGTGAGAACAGGAGGGCCTTTGTAAAACGTACTGAAAATTTTTTGTACTATTAAAAAGATCCTGTTCGTAACAGTGATTAAGAAGAGACTATTTGCCTGTCTATTAGCCTATGACAGTCCGCTGATGGACATAGGCCCCTTCCAATGTGTGCCATTGCTACCGAACCCCCACATTCTTAAGGTTGTCAGTCCCTCGTGGTATGGGGCGTCCTACCTTTTGTTTACCTTTTTGCGATCTCCATTCTAGGACTCATTTTCTTCAACGGCCATTGGCCCTTCAACAGAATGTACCCAGCCCACTACCACTTCAGCTTCTTTATGCTGTAGATAACTTTAATTCCTTGCGATAGATCTCCTCCCATTTGCCTGATTAGTCTGTTAGTCTACTAGAGGCAGTTCATGTTTGTGGCGGTGAAGTTCGCAAAGGACAATTGGTTGGACTATATAATGTCTGAATGCCAGTACATAATTGGACGGCAATAGGATCGTCCCCCATAACGTGGGACTTAAAACCATAATTAGCGAAAGGTGTTAAATGACAATATACTTCTGCCGATCCTATCGAAAATTTACAAACGTGAATATATGTGTGTACAAAAAGAGTAAAGCAGACGACAGGTCAATTAACTTGTTTATCGATTCAATGTTTTCCCTTTTTGACGGGAACTCGCGATATAACAGCAAGTTCAATAACTCTGCACTCAAAGTTATTTATTAAACATCGATATGATTGCGTGCACATTCCGTGTCAATTGCACACTTGTAAAAAAAACGCTGAGGTTTATTAGTTTGGTTATATTTCAGCTGCTTGATGTACAGTCAGCTTTAAATCGATCTTGTCAGGTTCCCATTATTGCAGTACCATTCCAGTCCAGCGAGCGAATCCAGTGCTGGAATCCTACTGAAATAATGTGAACCATCACTGGAACGTGCCCATTCCATTAAGTAATCCAGTCCAGTCACAGAATTGTTACCAGTTCAAGCGCGTTTAAAACACTGGAATAATGTCAACACTTAACCATCCAGTCTAGCACTGGACTGAATTGTTTCGCTGGAATACTGGACTGGAATAATGTGAACCTGGCATTGCACCTTAGTATTCCCCCTTCCTGTTTAAAACACCTTAAGTTTGGACGACAATACAATTCAAATCAATAAAACAGTTTGGTATTAACATCATTTAAAACCCACCCGGCCAAAATTTGTCACAAATTTCGGCCGGGTGGATACCACCGTGCAAACCCTCCATAGTAATCCAATCTCGGTTGAATTGCTTTCAAGGGTCAGCAAGTCCACAGCCGGGCATGAGGGATTGTGGTCGCAGCACTAGTGGTTGTGACCGGTGGGTGTCAGGCGGTGCTGCGACGAATATCCTCTTTTGATGAATATCTATATATTAATTTAATGGCTAGGCAAGTAGTTAAAGTAAAGTAACAAAAAGTAAAGTAAAGTAGGTATCATCAAAACAGCCTCGCGTAAACTCGGAGTCCTGAACAGAGTGAGACGGTTTTTCACGCCGGAGCAACGGTGTCTTCTATACAAGACACAAATTCGTTCCTGCGTGGAATACTGCTCGCATCTCTGGGATGGATCCGCAAAGTACTTATTAGATGCTCTCGACAGGTTGCAGCGACGTGCGGTCCGCATTATCGGAAATCCTGAGGTCACGAGTACCCTCAAGCCTTTGCAGTTGCGTAGAGATGTTGCTTCCTTGGCAGTATTTTACCGTCTCTACCATGGTGAATGTTCTGAAGAGCTATTCCAATTAGTCCCACCCTCTCCTTTCCTATACAGGACGACACGTGCAGGACTTAGATGTCACCCGCATACGGTGCAGAACATTCCTTCAAGAACCAAGCGGTTCGGTGACTCTTTCCTTTGTCGCACAATTAAGACCTGGAATTCCTTGCCAGCTCACGTGTTTCCCTCTTCCTACAGTCCCGGGTCCTTTAAGCGGGGCATGAAGAAGCATCTGATGAGGCCGTCAAGCTGAGTGCCACCATTGTTAACATGGCACGTATGCATAATGGTGGCCCTCTCTCCTGCGACTTTGCCTTCAGCTTACCATCAGGCAAGGTAAAGTCAAATTGACGTGTCCTATATAAAAATAAAAAAATAAAAAACCGTCATCGATCCAAGCTATTTGCCTAGCCATTTAATTAAGTGGCTAAACACCATTCAGGCCGTTAATTGAATGGCGCCGTTTAGTTAACTGCCTAGGCAGTTGATTGAACGGCTGATGAAGCTAGTTGGCGGCGACATATATTTATAATTGGAAAAGGTAGGTAGATGACTCTATCTCAATGTGTGAGTGCAAAAACGACATTCAGACCCAATCAGCCGTTTTGAGGCATAAAAGATCAACAAACCAGCATTTATACATTCACATTCATCCTCACTAACTTTCACAGTTATAATATGAGTGGGATAATTTTATTTATAATAATGCTTATCACAACTTCCTCATGCTATTTATACATAATTATTATGCAAATATTATTTACTACTGTTTGTTATTCTACCGTTGGCTTTTTGGTGTGGATACAAATATTGCAATTACCGCAACCACAATGTCCACAATTAGACAATATGATATAATAGTCTATTATGTCATTTTTTTGGTAAGTTTTTTTTATACCACTTAGGTGGCAGACAAGCTCACGGCCCACCTGATGGAAAGTGGTTACCGAGGCCTATGGGACGTGTACAACACCAGGGGCATCACACTCGCGCTGCCGACCCTGTTAGGACAGAGAGTTTCTGTGCCGTCAATGTAGAAGATAAAGCAGGATGAGCCTTAGGTCTTCCCACTGACAGCACAAAAACTCTCCAGTGAGCTCTGGCTACCCTACTCACCGCCGGGAACACAACAACGGGTTATTATGGCCACGGTATTCTGTAGGGGTGAGGTACTTCTCCGGTCGGACTGCCCAGTTAGACGGAAATACCGTCGTGTCCTACTTCCTTTTAAAATTATATACCTAGTTATTTGTTATGTATTCTTTTCTTATATTAATTTGGTGGATGTAAGGGGCCCCACAAAAATCGCAATGATTGGGCGAGGAAATAACGGGTAAATGGCGCGTGCTTTAATATAATTTGCATAATGTTCCATTTAAACGCTCGTGGCCAGGCGTGCTCACCGTTCGGTAAGCGATCGGTGAGTTAAGCTACCTAGGTGCGGTTGCCGTTTGGATGGGTAACTGCCTAGTTCATCTGAAAGCTTGCGTGCTTCGGAGGCGTTAGATCAAGACGGAGGCCTATATGGACAAACACTGACTACAACTCAGGCTGGGAGGGCAGGTGGCAGTCGCTTTCAAAAAATATTAAAGATATTCGTCAATATGACCTAGTAAGATGCAGTTACGATGTAGTAAAAATTTACTTATTAATAAGTGTAAGTATTAAAATAAAAAATTACTTCAATTAGACGAAATGCATAATAAACTTTCTACAATTCAGTTATGCACTGTTCTTATTTTAAATTACATGTGTGTGAACGAAACTATGCAAAAATATTCAAAATTTCTAGAACAGTTTCTGAAAGGAGACTCAATTTCAGGAGTGAATGCAATGCATTTACAATGTAATGAATGCAGACTAATATTGTAAATGCAAAATTAACTCTAAGTCTGTCTGTCTGTATGTCTTTCAGCTTTCACGCATTATCCACTGAATGTTTTTTTATGAAATTTGGTATAGGGGTAGGTTAGACCTTGAGAAAGGACATAAGCTATATTTGGTTTCGATAACCAATAACCACGCGGGCGTAGCCGCGAGCAACAGCAAGTATATTATAAATAAAAACCCAAACTATTATGGGACAAAGACTGGCTTTATATTGTCTAAAGAAAAAATAAAGAGCCGTCAATAAACTGTATAATAAACAACAGCATCAAGAAATGAACCAATCATAACATGCTCTTGTTATCTGACTATTGTATAGGAAAACAAAGGGTTTTAATATTAAATACTAGTAAAACTTTACTAATACTAGTAAAGGATATAAATATTGTTAGCTTTAACTCTTGTCTAAAATTAATGCTATTAATATGATAAACTAGCTTTAGCATGCTGCTCCGCCTGCATGGTTGTTGTTTATAATATTAGTAAGATGTAAATGTTTGGGTCCAGTTGATCACATCTATCCAATCATCCAATGGATACACCCATACGGTGGATCCACCCATCTCATGGATATACCCATCTGGTGCAGTCAGCTGGTGAGAAGTGCCTCTTACTCTTACATAGAAAAATACCAAATAGACCTGGCTGAAATATGGTACAGAGATAGGTTATTCTTAATATTTTGGAGATTAGAGATTTACTATGACAGCATGTATTCCTGGATTCAATTCTTGTGTGAAGGTTATTCAAATACAAATTTAGAATAGTCTAGCAAAAAAAGATTATTGAAGTATTGACTTAAATAAACTTATTATTTGAGAATGAGATACAGCTGTTGGTGATAGGTATGTATTAATAAATGTCTGCTCACCCCTCAGGGAGTACAAAAACATGAAACAAAGTTCAATACAGATTAAACTCACCAAACAGATTATGACAATAACATTGCTATCTTATCTACTATATTAAGGTTAGTCTTACCTGCCAGTTGATAAGAACATATTTAGATACGCTTCCGGTTGGAACATCAACTTTGAGGAATGCATACTGTATTTTCCCACTGTTCAAGTCGTCAATCAATTCTATTAAGCCTCCGTCACCTTTACTGACAAACTTTAAATCGTTTGTCATTCCCTCATAACCAAATAAGGCCCTGAAACCAAAAGAATATTGATACATAAATGTATGCCAGGATGGTACAAACTAAAAATAATAATATGTGCTCTGTGCCTACCCCACTGTGAAAGATGCGTAAATGTACGTATTGACAATACCTAGATTTTTTTATGAATCACGAAATAAATTATCATCTTATTAGGCTTATAACATACCTAAGTTTTTGTTCTAAACTAAGAATGAATAATTCATTTGCTAAATTTGAGAGCCAACTTATACTTAAAGTAGTAAATGGTTAAAGAAAAGTCAGATCAGCAACCAGACAAACCACTTTTTCATGCGAATGTTATCGCAAAGCTAGAAATTGCATTAAAATCTATAACTGGTATACCAATGTGTATTAGAAATGCATATAAGTGCACTGTCCTATGCTAGAAGTCATTGTTACCACTTGCAAGGTACATTGTTAACGACACGCTAATGAATTCAATTCATCATTTTAATAAGTGACGACTGTTTATTTAATTTCCCCAGCAAGTAGGTCGGTGAGACTAAAATTTACACTTACCAGTTCGTTTCAGTTTTCTCGTCTAATACATCTTTCCAGGCAGTGATCAATGCCTCCTTGTGTTTATCTAAATTTATGGCCATTTTACATTATTTTCACTAACTTCTACGCGAAATAAAGAAGCCGAATTATAGGAAAAAAAGCAAAATAAAACGCCGATGGACCGACTGACTCACAACAATTTCTGATACAGATAAAAAATCCTTGAAAGGTTTATGAACTTTGTGACAGTACGAATCATGTGTTACCATTCCTAAAAATAAATATATTTATTATTTCACTTCAAATAGATATCGAAAACAAAACCTTATGATTTGATTAAGTACCAATATGTGTTAGAAATATACAAAAAATATGCTATAGTATACGAAATAAATAAAACAAAGCATTTATTTTCTATTGAAAACGCCTAATTAAGCAATACAGCAACACAACAGCGGTACGTTTGGAAATAATACAACTTGCTCATCTATTATTCACAGGCGTCATTGAGATTCCCCTCTTATTGCAAAGAATGAACATTATGAGGTATTACCGCGTCCTCGAAATACCTTCAGAAACTATGTAGGGGTTTCCCTTGCGCGCGCATAACAATTTAACAGTAAGTCCTTAGTAGGTACAGTGGTATCACAGAAACTTTCATTCATAACAAAACGAAACTCGGTAGTCACGACAGCGGTCGCTCAGCGAACAAACGCCGCGGTACGGTCATCATGGTTTATTTTTGTTTAAATAACAATTGGTTCTAAATAACAAAAATGTGGGTAGATGTAAGTGCGCGTGAGAAACAAAACTATATCACGCAAACAAATGGATCTTTCATACCCGGGTAAGTAATGTTTGTATTGTTTACGTTTTGCTTGAATGAAATCGTTTGAAGTGAAAGTTTAAAGGGGACCTAACAACGACGACAATCTCAAAAGTAACATTATAAATTGGTATAATAGAACATTTTGTATTTATTTTGTTATTGTTTTAATAATAACCTCGTGTTGTGTTCCCGGCTTCCCGGTGGTGAGTAAGGTAGCCAGAGCTCACTAGAGGGGTTTGATCTGTCAGTGGGAAGACTGAAGGCTATTCGTGATTTCGTACTTTGTCTTCTACATTGACAGCATGGAATGCTTGCAGGGTCGGCAGCACAAGTGTGACTCCCCTGATGTTGCAAACATCCATTAGGCCTCGGTAATCAATTTCCATCACGTGTGCTTGTGTGCCACATCAGTTGTATAAAAAAGGAACCTACCATTTACATGCACTTAATTAATAGGTACACAATGGTACGTAGGTAATTAATTACCATACAATTTATTAATACAACTGGTGCCTACTTGCTGTAAGTAGAACCCGTTCTTAGGTAAAAATTGTAAAAAATTCGAATAAGTATCATTTATAGCAAGTCTTATTACCTATGACCTGGATTTCTTGGTCTTGTTGCGAGCGGCCCCGTGCTTCTGTAGATGCATAAATCTGCCTGACGGGACTGTCGAATTCTCATGATAGATATGTACTTATAGGGTTGTTTGTAAATACTAAAATAGGTAAGTATTATACCTACATGGAATCCCGCATGAATTCACATAAACAATATTTGCTTAGAGCGGGAATCGAAGCGAGATCGTTCTGACTTAGCATTGGAACGCTCCACGGGCTCCACCATCACACCACAGAGGCCGTGTCAGTATTGATAATTACCCGACAAACCTTTATCATCTTGCTACAAAAATAACAACTAGGTATTCTATCTTATCTACTTATATAAATGCGAGTATATCTATATATATGAAAATGAATCCCTATTTCCCTTATGGTCACGCCATCACGCGTGAAAAGCTGGACCGATTTCACTAATTCTTTTTTTAGAACATTCCTTGCAGTACGGTATGGTTCTTAGGCAGAGAAAAATTTAAAAAAGGGTTACACGGTCACAGGAACGTGAACAGAATTCCACGCAGGCGAAGCCGCGGGCATCAGCTAGTGTATCTCATCTTAATCGCCATAAATAGGACTGTTATGTATTGTGCTATCGTGATGTCAAAGTGGTCAAAAGTGTACCGCGTTGTATGACAGAAATCTCACATTGTTTTCGTTCGCACTCACTGATTAGATAATGCCGTGCGTTGCATGCGTGCTAGCGTTTTGCAGGTGCATTAACCTCATTTTGAGTGACCGTTTTTGGATCTCTTTTTTATTAATTATATGCCCAATCTGTCGGATTTATTGATATTTATGATTATCGCTCCCTTAAGTAATAGCGTGATGATAAATAGCCTATAATCTTCCTCGATAAACGGGCTATTCAACACAAAAATAATTTGTCATAACAAGCTAGTAGTTGCTGAGATTAGCGCTTTTAACCAAACAAACAAAACCATCAGCTTTATAATATTAAAGTATAGATTTCTGTTAGTAATAATTATAGATTGGATCATTTGTTTATTCCAAATAGTAGACTTGTCCAGTATACAAATAGAAGTCAGTGAACTAACAGAATTCGCGGTCCTAAATTAACAAAATGAGTAACGAAGTAAACTATTTCATTATTATGTAAAGTCTACTGCGTGTCTGGAATACCCATATAAAAATAACCGTATAGTTAAATTCTTTAAAAATTGCCGGCTGCTACCGTCACAAACGACTCGTTTGAAATGAGGTCAACTCAAGTAGTACTTAATTAGGCATAATATTATGTAGACTATGTAGAGTCCTCAGATATATATAACGATAGAACGCCCATGTGAGCGCGAAACGCGTGGCATCTTTTTAGTCAATTCCTGTCCTATGATAATGGTAAGACTAGCTTGTAATAACATCGTGAATTTGCCATATTGTGCTATTTCTAACTGTAGAATAAACGTGGAGAGCTAAAATTGAAAAATAAAGGTATTAATTATCTCTCGTGAGTATTTATTTACAGTGAAAAAGTCGCCACGCGCGCCATGAAGGTAAACACCGCGTATAGCGGTTCTATCCCAATATATTTCTGTGGTTCTTAAGCCTTAGACTAGAGTTTTTATTTAATTAACAGAAGCTACTCTTCTTTGAAGTCGGTTTGATTGATAAAAAGAAGATGCAGGTTTTGCATCTTCAGTATGTGCTGTCCGAGCCAACCTCCGGACAAAGCCAGAAGGCTATGTCGTTTGGTCACATCAGCAAACAGTCCCCACCAGTAAGATTTAGGGTGTTTTGAACAGGAACAGTACGAACTACAATAGGATCCGATGGGGTTGACGTATCTATATAGATAAAACCCCCAAAAAAAAACATGATTGAAAACAAAATGTTTTGTATCAGGTATTAGTATTCTCATCACAGCACAGCCAGTCTCAGTTGCGTCTAAACCAAGTCTAATCTCCTTGGTGTATATAGCTTACCTTGCTTTTCCGGGAGAGACTGCAGTCTGTCTTGGGGTCAAGATATAATATCGGTAACTATACTTATTAAGAGCCGTCTATATATATAAAGAGGAAGTTTACTGAGAAAACTCAAGTTTATTATGTTCTGTTTATTCTGTGTTATATGTATTACATACATATACTCACGCATATAAATTAGGTGTATATTTTTATGTATGTATTTGACACCCACGTTTCGCCAACTATGATTTTCGGTCCCACGTAATAGGGGGCGAGCCTATTGCGGGCACTCAGTCATGGGTTGTATGTTTACCGTTGGATGGAACAGCCCCTTCCCTTAGTCGCCTACTACGACACCCAGAGGAAGATATGGAGTGGCTTTATTCTACTGAAGCGGAAACCAACACGGCAAGTGGACTATAAATTACATACCTAGGTCATAAAATGTGTCTATTTCCCACAGCTGTACCTACAGGTCCCCGATTCTGTTAATTTTATGACATAACAAAACCACTATCATACCGCCGATATTCCATAAAATGTCATTAAATTTTATACCCTACGCTAGAAACTTTTAAGTTCCAAAATTAAAAGAGAGTTTATAAAATTTTTCATTCACTCTACAAGATTGTCATTTTATTTTAGACTTTAAAAGTATCGCTGTAAAGTCTAAAGTTAAATGGCATTTGTTACAGTGTCTGTGGCATCGCAGTGGTTTTGATATGAAAAAAAAAGAGGTTGCACTCTGGGAGTGCCGGCAGAAGTGAAAACTTTTTCTTTCTTTCTTTCTTCGTTATATACATAGAAAAAGATAAAAAGAACATACCATACCATACCATACTATACCTATAATTTATAGCGCCAATCATAGAACCTATCATTAATTTTCTGCAAATTTTCTGTCAGAAGAAATTAATAAATTAAAAAAGAAAATATAATCACAAAAAGTAATAAATTACAAAAAGAAAAAATAATCACAAAAAGTAATAAATTACAAAAAGAAAAAATAATCACAAAAAGTAATAAATTACAAAAAGAAAAAAAAATCACAAAATGTGTCAGGAGGCCAGGTTTGTACCCGGTACTATCTGAAACCATAAGGACTTACAGTCGAAGCGCTAACCGCTATGCTACGAAGCTATTTATCGTATTTTGCAACATAAACAGTCTGTAGCTAATATTGTATGACGTCAGTCGTCCGTTACGGTTCAAAGATCAAGCGATCCTGATGCGAGTTTAACACTTTTTACCCATCCAACCCCGCTAAAGAATTTTTCACCAAAAATAATAGCAGAATCAGGGCCCAGGTCGTAAAATATAAATACATAACCTTGTTATGGCTGATATTATAATATAGTGACTTTCAATTTTGTGACTCGCAGGGTTTATATAATCTGATTACGGTTTACCTACGTCACAAGTTTATTTGATTTGGATTATGGTTGTAACCACAGAACATAAATTGAACAGGAAATGCCCTTGAATAGTGTCACATAAAAGTACGAGGGTTTAACTACACATTATCTAAGTAATAAATCGCGTTCTTTTCGATCTCGCGAAAGCATTCGATTCGATTTCAACTCCCATTTTAGAATCCAAATGAGGCTCTGGGAGTGAGAGAAACGCAATTAACTTTTTTCCAGCCTTATCTTCATAATAGAACGCAAACTGTGAACATAAGAATCTGTGAAAATAACTGACACTTTAAAGCTTGAATATGAATTCTAGCTCTAGCTCTACAGTTTCAGTTTCTTCCTGTGGTCCTCAGGGTAGTATCATAGGCCCCACTCAGGTTGGTTTGTTTCTTCTATCTTTATCTATCTTTTAGATGAAAATAATATTTCAAACTATTTTCATGTAAATTTTTGACACATCCCAAGTCTAAAACATTAGCATAATAACGAAATTTGAAAAATGTTAGTCCTCTGAAGATTACAAAAATAAGTTATAAGCACTGGTTTTAAGCATATCAATTTATTTATTTCTTGATTTTTTTTCACTGTGAAGATTTGAGCCAATTTTTGAAGTGAAAACTTCTTTAGCGGCGTTGGATGGGTGTAAAATGTTAAGGAAGCGTCAGGATTAGTTGACCTTTGAACCGTAACCGACGACTGACGTCATACAAGATTGGAACAGACTATCTATTTTGCAATTTTCAGTAGATAGCGTCGTAGCTTAAACGGTTAGCACTTCGACTGTAAGTCCTTATAGTTTCAGATAGTATCGGGTTCAAACCACCTGGCCTTCAGGGATTTCTTGTGATTGTTTTTTCTTATTATAATTTATTACTTTTGGTGATTATTTTTTCTTTTTGTAATTTATTACGTTTTTATGATTATTTTTTCTTTCTGTAATTTATAATTTTTTGTGATTATTTTTTCTTTTCATAATTTATTAATTTCTTCTGTCAGAAAATTAGCAGAAAATAAGTGATAGATTCTATGATTAGCGCTTTATTATAGGTATAGTGTGGTATGTTCTTTTTTATCTTTTTCTATGTATACAGGGTGTATTTTTGAAACGGGGCAGTAAGGGCAAGTACCTTAACCGTTGCAGTTACAGCAAAACGTTCTTAAAAGACCTTCCCTAACTTTTTGGGACATTTTGAACTGCATTCACAGATTTTGTAAAAAAACTTACAGTTAGCAAAAAAAAATGCAAAAAGTTCAATTTTTTTTTTATGCCAATCGATTCTATTTCATGTGGGGATCAAAAAACTCTATGGGACCATTTTAGCTTTCAGTACTAGAAAAGACAGAAATCGCCAAAGACCTTTCCCATACATTTCGTACGGAAATATGATAAATCAACTCGAAACTCATAGGTCAGGTAAAATTTTGAACTTTTTTAAATAAAAAAAATCATTTAAACTTTTAAGAAATTGGTTTATGAAATAAATTGCTCAAAATTATTTCCATTTTCACGAATACATAAGTCTATCCTTTTTTGTACTGAACGAATGGCGGCTAATAATGTTCTGGGATGAATATTACGTAAAATGGTCATTAATGCATCCTTGAGCTCTTGAACACTGGCGTACGTCGTCTTATAAACCTCGTTTTTCACGAAGCCCCATAAAAAAAATCAAGTGGTGTTAGATCGGGCCTACGAGGTGGCCACTGTGTTGGACCATGTGTACCTATCCACTGTGTACCGAATAGGCGGCTCAAATTGGAACGTGAAAGGTGACTGTTATGTGGCGGAGCACCATCTTGTTGAAAATGAACTTTTCGCAATTCCGACAGGGGCCATTCGTCCATCTCGTTTTCAAGATGATGTAAAATGACTTCATTATACATGGCAGAATTCAGTTTCCCTTCATAAAATTCCACCATTATGACTCGATTGGACATTATACCACACCAACAGTTGAATGAGAAGCGAACCTGATTATGAGTTGCCGTAACTCTTAGTGGATTTTCTTTGGACCAATAGTGGTGATTTTTGTACATACCGTTATTGGAAAAATTCGTTTCGTCTGACCACAGTATGTAATTTAAAAATTCATGATCTCTGCTTATTTTTCCTCTTAGCCATCTGCAAAAAGTAAGCCTTCGAACATCATCACCCGGATGTAACACTTGAACTATGCGCCCATATCGATAGCACTTGTAGCCGTATTTCTTCCATATCTTTATCACAAGGGAGTGGGATACACCTACTTCAAGGGCGACTTGCCTGGACGATACCTCTGGATATGCTTCGACATAAGTTAAAACCGCAATCTCCGTGTCCATGTCCACACGAGGCTGCCGCTTTCTTTTGAAAGAACCCTGCAATTCCAGGTTTTTCAAAAGATTTGTAATAACCTTTCTTGTTGGCACATGCCGCAACGGATACTTATTGCGGTACCACACTAATGCAGCTCCCGCATTTCGATTATTGACAAAATACGCTTCTAATAAGTCAATTTTTTCACGATTAGAAGACATTTTAGCGAAAATCCTTAATTAATAACTCATACGAAGTTTCTCAGCTGAAACTAAGAATAACACACAGATTTTCGAATCAAATTCGAAATTTGAGGGTAAAAATTCTTTTTATTTACTTTACAGTCAATTCTACCCACTTCCTGGCCATAACAAAAAGTTAGACCATCGTAGAAATTGGTTTCTATTGCCGAAATGTATGGTAAACGTTTTTGGCGATTTCTGTCTTTCCTAGTACTGAAAGCTAAAATGGTCTAATAGAGTTTTTTGATCCCCACATGAAATAGAATCGATTGGCATAAAAAAAAAATTTTGGACTTTTTGCATTTTTTTTTTTTTTTGCCAACTGTAAGTTTTTTACAAAATCTGTGAATGCAGTTCAAAATATGTCAAAAAGTTAGGGAAGGTCTTCTAAGAACGTTTTGCTGTAACTGCAACGGTTAAGGTACTTGCCCTTACTGCCCCGTTTCAAAAATACACCCTGTATAACGAAGAAAGAAAAAAAGGAAAATGTTTTCACTTCTGCCGGCACTCCCAGAGTGCAACCCGTCTTTTTTTTAAATTTATCTAGTCTTAACTACCTAAGTATCTATCAATGGATCACACAAAAAAACTGTCTATACATACTTAAAAATTGACACACTTTCAGTTTACGAGATCACCGTGGACTCCGTAGATAGGTACCATGTTCAAAAAATTGAAAATTTTAATTTATTGCATAATTAATTAGTAAAAAGAAGCAAGATTTCATACTTTTATCTAACTACAGTTCTAATTTCAAGTTGTAGATCCGACACTCCGGTTTAAAAATATTTAAATTAGGCAAGATCATCTATCTCAGCGCAAACACGAATGCAAAAGGACTGAGATCTCTTTCCACGTTTGAACGGCAATACATTCTAACTGTCTGTCTGTCGGCCTGTCTATCCATTTGTTATTCTTTCACGCCTAAACCGCTGACATAGATTAGGTACCTAAATAGCCACTGAAAGAATTCTGATAAAATTTGGTCCATCTCAATTAGACCTCGGAAAAGGAATACGCTATGTTTGGTGGTGATAACAGACATCCACGCGGGTGGGGCTACTGGCAACATTTTTTTAATACCACTTTAGTGGCAGAAAAGCACATCTGGTGGAAAGTGGTAACCGTGGGCTATGGACGTGTCCATCGCCAGAGGAATCACACTCGTTGCATATGAACGATTACTAACGGGCACACAACCAGGAGAATTCGGTTTTTATAATTCTCTGCATAGCCTATATAAGGTAACTTGTAGAGAATGACTATGTGATTTGTATACAATCATAATATACAATATAATATGTACATAATAAATATGTGCATCAAGGTTTAAATACAAAATAGAAATCTCCTATGTGGCAGACAGGAACGTGATTAGTACAAGGAAAGTATAAATAATTAGCTTTTGCCCGTGGCTCCGCCCGCGTGGATGTCGGTTATCGCGACGCTATTGAGCATTAAATCCGCATTTTTACTCAACTTTGTCCACGACTATTTACTCATCTCTGTTCTCGACTTTTTACTCGCCTCTATATTCGACGCACTACTCGACTTTCTACTCGCCTATATACTTGAATTATTACGACTCTCTACTGACTTCTCTCCGCTCTCTGTACTCTCCTCTATACCCACCTTTCCATTGGCATCTGTACTCGCCCATCCACTCGATCCTCTTTTCGAATCTCTACTTAACTCTACCCACTCGCTTCGCCTCTCTATTCGCCTCACTACTCGACTGTCTACTGCATTCTATTTAATTCTATACTCGCCTCTCCACTGGCTTCACTAGTCGTAAATCTACTCGCCCCTGTAGTCATCTCTACTTGACTTTCTATTTGACCTCTACACCACTCGCCCCTATAATGATCTCTACTCGTATCTCCACTCGCTTCTATATTTGGCTCGTTACTCGACTATGTCCGTTCCGAAGCTTTAATCCACCTTTGTTTCAAATTTCATGAAATTATCTTCCAAAAAAAACTTCTTACTATTTATCCCCTATTCACCCCCTTTTTTCGCGATTAAAAAATGACGAACTTTAATCCCCTAACCATACCCCCTCCTTCTACCCCCTTTTTCATGATAAAATTTAGCCTATATCCGTTACCTAGCTCTTGTCCATCTCTGTACCAAATTTTATAAGGATATTTAAAAATAACACACTTTCATCTCCTAAACCCCTTATTTCGCTATAAAATTAAGCCATTTTCGTTTCCAAGTTCTAACCTATCTCTGTGCCAAATTTCATCAGGATATCGTCAAAATTGACAAAGTTACATCCCCCAGCATTATTCCCCCCCTCACGATTAAACCTAACCTATGTCCATTTCCAAGCTCTAATCCATCTCTGCGCCAAATTTTATCAGGATATCTTCAAAAATGACAAATGTTTATCCCCTACCCCCCCCCCCTTAAACCCCTCTTTTTCGAAATTAAAGGAAGCCTATGTCCATTTCCAAGCTCTAATCTATCTCTATACCAAATTTCATCAGGATATCTTCAAAAATGACAATCTTTCATCGCCAATTCCCCCGCCCCCTTAAACCCCCCTTTTCACGACAAAAGGTTGCCTGTTTTCATTCCCAAGCTCTAACTCATCCCTGTACCAAATTCATCAGGAAATCTTCAAAACTGACAAACTTTCATTTCCTAACTTAAGCCCCCTTTTTCGCGACAAAAGGTAGCACATGTTCGTTCCCAAGCTCTAATTCATCCCTGTACCAAATTTCATCAGGATATCTTCAAAACTGACAAACTTTCATTCCCTATTCTCCCTCTCCCTCCTGAAACCCTCTTTTTCGCAACAAAAGGTAGCCAATTTTTGTTCTCAAGCTTCAGTCTATCTCGTTACCAAATAAAAGGTAGCCTATGTCCGTTCTCTAGCTCTAATGCACCTATGTACCAAATTTCATTAGAATATCTACAAAAATGACAAACTTTCATAAAAACTTTCATCCCCTATTTGACCCCCCCCCCCCCTCTTACCCTCTTTCTCGCGATAAAAAGTAGCCTCTGAAACACCTCTGTGGTGGTGTGGGATCAAGATCGGTTCAGTGGTTTAGGCGTGAAAGCGTAACAAACAGACAGACAGACAGACAGACAGAGTTACTTTCGCATTTGTAATATTAGTATGGATAATGTTATAAGATAGGATATCACGTCCCTTGCTAAAAAAAGAATAGTGCAAGTCAGCGAGAAAATAGCACGAGAACACAAACACCACACCCTCACCACGAATAGTGGAAAACCCTATAGTATTTAAGAACTGTTATTAAGTATAAGTCTTCAGGCTTTCACAGCCGGCGTTGCATGTAGAATATACTGCTTCCGGGCTGTTTGGCCGTGGTCCATTTGAAATTTGCGTTCCAGACGTTTCGTCGACACCTGCGTCGTTATTAAGTATGTTAGCTACATTACTATATTGAGTCGGAATGACTGTGGTAGCCTCCTTAACCTCTGCAAAATCCTATTTAAAATTTGTTAAAAAAGATCACTCCAACCTAATTTAACATGACAAATAAAGTCCGTAGGGTCGAAATTAGCCTGCCGTTCAACGGCAATTTCTTCCATATTAAATTGATAAACGTATGTACTATAATATTGTGCCCTTTAACCACAGATATCCGACCTTTGACCTTTACGTTTTAAGGGCTTGCTTTTGACCTTGAATTAATAAAACCGTCGTACTTTAAACAAGGCTATTCATCAGAAATTCAAAACAAAGGCCTATTTGTTGTTATGTTTGTTCAGAAATGTGGACTTTTAATAGCAGAGTAACACTGTGATAGCAAAGAACATTCTGGTGTTCTGTCCCTGTTCACTCAGGTGGGAACAAGAGAAAGTGGCGTGAATTGACAAACATAGAAATTTTTTATACTTACTATTAAGTCGATAAGAAAACAAGCACATGAATTAAATTTTGAATTATTGGTAGCTTAGTCGTTAAGGAGCGTGCCTTGCGATCCTGAGGTCCTAGGTTTGAATTCTGGTCATTGCACTGCCGACGTAAACCCACTCCTAACAAAAAAAAGCCGGTTATTCCCAGTCGTCACCACTGGAGCCGTTCCCACTGATGATAAATGGGAAAAAAATCCCATATGTCGCCCGTGGTGACAAACGGGATAAGATATCCCCTATCGGAACCATGGGCACCGTTCCCACTGATGATAAATGGGAAAAAAATCCCATATGTCGCCAGTGGTGACAAACGGGATAAGATATTCCCTATCGGGACCATGGGCGCCGTTCCCACTGATGATAAATGGGAAAAAATCCCATATGTCACCAGTGGTGACAAACGGGATAAGATATTCCCTATCGGGACCATGGGCGCCGTTCCCACTGATGATAAATGGGAAAAAATCCCATATGTCGCCAGTGGTGACAAACGGGATAAGATATTCCCTATCGGGACCATGGGCACCGTTCCCACTGATGATAAATGGGAAAAAATCCCATATGTCACCAGTGGTGACAAACGGGATAAAATATTCCCTATCGGAACCATGGGCACCGTTCCCACTGATGATAAATGGGAAAAAAATCCCATATGTCGCCAGTGGTGACAAACGGGATAAGATATTCCCTATCGGAACCATGGGCACCGTTCCCACTGATGATAAATGGGAAAAAAATCCCATATGTCGCCAGTGGTGACAAACGGGATAAGATATTCCCTATCGGAACCATGGGCACCGTTCCCACTGATGATAAATGGGAAAAAAATCCCATATGTCGCCAGTGGTGACAAACGGGATAAGATATTCCCTATCGGGACCATGGGCGCCGTTCCCACTGATGATAAATGGGAAAAAATCCCATATGTCACCAGTGGTGACTGGATTCGTTTCCACTGGCGACGAATGGGATTTTATTCTCATTTTTTAATTATAATCTTACCAATCCAATTAATATTATAAATGTGAAAGTATGGATGGATGGATGGATGAATGTTTTTACTCTTTCACGTAAAAGCTACTGAATGGACTTTAATTATAATTTTACAATAATACAGCTTATACATCAGAATAACACGTAGGCTACAATTTATAACGATAACCGATATTATGGCGATAACCGACATCCACGAGAGCGGAGCCGCGGGCAAAAGTTAGTACCTAATGAATATAACATTGAACTTTATAGCTAAGCTAATTAAAACTTAACAAGGACTTAAATATGTTGTTATTTGTGCTACGTAAGTAAGTAGATAATGTAAAGATAGGTCTATTTCTGGATAAATAGAAGATAACTACACTTATTTACATCCATGCACGCGATGTCTTTAGTTACATCACCTTTTGTTTTTACGTGCGGGAAATCCACACGCATACCCCACCCCTCCGGAGCCGGAGCCGGAGGGGGTGGTTATGTCGGGCTCGAACCGACTAAACCGCACGCCGTCTGTGGATCGTAGTGCTAAGCCGAAGGTGTGGTTGTCATGCGACATATCCCTCGCACCCCGGCTGACCCGGGCTGACTCTCGTCTGGCCCTCCTCGGAAGTTAGTTACATCACCTGCTTACTTAATACAAAATTATCGGTAAAATATCGGTAAAAACTCCAAAAAAGTATTAAAAAAGATTTATTGAGTTCTTATCTGTAAAGGCGCGAAAAGTGCGAAAACCGTTAATTTACCGAATAAAACGGGGAGAATAGAGATAAAATGGTCAGGTAAATTCTGTAGGTATTTTCTTTCAAGTGGATCTATACACTACTTTAATGTAATAATAACAGAATCATCAAATGTCTGGTAAGGTTTGTTTTTTGATTTTGTAAAAAAAATCTTATACCCATTTTATCTCTATTCACCACTTGATCCCTATTCGGTAATATTTTATGAATAAAAGCAAATTTTTGAAAATGAAAATTAATAACATTATTGGAAGTATTATTTAGTAAATTTATTTGATTTTATCAGTTGTCTTTCACACCCCTGTGACATAATTTTTGTTCTGCGCTGCATCTTGCTTGACTAGAAATCTTTACGACTAAATAAATTTAATTTAATGCACAGAACATAACAATAATAAATTGCACCCAAGATCATGAAGCGAATTAATTAACAGTTAATAATATATATAATAAGAAAATATTACGGGTAAATTAACTTAGTAGCTAAACTAGCTCTTTTATTAAATTTTATTGCTGTCGTGCTGCACGAGTTTTCTTTTTTGATGGCTACCAACCACAGCTACCAGCTGAAAAATAATAATTGATGTTGAAATATTTACGTATTACATATCTCCATGATTTTTTTTTCTTTTTTCGACCAATCAATCAAAATTTTGCAGTCCCCTGCTGAACATAGGAGTCTCCTACTGCGCGCCTTTTTTCTCGATCCTCCGCCTTCCACGTCCAGTTGTCCCAGCCACCTTCTCAGGTAGCCAGTCCATCTAGGTAGGGGGCGTCCCACCTTTCGTTAGCCTTCTCGCAGTCGCCACTTTGGCACTCGTCAGTTCCTTCGGCCACTGCTCGGCCTTATCGCGTATCTTACTTACCTTTCGAAATCTCCATGCGAAGCAACGGCAGCATCTGACTAGTGTCAAGGATTTAAGTATTACTTACACTTTTTTTATAGATTATATCACTGATCAGCATAATGTAAATTTATTAGTGGGCATTAAGATGACAGAATCAAGGCCTCATTAAATGCTGAAAGACAATCTTACGATCGTGGTAGAGCTAAGCTAGGACTGCTAGACCAGCCCTGGTGGATTAGCTTCACCGCCAGTGTCCACACCTCGCTCAGCACCGGTATTACCGGTCCGGTAACGGTAGGTTACGTAGTACGTACCTACTGCTAGGTACTGGGTGAAAATCTTAATTTTTTACGTGCGCTACTAGAGCCCTCATGACGGTATCCACGGTAGAGACCTTAGGCCTTCTGGGATACTGGGAGAAAGACCTTAGTTTTCAGGTAAGGAAAAACTGACGGTAACTTTTTTTTAGTTGGTACGTGGTTGTACTATCACTACAGATTTGATTACCTTACCTATAAATTACTACTAGAAAAATAATTTCTAGTTTTATTGAACTTCATTGCTTGTTTACGTCAGGGTTTCGCGAATTAATTGCCAATAAATTAACAATAACAGATATTAATATCGCGTAACTTGGATTAAAAGGGTGCCTTAAAACCATAAAATATTTAAATTGGACGTGCCACGCGACTTTAGCCACTGTTTATTTATTAAGATTAATATTACTGACGAGTATGTGTTAATTATGGTGATCGAAGTTGCCAAGGTCAGCAGGGGTGCAAGGGAAATGTCTTATCGTCACCTTCCACTCAAGCATTTGAGACTCGGGTTCTCGGGTCAGGTTTGAGTCTGACATACCCATCCTAATGGCGGGATTCCATGAAGATTTCTGCACGAAAAAAAATCCACATTATAGTATCTACCTCCAATGTAAGATAGGATTACTCGTATAGTGTGGGGCCAGTTTAAACTTACTGATTGATAAGCCTGTAGATGGAGGTAAGACACGTCTACGGAGGTAGGACTCAACGGTAATTACCGTCCCAATTAAGCAGTCCTACTGGGGAAGTACCTACCTCCTCCCTACAATATACCGCGGCCTGTATTCCCATTTATCTCATATACATTGTGTTCGCGGCGGAGAGCAGGGTAGTCATAACCCACTGGAGAGTTTTTGTGCTGTCAGTCGGAAGTACAAAGCACGAGTGTCACTCTCTTGGTGCTGCACACGTCCATAGGCCACGGTAACCACTTTCCATCAGCTGGGCTGTGTGTTTGTCTGCTACCGAAGTGGTATAAAAAAGTGCCCTTCTTCCTCGTAGTCAAACTTTTTAGTCAAACTGGTTTGACTATGAGGAATTACGTTTCCTCGTGGTCAAACTTGTTTAACGACCCTCCCTGTATAGCTGTTTGGACAAAAATGGGTACAGTCAATCAATAAAGTGTGTATAATAATATTTTTTATGCGTTATGCGATTAGCTAGAAGTGCAATACTTTTAGTTTGCCCCATGTGGTGTAAAAACGATCTTTTTGTTTGAATTGAAGTTTATTTTAATTTTTAATTGATCTCCAATCTCACTTTATTTAAAAAATAACCGACATCAATTTCATGTTGTACTAATTCCATTTACATTTCATAATGAAACCATCCCTATATATATATTCACTCCGACGTTCGTTCGTTCCCGGCAGAGTAGAAATTGGGCCACCCTTTCTCTTCCCAAGTGGGTTTTTGTTTTTACGTGCGGGAAGTCCCCACGACTCGAACCGACTAAACCGCACGCCGTCTGTGGGTCGATGTGATAGACCGAAGGTGAGGTTGTCATGCGACATATCCCTCGCACCCCGGCTAAACCAGGGCCATTCCTCTCGGTCTGGCCCTCCTCGGGAGGGGGGACCACGCGGTCCCCGACTCGCAACCGGTATGGGGGGCGCGTATCTTTCTACGATGCGCGCCGCCGCCGTGGCCTACTTCTGCTAGGGTGACGAGGTGGAGCTGCGAGGGTGGAGCACCCGTCACCCTCAGGCCCGCGCTCATGGGGGGCGGAGGTCGGTCTGCGCCCTTCGACGCCCGAGTCGCCTTCGAACGCGGGCAGCGATGTCCGCGAGTCTCTCTCGCTCGCTGCGCCGCGCCCGCTCTACTGTCTCCTTCACGAGCATGACCTGCTCGCAGAAGGAGGCGCTGGCCGCCCACGCATCCGCGCAGCGGACCATCGCCGCGAGCAGGGTGGAGAGCGTGAGCACTCTCACCCTCAGGGCCGTCACAAGCTCCCGCCTCGGCGTTTCGAACACCGGACACTCTGTGAGCGTGTGCAGCCCCGAGTCCACGCTCGCGTCGCAGTGATGGCACTCGGGCGTTGGCTCTATGCCCATCAGATGCAGGTACCGCCCGAAGTTCCCGTGTCCGGTAATGACCTGCGTCCGACGGTACGAGAGGCCATCGTGTGGCCTCTCTAGCCACTACCCCATGATGGGTCTGACCGCCGCAATCACGGCGTGCCCTGCGCGTGGTTGCTCAGGTCGTATCTCACCCTCGGTCACCATGGCCCTGTGGAGCCGGGATTTCTCAGCCCGAATTTCTTCGCTCTCGGGATCGAATCCCTGCTCCTGCGCCTCGCTACGGAACCGATACAGTGCCGAAATGGTCCTCGCTACCAGGATCCACGGTGGCGATCCGGCTAGTCCCATCAACCGTCAAGCACGAGCTCCAGGTCTTCCCATGTGGTGTCGTACAATGCGACTAAGGAATAGGGCTGATTAACTTTAACATCAGACGGATATATACAGCCGACTCAGCCTCAGATGCATGGCTCGAGTCAACAATAGTGCCCGGAACATGGCAATAGGCTCAACCCCCTATTACGTGGGACCGAATACAGATTGGTGAAATGTAGGTGTTAATTCATCTCTGCCTAACCCTCCGGGCATAAAGGTGTAATTGTATGTATGTATGTATTATATATGAAAAAGAAATCGCCGCACTCGACGTTTGACATTATCTTAGTTATCTATGACTGTACATACATACAACAGCATGCATACAGGGAGATTAAAACGTGCAATGTCAATGAAGTTTGACCACGAGGAAACGTAATTCCTCATAGTCAAACCAGTTTGACTAAAAAGTTTGACTACGAGGAAGAAGCCAAAAAGTGTCTCTACGTACTACTACTACCCATTATGCTTTTAACTTACGCTTCACATTATATATTTTCATTATTCAACGTTTTCCCCTCAATGACTGATGTCTGACCACACAAGCCTAAAAGGAAAACCTGCATCAGACTCATTGAGAGAGCAGAGAGCTGACTTGTAAGTGTTGCGTGTCAAATGATGCCTAGTGAATACGAGTAGTGTTGCCTTACTATCGATTGTCTATCGATAGGTTGTCAATACTATCGTGACCTCGAAAACTAATCAGAATATCGATAGGGCTATCGATACTATTGAAATTTCGCAATACTATCAATACTATCGATAGTATCTATCAAAGAAATCGAGTAATACTATTGATGAAGACCAATACTACTATCGACTATTGGGTATTAGCAATACTCGATTTTTTTGATGGATACTAACAATGGTATCAATAGTATTGCAAGATTCCAATAGTTTCGATAGCCCTATCGATATTCTAACTATTTTTCGAGGTCAACTATCGCTACATCAACTATCAATAGTCAGGTAACATTAACACTAAATACGAGGCTTAAAATTGTCCATGCAAAGCAAAGGTACCTATACTTTAAAGTTTTAATGTAATACCTACCTACATATTACAGCGATATATTTGACCGAAAGCATCCAAATAAAAACATTAGGAATGTTTCAAATGTGTAATAAAAGATCTTAATTACTTAAGAGCCGGCCCGTACCATAATATGATGGAATATAAATTGCACAAGGATGGGATCATATTATGAGCCCATCCTTAGGCAATTTATGACGAAATTTACATTATAGTTATGGTGACGGTCATTGCATGAGAATTGACGCAAGTTGGGATAGATGAACTAGCGAAATGAGATAAGTACGTGATAAAATTTGTCGGACTGTGGTCTATATGGTAGGTATTGTGGTCTATTATTATCTTTGTGAAACTATCTAGGTTAGGTACTTGTCTTGTACTTAGGTACTGTAGGCCCTGGGGCTTTGGGCTAAACAGTTTTTCTATAATACTACAAATGATAGGTACACTACCTATTATACTAGAATAGGTATTTGTTGTTTATTAAGAAATAAAGTATTCCTATACGAGTTTTAGGGGCTTTGCGCGTGCTTTTTTATATGTACCTATTACTACTGCGTGTTAGAGGTTCGTGGATTGTAATGCACTTTTTTCAATTTTCCACTAGAAGAATATATGCTGACTCCTCTGTCAGCTCACTTGACACCAACTGTCTGGAACAGTCTTCTCCTATCTAAATTTAAATTCTTTATTTTTTTTTCGGTAACAAGTAGGTTTGATTCGAAAGGCAGACGCTACAGTACCTAACCTACTAGTAGGTTGTATTTTTAGAATTTGTTGTAAAAAGCGAGCTTTCAATTTTCAATGGGCATACAGGGAATGCACATTTTTTAACAAAACCATTTAACCTACTGCTCACTCTTTACATTTATTTATTAGTCTACAAAATTAAAACAATGATAACATCGAACATCCAACGGGACAGGCCTATTGTAAACAACTTAATGAACTTAAGTATCTCGGCAGTATCTTATACAGTAGTTCAAGATGCACACCGGATATAGTGACTAGAATTGCAGTCGCTAAGCAAGACTTTAATAACAAGAAGCATTTATTTAAGACCAAAAACATCTAATTATTAATAAGGAAATGTTTACTAAAACTTATATTTGCAGTATTGCACTCTATGGATGTGAAGCATAGTGGCATTTTAAATGTGGTGCTGCAGAAGGATGGAAGGGATTAGGTGGACGGAAAGAATGACAAACGAAAGAGAACCAAAAAAAGGTAGAGGAAAGAAGATCTATAGGTATTAGTAATAATCGAAAATCGATGAGGAAAGATGATTGACCACCTGATAAGACACGACCTATTTATCTAAAAAATATGATAGAAGAAGGGCAGATAAACGGAAAGAGAAGAAGAAGTAGATAATAGGAACTTTTAAGGCGCAGTCAAAGGAAAAGATACCTACAGGTCGCGTCGTATCAGGAGGTCAAAAGCATTGGTGGAGGAGAGAGAAGGTGATTAGGTACTCCACCGACAAGAGTGTAGCTCTAATGCCTCTAATGTTTAGAGAGAGAGAAATTACTCTAGAGTAAGAAATTATAACAAGTGAGGGAGAGTTAATAAAGATACTTTATCTATATGGTAAAAGCTACACATTATGTATTCGTTCCCGAAGGCCAAACAAAACAAATTAGCTAAACGTTTTCCTCATCCGAATCTCACGGAACAGTAATGATATAAACGTGGTTATTTTGATCACATGAAACTTATTTCTCTGGGTTCTTTACTGTTCTATGCGAGAAACAAAAAAAAGATAGTTCTAAGTAAGGAAGTTCAAACAATGACCTCAATATGAAAATTGAATCGATTCCACTATACTATTCATATTCACTGCTGATTTAGATGGATACTGACCGAAGCTTTGATATAAGTAATTGTTTGCTAGACTTGGTAACAACTTGGTTTGAAGAAATTACCTATACGAATTTAAAATAACCCTGTGTAAAGCACTGGTGTAAAGTAAGTGTTGTGTGTATTGGGCAAATTAGGTTGTACTTATGTAATCACAGCAAATAACTTTATTTAATTATTCTTTCCTTACCCGTGTGCTTAGTGGGTGGTCAACTTTTTGACCGTGTTATTCAAGTCGCCCATAGGTCTCCGTTATTATTGAGAAGGAACTACAAATAACATCTTTGAATATTCTCCTATCAAACTGCACAATATGTAGTTTGAACTTTAAGAAATAAAAAGCTCACAGACCTCATATGACCTGCGCCGCTAGTTAATAATTTAAATGTTTTAACTCCTCAATATTGTGATGCCTATTTACTACAATCCTACAACCCACCTAGGTCTAAAACCCTAAAGACTATCCATTGATTATTCATTTCAACCCCAAATGTTTCCCTAACTTCTAAACTAACTATAACCTTTCTACATAATCAGGCCGTCAATCATAAAGAAAGATTATAGAAGTTAGGAGTTACCTTAACTACAAAAACACGGCATTTATGGCGATCGGCTATTACTTGATGTTACGATGCTTAGTAAGCGGAAAATGGAAACGTCTGTTCAGAAAATATGATAGTGATATCTATTCGCGGTTCGTTTCAACTCGGTTTTGTATTTTAATTTTGTTATCCTGTCATTATTAAGCTCTTGTTTGGTAAAAATGGAACAAAAATAAGTATTAGACTTCAATTTTGATTTCACCTTGGATAATCTACATGATCGCAGTTACACTATTGATGAAATTCATTTTACCGCATAGTGCTCTGAAGAGCTCATTCAACTGAGCCCTTCAGTGTCACCCACATACGGTAAAACAATAGATACCACATCTCCAAGCTGTTCGTAACTTCATTCGTTCTACCTACGCATGCGTTTCCCTCTTCTTGCAATCACGAGTTCTTCCGCATCTAGTTTTAATAAATAGATCATTATTTATTGTACACCAATAAATTTACATTAGGACAAGTAGGTAGCGTGTTTACAGTTTGATGAACAATGGGGAGCCTGATCGCTGGAAGCGATTTCTTCCAGGCAACCTTGCTTCCGGGTTATCTACCCAGGCCGTTAAAGAAGGGACCACCATTCCATCCACTTCATATCATCTTATCTTCACCATAGTTCCTTCTCATACAGCATGATGTAGACAATTGACGGGCTGAAAAAAAAAAACGATCTTCTTCTTCATAATAGTGTGAATCTAAGTTTCATCTGAAACTTTCAGCTTGGAGTCTGGGGTCCGCTTTTTACCACTTGAACCGTGATATTATTAGGGCTGAAAAAACTATAGATATCCATAATCCAACTTCTGACTTCGCAATCTAGCAAGTAGCTTAACTTAGATTAAAAAGCAGAACACCTATGAACTAGGTTGATAGGCATTTGTTTTCTGGAGAACACCTCAATAATTCACAACACTTGAATACGAATTGAAATTTTAAATTCTATTCGAGTAAACAAATACCCAGTAGGTAGCTACATAGTTCGTGAAAAAAATGACGTAATAACAACTATTGTCTAAGTATATTCACACAACTCAATGAAGACTGCTATACAGTAATTTGTGGAGAAAGTCGTTTCTGACGACCGTATCAGATACTAAAATCTCTACCACTTAGTAAGTAGTTCGATTCTTTCATTGATAGTGAAACCGTTTGAATTGTTCTCGCAGAATTCGATTTGCTTGAGCCAATAACATTTCATCTTACTGGTCATTTAATTTACAGTATGGTACATAAGTAATTATGGCCATTAAATATTACTTATATGTGAAATTAGTAGGCAAAGAAGCCTACACAAAATGATCTTCTATGAATCTTTTCCTAATCTTCTGAGTTCCGAGTTTTTGGTAATCTTGTTTCGCCCAACGAGTTTTATACCAGAAAGCTAGCTCTTAAGTGCTCACTATATACTCGCTAATTTCGGTTACTTTCTATTCTGGGAATAGTTCCCATGAGTGGCAGAACCGGGATCGCAATTCACACCACGGACATCAGCTAGTAATCTGTAACTGTCAACTAAACGGTTCTTTTCAACAAGCAATTCCCACTTAGATGTATTTGCGTTCAAACGCTAAGAGTGCTTGAACCTGGATTCAGTGATTAGGTTTGTTACCTACGTGCCTAAATCGAATTTAGGTAATCCAATATTAATGCTAGAGAACAATCGAGGTATCGATTTTCAGATAGACTGCAGGTAATATCGTACCTATATATGACTCAATAATAAGAGAGAAACATTCGTAATAACAAGAAGTAATAATAAGTCTTATTGTTGTATTTTTGCCGTAAGTTTTCTATCTTCCAAATGTCATAAATTTTAAGGCCCGTACTCTAGAACGATACTCAGTACTGAATCTCGACAATTCTAGTCAAACTGTATTCCAGATGACAGTTCTAATTGCTGCGTTTACACGTGCAGATCGGAACGACGATTCACCACATGTCAGTTCAAACCGTCAGTTCGGAACGAACGTGTAAACGCTAGCGACAGATCGATCTGGCGTATGGCACGCATACATCGCTTCACAGTTATATCCGCGGTCACGTGTAAAGGATTCCATTTTAAAACAACAGGAACGTTAAATATCTGCCGATCCGAACTGTGGTCATATTTTAGTCGCAATATATCACCACAGTCCGATCCGCAGTCCAAACTGACAGATTGAACCGGCGGCGGTTTGGAACGCAGTACCGATGCGCGGTTAAAACTGAGCGTGTAAACATCGCTAATTATCATTGTAAGAGTCGATTCACAACTGAGCGTTGTTTTGGAATACGGGCCTAAAGTCTTGCACACAATTTTCATAGATAGATCGTGCTCGTTTTTGATCGCGACTGGATCTAGAAAGGTAACTAGGTATAATATGGCCACAGAGTCTACGCATTCGTTTCAAAATTTCGATATGTATCAAATCTTAATAGGCCTCTAGGTACTTAACCTCCAAGCGTAGGTACCAATACTTCGAAGGTTATTTCGTGGTAAATAACAATAACAATATACGATATTACACAGCATATGAAATATAGTTTCGCACAATTACATCACAAAACCAAGGCGTTTAATTCACATAGGGGTGGAATTGGGTCACGGACAATAACCCGACCTAGGGCTGACCTGACCAACCCCACATTCCCCTGATAACTAATCTAGCGTAGCAAATCGTTTTTCATTTTTATACAGGTGTATTGTCACTTATATGGAGGAGGAAGTTCTCAGGTCGGTGCGAATATTCGCGGGTTTTAATAGCTTCACCTGTAACTATAAGTAGGTGTGTGTAATGCACCTAGGTATCTATATAGGTAATCATTTAGAGAAGTCAAATTTACCATACATAAATACAGTATACAATAATAAATCCCCGAAGGGGTTGGCAGTGGTGTATCAACATTCACATCTTATCGTCAACTATCATTTACCAAAAAAAAATATAAGGCATTCATGGATGCCGGTTTCTTTCCGTGCGGGAATCCGAATTTATCGCGACGCCTCGCCATTTATTCCGTAAGCTGAAATCATAATTTTTCTTGAGTATCTACACACCCAGTTACAGTGGAAAATTGCCCTTGAAAATAAATCTGAGTCAGAAAATCGATCTTCCATTTTTAAAAACAGCGGTTCAGTAAGAGCGGTAGGTAAATCAGTGAATTAAAATTAAAGATTATAAGTGATTTTTCTGAGGTGAAAATGTTGAATTAAAATCAAGTTAGACTGTATAAAGCACACTCCGTGGTGAAAACTACGGATGCGACTGGAATTAACGGTAGGATGAAGAAAAAATTATGTTAAATGTGCGAAAAGTTAAACTCCTCTACACTGTAGTGAAGGAAACACCTTGAGCTAAAACCTTACCCATAAGATAAAAAAAAGGGTTCGAAAAATGAAACTCATGAATAATTCATTTATACCCTTACCGCTATGATGAGCCCATTAAGCCCCTGGAATGACATCCAGGGGCTGAATAGGTTCAGCATTCATTCGTGATTTTCAGTTCCAAAATTGTAGTAAACGTATCTGAATGTAACTTGGCACTGTGCCATGTAATCTAACTCTGATTAAGTTAACTGACAGTTTGGTATCTAGTTAACTTAGTGCCTTGCCCGCAATACTCTTCGGTTTTGTGCTTCTTATTGTAATGCTTGCAGCAATTGGTTGGTGCTTAGTGTTTTTTTTTTACGTGCGGGAAATCCCCACCGATACCGGAACCGGAGGGGGAGGTTATGTCGGACTCGAAGCGACTAAACCGCACGCTGTCTGTGAGTCGATGTGCTAGGCCGAAGGTGAGGTTGTCTCGCGACATATCCCACGCACCCCGGCTGCCCAGGACCATTCCTCTCGGTCTGGCCCTCCTCGGGAGGGAGGACCACGCGGTCCCCGACTCGCCCCCGGTATGGAGGGGCGCGCATCGTTCTATGATGCGCGCCGCCGTGGGTTGGTGCTTAATGTAGCAGGTTGTGTTAAACGGCTTGGTAGGTCGATTTGTATAGTGTTTGGAATAATTGTAGTTAATAATTATGAATTAGATTAAGATAGGAAAAATTTAATCAGCTCAAGTGGGATTCGAACTCGCGATCTTCCCGTTACAGGGAATGCTCTGACCACTGAGCCATCGACCCACGTCTTAAATTAACCAAAACTAAACTTTCTACTGTCTAACTATCGCGGTTCATGGTATACAGCCTGGTGACAGAGGAACAGACTAACAGACAGACGAACAGCGTTCCCAGGTTGAGGGTACCGTCGTAATACGTTATCTACAAAGGCGTTTGATGGCGAAAACCGACATCAACGCAGGCGTAGCCGCGGGCAAAAGTTAGTAAATAATAAATACGTATTTTCCCATATCACGGAATCCTTTAAATATTAAAATGTAGGTAGGTACTCATCCTGCAGTATGTTCAAGACTTGACCTTACCATTTACAGCTAATTCCTTCTACAAGCTATACAGAAAACTCTACCGAAGTAATTAAAAATTGCGAAATTACCTATCAGGTTACGATGGAATTAATGTATCTACCTGGTTCTACCAACGATTCGGTGCGGGAAGGCCGCACGCCGCGTACCTCGTACCAGGCACACTTCGATATCTTGCATACCTGTGTAGGTATATCTACTAACCACCTATATTTCATAGCCTTAAACAGGTCATAGTTACGTGATCAAAGCCCGTTTGTTTGGATTCACTAACAGCTGTTTTCCTTTGATAGGACCACTCACTAGGAAAGTTCTAAACACTTTTAAAGTTTCTCTTCGCAATTGGTTAGTTTAACTGTTTATGTAACAATGTTTTATGTTAATTGGTAGCTATTTGTATACTTGAAACTCCATTATAATTTAGCTATTCGTCAATTATTACGACAAATAATTATTATATAAACAATAGTTTTTGCTCGCGGCTCCGCCCGCGTGGATGTCGTTTATCGTGACCAAACATAGCCTATGTCCTTTCTCAAGGTCTAATCTACCCATATATCAAATTTCATCAAAATCTCTTCAGTGGTTTAGCTGTGAAAGACGGACAAACAGACATACACACTTTCCCATTAATAATATAAGCATGTATCAACGCGACTTATAGTTGTACAACATATCTCTATTGCAGATATACAGTACGTTGCTCGCAGTTTTCTCACAGTAGACTTGAGTAGACCTATGAATACCAATAACAAAAAACACAACAGAAGCGGTGGTAAGGGTAACCCAGTAGCTTAGTTGCACGACTTGCGATAACGAGATCACGAGTTCGCACCCCGGGTGGCGGGCATTACACCGAATCGTCAAGTCACTCCTAACGCAAGCAATTTAGCATAGGAAGGACGAGTGTTCGAAAATACTAGTAATTTCGATGACTAGTATTCTGTAATAAAAAAGGCACAATTGAGTATTTTTCTGTAGTTAAAATAAATGATTTAGCTGAACTTATTAAATTAAGAATAGCAAAAAGAGTTGAAGCAGTTGCGTCGGTTCTTATTTTATGGTTCTTATTTATTTTAAATCATCCACCCAACCTTTAATAGTAAATGATTTGACTATTAAATATTATGACGTCACAAATAACTTTTTCATATAATTTTCCTATAACTTTTCGTTTTGACGTTAATCAAATTAGTTATTGACTAGTTAGACAAATACCCAATAACTGTTTGATATAGCTATTTGACTACCGTTGACGCCCCGAGGAGGGCCAGACCGAAAGGGATGGCCCTGGGTCAGCTGTGGGGTGCGAGGGATATGTCGCCTAAAGGATGTTACCAAAATAAAGGAACCAATTAATGTTTGAAGGGACAGTCAGCATCAGAAAAATGTTGACCACTAAAGTACTCAAAATAATCTGTAATTTTATTTTTATAGAGGTTTTTACAGTGCTCAAATAGTTGTAAGTGTTCCAAGTAATCAAACCATCGTAGCAATTAACTTTTCGATATTATGTAAGTTAGTAGAGTGTTTATATTCATAATATGTGCAAACACGCTAGTCAATGGTGGCTAACCAAAAATTTGGTCAAAATGATGTTAACATTGTCATTTAAACACATTTTGTATCCTATCCTACTCTTACTTATATAACCATTCCTTTCATTTTTACTCTGACTTTTGTATTTTTTTATTCATGACAGTTACTTGTGCCGTAAATTTCAAATTTCCATTGTTGAGAAAAGAGTACAAATACGTTAAAAAATAATACGTGTAAATTAATATCACAGAGTGAGCAATATACTTCTTAAACCTCATATTACATATTACTAAAACATTTAGTTAAAACATTTCTACACTATCTACACTACTATTATAAAGAGGAAAGATTTTGTATCTTTTGTGGATGTTTGTAATGAATAAACTCAAAAACTACTGTGCCGATTTCAAAAATCCTTTTACCATTGGAAAGCTACATTCACCCTGAGTAATATAGGCTATATTGGATTTCCATGGGCACGTTTTACCACCCGTGTGAAGCCGGGGCGGCCCGGCGGATCGCTAGTATTTTATAAAGACAAAATCATGTATATCAATTTGTGATATTAGTTTACACGTATTTATTTAATACCTTTTCGGACTCATTCCTCACCAATGCAAGTTGATAGTTTGCGGATCAAACAACTGTCACGCTTAAAAAAAACACAATGTGTGTTTAAATGCTATGTAAACATTATTTTATCCTTATAATTGATTTATAGATACATAAGATCGGCGCTTATGCACATATTAATGTAGACCCTTTACTAACTTACAAAATAACGGACAACTGTTTAAAACAATTTGGAATTTTGGTATTCAGATCATTTTGAGTACTTTGATGGTCAAAGTCAAAGTCAAAGTCAAAGTCAAAGTCAAAGTCAAAAATCATTTATTCTGTATAGACCATTAAAACGGTACTTACAAATCGTCAAGTTTAAAAAAAAAATCTAGACTAGTTTAGCAAATGGACCACCGGTTCGAAACGCGGCCCCGACCTGAGAAGACTCCGGCAAGAAACTCAGCGGGCATTTTTTTTTTTTGGTCTATTTACAAACATTTGCTTAGTCTACTTAGTCTAAACACAATAGTTTGCTTGAGTAGCATAGTTGAGCGAACAGCTCATTTCCAAGCTTGTTTATCATCTAAATATTCTTGGATTTTATAATAGCCTTTTTGGCACAGTTTAGTCTTAATTACATTTTTAAATTTATTTACAGGTAAGTCAAGTTTTTTGTGATGCTGACTGTACATTTTGATTGCTATTAGCACGTTCTATGTGTCGCGTTAAACTTGGGTACAGAGAAATTCACCTCTGTATGCAGAAATGTACCTCACATAATACGGTTTGTTAGTAAAAGTTGGAACAATGTATGATCAGACGGAATGAGCGTGTGAAATACAATGATCCAATGTTATCTAAAACATGTTTTGTATTACCTATATTTTGCAAAACCACATTCACGATGGCTATGAGCCCGGGTTTATTCTATCATGTGGTAGGTAAGTACTTATCGACTTATGACAATATATTAGGTATAGGATCCGGCCTAAAATTGACCTTCAGCCATCTATTTACCGAAATGAAAAATATTGTTAGCGAATAAATTGTGAACTGAACCAATAGCACAGTGTTACCACTACATACAGTGGAGAAACGCCTTTGTTGACATCGAACGATGCAGCCGCTCGCGTAAGTACCTTCGCCATTTGTCGCAAATGTGCAATGGTTATCAGAAAAGAAAAAAAAGGAAATAAAATAATTATTATGCAATCATTTATTTGAAATACATTTACATGTGTTGTACTGTAAGATACATTCGTAACACTTTAATTTTAGACATTTTTAGATTAATTATTATACACGATATTAATAAACACGATAAATGAAATGGGAACCAAACGAAATGGGAACAGGGACAGAGAGAGAGAGAGATATTATTATACAATACTTACACGATAAATCTAATAATTGATGGATAGGTACTTATGTAAATCAGCATTCGTTTACATTCGGAAATGCGACGATTGTCGACGAGAGAAAATAGTTTTAGGTAGGTACCGAATAATTATAGATTTTTGATTCATAATACCTAACTATTATTTTCTTAAAAGAATTTAAAACTCTTTCAATGTTGATGCTTATTTAACTACATTTTTCGTAACTTCTATCGATAGATTCTAGACGTTAATTTGAAATTATGGAAATAAACTTACCTCGCGTCACGAGGAAATCTATGAAATCGTATGTCTTTATTGGCACTTGATGTGGAAAGACATCCTTATACGGAACAATAGTGCACCATGATGATATAAAATGAAAAAAATTCTTACTAATCGATTAAGATAGGAAAAAGTGAATGCCCAGGTGGGACTCGAACCCACGATCTTTCCCTCACAGGGGGAATGCTCTGACCACTGATTCACCGGGCCACACCTGAAGCTATCCAAATTCTCCAATTTCAAAAATTTCATTCAATTATTTGGCGGAGTCATCAAAAAACAATGTTTAAAAATGATTGCAACATCATTCATTGTTTCCGATATTTCGTATGAATGTCGGTAGATGCCTCCCACCGTCGCCCTAAGACTAAGACTAAGAATTCAGGTGTGGTCCGGTGGCTCAGTCGTCAGATCATTCCCCCTGTAAGGGAAAGATCGTGGGTTCGAGTCCCACCTGGGCATTCACTTTTTCCTATCTTAATCGATTTGAAAAGTTAGCATAGTAAATGCTTCAAAATTTCATTCAAAAATTCTTACTAATTGTCAGGCGAGCGATACTTATACGCGGCTACGGTAGCCCTCAGCGAACTTGCCCGCAAAAGGCGCAATTTGGCGGACAGCGCGTCCGCGCCTCCCAACAACGCGTCGCAAGTTCCCCTCCGTTGCTCTGTGTAAGTACATTCGTCGCGCTACTGTATGTACCAAGTAGTAATACTGTGCCAACAGGGTTGTCTAAAAAAATGTGGTCAAACAATTAGATTCACTTTTAGGTCCTTAAAGGGTTAAGCTGAATTTTAGTATTTAATACAATTTAAACTTACGCTTTATGTTCCACGTATCTATTGGTTGGGGCACGTTCTTCTGAGCATATTGCGTCCGATTTATAATAGAATAATCCAATAAACTTGACGAGCCCGAAAATTGTAAGTCTTGAATTTATACAGCATAAATTATGTTCAATATTGTGTTGGCTACAGCTTATTCCCAACAGCCACCACTGGTGGTCGTTTTAGTGGTAATTGCTGCATATAATAGAATAGCTACTTTTCGCGTGAAGACTACTAGCGCGAATCGCGCCGTTTCACAAGCAAGTGTAGAGCCGGCTTTACAGAATAACCATTCATTGCTTATAACCGAGCAAAACTTCGATAGTCGACGGATTTTATTTTGAAAACAAAGCTAATAATTGTAAACTTTTACAATTATAAAAGAGGAGTCTTGCAAAGCGTCTATTATTCTTACGATTTCATCTTCATTTAACTCATGTCGTTTGACTTATATTGTCTAAGCTTATGACATCTAGTTGAGCAAAGTAAAGTAGTTCTAAGAGAATCATGCAAACCAATATAATCGAGTTCTTAGCCGTTACTTTAATTTCATTATTCACTCATTGCTACGCAGAATTAGATTTCAAACACCGTTGTTTATTATATATGGAAACATGTAAGTGTATTTTTTTTAATTTATTTATTACTCCTCTAATCCAGCGTGTGAATCTAGTCTTGACTGTGTCATCGAGATATAATGAAGAAAATGCTATTTCAGGTGTAGATCACTGTCCACGTATGATGCATCCGTACAATACCCGATGTGACGGTGATACAATATCACAGAGGACTTGCAATGATCCAGACCTAAGAATTTTAGGTACATAATCATTTTATTTACCTCTTTTTCTTCATCTTAGTTTTCAGCTTGGAGTGTGGGATAGGTACGCCTTATCAGCCTAACTGCGGATTTGGGTATGAAGCGACAGCAGGAGGCGCGGGTTCGATCCATGCTCATACAAATATTTGTATGCATGAATATAGGTATTTGTATTAGTCTGGTCGTGCCTCGTAGGCAACGCTAAATCCCGTGCTGCTATAAGAACATTTATGGCAGTCATTACAGGTAGTGGTAGCCCTAAAAAGGCCATCAACTGTTCTAACTGCAACGCTTCGATATCGCCTTTGGGTTGTGGAGGTCAATTAGCAGTTGCTTCACAGAAAATATCGAAGTTCAGCCTTAGACTGGTAACGCGGACCCCAGACTCCAAGTTGAAAAGCTTCAGATGCTACTGGGATTAACGCTAGGACGAAGAAGAAGATCCACCTACCTAGTTACCTATAAGCATTTTATTCCGATGCTTAATTTTAGGCTTCACATGCGGCTGGTCTCGTTGTGACTGCAACGGCGATCTTGTATTAGATGAAGAAAACGGACTCTGTGTGCCGCTACTCGAATGTTCTGCGGACTTAGCGCCCAAGTACCGTCGCAGGCCTGGAGAAGAGCCGCAGCCAAGGATGAACGCTAGGATAAAGATACCCGACAGAGGGATAGAGGACGACAGGACTAATTTAGATAAAAAATAAACATATTCTTGATAAAATTTGTTTTTATAACTAGGTGATTCCGGGGCCTGATCCGCGTAGAATTTCCTTTATGAATGAATGACATTTATTTAAACCTTCCGTGTAACTTTTAGAACACATGTAAGACAAAGTTCACTGTGTCATTAAGGTTGAGATAACTTACATTTCAAAGTATATGACAACTACCATCCTTAGTCAAACCGCGAACATGGCTGCTGAAAAGTAACTGAAACGGCGGTCTAATAGTAAATAATAACAAATAAATCGCTTTAGAATCCGTTAAAAACTGGTTTCATTACAATGAGTAATATTCACGTAAGGCCGAAGTGAGGCTTTCGGGATGACATCTTGGAAGTGAAACCCTATAGCGCCCAACCTATGGTCGTGAGGGTGCTTATCGATGGGATTGTTACCCACCTGATAAGTGCCTTCGCTCCACAGGCCGGGCTCAGCGAAGCCGAAAAGAACTCGTTCTGGAACCAGCTCGGGGAAGTGCTTAGTGACATTCTGCTGTCGCAAGGACTTGTTCTGGGTGGTGGCCTAAACGATCATGTGGGTGATGGGTGTGAGGAACTTGAGCGTGTCCACGGCAGTTTTGGTTACGGTAGCCGTAACACAGAGGGTGAGCACATTCTCATAACGCGTGCGACTGCCGACCTTGCTATCGTGAACACATATTTCCAAAAGAAATCTTGTCATGAACCTCTGTGGTGTGAAACCAGTACAAGATTACTGGGATAAGATGCAGGCAGCTATTCTTAAGGCGGGAAAGGCCGTGCTCGACATGTCTAAGGGTGGATACAAGTGTAACAAGGGCACTTGGGGACACAGTTCAGAGGAAGATCAGGGATCTGTGGCAAGCGTGTAAGTCTCCCGAAGACCGCGACACCTACAAAGATGGTAAACGCGCCACAAAGAGAACCGTAGCCAGGGCCAGACGAGACCACTTGCAACCGCTGTACCACAAGTTGGAATCGTCTGAGGGGTAAAAGCTTATCTATAAGTTGGCGCGTTCCAGGGCTAAAGCGGCGCAGTCTATATCCAAGTGCCGCTGCATTAAAGACCGTGGGGGCAATTTGTTATACGAGGAAGTCACGGTGACGGAGAGATGGCGCTCATACTTCCACGAGCTGCTGAATAAGTAGCATAAAGAGGTGCAGCCACCAGACCTCCCTCCAAATCAAGGACTAGTGGCACCGGTGACCCCTGCAAGTCCAGACTGCCATTCGACGCATGAAGAACCGAAAAGCTGTCAAACCCGACGATGTCACCATCGAGGCTTGACAGGCAACGGGTATCCTGGGCATCCTGACAAATCTTTATAACCGAGTTCTCCTCACTGGTAAGATAAGTAAGGATCGCGTGAGGAACTCTCGCATCCGCGGCAGCCTTCATGTCCGTGACATCGTAGATAAAATGCGAGAGAGTCGCCTTCGCTGGTGTGGCCACGTCTTGCGGCAACAGTCAGGCTACGTGGGTAACAAATGCCTGGCAATAGTGGCCCCCGCCGGGTCCTGGTAGAAGGCTACCCCTTCTACCCGGATGAAAAAGTCCTGGCTTGACATCGTGCAGGGTGACATGCGTGCAAATGGTCTCACTACCATGGATGCCCAAGATCGTGCGTGCAAAGTGGTGTAGGAAGAGGCGGAAGGCGGAACCTGAGCTCCGAGGGCGTGTCGGCCTCGGATGCAATCAGGATAACGTCTAAATGTCGATGATGATGATGATGATCACAAATTAACCAAATCCGTCGAGCGGTTCTCGAGTTTACGCTTAGCAACATCAATTTTTATTAAGTACCTAGATTATCGTACGGTCCAATATTTTATTTGTTAGATATAGCAAATGTTGTGTTTGACGGACTTAATTGTTTTTCCAAAATATATTACAAGCTAGGTATATATTTAAAAGCATGATTTCTCAAATAAACTAAATTCTTGGATATGGAATTGCTTCCCTTAGTCGACGTTCCGCTGCTCACCCCTTAATGGAGATAAATACAAAAGGCACAAAACGTCAAACAACTCAACCTCAATTCCCTTTAACACCAAAGAAATTCGACAAAATCGACCCAGTTTACAAACTACCATTTGCTCGAAGTTGACCAAACACTATTCATGATCAAGACAATACTTACCTACTAACAAAGACACTTACCTACTGACAATCAATTCAGGGCATTTTATACACACGTCGGGTAAAAGAAAGTCGCCATGCAGCTCGTTATAATCATCATGTGCTTTTTTATACACATCATAGAAGCTGGATATTACGGTACAGTTGGAGAGAAAGGCTGCCTATCTTTTAATGGAACTTGTAAGTGGCTAGTTCTTCAAATTTTTAGCTTTACTTTTCCCAAAAATGGTTATTAGAGAAGTGGCTTCCAATGAGCTACCGGGCACCACGACTGTTCCTCGAGTGTGTCTTTGTGGGCCTAGCCATCAAATCATAGACACAAAAAGAACAAGCTAACTGATGAAACTATCCAAGAAAAGCATGAGGCTTGTCATAGAAGTGATAACAGGCCACTGTCGACTGAACAGGCACCTGACACTAATAGGAGTAAAGACTGATCCCAAACGTCCGGAGTGCATGGATGCCGAGGAAACCAGCATTCACCTGCTAGCCGAATGTCCCATGTACTCACTGAAAAGATGGGAGATCATGAGAACGGACCAACTAGATCTGGAAGATATTTCCAATCTGAGAGTGGAACAGATCGTAAGTTTTGCAAGGAAACAGGTAGGTTTGATAAAACGCCGTGATTGCCGGACACCCCGATCCGTTACAGGATAAATAGGGGAAATGGGTGAAATGGCCCACACCGAAGGGCAGATCACCCGTCCAGTCGCGGCGTCTCCTGCAGGCAGTAAGTAAGTAAGTAGCTGTCAAATCATAAAGAATTGAATCCTTGTATCGTAGGTTTCTAGTACGGCCCATAAATTATAATATAAATTGAAAGTGTTCTCAGTTAATGTATCGTACAGAATCTTCTATTCTTATCTTCTGGCTTGCTCAAGCATTTGATTGAAGAGCTCAAGCTATGAAGCTATAAATACGACACTATTTATAGCATCTTCAGTCTAATATGGCTAGTTTTCATATACGAATTATATGATAACCTTCGCAAGTTCTAAACCTATTACTTGTCGGCTTATTTTTTCCGAAAATTTAGCTTGCTGGTAGAAACTAGCCGTCGAACATAATAATTCGAATATGAGAACTATCCAAGTCAGTCCTTAAGCTACAATATATTGTCCTAGGTTATAAGAAGAAATTATTTTCTTTTAGTTATAAATTAATTTTAGAACTGACCATTTAATGTGGCACTCAATTAGATCTCACTTGTTTTGTCGTTGAAATCAATAACATAATCATGATATATTGAACTTGGCTCTTATTCCACATTTATGTTTTGATGGGATTTTGAAATACCAACCAAGGATAAACATTGGTGGTTAGCAATAAATTAAATATGTTTGCGGAGTTCGCAGTATTGAACAGTTTATTAGAAGAGGCCTATATTCAGCAGTGGACAGCGAATGAGAGCGATAGACTAATTGATTGATGGATTGAGCCAAAAAATGCACTCCTAGACTTTTCAGCTCTACACTCTATTTATATCCAAACTAATTAATAAATTATACCTTGTTAAATATTTCAGGTTTACAAGAATGTCCCGAAAATATGCATCGTTTGAACAGCGAATGTCGTCCAACTCCTTCACAGCGAACTTGCGACGAACCAGTCGCAGTATCCATGGGCGTGATCTGCGACTGGTCGAGGTGTGATTGCGACTTTCCCTTCGTTTTACACCTCCCGTCGGGATATTGCTTCCTTTACGAAGATTGTCCGTGATCCGTGAATTATTAGATTCCGTTACCGATATTTGGATGAATGCAATAAGCGCGAATTGATTCGTTTTAAGAAATAAATTGTTATTTTCGATTTTTGATTTATTTCTAGATATTAATGGGAAAACCATATTCCATTGCTGATTTTTTACGACCTGCCTAAACTGGAATGCTGATAGCCGATAATTTATAATATATAGGTACCATATGTACCTATGGCGTATTATACCTGTGATTATACTTACGGTGTTCGGTGTTTGAGATCCCACCAAGACACTCAGGGCGCGACCATCTGCAAGCCGATGGTACACACGCTGATTATCTGAGCAGGTTCTGACACTGGTTTTTCCTGGGATTAAGTGGTCCCTCCTGGAAAAACCAACGTACCTATCAAAACAATAATTAGATCCCAGCCAGACTGTAAAGTGTAAACGTTGAACGCATCTGGGTAATCGATTTATTTTCGTGGGAAACTCAATTAATTCAAACAAAAATTATGGTATTGTGTTTAATGATTACCATTGTCGTTATTATGTCATTCAATAATAAGATGATTAAATCAATTTGATTTTTATCGCCATAATTGCCTCTTACTAGTACTTACTATTATTTTGTATTTTGTGCTCTGACTTCACTCTGACTTAGTAAGATAACGCGGCGGGCGCCAAGTTTCGCGTGACATGACCTATTACTGACTAAGGCTACGTAACAACTTGTAACACGAGCTAATTGACAGCCAAATATATCTACTCCATTATCTTACGAAAGTCACTGGAATTCTTTACTCACGCACGACTAATATTAGACAAAAAAAGCAAATCAAACTTTTAGAGCATTAATAAAATATTTTAA
This sequence comes from Eilema caniola, assembly GCA_949126895.1. NCBI lineage: Eukaryota > Metazoa > Arthropoda > Insecta > Lepidoptera > Erebidae > Eilema > Eilema caniola. The sequence goes on from OX421476.1 coordinate 5,476,516, forward strand.
AAATCGACTGCAATCGTAACTCGATGAAATTCATACAGTTCCTAAATATACCACTACTATTATAAATGGATATATTTAATAAATTGATTGACTAACGTCTAACGATAGACTAAAACTAAAGCGAAGAATCGGGTGCTGTGACGCACATGTGAAGATACCGTACCTATTCAGCAGTGGAATGCAATGAAATAGGCTTGTTGATTTTTTTTTTTTACCACTAATGTGGCAGAGAAGCACACGGTCCACCTGATGGAAAGTGGTTACCGTGGCCTATGGACAACTATGGACATGTGTAACCAGGGGCGTCACACTCGCGCTGCCGACCTTGTTACAACAGATAGTTTCTGTGCCGTGTGTAGAAAATAAAGCAGGATAAGCTTTAGGTCTTCCCACTGACAGCACAAAAACTCTCCAGTGAGCTCTGGCTACCCTACTTACCGCCGGGAATAAAACACGAGGTTATTATGACCGCGGTATTCTGTAGGGCGGAGGTACTTCCCCAATCGGACGGCTCAACTGGACGGAAAAACCGACGTGTCCACCTCTATAAGACTGGTTAAGATTAATGAATATGAAGTACCGTATATCTCTCTCTTCCTCTAGAGCGCGGCTTAAGCACGATTGCTCATAGCACGTCATGGTACCCACTGGTCCCTTAATCTGAGCGCAACTAGCGTTGGCCTTCTGTGCAGAATTATCTTTGCTCCTCCAGAACTATAAGAAATTCTGGTTTGGGCAAAATCTTCGCAACCCAAGCAAACCTCACCTACAAGTTTCAAGAGCTTCTGCTGATTGACGGACAAGGTACTAGCGCAGGCTTTCACTTGGGATTGAAGTACCTACTACCTAAGTAATATTATTGAAAAACTAGCTGTTGCCCGCGGCTCCGCCCGCGTGGATGTCGGTTATCGCTTAGTGTTGAGTCAACGCTATTAAACATTATTTTTTCTAAAATAAATACATCACATCAGCTGCCTGCCAATAAAAGTCCCGTCAAAATCGGTCCAGCCATTTCAGAGATTGGCTAATCTCTGAAATGGCTGGACCTTGAACCTTGCCAGGACCGGAACAAACAGACAGGCAAAAATTGTACAAAAAATGTTATTTTAGTGTAGGTATGTACCGCATTATATTCATATAATGCATGTAGTAAAAAACGGTATTTTCAATATTACAAACAGGCACTCCAATTTTATTTATATTATGTATAGTTTTATTGAAAAATATAGGTAAGGTCTACCTATAAGATTTCATGAAAATTACTGTACTGACTTGCAGCGTGATTGGCTCCATATACACACATCCGAAAGAAAGCAGAAATAGTGTAGCAGATTAATGACTTCCTTTCTCATCTTGTTTCAGGTACACAGGCCACTGCCCGATGCTAAAGTTCCGCTTTGGAAAATGCTACGGAGATAACACACGCCAAATACTAAAAGAAATACGATCAAAAGGACTATTTAAGTAAGTTATCAATTTAGCTTTCATTGGAATTTTGACATACTTATCGACCTAGTACTTTCTCTCTAATAAATATAAACAAAAAAATCCTTACACAATCTTCGGAAATCTGATTCGATGACAGAGAATATTGCCCTATTTATTTACCTACATTTAACCCAAGACTCGAAACGCGTCCCGTCCTGAGAAGACTCCTACAAGAAACAACTATGTATTTACAACATGTTTCTAAAATGATAATATTACAATGTTTTGTTTACATAGCATTTAATACTTAGGTAGTACACAAGGACATAACTCATAATGAATCTAAATAGTTTTGGAAAATGGTAACTATAAAATAAATAAATACTCCTGCTGCTTAAGCTAGAGGCGCATAGAAGGCTGCTGTTTAAGCTGAATCACTTCAGGCCTTGGTTTCTTCCAAAATTTGTAGTTCCAACTTAGTACGGCCAAAATAATGATGATTTATAAAAGTAGGTAGGTACCTACCAACAAGAGTCAGCTGGCAATAAGTTCAAATCTTCGTCAGATTTTTTGATTTTCTTTACTTGATTTTGTGTTATTGCGATAAACAAGAATTATATTTTATTATCTGTGGTTATACATAGCACGTCAACATTTCACGTTTTCACGACTTCTTGTTTAATGAATTTTATCATCACGATTCATCTGTTTTCTTTAATTCACTGTATGTTGTGAATGTGTGTATGTAGCTCCATAAGCACCTACATTAATGTGATTCTTGTAGGTGTATGAGTTGTGCCATACAATCGCCGAGTGCAGCAACGTTTGCAATTTCAAATGTCTGTAGATAATGGTGTCTTCCACTATCTCAGTGCATGGCTCGTAATGTCTACTATCGTTTACCTAGCTGTTGAAATTATGTCTCGACTTCGCTAAAGATGCTAAGTGTTAGATTAATAGTTTGTTTCTAGGTCTGTATTTTGTTTGGAGTACTTAGTTACCGGTTTATTGCTGTCGCAAATTAATCTTGATTATGATTCATAGTTATTTTCGTATTCTTTCACATTATGGTTTGTTTGACTTAGATATTATTAAAATTGTTTTTGAACGAACGAACTTTTGCAGGGCGCGATTTGCTTTCAAATTAAACTCCTCGTATTTTGCAACGGCAATTGCGTGTTCTAAATCCGTTAAATTATATTTTTGTTTAATGATATTTGACGTGATCGGATACTCCGCGTGGTCCCCCCCTCCCGAGGAGGGCCAGACCAAGAGGGATGGCCCTGGGTCAGCCGGGGTGCGAGGGATATGTCGCATGACAACCTCACCTTCGGCCTAGCACCACGACCCAGAGACGGCGTGCGGTTTAGTCGGTTCGAGGCCGACATAACCTCCCCCTCCGGCTCCGGAGGGGTGGGTATCCGTAGGGATTACCCGCACGTAAAAAAAACGTGATCGGATACAGATTATCTAAAAAATCTCAAGTACTTTTTTTTAAAGAATATTAGCAACTGAAATTATAGAAATTACTAATATTCCCTCTAATAACCCCTCCAACTAAGCTAAATTGCTTGTGCTAGGAGTAGGTTCACGTCGGTAGTGTAATGGCCAGGATTCGAACCCGGGACCTCTCGACCGACTCCTTAACCACTAAGCTACCGACGTTCGGGGTTTTTCAAAATGAGGGCATTGACGCTATTTTTAATTATGTCGCTAAGAGCCTTTAGTGAACTATAATTGCCCCTATTTATTTGTACTGCTCCGCAGCTTTGTAATAATGTTGCTTTAATATCTGTCCAGGTTTCGTTTCTTGGACTTAGAGATAAAGTCTCAACAGTTTTGTCCGTAAGTTTAGCTCCTATCCGAGCCAAATTTGTCAGGTCGTCAGTCCTTCTGGGCCGGGGGCGTCTTACCTTTCGTTTGCCTTCTCCCGGCCTGTATCCATTTATGTAGCCAGCGCACAGCCTCTTCAGCTTGCGTATTCTGCGAGCTATGTCGGTAACTTTATTGTCAGACGACCTCATTGCGAATGTTATCCTTCAAATAAACTCCAAGTAAAGCTCGCTACACACACTGCTGCGCAACTTTTATTTGATGACTTTACCCTAGACCCCTTTCCCTAGACCCATCCTACTTAATGCGTAAAAATCAGTGTAGGTTCCCACAGTTAGTCCTAAAACAGCATTGATAATACCCATATTTCTCATATATCTAACCGCACCTAATTTCAGTAGGACAGAATATTTTTTAAGTCCTGCTCCATGGTAATTACGCCCATTTTGTTAATAATGAAGTTGTTCTTCTAGGCAGGTAATCCTTTTGTATCGCTTCTCTAATTATAGTACTATCCCTTCCCTAATTAAAGATCTATCTCTTCCCTGTGTTAGGTGGAATTATGTTACTTTATCTCTTTAGTAGTTTGCCGACGTCATGGCAGATTACTCTTTTTCATTAATCTCTACGATAGCTAGTAGAGATGGGCCGAGTACTCGGTTGCTACTCGGTACTCGGCATACTCGGCGGGTTTTTTGATACTCGTACTCGGCCGAATAACTCGGTTTAAATGCCGAGTATACTCGGTTTAGATAAAGCAACATATTTAGGTTGTTGACGTTAACGCAAATGGCTCACGATTTTCCGATATTTCCAGCATGTTGGCTTTTGCTGTTGTGTTTTTATTTTTTTGTACTGTGTTCCTTCTCGTTTTCTATTTTTTCGATTTTTGTAAATTTAATATCTTTCTATTTATTATTCATGTTGCATATCCTCCACATAGGAGCCAGTTGAAAACCAGTGTCAGGTACTTTTAGGTGTAGCGCGAAGAACAATTGTGCCTGATTAACTTGTTTGCGTGTGTTAGTACATAATTAATTGTGTAATCGGTGCTGCACTAAAATAAAAGGTTTTACTTTCTTTCTTCTTTCTTCTTCTTTCAAAGTTTCATTTTCCAAACCTTTAAACTCTTCTGTGTGTTTTATTTTAAAATGGTTTAACATTGCTGTTGTAGAAGCCTTCCGTCAAACACCACTACGTGAAATCAGAGAATTGCATAAGGTGCATTTCACTTTCGTTTTATCTTCTTCAATTTTGTCGTAAAACGGCCAAATTCGGAATCTTTTCAGTCAATTGTTAATTAACAATCTTTTTCAATTATTTATCTACTATGACGTGCAACGTGACGTCAAAGAGTATATAATAGGTTGACGTATTTGTTTGTAAACTAGCAAGCGACTGATAGATGAAAGGCAAGGCGGGGTGAGGGGTGTATCAACGCGAGCCGGCCGCTGGTGCCGCACGAACCTGTTTGTACTTGTTTACGTGCCCGAAACGGGGATTTGATTGAACAGAGTTACTCGGCCGAGTACTCGGTTGGAAAAAAAAATAACCGAGTAATACTCGGTACTCGTTACTCGGCAAAAGTGCTACTCGGCGCATCTCTAATAGCTAGGTACTTATATTTATTTATTTCTACTATGTTACAGTGGTTTATAGTGAGTAGTAACACAGAAGTAACATAGTACCTACTACGTAGTAGTAATACGAGTTTTGACAATACAAGTAAATATACCTACTCGGCATTATCAAGCAATGACTAGGTACCCAGACTTGTTCTACCAACTCGGATTTCTCGCAAGAGTTCTAGTTCACATATCTTTTAATGTTTGATTTATTAAAAATTATAAACAATACTTTTAGAAGGTGCTAAAAGTATTGTTTATATTTAGAGACTTGCTAAATAAGTTTCTTCTACAGCCCACAGACCTTCGATCTTTCGAATCGATATCGCTACCGACCGCCACTTCTTCGATATCTACTACCTAGGTATCTGTTCTGAATATTTTTCTGTTGCCAACAGCAAGCCCCTGGAATACCGGCCACGAGATAACTACGAACTTGAGCACCTTCCTCGTCACGACCAGCCTCAGAGAGACGTTTACGACGGCATCAGGAACAGACCGACAGCACACATGACTGGATACACTGGTTACGTTCCCGGGATGAACTTTAGGTAGGTGCTTAATACATACTACCTTTTCTCGTAGGTACCTACAGAATTTGGGGTTAGTTATGTCGAACTCAAACCGACTAAAGCCCTTATTGGGTCTAAAGATGTGAAGGGTGATAGTAAAACATTTCACTTATCAAGTGCTTGTACAGTCAGCGTCAGAACGATCTTGACTACGAAAAATTTCGTCAAGAGTGCATACCTGCCAACAGACCAACGGTGGCCATTTAACCGATATTTTGTTTCATGTGTAAATGTCATCACTACCTCCATACATATGTGGAAAAAAATGTTAATAAAATATTAAATAAATAAATATTTTTTTAATTTTTAAAATTCAAGTTTCTTCATGAGACACCTTTACTACCTACTCACGTATTAACACGTTATGCAGGCTATGTACAGCACTTCGTGAGTTTCATAGTAATGTTTAAATGATTTCAACATCGCAGTGTACGACGCGCGGCGGTGTAAAAGTGTCAAGACTGGTTGTGTTTCGAACCTACTGACTTCTTTATTCATTTTTTTTAAACGCTGAGGTATAACTCTATAAGACATTCCGTAAATGGAATTTGACAAAAAAAAAATTATACATATATAGGACACGTCAATTTGACTTCACCTCGCCTGATGGTAAGCTGGAGGCAAAATCTCAGGAAAGAGGGTCACCATTGCATACACGTACCATGTTAACAATGTTGGCATTCAGCTTGACGGCATCATCAAAAGAGGATTGTCGTCGCAGCATCGCATGACACCCACCGGTCCCACAAATGCTGCGACCACAATCCTCTTTTGCGACCCTTAAACGCAATCCAACCGAGATTGGATTACTATGGAGGGTCTTTCGCAATCGAGCACGGTGGTACCCACCCAGCCGAAATAGAACCGTTCAAATGTCCGTGCGAAGTAGGTATGAAGTTTTGAACCCACGAGTCATGACTCTTGGGTTCAAAACTTATCACCTACCATTGAGTTTAGTGTCATGTCGTGACACTAAAGTCAATAGTAGGTGATAATCCATCCAAGAAGCGCTACGCTATTGCGTGCAAAGGTCAATTTCACTCAAAATTTGTTGGTAGTAAAGTACTTACTTGATTGTTTTGTGAGTCAGCAACTAAACTTGTTTTCGCATTATTATGAATATTAGTATCAAGTTTAACTTCGTAATGAGTTTGTTAAAAGTCATTCTAAGTTCCTGGTTTATTGTTTTCAAGAACTATAAAAGCCCTAATTTTGCAATTGTGTTTAAAAATAAACATGTTTTACATGCTAATTGGTTTGCCCTTGCCAATTTTTGTACCGGCCGAATTTGTTTTAAACACGCACTTAGTTAGACACAAGAATTTATAAAAAATTGCAACACGACATCGAACTTGATAACTTTTTTAGACACGCACCGGTCGAACGAACGAATTCAGTTGTTTTTTATTTTTTTAGGGTTACGTACTCAAGGGGTAAAAATGGATTCCTATTACCTGCCATATCTTATGATCCGTGATAGCTAGAACAGTTGATCAGATAATTTCTGATGACGTTAACAACAAATAGGTACACGGCACCCTTTGTACGACAGTCCGAGTTGCAGATTTTTTAGAATTTGACTGCAAATATATGTATCAATAATTTGATGTATAAGTTGTTTTAACCGACCTCTAAAAAAGGAGGTTTTCGAGATGTTTACCTATATTTTTTTAAATATAAATAACTATCAGGCCCGGCGAACTTCGTACCGCCAATATTTTTCCGCTCGCGTGGCGTCAGATCCCGTTCCCACTGCACCCTCTACTATATCAAACATGTATTATACATATAAACCATCCTCTTGAATCACTCTATCTATTAAAAAAACCGCATCAAAATCCGTTACGTAGTTTTAAAGATTTAAGCATACAAAGGGATTTAGGGACAGAGAAAGCGACTTTGTTTCATACTATGTAGTGATAATTAAAGTTTGGCAAGCTACTTTTGTTGTTGTCTGTGCCATTCTAAGTCTATTTGTTTGGGCGATGCCACTGGAGTAATATTATTTATTCTGTGCCACTGGGAGTAGAAATTATATGATGTAAACTAAATTATGAGCATCGCATCATTCGCATAGTTAAAAAGACATTACCTACACAACGAAACTAAGTTAACATTGTCACGAACCTTCAAACTTCAACAATAGTCTTTTACTGGCATGATAACAAATATATTATATTGCAAAATTATTTTTACGACCCTGAATTCTTATTCCTGAAGAGGCCGGCAAAGGCGTATCTGGTTCATATCAACACCCACATTGCGGCAACCATGATTTTCAGTCCCTATAAAAAAGTAATAGATAGATAGATAATTCTTTATTGTACAAGTCAATAGACAATAGACGTCAAGCGGAATGAAGTTTGTTATCATTATTATAATGATGACAAACTTATACGGTGTCTATGTCTATGCTGTAATAACATAGAACCCACCAAAAACATTTTCATGTAAAAATGTTGCCAAGACGAGTCTACGTAGCTTACCCTATGAAAAAGTTATCAGATCTCGTATAAAGCCAAGCTCTAAAGATTGCACGCTCTTACTAAACCTACAAGCTCTAGGTACACATTGTTAAATTGTATTGTTACACTACACCTTACTTAAAATATAGTAAAAAGTAGTCAGATCTCAGCCATATTTTGACTAAAATGTAGTTTGTGAAGTCAGGCCTGGTAAAGTTAGGGCGCAAAGATCAAAAATCTCACTTTTTCCTATATTTTGAGTAAGGTGTAGTGTGTAGAGCTTGTTGAAAATCAAATAACTATACCTACCTAGGTGTAGGTATAGTTATTTGATTTTCTACTATATATAATATTTATATATATAATAAATAATAATATATATATAATAAATATTTATCTACATTTTTCCAGTTACGGCAAATCATATGGACGAACATCAGACGACTGCATGGCGGATTTCTCGGAGAGGCAACGGGAACTGAGGCGCAAGGCAGACTTCAACAAAAGCTACGTCAGATCTCGAAGTGCGCCGAAGATGGAGACGGTGCATTCTCGAGATGAAATACGACGGGATCTCAGCAGATTTAGAGAAATTAATAAGTATAAAGGTGAGAAACCTTTGATAGATTATATCTAAATTGAATTCTAAGGATTGTAACTAGACTCTGAGAACTCGATTTCTAACTGGATCTGAGAACTGAGGCCCATATTCTAGAATGTTACTTAGCTTAGACGTGATTTATCTAGGGAAAAATTGTATAGACATTCTGCCAGACAACCTGCCAAATATGTCAATGTGCATACAATTTTTTCTCAGCTAAGTCGAGATTCATCTGAGTGGCATTCTAGAATACGGGCCTGAATGTATTCTTGGTGACAATTCTATTGTCATTATGAAAGCTGATTCACAGCTTAGCGTTGTTCTGAAAGATGGGCCTCAGAATATAGATTCAAGCGTTGTCGTGAAGAGGGAGTTCGGATCGACGCTTGAATTAAAATAGTATGGTGCAGTATAGTGGTTAAATAAAATTGTTTATTTTTTAAAGGTTTGTTTTTATGTATTTTGAGATATTTAAAATGTTCATATTTTATACTTACCATTTAAAACGTTACCGTTTAAAATTACGTATTTTTAATAAATTAAATATACTTAATAAAAAGTTATGATTTTTTTTCTTTATTACTTAATCATTTTATTAATATCTTTATTTACAGAAAACACAATATCACCCGAATTCCCTCCAATCGCGGGCTACACGGGTCACATCCCGCGCATCAAAGGCTCTGAAGCATCGCTCAGTCAAAGATACCACTGCGCGGCCAAACGCGGCTTAGAACTAATCAAAATCGAAAAGGAAAAAAGAAAAGAGCTTCAAACAGCCAATGCGAACGTCAGAGCTATACTGAAAAAAGACGAAAAGAAATATTCGTATTGGAACTGGGGATAGCATACCGCTAGAAGAATGTTCTTCCATAAATGTCGGTAAACATTCTTCTATAAAAAGGATCAATCAGTATTTTCTTAGCAGAAAAGCAATGAGTCAGTATACTAGAAATAAATATTTATTTCATAATTTTATAGGCCTGTTTTTATGTGAGTGTTGACAGCTAATTGGAATTGAGCATTGAATTTTTAAAGCTGGTAACATTGAATAATGGTTCACCAGTCCGAATGATGCGGTTCCAGTCCTGCCTTAGTGAAGATATTTAAAATATTTTCGTATAAGTCCATAATTTGCTGTTCTAAGGTGGATGTTCCTGAGAAAATGTGATGAATTCTACATTTTAAATTCATGGTCAATAGAACACTTTTTCACTGAAATTTTTGCACAGATAAAAAAGCATTCAAAGAGTATTTAATTCTATACTCCTAATTTGGAAATGCATATATTTAGTACAGAAGCTAGCCTGTTAAATTGTCTGTAAGAAAAAATAAAAAATTAAACTACATAGTTATTAACCTGTCAAGTGAGTAAATAATAGACACAATAGGTAAACAATAGACTCGCGGTGCAATCGCACCGCTTGGGATCTTAGACTTTAATACTTGTTTCATTAATATCGTATTTTTATTAAATATTTTATTTATAAATTTCAAAGAACTTAAATATCAACATACAAAAATATTTATTTATTATTTTTGGCTTGAAATATAACTGGCTGGTCATATTCAATCATACACAATTAGTAATTATTAAAATCTGTCATGTTGTACATGACTGTATACATGTAAATTAACATAAATTAAAACTATTTAGGGCTGGAATAATAATTTAGCTATTTACTAGATACTTATACTTTTTGTAAGTAACATATAAAATATAATAGCAGAAACTTATATAAAACTCATTGACGAAGCTTAACTAAACATAAAAAATCCGTGTGATTTATAATTTTTGTATCATTATAATATATAGAATAATATCTTACATAGAGACGTTATGATATCTAAACTTTCATAGAAAGTTTCTTTGAAAGTTTAGATATCTAAACTAAACTTTCATAGAAAGTTTCTTTGAAAGTTTAGATATCATATTCATATTCATCATCATTCATATCATATTATAGAGACGATATTCCATTCATCGCGGATTTCCGGGTCCATCGCGTTGCTGAGTTGGGAACTCGGGACAGTGCCTGGGACTTGCGACCCAAGCGTAGGTTTAGAAGGGGCCCCTTTTGTTGATGTACATCAACACTCACCTTCACTACCCAAGTTCCCCTCCCTGCCTAACCAAATTTGATACGAACCTACTAGTGCCGCTTTAGACATTCGTCCTAGTAATGAGATTATTGTAGCTCTCGATAGGCCGAGATCTTTAAGTAGGTTATAGAGAGATTTTGCTGGTATACCTCTCGCTCTCACTTCTACTAAAAACTACTGTAATCGTATCGTAAATGTTACGAGAATTCGGAGCATTGCTATTGGCCGGCTTCACGCACACACGGGCTCACAGCAGGCAGGCGGCCAATCACAATCCTCCGTTCTCTTGATACGTTTAATATACGATTTCGATAGTTTTTTGTACTAGGGGCACAGTAATCAGTATTAATAATTTCTATTATAAAATAACTAAATTATATATCCCAAGCACATAGGTACATAAACTTAAGGCACATACATCAATCTCGTTTAACAAGGGCCTTAACAATAAGCCGCCTATCTAACAATGGTTATATTATATAAAACCAAATTGCTATTATTATATTTAAAATTAAACTAACGTTAGGAGAGCACAGTTTAAAGGAACCTACTTGTACGATCAGCAGATAAATCTCATATTTTTTTTTTTTTTTTTAAAACGAACTTATGAGAGTATAGACATAATTACATATTTCATTAGCCGCACATTTAGGAACTAGCTTTTTTATTACAAAGTAGCTTCAGTTAATTTTAGAGCATCAAAACTGGCCAATTGATTTTAACTTTTGGTTGAAGACGATAGTGTCGCGTAGTGTTGAAAGATTGTGATAACATGATTGCCACCGGCTTTAGCATTGAAACAGTGGCCAATACGAAAGCTAGAATTAATTGTAGATTAGGCATTTAGATTAGGCCTTGCATATTTTGAAGACATTCATCATTCGCTTTATCACTTTACTATGAAAAATTTGAATCAGTCTAGGCGAGGCTTGAACCCGCGATCTTTGCATTACAGGGGCAATACTTTAACCACTAAGCTACCAGACCTCGCTGTAACCAATTCAAATTTCTCCTTCTATATCTGTCTTAGAGGCGACAATGGTGTGTGTCACCGATATTCCTACTAACTATCGGAATTAGAAATTGACTTCCTGCCGTGGTTTTCCCAAGTGACTACAATATGGGGTTCTTCAAGAAGGGTATTAGAAGGTATCTACAGGGTCGGTAGCACGATTGTGATGCCCCTGGTGTTGCAAACGTCCATAGGCCACGATAACCACTTCCCATCAGGTGGGCCGTGTGCCTGACTACCACCTAAGTGGCATAAAAAAAAATGTTCATACAAAAAGTGATTATGCCGATGTGTACATACGCGCCTCTATCCCAAAGGGATAGGCAGATTCTACATACATCTATTTGCTACGATCCTGGCATAAATATCTATCGCTTCTTATCTATACTAATATAATAAATGAGAAAATGTGTGTGTGTTTGTCCGTCTTACACGGCTAAACCACTGAACTGATTTTGATGAAATTTGGTATAGGGGTAGATTAGACCTTGAGAAAGGATATAGGCTGTTTGCTCGCGATAACCGACATCCACCCGCGCCGAGCTGCGGTCAAAAGCTAGTACTTTCATAATTGTTTTCATACATTTATGTGTTGACAAAGCCTTTCTTAAGGTCCTTGATTGCAATACATTGCAACTATTACTAATTATAAAGACATAACATTACCCTCAAATACAGGAACAAACCTTTAGTTTATAGGACCAGAAAGGTTCAAAGCCACATATTCAACTAAATAGGTCTTAGGTTTTTTACTTTAGAACCCATCATAACATGAAAATTTAAATTTTGATAATGTGTATGAAAAAACTTTTTGGGATTTCCTAAAGGTGCTGATGGACTTGAGCACTCACTTGTAACAGAACATCGACCACTCATCGGTTTTAAATTTTTCGAATTGAATAACAAACAAGACGAACGTCGCTACGAACATTTTCATGATCTTTCTAACGAACACTAGTCGGTTTAAGTTTACTGTCCATTAATTTTTTCCATTTTGTAACATTCGCAAGAATGTTCAAATTTATCGGCACCTTTATAAGAATAAGGTAAGAAAAGAAACCTGCCTTGTATTGTATATATGATATTAGTTTATATATATATTAATATATTAACATTTAGAAGACCGATATAGATATCATGTATAAAAAATTGTTTGACAGTTACTGCCTTTTAACGAATGCCCGTTTTGAGATCAGAAACGTAACAGTGTGCATGTAATGAAAATAACTATCTATTTTGAAACTGTACATATGCGCACATAGCTGACAACACTAAATCAAGGTACAGTGAGCGTCAAAATATTTTGCACAGATTTCATTATAATAATTAAATGATCATGACTAAATACCAAGTATTTTCATAAATTACTTTGCTCAAAAACTGATCTCGAAAAATTGAAAATAATCATCTACTTTTGAAGCTGACTATTTGAGTGCACAAAAGATGTCTAATAATAATGATTTGAGTTTTGTTTATTTAGACATACTATACTTAAATGCCACGCTTAATTACACTAGGTGTTTACATACAAATACGTTCGAATACAGTAAAATTCTAAACAATCATTCGTGACTAATATGTTCGATGTCAATATTTCATAAATTCTGTATAAAAATTCTAGAAACTATACAAACTTATAGCAGTGATATAATGTTAATATTATTGTCAATAAAACAGGTCGAAATCTCGATCCAATTAGTACGGGATTTGGGAAGAAGATTGGTATGTTAAGTAATGGCCACCATAGACCTTCAAGTAATTAGATCAAACAAGCTGATTGAAGAAAATTGACAAAATTTTGCCACAGATCTGAACCAGCCTGTACGCAATTTTTTTTTTGTTTTATTTAAGAGAATATTGGCAACCGAAATTATCGAAATTGCTAATACTCTAACCCCTCCAACTAAGCTAAATTGCCTGCGCTAGGAGTGGATCCACGTCGGTAGTGTAATGGCCAGGATTCGAACCCGGGACCTCTCGATCGTAAGGCCGACCCCTTAACCACTAAACTACCGACGCTTCTTCTAATTACCTGAACGTCTATAACGTGTGTAGCCATAAATTATTTTCTACAATAAACATCCTAAACTAGACATGCCATGCACATTTAACTGACTTACAAAAAAGAGGAAGTAATATTCGACAAATAGAACGTTCCTTGAAAATGCATGTTTATTTTAGAACAATCATTACATTCGCGCACACTCTACTGGAAACTGAAAGTAGTAAAGAGCGACATATTTGCAGATGCAGTCGATATGTACCTTTATAAATAGATCTTGTAAGGGAAGCTAACTTTGTGGAGCGAGTTCAACTATCTTACCAGTCTTTTCGTCCACACCATCTACAACTATAGATTTGTCATCTTCAACAGGTGGAGTATTATCTATGGCAGGTGCTGCGTTAATTTTATCTGTGGCAAGTTCTAACATTAGAGTTTCGAGTTTCTGTGCTTTTCTCGTTTCGTTGTGGGTGATCAAAGCGCACAAATGTTCGGTTAACAGCTCTTTCTTCTCTTTCTCCTTTTGTAGCTGGATTTTGGCTTGTAAGAACTCCATCTCTACTTTTAGGTAGTGCTTTCTGAAATTTAAAAGAAGACACTTAGTGAATAATTCCAAAAAAATTGCGCATAACAGTAACATAAATAAATAGATATTGATTTTTTAAATTTATTACTACTACTAACGGCTAAACCTTTAAGATGTTAGACTTCTGATCGAAGGGTGGCAGATTCAAACCATGACATCATATTATTACTTTTATCAAGCCATCTCTACTACATGCCGCCTGCACTAACTAGGAGGGGTAGACCCAAGAAGCTCTGCCGCGCACATGTTCCTTGAAATGTTTTATGTATGATCTCTGTACTGTGTTGTGTGCAATAAAGAATTAAGAAAATATCTGTACTTACTCAGCCTCAGCGTAACTCAAGCACGCCTGATCAATCTTCCCTCTCAGTACAGCGACGTCTTGTGAGAACTGACTGTCTAGCACCTGAAGCTCTTTCTTAATCTTCTCCAATCTCATCACTTCCTCTGCTGTTTGTTTTGTCCTGGAATGGAATGTTAAAATAAAGGGTAAGTTTATGAGATTGATATCTTCATAGCGATTTTTCAGTTGCGTCCAAAGTATACACTTTGGTGTCCGAGATCTGTGCCCCGAGCATGAATAACATTCGAATTCATAACGTAAACGTATGCAAAGAACGGAGCAATGCGATTGGCCGACTGCCTACTGTGAACCAATCACAATGCTCCATTCGTTTGATACGTTTACGTTACGAATTCGAATGTTATTCGTGATGGGGGCAAATTCCCTTAGCACGAACAACTATCGTAGTCGAATCAAAAATGTATTGAGAGAACGAAGCAATGCGATTGGCCGTCTGACTACTGTGAACGCGTGTATATGTGAAGTCGGCCAATCACAATGCTCCGTTCTTTTTAATACGTTTATGATACGATTACGATAGTTGTTCGTGCTAGGGGTAGGGCTTATTGTTTTAATTGGTATGTCAGCATTGATATACAAATCAATGTATTTCGGTTATTCGGGGAGTGCTTGTCCGTGGTTCAGAAGATGCACCGTACGGACTATAAGTACTGTAGGATGTTTATCAAGAGACCATCGTGGGTAAATAAAGGTTAGTATGACTATGCAGGAACGATCACTACACTTAAGTAAAAAACTTTATAACTACGAAACATAAAGTAACTGCCATTAGACCTCCATTAGCCACTAGAGATATCGAAGTTTAAAGGCGTATTTGAGAATGAAAGCGTCATCCGAAGGGCGAACTTCACGTATATTAACCGGGAAACAATATATAGGTACTCGGGAACTCAGTTGTGTAGGAAACCCTTTATTGGGAGTATATGGGACTAAAACTTTAAACTTTATTGTGATATAAATTGTAAACAAAACCATTTAAAACAAAAAGAAAGATAATCTAGTTCTAATTTATATAGTTCTCTGAGTTTCTTGCTGGTTTCTTCTCCATAGAAGCAACATACCGAACCAACGAAAGAATCCTTTTTCAATGGTTTAACTACTTTATTTAATATTTTTAAAAGATTTGTTGACATAACTGGAAAATTTTAACCTTCATATGTGCTCTTTATGTGCCTGAACGGAGGCAATGAAATTGATTCTTAAATTCATTGGTGGATGAGCGGGTGTGACGGCTGAGGCCCGCCAATGAATCTATCATATAAACCAATCATGAGATCAAAGTGTGCTCAAAGGGTCATAATCAGTCCTTTTATTAATATCTTGGTTGGTTAATAGCGTACATGCATGCGCGAAATTTTCTCCTACAACTTTGCCTGTATTAAGTACTCGTGGACAGAAATGCTAAGTTTAGTAGAATACACACAAAATACTGACCAAATAGCCTTGCTAACGAGATTATAAAATTTGTTGAAATTAACCATTACTAAAAACACTATTTTCAATACACTGATCGATATAAACGTTAGACATTTGTATTGAGCTACAGCGGACTGTTAAGAGATATCTTGAAACCACTTGAACACTGATAACGCATCTCGACGGAATGTTCCCTAAATAATCAATTGCTGATAATATATTTTTGTAAGTAAAAGCAACGCAAGTAGTAGGGAGTTAATATACTGCGATTAAATGGCTGACTTATTATGGTTTTATACCGGAAAAACCTCATAGAAAAATCCGATACCTCGATGGCAACGCACGAAACTACTTTTATAATAAACACTAAATAATTCTGAATATTTAAACCATATTCAGACGCAATCAATGCAGATATCATTTGTATCAGAATGTTGTATTCCGACTGCTAACTGACATTACTGATATGATTGACGCGTGCTTCCCGGCGGCGTAGTGGATAACAAGGGTCGGCCCATCTTTTCCGTCTGTTTCATACAAGATAGGTAAGGTATAGTGTTATTTTCTACATCCGACAGTATACAGGGTGGACGATTTTGACCTGACCTGGAGGGGACGTACTCGATATACTGGAGATAGAGAATTTCACACAAAGGAAACACTTCATTTTAAGAAGAAACTAAAGCTCGTTTCTTTTTAAAAATGATATGATAGTAATTTAAATATATAATTTCATTGTTAACATAATATCAGGTGGACTTTTGAATTTAAGTGCTTTATTTTGTGCAATTGAATTTATAAGTTTAAATTTCAGTGATTTCCTTTCATTTCGTTAACTATGTATGTTAGAAAGATTTGATCCTTATGATTGACACTATCGATTGATGCCATAAAAATACAGGTGTAATTTTTTCGGGTTTTAGTCGTTTCGATTACCGGTGTGGCAAGCAAGTTTTCAAAAATTATTAAATGCGGTTTTGTTTCTTTTTTAAAATAAAGGAATGTTTCCTTTGAGTGAAATTCGCTATCTTTAAAATATGGCGCACATTGGGACAGGCGTATGTCCAGCAGTGGACTGCAGTGGGCTAATTGATTGATTGATAATAGTACTGTATACTTCCCTCCAGGTAAGGTCAGAATCTTCCACCTTGTATACAACCCAGACTCAATGTAAGTCAAGAAAAAATGCCTTAATCGGCTATACGCTCACCACAGAGATTGGTGAAATATGGGTGTTTCCTCACCTATGTAGTCCGATGTACGAAGAAAATACGTACTTGCCTATTGGCTATGCTATACATAAAGTTTGAATCCAAATCTAGAACACGTGTTCATATATAGGCCCGTATTCTAGAATGGTGGTCATTTCTGAATATCGATTTACTTAAGGATAGATTGTATATAGTCAATCAATTTGCCTATCGCAGGTTACTACTGGACATAAGCTTGTCCCAATGTTGGCAGGCTTTGGCCTACTGTTACTACGCCAGACGGGTTGGTACAGGGTTTAATTTCGAGTTTTCCTTCCCTCGAGGAGATACCGTCTTCGTATTTTTCCGTTTGTCGCTTCTTACGACAGCCTCCGGATAAAATGGGGTGGTGATACTTGTATACTTTCTCCGTCACCACGCGGATTGTATAGACAATCTGTCAAATCTGTCAATCTGTCCTCGGATAAATGGAGATTCGGGTCAGAGTGTCGTTCTAGAGTACGGGCCTTGTTAGAACATATTAATTTCTTAGTGCCCTTATCAGTAAGTCTATAGCTACAGTGGGCGTCAATGGTTTTGATCGAACTGTTTCCTGCACAATCTATATTTGCATTGTTTATATTTTATGATTAGTGTGTTATATGGAGCAGTCGGGCTGCCCCAATTTTGGTTTAAATAAATTTGCAAGCATAGCAAATTAGTAATGAAAACAGTGAACGCAAAGATCCAAATTGTATTCGGCAGTGGTGTAGTTTTTCTGAATATATAGGGTGGAAGATTTTAACCTTACCTGGAGGGGAAGTACTCTAAATGCTGGTTATAGCGAATTTCGCTCAAAGGAAACATTCTTTTATTATTAAAAAGAAATACAACGGCATTCAAAAATTCGCTTGCCACACCTGGTAATCGAACCGACTAAAATCCGAAAAAATAACAATTACTATTTTTATATCATCCATCGACAGGGTCAATCATAAGGATAAAATCTCTCTAACAAACATGATAAATTAAATGAAAGGAAATCCTTGTAATCTAAAGTTATAAATTAAATTTGACAAAATAAAGCACTAACTCAAAGGCTCATCTGATATCATCCTAACAATGAAATTCGATATTTAAATAAAATTAATTTGTTTTTTCGCGCGGTAGCAGCCGCTGGTCAGTAGGGGTTTTACATCGGACTCAAACCGACTAAAACCGCACACCGTCTCGGGCTCAATTAACATGTTCTGTAGTGTGGCGGTAATGAACGCGGCAGCTACTCAGGAGGCATGGGTTCGATCCCCGCTCAGTACAAATATTTATATGCATAAAAATAGGTATTTGCATTGGTCTGGCTGTGCCTCGGAGAGCACGTTAAGCCGTCGTCGGTCTCGGTTGCCATATGAATATCTATGGCAATCGTACCTGGTAGTTGGAGTTCTAAAAAGTCCAACAACTGGTCTAACTGTAATGTTTCGATATCACCTTTGGGTTTTGGAGCTTAGATGGCAATCGCTTCACGGAAAATATCGAAGCTAAGCCAAACCCGCAGTTACACTAGTAAAGTGAATCCCAGTTTCCGAAGTGGAAGCGTCGGATGCGACGGGGATTAAAGCTAAAATGAAGAAGAAGGAAGTCACCACCAATATACAAGTCGCCCAGGGTACACCGCTCACAATGTTTCGATATAACCTTTGGGTTGTGGAGCTTAGATGGCAATCGCTTCACGGAAAATATCGAAGCTAAGCCAAACCCGCAGTTACACTAGTAAAGTGAATCCCAGTTTCCGAAGTGGAAGCGTCGGATGCGACGGGGATTAACGCTAAAATGAAGAAGAAGGAAGTCACCACCAATACAAGTCGCCCAGGGTACAACGCGAGGTTTCCAATCTGGCCATCCTAAATTACTACCAACCCTACCTACATACCCATGCAGTTTCACAATAAAGTTACATTCTAAACCGGAAACAAAGTTCAGTCATTTACTATCTACTTATTTTTTAAAAATATTTAGCGTCAAAGATAACTTTATTGTTGATAAGGTTTCTGATGAGTCCTTGAGTAAAAATGCTGTATCTACTGGCACTGTGTTCATGAGTTAAGATTTTATGGACTTCCTTTCATTTAATTTACCATGTTTGTTAGACAGATTTCATCCTTATGATTGACACCATCGATTGATGCAATTAAAAGTACAGGATGAAACTTTTTGAGATTTTAGTTGGTTCGTTTACCGGGTGTGGCAAGCGAGTTTTCAAAAATCTTTGAATGCAGTTTTGTTTGTATTTAAAAATAAATGAATGCTTCCTTTGAGTGAAATTCGCTATCTCCAGTATTTAGAGTACTTCCCCTCCAGGTAAAGTTAAAATCTTCCACCCTGTATGATAATAATGATCCTGATATGGTCTCGCGTGTCGTACGTGCAATTTCACGCACGCGTCCTTGAAATCGTAGGCTGTGGAAAGGCGGCTTAATTTGTCATGTACTACACTAGGGCGACCATGCAACATACGTCGCGTGGGATTATTGGTTTTTTTTATTAAACCCCTGATATGTGAACAATCTACAATTATATAGCCTAATGTGAATTCCCGTCAAACATTTAGTTTTAAACCGTTTGAATATGGCCTTTTAGTAGGTTTCCATATCATGAAATGGTCATAATTATAGCGACAACATAATACATTATTTCGATTCTAAAGATATGTCTCATTTCTCGAACTGTAAACTAAATAAAGCATACTAAAAAGCGATGATAACTTACCTATCAGCTAGTGCTCTCGCAAGCATCTCCTTCCTCTTCTTGTTCTGTTCTTCCATCAACTTCTGCCTCAGTTGCAACTGTTCTAACTTCACTTTATGGTTCACCATATCCTCTTCCGAATAATTATCCCTACCTCTTCTAATATCTGCTGTCAAATCTGTACTATCCTTTCTATCGATAAAACTACTATTAAATGTTTCCATATTATTATTGTTATTTGTGTTCGTTATTTCTGGAGTATCAGTACTATTTTCTTTTGCAGGAATATATTTATTTCTGTCGACATTTTCTTTATCATCATTATTTAATTCCATATCACTGGCTGGTGACTTAGGTCTTACTGGAGACCTCAAGCTAAGTTTACACTTCTCGAAGTCTATATTGTCTATGGCTTCATCTGAATTCTGTTTGATTATAGTTTTAAATTTCATATTTATATTCTTGGTGTATCTTGACTTTCCGAGTAGTGCAGGCTTTAAGTTATTTACTTCTTGTCCTGTAATGAAAAGAAGAATATATTAGAAACAAATTTTGGTAATGTATGTTAATGCTCACCAGGTAGCTAAGTGGTTAAGGAGTCGGTCTTACGATCGAGAGGTCCCGGGTTCGAATCCTGGCCATTACACTACTGACGTGAACCCACTCCTAGCACAAGCAATTTAGCTTAGTTGGAGGGGTTAGAGGGAATATTAGTAATTTCGATAATTTCGGTTGCTAATATTGTTTTAAAAAAAAATAAAAAAAATAAATTCCTTGTTGCCAGCTCAAGGGGACTATAGGGAATTTGTTTTGAATGAGTTCTCAGTTTCCTACAGTAGAAGCAGAGGCA
The DNA here is from genome assembly GCA_949126895.1 of Eilema caniola. Taxonomy (NCBI): domain Eukaryota; kingdom Metazoa; phylum Arthropoda; class Insecta; order Lepidoptera; family Erebidae; genus Eilema; species Eilema caniola. The sequence goes on from OX421476.1 coordinate 5,497,308, forward strand.
AAATTAGTGGAGCATAGTGGGAATAAAGACAGCCTCTGTGGCGTAGCGGTAGTAAACGCGACAGCTGCGCAGGAGGCGCGGGTTCGATCCCCGCTCAATGCAAATATTTGTATGCATGAATATGGCTATTTCCATTGGTCTAGTCGTGTCTCGAAGAGCACGTTAAGCCGTCGGTCCCGGTTGCTATACTTACTAACATCTATGATAGTCGTTACGGGTAGTTGGAGCCCTCAAAAGTCCAATAACTGGTCTAACTGCAATGCTTCGTATCGCCTTTGGGTTGTGGAGGTCAGATGGCAGTCGCTTCACAGAAAATGTCGAAGTTTAGCCAAACCTGCAGTTGAACTGATAATAGCCAAACCTGCAGTCGGACTGGAAATAACTGACCCTAAGGCTTATCCTGCTTCAACTTCTACACTGAGGGCACAGAAACTCTCTGTTCTAACAGGGTCGGCAGTGCGAGTGCGACGCCCCTAGTGTTGCACACGTCCAAAGGCCACAGTAACCACTTTCCATCAGGTGAGCCATGTGGTTGACTGCCTGGTATAAAAGAAAAAAAGAAGGTGAATGCTTCAGATGTAACTGGGTTTAACACAGGAGAGAACAGAGAAGTAATAGAAAGGAATGATAGAGAATTTGGGACTAGGGCACCTTCAGAATTGAAGAAATGAGGCCTATTGTGATTTAAAATTCATATTAAATGAGAAGAAGTATTTGAGCTTGTTGTTCTCTGAAGTGTATACAACATACATAAACATGTTATATTTTACATCAGATAAAATAAGTAATTCAAACAATTAGTGTTGTACAAAATTTATGAGTAGTCAACTACAAACAGAGCATTGAAAATATGGAAACATAATGTTTATTCTAAGAACATGATATAATCAGTGTTTGATGGCTAAATTTGTAAAACATCTCATAATTTCACAGAACATGGCCTACAATAAAACCATACACTCATAATGTAATCAACAAATCAGATTGTAGCAATATAATCAGATTTTATCAATACACTGCCTTGGCTATTATCCAATAGTACATATCTGAAACAGTTGAGAAACAGACAACAACAATACTTGGACTGAATTTCACAGATGTTTTATTGATTGAATTACATTACACTACGACATGAACCCACTCCTAGCACAAGCAATTAAGCTTAAAACTTAAACATACTTAAATACCTACTTTTTAATCATATAAATACATATATGTACACAGAAACATGCAGATCTATGCAAGTATACATATTTACATTAAGAGGGAATGGAAGTAGTTTCATTAACTAAAACAAGAAAACTCAAATTAGTCAAACAAATCACTTCTAATTAGTAACTCCTCCTTCTAATAAATACTAAAATTCAGTCATAAAAATGGTATATACTGTGCCTAATTGTGTTAGTACTACTTATTATAGAAATATAAGCATAAATAATCTTTGTTGGCCATTTGTATTGCATCACCATGAGATCATAGGTATGTGATTGCATAATCGTATGGTTATGAAATATAGTGTATAATTTACTTATATGCACAGCTACAAGTCATAGAACAGTTTTGTTTGTTTTATGTGCAAAATTTATATTTAAACAACACCAAGAGAAGAAGATGGAAATAAGATAATTTTAAAACATGGAAGGGGTCACAAGTTTAGTAGTTAAATAAATTTTAAAAAGTTGCATTTTGTTTATTCTGTTTCACTTTATTGTGCAACAAGTTCTATAGACTAGGGTAGCACACAGGATTCAAGCACTATAACTATGTATGAAAATTTGTTTAAAACCATAACAGCACAGAAGCAAAGGAATCAGACTCATGATTGTGATGCTTATATGCTGAAGCTATAGTAGGCTTTATAATATATACTATATATTATAGCCTAATATATATTAAATCCAACTCAGTATATGACATGAATCCTCTCTTGACCTGCAAGTCTAAAAAGACATATTGTATGTTTCATTTTCTGATATCATATGTATTTGTAATATTTAACAGTTTTTTATGAAAATATGTAAACAGGTCCACATATTTATTATTATGAATTATGATTATGAATGATGTGAAATTGGTGAAATATGTCACCAATTTCAATTGTTAAATGTGATTGTTTCTTACAAATATGAAATCAGAATACGTAACATACAATGTGGTCTTTTCAGACCTGCTGTTTTCCCAATTTGTCTCAATTTTATTTGCTTGTCTTTATCCTCCATACATACCTATGAGGTGTCATCTCAGTCACACTCTTCTTTGCCATTTCATCTTTCACACTCTCTCTCACAAATCTTAAACTTTCAATGAATAGGTACAGTATTAGGTTTCTATTGCAGTCACTGGACCCAGAGCAATATGACAATATCAATATGTAGCAATATGCTACAACACTCACATGCCATTCATATGTTAACCTCATTTTATGTTAGTGTAATCTTAAGACAACAATTATTAAAGAATACAAATTTAAAAAAAATGTGTAATTGATTTGTTCTTAATCTTTTTTCTAAAGTTATGATGCTGAATATAATGTTTAAATTTATATTGAATAAATATTTCAATATCTACGTGATTATTGTGAGTTACTTAAAAGGTATATTCTCTACTGCAAAAATTAAGTACCTATTGTTTTAAAATTGGAATGTGAGAATGAATAAGTTCCCGTGAGCCGTGACCCAGTCAGCATCTATTCCTATCTAAGGCGTAATCAATGTGTGGTAAGAAACTACTATGCGTTTCAAATGAGAAGATAATCGCGACCGCGGCAACTTCATTCCGTATTCATGAAAAATGTACAGCTAACAACAAAATTTCCATTTCGGACAGGTTCATACGTGTATGGTAACAACGACCTAATTATTAAATTCTTTTCATTAAGCACTTATCAAATTTTTTAGTAATTATAATTATTCAAAAATTCATAATTACCGCCCGATTAAAAATAAATAAATATAAAAAGAACCGATAATTTAATTTTTACTTAATGTGTATGTACTTATCCTACCCTATCCTTATCTATCTTGAAAAGGGAATATGGTTCAACAATCATCATAAATATTTAATTGGAAATATATTAACAACAGTGAAGCAACAGTGAAGTATAAAAATGTATTTGCTGACCTTACGTTACACAATGAAGTTATCGACACATATCAAAATGTCATTATGACAGTTATCAACTTATTTGAAACGCATAGTAACATAGTTGTGGAGGTTTACAATAAAGAACTTAATAAAGTAGCGAAGATCTATCAAGGCTAAAATCAGTGTTTAAAATAGTTATAATATAATATAAGTTGTAATATAAATACCGCTTTGTACGCCAGGTTCACCGGATTTGATCCGTTTTAGCTCTTCTTCGCTAAATCCCGAAAAAGAAGACATTTTGATGAATATTTAATTGTTAATAAACGTAGTTTCTTGAACCGTAACGCATTATTTTTATATTTATCGCAAGAAAAATCACTTTTGCGAACAAAATACTTGTATTGATAAATTTGACGTTTGACAATACACACATCACACTTCTTTCTTCTTCTTTTTTCAAAATGGCTTCTGCAGCAAATCGCCACAACTTCGCCAATATCAAGTATTCAATCAATTATCAAGTAAATGTATTATACAGTTATTTATGGCGAGACGCCAATGTCAAGTGTACCAGAGCCACGTTAGCCACGCCAGTAAATTTGGTTCCGTGTGTCCGCCCCCCACGAGATTCAGATGGCACACTTCTTTGCATCACACTTCAAAGTTTTGACATTTTGTTGACTGCTGACGTATACTTTTTAAACGTGTAGAAAAATAAAACGAATCCACAGAATAAATTCATTGTGGTGGCCGTCACTGTGGCCACACAGATGGCCTCGGACCCTGGCCGACACACGTACGATCTGCCACTACCAATAGACAAAATGGACGGAGGTTTTAGTTGGCAACACTAAGGGAGATGTCAACAGAGCCCGCTAAAAACGTTTTCACTTTGACCACAAGAAGTTCATCTTTATAATCATTGTTTATAATTAATGTGAACCCTAATACATTTGTGATTGTGACAATAAACGCGTAATAGAATCGTGAGGTGTTGTGTTATTCGGAACCGTTCTACAAACCTTTCCTCCGACCTACAACACCCCGATATTGGTGACCCAAGTCAAGAAGAACGCGTAGTAACGCGGAGTCACATTTCACGGAAATTTCACTATCGCCAACCATTAAGCTACAAAGCATCACTGGCGTTGATCTGAACAGACCCTGGGGCAACTACTACTGGCGTTTTGTCGCGCCCCACTAACAATCATCTCCTGCCGCTTCAACACTTGTTGCCATCTTACACCTTGCACTGCACCGAGTCCAGTCTGCACCTTGCTTCGTCCTAGCATGTCACAGCGCGCCCTCATTGCACGCCCTTGCATGTTACCAACCAGCAGCAACTGTACGGTAGTAAGTGCCTGTTTGCAGCCCGGTGAGCAATCTCTATTACTAACCTTCTCTACCTGCATGTCTACATAACAATCCCTCAACTCTACAACAGTGGCGTATCAGTGTGCAACCCATAACTTAACATTTGACCGAGTGAACTTATGTGAGATTGTCAATAAGTGAAATGTTTACCTTACTAGCACCGCTTTAAAGGAACATTTTCTACTAACTTATAATATTTGGTTGTTTGAACTTTAACATACCTAACATAATTATAATAGGGTGCGCTATAAGATATATAACATAACAAATTATTTTTATTGCAAAACAAGTTGCAGCATGTGCAAACTGAGTTTATATTAATAAGTTTTGCCTGAGAATTGTACCTAATTTAACTCAATTATTTAGTTATCTTCTTGCAATAATTGAAATTAAGTTTAATTCTAGTTTAATTATTTTAGTACTTACCTCTATTTCATATGGTTTGTATTGAGATTATTTTTAATGTTTTTTTTTGTTTTTGTTTATTAAGTTTGTACTTCTCTCTTGTTTTGTATGTGGCATTTTGTATGGTGTCGGTCAGAGTTCTGTGGTGGTGCTAACAAACTTTAGTTTTCTTTTTCTTGTCTTGGCTTTAACCAATATTGCTCACTATGTCTGCCGATGAACAACTAGCTCAGTTACAAAACAAAGTAGAAGAACTGCAGTCAGGCGGGATCATGGGAGTATCAGTTAAACTTCCCCCGTTTTGGTCGGACAAACCAACAACCTGGTTCGGCCAAGTGGAAGCCCAGTTCCAGTTAGTTGGTATTACAAAGGATATTACAAAGTACAACCATGTTCTCACTACATTGGATACTCAGATCGCCGACGTAGTGGCAGACATCATAGACAGCCCTCCGGCTCAGGATAAATACAACCACTTAAAAAATGAACTTATAAAAAGATTGTCTGCATCACGAAAACAAAAAATCCGGAAATTATTAACCGAGGAAGATATTGGTGATAGGAAACCTTCAGCCATGCTCCGGTACCTTCGTGGGTTAGGAGCTACAAAGGAAGATGATCTCCTTAAAGAACTATGGATGCGTCGGTTGCCTGATAATGTCAGAGCTATTCTAACAGCACAAGTTGATGTATCACTTGACACATTAGCTGATATTGCTGATGACATTTTGGAAGGCTCGGCTTCATCCGTTTGTGCTGTAAACAGCCCCACTAATGAACTGCAAAAGTTGACTGCTCAAGTGGAAAAACTGACCAAAATGGTCAATGACCTCAGCATCACCCGCGCCGGACCTTCTAGATCATCACGCACTGAGAGTAACAGGTCCAGATCCGCGTCACCAACAAAAAGGTGCTGGTACCACAGAAAATTTAAAGGAAAGGCAAACAAGTGCATCTCTCCATGTGACTGGAAACCTAAAAAAAACGAGAGCAGCGATCAATAGGGGCGGCAACTGATCGCAAAACTCCAAGCCGCCGACTATTTGTTACGGACAAAAATTCAGCCCGTCGTTTCCTGATTGACACGGGGAGTGACCTTTGCTGCTTTCCGAAGAATTTGACGGTAGGCCGGAATGCGCCTACCGAATATCACCTAAGCGCAGCTAACGGTAGTAACATAAAAACCTATGGTACCATAGCTTTGAATTTGAACCTAGGTTTAAGCCGAGATCTAAGTTGGAATTTTGTGATAGCTGACGTCAGTACTCCGATTATTGGCTCGGATTTTCTCGCTTATTACCACCTCCTTCCTGATTTGCGGCATAAGCGCCTTATCGACGGAAGCACGAACCTCACCGCCCCTGCTTCAATTGCTCAAGTGGACCAAATGAGTGTCAAAGCTGTCTCCGCCGCCGCCATTGTGGATCCCCGTTTCGGTAAACTGCTGTTAGACTTTCCGGATTTAACGCGTCCACCTGGACTTCCGCGACAAATCAAGCACTCCACGGTGCATTACATTATAACCACCGATGGACCGCCCATAGCTTGTAGCCCCCGACGCCTTGCTCCTCAAAAACTCACTGCGGCCAAAAAGGAATTTGAGGACATGGTCCACTGCGGAACAGCAAGACCATCAAAGAGTCCGTGGGCCTCACCTCTTCATATGGCGCGAAAAGGAGAAGATGGATGGCGTCCATGTGGGGATTACAGAGCCTTGAATGCTAGAACTGTCCCTGACCGTTACCCGGTACGGCACATCGCAGACTTCTCGCAAAATATTTTAGGCGCCACTGTGTTCAGCACTATTGATTTAGTTAAGGCTTATCAACAAATACCGGTCCACGACGCTGATATTTGCAAAACCGCGATAACCACACCCTTTGGGTTATACGAGTTTCCCTTCATGACCTTCGGCCTCCGAAACGCAGGACAAACATTCCAGCGATTTATAGACGAGGTTGTGCGGGGACTTGACTTTGTTTACCCTTATGTTGATGACATTTTGGTTTTTTCACCGGATGCCAAATCACATACGGAACACTTGCGCATCTTGTTTGAGCGGCTATCAACATACGGTGTCGTAGTGAACGCAACCAAATGTACGTTTGGTGCCGATGAGGTCACGTTCTTGGGGTACAGAGTCTCCAAGAATGGAACGCGTCCTCCGCCGGAAAGGATCCAAGACCTGCAAAATTATCCCTTGCCTAAAACGGTCCAAGGTCTTCGCAGATTTTTAGGAATGGTAAATTTTTACCGTCGTTTCCTCCCTAATGCCGCTGAACTACAAGCTCCGCTCATAAACGCCTTGGTATCTTCCAAACTGAAAGGTGCTAAACCAGTTCCTTGGACACCAGACCTTGAGCTTGCATTCGAGAAATGCAAACAAAGTCTTTCTAGTGCAACACTTTTGGCTCATCCGGCCGCCAACGCTCCCTTGGGACTCTTTACTGATGCATCATTACGTCAAATCGGATCCTGCTTGCAACAAAAAGTCAGAGGAACCTGGCAGCCGCTGGCCTTCTTCAGTAAAAAGTTGACGGAGAAACAATCGCAATGGCCGGCCTATTACCGAGAACTTCTCGCGATTTATGAAAGCATACAGCAATTCAGGCATATTCTAGAGGTACAACACGCTACTATTTACACGGATCACAAGCCAATTATTTACGCTTTCAGTCAACGAAAAGAGAAACTGCCTCCTATACAACTAAACCAACTGTCTTTCATCTCACAGTTCACCACAGATATTGTATATGTCAAAGGTGATGAAAACGTGGTGGCAGATACAATGTCTAGGATAGAGGCTATAACTTTCGAAGAAAACTACCTCGACCTAGCTGAAGAACAAAGTAGCGATACTGGACTCCGTGACGCGTATGGAACCTCTCTTAAACTTGAAAAGATCCGAATTCCTGGCACTGACTGCGTTATTGTCTGCGACACATCTACCGGAAAACCTAGACCTTTTCTAACACCATCCTTTCGGCGTTCATTTTTTAATAAGGTACACAATTTAAGTCACCCTGGCGCGCGAGCTTCCGTGCGTTTGGTGGCTGATCGTTTTGTGTGGCCTTCTATGAACAAAGACTGCCGTCAATGGGCGCGTGAATGCCTCGAGTGCCAACGCAACAAAATAACTCGTCACACAGCGACACCTATAGGAACCTTTTCTAACCCTACCAATCGTTTCCGCCATGTACATATTGATATTGTCGGACCACTCCCTTCTAGTAAAGGGTATCAGTATTGTTTGACAGCTATAGATCGGTATACAAGATGGCCGGAAGTTTGGCCAATGGTAGGAATATCAGCTGAAGAAGTCGCCGAGGTGTTCACTAACGGATGGATTTCACGATTCGGAGTGCCTTCTGTGATCACCACGGATCAAGGACGGCAGTTCGAATCCACACTTTTTAAGACTTTAATCCAAAATTGTTCTATAATCCGCTGCCGTACCACAAGTTACCACCCATGTGCAAACGGGATGGTAGAGAGATTACACCGGCAACTAAAGGCAGCGCTGATGTGCCATGGTTGTACGTGGAGCGTTGCTTTACCTCTGGTGTTATTAGGCATGCGGACAGCTCTCAAAGAGGACCTACAGTCTTCTTCGGCTGAATTAGTCTACGGGGAGCCCCTGCGCTTGCCGGGCGAATTTGTGGCACCATCGGCACCTGATGCGGTCGAGGATGTCTCTGGCTTTGCGTCGCGGCTGCGCAAGCACATGGCTCAGCTGACGCCAACCCCTGCTTCTAGACATGGTGTCCAACGTACCTTCGTTTATAAGGAGCTTCAAACGGCATCCCACGTACTCCTGCGTGACGATACATGCAAAGCTTCTTTGAAGCCCCCTTATACCGGCCCGCACCAAGTTGTAAAAAGAAACGACAAAACGATTACAATTACGGTGGGTAATAGAGACGTCGAAGTCAGCCTTGATCGTGTCAAACCAGCCTTCATTGAGGAACACAGTCCTCAATGTCCTCCTGCACCGAGCGTTGTTCCTAGCCAGTCTTCTGGAACTGGGACTCCAGATCCGAAAGGTTCAAGCAACCCAGTGCCTGTACTGAGAAATGATGCCAATCCAGTAACAACTCGTTCTGGTCGTACAGTCAGGATTAAAAGGCCCTTTGATATTTGATTTTCTTTTTCTTTTTCTTCAATAAGTATCTTAATTCTGTAGATGTTATTCCATTTAGTTTTCCCTTGGGGGTTGTCTTACAACGTGGGGGGGTGATGTGGTGGCCGTCACTGTGGCCACACAGATGGCCTCGGACCCTGGCCGACACACGTACGATCTGCCACTACCAATAGACAAAATGGACGGAGGTTTTAGTTGGCAACACTAAGGGAGATGTCAACAGAGCCCGCTAAAAACGTTTTCACTTTGACCACAAGAAGTTCATCTTTATAATCATTGTTTATAATTAATGTGAACCCTAATACATTTGTGATTGTGACAATAAACGCGTAATAGAATCGTGAGGTGTTGTGTTATTCGGAACCGTTCTACAAACCTTTCCTCCGACCTACAACACCCCGATATTCATCATAATCTGAATTCAGAATGAGTATGCCGTAGACCTGAATACGAATAACGAATGAAATCGGTATGTTTCATGAAGTGTACAGTGTGAGTAATCTATAATGTACAAAAGCGCACAAGTTGGGAAAAGGCTCAGAGAATGATAATGAAATAGAATGCAAACGTTAAGTGTGTGCCGAGACCTAACGATTACATCGTCAATTTCAGGTTAGATGTAAAAGTCCTCGAAACTCTTGGCCCTAACATCTGAGAATAATTACCATACAACTGATACAAAGTAACATTGCTGCTAGTTTTCCTAGGTACGTTACCATAAAACGCATTCGATGCAAATTAATATTTCTACGACAATTTACGTAACGCTTAACTAGCTTAACTAGCTTGTGTTTTGGAATTTCGAGTGCAAATACACTTACTTAGATACCTACATTTTTTTTTGCAACTACGTACATATTATACATAGAAACACCTAAACCAATGCATACATATTCTATATAATAGGTCGTTACATATGAAATTGCCGTTTTATTGAAGAAATTGGAGGAAACCCAATTTGCAGTACTAACATATTTGTTTTTTTTTAAGAATGCCAATCCAAATTTTATGTTTTTTTGTATATGAATAAGACAACATTAAGCTAACAGCAACTTTTGTTGAATTTTTGAAAAGCGACAGCTGTAAAAAAGTAATATGTTATCATCAAAATGGATATGTAGCATTTGGAAGTACTGTTTTTGAAGATCGAATTTAATTTATCAAGCAACAAAATTTAATACAGAGTTGTAAAATCTTGAAATCGAAGTTGATTCGAAACAAAGTATGAATGATGGAAATAGCAATTAAATTACAGGAATAACGAACTCATGAATCTGTGAAAAATTTAGACTCTTTCATATGTAACGACCCAATATATAGAAATGAATCCAATCCCAATATAGAATATATAGAAAAGAAAATGAAAATTTCTCTTGGTGACGCCATCACGCGTGAACCGATTTCGCCAATTCTTTTTTTAGAATATTACTTGCAGTACGGGGATGGTTTTAGGCAGAGAAAATTAAAAAAAAAGGTTAAGCCGTGACGTGAACGAGAACAGAATTCACGCGGGTGAAGTCGCGGGCATCAGCTAGTATATAATATTTGCACTGAGCGTGAAGCGAACCCGCGCCCCCTGCGTAGCAGTCGAACGTTCTACCGCAACGCCAAAGAGGCCGCCATTCTATCATGCATATTTGTTGCTACACCAAGATGCATTTTTAAGTTACTTATATTTTAGATAGTTTTTATTGCACATATTTTGAAAAATAAACGAAACTTTTAGTTATTGTGTTATTTATATTTAATAAGTTGTATACAGAATGTACTTTTGAGATAAGTCAGTAAGGGCAGATAGTACTAGGTATATTTACAGCAAAACAATTCTAGGAAATTAACTTCTCAGAATAAGTGATGAACAATACAGACTGTTTACAAAAGATTTATTTTTGTAAACGGCCATTGTATAAGGTAGATTAAGGGTGTACAATTATAAAGAATACCTTATCTTATCTCTATCCTTCTCTTCTATTCTCTATCTAGACTGCACCGACACCGACCAACGCTTATCGGATTCACTTATCGTGGTAATTAGCGCAGGTAGTATTTGCCGAATTTCTATACAATATGCCAAAAAAGATAAGTGATATTGTCTGTCCCACTTATTGTTACCACTTATTATTCTCTCTTGTTATTATTACTGTCATGCTCATAAAATATCTTCGCAGTCGTTCGTGCTATCAGTATTCAGTTGTGGTCTGTAGCTTGTGGTAGCGTTACGTTTGTTACTGCCATTTCTACGCGTGCAATTTGCAATCGGTTAATTAGTTGGTGCAACAAATTTATACTTAAAAGACATAACAACGTATATGTGAGAGTGCTGTGTATTGTGAAATCCTGAATTTATTTATAAATTTGAACAGTCAATTCACATTTTTTTCATAGTTTTTAAATACTAATTTGGGACATAGCGCGATTTTTTCGTCAATATCAGGATGTCGGACTATTTTATACCTCTGAATCATAGCACACCAATTCAAAAGAAATGGCAGCCTGGACAACATCCACTACAAAGATTCCGAAACCATCGTCACCACGGACAAAACAGTTATAGGCGAAGTGCACCTTACAACATTTGCAAGAATAGTTCAAGAAGCAGTTTCACTGTAAGTATTTATATGCAAACAGCCCTTTCTATAATACTGTCCGAAAATGTTGGCTCTAAAATAAAATACCCTGTTTGCCCATATTTTGAAGTTGGTGCAATATGAATGCTTTTCCGTTCATCTCTGCTTGTAGGCTTCTCAACATTCACTTCTTTCCTGTACATATCTTTCACATAGTTAATCTATATATTAATTCTTGGGCCTTCTTATCTCTTATCCCATTGTTATCGTCCATTTCACTAATGGGTCCATTTCATTACTGTAAGAATAAATTATACATTACGCGATAATTTCACTAATGTAAAAATATGTTTTTATTATTTCCATAATTAATACCTTTTATATTTTCTGTGATATTTGCATAAATTACTCTAATGAAATCTGAGTGCAGACTCTGTGCTCCAAAGCAAAATATTTGGATGCAACCGAAATTAAGGCTGCCTTTTCACCAGAGATTTGCTATTGAGCTATGTTATGAGGATGTTAAAGCTAAGCTATGAAACTATGTGACCACTGTGCTTTGGTGTGTAGGGTAGCGAGTAAGATGTGCTACGAAGATGCGTAGCTCGAGGGATGCAATATATCAATCACATCAATAATTAATGTAAGCTCGCAACAAATATTCCGAATTCGAATCTACTCTCATAAGGCTGCCACACTCTCGCGTTCACAATACGCATCCATGGCATAAATCCACAGCACACATAGCACGCATCTTTCTATATAAAAACATAGCTTAGCTGAATCGATCGAATCGAATCATGCCTGCTTATGGATACCTATGAGAATATATTCGAATTTCGAAAATTTGTAGCGGAAGCTCCGCATCTTCATAGCACATCTTACTTGCTTAGCTACATAACATAGCACAGTTTAAACGGTCACATAGTTTCAAAGCTTAGCTTTTACATCTTCACTTCGGTGGAAAGGTAGGCTTCTGCTGGAAAATGACAATGTTGATTTTCACATACAGTAGAATCTGTTTTTTATGACCTTATTTTATGACCTGACCTCAGAGCAAATGTTGTTTGTTCTCATACAAAATTCTTTATATATCGCATATAATGACTTCGCTGAGTCGGATATAATGACATGCCGCTTATTATGACACATTGCGTCCGGTTATAGTGACCGACATGATTCCTAAATCCGTCCGTCGCTCGTTTTCGTAAAATAATTTTTATATCATATCATTTATCATTATATACCTAGTAAGTTCAAAAAACATATCTAACAAAATCAAAAACTTGTGAAAATATGCTTTATATGACGTCCAGTTCTTGTGATGTTTCAGTTCTCTTCAAAGTCATTATAAGCGGGTTCTACTGTATTATGAAATGTAGTTTTAATAGATTTAGACAGGAATATACCTATCCATTATACAGCTCGTGGAAAACTAACTATGTTATCGGTAAACTAAAACCATTTTAAATGTTATTGTTTCAGAGTAAATCAAGCAATAACAGTTATGTATTGGAGAGCAGTTCCAATATCGATGCATACTTACATCCGTCCATGTTACAAGATCCATGGGAAAGCTTGCGGCAAGCGAGCCAGCGTAACAGTGGAAATACGAGTATGGAGCACTAACTTTTAGAGAAACTGTTAATATTACAAGTGACATTTTTGTGTTGTTCAGTCATTGATAAAATGTAATTCGGTAAGACACTTGACTAAACGTAAACAATCTTGATGTGTGTTTTTAAAATGTTTTTCTTAAAAGCTCAGTTCTTTAATACTTTTTATTCAGAAACTCATTTTAAAGATTAAAAACTGATTTGAATCACTAGATAGTCAAGCTACATGATTATTTACCTTTAGTTATAGGTATTTGGAATGTTAGCTAAATGTTAAATACTTAAAATGTAGAAAAAAATGTAAAAATTACAGGATTTTACGTAATGCATTATGTATATTTAAAAATGATACTTATAGAGTCTGGCCAGTGAAATATGTACATAGCAATAATTTTTTTTTCAAATATAATATTTTTCAACGTTAATAATTTTTTAATGTGAATTAATTATTTTTAATACCACTTAGTAATGTTTAGTAATTTTCAATTCCCAATAATTGTAATAATTAGTCAATATTAAATTAAGTACCTAATGTTCATAAAACTTTAAAGGTCCTTTAAAGTTATTACTAGATGTTATTAATAGAGTTTAGCTTGGTGACTGATAATTAATTAGTAATGAATAAAATTATCCTGATGAATATCTCGAAAAAAAAAGTTTTTCTATGTAGAATATACTGCTTCCGGGCTTTGTGTTTCATAGTAAAAGTTGTTTTTATTTGTGAGTTTAAACACACGTCTATGGGCGCTGCACTGTTTAAAAACGTGTCATTAGTACCATTTAGGCTAACTAGCCTAGGTACACATAGAAACTTCTATGTGTACCTAATAAAAATAAATAAAAAGGGAAATTATAGTACCAACTACATTATTTCGGTGCTGTTACAACCTGTTGTATATGTATATATTTTATTGGCCAGACTCTAGTGACATTGACAATTTATATATTTAATGTATGATATTTTTAGATATTGTGTTTATGAAAGGAGCAAGACAGATTCTCTATCAGTCTGGTACTCAGTGATAATGGATTTAAATAAGACTTCATTTACATTTAAGACGTAAATTCTGTACTCATGCCGTTTTGTTAAATATCAATATGTCAGTACTTTTGTATGTTTAAAGAATAGGTTATTAAGGATTGTTTATAGGCTAAGTCTGTGCGTAAATATTTTTTTGATTATTATATTAATAAAATATGAAATCATAATCAAAGTATTTTATTTATAAATCAACTAAGACTACTTAGACGTTTTCCGCGAGGCGACTTACATCTGACCTCCACAAGCAATTGCCGATATCAAAGTTCTGCAGTTATACTAGACAGGAAAGTACAACACTATGAGGCTATATAGTTCTAATCGTCAATGAACAGCCTCAAAAGATCAAAATACTCAAGACGTAGGTATTATTTATTTCCTCATTGAAAATAAGTGACGAACAATAAGCCGCATACTTAAAGAATGGAGCTAGCCTGCGTCTATAAACTGCAGTGCAATTCTCTAACTTCAACATCAACGCCACATCGATGCGGCAACGTTGTCTCGGCGATTTGCTTGAATTTGGTATTCTCTAACTGTACACTAGCGCCATAGGCTCTAAGATGTGCCGTACGATGTAGGAACTACTCGACAACGACATCCTACTGTGATTGGTGACAACCTAAGCTCAACCTTGAAAATGATTGTGATTGGTTGATTTTCGTAGTTGCAGTCGTCGATGTTTCGTCGTTGTAAGCCAATTGAAACAAAGCATGTCAAACACGTTTAACCTCATTTTCATCCTCAATTTATATAAAATAAATAAAAAGCTTTCAACATTTACGCAGACAAAGGGTAAAAGTTAAGTATGTAGTTAAAGTTGCATTTGTAAAAGTGATTATTGGGAGAAATCTCAAGAAGCGAGGAAAAATGAATACTAATCTAATACAAATTTACATATAGTTACGAAAGTAAAGTTTAAAATAATGATTATACAGGACAAAAGGCACATTTTAGTGCATGTGAAAGTGATGCAGATTGGCATTATGAACAAGAACGGTAGGTACCTACTATACATGGTAGTTTTGTATTTTATAATCCAACACAGTGATATAAGATCATTTAGATACTCTTATCCGTAATGGTGAATAAATATACTTAATTATACGATAGTATTGGTTTAAAGAGATAAATTATATTTCAAACATACATAGTATTCACCCAAATTTCACTATGATTGTTGGTCCCTTAAAATAAGATGTAAGCCTATAGCCATCAAGCAGACACTCTGTCGTGGGCCCTATGATTACTGTTGAATGGAGAACAGCCTTCTCCCTTAGTCGCCTTCTACAGTTCCTGGGAAAAAATAGAGTGGCCCTATTCTTCTTCACCGGGACCAACATATTTTTTACATTCTGTTCCCACTACCCATAGGAACATATTCCCAAGATAGAAAGTACCATAATGTGTTATTCCAGTAAGCTATTCCTGTACCAAACCACAGATTACCTAATTGATCAAATAGCTAGATTCTTTCTGCCATTAGAATGTTATTGAATGATAAACATCTTCACAAACTTTCACACTAATATATACATACATAATCTAGCCTGTATCCCCGGAGGATTAAGGACAGGTGAATTATCACCTACATTTCACATATCATTGTAATTAATAGGGGGTGAGCCTATTACCATATTCCCGGTACTATGACCGACTCGAGTCATGCATCTGAGGCTGGGTCAGAGCTGTATATATCTATCTCATTTTAATTAGCCCTATCCCTTAGTTGCCTTGTATGTATATAATATTAGTAGGAAATAAGTAGAATAGGATTTAAGAAAACAACACAAAACAAACAATAGTATGCACAATATACTGATTTAATACAATAAACATTAATATAAATAAATTATTGATTACATTGTAATTCTCAAAGCACCTACCGACATTGTTCACTTACTGAGGAATCTAATTGTGTGCAAATTAATTATAATAAAAAGAATACCTTATATGTATTAAAAGGACAATACAGTACTAATTATTATATCAACATATTATGATTAGAAGATAATTTTGTGTTCACTTTTCAGGAAATGCGAAGCATACCTAAGAGTTTTTGAATCAACCTGGTTGCTAGAACTCCTTTGTTATATATAAGGAATGCCAGTTCATACTTGGTACAGTGTGGAGAGTGGTTTAGATGCCTTTATGGATTCGTTTTTTGATGTTGACAATAAAAGATTTTTGCACATTTTAATTTTTATTTAATCCCCTATAAGCTAACACCTGATTAATAGTCACAGAACTGTCTGTTATGCTTCCACACCACAACTATTGAGCAGATTTTGATATATTTAGTACAAAGTAGAGTAAATTTATTTATTTATTGCAAAACCTCCCATGTAACTGTTTTGCCAGTCAAGAGAAGGTTGGGTAAGAATATACAATTATGACAGCTGAACTGACTAAAAACAATCTGAATGATAAAAACTGAACTTCAAAAGCACAAGCAACAAGCCATGGCATACTGAATGAACCAATCGCTCTAACCAAATACGCTGCTGAATATGGACTCATAGAGCCAAGTGGTATTTTTATAAGTTTAGAAAAACCATATCTTGCTGCTTCTCCTGATGGGATACTGGGACAAGAGATCATAATAGAAATAAAGTGTCCCTTTGCAAGCCGATACCAGGAAATTAATACTTCTACTGTTCCCAATTTAGAAAAACAATAATGGTACTCTCTTACTAAAAAAAACTAGCCCGTATTACTTTCAAATAACATACTGAACATACTGTAACCTAATTATATATATACATACAGGGATTTTAAAGTAATTTATATTGTAAAAGAAAATTTAGATACAAAAATTAGATTCATTTTTTCCATCTTTAAAGAAGCTTTCTTTGAAAAATGTGAGCAATTAGAAATCAAATGAAACAGGCATAGGTATTCATGTTAGTTTTATTTACAATGGTGTCGATTCGGGTTGGCAAAATTCCGACTAAACTAAACTATAATTAGTTTAGTCACGTCAAATTGCGGTTTCTTATTCGGGAAAACACCAACTAACTTAATTTGACAGGACTAAACTATTTTTAGTTTAGTCGAATTCAATTTAGTGAAATCCTCCATTTTGCTATTCGGTAAGGCAAAATTTTATTCCTGTCAAACTAAAATCCGACTTATTTTAGTGGCCATATTTTTGGTCGCGATTAAACTAAACTAAACCTTGTTCTGCTGATTGTTTGTGCTGGTTGAAATTTTTAAATTACAGAAAAATGAACGTATGCGTTGTGGCTGCTTTTGTCGAGGAGCAAGAAAGGTAAATAAGTAAATTTATCAACTAAACATGTGTTTATTTGTTCAAAACTGACCTAGCAGTAAAAAATTACGCATCAATGTCATTGTGGAGAAGCAGTTGACCGACTCGGACACCATGGCTTGTCATGCTGCAGGATCGCGGGGCGAATTCCACGGCACGCCAGCCTCAACGACATAATCCGCCGTGCTCTTGTCATTGCTGGTATGCCAGCTGTGCTTGAACCAAACGGTTTGGCGCGCGACGATGGCAAGAGACTGGATGGTATGCCAACAATGCCTTGGAAAATGGGTAGGACTCTGGTGTGGGACGCAACATGCGTCGACACCATTGCCCCTACCCATATAACTGGCACTGCTAGCTGTGCCGGTGCCGCTGCAGCTTCTGCAGCGGCTGTTAAGTGGCGCAAATACTCCAATCTTATTGGAGATTATGAATGTGTGCCGTTTGGAGTCGAAACGTTTGGGCCTTGGGGTCCGAGCACCCGCAATCTCTTCAGGGAGATTGCGAAATGTATGGCTGACGCTTCTCGTGACCAGAAGGCTGGCCTCATTTCAGGTCAGAGATTAAGTATTGCCATACAACGTGGCAATGCTGCTAGTCTTCTGGGAACGCTACCAAGAGAGGCATGCGATGCGGATGAATTTCACGACGCATTTTAACTTTTAGTTTTAGTTTTTTTATTATATTTAGTATTGTGTATATATAGTAACTTTATTAATTTAATTTAATATTTGCCAATACATCTGTAATATATGTAAAAATTGTGTAACAATAAAAATAATTGAAAAATTAACTATTATCATAAAGGTTGGGTTTGAAATTTATTTTAAGGTTAGAAATTTATTTGTTTTACAGAAATCGGGAAGAACGGGCCAGGTTGCTTCGGTCGAAGGATGCATCAAATCCGTTTGAGATGGCCGACCGTAAATTTAGAAAATTCTTTAGGATCATCAGCGGCCAAGTTCCTGTTGGAGATACTTGAAAATCACCTTAAATTAAGCGAAGAGGATTTTTTTGTGATTGTGACATACACACACATACACATACATTGTTTATTTTTCCTCTTTTCACGTAATATTCCCATTACCATGCCGCCAAGTTTGTTGTTTTGGTTTGTTTATTTTTTCAGAGGTTTAATTTACGGTCACGTTTGAATTTGAACACGTTTTTTGACAAGAAGTTAAGTTGTCTCTCTCACACTTCAACAACAAGGACGTTGTCATTCGTTCATTGAATTCACAGATTAAAAAGGGTTTATTCAATTTAGTCGTGTGACCTTGACTAAAAATGCATGCACTATTTTTAGTTCGGTGGCCAAACCGAATAGACAAAGCGTTGAACTAAACTAAAATAAGAGAATTTTTAGTTTAGTTTAGTTTAATCGGGTGGACATGCCGAATTAACACCAATATCTCTAACAGTACAGAAATAAAGATACATGCATATACGATTAATAGTTAGTTATTCAAGTATTAATCATTTATCATCATTTAACCACTGGGTGAGGCACCTACTACAAATTTTAAGGTATTGTTATGCTTATAACTACTAAAAGTGGCTAGTCATTGGGCTAGCTAAGCTTTTGAATTTCTATTTTAATTCCATCTAGTATTAGCCTTGTTGAGGGATAATATTTTTTAAAACTATCAGGCATTTAAAAATTCACTAAACTGCGGCTAGGCCAAATGTTTATTAGGCTCCAGATATCGCCAATAAAATTTATCCACATCACTATAATATTTGACACTTCAGCTTCACTTACACCAAACATTTTACCTAATTCATAATCAGTTGTATCTCTTCTAAGCTTAATAGCTTAAGATACTGATCCTGTACGGTCAAGGAAATGACTCTACTCCAAGGGTAGAACTGTAACAGTACTGAAAATTAGATGAAATTTGCCCTGTCTCTAATCCAGTATAAAAATGCACTGTCTCATCATCTGCAAGTAATAGCTCTGTAGAGAACAATCTTAATATATAAGATGTTTGTGTCCCACAAGTGCTGTGGTTTGGCCGAATAGATTCAAGAACTACATTCTATCACTAGGTCTTGAGACACACCATTATCTCCTTCTAATGGCAATATATCCTCACAACATTGTGTACTTGATGGCACCTCAAAACACTGTCTTTTCTTCAGGTTGCAGTATGTCAATCTTTCTTCTCTAGCCTTTGCATTCCCGGAAATTGCTTGTGTATTCCAAGGAAAAACAGACGGTATAGCACCTTTCTTGAAGAACTTATGTTGATGTTGAACTCCTAGAACAAGTGATTTTTAACATTTTAAATAGGCAAGTACGAAATGTCGTCCCCTATTACATGGGACAATACACCTCTGCCACCCTTTTGTGGAAAAGGAATTATTGTAAAGATTTATAGCAGCTTACCTGTGTATTTACTTATTATTTCATAATCACTTTCAACAAAGTGTTTACCACATAACCTCGTACTTTTGTAATAATCAATTTTTCACGACGGATGGCTTTCAACCAAAGCTTTCGTATTTTTTTATCCTTTGGTATTTGCTGCATTAGAGACAATACAGCGCGTCATTGTAACTGTTTAGAATTATTTTCTGAATTCAACCGTAGAAAAACGCAATGTTTTAGGAACAAACTATATACAAGCGTCACTTTGACAGTTGCCAACCCATTATTCAAACTACGTCATCCTTTATAGAGAATGTGATTGGTTAATCCTAGGCACAACGATGAACGAGTTTGTGATTCGTTACAACCTTGAGCTCGCCCTTAATATCAATTGTCATTGGTTGATCCGGCGTGGATGTAAGCATCGATGCGCGCAACGTTGCGAGAAAGTTAGAGAATTGCACTCCTGACACTTATTGGAACAGTCTGCGAGGAGAATCGAAGCATATATATAGGTGGTGAGTTTCTAAAATTCTCTAATGTGTCAAACCAGTGGCCCGATTACTGCAAGCTGCCTGCTTCCTTTCTGTATAAAGTCTTAGTGTAAAGTAGTGTATCTACAATATGGGGTCATTCAAGAAGGGATTAGAAGATTTCTTCAGGGTTGGCAGCATATATGTAACGCCCATGGTGTTGCATAGGTCCATAGGCCACGGTAACTAGGTACTTTCCATCAGTTTGGCTGTGTGTTTGTCGGCCACCTAAGTGGTATAAAAATGTAGGATAATATAGCCTGGCCAACGATCAAGGACACGCCAGGACGGACAGGACAGCCTCTGTGGCGAGGCGGTAGTGAATGTGGTCGCTACGCAGAAGGCGCGGGTTCGATGCCCGCTTAGTGCAAATATTTGTATGCATGAATATGAGTATTTGCATTGATCTGGTCGTGGCTCAGAGAGTACGTTAGGCAGTTGGTCCTGGTTACCATACAAACATGTATGGCTTTCGTTCCGGATAATTGAAGCCCTAAAAAGTCCAACAACTCATTTAACTGTAATGGTTCAAAATCGCCTGTGGGTTGAGGAGGTCAGTCGCAGTCGCTTCCCGGAAAATATCCAAGTTCAGCCTCACCTGAAGCTTCAGGCTGAAGCTATCCAAATGCTCCCACCGTCGCCCTAAGATGGTAGGATAGGAGAATTTGGATAGCTTCAGGTGTGGCTCGGTGACTCAGTGGTCAGAGCATTCCCCCTGTAAGGGAAAGATCGTGGGTTCAAGTCCCACCTGAGCGATTCACTTTTTCGTATCTTAATCGATTGGAAAAGTAAGCATAGTAAATGCTTCAAAATTTCATTCAAAAATTATTATTACTTTGTAATAAATTCCGGATGGTAAATTAAGAATATGAATTCAGTGTCATTTACGATGTGTGTGGCAGCCTTTATTGTCTATATTTATTTTGTATTGTTTATGGCGTGGTGAATTTGTCTGTCAAAGGCTGTCAAGACATATATTTGGTCACTGGGTCCCCACTACGAACAAATTTTATTAGTGACTAATAAAATATTCTAGATGGCGTTATGTGTATCAATTTAACATAAAATTCTAAATGAACAAGAATTGAATCCTATAAATATTATTTTCTCATAAAATTTTAATATTTGTTCCTCATACACATATAATAATGAACTTTGAAACCTAATTTCGACAATTTGTTATAATTATGCAGCGCCCTTCCCGTCTTTTATCGGTACTATAATGATACTGCCGATACTGTGCACTACGTTACACACAATAGATGGCGTGTTATTCAATTCTCTATATTTTCATGGCTGTTACTCAAACAAAAAACATATCGAACGAGATTTACTGCAATTAACAATTGATTAGTTTCTTTTTTAATTATTTTAGGAATATGATTAAAACTAACAATTAAAAAGTTACTTCTGTTCTGTATTTTTTTAACGTTTACTGTTGAAGAAAACCGCTGTTTTTATAATCTACGAAATTTCGTAGGTATCGCCCTTTGTTCCGAACATACAACGCCGCCAACTTGAGTGTTAGGGTTGTCACTTTGTCAATGAAAATTAAACAATCCTATAAAACGTTTAGAATGCTTATTTATTTTTAACCCCCCACGCGAAAAGAATAAGTCATAATAATATTATTTGTTTAAAATTAAAAAATTATAAAAACTCTCCCCAGTGTTCTAGGGTACATATTTGTTCATGTTAGTTCACATATTAGTACTTGGGTGAACAAAAGCAAAACGTTGGATTTTTGGCGCCAAAATGTATTTTGTTATTTTTTTTCGCTCTAAGTTTATCAATAAGGTTATTAAAATAAGGGAAAATTAGAAGGCACTTGCATAATACCTTCTGAGGGTGTCAAAACTGTCAAACTAGGGACAGCATTTTGTAATGGCGGTCACTATTTTATGGATTGCACCCCAGTTTACCATTAAGCGGGGAGCAGTCAATTTGAAATATTTAAAGCAATTTAAACAAATTAAGAAAAATAACGCACCTGTGCCGCGCGCCTTGTGTAGGTAATACTAGGTTAGGTAGGTAGTACTAGATAGGTAGGTAGTACCTGCTTCTTACCAATTAGAAATAACAAGGGCTTTTAAACATGCTGAGTACGGATTTGAAAAAAAAAATGATATTTGGAATATTTCTCGCATATTTCTACTGAAATAATAACGGTAGGTACCTACTTTCTGCCTCATTTTTTAAAGACTACCTATCTACTGGGGTACTTTCTGAGTTGGTGGTGTAAATAATGAATTTATATAATTTTGCCACAGGCATTTTTCCAGTTTCCACTGGAGTTAGAACTCTTAAAATTACTTTTTCAATCGGTAAGTACCGGGTTTTGGAGCTTAGACTCCCGGTGGCCGACGCCCGACTGAGAATCCGTATCCAAATTAGTATTCTTTCTACTTTTGCACAACCCTGGGTGACCGTTCTTAACATTTGAAGTTATAAGCGATATTAGCCAGCAGGGCTAACATGCGCGCTTCGTCAAATATCTCGAATCGAGATGAGATATCATCTCGAGTCTTCTCGAGCGAAGTAACGTCGACATATTTTGTCGCGTCAAACTTTTTCAATTATTGTCTATAGCATACACATTTTTTAAACATGTTAGTTGCTGTTTTCACATTTATCCGATAAAATCGGCCCGATACGGCCATTTGCTCGAAAGCACAGACTAGTTAGGGATGCTAAGTATGAAAAAAAGAGAAAAAATAGTGCAAACAATTTTCGACCTTATTGACATGACATGCTATCGAATTTTTTTTCTTATATTCGTGATCAGCGTCATCAATTAACGCGAAAAGACACGTAACAAAGGAAATGTCATTAAGGTCGAAAATTGCTTGCAGTCGCACAAAGGTACTAAATTTTGATCCAAAATGAACCGAGCACAAGAAAAGTTTACTCGAGATAACTTCTCGTCGACCAAATGAAGGACGAGAGACAAAACATTTTAAATGTCAAAATTCGAGTAAATAAGGGCACGTATGTTACAATTTGCAGACACTAAGTAGAGATGATTTCTCGAAGTCGAGTTATGTCGACATCTGACAGATCGCCATGAAATTTGCCAAGTTACCAACAGTCGATATCGACATAAAACGGCAAAATGCCTCGAGATAGCTATCTCGTGGCGCGCATGTTAGCCCTTCATGCTACCAACAGTCGACATATCAATATAAAACGGCAAAATGCCTCGAGATAGCTATCTCGTGGCGCGCATGTTAGCCCTGCAGGTCGGTGGGTCGGATGGGTGACCGTGAAAATAACAAGAAGGTAGGTAGGTATCTACGTAATACCTTTTAGTTAAACGGCTTTATTAATTGAAAGTATGACATCTCAGGCAGGTATATTGTCGTCTGAAAAGACACACGCCTTCCTACTTACCTACCTACCTATCAAATTTAATATCAGATCAATTATTCAACAGGAATAGGGTAACATTTATACCTAAGTACATAAAGCGAACTTAATAAAATGTATCTACATCAAGGTAGTCAGTAGTAGTAGTACCTACCGCACATACAACGACACACGGCGACGAGCCAAGCAAGCGGATGATATACCTACCTATAACGAGCTCCTATGAGACGACTTTCTCGCTTCTACACGAATATCGCAAATGCGAAATGGCAATCGTTAAAGAAAGTTTGAGCCCTTCGAAGACCGATGTCAAATCTCTCATAGTGACTTGGTGACCATTCCTCAATTAAAGAACCGAACCGAACCGCTTGGTTCTTGAAGGAATGTTCTGCACCGTATAGGGGTGACATCTAAGTCCTGCACGTGTCGTCCTGTATAGGAAGGGGGAGGGTGGGACTAATTGGAATAGCTCTTCAGAACATTCACCATGGTAGAGACGGTAAAAAACTGCCAAAGAAGCAACATCTCTACGCATCTGCAGAGACTCGAGGGTACTCGTGACCTCAGGATTTCCGATAATGCGGATCGCACATCGCTGCAACCTGTCGAGAGCATCTAATAAGTACTTTGCGGATCCATCCCAGAGATGTGAGCAGTACTCCACGCAGGAACGAATTTGTGTCTTGTAAAGAAGACACCGTTGCTCCGGCGTGAAAAACCGTCTCACTCTGTTCAGGACTCCGAGTTTACGCGAGGCTGCTTTGATGATACTCTCGATGTAGTTTTTGTTGTTCAGTTTGCAGCGAACATCCATACCTAGGATATTGAGGTTGTCCTGCAGTGGCAGTGGCGTGCTCTGAAGAGTGGGAAGGGGAAGGAAAGAAGATACCTTTGCTGTAAACGCACATGCCTGCGTCTTCTTGGCATTGAACTCGACCAGGTTCTCAGAGCCCCATTGGGAAATGTGATTCAGGATCCGGTCAAGCTCAGTGACAAGAAGCTGCCTTTTTTCCGCGATATGCGTCTGCTTATCCGCAGGACGTCCATGATAACTCTCGTGTAGGGTGCTATCATCCGCATAGCAATGAATGCTGCCGGTCGACAGCATGTCATTGATATGCAGAAGAAAGAGAGTTGGCGATAGGACAGATCCCTGCGGTACGGCGGCATTTACCTGCAAGAACTCCGAGGCTCGTCCATCACAAAGGACGCGAATACGGCGCTCCTGCAAGAAGCCGGCAACCCAGTCGCACAGTCTAGGAGGCAGACCAAAGGCTGGTAACTTGGAAAGAAGCGACTTGTGCCAAACTCTATCGAAAGCTTTGGCGATGTCAAGGCTAATTGCCAATGACTCGCCGTGCTTGTCCATAGCCTCACCCCAAATATGGTTAACATACGCCAGAAGATCACCCGCTGACCGTTTCGGCCTGAAGCCATATTGCCGGTTATTAATTAGGGAGTGATCTTCAAGGTGACGCATGGGCTGTTTGTTGATAATGTGCTCGAACACCTTGCACAGCACTGAGGTAACGGCTATGGGTCGATAGTTGTTTGGGTCTGAGCGATCCCCCTTCTTGGGGATCGGCTGTACATTCGCCTCTTTCCAAGCCGAAGGCACTGTACCAGAGCTGTAGGACAGCCGGTACAGCCGCGCAAGCATTGGAGACAACTCCACTGCACATTTTTGCAGAACCACCGCTGGAATACCGTCCGGACCACTGGCTTTCCAGACATCGAGTGACTGCAACACCGCTCGGATATCGCGTTGCCTGATACGAATATCAGGCATTGCATGGTCACTGACGGGCAGTGTCGGCGGCTCCATACCACAATCATCGACTCGGGAGTTGGCCGCAAAGAGATTAACCAGCAAATTTGCTTTCTCTTGCGGCTCATGGGCCAGGGATCCATCGGGATTGCGCAGCGGGGGCAGCGAAGGCTGGCAGAAGTTGGCTTGCACGGCTTTGGCCAGTCGCCAGTAACCACGGCTGCCCGTGGGATGCTCTACTAGCTCCTGACCAAGCCGCGCTATGCGCTGGGCATCCGCTCTGACATAAGCCCTCTTGCAGGCCTTTGTGGCTCTGTTGTACGCCGCCTTGAAGTGGCCCACGTTGGGATCGCACGTAGCGCGCGCCCTGATCCAAGCGCGGTACGCAGACTGTTTATGATTAACAGCCTCCGCGCACTCGCGCCCGAACCAGGGGCGTGCCCTGCGGACACCGGCGACATCAGTGTAGGGGATATAATATTCCATGCCCAGACTGATCTCACCGGCGACAGCAGTTGCGGCCTCAGATGGGTTCTTACCTCCAAAGCAGCGTTCAAGCCACGGGATGGACGCAAAATAATCACGCAGTCCATCCCAGTCCGCTGACGAGTAGTGCCAGAGACGCCGCTTCCCCTGCACGGGACGTGGGGGCGCTAAAATGGGCACCTCGGAACGGACCAGACAATGGTCGGATTCACCTAAAGCGGCGCTCACCGAAACACTGTACTGGTCCGGGCGACTCGTCAGCAGAAGGTCTAGCAGAGAGGGCTCATGGTCCGACCTTTTTGGTATCCTAGTGACCTCGTGTACCAATTGGGTCAGGCCATGCGCCAGAGCAAATGCATGGGCGGCTCTTCCCGCGTGGGTTGTTTTGGCGGAGCCCAACCAGATCTCGAGGTGGGCGTTAAAATTCCCCAAAAACACCAGTTCAGCGTTCGGAAACCGCTCCTGCGCATCATCTGCCGCCTGACTCAGGTATTCAAAGAGTCGAGTTGTCTCGGCATCTCCTGTATGGGAGCGGTAGAGGCACACATAGATCTGACTCGTAGAGCCATGGTCTATGTGTACCCAAAGGGTGGAAAAGGATGGGTCCTCTAGCCAGCGCAAACGGCGACAACAAACATCCGCCCTAACAAACACGCACACCCCGGCTTTGGCGCGGAAATTCTCCTCAAGGACATAGCCGGGGTAGAGTAAGTAGGTCGTGTCGTCAGGGCGGCGTATTTGTGTCTCCGTAAGAAACAGCATTGCTGGTTTCGCCGTCTCCAGGTGTTGGTGGACGGCGTTGAGGTTTGTATGGAGCCCACAGATGTTCGTGGACTCCACCTCAAATAGCGAGCTCGAGGGAGAGTTTCTTGCCGCTGTGTAGACCAATCTACTGTTATTATGCGCTGCCATGAGGATGAAGAGGAGGGAAGGCGTGAAAAAGAGGCGATTGTTGTCGCAGCACAGTGTGACAAAGCGTGGGATATTGGTTTTATCTATGAATGTAATATATGCAGCTATATTAGCTGCATATATTACATTCATAGCTATATTGGATCCCAAAAATGACATCAAATTCACACTCAGCACACTCGAAAACCTATTAAACCATACCCATGTTGCAATTTTCTACCGACAGCGCGGCGGCCATATTGGAGGCCAAAACTGACGTCAAATTCGAACTCAGCATACTCGAAAACCCATAAAACCATACCCATATTGCAATTTAGCTAGGACACCGTGGCAGCCATATTGAATTCCAAAAATGACATCAAATTCACACTCAGCATACTCAAAAACCTATTAAACCATACCCATATTGCAATTTTCTACCTACAGCGCGCCGGCCATATTGGAGGCCAAAACTGACGTCAAATTCGAACTCAGCATACTCGAAAACCCATTAGACCATACCCATATTGCAATTTAGTTAGGAAACCGTGGCGGCCATATTGGATTCCAAAAATGACATCAAATTCACACTCAGCATACTCAAAAACCTATTAAACCATACCCATATTGCAATTGGTGGCAGGCATCTTTTTAGATATGAGTTCTGCTTTTGATGCTGTGAGGCACGATCTACTTATTGAAAAGCTAGAGCACTACGGCGTGCGAGGGGCAGTCAAACAGCTGTTTGCCTCATATCTGAATAACAGACAAATGTTTGTAGAGATCAAGACGGACAGCTATGATCAATCAGGAACCATTCGAACCAAATGTGAAAAGACTTTTAAATCTAGACTTGTGAAAATAAAATCGGGAGTTCCTCAAGGCTCTACACTGGGTCCTATTTTCTTCATTATCTTCATCAATGACCTGATAAACAGTGCGGTGAACAAGCTACCTGAACATCTGAATCTGACGGTATTTGCCGATGATACCAGCGCTATTGTATCGGCCAATAACATTTCTAGTTTAAATGAAAGAGTTAGTGTGGCACTGGATTACCTCAACGAATGGTTCACATCAAATTGCCTTAAAATAAACAGCAGCAAATCCAACATTATATTATTTAAATCCACCAGTAAAACGTCAGACAGTCTAGCCTGTGAACTTAAGGGTGATAAGCTTGACACAGTTAATGAAGTCAAATTTTTGGGTGTATATGTTGACTGCTCTTTGAATTGGAAATGTGAGTTGGCAGGCATAGAGGCTGGTATCCACTCAGCCTGCTATGTATTGAGAAGCCTAAGAGATGTTGTGCAATTGGAGCAGCTTAGATGTGTGTACTTCGCCCTAGTCGAATCCAAATTGAGATACAGCATTCTTTTCTGGGGAGGCAGTTATGAGTATAATGTCCAGAAAGCCTTCGTAGCACAGAAGAGAGCCATTAGAACCATGGTACGCATAGACCAACAGCAGTCCTGTAGAGCACATTTTAGAGAACTAAGGATTTTAACAGTGCCCTGTCTGTATATTATGGTTCTGCTGACGTTTCTGGCCAAAAACATACACATTTTCGAAAGCAGGGAAAGTAGACTTGAACGAGAGAGTACAAGAAGGAAACATATGCCTTCAATGATTGCACCCACTCTGGATGTGGTCAAACATGGCGCTTTTTATAGTGCAGTAAAAATATTTAACAGTCTTCCCTTGGATATAAGAAGCGCAGTTTACACGAAAGAGTTCGAAGCCACACTGAGGGCTTTTCTTGTTGAAGGGTGCTTCTATTCAATTGACGAATTTATGAAATGACATGCTTAAAATTATATGAAATGACATGGTTTACTTATGCATGCATAGACATTCGTATTCAATTTATTTCAATTTCTAATAATTTTTGGTCTTTATGTTTTGACATTTGTATTATATTTTGGATTTAATTGATATCTTGACATTATTTGTAATTTGGTGTTTTGTGCTAAACGATTAATATAAAGAGTATTGTGGCTACTATTAAATTTAGGATAAGTGCATGCATGAACATTCGTTTTCAATTTGTTTCAATTTCTTATAATTTGTGGCCTTTTTTTAATGTATGTTTGGACATTTGTATTATATTCTATATTTTTCAATTTAATTAGTATCTTTGACATAAATTGTAATTTGGTGTTTTGTGCTAAAATATAAATATAAAGAGTATTGTAGCTACTGGTAAACTTAGAATAAGCTCCATTATATTTTCAATACAATGTAATATTGTTCAGAAAAATAAACAAATACAAATACAAATACAAATTTCATATCTACAGCGCGGCGGCCATATTGGAGGCCAAAACTGACGTCAAATTCGAACTCAGCATACTCGAAAACCCATAAAACCATACCCATATTGCAATTTAGCTAGGACACCGTGGTGGCCATTATGGATTCCAAAAATGACATCTAATTCGTTATCAACACACTCAAGAACCCTCTTATCTGGCAAACGAGGGTATTACCCTTTTTTCTTGCGAAGATCCGCTGTGGAAAAAGCCCGATTGCGAGTTTGGAGATGTGGTCTATACTAACATCATTCACAGTCAATCTTCTTAAATAAATAGTAGTAATATTGTGCCTACCTATGTTTATTTATATTGTCATTTATGTATGACACTTCTTATCGTTGAAAATATAGTACACCACCATCTAGCAGCTACTACTGTAAAACGTAAGCTGAACCTCGGGCTATATTGTTGACATCTAGTGGCGAATATTAATATTTAAATTTAGCCCGTAAAATTGCCCGAGTTATGATGGCCTCATTTTTTTGTATGGGATGAGGTATCTGTACTTTAGTATTATGTTATCTGTGATTTGGTTTATATTGGTGTCGATTCGGGTTGGCAAAATTCCGACTAAACTAAACTATTATTAGTTTAGTCACGTCAAATTGCGGTTTCTTATTCGGGAAAACACCAACTAACTTAATTTGACAGGACTAAACTATTTTTAGTTTAGTCGAATTCAATTTAGTGAAATCCTCCATTTTGCTATTCGGTAAGGCAAAATTTTATTCCTGTCAAACTAAAATCCGACTTATTTTAGTGGCCATATTTTTGGTCGCGATTAAACTAAACTAAACCTTGTTCTGCTGATTGTTTGTGCTGGTTGAAATTTTTAAATTACAGAAAAATGAACGTATGCGTTGTGGCTGCTTTTTTCGAGGAGCAAGAAAGGTAAATAAGAAAATTTATCAACTAAATATATGTTTATTCGTTCAAAACTGACCTAGCATTTAAAAATTACGCATCAATGTCATTGTGGAGAAGCAGTTGACCGACTCGGACACCATGGCCTGTCATGCTGCAGGATCGCGGGGCGAATTCCACGGCACGCCAGCCTCAACGACATAATCCGCCGTGCTCTTGTCATTGCTGGTATGCCAGCTGTGCTTGAACCAAACGGTTTGGCGCGCGACGATGGCAAGAGACTGGATGGTATGCCAATAATGCCTTGGAAAATGGGTAG
This sequence comes from Eilema caniola, assembly GCA_949126895.1. Lineage (NCBI taxonomy): Eukaryota > Metazoa > Arthropoda > Insecta > Lepidoptera > Erebidae > Eilema > Eilema caniola. Next base: position 5,527,724 of record OX421476.1, read on the forward strand.
GACTCTGGTGTGGGACGCAACATGCGTCGACACCATTGCCCCTACCCATATAACTGGCACTGCTAGCTGTGCCGGTGCCGCTGCAGCTTCTGCAGCGGCTGTTATGCGGCGCAAATACTCCAATCTTATTGGAGATTATGAATGTGTGCCGTTTGGAGTCGAAACGTTTGGGCCTTGGGGTCCGAGCGCCCGCAATCTCTTCAGGGAGATTGCGAAATGTATGGCTGACGCGTCTCGTGACCAGAAGGCTGGCCTCATTTCAGGTCAGAGATTAAGTATTGCCATACAACGTGGCAATGCTGCTAGTCTTCTGGGAACGCTACCAAAAGAGGCATGCGATGCGGATGAATTCCACGACGCATTTTAACTTTTAGTTTTAGTTTTTTTATTATATTTAGTATTGTGTATAAATAGTAACTTTATTAATTTAATTTAATATTTGCCAATACATCTGTAATATATGTAAAAATTGTGTAACAATAAAAATAATTGAAAAATTAACAATTATCATAAAGGTTGGGTTTGAAATTTATTTTAAGGTTAAATAAAACGGGCCAGGTTGCTTCGGTCGAGGGATGCATCAAATCGGTTTGAGATGGCCGATCGCAAATTTAGAAAATTCTTTAAGGGCCCGTCATCAGCGACCAAGTTCCTGTTGGAGATACTTGAAAATCACCCTAGATTAAGCGAAGAGGATTTTTTTGTGATTGTGACATACTTATTTATTTTTCCTCTTTTCACGTAATATTCCCATTACAATGCCGCCAAGTTTGTTGTTTTGGTTTGTTTACTTTTTCAGAGGTTTAATTTACGGTCACGTTTGAACACATGTTTTTTTGACAAGAAGTTAAGTTGTCTCTCTCACACTTCAACAACAAGGACGTTGTCATTCGTTCATTGAATTCACAGATTAAAAAGGGTTTATTCAATTTAGCCGTGTGACCTTGACTAAAAATGCATGCACTATTTTTAGTTCGGTGGCCAAACCGAATAGACAAAGCGTTGAACTAAACTAAAATAAGATTTTTTTTAGTTTAGTTTAGTTTAATCGGGTGGACATGTCGAATTAACACCATTGTCTGTGGTTTAAGCTTCGAGCGGCATTATTATTTTCTCTAATAATTTAGAGGTTATATATTCAATTTTTACCGAATTGCCTAAACCAAAAGTATGTAATAAACAAATAGCTTGTAAGTGCTACATACTGTAAACGTTATATATTCAGTCTCTAACTTTATTTCGAATCTTTTTTCCAGGAAATCTCAAAATGGCAGCGGCTATGCCCATAAACCCTAAACCTTTCCTCAACAGTCTAACTGGTAAATCCGTGTTAGTAAAATTAAAGTGGGGTCACGAGTACAAAGGTTTGCTAGTATCGGCTGATGGTTATATGAATCTACAACTAGCAAATACAGAAGAAATGGTTGACGGTACATGCACAGGTTAGTTCTACTTTATCTGTTAAATTGAGCGGTTTGCGTGAGTTTAGCACAGTTAAAAACCTAAAAATAAGTACCAGGGCTGAAGCTATTATTCAGATACCATGACTAGACAGTGTAGTGTCCTATCCACTTCTAACTTACTCATCTAAAACTAACACTAGTAACTTCAATGAAGTAGTCAAAAATGAGTAAGGTATCAATTAATCAATTAGCTGCTGTACATAGGTCTCTCCCAATATTGGGAGGTATTTGTATGATATAGTCCTCTTCTTATCATGCCTTACAAATTACTTGTCAGGGGGCCCACACTTTTACTCTGTTTATGTAAGTACAATGTCTAAGAAGGGTCAACAACTCATCTACAAATCCAAATTGACTTATATCCTAGCATTCTCTTGAATCTCGGTCACGTCTAAAGACTTGTTGCAAATTTTTTTACCTCAGAGTCCGCGGTCCAGTTTCTTTTTCATTTTCATTATTTAATTATGCAATTTTATCCCCTATGCAAAAGATCTGTTGACCATGCAATTAATAGTTTATTAGACTAAAAAACTAATTTTCCTATTTTAGGTAATCTTGGTGAAGTCCTTATCAGATGCAATAATGTATTGTATGTCAGAGGAGCCGAAGAGGAAGATGAAGAAGGAGAAATGAAAGAATAGCACCTATTATTAATTAACTATAAGATTTTGTCAATTAGATATAAGTACATGATTCACCGCTAACTTTTGATGCTGTTGATTGATGGCACTTGGTGGAATTTATTGTTACACATATTGAGAACACCAAGTGTGTTCTCAATATGTGTAACAATAATTTCCAATAATACTTATGCCACAATATTTATTATTGAAACTGACCAGTTTCCCCTTACAGCATCCACAAAGGTTCAATAATAAACATTGTGGAGAAAGTACAAGTGTGTTCCCAATATGTGCACTGCTAAGTTTATTAACATCAAATCTATAAAAAGCACAGAGATTTTTAATGTAATGAGTTTGATCTACAAAAGCATCCATCATTTAAGTTCAGTAGCTAAAGCAGGTATATGCTTACCTGGGTCCATAAATGAGGTATTATAAAAGGAGGGTGTTTGGTTTCTATATGAGGTCAATTTGTGTTGTCATTCCTAAATTTCCTAATCTCCAAATAAACAACTGGTAAATAAATCCTGGTCTTTAATTAGTGTTTCCTTTGGACAATTTGAAAAATAGTTACTGCTACTTCCAGTGGGGACGTCGTTGACCGAAGAGGTGATGTGATGAGGCATCGAAATACCCAAACCGATGCAAATGGACATATTTCTGTATAGTCTATATAAGTTAGGTTCAGTACCACACACCTCAGTGGCTGTCCATTAAAATACCCTTATTATCTACTTTTTCATATCCCTACCCTCTACCCTTTAGTATTTTGTATCCCCTCACTATTCCATGATTCAATGAAAAACTTGGTAACAGCAATAGTGTTTTCTGTTGCCCCCATTCCTCAGTGGTATAGGTGGAGGGACAGTAGATAATTTTATTCGAACTATTACATAGGTTGTGATTAAAATACTTTTAATTTGAGGGAATTGAGTTTCATCAAGATATTTTAATGATACGAAATTAAAATTTTTTTTTATCTAATATTCTCTTTAATAATTAACAGATATTTACATAACTCACATACACAATTACACATTTTAAGAACTAATAAGTCAATTATTAGGTACTTACAAATACGCATGGTAACAAATGAATATGCTAGGATATAGACCTAAAACATAGTCATATGGGATCTAGAATGCGGATAAATATCTCAGATAGATACTTTCAGTAAATACTTAGATAGGAAAACCTAAACCGATGCGATATGCTTTCTTTAAAAAAAAGAAACCTCTTGTAGTCTATGGCCGAAAACCAATTATTTTTTATTGCTATTGCGAAAAAAGAATTCACAACCCGTTTTCACTTTTGAAATAATAGTAATTTATTAATTAAAATGTCTACAAGAAACGTTGTGACAAAAATAGATGTGAAGTCCTAAACGTTATGGAAAGTTTACTACCTGAAAACGGCAAGGGTAAATATCTATTTTAGTATTATTTTATTCACAAGAGTGTTGATAAACATAGTAAGATACACGTGCATATTGATTATTACCGTCCTCGGTTCTCTTATAACCCTCATCTAACGGCTCTCAATGGCGCCTCAGCGGTAATCACCAACTTTACACACTTGTACCACAATGTACTATTATTATTCAGTCCAAACACAAAATTAATAAATGCCTTCATTCATTTCATTAAAAAGAAGTCTAGTTTACTTAGACTATGTAACCTTAATTACGTTGAGTAAATAGTAGTTATAAGTGAAACCAACAATTCCCTGCACTTAAGGCGGACGCCACTTTCCCTTCAATATTGTCTAATCGTGCTATTTTCATTTGAGCTTCAACAGTATGCGTTTGATAGTGAAAAACTGAAAAGCTTAAGTCCTATTTTCACCATTTCACAGCATCATTGGTTTTGCTACATTCTAATTTATCCTGAACAATCCAAAAGCTAAACACTGAACAATATTAAAAAATACACTTATGCAGAGAAAAAAGTTCGTTTGGAATTGTGTATTTATCTCCAGGAACTGTATAGCTAATCAGTGAAATAAGTTTAATAAATTATGATTTTGAAATGGTAAAATTTTGCGTACAGCATAAAATAAATATGTACAGAAGATATCGAACAAAACAGTGAACACACGCACACACTGTCACATATCTACATACGAGGATCTCAACATATTTCTATTCATCCGCCAGTTGCGGGTTCTCGCTTTTTAACGATACATGCACCTGTGTGTGAGTGAATGTACGTTTAACTTTATGCACAGTCGACAAAGGAGATACGGATGCACTTTTTCATATAAAGTTTTGTGCAACTGTATCTCTTTTGTTGACTGTACACACGTGGGGGGCGGACATACGGAAACAAATTTACTGGCGTGGCTAAAGTGGCTCTAGTATATTTGACATTGGCGTCTCGCCATTAATAATAATTTTATAATTCATTTTACTTGACATTGGCGAAATTGCGGAATCTTGTATCTTTATATCCTTAGTCATCTCAATATCATATTATTTCATGCCCATAGTATGCCTACTCACATTTCATCTAGATATTAGAAGTATTTTGGTAATATAATTACTTTAGAAAATAGTGACGTACACAGTACCAGATAAAGAACTACAAATCTGGGCCTTACCTAATTTTAAATAATTACAGCTGGAATTTGGCAGCTTTATTTGAACATTATATAATGTAATTTTTAATTGTATATCACAAGAATCTAATATATGACACACAAAGGCTCGTGTTCTAGAATGAGTCAGTCCTGAATCTCGATTTATTTGAGGACAGATTGACAGACTGTCTATACAATCGGTCCTCAGATTAGATTCAGAACTGAGTACTAAGCCAGAATACGGGCCTACTAATTGTTATAAGGCTACTAGTAACGGATATTAATGAGACACAAATATTAATCTTTTGATGAATTTATGCATAATATAATAATCACAATAGTTACGCAAAATATTTAAAATCACAGATATTCTTAACATAATTAACAAAGCACGATACTTAGTTGGTTTCCACTTAAAGCTAATCAGTAGTTAGCAAATAATTAAAGACTTATTTCTATATTTACAAGTTTATTGCGAGTTTACAGTTTTATTCCATTACTGAGTTTTAATTTATTGCATTGTAATAAAAAAGCTAAATTAACTACAAAATATGAAAAACTGACTTCAAAATTATTAGTTTTTGAAGACTTAATCACGAAAATGTTGTATGAATTAAAACTATTTTAGATTTTTTCATGAGTTCTATTTATAAGGTTTAACAAAAGTTTATATAGGACTACCTCTGTAAATAATGCAATGCTCACGAAAAAAGAAAACAAAATCAATCCACGTGAAAAACACAGATAACTTAAAAAAGACAAGAATAGTGACGTCATAGGGACGCATTAAAATCTAACAGCTTCTTGCGAGTCAGTAAAAAATAATATTCGTATTCGTTAAAAATTTAAGAAACGAATATTCTCTTCTATATTTTATAATTTTAATTATTTCATGAAGTTTTTTGTATAAATATGTATTAGAATTTATTGCTCAGTTTACAAGCCGTGCGTTAATAATGTTGGTAATAGTACGCCGTTATAGCTATGAATCGTTTGTCCAGGAAACTCTGTTCTATTTCTATGTAACCGCCGAGTTTTTTTGCCATTGCTAGCAACTGAAAAAAAAAAACGTGATTATATAAGTAGTTTTTATACTAAGAATGCTGTACAGATGGTGTAGTAGTTTCCGTGGTAGGTTAACAAACTAAAGGTTCTGGTAAACGTCTTGGAAAAAAGTCGGCTCAGTAGGGGACAGTTAAGGTTCACCACACGGATCAACTAAAAAACCCATAAAAGGCCAGATCAAACAATGTCGTGAGACCGTGCACCTACTATTGCTTTAATATAATCTGTGATTGGATAGGTGTACCAGAATCTCATGGCAAATTGGAAAATAAAAATTTGTAAAGTGCAATATTGGGGAAATTGGACTTAACCATCTTGATACATTTTGATTTGTTTTTTTTTTATTCTTACGACAAATAGTTTTAAAGATATTTGCTTTCGAAAATTTTACCTCTATGTGCTGGTCAATTTTGACACGATGATTTCATTGCCATATGAAAATCATAATTCTTTTTTAAAATTGTGCCATGAGATTATGGTAGACCGATAGCATAATAGCATCGACCGTCGCCGTCGCGCCAAAGAGACTTAAAAAGCTTTCTGCGAAGTTATAGTAGGTACTTTATCAAGTTCTTTGCCGGTCTCTATACCACTGTGTTAGGTGTCGTTGGACAATATCAGCCAATAAAACCTTGAATTGTGTGACTCATAGATTTTGTCGAGTTGTTCTGAAGCTGGGATATTATTATCTGTACGTTTATGAAGTGACATAATTTAACACCGACAAATAATGATATAGCCTTACCTGGTCGGTTCTGGAGTTCCTGGGTAAATAAACGGATATATTCTCGGATATCGTCCGCGCCACTCTGACCAGCTCCGACAATGGCCGCGGCTCTAACATCGTCTCTAGATCGTATTCTTGATTCTGTGAAACAAAAAAATGTTATTGAATGAAATTTTAAAGCAATTAGATTATAGAATCCAAATTCTCCTATACAACCGTCTTGGGGCGTCGGTGGGGGCCATCTACCGATACTCGTACGAACTATCGGAAACATATTCCTATCTTAATCGATTTGAAAAGTTAGCGTAGTTAGCAATTAGTATTGCTTTAAATTTTCATTTAATTGTTTGGGCGGAGTAATCGAAACACAATGTATAAAAATGATTGCAACATCATTCATTCTCCCGCCGTCATAAGAAGAAAAACTAATATTTTTTATCCCTGGAACAGATTCCTGGTGGTAATTTGTATTTCACGAGACTGGAGCCAGAGGCAGCAGTTAGATCACAATACCATGTTACAATTAAAACTTTGGGCTTGCACAAAACATGAACGAAAGACGTAGCCATATCTCGAAACTGGTGATGGCGAGAGACTCGACATAACCGCCTCTGCCGGTATTCGCGGGGATTTCTTCACGAAAAACAAGTACCATGAAGTCATTCCGATTTTCTTCCGGTAGGGTTTAAGCTGAATCAAAGTGTCTCATACCGTCTTTCGGATCCGATGTCAGAATAAATATGTTCCCTGGAACCGATTAGCCGAAACCCCGATCCGCAACTGCAGTGTTCAATGGAAATGATCAAAATCAATTAACCTGCTCCAGTCCTCTGCCATACATAAATCTTCCGAGGAAGGCCAGACCCTCTTGGCCCTGGGTGTCAGCCGGGGTGTGAAGGATATGTCCAAGACAACCTCACCATCGACCTAGCACAACGACTCACCGACGGCGTGCGGTTTAGTCGGTTCGAGTCCGACCACCTCCCCCTCCGGCTCCTTGGGGTATACGTTGGGACTTCTCGCACTTAAAAAAAGCCGTACATAATCTCTCCCAATTTGCACCATTTTCACGATCCTCTACCTTCCGCATCCTGTCTGTTCCAGCTACCTTTTTTAAATCGTCAGTCCATTTGGCCAGAGGGCATCCCATCCCATCTTCCGATTGTCTTCTCGGGGTCTTCACTAATGACTCAGTGTTTAATGGTAAGACTACTACTGTACCCCTACCACGAAAAGTATCGTTATCGTTTAGTAAATATACTGAGAGAACGGAGCATTGTGATTGGTTGCCTGTCTACTGTAAACCTGTGTGTGTGTGTGAAGCCGGCCAATCGCAGTGCTCCGTTTTCTAAATACATTTACGATAGTTTTTCGTGCTAGGGGTACTGATTATAAAAAGTGCATTACTCACATTGGAATACCCGGGTCCGCCCCACGGCGGGCTGAGGAACACCATATCGGCCTGGAGCGTCGGCGCTAGCTCGAAGAAGTCTCCTATTATGAACTCGATGCGGTCGGCCACTCCATATACTGTGGCGTTGTGGCGCGCTAGCTCGATCTTGTGAGGGTCGATGTCTATTGCTATCACTGGGGAATGAGGAGAATATGGTTTGAATGGTGTTTTAAAGTATGGCATTACTGTAATTAACGGGAATTAACGCGGTCATGGTATAGGTATGAGGTCCCATTAATAACTTTGAAGCCAAGTCAAACTCGCCTGCAAGCTGATGCAGCCAATGATTGATGGATGAAATTTTGGCGTATGAATTCCTCGGGGTTGGGAGAGAAGACCACATTTTTTACCATGCAACTGCCGTTTGATTTGACTTTGATTTGATTTGAATCAACCCTAGAGTCAGATTTCTAGGTGGCATTGGGAGGTCACAGGCAGTCTCTCTCAAAAACTGTACGAGCCAAATGAAAAGCGCTTAAGCGGGTACCGGGCTTCAAGATAAAAGCCTTGGATTTAACCAGGAATATTGCGATGCAGTTGTTACAAAGTAGCTACTTTGTAGTATTATAAAATTAATTGGAACTACTAATATTATGTGGAAGTTTGTGTTTGTCAGTTTGTGAAGATGCTTGGATGTTTATTATTCAATCACGCTTAACGGCTGAACCGTTTGTACCAAATTTCAAACAGATCCGTTTGAAATTTGGTACAGACACAGATTACAGTCTGGAATAACACATAGGCCTTAGACTGTACCAGCTGTTGCCGGCAGCAGACGTCTCAAGTTTAATTTCAAAACCTTACAAAATGTGTAGATTCGGTGTGTTTTAATATATACATACATCGCATTATATGCACACATTGACAGTTTATAGAGCAATATTGACATTAGCTCACTCACACAAAACCGATTTTTCACGCTGTTATTGGCAAAGAATTTTCTTAGTCAAGCTGTGTTTATTCAGTATTATGGTCTAAGATTGATTCACATGCGAGTATTATCCCAGAATTTTTATAAGAAAAGAAGTCCTACCTTTTTTAGAAGCGAGTGCGAACTGTATAGTATTCCCGCCAGCGCCGCAGAACGCGTCCAGTACCACATCGTGTGGGTACTTATTAGCGATGTGGAGTGCGACGTTCTCCGGAGTCACGCTGAACCAACTCTCGCGGTCCAGCTTTATACCTTCGTCGAATCTAGTGAGAACAATTTTTTTATAATACTCCGTACTAACGTGGTAAACATGCTTATTAATCCACCTGGCGATACGGCTCCTGGGTTCCCGAAGCAAATAAATGCTTTACATACAACTTTATATGTGAAAGTGCAACCGTATCTTCTTTTTCGACTGTACATGTGGTTTTGTGTGTGTGCGTGAGTACGTAAACTCGATGATTTGCAATTTGCGCACGTGCAAGAAGCCGACGAAGGCTACAGCGGAGGTCATAGAGAGACCTCTCTCACCCTTCTAACCTAAACTATCGGAGCGCGCGGTGTCTACGGGTTCACTTCGCTCGCTCCCGCGCGGGTGCATAATAATTTATGACTAAAAACATTGATTTAAAATGTTTTATTAGTAAAAAAAACTGTTTTATACACTTTACGATATCATCATCATCAGGCTATATTAGTCCACTGCTGGACATAGCCCTCCCCTTTACGATATGGCTGGTCGTTAATCTGCAGATTACCTATTTAATGTAAGAACTCAAAAAAATGATTCGCACTTTAACTGACGCAGCAAGATAATCTGCAGAATACCTAGTTAATCTGCACTCTATCTACTCTGATTTTCGCACATTAATGGTAACAATTACAATATTGTCCAGTGTCACCTCACCTGAGAAACAGCGAGTGCCTCTTCTTCCAATACTTGTACATCTTGGGGTCGTCCCTCAGCTCCTCGGGCAATAAAGCCGTGTCTATATCATCTTCCATCTTTGAGTGCCGCTTTGGTTTCCTTTTCCTCTTGGACTGCACTTGCCGAGTCACTAGAGACCACATTTAATTATAAAAAAATGTACTTCATACATTCTGCTTCGGCTTTTAAATTCAAATTTGAAACTAGTGGAAATAAAATGATGAAGATTTTTTTGTTTAATTGGTAGGCAAACTTTGGATGGAACTAGGAAATCGTGAATGACGATAAATACATATATCAAATAGTAACTGTAGATTTTATCACAAATACACACACACAAACACAGTGAACACACACAACTATTTATCAGTGCAGTTGTAACGATTCCACGCACCTTATGCGTCGTAAAGTATTGTTCACTCTTACCACTAGCCCCTATCTTTGATAAATGAAAAAAAAAACACATAGTTACCAACCTGGTTTCTCTTCACAATCCTCAGTCTCTTTTTCTTCATCATCATCATCAGGCAAAGGCACATTGGCTGCTTCGGCCACATTGCTACTGTCGTGATCATCGAATGAGGGCTGTTTTGCTACCTCCAACTCATTTTGTATAACAGCAGCATCAGTGATATCTTCTGTTATATCTACGTCTAATTTAACTTCATTACAATCGTCGTCAGTCTGCATTTCTTTCTCGTCTTGAGAAGTTTTGGTTGACTGAAAGTGTACAAACATGTAATTAAATAAAGAAATGCTGTAAAAAATGCAGGTTATTTATAAATATGTTTGACATTTTGTGTATTTAATTACGTTAATTTTAAAACATACTATTTGAATGAAATTTTTAATGCGTTTTGCATGCTAATTATTGAAATCGATTAAAATAGAAAAAGTTTAAATCGGTCCGGGCGGGGTTTGAACCCGCGATTTTTGCCTTACAGGGGCAAGCTACAACACCTCGCCCAAACCAACCTAAATTTCTCCTTTATATCTGTCTTTGAGGCTTTTGAGGTTGTTGTTCAATAATTCTTATGATTATCGATATCGGTAGATGGCTCCCACCATTGCCCCGAGATAGTTGTAGCCCTCAAGACGTGGCTCTGTAGCTCAGTGGTTAGAGCATTGTCAAAGTAAGATACTGGTCGCTGGTTATTGAACCAGCGACCAGTATCTTACTCTATCGGGAATTGTACCGCCTGACTTTCACTTTTTCCAAGCTAAATCGAAATGAATAGTTAGCATACTAATTGATTCGGCGGCGTATGCGAGACAGACTCGAGGGCATCGCTGCCCGCTTGTGTAGGCAGCTCGGGCGTCGGAGGGTTCAGAACGATCTCCGCCCCCCATGAGCACGGGATTAAGGGCGACGGGGGGACTGGCAGAAGCAGGCCGCGGCGGCACCAACCCATACCTGGGGCGAGTCGGACCGATAGGGATGGGCCTGGGTCAGCCGGGGTGCGAGGGCTGTATCGAAGACAACCTCACATTCGGCCTAGCACAACGACACGGCGTGTGTTTTAGTCGGTTCGAGTCAGATATAACCTACCCGGGGGTACGCGAGGGGATTTCCCGCACGTATTAAAAAAAAGCATACTAATTGCTTCAAAATTTCATTACTTTGATTTACATATTACTAGCTGTTCTCCACGGCTCCCCCATTATCACAACCAAACATAGCCTATGTCCTTTCTCAAGGTCTAATCTACCCCTATGTCAAATTTCATCAAAATCGGTTCAGTGGTTTAGGCGTGAAAGCGTAACATACAGACAGACAGACAGAGTTACTTTCGCATTTACAATATTAAGTATGGATTAACATGTAGTGTAGGATTACCTGATCCATTGAATAAGGATGACCGTCTTCATCAAAATAAGTCTTCCTGCCACTCAACAGTCGCTTGTACCTCGGCAGACGCAGTTGTGGCGACCGCTTCCTGAACATAACCTCTCCTTTGAGCAGTTTATCAGCTTGAACGCAGAAACCCATCATTTCTAGTGTCTCTTTCACTTTAAGTTGTTCTTCTTCATACTCTTGGTCAGCTGTTAGATCATGGCTGGAAAGATGTTCAAGAAAATAAGGATAAACAATGGTAATTAGATACAAAATCATTTGTGATGCTAATAGACTGGTTGTACAAAATAAATATTTCATTGTTTCATCATAATATCAATTTAGGACTGCAACCGGTTTGGTTTGCGTTTACAAACTTACTTACATGCAAATGTATGTACTGTAAATATGTATTACTAGATTTAAAAATAAATAAATGGTTAGTGCCTAAAACATACTCTAAAAAATTTATAAATACTGTCGCCCCAAAACAAATCTGTCAGATAATTTCGAAAATCCAAGACGTGCCCTGGTACCATCCCCTGTAACCTGTAATGGACTGGTCACAGACATATTTCCTGTCCTGAATGTTCATGTTGTTGGATCTAAATCTATAATAAATACAAGACCTAAAATACTTACATTACTTTCTTTGGCCATGGTGATTTTTCCTCTGGCGGCTCATCGTCACCATCATCATAACCGCACGAGTTGACACTATTAGCTGCCACCAATCTGTTAAGATTTGATGGATCTGTTGTACTACTTGTAGCATTTGTTGAGGCTGTTGTTGCAGAGGGTTCCGTCTTAGACTGACTATCTCCTGCATCTACAGGTTCATTCTCGTTACTGACATTTAATGTTTCATCTTTTAACAAATTCTGTAGTAATACACCCACAGAACTAATGTACCGTGTATTATTCCTTTTCTTTTTCTTAGGTTTAGGTTTATCATCCAGTTTAATTTCATTAACTTGATTACGGATCTCTACAACAGTCGGCATTTCTTGGGAGTTACTTTCACTGTTTTCATAATCTATTTGGTTATGTAACTCTAAAACGGTTGCCATTTCTTGAGAATGACTCTCACTGTTTTCACATTCAATATCTAAAGAATTGTCTTTTGCTTTTACACTTTGTTCTGGTACAACTTCTACGTTAATTTCAGGCATTTCACTATCTACTTTATCATGCAGAGCAGTAAATTTTGCTAAATGTAATGCATACTGTTCCCCAAAATGCTTTTTCCACAAAAACTGCCAGTATTGTTCAGTATCTAACTCTTCAGAAGGTACTTGACCTAAATAGTCATCATACTTGTCATCTATGTTGGCTATTCTTGTCTGATCGTTAGAAGGGTCGTCGGTAGATGATGATACGCTGTAATCATCAGTGGGTGTTGAATCTGATGTTACGTGACTAGATGTGACGTCATAGCTGGAGAATGTTAGTTTTGTAACGTTAGTCATGGAGTCTGTCCCTGCCAAAGTTCTTGGGCTCAATATTCTGTCCTGTTCTGAGCATGATCGTCTCCTCCGAATTGGTAACCAAGAATCATCTTTGTTTGCATCTTGATTCTTATCTACTTTTTCCTCCTTTTGATTCGGATTTGTAGTTGTCTTCTTATATGGATTTACTTTAGAATCATATGAAAATTTCCTTTCCCTCATATCATCATCAACTGGTTTTGGACTTGGATCAGACTGTTTTGTATAAATCTCGTCTACAGAATGTTGTTTTGGTACATTGTTTTCACCCATTAGCAGGTCATTGTTCTCACCTAAATACGCTGGGTTTATGTAATCACTGTATGTCTTGATCCATGATGCCCAAATAAGTCTTTCACCATTCACGGACCAAAATTTTTCAAATGTATCTTCTGAATAGTAATTTTCGTCTGTTTCAGTGCTTCCAAAGTCGTGTTCCATACGTTCAAGTTTGTCGTGGGTGTCTGAGTGGTAGTCTTGGTATGTGAGATCTGCTCCACTATCACTTGGCTGCAGAGCATGGGGTACTGTATGATTATGGGCCAGATCATGTTCATCTGTGGAACAACAGTTCTCTGTATGTGAAGCACTGCAGTAGCAGCTTGCATTGTCATCTCTCTGTGAAATTTATACACATATAATAAAATTCTAGAAATTGGTATGTCTGTGGTATAATAGTAGGCAACTGGGAAAGGGGATTCTCACACTGCACATTTTTGAGATATCAGTGACTTTTGCCAACATTCCTATCTAGTTATTCTATTCTACTCCATATACTTTTAATTTATTTATTCCTAATCATTCAATTAAATGGCAAAGATATAGAATTATTTGTTTGAAACTTTAAAGCATTTAGTATGCCAATTGATTAAGATAGGAAAAATTGTATCGGTTCAGGCAGGAAATTAAATTTTTCTATTAGCCCCATTATGTAAAAGAAAAATTATACTCCTTTCAGAACATTTAATACATTTTATTCAAGTAGATACAAAACACATCTTTCACTCACCTCACATTTTACCTTGTAAGAAGTGTCTAACGAAAAATGCACATGGGAGTGGTCTTCACAATCCTGGGACTGAGAGTCATGATGTACTTCTGCATCACTCTCACTCACATATGGATTGTCCACAAAGTAGGTCTTGACTCCATCCCTGGCAATAAATTAATTAATTATAAAACAGACTAAAGTGATACTGTTTGAAGTTTATGCAAATACATATCATTCTTTGAAATAAAACTAAATAAATTGCATTAAAATCTATTAAAAAGTACTTTATTTTATTTCCTAAAATTAAAGTAAACCAAAGTAATATCAATTGTTAAATAAAACAAAGAGATTGTTTCTCTTGACATCGAAGATTCCAAAGGAGATTGTTTGAAGGGGCTATTCTTAGTTTGGGGTTAGATTGCACTGTGTAAAGTGTGCTAGAGTATTTATTTTATTCCTGTTCATAGGGAACAGGAATCTTTCCACCCACAAAATATATTAACTGTTGATATTTATAAGGAAGTTTTGGCACAGACAGACATCATAGTTTACAGATTTCCTACATAAAGTGGCACCAACAAGTGATACTAAAAGTAAAATGTTAGTAATACGGCTGTGGGTCCTAGTAAAATCGTAAAAGCCAGTTGATATGGGATGCCCAACTTTAAATATTCACTTCAGTCTTGAATTTAAATATTTATCAGTTCCTATTGCACATACATTTAAAAACTGTTTTGGTTCTCTAATCAACCTACAACTTTATTTTAACTACAAGATCTTGTATGGTTGTAATTTGTAATTCATTAATTAAAACATGTATCATTATGAAAAGCAAACAACAAACCTGATGAAAACTCTGCTACAAAAACAATAAATGTAGTTGTCTTCATTATCGATAGATTCCTCATTCTCATCATCACCAACATAAAAATTGAATTCTGCTAGAGTTTCAAAACGTTCGTGGTATGGACGTGAACGAATACTATAATATTCCGTCATTATAATAAAAAGAAACACTTTCTCTGCTGATAGAATATTGTGCTAATCAATTTATGTTTTAATAAATATTATCGGAAAATCGAAAGTCCGCACCTCACACGCTCGCATTTTTACCCGTTCCGTTCGCTACAAAACAATAGAACCTTTGCCTTTTGTTTTGAAACTCTTGTTTTTCCTTAGTAAAAAAATATCGATTATCAAAACAATATGCATAGAATGAAACGCATTTGACCAACGAGGAAAATAGAGTACATTTACGTTACGTTTCACGGTGTATTTACGATTTATGAACAAAACTAAATATTTTTAAAATAAAACTAGGCCTTTAACCGGCAGTATCAGCATCAGAGGAACTGGAAACTTAAAACATATTTAATTTGATGGAACAATCAAGGCTTGATAAATGATAAGATAACTGAAATGGGGAAACTTGAAGAACCAAAGAACCCATAATGTAAGATCTTTAGGAAGGAACCATGTGTTTATATTTCAGCTGTCAAGTGTCATGTCATGTCACTTGACTGACTGACACGATTCTGTTCCGGAGCAAACCAAAATAACATAATTCTGTTCTGCTAAATATTAAATAAAATCATTTTTTTGCAATTTTAACGTTAACACTGTACTATAAAAACTTGACTGAACTATGGGTAAGAAGAATAAAGATTCGCTGGGCAGAGCCCTAATCAAGGATAGATTTTCGAAGAATCGACATAGAAAACTCGTTGAAGACAATACCATGGTAAACTTTATGAAACAATACTAAAAGCTTTAATATATATAATTTTGTAGGTAATCGTACTACAAACAATGAAGCCTATATCTATGGTTGATTTTCTTTCGATACATTGTAAAAATTACCCTAGTGTAAATAAACTAATAACCTTAAACTTAAACAAACCATATTTTACCATTCGGAAACCGCACTATTTTTATGGTATAGGTGCATTTACAAAGTATAACTAACTTTCTTTTCTACTAATCCAAGGAAGAACAATAGCAATAAACTTTTTAAAATTCTAATAAGATACACTAACCAGTACAGTCTGTCTGATCTCATAATAGGTTAATGGTATCTACGATAGTTAGTGTTCTGAATAACAAACCAAAATATTTATCAATAACTAGCATTTCAATTTTTATTTACTTCTAAAGTTACAACAGTTTCCTGCATTCATCACAATAATACTCCTGTCACCAATTCTGGTATGACCTCTCTCACTCATTGGTGACAATGGTATGGCAATAGCAAAAACTTCCACACAAAATAAAAATATGTGGGTGTGATATAAATATAATCTTTTTGGAGTTCTGCTTCTTCACCCAAGGTCTTATCTGTTGCATCCATAGCTTGCACTTTGGAACTGGCTTTCTATTCTTCTTCCTCTTCTCTTATTGGTTCGTTTTGGCCTATATGAGAGTGACGCTTATTTGACCCCCAACCCTGAGAGGAAAGCCTGCATCAGTGCCTTGTCTGTTAATCAGGGTACCTAGGAGGTAGGACCCAATAGTATTTCTATTCAATTGACCAGTCCGACTGGGGAAGTACCTCTGCCCTACAGAATACCGTGGCCATAATAACAGATCTTCAAAGCCATGTACATGGCTTTGAAGATCTTGATTAGGCCCCCTATACACTTCTATTGTTTGTGTGCCTTTAGCATCCCCATTTGTGATTATAATTTACATCCTTATTGTCAATAACTGTTTGTTTATCAATAATTGTTATCAATCATTCATAATTTTAGTTACATACAACAGAAGTAAATGATGGCTATGACTGGGGCCGGCTCAATCTGCAGTCAGTCACTGCTGAGTCATCATTGCAAGAGTTTCTTTCTACCGCAGAGTTGGCACAAAGAGAGTTCACAGCTGAGAAACTTAACTTGAAATATGTAAAGTTCGCCTCCAGTGAAGTTGAAGTGGCCACATCTCAGCCAAACTTTGATGAGCCCTTAACAGTGCCACGAAGGTGATTATGTTGTTGGAAATTGATTTTTTAAATTATTGGCTCATACCCATGGCCTACCCATGTGAATTATTGAATGAAAAGTTTCCTATTTGCCATTCCAGTCTGTAGTCTTTTTCACTTTCACACTTTATGTTATGTTTTGTTATTACAAATCATGTTTAAAGACAGCCTCCGTGGTGTAGCGGTAGTGAACAGGGCCGCTAAGCAGGAAGCGCGGGTTCATCCCTGCTCAATGCAAATATTTTTATGCATGAATATGGATATTTGCATTGGTCTAGTCGTGCCTCAAAGAGCATTTTAAGCTGTTGGTCCCGGTTGCCATGCAGACAGTCGTTATGGGTAATTGGAACCCACAAAAATCCAACAACTGGTCTAACTGCAATGCTACGATATTGCTTTTGGGTTGTGGAAGTCAGATGGCAGTTGCTTCACGGAAAATGTCGCAGTTCAGCTAAAATACGCAGATGGACCAATTAAGCGGACCCCAAACTTGGAAGCTTTCAATGCAACTGGGATTAACGCTAGGCTAGCCTAGTGGTATGGGTAATGGACTGCTGAGACGAGGTATCGGGTTCGATCCCAGGTTTTCCATGGCACACACCAATGACTATTCGATGCTTTTCGAAGTTATGTGTGTATTTATCGCAGGTTTATAAGTGCCCAGTTAATGGCAATAGGCTCGCCACCTATTACATTGGGACCTTAACATAAACCGGCGAATTGTGGGTGCTAGCACCCTCTGCCTACCCCTTCGAGGATAAAAGGCGTGAGTTTATGTTATGAAAAATATTACAAAACTCTTTTATAATACTATTTACGGGAGAAAAGGATCATAGGGAGATAAAGCCCAAGGGGCAGTACGGCGCCGCAAGAGGTCGTGCGGCTACGCGAATATTCTCCCAATAATTTCTAGTATCTAACTTCCACCGCCGGCTGCTGCCAGCCACTGCTCTTTCAGTGGGAATTGGCCTTAAAAGCCATCTGCTGCCTTATACAGGCACTTGTATGTGAGTATACGTATAACAGTCGACTTTTGCATCTTCCTGTGGCATAACAGAGTAAACATCAATTTTTAATATTTCTTCTATATTTCAGACCTCCATGGCGTCCAAGCATAACCGCCGAAGAGCAAATGTCCCGTGAAAGGGAGTCGTTTCTAGAATGGCGTCGTCATCTCAATGAGTTACAAGCCAAGCTCGGCGCCGCGGTTACTCCATATGAACGTAATCCAGAACTATGGAAGCAACTGTGGAGGACTTTAGAGAAATCGGATATTGTGCTCCTGCTTTTAGATGCTAGGAACCCTCTGTTGTTCAGGTATGTATTGTAAAGACATGGATACAATCATTGATGGGTGTAGGGTTGTTCAGATGACAGGTAAATGTGATAAATGAAGGGAAGTTACTATTTAATCAAGACAGAAAAGATATTAGGGAAAATGGACATACATGGGTGGATTTCATGTCTGGTCAATGGTGTCCCCCTGGAAGTAGTAGGAATGTTCGGGACACTTAGCAAATACAGAGAGGAGGTGGCTTTCATCTTAAATCCCTTCCTTATAAAATACTCTTCTCTTATTTCCTCCTTTTTCTTCTGTATAACCTTCGGTGATGGTACAGCTTAAGAAGGATATTGTATGTGATAAATGGAAATTAAAATGATGATCATATTATCAGTTTTCTTTATACGTTAGATGATCATTGAAATATCAATTTTACGGTTATACTCTTAAGGTCTATTTCTATTTCTTCATCCTAACATTAATCCCAGTCGCATCCGAAGCTTTCAATTTGGAGTCTTGGGTCTGCTTATACCAGTCCGACTGCGGATTTGGCAGAACTTTGACATTTTCCGTGAAGCAGCTGCTGTCTGACCTCCGTAACCCAAAGTTGATATCGAAGCATTACAGTTAGACAAGTTGTTGAATTTTTGAGGGTTCCAAATATGACAACCGCCGGGACCGACGGCTTAACGTGCTCTCCAACGCATGACCAGACCAATGCAAGTATACAAATATTAGCACTGAGCAGGGATCGAACTCGCGCCTCCTATGTAGTGACCGCGTTCACTGCTATGCCACAGAAGCTGTTTTTTTCTATTTAACATACGAAAATTCTTTTGCTATACCATGCTTCCACTCTGCACCTCCCCTGATATGATGGGTTTCGAAGCACAATAAAAAGTTTGAATAACTTACGTAATAATTTTTTCAGATGTGCTGATTTGGAGCAGTATGCCACAGAACAAAAATGCAAGATTATACTCCTGTTGAACAAGGCAGATTTGACCAATGAATATGAAAGGAAATGTTGGGCAGATTATTTTACTAAAGAGGTAGGTTTTTAGCTTAATATTTCCAGTGACCTGTTGTGCTTGGAACATTTGATCCATTTTTCTAGTTCTTCCCTTGAGGTGATCTCATTCCTTTGCAATGTTATGATTAGAATATCAAAAAGAATTGAAAAGCCAGTTTAATGTGTCTCCCACTAGGTCATATGAATGTTTGATCCATGCAGAAATAGAACTTGCGATCCGTCTTGCAGTAATCAATCGCTACACCACAGCATCAATCCTGCTGTCTATCTGGGAAATTCTATAAGTATTTAGCGTCGAGCGAAGAGCTGCGCCCAACCTCGGTGCCCGAGGAGGGCCAGACCGAGAGGGATGGCCCTGGGTCAGCCGGGGTGCGAGGGATATGTCGCATGACAACCTCACCTTCGGCCTAGCGCTACGACCCACGGACGACGTGCGTTTTAGTCGGTTCGAGTCCGATATAACTTCCCCCTCCGGCTCCGGAGAGAGGGGTATCCGTGGGGATATCCCGCACGTAAAAAAAAAGGTCGGGCTGGGTGACGTCATTGGATATCGACCAATGACAATCTCTGTTCAAGTTCGGTCGCAGCGCTACGCTCGATACTGAATGCTAAGTAGAGTCTTAGCATAGCACAGCTTATCTCTGTTGATTATAAAATAATCACATTGACTTTTCTCTACATTTTTCTTTTCAGAATATGTCAATAATATTCTTCTCAGCAGCCAAAAGTGCCAATGAACGTAAAATATCAGAATCTAGTAACGAAACATCTCCAGATGATGACAACGAGGACTCAGAGACTGAATCGGCACATTCTGACGATGAATACGAAGCGGACAATGAAAATGAGAACTTGACATCAACAGAGGAAGACATAGAAGTGTTTAAAAAGCAGCTAGCACAGATTGATTTAGCCGTTTGTAATACTGAGGATAAAATTAACAAGATCAAAGAAAGATTAGATGAGGTTGTTGAATGTTTAAGACTTGGCAAGCCTGTTCTAGATTGTAGACCTTCTAAAACCTCAAATGATAGAGAAGAGGTACAGGAAATCGATGAAAGTGTTACAAAAGTAGAAAATTCTCACGAAATATTTGATAGAGTACAATTATTGGCACTATTGAAACAGATACCTATAGAAAAATTAAAGAATCCACCAAGGTTGAGCGTTGGTATGATTGGATACCCCAATGTTGGCAAGTCTAGTACTGTCAATGTTTTAATGCAGACCAAGAAGGTAAGATATTTACTGTTAATTTTTTTTCTAGCCTTTTCCTAACTGGCTTTGGGTTAACTTTCTGTGTAATTATGAAAAGGACCAAACTTAGATATTTTTACGTAAGGCGATTGCCGTCTGACCTCTGCATCTCACTAGCAATCTTGAAGTTCTGAAGTTAGACTAGCTGTTATCAGCCTTTTCAGGGATACAACTACTCGTAACAACTGCCATATGTGGTCTTATGGCAAGTCCGACAGTTTAACCATTGCATTGGGGGCAACCTGTAATAATGGTAGTATGAGGAATAAATAAATACAAAAAAAAAACATGGTTTCTGAGACAATGAGGGCTACAATGTGTTCCGAATGGCCACCCAGTAAAAAACTGGCCTGGCTAATAGTGCCTAACTTTTCTAACCTACTTGGTGACCACTAAATAATAAACCTTCTTACTACTTACTTTTTTTATACAACTGAGGTGGCAAACGAGCACACGGCCCACCTGATAGTAAGTGGTTACCGTGGCCTATGGACGTGCATAACACCAGGGAAGTCACACTCGTGCTGTCTTCCCACTGACGCGGACGGCACAAAACCTCTCCTGGCTAGCTCTGGCTACCCTACTCACCTACCCTACCCTACTTCCAGCAGACATATTCCATAGACATGAAACATATGCATACAAAGAATACACATTTTGTTATCAGGTAAGCGTGAGTTCAATGCCGGGTCATACACGACACATCCAGTCATTAATATTGGACAAAGATATAGAGCTGTTGGATTGCCCTGGCTTGGTGTTGCCAGCTTACGCCGTGGCTCCCGACTTGTTATTGACGGCTGTGTTGCCGATTGATCAGGTGAGTGGCTATTTTTTATCTGTGTTGTTTAACTTTTTTTTATCATTCTATATTTCATAATATTTAGGTTTTTTTATATATAAAACAATAACATCATTTTTTTTATTTTTAATTAGCCTTTTTAAGTTAATAACAAGTAGATCCTTAATTTCATTAGGGAGCTTGTTGTAGAAGCGTATATAGTCAATTTAAAATGAATTACTTATCATATAGCTTGGAAATTTATTAAACTCTATTATTTCATTCATTTGTCATTGGTATAGAACTTAAAATATAAATAATACTACTAAATTAAATTTAAAACTAGAAACTAAAACACAAGCTAAACTAAATAACCGGAATATTTACATACATAATGCGTCGTGAAATTCCTCCGCATCATCACCAAACGGTAACGTTCCTAGAAGGCTGGCAGCATTGCCACGTTGAATGGCAATGCTTATCCTCTGTGCAAGATAATAACCAGCCTTCTGGTCACGCGTAGCGTCGATCAGTCGCTTTGCCAGATCTTTGTATAGAAAGCGGGCACTTGGACCCCATGTCCCCAACGTTTCAACCCCAAACTACACAGTATTTGCGCCGTTTGAGGTTTTCCGCAGATGCAGCAGCAGCACCGGCACAGCCTGCCGTGCTTGGAAGATGTGAAGGCGCAAGGGTATCGACACACGTTGCGTCCCACACCAAAGGCCTACCCATCTTCCAAGGCAGCAACGACATACCATCCGGTCTCTTGCCATCGTCACGCACCAGCCCATTAGGTTCACGAATTGCTGGCACGCCAGCGGTGGCAAGAGCACGGCGGATAATGTCATTGATGCAGGCATGTCTCGATATACGCCCAGCACTTCTGCAGCATGAAAGGCCATGGTGCCCAAGGCTGTCGACAGCTTCACCGCAGTGGCAACGATGTGGAGAAACACACGGCGCACCTAAGCGAAGGCAAGTGGCAAGGCGGAAAGTAGTATCGCCCAACATAGTACCTATGTTGGGCGATGGGAGTGCCTGAATCCAAAGGCCTGACTCCCATTCCCCCACAGCCAAAAGCCGCGCACGCTCTGAAACTTGGGAAGATGTATGTATTAAACTGTATCTTACCAGCTTGCAGAGCGGCGCATCCCATTGTCTCTGGGAGAAAAGGTTATCAGGCAACTCAGTGTTGGGACAAGCAACCTTCCAAGCATTAATGGCATCAGACTTGCACGACACTTCAGAGTTAACCTGTGTGTTTATAAGAATTTTCCTGGTTAACTCCTCAGTGCCGTGGACTGAAGACAGAAATGCTGGAAGACTAACGTCTGAAATTTTGAGAACGCCGAGACCACCCAAGCGAACTGGTAAGGACGCTTGGAGCCAGGCTCGGTCGTTCAAGGCCACATTTAAAATTTTGCTGAGAGTATTTTGCAGAATGTTATCAATTTTTGCCAAAAGTGTCAAATGTTGCCAAAACTGGGATGAACGAAGTGCATGAGTAAATTTAGGGACAAAAAGACAACAAAAACACTTATTTTTTGTAAATGATCTGTGATATTTTCAAAATTTTGAATTTTTTCCTCTATAAATGAATGAAAGCCATCTTCCAAAACTGGAGACCCCAGGAGGCGAAGAGAAGCTTTTTCCAAAATTTTAATATTGGGAGCTAGATCGTTGAATTTTGCTATAGTCGAGGGTCTGTCTGTCGTGTCGCTGATAAAAATTTCGCATTTGTCTGAGTTGAGCTGTAAGCCGATGGATTGAAATTTATTTTTAATGAGTTCTAAATCTTGTAGAACTGTTTGTACATCACCCCCTAGAGTCCCGTCGTCTAGGTACCAGATGTTGAATTTTGAATTTATCTGTTGTATGATGGGATGTATTGCTAGACTAAAGATAACTGGTCCCAAAGGGTCACCCTGCTGACAACCAACTGCTGATTGTAAAAGATGATTCTTGTAAACTAATTTTGTCGGGTGTCTATAACATTGCCAAAGGAATTTATAAATATGAGGGGCTTCTAATTTTGCTTGGGTCAGTAAGGTATCCCTATTCACTGAATTGAAGGCATTCCTCAGGTCAACCTTCAAAATGACCTCACTTTCACCGCTGCCAAGGTACGTCGAAAGTGCGTGTATGGCAGCCTCACAGCCCCCTTTCGAACCAAAACCGAGTTGTAGGGGCTGGAATTTTGCTGCAAGCTCTGAATATTTTTTATTTTTTTTTATTTTTACTTGCAGCAAATTTTGGCTGCCAAACGCCGTAATGTGCTTCCAACAGCAATGGGACGAATGCCACCATCCCTTTTGCGCAAAGCACATAAGTTGGCACCGTATAAGATACTTATTATACCTTCGTCCACATTGCCGGAGAGCATTAGGTTCACTAACGCCGTCAGCTCCTTCAGAAGGGCATCGCCAGCCTCGCCAGCGCTCGGGCACATTAAATCTTTAAGGTGCTGGGGGGTGAGGCCGTCGAGACCGCCAGCAGATCCGCTCCGGAAGGAGAAAACGGCTGTGAGAACGTCCTTGGCAGTAACACTGAGACATTCTGTCTCAGCATTTGGAGGTTCTGGGAAAGAGAGATCAATTGATGCTGATGGATGCTTACTCTGCAGACCCGCGAGCGTGTCTGGAGAGTAAGATGCCACCACATCGCTACTAAAAAGTAACCTCGACGCTCCCCTGATATCACCTTCCCTTATTTTAGTTTCTATAAATTTATACTTGCTCGATTCAGAGTTGTAGTTATAATTTAATTTTGAATCAAAATGGTACGTAGAGTTTTAACATTTTTCTTTAATTTGGGTTGTCAAAGATCTATGTGTACTATTGCTTTTTATGTGTAAAATTCTGTAAGAGAAGGTTAAAAGCTGCTCCCAGGCTGACACGGAATTCACATTATTTACATGCTTGATGCAATTCGCTAAATTTTGAGCCACAGAGGGCCTTGCGCCTCTGGGAATTCTCTTTAAGACCGGGACGGAATTTTTCATTGCACCTAAAGATTGCCAAAAAGGAATTTGGGAGGAGTTAGGTGGAACTTCCCTATCTACAACGGGGATCGTGGGACTTGGAAGTACATATTGACTTTTATGGATTTTGCCAATATGCACTTTCAAGCCCCGCTCACCTTTGAAGAACCGGGCCTGGGAACAGTACGGGCAGCGCACGAAGCCACTTAAAGAAACGGGTTATGGCCTGAACACACTTCCACATTGTCACTGCCGTTTGAATTTTGAGACATTAAAACTAAACCAGATACAATTTCACTTACACTATTTTTACAAATAACACTACAAAATATAAATTATAAACAAAGTTGACACGAGTGACACGTTGTCACGCCTGCGCCTTCGCATCATAGCAACGCGAGGACCGACGTACACGACGCCTCTTCGCGACGTCCCCGCTTTGCTCTTGGATGATTCAAACTCAGCACGCTTTATAATTCTGATACTTTATCATACTGCGACACCTGGGCAACGAAATTAGGCTCGGCAGCGGTTCACGCTGTGCAGAGATGATGGGAGTAGCAGCACAGAATAGCAGTTGCCACGTGCGACCAATAATTATTCACAAAGAGTCGCTTCACTCCACATATAAAGTGTCGTAACAGAAAAATATACAGGCGTTACATTTTAAAATATATATTCAGTGCTTGGTAAAAATGCCCATCCTCCTGTTGCCATGACAACTCAAATATGAAGTCGTCTATCACAAACTACAAGATTGTTTTCATTATTATTTGTACGTGTTTATGTGATAGACAGACTTATAAAAAAAATGTTGTTTTTGTTTTGAACACACATATGATTGCAAAATTTAAATTAGTTATTTGATATGGTCGTGTGCTTTTGCTACTGATAAATATCTTACTTTTTCTATAATAGGTGATTTTATAGTTGTTTCGACATAGAAAAAGTAAGGTATTTTTCAGTAGCAAAAGCACACGACTATACCAAATAATCTCTTTTTTGAAATCTTATACATGTTAAAAAAAAAACAACAATTTAGGAGTACGGAGCGAACGATTTTGGGCAATTTTTTTTTGAATAGCAAAAAAGGTTTCGATAGCAAAATCATCTGGAAGTATAGTGGTGAACGGAATATATTATAATATTTCTTTTTCGTCAAGTTAATACTTTCTTTAAACTACTGTAAAATCAGTTTCTATACTTATTATTCTGTAGATGCGTGCCCACGACGCGGCCATGGCTCGCCTATGCCAATTGGTTAGCAAACACACGTTTGTTGAGAAGTATGGACTGTTACTACCGAACGACGGCTCCAAAGAACCTGACTACAAGCAGATTCTTACTGCACACGCATGTGAGTACAAACTAATATCTTTTTTAACTGTAACAGCATTTGGATGTTAAATTATAGGACTCGTCTTTGGAGTACTTAATTCTTATCAAAACAAGACAATAATAAAAATAAACTAATATAATTTAGTAAATTAAAATGTATTTAAGATATGGTAATGCTTTCAATGTACATAATTTTTAGTTAATATTATAATAATAGACCTGATTGTAATAATTCAAATATAGTATTTAGTACACTATGAAAAAAGCGATCAATAATTTAGGTTCAAAAATTTGAAAAAAAAAAACAACAAGTGACTCAAATTCAAAATTATATCAAATCAATAATTTATTAACTTCAATTTAAATTAAATCAATAAAGTTACTATTATATACACAATAGTAAAAAAATAAACTAAAACTAAAAGTTAAAATGCGTCGTGGAATTCTCGCACATACCTCTTGTGGTAGCGTTTCCAGAAGACTGGCAGCATTGCCACGTTGTATGGCAATGTTTAATCTCTGACCTGCGTAGAATATACTTACAGAGATGGTATTTTAAAAGTAGTACTAAGTCGAGTATACATCGTGACATGTATTTTGGACCTAAATCACGTGTCGAACGAGGCCCTGGCGCGCGCGGATTGATAATAATCTATTCTTGATTAATGTGAGCTCTTCCACGGCCGTAGCACCCGCGCTATCCTCTAAGCACATCGAAGAAACGTGTATTGCGCGTATAAAATAATAATGTATGTTCATTGGTCCATTTCGGCAGTCAACCGCGGCTTCATGACAGCGGCAGGTCAGCCGGACGTGTCCCGTTCAGCGCGCCTCTTGCTGAAGGAGGCGGCGAGCGGCCGCCTGCGGTGGGCCCAGCTACCTCCCGGGGTCACTCCACAGCCACTAGAGGATATGATAGAGGATAAGAGGAATGAGAGGAGGAAGCCCACGCCGAGGGAGACCAGAGCTGTAGAGGTTAGAGGAACTACTATTGCTGCTTTTATTTTACATACGTACATACACTTCGTCGTCTTACTGCTGCCTATTTATTAATGTAAGGCGCGGTTTATACAGAAGAGAAGTGGCGGGAACGTATGGCGATGGCGGACAATATAAGTAACGTAATATAAACCTTATGTAGTGTACAATAACGTCATAGACGTAACGCGCGCCAATCGGTCACTGTAGTGGCGGGACGTCACCGGCGTGGGCCCAATTCTCCGCTAAGAAATAGTTGTTTATGCAACTGTCATATAAGAAGAGGTATTAAAACACGAGAGTCTGTTTGCGATAATGAGTTGACTCAAGTGTTTTAATAACTAAGTTATATGCAGTTTCATACACTACTTTATATTCACTCATAGGAAAAATTGAAATTAAACAAAGTTTTTTTTACTTCTCTGACAGGAGACTTTCGGTTAACGCCGGTGCCGCGTCTAGAATATCTGGCAGAGTGAAAATCTCGCCGTCACTACTTTCTTCTCCAATCATATTTCAATCACTTACAAGATTTTAGTAAACTTTTTTGGAATCCCGAATACAAAACACGATCGGAAAAAAATGTATGGGAGGCGAGGGAAATTAAGTTCAAACTACGCCATGTGTGCGCCATTTTTTTCACAGTTCGAACTGCGCATGCGTACGCCTTTTTTTCATATTCATATTTTTTTTAATTATTTATTGGGGCTGATGCCATCAGCCTAAACCTTAAATATCTTCAATACAATAGTTTTTCATGACGAAGACGATGAGTGATGATTGCCATAACGATGACGATGAGTGATGATTGCCATGACGATGACGATGAGTGATGATTTCTGCTTCAGTAAAGTTGTGGGGACTTTACTGAAAGATCCCCCAGGAGATTTGGAACGAACACGAAATGTCACAATTCACTGTAATATCCGACTTTCCTACACTTGTGCGAATTGTCCAAAACGTTATGTCTAAAATCCACCATTTTTACACATAAAAACTCGAATTCACACCAATTTCGAAAAATAAAATAATACCGCGATGTGCGCTTACCCGCGCTCGCGCCAAAACTCCTTTTCATATTCAGCCTAAAACCATAGTCTAGTTTAATGAATAAAAAAAGATAGCGGTACTATAATGAGTTTTATGATACAGTTGGCGGGTACTATAATAAGTTTAATTTTTAAATTTATGTATATGCGTTTATAAAGTGCGTATGTATAGAATCGTCTTTGAATTCGTAATTCGAACTTTTCGATTTGAGTGTAGATAAAAGATGTTATTGTGCACTATGTTAAGGTTTATATTGAGTTAATAAAATGGTCCGTCACTGCCATACGTCCCCGCCACGTTTCTTCAGTATAAACCGCGCCTATGAACTCTGTGGTGTAGCAGTAGAACTGCTACGCAGGAAGCACGGGTCAGGTTACCGCTCAGTGCTAATATTTGTATGCATAAATAGAACTGCATTGGGTTTCTCTATGCATAAAATTTATGTTTTTACAAAAAAAAGTACTCACAAAAAATAGTTGTGTAAAATGTTGTAGATTATAATTAGGTATACAATAAGTACAATTTTTGCAGGGTTGGCAAAACAAATCCTCAGAGATTGACAACGCATTCTTCGCCATGAACAAAAGTACTGCACATGTGAAAGGGAAGCCCATATTAGGGTAAGATAATTTTCTTTATTCTTATATACATATGCTCACAACTGCGATAGAGGAGTTCCATTTGATACAGCCAGTTAGATACTGCAGTTAATATATACATATATTTACGCCTGTAAATCTCCAAAGGGAAATGCAGGGGTGTACTTATTTAAAAAAAAAAAAAAAAAAAAAAAAAAAAAACCCAAATTTCGTCAACTATGACTTTCGATCCCATGTAATAAGTTGCGAGCCTATTGCCGTCAAGTGGATACTTTGTCATAGGCTGTTTACTGTCGGATGGAGAACAGCCCTATCCCTATGTCACTACAACACCCACGGGAAGAGATGAGGTGTCCCTATTTTACTCTACCGTGATCCAACACGGCACTAGACCATCGCTATCCAATACGGCACTAGACCATCGCTATCCAACACGGCATTAGATCATCGCTACAGTTGGACTCCAAAAAAAAGCATTGTTTCGCGTATTTACAAACTTGTAGTACCTATTTTTGTGCCCCGAACACGAATAATATTCGAACACGTAACGTAAACGTATGCAGAGAACGGAGCAATGCGATTGGCCGACTGCCTACTGTGAACCAATCGCAACGCTAAATTCTTTTGATACAAATTCGAAAAAGCTAATGCGGGAGCGGAGCGGAGCGTAGCACCCGTATGGTTATTTTTTTTATAACCATGCAGAAATACGTCATTTTTCTAATTGTTTTATTAAATGGCTACGCGAGTAGTTAAACGTCATCGACCCAAGCTAATTGCCTAGCCATTTAATTAAATAGCTGAACATCATTCAGGCCGTTAATTGAACGTCGTCGCGCCGTTCAGTAAAGCGCCTAGGCAGTTAATTGAACGGCTGATTAGGCTAGTTGGCGGCGACATATACAAATATACTAGTTATTAGTGTAGTCAAAAATACCTATTAGTTTTGATTTTATAAGCATTTAAACTTGTTGAGAGCGCGAGCGGACTGAGCGAGTGTTGTAAAATGCAGCCGCGCGAGACCGCCACACGAGTCCGTATCGCACGTTTAATTAATTGACGTATCGAAGTACCTAATTCTTTCACTAGTATTTGTTATTTTTTACAGACAATATGGAGAGCTGAATTTCAAAATTAGTTAATATTCTCTATTAACCAAAAAGCAACTAAGAGTGCACTTAGCAACAAAATATTTCACACTAAAGTATTGCAATAAAATTTTTGACCTCTATTAAAGTTGGCCAAGATGAAAGATCCCAGTTATTATCAATTAGAATTAAGGGAAACCTAAATAAACGTTGCGAAGCTGAAACGGCCACCCTGGATACAAGCCAAGTAGTAATTCATAAACTTTGAGCGTCTTTACGAGCTCGGGTAATGGTCACGAAAATTGGTCTAGCGTCGTAACCCCGCGCCTTTGCGAATGTTGCTTTATGGCCGTTTCACATTATTCCAGTAGCATTCCAGTCCAGCGAGCGAATCCAGTGATGGAATGCTACTTTATTAATGTGAACGATCGCTGGAATGTGCCCATTCCAGTGAGTTAATCCAGTCCAGTGGATTGTTTAAGCGCGTTTAAAACACTGGAATAATCTGAACACCAAAGTCCAGTCCAGCATTGGACTGAATTGATTCGCTGGATTACTAATTACATACATACATACATACATACATATAATCACGCCTTTATCCCCAGGGTTAGGCAGAGGTGAATTTACACCCACATTTCACCAATCTGTATTCGGTCCCACGTAATAGGGGGTGAGCCTATTGCCGTATTCCGGGCACTATTGTTGACTCGAGCCGTGCATCGGAGGCTGAGTCTGGGCTGTACATATCTGTCCGATGTTAAAGTTAATCAGCCCTATCCCTTAGCCGCCTTTTACGACACCACATGGGAAGAGAAGGGGTAGGCCCCAATTCTATTTTGCCGGGAACGATTACTAATATAATGGCCTGGGTGTATTTTTGAAACGGGGCAGTAAGGGCAAGTACCTTAACCGTTGCAGTTACAGCAAAACGTTCTTAGAAGACCTTCCCTAACTTTTTGACATATTTTGAACTGCATTCACAGATTTTGTAAAAAACTTACAGTTGGCAAAAAAAATATGCAAAAAGTCCAAAAATTTTTTTTTATGCCAATCGATTCTATTTCATGTGGGGATCAAAAAACTCTATGAGACCATTTTAGCTTTCAGTACTAGGAAAGACAGAAATCGCCAAAAACGTTTCCCATACATTTCGGCAACAGAAACAAATTTCTACGATGGTCAAACTTTTTGTTATGGCCAGGAAGTGGGTAGAATTGACTGTAAAGTAAATAAAAAGAATTTTTACCCTCAAATTTCGAATTTGATTCGAAAATCTGTGTGTTATTCTTAGTTTCAGCTGAGAAACTTCGTATGAGTTATTAATTAAGGATTTTCGCTAAAATGTCTTCTAATCGTGAAAAAATTGTCAATAATCGAAATGCGGGAGCTGCATTAGTGTGGTACCGCAATAAGTATCCGTTGCGGCATGTGCCAACAAGAAAGGTTATTACAAATCTTTTGAAAAACCTGGAATTGCAGGGTTCTTTCAAAAGAAAGCGGCAGCCTCGTGTGGACATGGACACGGAGATTGCGGTTCTAACTTATGTCGAAGCATATCCAGAGGTATCGTCCAGGCAAGTCGCCCTTGAAGTAGGTGTATCCCACTCCCTTGTGATAAAGATATGGAAGAAATACGGCTACAAGTGCTATCGATATGGGCGCATAGTTCAAGTGTTACATCCGGGTGATGATGTTCGAAGGCTTACTTTTTGCAGATGGCTAAGAGGAAAAATAAGCAGAGATCATGAATTTTTAAATTACATACTGTGGTCAGACGAAACGAATTTTTCCAATAACGGTATGTACAACAGAAAAAATCACCACTATTGGTCCAAAGAAAATCCACTAAGAGTTACGGCAAGTCATAATCAGGTTCGCTTCTCATTCAACTGTTGGTGTGGTATAATGTCCAATCGAGTCATAATGGTGGAATTTTATGAAGGGAAACTGAATTCTGCCATGTATAATGAAGTCATTTTACACCATCTTGAAAACGAGATGGACGAATGGCCCCTGTCGGAATTGCGAAAAGTTCATTTTCAACAAGATGGTGCTCCGCCACATAACAGTCACCTTTCACGTTCCAATTTGAGCCGCCTATTCGGTACACAGTGGATAGGTACACATGGTCCAACACAGTGGCCACCTCGTAGCCCCGATCTAACACCACTTGATTTTTTTTTATGGGGCTTCGTGAAAAACGAGGTGTATAAGACGACGTACGCCAGTGTTCAAGAGCTCAAGGATGCATTAATGACCATTTTACGTAATATTCATCCCAGAACATTATTAGCCGCCATTCGTTCAGTGCAAAAAAGGATAGACTTATGTATTCGTGAAAATGGAAATCATTTTGAGCAATTTATTTCATAAACCAATTTCTTAAATGTTTAAATGATTTGTTTTATTTAAAAAAGTTCAAAATTTTACCTGACCTATGAGTTTCGAGTTGATTTATCATATTTCCGTACGAAATGTATGGGAAAGGTCTTTTGCGATTTCTGTCTTTTCTAGTACTGAAAGCTAAAATGGTCCCATAGAGTTTTTTGATCCCCACATGAAATAGAATCGATTGGCATGAAAAAAAAAATTTTGAACTTTTTGCATTTTTTTTGCTAACTGTAAGTTTTTTACAAAATCTGTGAATGCAGTTCAAAATGTCCCAAAAAGTTAGGGAAGGTCTTTTAAGAACGTTTTGCTGTAACTGCAATGGTTAAGGTACTTGCCCTTACTGCCCCGTTTCAAAAATACACCCTGTATACCTATAAAACGGCCGTTCGCGCGTTCTAAGAAAATTAGTGAGGTCACTATATTTACAATGTAATAAATTTTTATTCACCAATAAAATCATCGCGTTTAAATGAGTTTAAATAAGCATTTTTATGATGGATTTGAATATTCAATTTAATTAAACGTATAGTCGCGTACAATCGTTTATTTCGATTTTGACATCAACTATGTATTACTTTCGATAATTTAAATATAACATTAATAAGCAACATTCCCAAAGTAATGCATAGGTGATTTAATTTAAATCACCTACATATGCATTACTTTAATTACATTTGATATTCTTTAGGCAGCTTCAGGTTTGAAGTAGCGTTTTGTATGCTTACAGGTCTTTAAGGGATAATTTTATCATCAGGGTTAAAAAAAAGCAAGGTGGGCGAAAATAAAACACACATAAATATATTTATTTTAAATGTTTAATACTATATAAAATACGATCAATATCCGCAATAGTCCATTATGGTTCTTTAAAAGAAGGGCTTCTAATGTTATGATTTTGAAATTAATTTGACCTATCTTTTACGATAGTGAATTAACTTGAAAATAGCATTGTTTAACCATCAAACTCAAATTATAATACTTTTTACTTAATTTTCTTCGAAAGGGAAAAATATCGCCTATCGCCATCGCAACTAGAACAACAAACAAAAACAATATTATAAAAATAAATTATCATCATACTCTTAGTTAAAGATCCTAAAAGATCCTAAAAAATATAATTTGTTGAAAAAACCACCCCGGCTACCGTGGACGTAAAAATGTAAGCCCTTAATGATTTAATAATCCGTATTTGCTGCAAATAGAGCAAAACTGTGTGGTGCGCTTCTAAATATACAATTCTAGTGAAGTACACTGAAGCACAAAACCAAAAAGCAGCAAATCTTTGAAGCCAGAAGTCTCAATTAACTAGACTTTAATTATAAAAGACGACGATTCTAATTTTGGATACAGTTTATAATAATTTACACTAACTCTTTTCTCTATGAATGTACTAAGGTTTACACAATTTTGATACAAGAATTTGTGTGGGCTAGTGGGCCTTAAAATGTTACTGTTATGAAAGCCTAATGATGATTTATATTCATAATAAAAAATGCTATAAATATTACGATATATTGCTCAAATCAAAATATATTTAACTGACCGTTTAAATCAATTCGCTCTTATGCCGTACAAAATAAGGTTGATTTTGTTACAGGGTCGTTGGTGCTCAGCCAGCAGGCAACGCTATCGGTGCTAAACCTTGGAAACAAGAGAAAAAACATAAAAACAAAAATAAGAGGGAGAAGCTACGGAGAGTTTATGCAGCTCTGGACGAACATTGATTTTGAAAATGGACAGAAATACGCACATCTCTGGAGGGCTACTACGGAACATCGGACATTATGGCCGCCAAGAAACACAACCACAAACTAAATTCTATGTCATCCAGTACGGTTTGGGTTCACAGCAGACATATCAACTCGAATACGGATCGTAACCGTATCGCCTACAATAAATGAAATAATAAACAAATGAACATGCGCTTACGGCCCTCCGTCGCTGCAACAGCGCAAGAGAAATGCCTTATGTAATGAACTCTTTTTTAAATTCTGTACTAATAAAGTCTAAAATCGGGGTTCTCGTAAAGGTGATTTTAGACCAAACGAGCGAATGCTCATTCTATCCACGTCAAATTCTTTTAGTGTAAACACACAAAGATCACAGAACATTTGTTCGTTGTTATTTTTTGAAAACAAGGTTTTACACTAAAATATTAAGAAAGAATGCTCTTAGAATGTTCTGGGTCTAGCTCTAGCTTTATGTTTCTTTGTTCTGAATCCACCTTTACGGCTAAATCAATCGCGGTGTCGCATAGACGAAAGGAGATACGGTGACGATCCCTTTCCGTGTTGATATGTCTGCTATGATCTTTAAGCCGAACCGAAGTGTCACGTTTTCGTATCCGATTTCAGTATAATTGCTGACTAATTGATAATTTCTTATTTCGATCCGCAATTGCGAATGTTCCATGGTAGGCCTACAGTGTTCTTTGCGCTTGCTGAGCGAAAGTGATACATGTGCATTACTAACAAAGATGTTGATTTATTTTTCCATATATAGACTGTCTGTGATTCAAATTGTTTCATATGTAACTTATTAGTCTGTAAAACGTATGTACAAGAATGAAAAGCAATAAATGGACGTTTTGTAAATACTTATGCAGTCATTTCATTAACTTAACAAATAATAAACGATAAAAATTAATGATCACAGATTCACGGCCCTTATGGCCGAACCATACTCAGTCCTGAATCTCGTTTTATAATTAGATCTGAGGATAGTACCCCTAGCTCGAACAACTATCGTAAGTGTATTGAGAGGACGAGGCAATGCCATTTTTTTTTGAAAGAATATTAGCAACCGAAATTATCGAAATTACTAATATTCCCTCTAACCCCCTAAATCCTCCAACTAAGCTAAATTGCTTGTGCTAGGAGTGGGTTCACGTCGGTAGTGTACTGTGTAATGGCCAGGATTCGAACCTGGGACCTCTCGATCGTAAGGCCGACTGCTTAACCACTAAGCTACCATTGGACGCCTGCCGGCATGCTTCATTCTCTCAATACGTTTATAAACAATAGTCTAATGACAATCTAAGAGTTGATCCACAACTGAGTGTTCTTCTGGAATGTGAAGAGGAGGTCAGATACCGCAAGCTGTTTGACCCAGGTGTGATGTGGTGTCTAAAACTGGTGCATTCATAAGCTAACCGCGCTTTTGGAGTGCGAAGCATAGAGAGCGCGTGAGGTGAGGCTCATGAATTGGCCAATCACAATACTCTTAAGTTCATATTGTAGAATGTCACTCATCTTATTCTCGATTTATCTGAGCAAAAATTAAATAGACAATCTGCCAGACAACCTGTCAAATTAATCAATATGTGTATTAAATATTAACGCAGGCAAATCTACGTTCAGCTGAGTGCATCACTCTGTATTAGTGGAAAAATCGTAGATAAGTGAAATGAACCTCCAAATAAAATAGATAACACGGCCCCGAGCCGGACAGAACTGAATTGAGCAAGCAGTGGTGTCGTGCGGAGGTAACAAAATGGAGGGGGCGTGGCGGATGCGTCATCGCAAGTAGAGTCAATTTACCAAAGAAATACTTACCACTTTTCAGATTTTTTTTATATAACTGAGGTAGCAATCAAGCGCACAGCCCACCTGATGGTAAGTGGTTACCGTGGCCTACGGACGTGTGCAACAACAGGGGAGTCACACTCTTGCTGCCAACCCTGTAAACACAGAGAGTTTCTGTGCCGCGGGCCTGAGGGTGACGGGTGGAGCCGCCCGTCACCCTAGCAGAAGCAGGCCACGGCGGCGGCGCACATCGCGGCACGATGCGCACCTCCCCAGACCGGGGGCGAGTTGGTGACCGCGTGTGGACCTGATTATTTGATACGAGTATTTAATAAAATTGTGACGTTCATCATACTTCATAAACATTAATTTACAGTGCGTCTCGTTTACTTACTTACTGCCAGCAGGGGACGCCGCGACCGGACGGGTGATCTGCCCTTCGGTGTGGGCCATTTCACCCATTTCCCCTATTTATCCTCCTCCAATCACGGCGTTTCGTCAAACCTGTTTCCTTGCAAAAACTTCAATCTGTTCCACCCTCAGATTGGGAATGTCTTCGAGATCTAGTTCATCCGTTCCCATGATTTCCCATCTTTTCAGCGAGTACATGGGACATTCGGCCAGTAGGTGGATGTTGGTTTCCTCGGCATCCATGCACTATGGGCATTTGGGATCAGTCTTCACTCCTATTAGTGTCAGGTGCCTGTTCAGTCGGCAGCGGCCTGTTATCACTTCTACGACAAGCCTCATATTTTTCCTGGATAATTTCATCAGTTGGCTTGTTCTTTTTGTGTCTAAGCTTTTTATGAAAATCTTCGACTGTCTCATGACAGGCGATGATTTCCATCTTCGATTGGTTTCTGCCACTATGCTCTGGTCTCGTTTAGTTGCGTTATTATTTCGTGAACCAATCATCTCGAGATCTTTATTCATTTATTTTTCTAGAAATATCTACACTTAATCTTAAAATAAATGTGAGATTGAAATTTATATTTCTGCAAGAACATCTTTGATTAATAAATTTTAGTTTATCTTTATTTTATTTTTATTTTATTTATTTATTTCACATGGTCATTAAATTATAGATACAATATTATTATTATAGGTAAGTACATGTGGTTCAAAATATAATGTTTGGTACATTCACAATAATTATTGAGAGCATCTGCAGCCGAACTAGGTGGGAAACCCACGGAACAGAAAAAACAGTGGAAGTGTGAAGTAGGCGTGGCACGCGTGTCATTCTTATGCGGAGATTTGCAAGACCTTACAATTTCAACCTTCAGTCGCATTCAGTCGTATCTGTCATCACGTGTATTTGTCAGTTTTGCACCGTGCGTTATTTAATACTATTTAATAGAAATATGCCTTACTGGGCCATTTTGCAGTGCACAGATGATAGTAGGAGCATAAATATTCGAAATAGAGTGGTTTTATACCATCAATTAGTTAGGATATAGCAGAATTTATAACAAATCTTATTAAAATGAAAAGTAATAAAATCAAAAAGAAATCAACCTCACCACATATCAATAAAGATCGTTTTTGATTACACACAATAGACATGTCATCTTATTTATTCTAGAACTTTCTGTGCTATTCATTTAGTGTTGTAGTCAAAGTTTATCGATACCTACTTTTTTAGAAACATTTATAAACTTTTGTCAAATGGCTTTATTGTTTTTTTTTTTAATATCACGGAACATTCCGAACACTTCTGCATACCGATTCAAAGTGTAGTGGCATAGACATAGCAATAATATACGTTTGCAGCAATTACTGCTGATTTCGTGGTATTTATTGAAGAGTTTCGTGGTCTCCGAATTGAACAACTCCAGCTGGATATTTTTTAGTTTGTGGACGCGGCGCAAAATGCATACGCGATCAGCAAATATATTTTGGTGCTCTACGTTTTTCTCATTTTATGAAAATTTAATTAATTATTTCGAAGTAGTGTATGAAATTGCTCGTAATATGGTCTTAAAACACCCGTCTCATATGTGTAAAATACTCGCACTCGTATTTTAAGTATCCTTAAAGCGATTTCACATTTTCTGATATTGGGTGTCTGACGCCCATAGCCGTCACCATGTGCTGTTTTCACATATATTCAATATTCAATAAAATGGCAATTATTTTCAACATAGTATCGAGTTCTTTTTCTATTTTAATTTATTTCCTTCGATATCGAAGCCGACACTAATATCGGATATCGGATGCGCCGGATAGTGAGAAAACGCTTTTATTATGCAACAGTTACATAAAATATCTACTATAAATGGACACTTGTTTTATTTCAATTAAATAGGCATATACGTAGTTACACGTTTTCATACCTTTTTAATCGTTAATAAAAAACAGTTCAACTTCTGTACGTAAAGGAGTCTAAACGCTGCTAGCAATTACAATCTAAGAGTACTAAACAAAAGGGTGTTTAGTCTCAGACTACAACCACTAACAGCGTTTAGAATCCTTTGACATTTTGAAAACTAATTTCAAATCTATCGATATTGCCAAAATTTTGTTTCACTGCTCTAGCGTTAATGTAAGAGAGTTAGAGTGAGAGAGATAATACTTCAAAGTAATATCAACCGTATTCATAACCATTAAGGTTCTAAATAACATTCCTAAAATAAATGGACATCTGTTGTGGAGTAGTTGAACTTTTTCGTAATAGAGTTAGAGTGAGAAGCAGGTTTGATTCAGATACAAAACGTCGTAAATTCATTTTTTATCTATATTAAAGTTAGTACTAATGCCAATCAATAAGGTATGTTTTCGTTCTGCAGTGTGCATAATTTAGTCTAATTTGGTGTTAAAGATATACGACCAATCAAAACAATTGTTTACTAGTAGTGCAACGTATTAGTGTGTGTGTGTGTGTGTGTGTGGGTGCGTGCGTGCGTGCGTGCGTGCGTGCGTGCGTGCGTGCGTGCGTGCGTGCGTGCGTGTGTGTATGTAGTGATAAAACTTATATAAGTGATATAGGTACTTTAGATTAAGTATCTAACAAGCGTTCTTTGCTCCAAAAAAAAAAAAATTGCTTTTGTAGTGGTATTCGCCAAAACAATGTATTAGTGGGGCGATTTATAAACATTCGCTAAGGTAACGACATGGTCTCCAAGTACCTACTATGAAATTTAATAAATAATAAATAAAGTCATATATATCCAATACTACTCGGACGTCTAGCCACTCCCGAGGAGGGACAGACTGAGACAACGTCACCTTCGGCCTACCACTACGACCCACAGACGGCGTACGGTTTAGTCGGTCCGAGATAACCGGCTGGGGATTTCCTGCACGTAAAAAAAAACAGTTTCTGTGCCGGCAGTGTAGAAGACAAAGCAGGAATAGCCTATGGCCTTCCCCCCACTGATAGCACAAAAACTCTCGAGTGAGTACTGGCTACCCTAAGTACCGTACTCCCCCACTCCGTACTACTTATTCCGTACTTCCCCAGTCGGACTGCTCGATTGGACGGGAATACCGTCGTGTCCTACCTCCTACTGTCCTTCTCCGCTCCACTCCCAGTTGTTAAACGCTCTCCGCTACGCCGCAGAGGCCGTCAGATGAAGCAAGAAAAAGTAAGTATAGTCATTAGTTTGTAGCCATAGACTATTAACCAGCGTCTCTGCAAAGCCGAGTAGTCTACGGTCACTTTTTACAGGCTTTAACTTACGATGTACGCATACAAATAAGACGTCCGTCGAAATTTGCAAACCATTTTTCGATCATTTTGTTTTACTGCTGCAACCTCCATCCGGAAAGTCTGGAGGAATTTGAGGTCCACGAAGGCCAAGTGAAGTAGACAATATATGGGTGAAAGTGCTGCTATATTGTGCTCCAAGCATACCTCTTTGAAATAAATAAAAAAATATTCCACAACATTACACACAACGCTATCTACATAGACCCATGGTAAAGCATAGATTAACTAGCTTGTGTTATGGAATCTAGAATGCGGATAAACATACTTGGATACTTTTTTTGTAAATACATACTTAGTATACATAGGAACAAACCAATGCAAATATACAAATTCTTGCATACAAATGTTTGCACTGAGCGGGGATCGAACCCGCGCCTCCTGCATAGCGGCTGCGTTCACTACCGCTACGCCACAGAGGCTGTCCTGTCCTAAAATATTTGCCTAATGTCTTAGTAACGCAATCCAGAAGTACCTACCTACAACAATTATGTTTCAGCTTTAGAAATAATGAGCTTGTAGGTAAGTATACCGCGTTATAATAAACACTCTGTTCACAAATATGTGCGGTATTCTCATAGCGAAACGCTAAACGTGCCCCAAATCCGTAGATTTACGACTTACCCGCTAATTTAAGACAAGTGGTCGATTTGGCGAGACTTGTGTTGTGCGACTGGTGTACAACAACATTAATCAGGTATTCAGAACGTTGCATCCTTCCTCTTGAGGACAGACTGCGATTAATTCAGTTGAATAAAGGAATTTATTTGAAGCAATTAAAAGTTTTGCACAGTACAATGCAACGATGATATCCGCAATAGTATAAACTGTGACACAGATATCAACGCCCTCTCCTGATTAACAAAGATATTTCAAAATTTAATGAATTACAAACAGTTTCAAGTTCAAGAAAAAATTGCTGGTTTGTACCTACACCTAAACTGAAACAGTGAAAAAACGATCTTATTTTTGCCTTTTCCTAAGAAATGGCAGCTGAAAAGAGTGACGTCATTAATTTTGTAGTTACTCTCTTACCATCAGTCTTCGGTTGCACTAGAAGAAAAGATGTTAACTATTATTTTTGTCCAGGAAGTGGATTCTGAAAAAAATTACATTATTAAAATTACAGTAAAGCTGCATCGGAGTTAGGTATACTCTTAAGCTATAAAGTTCGAAGTAGGAGTGGCTATTATTTGTCTGAGAGGTTGAGTAAGTCTAGCAGCACATCAACGTAGCTGACGACGTCTTTAAGCGACCTCAGTATGGTCCACCGGTCTAAACTATTAATAGAACGCTGTATAAATAATGAATGAATTATTTTATTTAAATATCGTGTATTTGGGACGTGTAATGTATGCATGAAGAAAGGAAAATGTTTCAAATTGAGTCAATGTTTCTAAACAAGTATTGAGATCTATTTACCACCGTAGATTTATTTTTAAAAAATGTACCAAAATACACGTTAAACTATCTAAGTAAATGTTGTTTGGATTTATTTTGTCAGCTATAAATCCAGTGCTCGGAACATGTAGATATTTTCGCTGTTCATAAAGTAGGCACTTTTCGTTATAAAATACACCAATAAAGTGTTAAACAAATCGTGCAACTGACTGAGAAAAACTATGCTCAATATATTGATATACGACTTCAGAACGAAAAATTGGCCAAACTAACCAGAAGAGTCAAAATATCATATTAATCCTTCAAACGTGACTACGTAGTTATAACAGATTGTTGGTTTCTCGTACGTAAAACTAATCTAATGTTCGGTTTGTGTGAAAGACTAAACAGTCTATATCGGGCTCATAATGAATCCCAGCAAAAAAAAAATCATGAAAAAATTATCAGACGGAGGACCATTTCTCGTAATAATTTAAGTCTGTTCAAAATTTAATTTATATCTCATTAAAATCTCTCTAATATCAAAAACTATCACCATCTATGAAGTATTAAGTACTTTGAGAATATACTTTTGACATTTGAGAGACTACATTTTGAACACATTATTTACATTACGAAATTTACCCTTCTGGATCTCATGGAGCCGAGGCCCTTACTCTAACACCTCTACTCTTTTCTTGTCTCCTATTCCTAAGTTCCCTACAAAAGTCTAAATTTGTGGCCTGGCAATTTCGTAAGAGTAACGTACTCATCTTATAAAGATGCTCTTTTGATTGGGAGGTATAGGATTTGTATAGAGAACATAGAGGAGTCGAGTCACGCAGAATTGACAGAAAGTTATAATAAGAGTTAGTAAATTGTAGGTATAGGTTAAGACGTGTAGTGTTAAAAACCCGTCTCTCGAAATTTTGGATGTGACAACTTCTTGAAGAGTATCGTATTCTCTTCGGAATAAATGTATTTCAAAATACCAATTGTCCGAAACTTTAGTCTGCAACTTCGGATGTAGGTAATATAGGATCGTATAAGAATATCTGGCAGACTCGAATACACCTATTTGTGATCGTGAGTGCATGGCACTTTTCCGTTATTACGATGGAAATATTACTTGTCTTAGTACCCAAGTAGTTAATTTATTTGTGCTGCGATAATTATATTCCGCATTCTTTGTTTTACGATGTCCTGTCAACTTTAATCATTTCGGTTATATCCTAATTACTTTATATTGAACAGCATCGTTACACTTATTTCTATGGAACTATTATAATATCTCATTGCGACAGTTAATTTAGTTAGAAATCATAAATTTTGCATTATTTCCTCTGTGCGTATCTACCCACAGTTTACTCGAATTTCAGTAGGTAAGTTCCTGTACCGAATTCTCTACTCGAAATTCAAATGCTTTAAGCTTCGGAACTAGAAGCCTTAAATGCTCGAAGGTACCCGTCACCTGTATAGGCCGGCGCCCGGAAACCAGGCTCTGATTATACTAAACCCCAAACCACTGTCACATCACAGACACTGCAAAAAATGGCATAAAATTTTAGACTTTCAACACACTTTTTCATTCACTCTCCAAAAAGCCGGTGAAAATGTTTTTATTTGCAGGGTCCGTGGTATGACATGGTTTTGTTTAGCAGAATCTTCGACTATCGATACCCAGCCCGCCCCTTGCCTGTTCTCGACTTACTTTCTGCTAGAGCGACATGTGAAGAACTTCCGAGCAGCCCTCTACAGGGCCGCTTCCACCTCGGAAGGAATTGGCCATAGATAGCAGTGTCTCCAGTGCCCAGGGTGCACAGCGTGGAGGTTCTGGATTAAGCACTCCACTTGCAAACCATAAGTAAGTAAATGAGTAATAAACGGTTAGGTATAGGTATCTATATATCCGATATTATACTTATTTTTTTGCTGAGTTAATTAATGAAAAGAAGGGGTTTATGTAGTTCATGGAAAAATGAAACTTTTACAAAGCTAATAACATAACCAGGATGTTATTGAAACCGATATTCGACCAAATAAAGTGGAAAGTAGGTTAGTGGGTAAACTTGCCCGACAGGCGAGATATGAATGTGATGGCATGGCATTTATACATATCTTTTAGCTATTTCTGTACAGCAGTGGCATCTACAATCGGTACAGTAATAGTGTCTGAGCAAGAGGAGGGCCAGACGGAGAGGAATGGGAATGGTCCT
Organism: Eilema caniola; assembly: GCA_949126895.1. Classification (NCBI taxonomy): domain Eukaryota; kingdom Metazoa; phylum Arthropoda; class Insecta; order Lepidoptera; family Erebidae; genus Eilema; species Eilema caniola. The sequence goes on from OX421476.1 coordinate 5,570,386, forward strand.
GGGTCAGCCGGGGTGCGAGGGATATGTCGTCGACAATCTCAATTTCACGGTGCTGCCAAACACCCAATTTTGTGTCACTTCCATTTTCTTCTCGAATACTGTAGTCATTAGTCACTAAGTCCGGGAATAAGAAAAAAATGATTTATTTAAAAACTAGCCTGTTTGAAATTATTTTGATAATATTCACTGAAGCTATTATAGTATAGTAAATGTTTCTATAGGTTTTCATGTATTTACATTGATTATTTAAAAAGATAGAAATATTTTATTCATTTTTGGTTTTTTCATTATAACCGCATATTAGCAAATTAATTAAAATAATTACAAATGTAAAACTAAACTATACATTATTTCTAAATAATTATACAATACTAAAAAAGAAAACTAAAAGTTAAAATGCGTCGTGGAATTTATCCGCATCGCATGCCTCTTGTGGAAGTGTTCCCAGAAGACTGGCAGCATTGCCACGTTGTCTTCCTTCTGGTCACGAGAAGCGTCGACCATACGCTTCGCAATCTCCCTGAAGAGATTGCGGACGCTCGGACTCCAAGACCCAAACGTTTTGACTCCAAACGGCACAAATTCATAATCTCCAATGAGATTGAAGTATTTGCGCCGCTTAAGAGCCTCTGCACGACTGGCTGTACTGGTGCTGCTGCAAGCAGTGTCAGGTAAATGGTTAAGGGCAATGGTGTCGACGCAAGTTGCGTGCCACACCAGAGTCCTACCCATTTTCCAAGGCATTAACGACATACCACCCGCTCTCTTGCCATCGTCGCGCGCCAAACCGTTTGGTTCACACATATGACACACATATGGTGACAAGAGCACGGCGGATTATGTCGTTCAGGCTGGTGTGCCGTGGAATTCGCCCAGCGCTCCTGCAGCACGACAGGCCATGGTGTCCAAGTCAATCAACTGCTTCTCCACAACGGCATCGATGCGGAGAAACATACGGCGCACCTAAGCGGAGGCACGTCACCACACTCCAACTGCCAGTAAACGGGCACGCTCTGCAGCATTAGAGCAAGTATTTAATCAATTTTGTCTTACTAAATTGCAGAGCGGCCCGTCCCACTGACGCTGTCAGAAAAGGATCCTTGGAGAACAAGGACAAGCAATTTTCCAAGCGTTCACTGCTTCAGTCTTACACAATACTTCAGAATTAACTACTGTAGGAGCAAGGATTTTCCTAGTTAATTCTTCCGTACTGTGGACTGAAGACAGGAAGGCTGGTTAGCTGACATCTGAAATTTTGCGAATACCGAGCCCACCTAAACGAATCGGAAGAGACGCTTGTAGTGATGCGCGATCATTTAAGGCCACATTTAAAATTTTAGTGAGTGTAATTTCAATAATTTTTTCAATTTTTTCCAAAATTGTTAAATGTTTCCAAAATGGCGTAGACCTGAGAGCACGGGTGAATTTCAGAACGAAATGACAGTACCGGAGAATAGTGAAAGCCGAATGAAAATTAATTTTGAGTAGTCGGTCCGAAATGTCATTAAAATTTTGAATTTTTTCCTCTATAGGTAATTGAGGTGTAGGCATCTTCTAAGATTGGGGACCCGAGGAGACGTAGAGACTCTCTTTTTATAATTTTGATATTAGGAGCTAATGAATTGATTTTAGAAATAGTAGAGTTTTTGTCCAAAACTTCATTTAAAAATATCTCGCATTTGCTATCATTTATTTATATCATATCATTTATATCAACCAAATAATTTAAATTCATTCAAATAAATTATGTTTAAAATTATAGTTACAACATTCTTCTTTAATCAGTATTTTTTTCACGCGCTAATACTGGATTATTCAGGAATTATAAGAAAAATAAAATCACCGTCACGGTTGTCACTACTGGAAAAAGAAGAAGTTCCGAATGCGGATTTACCAAGTACAAAAAAAAGTTCGCACAGAAACACGAGAATAGTTACAGCCCCGATGATGCAGTGTCAAATTGATCTTATTCATTGAGTAAGATCAAATTGTCTGTGTCATTTGGTGTCATTAATATCCGAGACGGATGTGTCAACAGACCTTTCGTTTTAAATAATCAAGAAAATATCACTAGATTTAGTAGATCTGAATACTTTTACCGCTTCTTTGGGTAATGGATTCTTCTGTTTTTTTTTCTTAAAATTTCTTTGTGTGTATTTCATAGCCTAAAATTATAGGATCTGAGGTGACTAATGCCCCCTATCTGACCTTCAATACTAATTTCTAGTTTCGGTCCCTTGCTTTGAAGGCATATCAATTGGTAACTGTAGAATTTATTATTTCTGCTACATGTATTAAAATTTTATGGAGGGGTTATTGTCATCAGATGGGAGCAATAAAAAAGAACTAGATAAGGTCCAAAGAATGGCAGCACTAGTGACCACGGGTGCAATGAGAACAACACCCACTGCCGCGCTAGAAATAATACTGGGACTAAACCCACTAGACCTACAGGCAAAAAAGAAAGCAGTTGAACAATGGTTCAAACTAAGAAGCATTGGCCTCTGGACATCAAACGCATTCGATGAAGGCCATGCCAAGATCAGTCAGGGCTATGAAGACAAACTGCCAATGATTCTTTCAAACAATAACCATCAAAAAAGAGAGAACCTTTGACAAGAAATACAGAGTACATTAGGACAGAGAGACGACTGGAAGAAAGACACAGACGGCACTGTCTGTTACACAGACGGCTCCAGAAAGGCAACAACGAAGCGCTCTGGCTCCGGGGTGCACATTAAATGCGAGGACGGGACAGAGATAAACAGCTCAACAACATTGGGCAAGTATGCAATTGTATTCCAAGCAGAAATCTTTGCAATCAAGGAGTGCGCGGAAATAACAAAAGACCTGAATGCCGACAAGGTCACACTCTACAACGCTAACCAAGCGGCGCTGAAGGCCCTAGGCAAGATAGGGACCGCCTCGGCAATGGTAAAGGAGTGTAAAAATGTCTGGCTAGAGCAACCGACGTGACGATTGCCTGGGTACCCGGACACGAGGGCAATATGGGCAACGAGGTAGCCGACGAGTTGGCCAGAAAAGGAGCTGATAAAAACCAAGTGGGCCCTGAACCCAGGCTGCCAATAGCCCACAAAATCACCAAGGGAGTCATCAGCCGGAGCATAGTGGCTGAAACCAATCGAAGATGGCAATCATCGCCTGTCATGAGACAGTCGAAGGTGTTCATAAAATGCTTGGACACAAAAAGAACAGGCCAACTGATGAAATTATCCAGGAAAAATATGAGGCTTGTCGTAGAAGTGATAACAGGTCACTGCCAACTGAACAGGCACCTGACACTAATAGGAGTGAAGACTGATCCCAAACCAGCATCCACCTGCTGGCCGAATGTCCCATTATATATATGTCCCAAATAGTACATTTAAAAAGGATTGGAACATGGTTTATTGTTTCCGATAGAAATGCCATCAATATTACCAACTTTTAGGTCTTTTTTTACATGCAGAAAATTCCCACGGATACCCCTCCGGAGCCGGACGGGGAGGTTATGTCGGATTCGAACTGACTAAACCGCACGCCGTCTCTGGGTCGTAGTGCTAGGCCGAAGGTGAGGTTGTCATGCGACATATCCCTCGCACCCCAACTGACCCAGGGCCATCCCTCTCGGTCTGACCCTCCTCGGGGGGTCTGGCCCTCCTCGGGGACCAACTTTTAGGTCAATGGAACCTGTGGCAGTAAGAAGTAATTCTTGTCAACTAAGGAAGCGATCATGATTTTCACATGAATGAACTGATCATTATAATTTATATTTTAGAGCTATCTCGATCACGTCAGCTTAAAACAAAAAAAAAAACTGTATTAAAATCGGTTTATCCGTTTGGGAGCTATGATGCCACAGACGGACACACAGATTTAAAAATACACAAACAAACAGATTAAACTTAACACGTTAAACCAACGGGAGTAAAAAAAATAATAAAATTATCATACGGGATTTCAAATATGTTGTTTTAGTCTGTTCGAGTCCGTCATAATCTCCCCCTCTGGCTCCGGATTTCCCGAACGTAAAAAAAGTGCCTGTGCAAGATTTTTATTTCGTACCCATTAAAATATATCTACCTATCTATGGTTAATAAAGAAACCTACCTATATTTAATCTAATACCTACGTATTATACAATCAACATCAAAAGTAGACGATGTTTGTAAAGATTACAAACTCAAAAGATCCCAATGAAAGCTATTAATTCTCAGAATCAAAATGTCAAGAGTGGTTGGTTTAATAAAGCCCATTAACAACTGAATGGGTTTTATTAAGCCCCAGCACCGTTTCAGTACAAATATGAAATACCTAATTACTTGCACACAAACTAAGTATTTTTTTAAGTCAGAAATGTTTAATTATTATTATACCTACCACGTAAGTGCCGAAAACGGACAAGTCATAAAATAAGTAAGAAGATGGTTTCAAGTCTTCCTTTCTTGCTTTTTCGATCTTCAAGTCTTCAGAATTCATGGTGGAAGTTCTCATAAAGCAGACCTTTTCGCTTTGCTGTTGACATGCCAATTGAATCAGCAGCAAAGCGGAAAAAGACAAATTTATGGAGAACTTTCGCTTCTTTCTTCTATTTCTCCTTCTTCTTAGTTCTTGAAAACGTTCCGCCTTAGCACCAACAGTATGAGCTAAATAAAGAAGCGAGACAGCGTAGATATCAGTGCCGTAATACCAGCCAATTGAATGAACGCGAAATATAGGTAGAGAATGAAAGTGACCGAACCAGTATGTTCGTCTTCATTTAGTTGGTGTGTACCCGTAGTATCACACGAGTGTTATAAGACCAAGTTATGTACAGTGTCATACACTACTTTATCTACTCTCATACTATAATACATAAACTAAATTACTTTACAAACAAAACCAAACTTTTTAAAATTTAAATGTAAAATGTTGGCGCCAAACATCGATTGCACATGCGTGTTTCTTTTTTTTACTTAGTTTATGTATTATAGTATGAGAGTAGATAAAGTAGTGTATGACACTGTACATAACTTGGTCTAATAACACTCGTGGGATACAATAAAAAACCCGACGAATATAATTTAAAGAAAAAGGTAAATAAATACGAATAAGAGTTAATCCGTGCAGTTATACCTTATGTATTACTGCACGGATTAACTCTTATTTTAATCCATCAATAGGCCAAATCGCCTTACCATTATTACAGGCTCTTAAGTGATATCTTTCTACAGTTCCACCTGTATTTTGCCTTCCAAATATTTCCCCGAAACGTTTTACCAGCTACCAACAGACGCCCAAATAAAACCGTAGAATGTTTTATTATTACCCAGAATATAGCTCTTGGCAATGCGCAAGCGGCGAGTACCTATTTATAGTATGGTGTATATATCGCTGCACGGAAAATGTAAACAAAGTTACTGTTTGTGTAAATACATAGCTGTAAACGCGAAGGCCGATCGTGAACTGAATGTTGAATTTGAAAGACATTTTAGTGTTGCCACTTATAGTTTTAAAATTTGCTGGTATTATTTATAGACCGAGGTATAGAGCCATACTGTTAACACTCTTTAACAGTAAGAATGATTCGGATTTACCAGGAAGTAGTAGATACCCTCTTGGGATCGTTTATAAGAATTCAGGGGCATGTCCTTTATTCTTTATTGACATTACTTTATCTCATTCATCTCCTTTCCCTGCCCTTCTTTAGCAACTGCTAGTAATAAAATAGGTACGCGGATTTTTCTTATTTTCTATATTACGAGTCGTTGTCTATTTCGCATACTTAAAACTTTTTAATAAGTTTAATACTTAGTTATAAATTGTGATCACAGTCCATATCACACACGACATTCTACAGTCATTATAAGTAGGTAGAATAATTCTCGATCCAGATCCCCTTTATTTGCTGAGAACGAATCCTGTGTTCATTCAATCTTCTAAAGGCGTCATAAAAGACTGGTTTGATATTCTGAAATGTGTCAGAAGTCATATTAGCACCATCAATGAAGAAAGTGCTGAAACGACAACATATTGAATGCTGTCATGATGAAAATTATACTAAGTTCTCAAAAGAAAAAAAAAGAAATTATTTACTAAGTGTTTAGTGTAGTGTGGTGTCATAATACTTCTGTAATATGTTTTCTGTTTGGGGGAGGGCTATGTTCAGCAGTGGACTTATATAGCCTGATGATGATGATGATGATGAATATGTTTCAAAAGTCGATTCAGTAATTTAATTATCTCATGTTTATCTATGTCTCTATTATGGAGTTTGGGAATCGAATAAATATTAGATCGTATAAAAGCCCGGAAATAAATCGGAAGTTAAAAGTTCTTGATATCAAGTTGGGAATAGTGGACATTTTGTTTCAGATTAATTTGACTCACCGTTTAAAGCGAATTTCAAAAGATTCTGCTTCGGTCAATGTGCTTCACCGCGCCAAAAAATTAAACTGTTGATTTGATTAAAATGTGAAAACAAGCTATCACTCTCACAAGGTTATTACATTTAAACGTTCGGCACAAGACAAAAGATCAATATTTCATGGTGTCCTGAAGCTTTAGTGCTTTTTTATCGTGATGGGTCTATAATAACGACACTTAACCTATTAATTCAATTAATGATGCTATATGTTGCCAGAGTCCAAGGAAAACACGCCATTAAACAACGTTGTGTTTTGAATGTCTTTATAGCGGTATTTCTGTGAATATTTATCAGGAACTTACATAACTTGCATGCATTAGCCATTCCCGTTACTACGTAAATTGGCACATAAATACCGTTATAATTTATCTCGATTACATAATTAATCGGGTATGAAATTAATTTAATAAATTTACTTTCTATCAACGTGGAGATAGACGTTTTGTGATTATAATCGCAAACGTTCCTTTGTGTTGTAGGTAACGGTAGCTCTTCAGTACTTTGAGGAAGGAAACCTTTATAAATCACGTTGTTGGCCACGCATTGCTGCCATTACCGTCACTATCAGCAGTATCCCTAGCACGAAAAACTACCATAAGCGCAACGTAAATGTATCAACAGAACGAAGCATTGCTATTGACAGACTTCACACTCACTCGCAGGCGGCCAATTGCAATGCTCCGATTTCTCGTTACGCACGATAGTTTTTTGTACTAGGGCCACAGTAGCAGGTTTTACAGCCTGTCACTCCGTTATAATATATCTAGGTATGGGGAAGCGATCCATGTCTCATACGCTCTTCCTCACGTTGACAGGATGACGGGTTTTTTGCTCTTCCCTAAAATGGTGGTGACTCAATACCAGTTCTAACGATATCATTATATAATAGTTGATACAATTACAGGATCGGAAAAAAATGGCGCACGTTTGGAGAGGCCTTTGTCCAGCAGTGTACTGCAGTAAGCTTATAATAATTGATTGATTAATACAGCTAAAGTAAACCTGCTTATAAATCGTTTGGTTGATTTCATTAAAACATCCATCCTAATATTATACTAAATTTCACGCCTAAACCACTGAACCGATAGGGGTAGATTACACCTTGAGAAAGATCATAGGCTATGTTTGGTCGCGATTACCGACATCCACGCGGGCGGAGCCGCGTGCAAAAACTAGTATTATTATATAATTTTTTAAAGATCCTTTCGTAGAATTTCATAGAAGATCTTAGTACGAAGATAGCGGAATATTTCAGTGATGGCTTCAACAGCCTTTTTTCAAATACGCCACAGATAGGTAAGTCTTAAGCCAAATGATACCTCGAGGATCTCGCTGGCGAACGTTGCTTCTTCTATATGACCAGTCCTACAATGCTTATAGATCTTTATAGCGACATTTGGAATTCATTCATAATCATCATTCTCAAAGTGAGTTCCAGAAGTTTCTAGTCTTGTTATTTGTTTAGCAGTCGAGGTTGGCTTCGGCCTCAAGGACGTTGGTACTGCCCTGTACTGAATTCATAGGAGGTATTGAGATAAAAAGTAGAACGCCAATTAATCATAAAACATGTACCACGGTCGAACACTATCTTACGGGTAGTGGCAATTAAAGAGAGTAAGATTTACTGATTAGACTTAGTACTATATTTTCTGCTCTTATCATCTTGGCAGCTGGCCGGATCTAAATAAAAGATATATGTCTCTTTTAATGTAATGGTTCACGTTATGAGGCTAACTGACAAGAATTTTGAATACCTGGCAAAGATGATCATTCCATACATTACGATGCGGGTTTTCGGGTGCAATTGCTTGGTGTTTTCGTGCGTCATTACCTACTGTTTTGATCCTGCTGTGCAGGGGTTACATTATAGGGACGAAGAAGATCAAGTCTATTGCGTAATCGATATATGCATAAGCGTCACTAGCCTAATGGTTAAGGACTTGGTAAACAATGTTACATAGAAGCGGCCCCTACATTAAGCCCTGTGGAACACCGCAGGACATCTCTCTGATCGAGCCCTGCATCGGGAGACAAAGGCTCGAGAGGTTTCAAACTCAAATCCTGGTCATTAAACTGCAATATATATTGAACTCCTAACTTAAGCAGTTTAGTTGAAGATTACAGTTTTATGCATAGATATCTATTGTCTATTGACAAAAATTTATAGGTATTAGAGAAAATCGTGGAGATTCCTCAGAAGTAGGTACTCGTATGACGCTGAGTATGAACATCAAGTTTCAAAATATTACATTCCTTGTTACAGTGTTATCATACTGGCTTACATCCAACATTATACGGTTCCAGGTGTTCACTATTTGACCGTTTTATTCGTACATTTTATATTTGAAATATATTTTTACACAGTCTGGCTTGATCGACGATCGAAATAGAACAAGGTTGATCTCTAAATAATCAAAAGATACGAAGGAAGGCGTAGGTTTAGCTCACAGAAATTTTTAATCTGCTCAGACTACGAGAACTCACCTAGTTATGTAGGTATAGAGTTCATCTGTTAAATGCACGGAGGACAGAATCCATACTAATGTTATAAATGCGAAAGTAACTCTGTCTGTCTGTCCGTCTGTCTGTCTGTCTGTCTGTATGTTACGTTTTCACGCCTAAACCACTGAACCGATTTTGATGAAATTTGGTATAGTGGTAGATTAGACCTTGAGAAAGGACATAGGCTATGTTTGGTCGCGATAACCGACATTCACGCGGGCGGAGCCGCGGGCAACAGCTAGTATGATTAATAAATGCACCTTCTGAATTTATCTCTGCACCACCTTTGGTTGACTAGTAGAGAATGCTTATGGCAACATGCAGTTATCACTAATCCGCATTATGTGCTTACTTGTGCATAAAGTTCAATTAATAAAAAACATGGCCAATTTTATTTTAACTATTTAAATATTTTTAATTCTTATTTTTATTTACTTGCAGAAGCATATCAATATCCGCATGTTTAACTAAATCCTATTGTTTTGCTTTGCTAAGTTAAAGCTTACCTATTTAAAAAAAATACTGAGATCGTGCAAAACTGATTTCAGTTCGGTAAAAACATTATAGCGGATTGCTTCAAGGAACCTACCGGGACCAAGGCATGATTTAATTTTTATTGGTTATGTTACTAGTGGCCCATGGTTTGGTCAGACTTGATCTGACATTTAACTATTTTTATTTCACGCCATAAATATTTCATGTATATTTTCTATTTTTACTAGTTTTTTATTTTTGAAAATTTTGTTTAAATACATCTAAGAATTTGATGATTCCGGCCGTAGCCTTCATGGTTGCTTCGATACAACGGATCTCGCGTCATCTTCATTGTACATTAGGGCTACACACCCTCTAAAAGAGCACCGCGATAAACAATTTAGCACAGGAGGGGCCTCAAAATCGAGCCCTGTGGATCACCGCACGACATCTCTCACTGAACGAGCCCTGCCCTGCTTCAGAAGACAACGAAATAGACTATGGCTCACTCAGATAGTGAGGCCCGATAATATGGCTGAGGCTGAGATAGAGGTCTTCATCCTTTCCTAAGTAGCTTCAGGCATGGCATTAAGGCAAAGTCGAAAAAAAGGTAAGCTCATATCGTCGCTTAAGTTTTAACTTTTCAGGAAACTGAAAAAACTGTATTAATTTGCTAGATCATGTTAATGTACCATTTTAAAATTTGTATGTGTGTATTTAAAAAAGTGATAAGTACATATTAGTAAAAAAAAATATATGATAAAAAAATGAAGGTCAAAATATCAACAAAAATGTCGTAGACACTGAAAAGTTCAAATTAAATTTTATTGTCTACTAAGGTCTCTCAAATTAGAAATAAACTAACAGTGCAGAATTTAATTTATTTGTAAAACATAAATTGAACAGATTAATGATATTTTCACACCAATTCACCCACTTCAAAAGAAGAACTCTATTTCCAAGTATCCAAGTATAAAATATAAATTGTAATAACGTACCAGCATCGTATGGATAGAAAAATAAATCCGAGATTGGGAGCACACTTAAATTGTTATTGTTTACACGATTTCTTCACCGAAGTGAATATTATCGCACCGACCCGACTTTTGATGTGGATTATTTCGTAAATTACTTCGCAGAGTTCGCAGTAGTTCGCAACGTATTGGCGTGGACGTCAAAAGGCGCGCGCGCGTATTGCCTCCCACAGATATACTAATATATTTTTCTTTTTAATAGGAATGCGTGAAGTCATTGAACGCAGAAATTTGCATTTGACGGAAAAATATAGTAATTTTGCTCCAGCGAGGGTAATGTTTTAGACGCGTTTGTATTATGTATTTAGTTTTTTTTGTTCCCATCCCTGCACCATTCTTATCTATAGGCCTGACGGCTCTGCATAGGTATATAAATAGTAGATTGTATCATAAAGGAGCAAAATAATATTTTTACGACACGGGCGTTTTTTTTAATCCAGAGTGAAATAGGGGATTCTAGAGTAAAATCCTGAACGCAGCAAGTGATGCAAAGTACGTCGTCCGAGATTTATCATCACCCACTACGAGAAAATAAAACTCGCCTCATATTTGGATGAAACTAATGAGTAATTCGATGAAACTAATGAAACTTTGTCTTCTACACTGACACGGCACAGAAACTCTCTGCGTTTACAGAGTCAGCAGCACGAGTTTGACTCCTTTGGTGTTGCACACGTCCATAGGCCACAGTAACCACTTACCATCAGGTGAGCCGAGTGCTAGTCTGCCACATCAGTTGTACAAAAAAAAGTAAGTACTGGAAGTAGGCCAATAACACCGATTCTGAAAATTTCCAGATACCACTTGCATTTCTCCATTCAATAAAATAACGATCAGCAATAAATTATTTTGATTTGATTTGATTTGATTTGATAGGTTTTCATATATTTCCACCGGGATTTTGCAGGTAATATCACATTTCTTGCGTTAGTTTTAATACTTTCAGGAGTTAATTCTTTACTTTCACTGTCACCTGAAGAACTCATTTTTCATAACAAAACCATGATTTTATAACAATTCGTGATAATTGACGAAAACGCAGGCTGCTGTTCGCGCGTTTTTTTAATTTGATTCCTTTTATTTTAATCAGCCGGGTTGGCGCGCGGTGGCGCGACCAAGGGCCATCATACTAGCCAGTCTTTATTCAAACATTATTTGCGTTAGATTTCTTTGGCGCTGAGCACTAAGATGTTCCAAAATCAAAGTGCGCGGCAAAGATATTGCGGCGCACTTAAGTATAAAAATGATTAAAAACTCATTACTTACTGCCCGCTAATAGTTTCTTATTGAAACACCACCTTTGGGTGCAGTTAAAGGCGAACCAAGGTTTCCTTTTCGAAAAGATAGGATGAAAAACTAAGTAGGTAGGTATACCTACGCCCTACGGTGCCGTTTTGGCGCTAAAATGTATGTCATAAAAAGCTAAACAGTAGGTAAGCTAAACAGGGTAATTTCGAATGAGAGTTATTGAATGCAATTGTAATATGTTCCTCATTTCAACAGAAGTATTATTATATTTACATTCAATTCACCATCATACGAGTCGAAAACGTCGCTACTGACGTCAGCTACGTCCAAAATCGTCTAAAATTTGTAATGAACTAACGAGACTTTCACGAAAATGTTGACATCGTACATTTGTCTTGCAAAATTTGAATTAAGGAGCCTTTAATTGGTGTAAAAAATCTGTGAATTGACCGTAGCTTCCGCCTCTTCCCTTAAAGTTTTGGCATGTTCACAGTGGAAACACAAATGACGCAAGTGGTTCACTGCCGATATTAATAGAGCAGATATTTTAGTGACTTTGTGTACTTTCTACGAGTGGGTATCTGGATATCGGAAACGTCATACATCAATTTTTATATCCAGTTGGTGGAAGAACGTTATTTATAATCCAAAATAAGGAAATCCGTAATAGTGTGGATTATTTCGAAATTAGGTTTGTTGACTTTGTCGTCATCGTGCAATTGTAGGTTTGGATACGGTTTTGTAATGCTTCGGTGTGGTATTAAGGATGAATACTACCGGACGGGCCACCTATTGAAATAGTAGTAGAGGGAAACCAATAGAAAGATGGGCAGATGAGATAGTTAAAACCGCAGGAAAGGAACGGAGACAAAAGGCAAAAGACAGAAATGGAAACATGGAGGAGGCCTTCACCCTTAGAGGGGTTCTTAAAACTATGAACTAATATTATTGTAATCATGGATTATGACTTAAAATCATAAAATTTATCAAAATGTATTATTTATTGTATATTCTATAAATAATTATTTAAAATTCATATTATTAAAAAAAAAATTTAGTTTAATTTATCGTAAAAACAAAACACGTACATACTTACATTGTAATTACTTATACATATTTTTTTGGTATTAGAAAATGAAGTGAAGTAATATGCTAGGTACTAGTTTGTATCTATTGAGATGGGAATATGCATAATTTATTTTATATCTAATTGTTTTAATACATAATAAAAGGCTTTTTATTTATTATTATTACATACTGGTCTGTTTATATATATGGAGTCACATCAAGATCTTTGGAGCACAGAAAAAACAATCTCACAGCAAGTTAGTTAAGAAATGTTGAGGGTGAGCTTTAAACTTCCACATGAGTCATACAGAAAACTCTTAAATACATAAATAAGTATAGTTCTGACCAGCTTCTCAAAATATTTTAATAGGACTTCAAAGCTAACTAACTCCTTTCATCAAAATCTTGACGCACGCAAACCAAATCCTCCACAAATATCCCTCATTTCTAAGAGCTACTTAGAAGACGAGACAAATTAAAAGTGACTAACTTTAAGGGAAATTGGTTTGGACGGGTAATTCGCTATAATACAATGAGACATGTGTCATTTAAAGAGAGCATTCGAACTCATTCATATGTTCCTCTCTGTCTACATAAAAATAGAAGAAGATGATAAAATTTTGTGTCAACTATTCTTAAACCGCGTTTGATTTGATAGGTGTAGAAGTAAGCTTGTAAAATAGAGATAATCATGAGTTTTATTATCATGTGTGTTGCGGTTACGAACAGCTATAAGCTTCCGTCAGGTAGTGAACAAAACACATAACTTTGTATAAGATGACTTTCATGTGGATGACAGGGGACCCGCATAAATGTCATCTATAATTTATCCCACGGGATTATCGTCGACAATACCACTCACTATTTAGCGTGACGTAAATGCCGCTGAATAAATAATAGTTATTTAAGACAACGGCATAAAATCCATGAATGAATTTCTGTGAATTGTGTTCTGGAAAAACAATATAAAAAAGTTGTAGTTTTTTTAGATGAACCACCATCCCGCTATATCTATGTGTATTTATTGCAGAGAGAGAGAGAGAGAGAGAGAGAGATATTATCTAATTTGTAATACATACTGTTCGGTAGATTGTAAAAAAGACTCAAGAATATCTTCAATGAAAACACTTGTACTATTCCACATTATTGATTAAATAATGTGGAATAGTACAAGTGTTTTCATTGAAGATGTGTAGCAAGTTCCACAAAGTGCCATCAATCAACAGTAAAAGCAGACTCAAGAATACATTCAGCCGCTGTGTACGGCGTTTGTGGACAACGAAAAAGCCTTCGACCCCATCGAAACCTGGGCAGTTCTGGTCGCCCTGCAGCGGTGTCGTGTCGATTGGCGATACATCGTGGTGCTGTGATGCTTATAATGACACTGTCACAATGTTCATCCAGCTCCATGACGCAGAAGACGAAACCTATTAGCCTTCAGCGTGGAGTCAGGCGGGGGATGTTATATCCCCCAAACTATTCACCAATGCATTGGAGGACATCTTCAGAACTTTGGATTGGACTGATCGAGGTATTAACATAAACGGTGAGTACATCTCACATCTTCGGTTCGCCGTGGTTGAGGAGTTGCTGAAACAACTGGGCGAAATATTGCACAGCCTAAATGGAGGTTCTCGACGCATCGGCCTCGGTTTTCTAAAAAAAACCCAAGATCATGTTCAACGAACATGTTACACCGAGACCGATTGCCATCGAATGGGCGACGCTCGAAGTTGCTGGATAACCTGGGCCAGGTTATCCAGCTCGGTAAAAACAACTTCGAGAAAGAACTAGCCAGAAGTATCCAACTAGGTTAGGCAGCATTTAGCAAACTACGTCGATTCTTCTCTTCTCCCCTACCGCAATGCCTGAAACAAATGTCTTTGAACAGTGCGTCCTACCTGTTATGACTTACGGTGCCGAAACGTGGACACTGACAGTAGGGTTAGTGCACATAAATTAAACCTATGCTTGCGAGCGAGGTATTCTTGTAGTTTCTCTGAAGGATAGAATTCGAAACGCGGTCATCCGACAAATAACCAAAGTTACCGACATAGCTCGAAGAATAAGCAAGCTGAAGTGCCAATGGGCTGGCCACGTCTGTCGATGGAACGATGGCCGTTGAAGCAGATGAGCTCTGGAGTGGAGATCGCGAGAAGGCAAACGGAGGGTAGGACGCTCCCTAGCTGATGACCCTTAAGGTGGCTGGGACAGACTGGATGCGGAAGGCGTAGGATGGTACTAAATGGTGCGCCATTTAGTACTATCCTATGATGGATTGATTGAATCGAGATTATCTTATTTATAACCGATATTATTTAATAAGTAATCAAGACACTGATAAGACTCTATCAAGGTATCAAGTGAAGATTTAGGTTTTAGTACGTATCTACCTATAATTTATTTCCTAAGTCATCAGAACTAGGTGTGCCTAAATACTAAACCTACCGCGTAAAGTTTATTAAGTACTTTAAACAAAACATACAAAAAATATAAACTATAAATTTTATAATTATTTTTTACGCAGTGGTACGTACAAATTTAGTATGCTTAGAGTTATAAAAGATCACCTTGGACAGAAAGCATCTCATCAGCTATGATTTATAGTTTTTAACTGAATTTTTTCTCTTACATTGCAATCTTGTTAAAATGCATCTCAAACAACCTGAGATTTGGCAACAGCACATCTTTTGTCTGTCGTTTGTCTACAAAGTTTCGCTTTCAAGCGGCAGAAATAATTTTATATTCTGATCATTTTTTTTCATTGCATTACATGATTACCCGCCCATCACCTTTTCATAGCTAAAACAAATGTTTTAAAATAAAAAGAACGCGACCAGCCAATAGACAGTTTGTCGTAAACTATTTAGCTGAAATTCTTGTTGAAAATATTTCGGTCACGGTACGTGAAACTAATCATTTAAATCTAAATCATATCTTCACTGTCATAAGTTTCTTGATATTTCGGGATGCTATAAAAAATAACAAATAACATGTGGAAGCTTTTGTTTTGATGAATTTATTGTGGTTTATGAAATAGTTATTTCTGTGTTCATTGGATCTGAAGCTGATTCATGAACATTAATGTGAGGTCACACTTCATCTTCCTGTGAGGCATTCATTCTATTGGTCCCATTACTGTGAAATATAAATCCTCAATTTCAGTATTCCGTGCTCGGATTGATTATTTTGGCCCACACACAGTTTCGTTGCTTCGAGACTTATTGTTGTTGCAGACTGACGAAATTTTCAAATTTGCTTATAGCTTGTATACATTTCCGCGGTTCATTTTGTCCATTATCTATTGTTATACACATATTTTCTTTCATAGTCAAATTTAGTCAATGTAAAGGCGCCCACAAAATATTCGCCTGCAGTTTCTAATCTATCCGACGGCCTCCAGTCCTATGCCGATAGCGCCCACACACTAAAGCGATTTTAACCTGCTGGCAATTCCCTGTTGTCAGTTTTGCGAGCAGTTGTGAGTCGACATTTTCCCGCCGTACGATCGCCTGTCCGTGTGTGTTCGTTCGACTTGACCATTATGGATCATAAGGTTTAGGAAGGACAGTCTAGGACTGTCCTGAAACATTCGGCGGCCTCACACTATCGGATCGTATTAGTCGTCAGTTCAAAATCGTTAACGAAACTGTGTGTGTGGGTTATTGCGATTAACTGACAGATTTATATCGTCCGACCGTCGTCCGGTAAACTGATATTAAGTGGGCACCTTAAGACTAACTCCAGAGTCCAGACCAGAGCTAGACAATATTTATGTTTACAAATAGTTGCACGATGTGGTACGGGGCCCTATCAATATCCTTGGGCCGTAGCGTACCACACCTGCAAGTGGGAGCACCTGTTAAACAATGAAGTAGGAAGGCTTTTCTCTCGAGGCTGAGTGGTCATACGACGACACTCGTCAGGGTGGAATTGGTCCCCAGCTTCTGTTTTTGATTGCGACGATCTCCTAATCTATTTGAATGAAATTTTGAAGCATTTACTATGCTAACTTTTCAAATCGATTAAGATAAAAAAGTGAATGCCCAGGTGGAACTCGAACCCACGATCTTTCCCTTACAGGGGGAATGCTCTGACCACTGCGCTACCGGGTGTCCTAATCTATTGCTAGGAGGAGGATGACGACTTAATGACATCCCTTTGTATTTTAAAGTGCGGAAACAAGGAGGTCGGACTCCAACCTACTAAAACCGCACGCCGTCTTGGGTCGAGATTGCCCCTAGTATATCCCTCACGACTCAATGACAACCCAATGCGACATTCGGTCCGATGTTATGAATGAACGCATGTGCACGAGTGCAGTCTCGAAATATCCCCTCGACTAATGAATCGGACGCAATTTATGCGTTCATGTCGGCGACATGATGTTCATTCACTAACTGCGTTTAGTTTTAGGTCAGTTCTCCGATTAGTCAGATCTGCTATTTATTGAGATCGTTAAATATGTTAACTTTACAGTATTTCATAGCTTTGCTTTTTTATTAACTTCATGCTTGTATATTTATAGGTACTTAGTTCATGCGGTATTTTGAAGTCGATTAATAATCATATTGCAATTTTGCAAACTGTGAACTCCGTAGAGCACGTTAAGCCTTCAGTCTTGGCTGCTATAAGCAAATTTGTATCGGTAGTTGGAACCATATAAAGTTAGATGGTAATCGCTTCACGGGAAATATCGAAGTTCAGCCATTAGACTGAAAGCTGACCTCAACTGAGTTGGGTGAAGGAGAAGAACAAAAAATTATTCATATTTCTAAAAATTTTGTAAAATTTTAAGTGTGTTCTAAAGACAAACATTTAACTAAACCGCAATGTAAATTACACATGACGATATATATATACTCCACGAGTTTTCATCTCATTAGCCTGACACGTTAGCCGAGCTTACTCAAACGTGACAGTTTAAGTTCGCCATGGATCTCGAAATCTCGTGAAGGCGAGACGCAGCCGCCGAGAGCGCGTGTCGCGTTACAAATCACTAGGGACAATCACTCACTGAAAAATATGTGAGTCGGTTTGGAAATTTGAGAGGACTAAAAACAGAATGACTTTATTTTTATGTGTTTTGATATACATTCAACATTGAGTCGTCCAGCTATTGACTGAAGTGTATCTTTATGTAAGGAGAAGCGTGGAAATATTTTATAGCGCATAAAGGATTTATAATTGACATCCTCCGCGGCGTAGCGGTAGTGAACGCGCCCGCTACGCAGGAGGCGCGGGTTCGATTTCCGCTCAGTGCAAATATTTGTATGCATAAATTCGACACGACCAGAGCAATGCAAATACCCAATTTGCATTGGTCTGGTCATGCCTCGGAGAACAGTAAAGCCGTCGGTCCCAATTGCCTTTTTGCGAAGTCCCTTCCTACAGTGACTTTTCGGTAATTTAATCGATTGGCAACTTCATGGAATGGATACATGTACTAACTCATGTATCGCCGACAGTACATCGCGCGCGGTCTTGCAGATTGCAAGAACCTCCACCATACACTATTATTAGTATTACTTCAGTTAAATTATCTACTCATACTGCATGAAGGATTCCGAAGAAATGGGAGCCGGCAAACCGGTCTCCGTTGACAAATGCCTATTGATCAAATAACCCATCGAATAGCTTTTAAACTTCAGATGAATTAATACAAATACCTAACAGGTACATGTCTACAGGAATAGTGCATTCCATTAGCACCTTAATCATATACTGTCCTCCGTGATAAGCGCTGATAGTTTATGATTTACAACAGCATAGTTGTTGGAATACATTGACTCTGCGAGTTCCAACGATAGCGGAAGTATGCCCAATTGCAACAGACCCTACTTCCCTTATTGGGAATTCAAGGAGTGATGATAAGATACTAGCTGAACAGCAGGGAATATGCCAATTGTTCTTGAAGTTACTCATTTAGTCATTCATTTATTTTTTAGTTTCTTAACTTTTGTGTGACATCGAATAAAAGAGAAAAAGAAAATTGGTCTAGGCAGGGTTTGAACACGCGATCTTTGCCTTACAAGGGATGCCTTACAATGCTTTGACCACTAAGCCCCTTTAACTACAAACCTCACCTTGACCGATTCAATTTGTTCTCTTGAATTCGATTTGAATATTTAACATGTTTAAAAATTTATTTCAAATTTTGTAAGACACGTTGAAATCCTGAATAGGTTGAAAAAATAGCACACTTCTCAGCCCTAAATATACCTACGAATCTATGACGTCTAAACCACTGCATTCCTGAATACTCACGTCTATTTCAAATATCATAAATAAAATTAGGTTAAAAGTTAAATATAATTAATCATCTGACGAATTGAATCAAAGATGTTTACAATGGTGTCGATTCGGGTTGGCAAAATTCCGACTAAACTAAACTATAATTAGTTTAGTCACGTCAAATTGCGGTTTCTTATTCGGGAAAACACCAACTAACTTAATTTGACAGGACTAAACTATTTTTAGTTCAGTCGAATTCAATTTAGTGAAATCCTCCATTTTGCTATTCGGTAAGGCAAAATTTTAGTCCTGTCAAACTAAAATCCGACTTATTTTAGTGGCCATATTTTTGGTCGCGATTAAACTAAACCAAACCTTGTTCTGCTGATTGTTTGTGCTGGTTGAAATTTTTAAATTACAGAAAAATGAACGTATGCGTTGTGGCTGCTTTTTTCGAGGAGCAAGAAAGGTAAATAAGAAAATTTATCAACTAAATATGTGTTTATTTGTTCAAAACTGATCTAGCATTAAAAAATTACGCATCAATGTCATTGTGGAGAAGCAGTTGACCGACTCGGACACCATGGCCTGTCATGCTGCAGGATCGCGGGGCGAATTCCACGGCACGCCAGCCTCAACGACATAATCCGCCGTGCTCTTGTCATTGCTGGTATGCCAGCTGTGCTTGAACCAAACGGTTTGACGCGCGACGATGGCAAGAGACTGGATGGTATGCCAATAATGCCTTGGAAAATGGGTAGGACTCTGGTGTGGGACGCAACATGCGTCGACACCATTGCCCCTACCCATATAACTGGCACTGCTAGCTGTGCCGGTGCCGCTGCAGCTTCTGCAGCGGCTGTTAAGCGCCGCAAATACTCCAATCTTATTGGAGATTATGAATGTGTGCCGTTTGGAGTCGAAACGTTTGGGCCTTGGGGTCCGAGCGCCCGCAATCTCTTCAGGGAGATTGCGAAATGTATGGCTGACGCGTCTCGTGACCAGAAGGCTGGCCTCATTTCAGGTTAGAGATTAAGTATTGTCATACAACGTGGCAATGCTGCTAGTCTTCTGGGAACGCTACCAAAAGAGGCATGCGATGCGGATGAATTCCACGACGCATTTTAACTTTTAGTTTTAGTTTTTTTATTATATTTAGTACCTATTGTGTATATATAGTTACTTTATTAATTTAATTTAATATTTGCCAATACATCTGTAATATATGTAAAAATTGTGTAACAATAAAAATAATTACAAAATTAACTATTATCATTAAGGTTGGGTTTGAAATTTATTTTAAGGTTAGAAATTTATTTGTTTTACAGAAATCGGGAAGAACGGGCCAGGTTGCTTCGGTCGAAGGATGCATCAAATCCGTTTGAGATGGCCGACCGTAAATTTAAAAAAATTCTTTAGGGTCATCAGTGGCCAAGTTCCTGTTAGAGATACTTGAAAATCACCTTAAATTGAGCGAAGAGGATTTTTTGTGATTGGGACATACACACACATACACATACATTGTTTATTTTTCCTCTTTTCACGTAATATTCCCATTACCATGCCGCCAAGTTTGTTGTTTTGGTTTGTTTATTTTTTCAGAGGTTTAATTTACGGTCACGTTTGAATTTGAACACGTTTTTTGACAAGAAGTTAAGTTGTCTCTCTCACACTTCAACAACAAGGACGTTGTCATTCGTTCATTGAATTCACAGATTAAAAAGGGTTTATTCAATTTAGTCGTGTGACCTTGACTAAAAATGCATGCACTATTTTTAGTTCGGTGGCCAAACCGAATAGACAAAGCGTTGAACTAAACTAAAATAAGAGAATTTTAGTTTAGTTTAGTTTAATCGGGTGGACATGCCGAATTAACACCATTTTGCTATTCGGTAAGGCAAAATTTTATTCCTGTCAAACTAAAATCCGACTTATTTTAGTGGCCATATTTTTGGTCGCGATTAAACTAAACTAAACCTTGTTCTGCTGGTTGAAATTTTTAAATTACAGAAAAATGAACGTATGCGTTGTGGCTGCTTTTTTCGAGGAGCAAGAAAGGTAAATAAGAAAATTTATCAACTAAATATGTGTTTTTTGTTCAAAACTGACCTAGCAGTAAAAAATTACGCATCAATGTCATTGTGGAGAAGCAGTTGACCGACTCGGACACCATGGCCTGTCATGCTGCACGAGCGCCGGGCGAATTCCACGGCACGCCAGCCTCAACGACATAATCCGCCGTGCTCTTGTCATTGCTGGTATGCCAGCTGTGCTTGAACCAAACGGTTTGGCGCGCGAAGATGGCAAGAGACTGGATGGTATGCCAATAATGCCTTGGAAAATGGGTAGGACTCTGGTGTGGGACGCAACATGCGTCGACACCATTGCCCCTACCCATATAACTGGCACCGCTAGCTGTGCCGGTGCCGCTGCAGCTTCTGCAGAGGCTGTTAAGCGGCGCAAATACTCCAATCTTATTGGAGATTATGGATGTGTGCCGTTTAGAGTCGAAACGTTAGGGCCTTGGGGTCCGAGCGCCCGCAATCTCTTCAGGGAGATTGCGAAATGTATGGCTGACGCTTCTCGTGACCAGAAGGCTGGCCTCTTTTCAGGTCAGAGATTAAGTATTGCCATACAACGTGGCAATGCTGCTAGTCTTCTGGGAACGCTACCAAAAGAGGCATGCAATGCGGATGAATTCCACGACGCATTTTAACTTTTAGTTTCAGTTTTTTTATTATATTTAGTATTGTGTATATATAGTAACTTTATTAATTTAATTTAATATTTGCCAATACATCTGTAATATATGTAAAAATTGTGTTACGATAAAAATAATTGAAAAATTAACTATGATCATAAAGGTTGGGTTTGAAATTTATTTTAAGGTTAGAAATTTATTTGTTTTACAGAAATCGGGAAGAACGGGCCAGGTTGCTTCGGTCGAAGGATGCATCAAATCCGATTGGTTCATCAGCGGCAAAGTTCCTGTTAGAGATACTTGAAAATCACCTTAAATTAAGCGAAGAGGATTTTTTTTGTGATTGTGACATACACACACATACACATACATTGTTTATTTTTCCTCTTTTCACGTAATATTCCCATTACCATGCCGCCAAGTTTGTTGTTTTGGTTTGTTTATTTTTTCAGAGGTTTAATTTACGGTCACGTTTGAATTTGAACACGTTTTTTGACAAGAAGTTAAGTTATCTCTCTCACACTTCAACAACAAGGACGTTGTCATTCGTTCACTGAATTCACAGATTAAAAAGGGTTTATTCAATTTAGTCGTGTGACCTTGACTAAAAATGCATGCACTATTTTTAGTTCGGTGGCCAAACCGAATAGACAAAGCGTTGAACTAAACTAAAATAAGAGAATTTTTAGTTTAGTTTAGTTTAATCGGGTGGACATGCCGAATTAACACCAATATGTTGAGCATCGTTGATGGAAATTGAAAACGGCGTATCAAAGAGTTTCATAGGAGCCTATAATAAATGTTCGATACAATAAATAAACGTGTCAGGAAACATATTGTGCTATTTGAGGCATGTCTGCTAGCTGAATTTATTTCCGAAGTAAGGGTAACGCCCTTATTTTAAAACTTCTCCTCGAGGAATGAGGATGCCAGCTTTGATTTCCTTTTTGTGTGTAAGTGAGATGTGCTTAGAAAATGCTGTCCGATGTTGTGCTACATAGAGTGGTGTCGTGGCCTGTTAACATGACCTATTGCTTTTGTAATAATTGAAAAAAAAGGAAAAGATCATTTTTGAATTAAATTTTTAAGCATTGTTCCTGCTAAATATGCAAATCGATTTCAATAGAAAAAAATGAATCGACCTAGGCGAGGTTTGGGTTGTAAGGCAAAGATCGTACGTTCAAACCGCGTTTAGACCGATTCAATTTTTTCTATTTAAATCGATAGGCAGAGATCTTTTGAGTTATCCTATGTTTTCATGCGATGAATAATTTACTTAATAGGTAATATTGATTATTATATTGACTGAATCGACTTTACAGATTTCTCTGAGATTATTTCGCCATTTTTGCCGTAGCACCATACAAACATTAAACGTATCTACTTATTTTTTTAACAAATTTGTTTTGTATTTTTTTTTGTTCACAGTGTCGGCAGCACGAGTGTGACTCCCCTGGTGTTGCACACGTCCATAGGCCACGGTAACCACTTTCCATCAGGTAGGCCGTGTGCTTGTTTGCCAACTCAGTCAACGTACAAATCCGTCAGTCGATAATCAACATAAATATGCCGGAATGTTCTGACGTATTGCAATTGTAACGATCCTATTTAGAGTGAAAAGTAAAAGGCTCCTATGACGTCATCGGTTGTAGTAGCACCATTATAACATAGTAAGTGTCTGTAATGGCGACTGTTTTACTAAGACTGCCTTCATCTTACCATCGAGGGAGGGGAAATCAAATTGACGTGTCATATAAAAAAAAATGATACGCTCGATTTTCATACTGTTTAATACACGAACGATATGTACCTACCCTAAATTTGTGTCCATTACTCATCACCTGCACACATTGAACGTTTTGACTGTCAGAGCGTACATTACATATAGCCGTTGAGAGCTCACAGTGGCGATTGAAGAACAGGAATTCGTGCCTGCGTTACATTTCCACACGTATTATAAAGTGTTCAATATAAACAAATGGGTTTACAGCTTGCTAACATACGCAATTAAATAACAAGTTTACATTTAAATGAACAATTCTTGGAAAAACCGTTAGCAACTTTCAAATTTAGTCACTTTGGAAGTATGCTTGAGAAATAATAGCAATAATAAGTGTGAAAACATGGAGGTAACCTCAGCCCCTCTGGACAAGTGGCAATTCATTGGCCGGCATTTGATAGAATAGAATGACGAATGTATGGGATTTGACGTAAATGACAGTCAAATCCTATACATTCGTCAAATAAGTATATGTATTCGTCATTCTATTCCATCAAACGCCTGCTAGCGAATTGCCACTTGTCTAGAGGGGCAGACCTCAGATTGTTTTCATGAGTCACGTTTTCGGGCTTACATAGTTTATAATAGCTAAGGTACTGTGTTTTAACCGACTCCCAAATAATAGGAAGTTCTCAAAATTTAGTTGTATTTTTTTTATGGATGTAAAGAGTTATCATATTATTATAATACTGCCATTTATGAACCAATTTGGATATTTCTTTCAGATAGAAAGGGTAAATGCTTTGAATATGGTTTACATATACACATAAGTACACCAGACTATCCCCCTGGGAAAAGGCGTATGTATGTAAAGGTGAATTTCTCAAACATAAAATTGGCTGAAAATCATAAAGTTAATTAACGTTAACATATAGTAATTATTATTTTTGTAACAAAGATACCATTTACCATTTTTCTGTACATTAGTAGTAGTATTATATTATTAGAATATTTTTCGTGAGCATATAAAAAATGTACTTCCACCTTATTTCTAAGCTCGGTGTCGCGTCCACAACCTGTTTTCTTGGGAATTTGTCTAATCAAAACTTCATTAGGTTACTAAGTAAACCTAATTTTATTACGATTTTGCATTATTTTAGCTATATATTATAGGCTAAACAACATTTTTCATATTATAGGCATGACCATAGCTATTTTGTAGCGTCACCAGTATTTTCGAGGCTCAAGCCAACCCCACCAGCAAGCTGGAACAAAGACCTACTGATTGTGACGGGGCCATTAGCAATGGTTTTCCTCTCAGGTTACAGGTCAGACAGAAATCACTCGCATAAAAAGTTCAAATAAACCAAATAATAAGTACCAATAGCAGAGTTTGCTCAAGGCGGACTGAACAACTGAAAAGGCGGACCCTGGACTCCGAGGTGAAGGTGTCAGATGTGATCGGGACTAACGCAAGGATACCTAATGAAGAATAGGGGGACTGCAAAGTGCAAGGATTCCAAGATTGGCACTCGAACAAAGAATTAAAGTATTTACTTTTAACAATTCCGAAATAAAAAGTTATCTTCTTCTGTTTACACGACTTAGGTGGCAAACAAGCGCAGCCCACCTGATAGAAAGTGGTTACCGTGGCCTATGGTCGTGTACAACACCAGGTGAGTCAAACTCATGCTGCCGACCATGTAAGATTCTGTGCCGTCAGTGCAGAAGACAAAACAGGACAAGCCTCTGGTCTTCCCACTGTCAGCCCAAAAGCTCTCCAGTGAGCTCTGGGTACCCTACTTACCGCCGGAAACACAACACGCGGATCTAATGGCCGCGGTTATTATATATTCTTTTGAAACATTTTCGGCGCTTTTCTTTCACGTACCTCTTTATCAAACCAACATATTAATCCAAAAACACTTAAAAACCCGTCATAAAATCTCTAAAACTTTCAACAGCTACGTAATGAATCACTATTGTATGATATCTAACATCTACCAGTGTTGCAGTCCTCATAGGTGGATATTTCTGAGTCAGACTACTGAATGTTTTTTATTATTATTAGGTTCTATAGTGACATTAATGGACTATCAACTTGTAGATAACACGTCGTATATTCTCGTGTAGAAATATGAAACGGTGGTCTTTTTACGTTGGTATAAATAGTCCATCTTTGTGAAGAATGTGAAGGAACGTTGCTGTGTAGTAAGCTCTTATGAAAATTGAAATTAGGAAAATGGTTTCTCTTATCTCATACTACAATGCGAAAGTTTGAGTGAATGGTTGTTTATTTATCAATCTTGCGAGAACAGCTAAACGAATCTGGTTGAAATTTAGCACAGAGTTAGTGCTTGGATG
Source organism: Eilema caniola (assembly GCA_949126895.1). Lineage (NCBI taxonomy): Eukaryota > Metazoa > Arthropoda > Insecta > Lepidoptera > Erebidae > Eilema > Eilema caniola. Next base: position 5,596,137 of record OX421476.1, read on the forward strand.
ACATTGGATGAGACATCAGAAGCGCTCGTGGCCAATTATACTTTCGGTTTGGTAAACGATACGGGAACGTAACGGTACGCTAAACTACATAGGCGTGGTTGCCATTTGGATAGGTGACCGCTTTGTGGAATTTCATCAGCGCGCTTTCGTGTTTCGGAAGGCACGTTAAAAGTCGGTCCCGGCTGCCACGACATGGCAGGACACGACGATATTCCCGACCAATTGAGGGACCAATGGGGAAGTACCTCCGCCCTACAGAATACCGCGGCCATAATAACCTCGTGTTGTGTTCCTGGCGGTGAGTAGGGTAGCCAGAGATCACTAGAGAGGTTTTGTGCTGTCAGAGGGGAGACCAAAGACTATTCCTGCTTTTTCTGCTACACTGACGGCACAGAAACTCTGTGTTTACAGGGTCGGCAGCAGGAGTGTGACTCTCTGGCACACGTCCATAGGCCACGGTAACAACTTACCATCTCAGTTGTATAAAAAAAACCTAATGTCAAGACGGAGGCCGATATGGGTGACCTGAAAAATGTATTGATTGGCCACTAAGAAGGGAGATTAGACCGCAATCGCTTCCAATCTAGTTGAAAAAAATTGCCACGGCATATTTTAGTGAACCCTGGACTCCGAGTTGAAGGTCTCTATGCGACCGGGTCGAACGCATGGATAATGATGACTGCATGAGACGTCCATGCAACAGTTTAAAACTTCACATTCGTCACTATTATTCTGTTCTTCAGGAAACAGCTAATTAGTTTGTTTTTTTAGACTATTGTTATTTCAGTTTGGACTTCCACCCACGTATTGCTAATGTCTATTTTAGATCGTTTGAAGTAGATGTTTTTAAAAATCGCCTGTTTGTACAACGTGTTAAATTCTTTACGAATACGCCAACGAAGTAATATTTCAGTGTTCAAGAATGACAGTTCAATTTCAGGGAGCTCGCGTGGCGTTGAACTCTGATAATATTAATTTTTATATATGGATATCTATTCCAAGGTGTGAGGCCCTACCAAGACGCCAAATTCATCTGCAAGCCGGTACATGGTAGGTAGGACACGACAGGTATTTCCGTCCAATTGAGCAGTCCGACTGGGTAGTACCTCCACCTTACAGAATACCGCGGCCATAATAACCTCGTTTTGTGTTCCCGACAGTGAGTAGCGTAGCCAGAGCTCACTGAAGAGTTTTGTGTTGTCAGTGGAAAGACCAAAAGCCACACCTGCTTTGTCTTCTACACTAACGGCACAGAAACTCTCTGTGTTTACAGGGTCAGCAGCACGAGTATGAGTCCCCTGGTGTTGCACACGTCCATAGGCCACGGTGACCACTTTCCATCAAGTGGGTCGTCTGATTGTCTGCCACCTCACTTGTATAAAAAAAAACTTTGTAGGTACATTGAAGAACACATAACGCCGACTTTCTCTTATTATCACCTCACTTTAAGGGTTTACTTGAAAGGGCACAAAATGTATTATAGACGCACGAGACGAGTGTTTATGGAAGTAATTCTTAATGAAGCAGGTGATAGAAATTAATTATGAAATTTATTTATAACACTTAGTAAGTGCTTAAATTAAAAAGACGGACCTCGGACTACTTATATTGTACAAAAAAAAAAAAAACTAAGAGTTTGTGAAGATTTTTCAATGTGTGGGTGTTTGCTGCTTAATCACGCTCTAACAGCAAAACGGATCTTTAAAATTGGGTACAGGGATGTATTATATAGTCTAGAATAACATAATGCTACTTTATATCCTGCGAATAGGCTTGCATGGGTCGCTGCCCCTCTCTTTTTTCCTGGCAACACTGTGCCAACGTAAACATTGCCTGCGTATATTTTATTGTTTAAAAGTCTAATTTCTAATATTAACTTCCATAGAATTTCAGAAATAGTGCATAAGTGGTTGATAAATAACATATATTGTTCGCGATAGTGTAATTTAAGTACTAAAGACACAACTCATCATCTCCTGAAATATTCCTAAATGCTAGTGAAAGAGTGATATAAGAAACTTTTTGTGGCTGACCACTGATAATCTCGAAAGTGGCATTATGGTTTCAATCTGTGACAGTGAAGTGATAAATTAAAGCGAAATTATCAAATGTTAATATAAACAGACCGTTACGAAAAAATATTCAATTCAAAAATTTTAGTGCCAAATACTGAACTTGTACCAATCAAAACAAACCAACAGCCAATGAGCATAAACTTATGTACCACAGATAATCAGTGTAGTGCTGCTATAAAATTATAAGCAGAGTGAATTAGTAACCATAGACAACACGGAATATTCCAAAGAGCGCTTTTATATTTCGTAGGATGCAGTGTTTGAAACCAAAGGGCGCTTTTATATTCTTGACAGCAGTGTTTTGAGACCAAAGGGCGCTTTTATATTATTTTCGTTGACGACAGTATTGAAACCTGTTAAAGATCGGACGTTCAGATTTTCCTGCTAAAAATAATACTACTGCATAAAATAAAAAGGAAAAAATAAATAAATAAATTGAAATAAGTGACTGCGTAACTATAGTACTAGATATGGAAGATCAAAATAATATCACGATGCGAAAGCGAAATTTGAAATCAACATCGCTAGAAAACATCAATATGAGTATTTCTATGCGTTCCTCATGCTCCGATGAGCTACTAGGAAAAAGTTTAGATCTCTCAACACACAACTTTTTTCTGTACAGGGAAGAGATGAAATCTGAACTGAATAACATGAAATGTAATCTTGAAAGCACACAGAATGAATTAGAAAATGTCATCTTGGAAAATATGGCGTTAAAAAAACAAATATCTCATTTATCACAGGAAATTGCAATGCTTAAACAGATATGTAAGAGTCCACTATCATCACGCCGTAACTATTTGAGTTCAGCAAAAAAATTAAGCGTTAAACGTCGTCTTACAGACACATTCATAAATAGTCCTCTCACGCTGGATAACGAACCACAGAAGTCCGAAGAACAACCTGCAATACATTGTGAACCGTGTAAGGCGGTTGACCCACAACCGAACAAAATCTCAAAATCGGTTGGCCATCCTGCCCTCGGTACATTGACAAATATCACTACCACAGCAACAGGTAGCAAACATAATAAAAAGAGTAAGGTTTTTATAATTGCCGATCAACAAGGCAGAGGAATGCGGGATAAGCTGCAAAGACTTCTAGGGAAGAATTACGAGGTGTTCTCCGTCTTGAAACCAGGAGCATCCACAAGAGAGCTACTGGAAGGCTACAAGAACGATATATCTAATTTATCAAAAAGTGACTATTTACTGCTGCTAACAGGTGTGAACGACAAGAATCCGCGTGAATTCCAATGCTCACTAAACAATTGGTTGGCCCAAGTTGCCCACACTAATGTGATAATAAGTGAGGTTCCCTTCAACAAATATCTAAACGAATTTAAATTAAATTACGAAATGAGGTTCATTTGCAGAGGTTACGCTCATGTATCGTTTGTAGCCATAAACTTTCCCTTGGATTGTAACCGCCTCGGTATGTTTTTAAGCCGCACTTTACTGAAGGAAATTTTACACTTAACATATAGAAGATCGTACACTTCATATAAGCAGAGTTTAAGTTTTCGAGTTAGTGTTAGCACACAGACAGATGACAGTCCTCAATTTGACAACTGTCCGCAATTGGACAACTGTCCGCAATTAGATAACTGTCCGCAATTGGACAACTGTCCGCAATTGGATCCTCCTATAGAAAATAGTATAAATGGTGATACGTTGCCTATGCAATTTTTTTTTCGAGAATAATGTAATTGCGGACGAATCTAGTCAAGGAGATTGTTTAGACCTTGAACCATTAAATATTTATCATCAGAACTTGTGTGGTATAGGTAATAAATTAAATGAATTAGAATTGTATATCGATAATATTCAGAAAAAGGTACATTTCTTGTGTATAAGTGAACATTTTTACAATTCAGCACAAATGTCTCTGCTTAATTTAACTAATTACAAAGTAGTATCCTATAACGCGAGAGTGAATAAGCTGCGAGGAGGCACGGCTATTTTAGCTCTCAAAGACAGAGAATGTGTTAAATTGCCCTTTGTGAAAAAATTGTATGAAATGGATGCATTTGAGATATGTGCAATTAAAGATGTTTCAACTGGAGTAACAATTTGCTGTTGTTATCGTACTCCTTATGATGTTAATTTAGATACTTTTATGCGTCGACTTGAACAATTATTAGAACGCCTTTTTAACGGAAACTGCTGTATTTGTGGCGATTTTAACATCGACCTTCTTTCCGTTACACCAAAAAAGCGGGACTTTTTAAATTTATTGACATGTTATAATTTTAGACCACTCGTTGACTTGATTACGTTCAAAAGAGATGACCAGAAATCTTGTATTGATAATTTTTTGACAAACATTCCTGACGATAACCTGCAAAATTGTGAGGTTGATCACAATGGGTTAGGAGATGGACATGCGGCGTTAATATGCAATATGACATTATGTACCAGCAATAATTTTAATAGACATTATAATCCTATGACATTTATTAATAAAAGGACATTTAATTCTAAGAGAAATACCATATACAGGGAAAGGTTAGCTAATCAGAACTGGAAGCATATGGGAATTAATACATTTATAAAACAATTTGTGGTTACGTTTAAGCAGACGTTTAAGAAACGCAAAAAGCAACTTCGTGTAAATAGTATGGCAGGCCTACGCTGGGTCTCGCAAGGAATTAAAGTTTCAAGCAAAATGAAGCGATTCTTAGTTTGTAGTAAAAGTAACAAAGATGATTCTAGTGTAGTGAGCTATAGGCATAAATATATCTCTATATATAAAAGAGTAATAAAAGTTGCGAAAAAGAAATCTATACAAAGTGAAATAGCGAGATTTAAAAATGCATCAAAGAATATATGGAAAATAGTAAATCGACATAGAAATAAAGAACACAAATCAAAAGAAAAACTAGCTTTAAAATTCAACAATAGTGTTACAGAAAACCCTTCTGAAGTAGTCAATATTCTCGCAAATCAATTTTGTAAGACTTTTGGTCAGAACCAAGGTTACTCGCAACTGGCTCTGGATATATTAGAGGGAAGTACAAACAAAGTTGAAAGCGATATCTCTTGGGACCCTGTCACCCCTAGCGAATTACAAAAAACAGTGATTACAATGAAGAGCAAATTGTCATGTGGATACGATGACGTACCGATTTCGGTTTTCAAAGAAAACATTGACTTACTGGCTGAGCCGCTTACCACTCTTTACAATAATTGTTTTGAACAGGGTGTATTCCCAGACCAGTTTAAAATTGCCAAGATCATTCCTGTACATAAAAAAGGAGCAAAAACGGACCCTTCAATGTACAGGCCTATCTCACTCCTGCCAACACTGTCTAAAATCTTTGAAAAGTTGATAAAGGTTAGACTCGTGAGACATTTTAATTCAAATAGGGTTTTGAACATGAGGCAGTTCGGTTACCAAAAAAATGTAAGTACGCAAGACGCAATAGGGGCACTAATCGAAGACATAGTGAGTCAAATGAATCGCAAAAAGAAAGTTGCTGGACTCTTCCTGGATTTGAGCGCCGCCTTTGACACAATTAACCATGAGCTGCTGCTAATAAAACTGGATCACTACGGCATTAGAGGCAAAGCAGGGGAACTATTAAGGTCTTATTTACTCAATCGAAAAATGTATGTAGAGATCCAAGCTATCACAAACAAAATGACAACCCATGGAATAGGTAGGTACGAAGAGTCTCATAAGTCCACAATGTCACAAATAAAAACTGGTGTACCACAAGGCTCAATTCTGGGCCCAATTCTGTTTATAATATTTGTAAATGACCTAGTTAATTATGTCACTAAAATATCGCCTCCGGAGGTACAGCTGGTAATGTTTGCTGATGATACTAATGCTGTGGTATCCGCGGATGATATAAACGCTCTTAGTTTAAAGGTGAATGAGGTGTTGAAGTTATTCTCAACTTGGTTTTCGGTAAATAGTCTAAAACTAAATCCAAGTAAAACAAAGGCTATTTTGTTTAAATCCACGGCTCAAAATAAAATGACACTAGATTGTGTGTTGGAGGGCAAACAAGTTCAAAATACGGAAGTTGTTAGGTTCTTGGGAGTACACGTGGATGAATTTCTAAATTGGAAACATGAACTCTCCTATCTGGAAGGAAATATAAGCTCGGCTTGCTATGTGTTGCGCAGTCTTCGAAATGAAGTCAATCTGGAGCATTTAAAGATGGTATATTATACATTGGTGGAGTCAAGACTGAGATACAGTATTCTTTTTTGGGGGGGCAGCTATGGATACAACATTCAAAGAGCTTTTATCCAACAAAAAAGAGCCATAAGAACAATAGTACGGATAAGACAGGAAGAGTCGTGTAAGACTCACTTCCAAGATTTAGGCATATTGACGGTTCCTAGCCTATACATTTTGGTACTGCTAAACAATTTTGCTAAGCATATACACGATTATGAATCTGATGATGAGAGAAGGGTTAGAGAAAGCACTCGCAGGAAAGATTTTCAGAGCAAAATTGTGCCTAGCCTGGACGTCGTAAAGCATAGTACGCTCTACAACTCCATCAGAATTTTCAACAAACTGCCTCTAGACTTAAAAACCATTATTTACAAAAGAGAGTTCCACGACAAATTGAAGGCTTTTCTGTTAAAAGGGTGTTATTATTCAGTCGATGAGATATTAAATAAATAGATTTTATACTGACAGCAGAGGTATTATGTAATTACACTGTTATTTTTTACGTGTCATGATATTTTCCACTTCTTTTGATTGTTGATTTTCTTATGTTTTTTATTTATATATGCAATGTATGTGTACAAACGATGTTCAAACACGATGTAAAAATTGTTAATGAATAAATAAATAAAAAAAAAAAAAAAAAAAAAAAATAGACAAGCGACATTTGGTTGGCCGGCGGCGTTCGATAGAATATAATGATTTGACCTTTATGACATATGTAAACGACTGTCAGATACGTCAAATCCCATACATTCATCATTCTATTTCATCAAATGCCGGCTAACGAATTGGCACTCTTCTAGAGGGGCTGGAATGGAATCTTGAGACAGCAAAGCCGACCCTATTTTTTCTGACGGAGACCCAAATATCATGCCCGGCCGATACAGCCTACCTTATGTACCTCGGGTACAGACTCGAGCATAACTTCCTGAGTAAAGCCGGGGTATGCATGTATGTCCGGGATGACGTTTGTTGTCGCCGTCTAAACGGCCTTGAAGACAGGGACCTGTCCACACTATGGGTACGTATGGATTACGGTGGCCACACCCGTATCTATGCGTGCGTCTACAGGTCTCATAGCGGTGACCTGGGCACGGCTCAACTGTTTGAGCTTCTGCAGCGGTCGGCGGACAGACTAATTGAGCAGTACCCTGCCGCGGACTTAGTATTCTTCGGGGACTTCAATGCTCACCACGTGGAGTGGCTGGGGTCTCACAGGACTGATTTTGTGGGAAGGGCTGCTCTCAACTTTGCCCTGACCTATGGATTCTCGCAACTGGTGCATTCTGTCACCAGAAAACCAGATGTCGGGACCCTTTTGCTGACTACGCGCCCGGATGAGTACTCCGTAACTATGGAAGCACCTCTCGGTACTTCGGACCACAGCGTCATCCGGGCGCAAGTGACTCTCGCACGGCCAGAACCACCGCGGCCACCTCAGTGGCGGCATGTCTGGCACTACAAGTCAGCAGACTGGGACGGACTGCGAGAATTCTTCTCGTCGTACCCGTGGAGGCGGCTTTGCTTCACTTCAAAGGATCCAAGCTCCTGTGCAACAGCAGTCGCTGAAACGACCCTATCGGGCATGGAATGCTATATTCCCAACCGTTGGATCGCAACAGGAGCGAGCAAACGGCCGTGGTTTAATAGGCCTTGCAGAGAAGCTAGAGACCGCAAGCAATCTGCATATAAGGCTTGGACCACGGCACTTGCCAACAAGGATCCTAACATTGCCGAAGTGAAGCGGAAATTGAATGCCGCCTCGAGGTCCAGTAAAAAAGCTACTGCCAGGGCGAAGTTTGAGTTCATCGGTGGAATTGGCGAGCGGCTTACTCGTTACCCATCCGGTAGTCGAGCATTTTGACCACTCGCCAAAGCTGCCGAGGGAAACTTCTGGCATTCCTGCCTTCCGCCTATGCAAAAACCCGACGGTAGCCTAGCTCATGGCGCTAAGGAGAAAGCCGATCTTTTGGGTAATCTCTTTGCGTCAAACTCGACGATGAACGACGGGAATGCCGAGCCACCTATTATCCCCAACTGTGGTACTTTCATGTCTGAAATTAAAATCACACAACGGGTAGTCCGGCGGGAACTCAAGTCCCTGGATGTTCGGAAGTCGAGTGGGCCAGATGATATACCGGCGATGGTGCTCAGGCACTGTGCCCCCGAATTGTGCCCAGTACTTACACGGCTTTTCGCGCTTTTTACTCCACGAGACAAGTCCCAGCCTCGTGGAAGACTGCATTCGTGCATCCTGGGCCTAAGAAAGGCGACAGGACAGACCCGTCCAATTACAGGCCTATTGCTATAACCTCCCTTCTCTCGAAGGTAATGGAGCGTGTGATTAACGCACAGCTCCTGGGATACCTTGAGGGAAACGACCTACTGAGCGACCGACAGTATGGCTTTCGCCACCGTCGCTCCACTGGTGACCTTCTTGTGTATCTCACAAACCGATGGGCGCAAGCTATCGAGAGTCGGGGCGAGGCACTAGCGGTCAGCCTCGATATAGCAAAGGCCTCTGACCTGGTCTGGCACAGAGGTCTTCTTTCGAAGTCGCCACGCTACGGACTCCCCGAGGGACTTTGCGAATGGATTGCCAGCTTTTTGTCCAACAGAAGTATCCAAGCCGTCGTTGATGGCAGCTGCTCGGACCGCATGGACATAAACGCTGGTGTCCCACAAGGCTCCGTGTTGTCCCCGACGCTGTTTCTGCTGTCTGATGGATCTATTCATTGCTATGCGGACGACAGTACCGGGGATACGTGTTACACGGGTCGTGCAAATATCCCTCAATTCGAGGTGGAGAAGAGACGCGAACAACTTGTGTCTGAAATCGAGACTACTCTCTCGGGAGTATCCGATTGGGGTCGACTTAACCTAGTCCAATTTAACCCCACTAAGACACAAGTATGTGTAAAACCCCATTTATTGTAGCGCCGCAATTCCTGGGCACACCACTTTCCATCTCTTCGAGTATTGGGATCCTAGGTGTCGACATCTCAAGCGACGTTCAGTTCCGCAACCATTTGGAGGACAAGGTCAAGCTGGCCTCAAAGAAACTTGGAGTGCTCAACAGGGCGAAGCAGTACTTCACTGCGGGGCAACGACTTCTGCTTTATAAGGCACAAATTCGGCCCCACATGGAGTACTGCTGTCACCTTTTTGCCGGAGCGCCTGCATACCAGCTTGGCCCCTTCGACTCATTGCAAAGACGGGCGTTGAGGCTCGTCGACAATCCCATACTCACAGGCGATGTGGAACCTCTCAGCCTCAGAAGGGACTTTGCCTCGCTGTGTGTGTTCTACCGCCTATACAGTGGATTGTGCTCAGAGGAATTGTTTGACATGATGCCCACGGCTGCATTCTATCATCGCACCACTCGCCATAGGCAGGGAATTCATCCTCACACACTGCGACCGGAAATGGTACGCACCGTGCGTTTTGAAAGGAACTTCATCCCACGCACGCTCAGTTTGTGGAATGAACTTCCTGCTGTGGTTTTCCCAAGCGACTACAATATGGGGTTCTTCAAGAAGGGTATTAGAAGGTATCTACAGGGTCGGTAGCACGATTGTGATGCCCCTAGTGTTGCAAACATCCATAGGCCACGGTAACCACTTCCCATCAGGTGGGCCGTGTGCTTGTCTGCCACCTAAGTGGCATAAAAAAAAAACAAAATTAGACACGAGCGAAACTGTGGGCAACATCTAGAATTCAATAAAAACAGGCAAATAAACTGAGAATTTTAAACAGAACATAAGTTATTGTTTGGTCCACATGGACGAACTAATACGAACACTATAACAAGGGATAGAGCAGCATGGAGCTAAGTGTACCTTATTGTGCTCCAACACGTCATGATAAGCCCTCAGTTGTTTATGTAAAAATAATAGCAATTTAAATTTGTATGTTATAAGTGCCCATAAGGTGAAGTGCCAGGGATTTGTAGGCCGACGTGCGTCATTGCATAATGTTGCGTGTTGCCAAGCCAATGAGCGACAGAATAAATCTTTGTACAAGTGCTCTAGCTGTTGTACAGTATCTAGGTACTCGGCTTTTTGGCACATCGGGAAAAAGAGTAAGAGTTCGGGTGAGATTGGCTACCTTCGGTCTCTCGCTCATCTTCAACATTTATCTTTGGCCTCAATGTCTCATCATGCGTAGCTCCATTTTTGGCTGTAACAGCCAATTAATCATTATTCCTACCTTCGTCTTTGGATTGTTAAAAATTCTGTAACTGCAACTTTTGTCTCAACTGCCAAACATTCATGTCTGTATTTTTGGCCGCAGCGGCTAAAACTTTGTAGTCGTACTTTTCGCCACAACGGTCAAATGTTCATAGCGGTGCGTTTGTCCCCAACAGCCAAATATTCGTAGCAGTACTTCTGGCTTTAACTCCCAAGCGTTCGTAGTTATGCATTTAGCCCCAACAGCCAAACATTCGTAGCTTTGTTTTTGGCATCAACACCCTAAAGTTCGTAGCCTATCTTTGAGCAGTCCGTATTCGTAGCTGTGCGTTTGGCCTCAACAGCCACACGCTCGTAGCGCCGTCGTAGCAAGCACGTCTACGCCACTCTCTACGTTTTTCAACAATGCAATAAAATCAATTGAAACGCACAAAATTACTATAATACATTTATTTTTATGGCCAATTAACCTAATCTTGAATAACAGTAGATAGATTGTTTAATGTATATACTTGATTCACTATGAAAAGTGTCTGTTGACAGATTTAAACATCCTTAGAGTGAAACTTTAATAGATGTCAGTCTTTTATGTTTATTTATGTTCGGACACATGAGAAAAATTTAAAAAATAATGTTACAATTTCTACAACTAGGCCATTGATGAGATAAAGATATCAATGGAGCACGGGTAAGTCGATAGTTTGAGTTTTGAGAGTGTTTTTCTACTGAGATAGAGACAAATAGAAAAGTATTTAAGGATTGTGAAAACGGGTTGGTGTTTCCATTGTAAAGGCGAATGGAAATGTGTAGATTGGCTTTTATTCACGTTTCTCAAAGCCGTTAATCCGTCGTACTCATTTCCTCGTTATAACTACTTGTGCAAATTACTTGTCTATATCGATATCGAATTTATTCTTCTTCTGTCTAGTCGACGGCATATTGCGTCATATTTAGTTTGCCCAGTGTGAAGCCACCCCTATAGCGTTCTCAGAGGCACTCATCGAATTTATTTATTTTAGGATATACCTTACACTTAAAAGACTTAAAATTCACTTCTAGCAAATTCCAAGTTTGTCTCCAACTAAACAAAATCCGCACAACAGTTGATAGACTACCATGCAACAAAAATACTTACTAATATCAAAACTAAAACGATTATCATACATGTTCAACGAATATGCACAAAAGGAACGTCTGCGCAACATTGTAACAGCCCGCGGCGCCCCACATTACGAAAATATACGCAATCATCTGAAAAATGGGCTGCTGAAACTCAGTCTGCACCCACGAACAGACCGACGTCTGTATATATATATTAGGAGAAATATGTATATTACCTTACAGTACTTTTCCTTCACTATATAGCTTATATGTGCTCGTTTTCAAACATTTTATAGGTTATACTAAGCATTTTAGTGAGTGATGAAATTCTAACAATGTTTGTTTAGTATTTTCGCGTCTGGTTTCGGTTTTCTCCCCTCGGTTTATAGGTACATGCCTGTACCATTTCGTACGGATGAAAGAATGTGGATAAAATAAATAATGAACACATTGGATTAATCGCAACGAGTTTGCACTAGCATCTTTGTAGGTTTATAAAGTGTAAAAGTTTATGTAACGTGCGGTAAATAGCGCGAATTGGAGTGATGACTCATTCTTAGAACTTCTTGAGAATGCCGTTAAAATTTATACGTTACGATTAGATACTTTCGTAAGGTTGAAATTAAATTATATAATTTTTGCAGCTCTATTATAATATTTTTCATCATTCATTCAACCATGGCATCATCAGCCGAAGGACCAATGTCCAATGGAGGGAATCCTAGAGTTCAATCTACACAGCAAAGCTTAGATAGTGTTTCGTAATCTAGAATACAGATAAACAGTTTTTTTTTTGTTAATTTTACATACATTAACACACATGGCAATATCCAGACCAATGCAATTACGACAATCAATCAATATCATCAGCCGAAGGACCAATGTCCAATGGAGGGAATCCTAGAGTTCAATCTACACAGCAAAGCTTAGATAGTGTTTCAGAATCTAGAATACAGATAAACATTTTTTTTTGTTAATTTTACATACATTAACACATATGGAAATATCCAGACCAATGCAATTACGGCAATCGGTAAACGGGAGGTAGCACGCCGCCGGACGGATAACCTGAAAAAGGTAGCTGGGATAGACTTAAATACAAAAACGTCCGGCTTGAGCATGGTGCAGGCATCTTCTAAAATGCTTTGGTTACTGCATAATACTGCACTTTTTGTCATATTTTAACTTAGGTTAATTATTTTATTATAAAGTTATTTTTGAAGTGAAAACTTCTTTAGCGGCGTTGGATGGGTAAAAATTGATAAACTTGCGTCAGGATTGTTTGACCTTTGAACCGTAACCGACGACAGACGTCATACAACATTAGCTAAAGAGAAAGACTGTCTATTTTGCAGGTTAGCGGTTCGACTGTAAGTCCTTATGGTTTCAGATATTACCTGGTTCAAACCTGGGCTTCTAGTACTTTTTGTGATTATTTTTCTTTTTGTAATTTATTAATTTCTTCTGACAGAAAATTAGCAGAAAATTAGTGATAGGTCCTATGATTGGCGCTATATTATACATAGGTATGGTATGGTATGGTATGGTGTGGTATGTTATGGTATGGTATGTTCTTTTTATCTTTTTCTATGTATATAACGAAGAAAGAAAAAAAGAAAAAGTTTTCACTTCTGCCGGCACGCCCAGAGTGCAACCCGTCTTTTTTTTTTATATAGGTACTTTTGTTAAGACACCAGACAAATTTAGATTCGTCCACATTTAGCCTTAAGGATATAAATATTGTATTTGACGTCTTAAAAAATGCTGTAATGGAGTTTGTTGCGCCGTTTCTTCTCCACCAGCGCCTTGGAAGCGGTGGTAAACTTAGGTTAAATAGAATTTAATCTATTATTGACGTCAATAAGAAGCAACCATGTTGTTATAGATTTAATAAACTCTTTGACTTTGAAGTCCAGTAGAGAACAGCCCCTCTAGACAAGTGGCAATTCGCTAGCCGGCGTTTGATGGAATAGAATGACGAATGTATAGGATTTGACGTATTTGACATGCGTTAACGACTGTCATATACGTCAAATCCCATACATTCGTCATTCTATTCCACCAAACGTCGGCTAGCGAATTGCCACTTGTCTAGAAGGGCAGGTAAAGCTTGTTTAGATGTAACCTTGCAACCTGATGTTATATCCTATCAATACTTACAAATACCTACACTCGAGAGCAATGAATATGAGTCACTAAAAATCTCGCGAACTATCAATGCTAGCCAAATGAAATAAATTGTGTTTAATAGTCAAAATGTATCCTCTACAAGCATGATGGAAGACACAGAGTACATAGAAGATCAGGGCAAAGATTCAAGCAAGCATGCATCGAAGGAGTAGTAGCGTAAACTCAAATTTCCTGTCACAGAGTAATCGGGGAATATTCCCCAAAATCCTTGGTGTACAGCATGTCAAACCGCGTAAACGTTTCAGTCATTCAGTCATGGAAGCACGAAGAGTAATTTTTGTTAAAATAGTTTTATTTACTATTTTTGTTTTTTCAAGCGAGATCAGTAGTTTTTTCTTTATATAATGGCAGACAAGCTCATGGCCCACCCGATGAAAAGCGGTTACCGTGGCCTATGGACGTGTGCAACACCAGGGGCGTCACACTCGCGCTGCCGACCCTATTAGAACAAAGAGTTTCTGTCCCGTCAGTGTAGAAGGTAAAGCCGGACAAACCTTTGGTTACCCACTGACAGCACAAAAACTCTCCAGTGAGCTCTGGCTACCCTACTCACCGCCGGGAGCACACTACGAGGTTATTATAGCCGCGGTATTCTGTAGAAGTACCTTCGACTTCCCCAGTCGGACTGCTCAATTGGACGGAAATACCGTCGTGTCTATGATTTTTAAAGAAACTCTAGTAAGTCATATAAGTGTATTACTTTCATTCAAGGAGTATTTAATTGTCTATAAATCATTGGAAGATTTTTAAGATTCATAAGTGACATTGCTCTCGTGTTTAGCTCTTGACATTAATAGTGTAACGCTGACCTGAGATATCCCGGTGGTTTATCCCCAAACATTGGTCCTTCATCCTTCTTCTTCGGTATTACTAACAGTTCACGTTAGAAACCAATTCCCAAGTCTAAGAAACAATTAAATAAATTCTGTACGGCCGCGAATAATGGTACTGTTAGATGTATTAATTTCACAGCCCGTTTCACTGACCTATTTAGTTTAACGATTTCCGAAGACTTGTTTTACTGATTCTTTGAAGTTCGTGAGGTTGGAGGTCCAATAGATAGATATTCAGGTTTACTATTGGATGTTAAAGTTTTAAGAATACGCAATTGCTTCACAAAACACTTATATTTGGATTATAAAATAAGTAGAAGCACGCATGCATGGCATTTGATCTCAATACATGTACATAATATGGATGTGGCCCCACCACAATCTTTTTGTCCCCCCCCTGGAGCCGGAGGGAGAGGTTATGTCGGACTCGAACCGACACGCCGTCTGTGGCTCGTAGTGCAAAGCCGAAGGTGCCGTGGGCAACGGATAACCCTCGCACTCCGGCAGTCCCAGGGCCATCTCTCTCGATCTGGCCCTCTTCGAGTGTGAGAACCACGGAGCCCACAACTCGTCCCCGGTATACCGTTGAATGCTGAACAAGGCTCTGGCGCTGGCTTTCCTCCAGGGGTTAGGTTAGATGAAATCGCTCAATTTTGTGCTACCAAATATTAATATAAGTAGAGTTAGCTGTGCCTTACAAAATCACGACGAACATTTAGATACATGAATCTTTTACCTTTAATGTAGTACCTTTAACATTATTATGGTTATTGCGAAAGGAAATAGATCTGTGTTAGATCATATCGGTTATTTAGTATTATATTTTCCGGTATATTGCAATATTTCGCTGTGATTTTTGGTGTATCAGGAAATTAATGTATCCGTTCGTTCAAAATATCCAGGAGACGCGCCGGGGTATGCTTGTACGTCCGGGATGATATTTGCTGCCGTCGTCTCCATACCCATGAAGACAGGGACCTGTCAACTCTATGGGTACGTATAGATCACGGTGGCCACACCCGTATCTGTGCGTGCGTCAACAGGTCTCACAGCGGTGATTTCGGCACGGCTCAACTGTATGAGCACCTCCAGCGGTCAGCGGACAGGATAATTGAGCAGTATCCCACCGCAGACCTAGTGCTCTTGGGGGACTTCAACGCTCATCACCGCAACACTAACCGGTACGAAAGGAACTTCATCCCACGCACGCTCAAGCTGTGGAACGAGCTCCCTGCTGTGGTTTTTCCAAGCGACTACAATACGGGGTTCTTCAAGAAAGGCATTAGAAGGTTTCTTCAGGGTCGGCAGGGCGAGTGTGACGCCCCTGGTGTTGCACACGTCCATAGGCCACGGTAACCACTTTCCATCAGGTGGACCGTGTGCATGTCTGCCACCTAGGTGGTGTTAAAAAAAAAGATCGGAGTTGATATTTGACTATTAGGACACATACCTAATCTTTTTTACCCGATTGCTAAGAAGGGTTATGTTTTACGCGAATATCTTGAATGTATGTATGTTTATTACTTCATATCTTCTGAACCTCCGTACGGATTTCAATGATCTGATGTCTCAAATGAAAGGTATTTATTATCCAAGTGTTCTTGAGTACATAAAATGTTTATTTATTTATTTGAAAAGGTACAGAAACAGACATTAGTCTCTTAAGATTAAAATTCAACAATCCACACCGCACTTTAAATCTGACGTCCACTTACATCTATACACAACACTTAGCAGACTTTAGTGCCAGTCAACACAGTAACCATCACTTTGATACAAATAAATTAGAATCAGTTACAACGAACGAAGAGTTTAACTTATCTAATGAGAGAAAAAAAAAAGAAACGCTATTCCGGCTGAAAGTCCTCGCCACGCAAAGTCCTTTTAAATTCCAACAAACCATTTTGAAAAATATCAAGACGAGAGCACACAGAATTATAATACCTGCACATTCTAGCGAGCAGACCATTCTGGGATACATTGTTGTTACTGTTATCGAGTGGGGCATCAAAATTAATAAAATTAGACGATTACAAAAATGTATATGTCATAACTAAAAAGTATAAAATAAAATAAATTATGAAAAACAAAAAAGACCGACTTATGCTGAAAATATCAAAATAAGCTTTGCGTTACCTATTTGCAAAACTCAAACCGAATAAAAATTAATGGATACCGTTTGCTATAAAGCTTGTTTCGATCTTTTCAGCATGAGTCGGTTATTTTTGTTTTTAATAATTTATTTTATTCTTTCTACATTGGAAATTAGTAATCAATACGATTTGAGGATAAAGACTGGTGGTACAGTGTGCTTAACACAACCCGACACGAACTCCGACTAACATAGATATAGCACGAGAAACTTTCTTAAAAATATCTTAAACCAATTGCAACACCACTTACCGGATTCATAAGTAAGTAGGTACTAATTTTCGCGCAGCGCTCTTTTTATAAGTCGGTTGACTTCTTTTGCTTCGGTCTCGTAATGTAACTCGAGTTATTAAAATTCACACTAGTTCACACTCTAAACAAAAGCGTGATATGAGTCATGGGTGACGACACTTTTCAGCAGTAAGTACACTGCGTAACAGACAGTCGTAACCGATGTTCAACAGATGTGGCCCCAAGACAGTACCCTGAGGAATACCACCCCATGACATTTCTTTCCGTCGAAAGTGTCTCACTCGAGAACGCGCTGGATATAGAAAGGCGCTCCTCGCCAAAGTGACTCTTTAATGCAATTCCAGAACAAGATGTTGACCTCACCAAGGACGTACTGAACTCAGAATTCGCAATGTTGCCACACAATCATAAAACCGTTTTATGTTACGACAGGAGAAAATTAAAAAATAATGAGATAAAAGAAATAATGAGTTTTAAGTACGTTGTCAATCACAATGATTCATGGCTCGCCGTTGTATTGAATGAAAAGTATATGTCAGAGATTTGTCATTGTTCCTAATGCGTAAGAGTGCCTACCTACGACTTAAGGTTGCGTAAAATGGCCGTCACAAACACACTTGAAAACGTATGTCACTTTACCCGATTTAAATATTTATCACCAAAACATTGCATATGAGGGTCATGCAAATAGTTATTAGCCATCTACTAGATATACAAAATAAGTTATTTCCAAAGTACCTTTTCTATCTGGAGTAGAAGGGTCTAGCTTGGTGCTTAGGAAAAACTACGCAATTTCAAGCAAAAAACATTGGAAAAATATTTTTTATATTTTTTGGTATTATTCAAAGGAATCGCGATGCAGAACGTTGGTATAAAACCTTCGTAGTCGGTCGTACGTTCTTACAATATGAAATTGGCGTTTTATATTGAAAAAGAAAAACTATTTTTTTACTGTTTTTTTATTTAATCAAGCAAATAATATACCATTGTTACCTACGCACTTTTGTCATTTTATAGGCAGTTAATTGATTCCTTTGTTGAAAAAATTGCGGGAGCGAGAATGAACAAAAACTTTGAAGGCGTTTTGGACTGCCTTTGCCTGTTTAACGACTAGCTTTTTAATCATGGTTTCCAATTGTTGACATTACAGTTTTGCCTTAATCAACGCTGGTCCACCGGACACTAACCGGTACCTTTATTGAGTCAACTTTCTCTTGGGGCAGGATTTGGCCGGTTCTCCAGGGTTTAACCACTGTGATTTGCGTTTCCTATTATCGAATAGGATCCATTTTGCATCATATCATAAGTAATGATACGATTCAAAATCCCCTCGTTATTCATTTATCAAGCCTTTTCACTATTCCAATTTGAATTAAATTTTTAATGCATTTTTCATGCTAAATATTCAAATCGATTTAAATAGAAAACATTGCATTGTATTATATTGTATTACCCTGCCTAGACCGATTAAATTTTATCCATTTATATCGATTTTCCAATTTGTTTCAAAAGGTTTTGGGCACGGGTTGAAGTCCCACTTTGAGCATTCACTATTTCCAAACTAAATCGACTTTTTTGACACTTCTTTACTTTCTGTTCAAGTTTTTGATACCTTTTTCGTATAGAGGCTATTGCGTGATCACTACATCGCCATAGGTTCAACATACTATTGAACAGTGTGCCAAGGTTTAATATACATAGATAATATTAAGTAAGTTACTCATAGATTTGTGTGATATTTTTTACCCGACTGCGCCAGCGAGAGTAATGTGTTAGGCGCGTATGTATGTATGTTTATATAGTTTTCTTTTCTCCTCTAAAGGCCTAACGGCTGGAAGAATTTCGATGAATGTTGTCTCACCATGGGTCAGCCGGGGTGCGAGGGTTATGTCGCATGACAACCTCACCTTCGGCCTAGCACTACGACCCAAAGACGGCGTGCTGTTTAGTCGGTTCGAGTCCGACATAACCTCCCCCTCCGGCTCCAGAGAGTGGGGGGAGCGGTATCCGTGGAGATTTCCCGCACGTAAAAAAGGGGTCTCAAATAAAAGGTATTCATCTCCCGAGTGTCATAGGCTACTAAAATGTCATGTCGTCTGACAGTTGGTTGCAGTGCCACCTAGCCAATCCAATATAAGTCAAAGAGTACTCCATTGAAACAGATTAATTGAAATGCGGAATCCAATTGAAATGCCACCTAGTCTACAGGTACAGATTACCTAAATAGCTACATGGTCCTAATGAATCTAAACGACAGCTACAAGAACCTATTCCAAACCCCCTGGAAATTTCATCCCTTCAATCGTTTAGATGTTCAGTGGTATACACACGTAAGGCCTTGCGCAGTTTGAATAGCTGAATGAATTTATCAATCACTACATAATATAAAACAAAGTCGCTTTCTCTGTCCATAAATCCCTTTGTATGCTTAAATCTTTAAAACTACGCAACAGATTTTGATGCCGTTTTTTTTTAAAATAGATACGAGTGATTCAAGAGGAAGGTTTATATGTACAATACAAGTTTAATATAGTATAGAGGATGCAGCGGGAACGGGATCTAGGGAGTACGATATAAATCAATAGACAATTTATACGGTACTTAGAGCAGAGGGTATTTACCTTTGATTAAAATAGTACCTACTTATTACCTACCCAGATTCTAAAGAAGCATTGTATATCACATAAATTTTCATTTTCCACGTCATAGGTAGGTCCCACTTACGTCAATGGAACCCACGGGACTCGGAGTGGCCTATGAGTAACTGTGAAAAGATTGAATAAACAAATCCATTATCCAAGCGTTAGTCCCGGTCGCATTCCGTGCCTACACCTCGGAGTCCGGTCCTCATTTTCCAGTCTATCTGTGACGTGCCTGAACTTCGATATTTTCCGTGTAACGAACGACTGACATCTGACCACAGTCCATTGGTGATATCGAAGTTAGATCAATTGTTGGACTTTTAAGGCTCCAACTACCGTAACGACTTTCATAGTTTGTATGGTAACTGGAACCGACGGCTTAGCGTGCTGTACGGAGGGGTCTCAATTCTCAATGTCTTAAGAATGTCTTCCATGAAAATACTTTTAGGTACTATTCCACATCGCTACATAGTATAAAACAAAGTCGCTTTCTCTGTCTCTATATCCCTTTGTATGCTTAAATCTTTAAAACTACGCAACGGATTTTGATGCGGGTTTTTTTAATAGATTTATTGATTCAAGAGGAAGGTTTATATGTATAATACATGTTAAATATAGTAGATGGTGCAGCGGGAACGGGATCTGACGCCACGCGGGCGGAAAATTATTGGCGGTACGAAGTTCGACGGGTCAGCTAGCTATTTATTAAAATCCTGACCGATTTCGCCTTACGGCATTATCAAAGGTTTGATGAGTATTTTCATTGAAGATGTGTAGCTAGTTCCACCAAGTGCCATCAATCAACAGTATAAGCAGTCTTAAGAATGGTCATCTATCCTAAGACCGTCTTGACTTGTGTTACTTAACCTTACAATGCGTTAAGCTTCTCGGTTACCATTTAGCTACAAGCTCTTAAATTTTTTGACAAATTTTTCTTCAGCTCTCAAAGACAAACATGCAATGCGTTTTAGTACCTACCTAACATTACAGGATATCTAAAAATTATTAAAAATCCCGTGAAAAGAGCTCTTTTTTAACACGCGGAAATATATCTACCCACGGATACCTACCCTTTCCCAGAGCTAGCCTAGAGCCAGCGATTGTACTTATGCTGGACTTGGACCGACCAAAACCGCACGGCCGGCTCGGGCTGTCATTTGCCAGGGGTTAGGTAGCCTTTGGCATATCCCTCGCAGCCCTACTGACCCAGGGCCATCGAAGGCCGCCTCGGCCTGAGGGATTCCGAGCATAGAGTGATAGAAAAAAATAAAATAGATATAGAGGGCCGAGCCAAGCGTACAACAGAGTTAAAAGTTTTATGAATTCCATTTTAATGTTCTAAGCAGAAGCTCACAAGAGTGAGAAAAATACCAATCACATTGACAACCTTTGTGTTTTTGAAGTCGGTTAAATATTAGTGGCAGTGCCGAGGGCATCAGTGTCACAATAAACTTTAGATGCATTAGGTATTGGTATGAACCTATCGTCATAAAACTTTACGGCCTGGCATGGGTATCCAAAGTGCTGAAACGTTCTGAAATAACATTTTCAGAGCTTTACTTTTGAAATAGTGTAGTTATTATGATTTAGAGCTTAGTTATATGAAAACAAAAAACTAGAGCAATGTTTAATCTATCTTTGAACGTAATAAATCAACTAAAAATATACCTCGTCTGTGTTAAAGTGAAATATAGGTACATTTTATAACAGCATTCTTTGTTTATACAAAAACAGTTTCCTTCAGATTTAGATCAAAAATAAGCATCAGGAAGATCTGGAAAGTGGCATACTGACTGCTACAATAAAAAAAATAAGCTATTACATTTTTTTCCTTTGTGAGACTAAACACTGTAAATGTTACATAAAAATTATAATACGAATGTACTTACAGGTGTATCCGAACAAATCACACTACTTTTCACAGCGAACCCTTGCGCGCACGCACGTCACACCGACGCCAACTCTCCCCTGTTATATTTTTAATATAAAATTCTCTAGACGCGTATCGAATCATAAAAATATAAATATTTTAGGATCGACCGCGCGCGCACTACGGAGCGCTCCGCCTGCCCATTGACGCATTTGTTTCAAACTAATTTCGGTGCAGCGACTATTCCGCGTTTCTGTAAACACCGCAGCGGTAAAACTTGACCAGACTACCTTGGACCCCATCTTACATATTACCTTCCTCCTTTTCCTCTCAAAAAGCAACATAAGAGGGAGACGTAATGGGTCAGTTTACATTGGCATAACTACACTCTTACAAATTTATATATGCCGCTACGTGAACCTTATCACGATGCAATAAGAACCATTTTGGCGTAGTTTAGGAGTAGTAAGAATATGGTAAGTAATAAGTTCTGTTTCGGGCACATCGTGAGTCAGCCGGGATGAGGAAATGCGTGCAAGTTATAATTTCGGAGCGGCCGACATTGTTGAATGATTTTATAAATCATTGCGGGATGCGTTACCATAAAGCTTAAGTAGGTATTATTTGTGGATGGTAATAATTTTCTCAAGACAAAATGAAGAATATTTTAAAATCTTGGGGGCAACTTTGAGAAATTAATGAGTTACATTTTAATAAATTTCCTAGATTATTGAGGCTACAATTTTATTATAATGTCTTAGTCCATTATAATTTAATTAGGGATTTCTGAAATAACTATTCTTTAACATGTATTCAGGGCTATGGTCGCCCGTGGTTAGTGGTACCTACTCAAATATTGTACAACCATTGTACTTATAGGCATAACTTCACGTATATAAGCTATTCTGATGGTAGGGGCGGGGTAGAAGGAAATTCGGTGGTTACTCGGGCGCGTCAGATTAAGATAAGGGAGGCTATATAGTTACATATTGACAAGTACCTCCAACCAGTAAGAGCCTTTAACATGGGGGAGGGTGCGCAAAAATAATGATTTCGACAATCGAATTTACACCTATGCGTCAGATTAAGATAAGGTAGGATTAGTTACTGACTAACAAGTGTCCATTTCGAAAATCTGGCGAATTAAGCGTAACTTATGGACGTGGGAAGGTTGCAAAGTTGCAAAAATAGATGTCTTGATTTACTCGAGTGCGGTCGTTTTTTCATTTTTATTTTAGAGTTAAACAAACTAGAATATTCGAGAAACATTAAATAAGACCAAAGTTAATTAACATGAATGATTTATGAATTTATTTATTATTATGTTATGTAGACCTTATTTTTCTTTCTTTTTATAACACACGTCAATTTGACTTCACATCGCCTGACGATAAGCTGAAGGCGAAGTCTCAGGAACGAGGGTCACCATTACGTACACATACCATGTTAACAATGGTGGCACTCAGCTTGACGGCCTCATCAGATGCTTTTTCACGCCCCGCTTAAAGGACCCGGGACTGTAGGAAGAAGGAAACACGTGAGCTGGCAAGGAGTTAGGTATAGGTTTCCGTGACGCTCGAGTAAGTACACGTTTAGCATCGTCGCCTTCCCTACTATGATTTCCCAAAACATCTTGATACCCAATATATGTGTCTAACCGCTCCTCAACATTATTAACACTGTCACATAATTTACGATATAACTATAAATATTGCGCTATGCGCTACGTGGTTGTTTACCCTTTAGTTTATATTCTAAACGTAATATATGTCATTAAAAGTTTTAGTAGCTATTCTAACAGCAATAATTATACTGTCCCAAATCTGGAACAAATTACTCTGCGCAAATTCTAACTAACCATCTCGTCACACACAGGGTCACCAAGTAAGAGTGCTACAGCACTCCTAGGATATAACACTGTTGATACAATTATTTTTTTATAAATCACAGTTTCATAATGAAAAAGTTTTACCATTTTACAGTAATAAACGAGTTATGAATCTCTCCTATACTTATCAACAACACTTTTAACATGGTTCTTTTATTTATTTACATATGACATTGATGTCTTATTAAATAACGATCGACAATTGACGTTCATATATGCTTTGACGTTTGTATGTGCTCTTTATCTGGCTTACTGAATATATAGAATTTATCTAGTTCAGACACAGATGTTGTAATACCTATGAAGAACAAAATATGTATATCCTTGAATGTATTTCTTTCTAAATGTTTGTAATCCTTTGAATAAACGATTATCATTATCATTAATAAAAGCTTGATTTTTAACTCTTTGAATAAATGGGGGCCACCAATATCTTCGTGACTCAAGCCAATCTCACCGGCCAACCGATACGCCTGCTAAAGAACGGACGAGGACTTTCAGGTCAGGTGCAGTCGCACCCGTAAATGGTGGATAAGCGGTCCTCCGGGATGCAACTGACAATAATGATGATAGGATGATAAATAAAAAGAACAACAAAATACGATAAACCGAAATGCAACTTTATTTGCTTTTTCTTACAGCTAGTTTTACTTAAATGTCATTTAGCGCTCCTCAGTGCCTCACAAGCTTCATTCATCTTCAACCCCTCAAGTGTATACAAAAGGTTCTCTACCGAAGCGTCTTCATCATCATCGAACCATAGTGTGAGCATATTCTTAGCTCTTAATACATCAGAGGCATTTTCAGTTTCAAAGAATTGTAGTTCGTCAGTCTTGAAGCCAAGTTTGCTGCCAAGTTTCTTCCAGTCAGTGAGCTTGGCGCATACAGCGTCCATCTGAGATGTAGATATCATTGTGACTCGGGAGCGAGCGGTTTTGTCATAGTCGTCTTCACCGGCGTGTGTCGAATCTGGTACCTAAAACATAATGTGTTTTGTAGATTTTGAAGTCATTGGTGGACGTAACAGGAGGGGTACCGTAGATTGTGATATTTTACATGTGATGGGTACAAATTTTATGTAGATTTCTATATTTAGAGTAATTATTATCAGTTATGTACCTTCAACTATATTATTACCTTAAATATCCTTGACTTCAATCAAAATATCACTAGCTACGTTTATTTTCTTATTGTTTATTAAAATATCGATTAAGTTAAAAACCTCGATTTAAAAAATCATAAATCGATAAGAGTAAATGATTTTGTGATTTCATGTAGAGTTTTATTTATTATCTATCTATACATAACAATAAATCAGTAGATATTTCGTGTCTGCACATTATAAATATATCAAAAACCTATCGTGGGCCATAACGCACACAAAAATCTCCAAAACGTATAACTAATTCACATTGGGGAATATACCCATCTTTGGTGTTTTTCGAATTAAAATACAACGACGCACCTTCGATAAATCCTTTCACAGTACCCGCGTGACAAACAATCAGTCTTAAATTAATTAAATGTTAATAAAAAACCGGCAGTAATGCAATAATTAAAAATATATTTATTTTCTAGTAGTCGATTTCGAGTGCAATATTTTCAAGTTATTATAATAAAAACACAGCGGACTGACTAACTCCATCCCTAAAATTGCTTTCTGTCTTGTCAATGAATGGCGCCTAATTTTTGTTTGGAGTTTCAGGTGTTGACGCTAGAACAAAGCTATATCGACCATTGTGTGTGAGCTGTCAAAAATAAAATAAACGAATGGACAGAGTATATAATGATCGCTCGTGGCCACGTGCGCTCACGGTTCGGGTAACGATCAGTGGGTTAAGTAACCTAGGCGAAGGTTACCATTGGAATGGGTGACCGTTTAGTGGTGTTCCATCCGAGCACTTCCGTGCTTCGGAGGGCACGTTTAAAGTCGGTCCCGGCTGTCAACAGTCGTTAGGTCAAGACGGAGGCCTGTATGGGCGACCTGAACAACTCTGTCACAGGTTGGCCACTAACCACAAAAGAAGAAGAAGAAGAACTAGCTATATTAAAGGGTTTTTAATTTCATTTTTATTTTATCCTTTTTTTTATTATTTATTTATTATTTATATTAAACATATTTATTTTATTAATAGTCAAATTCACAATAATGTCAAGTAAATCTAATATAAAATCATTTAAAATTAAATATACTAGCGCTACGCTTAGAATCTTTTTATTCTCTCAAATGGAACCTATAAATCAATCAAGTACTTCTAATATGAATAAAAAAAAACTAAGAATGTTAAGTGCAACAAACCTGTTCAATATCGTTAGCATCTCCTTCCTTGATTAGGTCGGCTTCCATTTGTTCCTCAGTAATTTCTTCTTCGTTGTGCTCCTAAAACATTGGCGTTGTTCAAAATAATTGCACTTTAAATGAAAATACATGTAAACATTACCACAACAGTTGCCCACGAATCAATTAGGCAGCATTCACTTTGAAACAATCAAACCAAATTTGGACAGATTTGTATTTCAAATAATTCAACATTTTCATTTTACTTGGCACTGCAGAAATGGCGGTGATTCTACTGTAGAAACCATTAACTACAAGGATAATAAAGTTAAATGTTTTTTTTTTGGTTAATGTACAAAAGTCAGGGAACGAAGTTTTTTTTTTGGAATATCGCGGACACGAGAGTGTAAAGTTAAATTCAAGTTTGTTGGGTAGCGCCCTGGGCCCTGGGCCCTGATTCTGCTATTATTTTTTACATGGCACAACCACTGCGGTACCACAGACACTCTAACCAATACCATTTAACTTAAGACCTTACATTCATAATATTAAAGTCTAAAATTAAATGACCATCTTTTAGAGTGAATGAAAAATGTTATAAACTCTTTCTCTTTTCATTTTGGACTTTAATGCTCAGCTAAAGAGTCTAAATTTTAATGACATTTTATGAAATGTCAGTGGTATGACAGTGGTTTTGTTATGTCATAAAATTAGCAGAATCGGGGCCTGGTCCCGCGGCTGCTTGAAACAGGGGTGCGAATGATTGATACGGAACCATCCATCGCACAGAAAATTTATATCCACATTTTTGTTCCTAAATAATACTTCTACAACTTCGGTTGTGTTACTTAGTATCGTAAAGCCAAAGATAATAAGTAAAATGTTACATTTGTATGAAAAAAAGTACGAACACTATCACCTATTTTATATATTCAGCATAATATACTGAAGATGTGTGTTTCAGAACCAACTGTACGAAGAATGCTGCCTAAATGAGACGAGGTATTAAAAAACAAACATTAATTAGTACAAAAATGATTAATACATTACAGAGTTCCTGTTTATTGTGGCCTGTAAAAATTAAAACATCAAAAGCCTCTGGTCAGTCTGACACTTATGCTACTTAATATAAAGCTCATGTTGGTCAGAAAATTTTGGCACTTATTTCAAAAGATTATACAAATTATAGATTAAGGAATTACTATTTGTAATTAAAAATAATTAGATGTAATATCCTTTTTCCGTGAGGTCTGATTTCACTAGTGGAAAATTGGATATTTTTAATTATAGGAATGAGATTATTTGTCTATTTAGTACAATTAGGTAAGT
Organism: Eilema caniola; assembly: GCA_949126895.1. Lineage (NCBI taxonomy): Eukaryota > Metazoa > Arthropoda > Insecta > Lepidoptera > Erebidae > Eilema > Eilema caniola. The sequence goes on from OX421476.1 coordinate 5,623,133, forward strand.
GGTTATATAACTAATTGTTATAAAGCGTCCATAGAAAAATTTGGTACCCAGAAAGGGATATGAATTATTTTATTACAATTTTGTTAACAAGCTATTGTAATTACGCAATTTAAAATGTTATTATGTATGTGTAAAATTAATGTTATTCACCTGTTTAATAGCTTTGTCGTTGTGTTTCGACGTTTCTCCATTAGCGTTGGCCGCAGCCGTTGCCGCCACTTCCCGGGTGACACGATCAACCTAACAAAAGATAAATGTTACATTAATATCAACCAGTTCGAAAGAAGAAGTAAAGCGAGCGGCGCTACGGCCTCTCAGTACCGTTGTCGATCACTTCGTGAACAAACTTCAAAGAGATCGCGCATGTGCACCACAAACAAACTCACTCACGCACGCACGCATGCATGGACGCATGCACGCATGCACGGACGCATGCACGCAAACTAGTCAGTCTAAAAACTATTAAAATAGCTGATCCACCAAAGACGGGAGCCCTTTGACCCCTTGATTAGTTGAATGTAATCTACAACCGAATGATTAGCGCGCCTTAGCCGTTTCGACCCGCATTTACTAACATGGGACCTAAAAAGCGGTTTGCGCAGATTGAGTACTACCACCATTACCGGACGGGTGATTAGCCTTTCTCTATGGGCCATTTCATTCATTTCCCTCATAACTTATATTACATATACTCTCTGACGTATAACCAGATCAATGCAAATATCCATATCCATATTCATATTCAATTCAATATTTGCGTTGAGCGGGAATCGAACCCGCGTCTCCTGCGTAGCGGCCGCGTTCACTAGCGCTACGCCATAGACGCTCCTACTAACGATAGTTCTCTCACTATAAAATCCTCGGTGTGTAGAAATACAGTAGCTAGCAGTCGATTACGTTACGATACTATAAAAACTATTTACGATAACCAGACTACTTAGTACGTGCTACCAAAATTTTAGTTATTTAAAGTTGGCGCTGTGCGTATACAAAATAACTCGATTACGACAACCGTAAACAGAACGATAATTGTACGTGCGGGAAATCCCCACGGATACCCCCCCTCCTCCGGAGACGGAGGGTTATGTCGGACTCGAATCGACTAAACCGTACGCCGTCTGTGGGTGATAGTGCTAGGCCGACGAAGGTGAGGTTGTCTCGCGACCCAGGGCCACCTCTGTCGGCCCGACTCGCCTCCGGTATGGGGGCCTGTCCTGCCAGGGTACCGAGCGGCTCCACCCGGCGCCCTCGGGCTCCGGTGGGGCAGCGCACTCACCATAGCGTTGAGGTAGTCGGGCAGGCGGCCGATGGGGTTGTTGGTGTGCACGAAGAAGTGCGGCGAGCGGCGCGCCAGCAGCCGCAGGGCGCGCCAGCCCCAGCCGCCGCACGCCGTCCGGCGAGCAGTCTCCGCGTCGCTGGCACACACCATGTACGACTCTGGGGGCGTCACACAATATTACATTACTGGCTGTGGCCCGCAGCTCCGTCCGCGTGGATGTCGGCTATCGCGATCAAACATTGCCTATGACCTTTCTCAAGGTTTACAGTCCGTCAAATCTAAGAAGTACCGTTTGACAGTTCTGACAATTGAATTATAGGGATGGGATGAAAAAATCGATTACTATAATATCCGAACTTTAAGAGATCGATTACTATAATATCCGAATTTTAAGAAATCAATTGTTATAATTAAATAAAAGAAATGTTTAGGATATTTTTTTATTCACTACTAGTACTAGTATCGTCGTCTTCGTCATCATCGTCATTTAAATTAATGACCAGTTGATTGTCCATTACATTATCAAAGTGTACGTCTCTTTCGAAGTCGTCCATTATTATTTTCTTTGTTTTTTGTACTACTTTACTCCAATCTTCCTGTGTAACTTGGGCACATGCTTCCTTTAATAAACCTTCCATTTTCTTGACACTGAAGGGTGGTTTTGTGTTGTGTCTTGCTGCATAACCTGTAAAACAATAATGTAACTATTTGATAGCAGACGAAAACCATTGTTTAAATTATAAATGTTAGAAGTACTCGTGTTATTATTATAATATTATAAAATATTACCTTTAACTTGGGCCCAAATCAGTTCAATGGCATTATATTGGCAATGGTACGGAGGAAGTCGTATGACTTTGTGCCCGTGCTCTTCGGCCAATTGGTCAATTACATATGTCGGTTTTGGTGGTTTATGCAATTTCACTAACTGTAATAATTCAGCTTTTAATAGTGACATGTCGGCATCCACTCCTTTTCTTTGCAGCCATGCCACCAAATCTGCTTTCTTATTGGCTGACGTAGGTGCTTTATCAATTTGCACAGAGTGGTATGGGGCATTATCCATTATAATTGTGCTGTTAGGAGGGATATTCTGTAATAAATTTAAGAACCACTCTCGGAACCTTACTGCGTCCATTTCTTCATGATACTCTTTAGTGCTTTTGGATTGGAAAGCTAATAAAGAGTTTTCCACGAAGCCTGTAGACGCTGACCCAGCATGGCATATTATGAGGCGTCCACCTTTTCCTATCGGCACCTTCGAGCACGAAGCTTCAGAATCATCAGTCCATGTTTTCGGCACAGAATGGTTGGAATTTAGCCAAGTTTCGTCCAAAAATATTACATTATCCCAGTTTATAATTTGTTTAACTTCGCGCAGGAATGTTAGTCGCTGCATAATTATGTCATGTCGCTCCATAACAATTTTTCGTTTGTCAACTTTTTTGTATCTGAAGCCAATTCCTGTTATTACCGTTCTCAACGACTCTATGCTTCCCTTATACAGACCGGCATCTTTTAAAGTTGCACATAACTTTGCCAATGTTGGAAATTCGCCTCTTGTAAAATACCCGTATATATGGTTTCTAATAGCATGACTATCGAATTCATCGATGCCTGTCACAGGTTTATTTCTTTTTCGTTTTTTCGGTGTGTGAAGTACGTTACTGTCACTCCCCGAAGGCCCATATTTTTCACTTAATATTTTGCCAACGGTGCGGCTACCAATACCGAGAGCTTCACCGACGCGATCCCGAACTTGTGTAACTGGCAGTAGAAGTCCACCATTTTGAGATTCACGCTCAAAATACTCGTGTAATTTCACCACCAATTCACGAGCCTGGCTGTTCAAAGTACGTCCTCTTTTCGACATTATTAATAAACACTTGCTTAGTTCGGAGTCCAGTATAAATATTGCCAAGGTAAACGGATAAAGAATGATCAGTCCAGAAAAGTAATAGCCAAGTCACAAATTGTAAAACACAAACGAGAAAGCAAGTACGCGCACAGTCAGCTTCCAAGATGGCGAGAGACTGCTGACGCCGAACCGACCGAGCGGACCGCGTGCGCTTGTAGTTGGCAGTGTTGCCAGAAAAAAAAAATTGTAGAGACTTGGACACCTGCGATTTTGCCTATTGACCTAAAAATAATTAAATTAATTTATTTTAGGGTATCTGTGTATTCAGTGCATTATGCGGTCGCGCAGTAACGTCGTTAATTTATAACATCAGGCAACAACATTTTTGTGAATGGGTTCTACATACCTTATTTTTATTAGTTTTAGACGTAGAAATAAGACTTAGAAGAAAAAATTGTAATTGTAAAATCAATGGATGTGCTTGTTAAAAATTTGTTTATTTCTCTGTAATATGCAAACCCATACTATCATACACAAAAATAAATGTAAAAAACACTATCCCTGACTCCATTTACTATTTCGACAGCGTTAGCGCGAGAAACCCCGACTTATTTGGGCGCGAAAATCAAAAATCGACAAATCGCTTTCGACAACTTTTTAAAGAAGCAAATATATTTGATTTATAAATACGTATTTTTGGTGAATGGGTTTTATCTCATATTTTACGATTCCATAACTATTTAGTTATGTAATCGTAATATGTGAGATAAATCCCATTCACATGAAAAAATATTTGTTTGGTTGTCAAGTGTAATTTGTAAATAATACATTCGATTTTTCGTATATGTAAACGATTTTTTTGCATACAAGTGTATCCGAAGAGTCGCAACACTACGTGCAGTGACCTAACTACGTAACTTTGTAATGCGGTCAAGAATATAACTATTAGAAATTATTTACTGTGTAAATATGTGTTATTTTGCTTTGTTTGAAAGTTTTCAATTACATTTAGATATTAAGAATTGTACATTTTTAGATACAATAATGAAATCTTTCTAAATTCATGGTTTTATGAAAAAGGTTATCGAAACTGAATAATGTACGTATGAACAAAGTTGTTTCGGTTTGAAAAATATGAAACGTCAAACGGTACCTCTTAGATTTGATGGACTGTAGTCTACCCCCTTTTTTTTTCGGAGCCGAAGGGGGAGGTTATGTCGGACTCGAACCGACTAAACCGCACGCCGTCTGTGAGTCGATGTGCTAGGCTGAAGGTGAGGTTGTCTAGTGACATATCCCTCGCACCCCGGCTGACCCAAACCGTTTAGTCTACCCCTATAATAAAAAATTTCATCAAAATCGTTGAAATAGAACTACTTTTTGTGGCGATTTATTTGTTATTATGTATTTACTTTTAGACCGAGATTTCGAGGCTACGAGCAGCCATGTTCACGTTTTGACTAAGCAGGTAGCAGCCATATAGTTAGAAGTGTAAATTATCTCAAAGTACCACAATCGTGATGAATTATTGTTAAAAAGTGGTTTTAATTCAATAAGTGATATTCCCGTAAACTTTAGAAAATTCTCATCAAAATCGGTTTAGTGGTTTAGGTGTGGAAGTGTAACATACAGACAGAGTTACTTTCGCATTTATAATATTAGTATAGATATTTTCAAGATTTTAACAGTCCAACAGTTGAGACTACAATAATTATTATCCTCATAACTCATAAAATAAATTTTATTTTAGTGCCATATAAACATGACCTACACTACCTACTATTAAAATCTCAGCTGCATCTAAAATTTGTACTTTGGAGCATAAAGTTCACCTGTTGTTTTGTTTGATGTGTTGGTAGGACCCTAAACACCTAAAAAAATATTATTTGATATATCTGTGTGAAGATAGTGCTTACAATATGTATGAGATAAATCTATGACTGGTGCCATTCTATAATTAAGGCATTCAATATCAATGAGTGATCAAGTAATGATATTTTATGATGAGCGACAATGAGCGGCGATCGAACCCGCATCTCTTGCATAGCGGCCGCGTTCACTACCGCTACACCATAGAGACTATAATATTGTATTATATGATGTGTGATTATGATTATAATTACCCAGTGAAGGCATATAGTCCCTCTCCTTAGTGCGGCACGCAGCAAGATTGTCAGGGCATAAGTTCCACAGTTTGGTCAACTCATTACTGCAAAGAAAAATAATTCTTTATTAGACAAGAACAAAACCAAACTTTGTTTAATATAAATGTAAAAAAAAAAGTTGACGCCAAGCCAAGGCGCAAACATCGATTGCGCATGCGTGTTTATTTTTTTTTCGAAACTATGGCTTCTTTTTTTAAAGTAGAGGTTCAGTCCAGATGGAGGTTGTATAGGTGTATCATTATGATTAATAATTTTAATATAGAAAACCTTTTTAAAAACAATCTTTTTTTTTATATATTTTTTTTCTTGCATTGTCATCCGAACTGAACGTGCATACCAAATTTCAGCTCAATCGGTTGAGGGCAAGTGCCTTAAAATTGAGTTGTAAGATTCCACCCGAACAAACATACATTGCAAGTTAAATAAAAGCTTGTAAAAAGTTATTTTATCTACTCTGATACTATAATACAAAGATTATAAAATTGAAATCAAAACTTTTATGACAAACATTACGCACAGGCCAAAAAAAAAGTTTTATAACGATACAGGTCTTGTATGGACACCTATATCATTAAATAACTTTTTAATCATAACGATACACCTATACAACCACAACCTGGACTGAACCTCTACTTTAAAAAAAAAACGGCCGATTCGGAAGAAAAAATAAGAAACGCGCATGCGCTATCGATGTTTGCGCCTTGGCTTGGCGTCAACTTTTTTTTTTTACATTTATATTAAACAAAGTTTGGTTTTGTTTGTAAAATAAATTAGTTTATGTATTGTGTATGAGAGAAGATAAAGTAGTGTATGACACTGTACATAACTTGGTCTTATAACACTCGTGTGATACAATAAAAAAACTCGCCCACGGCTCGTTTTTTTAAAACACACTCGTGTTAAAGTAATCCCTACTGAGAATCAATAAGGTGTGTTTTGGTTTTGCAGTGTAGTTTAGGCTAATTCGGTGTTAAAGGCATAATAAATAATGCATAATAAAGGCATAATGATATAGGTGTCCATACAAGACCTGTATCATAATAAAACTTTTTTTTGGCCTGTGCGTAATGTTTGTCATAAGAGTTTTCATTTCAATTTTATAATCTTTGTATTATAGTATCAGAGTAGATAAATATACAGATTTACAACGTTTCGCATCTGAATTATACGTACTACGGGTTACGAAAAAGTTCAACGGATTCTTAATAGATGTCAGTTTATTCTAAGAAAGCTATTAAAACACTTAAAACTCAAGGATACGGTTGACATTACTTTGAAGGTCGAAATTGTACGCTCTTGCAAACCTCCGCATATGAATGACACGCGTGACACACCTACTTCACACTTCCACCTTTTTTTCTGTTCCGTGTATTTACAAAGACAATATAAATGACAAAGCAGGATGGCAAGTTCCACCAAGTGCCATCAATCAACAGTATAAGCAAAGAAAAATGACTAATTACTACATTCATGTTCCCGCATTAGACCTTCTAACCTAACCTATCCAAGTCGGATTGCGTAACTTTCTCAATAAATATATCACTAATTTCGAGGATATACAGGTGTGAGTATATGTATGTATGTATGTTTGAAAGTTTGCGGTGTGCGGACATTTCTGTTCCCCCGCACTTGTCGAATCAGGTTATGTCTCGCGACCAATTGGAATAAAGTACGATGATCAGGTGATACAAATTTAACTGATATTCGATTTGAGCATTAGTTAATTCTAGTATTATATAAAATATACAGTAAAAACTAGTTCTAACTAAGAATAACGCGTTCTATCTAAAAACTAGTTTTAACTGTGACATATATCTACACCTTTAAATTTGGAGGTTTATGTTAAGGTGTTTACTTATTTCTTTGGCCGTGTAACAACATGACGCAACAAAAAGTAGCACACTTACTTCCCCATGTATGATTTATTTTGAGATTCGTACTCCTTGATGATATCGCCCACGAGACGTCGGCGTTTCCTCGATTTCTTGACTTCATCTGTTGAATCTACTTGTACAGGAGGTTTTGGCTTCTGAAATTCTGAAACGGATTTGTGTATAATAATTACTGAACTTCTTTAGTGGTTAAAGAGTGTTAGAAGAGGTATCATCTTCATAGCGGTCTTCAGTTGCGTCGAATTATTGCAATTTAGAGCTCAGTCTCCTTGATTTGGATTGGTATGTCGGTAATTTATAGGAGCAACTGCCGTGTGGCTACTGGCCTCTATAACTAACTGGACTAGCTATTTTATAGAAAATGACAGCTTACTTTTTGTGTCGATTTGAAGCGCCACCGTGAGTGTACTGAGAACTAATTAGTTTGCAAATGGACGTTGTTCGTTGTTTTTATTTATGCGTTTACTATAAAAATTGTCAGAAATGGCCATATTGTTGATTTGATACATAAGACCAATCATTTATTAATTTATTAATTATTAATTATTGATTATTGATACCAAGACAATTGTTGTCTATCATTAGTAGTTCCAACACTCACTACTATGCGTGCCGCAACTATCAGCGCCCATATGGCGATTTTCAATTGGACACAATATCCCATATATCCCGTACCGATCACCAGTCCAGCGAGTACTATTACGGGTCAGTGCTAGTGTTCCCGGGGCCTATAGGCTTTTAGGCTTAAAATTAAGCCTATTAGTTCTTTTTGATGGCCATGATAGAATAGTAGGCTTTTAAAAGGCTACTCACTTTAAAAAGTCTAAAGGTTTAAAAAAGGCTATAGGTTTAAAAAGGCCTATAGGTTCAAAAAAGCCTATAGGTTCAAAAAAGCCTATAGGTTTAAAAAAAGCCTATAACCTAAAGTGACTAAAGTCTTTCAAGTAGTAGGCTCATTAGAAAGCTATCTATAGCCAATTAGCCATTATTCAGATTGTGACTTAGTATGAATTAAACCAGATTTACTTTTGTATTGTGTTTATTTTTATTTATTTTCAAATTTAATGAAAACGAATAATAATCGTGGGTTCTAGTCCCACCTAAGCATATTCACTTTTTCCTATCTTAATCGATTTGAAAAGTTAGCATAGTAAATGCTTCAAAATTTCATTTCATTCAAAAACGAATATTATTTGAAACTGGAAATACTTGCTATATATTATTTCCAAAAAAAAAAAATCCATGATAAGCACATTGAAGATCTTATATTTTTATCACCCAGACGATTTGTTTTTTAATTTAATTGAATTTCCTGCCTTCGAGAATGATTGATTAACACTCAGGCACTCAAAGTTAACGCTTATGCTTATGCCCCAGACATAAGGGCGGTATAAAGACCGAAGTATTAGGTCAGATGTGTTGCAAAAATATTCTCAAACACGGGTATTCTCTGTACTATGAGTACAGTAGACGACAGCCAGAGGCGTCTCCCAGTACACCGAAAAGTTAGTTAAATAGTCATGCAATTTAAAACAATATTTAAAATCGTATAATTTAGTTGACGATTATTATACACGAACAATAAATAAAATAGACCTAGCCTAAAGGACTCAAAATCTTTATAGACTTTTAGCCTTTCAAGCCTTTTAAATATGCACCTGGCCTACAAAAAGGCTATAAGCCTTATAGTCCTCGGGTAGGCAAAAAAAGGCTATGAAATAGGTCTAGCCTAAAGGCCTAAAAGCCTTTTTAGGTTTTTATTCCGCTGTAGCCCCTTAATTTATAGGCTAGCTTAAAAAAAAAGCCTAAAAGCCTATAGGCCCCGAGAACACTAGTCAGTGCTCAGCCGGGGTGCGAGGGATATGCTCTATAGCTACCTAGTTTAGTCGGTTCGAGTCCGACATAACCTAACCCTCCGGTTCCGGCGGGGGTGGTACAAGTGGGGATATCACGCACGATAAGTTCGTGTGACTCTGAACTAAACTTCTCGATCGTAGGGTCGACTCCTTGGACCCTAATCTGCCGGCGCAGTAAATGTTTTTCTGCTTAACATATTTACGCCTGTAAATACCCGAAGGGTCCTACTGCCGTCATGCAGGCACTATGTCATGGGCAATATGTTCACTGTCCAACTGAAAATCGTCCTATCCCTTTTTTGTTTTTAACTTTTTTTTCTGTGCAATATGATAGAACTACATGTGTATTGTGAAATGTGTCTATTTTTATGAGGAAAACATATGTGTAAGAACAATGTACTAAAATATTGAATCTATAAGCAACTGTGTCAATACACCACATGGTTATCACTACATAGTATAAAACAAAGTCGCTTTCTCTGTCCCTATATCCCTTTGTATGCTTAAATCCTTAAAAAGTACGCAACGGATTTTGATGTGTTTTTTTTTAATAGATAGAGTGATTCAAGAGGAAGGTTTATATGTATAATACATGTTTAATATAGTAGAGGGTGCAGCGGGAACGGGATCTGACGCCACGCGGGCAGAAAAATATTGGCGGTACGAAGTTCGCCGGATCAGCTAGTTTTGAGATATAACGAAAATTATGAACACAAGACTTTGGTTACAAAATAGGTATAGCATACAGACCAGATTTTTTTTTCATGCCAGTTGTGGCAGACAACCGCTCGGCCCACCTGATGGAAAGTGGTTACCGTGAGCTATAGACGTATGCAACACCAGGGGAGTCACACTCTTGCTGCCGACACTATTAGTACAGAGAGTTTCTGTACTATCAGTGTAGAAGATAAAGCAGAACAAGCTTTTGGTCTACCCACTGATAGCACAAAAGCTGTTCAGTGAGCTCTGGCTACCCGACTCACCGCCGGGAACACAACACGACCACGGTATTCTGTAGGGTAGAGGTACTTCCCCAGTCGGACTGCTCAATTGCATAGAAATACCGTCGTGTCCTAGCTATCATACCTGGGAGAAGCTAGCAGCCTAGCAGTGGACTTTGGTGGGCTAATTGATTGATATTTGATATTCACACCTGTAAATTCCTGAAAAGATAGGCAGAGGTGTATAACACCCACATTGCAAATCTATAGTTTTCGGTCCCAAGTAATAGAGGGCGAGCCTATAGCCGTCAACCTGGCACTGTCATGGGCTGCATGTTTACTGTCGAATGGTCAACAGCCCTCTATTCCTTACTCGAATTCTAAGGCACTAATGAACTCTTTTTGATCTAATTTTGGGCTTTAACTTAATATTATTAAAGTCATGGGGTACCGATACGAAGAAAATGTCTTTAGTAATATAAAAAAATGGATAGAAGGCACTAGTAGACTCATTTTAAGAAATAAAATAGTTAAATCCATGTTAAGACGCTTATTTGCTGACTTAGGATCACGTTAATTATTTCAGAACTTAAACACATGATAATGTAAGCATATAAAACTCGTTGGTAATGTAATAAATAAAGATTTCGTGACAATCGTGCTATGTAATTATTTATTTATTTGTGTGCCATCTAGCATCATAGTGCATTGTGTCTTAACATCTAGCAGAATCAATGTAGATTAGAACATTTATAGTTTTATTAAGTCAAACTCAATAATGTGTTTGTTTCATTTCTAGTAAGTTAATTTTGATACTAAAAATTATAAAAAGTTTGCCAAAACAATGTCGCCATCTATACTCCGCACGCCGAATGATGATCCCTATGACGTTTCAACTGACAGTTGTATTAGTTATGCGAAACAATTTCGATAAAATACTGTTTTTTCAGGCAAATGTCATGTCATTCAGCCAGGTCATTCAACATTTATTTATTACATTCAATATTTATTTATTTTGAAAAAAAAAGACTACGCGCATTGATGGACATAAAACACTAGATAAAAAAGTAACAGCCTTATTATATTTTATTTTACTATACTTTAATTTTTATTAAAATTGCATAATTTAAAGAATTTAAAATTCTTTTTGAATTGAATTTTAAAGAATTCATAATTAGCTGGCAATTATGGATTACACTGACTGGGATCGAGATGTACAATACGACAATATCATTGACCAACCGTTATTAATAAACGTCACGGATAGCTGCAGTTCAGACTCAGATTTTGAAGATCCGATTGACCCTGTATCAGATTCAGATTGATATAAATAAAATACAAACTCAAAGCATTTGTTTTATATTTCCAACAAATTATCGATATTTTGTTTATCGATGTGTCCCTTCTTAGTCGATAACAGCTTGACGACGTAACTTTTGCAGCACGTACCATGTACATTTGCATTGAGTTTTTTCTATTATTTCCGAACATTACGTAATAATTTCTTAATATTCATTTTTATAATTTACAATTGTACACAATTATGATTTTTTCGTCTTTTTAATGGACCTCTAAAGGATTTGATGTGATAGGACGTCAGTACAATGTTAAGCGCTAACGAACTGTCATACGGATCATCATTCAGCGTGCGGATTATAGTTATAGCCCCTGAACAAAAGAGCTGCCTGCCTGCCTTTCGAAGTTACGAGTGTAACCATATTTTTTCTTGCTTGTGCATCTGTATAAGAATTATATTATATTATCTGTGATAAAGTAGTATAATTGAATGACATTTTTTACACCTAAGCCCTGCTGGTAGTAAGGAATACACAAACTTGAATTTAAAACATTAAAAGTAGTAATATAATCATTTTGATGACTCACCTGGGCACCCATCATTCTTCCAACTATTCCAATGCTCTTCCCTCTTCAGTATATGTTTGACACACTCCGCAAACCTTTTACCATGTGGTGGTGTTTCTCCTAATAGTTTGTACACCAGCAAAGATATCTCTTTCACCCATTCTAGCTGGTCAGATTTCAATTCCTGGGATTCCCTGCAAATACAAAATAAGATTGCAAATAACAAATATGCAAGGCATCTTGGGAACACCATCAATAAGTACTTTCAAACAATTTATAACATACATTAAGAAAAAAATAGGACGGAAGCAGATGGCAGGCTAATGTCTCTGTCTACCCCGGACGGAGAAAGTCGTGAGTTTATGTATGTATCGCAGCCAACTAGCTTAATCAGCCGTCATTTAACCGTCTAGGCGCGGCGCCGGCGCCGTTCAATTAACGATCTGAGTGGTGTTTAGCCATTTGATTAAACAAGTAGGTAAATGGTTTACTTCTGCATGGTTATAAATAAAACCACGCTCCCGCATTAGCCTTGTAACTTTTTTTTTTTTTTTTTTCGCTGGGCAAAATGCGTTACGCATTCCCTCCCGTCAGGGGATGAGAGGGATATGTGGGACTCCCCTAGCCTTGTAACCTACCTAACCTGTCCAACTGCAATTCCTCAATAAAGCCATTGTAATTTTCTGTGAATGAATGCAAAAAAAATGACGAATGGGAGTGTTAATACACCTCTGCCTGCCCCCTCGGGGATTCATAGGCATGAGTATACGTGTGTGTTTACTTAATTTTGTCTTATTTCGGGGTGGTGCCTCATATTACGAATGGCCTAAGCATTAGCCAGCCAGTTTATTAAAAGTTGTAACAAATGTTATGGCTGAATTTCATTCTGACCGTTAATTGAATGGCTTAACAGTCTAGGCGGTAAATTAAACGGCTGATGGAGCAAGTTGGCGGCGACATTTGTATAAAAAGATATCAGGACAGAAATGGTAGAAATCGGCACTACTTTTATTATTTACACAATATTCTTCTTGGAAACCGTTTCTTAAACCACAAGCAAAAATCAAATATCAATTAGTTAATGATCTAAGTATCACTGTATCTATCAGTATCTATCACTGTTTAAAAACATTGCACAATCAATCTACGATTTTTTTTTATCATGAATCGTATTGTTGTCTTCTACTGATCACCAGCTGTCGGACTAAATAATACTAGAGCAATATCACTAACTATACATTTATACATAGAATATATCCAAGCCACATAAACCTTTGTTGTACAATATTTCTTGGTATATATGTAATTTGAAGGCCTTAGACCTTGAAAACTGATACTGAGTTGGAAACAGTTGATTTGACAGTGGTGTGTACTAAGGTTTTGTAAGACAAATATATGCACAGTACAGTAGCAATTCTAATATTAGAATGGATTTTTTAGGTTTCAATTGTTGTATTTATAAATTAAATTGTTTTGAATAGTAAATCAACATGAATATTTTAATTTAAATGTAAAGACATTAAAAGCCATTATTCTTTTACTACTTATTACTTCTATTATATGCTTGAACACAAAAATTGTCAAAAATACACTATTTGATTACATGGATTTTATCTTCAATATTATTCAGTGGAATATAGCCAAAGTGTACTACTTCTGTGGCATGGTGGTAGTAAACTCGCCTGCTATGTTCAGTTCCCGCTCAGTGCAGATAACAGTTTCTTCATGGAAAATATGAAATTTCAACTATAATGCATTTAGACTGGATAAACCGGACCCCAGAATCTGAAGTGAATTGGATGCTACTGGGACTAATGCAAGGATAATGGTAACAGAATACTTACATTTTAAACTTGACAGTAGAGGTCAAATACTGGAACAGAATCAGAAACTGTATGAGCACACATCTTCTGAAGTTCGAGTCGGACAACTGCAACTCCAATAGCTTCTGATTGGTGAGGAACTTGGCAAAGTAGTGTTGTTCCTTGGACTCCTGCATATTGATGTCAGCATTCATCGGCTTGAGACAAGTTAGTTTGGACTTCTGGAGTTCTATAGCTTCTAGTTTGTATGATGAGAATGCGGAGAGTACACTGCCTGAATGCTGCAAGCCAAGGAATATTTCTTTGTGAGTAATGTTTAGATAAAACTTTTAGCAACATCAAATCAGAAATGTTACAAGCAAATTCTTGCCAGTTGACGGAGTTAGTATTGGTACTTAATGCTCAATATTGAACATATATAATGTTACATTACAGGTGGAAGAATGTTTTGTACAGAGTATCTTAAGGTTCAACACTTTATCAGTATGCTTATTGTTTGAAATTGTAAGTAGTTATATTCAACAATTGGGAATTTCTTAATTCACTTTGAGTTAATATTATAACAAAAATCTGACACATATTTAAGTATGTAACTGCAATGCCACAAACACTATCAAAACCCTGCTGTTCTCTACAAACATCTGATGAATTCATAATGTAAGAATGTAAACATGACTTCTAACCTATAAATAACAATTTGAATTCAACAAAACTGAGTATCCTTAATCCTTATATACCTACTATACTCCTTATTTACTATTCTGCTAAAACTATCAATCTATTGATAAAAATATATTTTTTGTAGGTATATGTTTCCTCATGCCAGTTTTCATAATATATAAATAAAAATGATTTTTATGAACAACTATTAACTTACACCAATATTTTACTATTTTAGGTCAGTATTGAATTGGCTGTATTACTATTCTTGGTCTGTTATCATCTGATGGTATATATTCAGTCTTAATTAACTTAAAGAAAACAATACTCACAGCAACAAAAGTCTTCCACTGAATTTTGTTATAACAAGTGTTGGGGTTCCTGAAAAAGTCTTGAAGGCTCCAAAATCGGCAATACAGATTATAATCTATGTTCAGTTTACTTTTCTCATCATTCTCCACAACCATTTCTTCATCTAAAGAATCTTTCAGTGTGCTTGAACTATCACCTCCAAACTCAGTAATATTCTCAAGATTGAATTCAGACACAATGTTTAAACCAGACCTCTCCGAGAATGGAAAAAATTTAGCCAAGAATAATAATATTCGACCACAAAAAACAGTGTTTTGAGATCTTGACAGTCTCCTAAGAAGGTCGTTGCACATTCTTAGCAGATTATTCTTACAAGCGACGAAGAATAACTCTTCTTTCCAGATGTTGACACCATTTTCGACATATGAAAACATTTTTTCACATTTATTCAGAGTAAGTGCATCGAAAATGTCGCCTAATAGCACTACGGGCATCGTGGGTGTCACCATATGTCGCCTGCAGGACTCTATACAGAATGAGACATAGTTTTCTAACGTATCTGGATCTTCTATCAACAGTTCTAACAGTTTATCTCTGAAAGCTTGGTCCATCGCTGCTTTCCTATCGGTTTCATTCGTGTTTTTCGAAAATGAATCGAGCAAGTCAATATTATTAGTTGTAAATGCTTTGGAGAGTACATCCTAGAAACATGAGAGAGTAGTTAGATATATTGATCGTATATTTAAAATGTTTTATTCACATAAACATGTTAGAGGTTATAAATTACCTTGTATCGATTCCGCAAGTCTTCAAAGCCATATTTTTCCGACATTTTAACTCGGTATGCTTTGTATACTAAAATGTAGTAGGTATTTTTCAATTTTTCATTAGCATTTCGACTAAAATTATAACAATTATAGAAAGATGAAGCCAAGCCAGAGCATTGATATTATGTCAAAATTGTCAAATCAAATGTCAATCAAATATAACATTTTTCCAATTTTTCAACGTACAACACTTATAAAGACCAACGATATTATTAGGACTTTTTGGCGGGAAGTCAAACTGAACGCGCACTTTTGAATCGTCTCCTAAAATAAATTTTAATTTTGGATAGAAACCAGATAAATAAACGCATATTGGTGAGAGGCTGAAGCAGGCGTACCCCATTTTCAAAAATGGAGGAAGAGGACGACGACGGGGAGCCCAGCGACCGAAAACGGAAGCGGGAAACCAACACTGGATAAGATAAGTACAAAATATATTTTCAGACCAACTTCACACGTTTATTTTTGGGAAAAAGCACCTTGGACTACACGGTCTACGTTGAATCAAAAGCAAAAGACGGAATTTCTATCAAAAAAATTATGAAAAACCAACGGACAGCTTATACCATTAACCACAGTAGCTATTAAATCTCATCCACAGCATTACCCAAAACAGTATTCCTACATCTATTCCGCTACTAGGTACACACTTATATTCCACCACTCTCGTACAATGTTATAAATATTTCAAATTCAATCACTCTGCCAAAGTATGCCATGGTAATCAGATGTGCTCTTCATGCTCTGGGGCTCACCTGTTTCAAAGGGATTTCAAAGCGTGCGTTATACTTACCAGTAAAACTTATAATTTTCAGAAAATATTTAAATACCCATAAAATATTATGTAAGTATATGATTATAAATTCTGTTCACTGTTGTTGCTTAAGCGGTTTTTTAACACTTAATTGCGACAATCGTAATGTTTCCGCTATTATTAACTTTTTTCTCAGTTTATCGTTCTAAACACAGAAGTTCTAAATCATACATAAGTTAAGTTTGTGCTAAAATCGATTACTTTGTCTATTACAACTATTAGACACCTCGACACCTCTCGCTTTTATTTCCCGCCGTATTGGAGCGTGTGAATTACGCAATGAAATGTTTGGTCTATGATTGGTCAATTTTTTAGCTAGAATTAGCAATAACCAATCGTAGATCGAGTTCAATGTACGGAAATGCAGCTGATATTTAATTTGACTTGACAGATGTGTGTCGTCGTGTTGTGTGGCGTCCCGTCTATTTATCTTTAGAATTTTATTATTATTTACAGATTTTTTACATAATTCTTTGTTTAGAAATGTGTTAAAGTGTAAGTTTAAAGTAGCTTAGTTATATATTTAGTAATTATTATAAGGATAAAATCAAAAGAAACACTACAGTATTTAGAAACATGGACCGTAATATGAGGTAAGAGAAATATCCATCTGTTTTCAATGAGATTGCTTTTAAGTTGATCTAGATTTTTGTTTAAGAAGGACACAAATAGGACCTAGTTCATTAGTATTTGTTTTATATAGTGTAATTTAGGAAAATATAACTCAGTTTTCGCTAGGATTTGTCTTTAAAATGATAGGAAATGAAATCTTAGTGTAGAGTATGCTTCATCGTGGCATGGTGAGCGTGCCCGGGCACCCGTCATAGTTGCTTTATAACAAAGAACTGTATCATGTTTACGAAGCGTGCGCGCGTGGGTATTATTTATATTATTATCACGCCACGCGCTCAGCTTATCACCCCGTTTGTGTATATTATATGTTTATGCTTTCTACTGCAGCATTGTTTAAAGGATTGACTTATGTTTTTTTTTTGTTTTCCTATTTGTTTTAATGATAGAAAAGAGAAGCGAAAATTTTTCATTTTGCTTTCTGTGGAACCTTTATTGTTTTGTGGAATGAGGAGATATTAGTTCTAGTGACAATAGATTTTTCATTCATGACATTGAATTTTGCCTCTATTTGACATAAGTTGAATTTACCCAGTCATAAAATTCCCTAACATAAAAGTCAATCAATCAATCAATTAGCCCACTGCAGTCCACTGCTGGACATAGGCCTCCCCCAATGTGCGCCATTTCGTACGATCCTCCGCCTGCCGCATCCAGTCCGTCCCTGTCACCTTTTTCAGGTCATCGGTCCATCTGGCTAGGGGGCGTCCTACCCTTTGTTTGCCTTCTCGCGGTCTCCACTCTAGGACTCGTCCAACGGCCATCGGTCCTTCGACAGACGTGGCCAGCCCATTGCCACTTTAGCTTGCTTATTCTGCGAGCTATGTTGGTAACTTTGGTTCTTTGTCGGATCACCTCGTTTCGAATTCTATCCTTCAGAGAAACTCCAAGCATAGCTCGCTCCATTGATTAATATACTATTGTGTAACATTAACATCAGTGTACTGTGTTTTTACCATTATTATTTAAAAATGTTATTATATAAAAATGTTGGCTGATCTGTTACGACAGCCTCTGTGGCGTGGCGGTAGTGAACGCGGCCACTACGCAGGAGGCGCGGGTTCGATCCCCGCTCGGTGCAAATATTTATATGCATGAATATGGATATTTACATTGGTCTGGGTGTTTCTTTGTATAATATGTATGTATTTACAAAAAAAAAAGTATCTAAGTATGTTTATCCGCATTCTAGATTCCATAACACAAGCTAGTTTAAGCTATGCTTGCCATGGATTTAGATAGCGTTGTGTGAAATGTTGTGGAATATTTATTTATTTATTTCTTTTTCCGCACATGTTAAGTAATCATAAATAAACAAAGTAAAATCTTCAATTTAAAAGAAAATACTTTTATAACATGGCACACTAATGATACTTAATAGTGTAACACTCACGGTGATATTTACCTTGTTCGCTTATAGAGTGAAATATTAAAGCGTATAAGATGGTAAATATCTCGCTGAGTGTTACACAATTGTTAATGTTGGTGAAAGACCATGTCAATCTCAAATCATACACTAAAGATCCTATTGACCAGACCAGTGAACCTAAATCATTTTGTAGGGGTCAAATTAGTGAAATCTCATGATTGTCAACTAAAACATTATCCATTTGTCAAAGCATGGAACAGACTTCCAGAAGGCATAATTTCTAAGCTGGTGGAAAATAACAGGATTTAGGCATTATTAGTTGAATCAACTGCTACTTATTATGAATAATAATAATAAACTGAATGATTTCAGATCAACCTACTTGAGCAACAGTGGCCCACGCTCCCTGCCCCATATGGGTGGCAGTAAACGCCACAACAACGGCAATGGTCACAGTCCACGACTCAGTCCTCCGGCACAGACGCCCCCTGCAATTAATAATAACAATCAGAATGACGATCTCATCAACTATATTTATGATTCTTGGAATAAGGTGAGTTATGGAGAAAGACTTAAATTTTGTTAGATAAAATACAACCCATAGTTGGTGTTTTAGTTAACAAACCATTGTAATTTATGGCATTGAAAAGAGAGTAGCAGTAAGTTTTTACTGTCCAACCCTTTTATCACGCACTCTATCGGTTGCCTAGATGATCTGGCCTAGGCCTTCGTGGTTATTTTTTTTTAAACCATGCAGAATAAATCCATTTTCATAGCTATTTAACTAAATGGCTAGGCAAGTAATAAAACATCATCGATCCACCAGCTACTTGCCTAACCGTTTAATCTAATGGCAGAACACCATTCAAGCCGCTAATTGAACGGCGCCGTTCAGTAAAGAGCTTAGGCAGTTAATAGACGGCTGCGACATTTCTACTGCCCTGGTACTTGTCTGCCCATTCAATTTTCATGTTTTTTTTCAAAACAACAAACAAGTTTTCAAGGCGTTTGATTGTCGAATTTGTGTTGTTTCAGGATTTTGATAATCGGAATTCGTATTTATGATATTTCGGATTATTATTCATCCGGAATTGTAATAGTTTGGTATCTAAAAATTAAAAATTCGGAATTTTGAAATTCGTGATTGTGACTTTCAGAATATTTTTTTTTGTAGTTATATAGTGTACTTGTTGGAATGTGTTTGTAGTCTAATACTTAGGATACTAATTAACAATGATACACATTATATTATAATACATTTTGCAAATAGAATGTGTGTGCGCATATACTTGACCTACTTAGTGCAGTTAGTAAAAAAAAAATTTGTAAAATTAGCTGAATAAACATAATTAAGTCTTGTAATGTAGTCTATGAATGTTCTGTTTCGATGTATGTTAAAAATGATGAAAGAATACTTAAATGAAGAAACTCAAAAATGTAATATTCTGAAATTAAATTGTATTGGTTGTATGCTTGTCACTTAACACTGCTACTTTGCTCATGTCTGACCTCGTAACATATGAAACAGACTGCCCTTAACATTGCTTTATGATAGGCCTCACTACTATCATAAATAATATAATGTAATTCTTATACAAATGTACAATCAGGAACAAAAAACGGTTACACTCGTAACTTCTAAACGAAGCTAAGGCGACTTTTAGTTAGCGGGTCTTGTTACTAGATGGCGAAAAAGTTTCGGCAAACTTTTCTTTTTACTATTAAAAATTACTTCTCAAAAACAAAACATACACTAAACACATAATTAATTATGACTGAATAAACTTATAAATGTTCTAAACTATATTTTACAGTAAAAGTTAAGGACTTAAAGCACCATGCTGTTATAGGCGGTACTATTGTATTGTCACGAGATCTTTATTTATTACATTATCAACGAGTTTTATAAGCTTACATGCTTTTAAGTTCTGAAATAAATAACGTGATTCTAAATAGGGAAGCACTTTAACTTTTTTATTTCTTTAAATGAGACTATTCATTTATTTAATTTATTTATTATTTATTACTGCTAGTGCTATCTATTGATTTTTGAGTATTACTATAGATACTTTCTTCGTATCGGTACCATACTACTATCTTCGTCATGATAGATGTCATAGTGGGAGAAAACATGTATCCAGTCATATGTTTTTTTTTTTATACCTCTTAGGTGGAAGACTTAGGTGGTTACCGTGGCCTATGGACGTATGCAACACCAGTGGCATAACAATCGTGCTGCCGACCCTAGACGAGCACACGGTTCACCTGATGGAAAGTAGTTACCGTGGCCTATGGACGTGTGCAACACCAGGGGAGTCAGTGTAGTAGACGAATCAGGAATAGCCTTTGGTCTACCCACTGAGAGCACAAAAACTCTCAAGTGAGCTCTGGCTACCCTACTCACCGCCGGCCGGGAACCCAACACGAAGCTATTCTGTCCGCGGTATTCTGTAGGGCGGAGGTACTTCCCCAGTCGGACTGCTCAATTCGACGGAAATACCGTCGTTTCATACCTCCTACATATTGTTTGCTACATGTAAAATAGCGATTAGCCTCGGAGTGTTTCGGAGAGCACGTTAAGCCGTCGGTCGCGGTTGCCACACGAACATATGGCAGTCGTTACGAGTAGTTGGAGTCCTCAAAAATCCAACACTGGTCTAACTGCAATGCTATGATATCGCCTTTGGGTTGTGGTAGTCAAATGGCAGTCGCTTCACGGAAAATATCGAAGTAAATCTGCAGTTGGACTGGTAAAGCGGACCCCAGACTCCAAGATAAAAGCTTCGGATGCCATTGGAATTAACGCTAGGATGAAGAAGATTTAAAATATCGAATAGCAGCTAACATGTCTACTTTTAACATTCCAGGTGACCCGCGAACTAGAACGCGGAAGTGAAGATGCCAGGTATTACCAGGATGTGCTGGCTCCCCGCCAGCTCGCCAATTTCAGACCATTCAACCTTGAGGAGTGGTGGGCTCGACGCCTCCTTCAGAGCATAAATCGCAACAAGAACCGGTCTTAGTTCCATGGTGAAGAGAGTTCGGAAACTCGTCAGTTGTGCCCATTGCAGGAAACAAACTTTTTAATAGGACGGAAATTGAGTATGGTATTCTTGGTTTTGGCAGCGGTTCTTATGTACAATGTGTTGAATATTTTTGCTCCGTGGTTTGAGAGTTGCCAGTAATTTGACTATCGAAACATTTGTGTGCCTATTTATAACATCTGTAAGGCATTTCTTACATTAGATAACTAGAAAGAACGTGACTTTTTGCGTCTGAACGCAACTGATGTTGACAAGACTACGCTACTGGAAACTAAAAATTTTCTCAATTTATTTATGGTTACTAATCCGTAAAATCCGCTATCTTGCCGATACTTTTTGATAGTTACTGATTGGAAGTTGGGACGCGCGACGCGAGTTGCGGGCAACTCAAGTTGCGCATGACAGGTACGGCGTTTCGGTTTTAAACTGGTCGCGGATACTCATCACTCCGATTTCCTAGTGTACGTGGCGACTCGAGTCAAATTTTTAGTTGTCTAATGTAAGAAATCGGTGCATGTGAGCGAAAATGGGGTTGACCCTCTCAATAAATCATCAAAATGTTTTATATTGTCTATGGTTTATAGTGTTGCCAATTAAAGATACAAATGGGTTGAGATTACATGGGCATAGTGTAGACAAGTTTATGAACGAAAGTGTAGTGTCTCATTGTACAGTTATACAAACTACTACACGAAATATTAGTTGTTAAAAGACAATCAAAATATGGCAGATAGACTTCGATTCAGTGCATTAGACGCATTTAATATATTAAAAAATATACAATATTATTAAATTCGAAATAGGTACCATATTTGTGAAATAACTTTATAAAAAACCTAGTATTAAGAGTGGAATTATTTTGCTCTATAGTACGCTTTTTCTATGCATTTATTTCTAGAGAACACTATTAAATGTAATAAACACCCTTTTAACATCTTTGAAAATTTAAAAACGTCACATGTTTGATTTAATGTCACTGGATTTTTGAAGCACCCTGTATAGAGGTACATGTATTGTAAACGGTTCATTTTTGCAATGAGACATTACTGTTACTAGAGATTATACTTTACAATTTTTGTTTCCCTTCATTATGTTAACTTTTACATTAACAAGACTATGTGTGATCTGAGATCACAATTCATAGATCTTTAAAATTCGTTAAGCATTTTTTAAATATGAATAAGAAGCACTATGTGCTTATAAAATGCATTTAGTTATTTTTAACGTGTTTTCAAAATTGTGTTACTATTGTATATACAACTGATTATAATTTGAGATTATTGCGATTTATTTGAACAGTTTTAACAAAGAATTATTTTCTCAATGTTTAAAGTAACGTTTTTAATATTATAGATAACACCTACATCTCATTCTTGGAACAAGATGGTGGAATTGTTTGTTTTCCACAGACACGAAAGAAAATTATGTTAATCTTTACAATAGAAGCATTGGTGTAACTAAAATAGAAGATACTTTCTCATTTTACTTTCTCGGGGAGTTCACTCAACAGACCACTATACCTGTTCAAATTATACATGCAAAGCACGCTTGTAGAATATACTGCTTCCGGCTGTTTGGCCGTGGTCCATATGAAACTAGCGCTCCAGACGTTTCGTCGATCACTGCGGTCGACATCTTCAGTGGCGCAGGTCCGAGCGGCGACGTGTTATACAGACCACGGCCAAACAGCCCGAAAGCATTATATTCTACATGCAACGCCGGCCGTGAAAGCCTAGACTTATATTCAAAGCACGCTCGTTTAATATCTAGTTCAATGTAATAATAACAAAGACAGACATACAACAATTTAATAGTCTTATTTTATATGAAACTAACGACCCGCCCCGGCTTCGTACGGGCACAGAATAAATAAATAGTACTACGTACGTACGTGGCACGGTTGGCAAAATCGATTCTGTGGATTTCGTACGGAAACCTAAAATTTTTGAAAATCAAATATTGTCTATGATACTCACGAAGAATGTAGCTTTCTAATGGTGTAAGAATTTTCAAAATCGGCCCATTACTTTCTGAGCTTCTTCATTACAAACAAACTTACAAATATTTCCTTTTAAAATATTTGTTGAGATTAACATCGCCTCAAGGCTTCACTTGCATAAATCCTAATTTCGTGGAAAACATCGGGAGAAAAGTAGCCTATGTTAGTTACTTTCATATAAAATAGCTTTTTAATGTTGTAAAAATTATTAAAATCGGTTAATTAGTGGGTAAAAATTTGTTAAAAATTTAAGTCTATCCATTCATCACTGTCAAGTCTGCAACCAGAAATGTATGATACCCTATCTTCTTTTTAGTTACATCTATGTACAAAAGTACATATAATGAGTGTTTATATTAAGATTGTGATATAAATTATTTGTAACTTCGTCAAAGCAATAATAGTTGGCATGAGAACGGGAAACATTATTTATAAAATGTTTCTCCAAGTAGGTGATCTTAGGTAATGTAAATAAGTTAGGTTGAATTTCTATTTTAATTTCCGGCCGCGAGAGTAACAACGGCATAATAATTTTTTTTTATAAAGGTTATATGGCCTATAGCCATCTGAAAAAGCTTTGTTATAAAAGTATGATGATAAGAGATGGCTCCAAAAAAAAGCAATATTTATCTATTTTCTAATGGCCGTAGACTATTTAAGGGGTAACATCGATGCAGGTATAGATGGAAGCGTCGAAAACTGTACAGTTTTTTTCTACATGCACGTATTTATTTATCGGTGCGTGCGATCGTAACGATTTTTCCTAGTGAATGTGCCCCTTATTACTCATTTTTGATAAAATGTTGGTTAAGCAGTTCTTGCGCTCGCGGCCTCATTTAAGGATTAAGTGAAGTGTCATCGCAATTTAGAAATGGCTAGATATTGTGTTGTTTCATTTGATTTCATTGTATTGACTGTAGGTTCTGTTGTGCTGACGCAAGTGACGGTGGCTCCTCAAATTAATATGGAGACTAATTGTCGTGGATTTTATATCACTTATGATTCTGCAATACCACTTCCCATCAGCTGGATCGTGTGCTTGTCAACCACCTAAGTGGTATAAAACATCCCGCAATCCATGAACCCATTCCAGGTTAAAAAGTTATTCCTTGCCCCGTATCCCTGTACTCTTATATGTCGACCGTATACCGTGCAGAATATTCCTTCAAGAACCAAGCGGTTCGGTGACTCTTTTCTTTGTCGCACCATTGAGACCTGGAACTCCTTGCCAGCTCACGTGTTCCCCTCTTCCTACAGTACCGGGTCCTCTAAGCGGGGCGTGAAAAAGCATCTGGTAACAAGCCCCAATGTCAAGTTTATCCATCATTACAAGTAATTTAATTAGGAAGTATTACTTAATTTAAAATTACTACTTTCTTTCTGGATAGTTCATGTTAAATGTCCTGAAACGTCCTCGATACCCGTCTCCCGGTAATTTCTGAATATCATATAGTACTTTTCTTATCCGAACTTGTACTTGAAAATAAGTTTTCAAAGTTACTTTACCTATTTAAATTATAAGACACTGAGAGATGACTAAGTCTAACACACTATTTTAATAACCATTTTAATTTATTTTCTATTTTGGCCCCTTGTGCCTTCCGTCACTTAAGCTAGTTTTTTATACACTGAATCTAAAGTACAACTTTTTCTCTTATAATTGTAGAAATTGAAAATTCAGGATGGGATGCGAACCAGGGACTCTCAAAATGGTTGAAGAATTCTCTGAGTGACAAAGTCACTGGTATTTTGAAATATTTATGTCTTGATTTTTAATTTGGAATATTGATAGTTTTTTTCTAAGCCCTTATAGCACTTGTAACAGCGCAACAGTCCCCAAGCTTTTACAGATTGACCCGAAGTTAGATATGCCTAGACTGTATATGAACCACTCGAGTCTAGGCACTCCGGTGAATAGAACATTCCATTGAACTATGTACTTAGCGTTTGAGACTTGTAAATACGTTTAACGTGATGCAGCGCTACTGATTATGGATTTGAATAAAATGTTTTATAAAATTGTTGTTGTTTTATGTTTCATTATCCGTGTGATAATGGAGAAAGAATATATGTATTAACACCCCATCACATCCGAAGGGTGTCTTAAGACTTACGCAGACGATATCACTGCGACAGAAGGAAATAACGAAATAAAACCCTGTACCAACCCGTCCGGCCAGCGCGGAAACTGCCTACCAACATGGACGGAGTGGGTTAATGAGTTCATTAATTGATTGATCTGTGTCATTAAATGTAGCTCGCGGTTCCGCTCGCGTGAAACACTGATGCTGGTCCATATTCCCGGGACATGTCTATTATCTATACAACTATAAAAAAAAATTGTAATGCTTGTTTATAACTTAAAAAAAAACTTTTAAATGGCTGCAGAATTTATATGACCTATAACACGCTTTGTTTTCCTTAATAAAAAGATTAAAAAGCTTTGGCTGGGATTTTTGCATCTTCACCCGGTGTGTGCTCTCCTACGCCTGTCCTATTTATTTTGGCTTTTACAGGAGTGACTGCTGTTTGACAAGAGATATGCCTGCACTCGAGCATCGTCCATTGATTAGCAGGTGAACCGACTGACTCTGAAGATTATGACCTCACCACATTATTACCTACTTAGCTACCTATACCGAGTGTTAGGGAAACGCTTCCGAAGCCGAAGGCACCGCGTACTCCTGGTAGTACTTCGGTTACACTACATATCGGCATAAGATTTTTTTTTTTTATCTTTATTTATTTGGGGTTTTGATCCAGTAAGGATATGTCAACTCCATCGTACCTTAATTCATAGTGGACACAGTCTTACAATGATTGCTATAGTCTAGGTATCTACATTTATTAAATCGAGTCATTGCTGAACTATTGTAATCAGGTGACATAATTTTTGGGCTGCTTCGGAAGTCGGATAACACATAATACTTTGAATTAGACCCACATCAAGAGTATTTACCTTCAGTTCATGAAGCAGAGCCTCGCGCTTGGTTTTATTCCGTTTACAATCCATCAGCAAATGTTGCACATCTTCAATTTTATGGCATACAGGAAATATGAAACCCACTCCTCGTAACAGGTTTTTTTTTAAGTTTTTGTACTAATTCCCAATGATCGGGTAGATAATTTATACCAGCACCGTTTAAAGCTGCTAACTTAGCTATCCGGTCTGCCTGTTCGTTTCCCGTAAGGCCGATATGCGCTGGAACCCATTGCAATCTAACATCTTTACCACTATTATTTAATAAAATAATAGTTTTTAAGATCTCATAGGCTATAGATGCACCTCTGGATCCAGAGATGCATCGGGCCACATGCTGCAAAGCACTTTTACTGTTCGAAAAAATAACATATTTGTATAAATTTTTATTGATTACGTAAGATAAAGATGTATTGCAATCAGCTCCAGCGACATTATGCATGCCTCACGGTTAACTTTATAACCACCTTTTTTATCTCATCTATTATATATATATCTATCTCTATATTTTTTGTAATTTTTATAATTTTTTATAATTTTTATAATTTTTTATAATTTTTTATAATTTTTATAATTTTTTAAATTTTTTATAATTTTTTATAATTTTTTTAATTTTTTATAATTTTTATAATATTTTTATTTTTTTTAATAATATTATTAGCATTCAGCCCTCCACCGTGTTAGTACAGCTAAATAAGGGCATCTTTTTATGAAAAGGCATGAAAACAACCAACTAAGCACTACCTACCTACTTAACAACAGTTTGTTAATAAATAATCTTCCACGAACTACACAATTCATATTACACATGTCGAAATAACGAACTTGGAAAAAGTTGCGGTGTAATCTGTTTGTTAACTGGGACTTGGAAACTCATTAGGTGCCGTAGCGTGCCTGCGGCTCTGCGCTCTCCGCCTGCGTCCTATATAAATACGAGCAGGAACAACCGCATTTGTTTGAGATACGATACGACCGACGACGCTTATGAGAGGTTGCGAACTTGACGTATATATATGTGACAATAGACGTCAATACTGGTTTAGCACAGTGGTTGAGTGATAGGATTGGGAGACATGCGAGGAGTAAAGTATGTACCTAAATAAATAGGTACCTCATGAAGGTAGGTACTTACGCCCCCTAAAATCAAATCTTGGAAAACTTGACGTTGGCATAAACCAATCTACTTATTTTACTTATGATTGGCGATATTGCGGCTATTTTCAACCGACGAAAAAACGGAGGAGGTTCTCAAGTCGACGCGTATATTTTTTTTAATGTATGACCACGCATAACTTTTTACAGAATAGCTTCATTTTCATAATTCTTTTTTTATTGGAAGGACCAAAGCTGGTCCTATATATACCTACTTGGAAAAAAAAGAAATAAAACCTTTTTTAATAAAAAATTAAACGGCCGAAAAAACTGAAAATCAAAAAATAATAAACCTTTTTTATTTAGGTTTAATTACTAACTTCATAAATTACTAATAATACTATAATATACTACTAAGAATATATTTTTTAAATAGGTGAGTTTTTAGTTAACCTTAATAACAAAGTTCCAAAACTAATGTAAGTATAGGTAAGTACCTAATTTTAAGTCTGCGGCTAAGTATTATCTTATTATTATATTAGAACCTTACAGAAATTAGGGGGATAGTCGAAGAATAATACTTATGATATTCCAGGGCATTCTGACTAGATTTGTATGAGGCCCAGCCGAAACTTTTGTAGCCAAACCAAACTCATTAGCAACCTAATGAATGACGAACGAGGCTATGACGCAAATTTTTCTCTCGAAGTTGGACGGACAGGCTGCATTTGCTCCCATTGAAGCCACTCAAAGAGAAGAGAAGGAATAATGTACCTAGGGACATCGGGGAGCTTGGACAGCAACCGGAAGCAGCGCTAAGATGATAGATAGGTAAGCGTCGGTAGCTTAGTGGTTAAGGGGTCGGCCTCACGATGGAAAGGTCCCAGGTTCGAATCCTGGCTATTACACTACCGACTTGAACCCACTCCTAGCACAACCAATTTAGCTTAGTTGGAGGGGTTAGAAGGAATATTAGTGATTTCGATTGTTAATAATCTTAAAAAAAAAGAAAAAAAAGATAGATAGAAACATCTATGGCATTCTATATAATACCTATGGTTCTAGAATGCGGATTAACTTGATGTTGGTTTGATTCATTATACCTTATAAAGAAAATAAAAACCTTACTCAAGGTTTATTTCAAAGAATATACCTAATTACGGAATTATGTTTTGTGATATTTGTAAATATAGCATGTAACAGTATAAATAAAATATTAATACAAACATAACAATAAAACACTATTTCACCTCTTGTCGTATTGGGTCACACAGCGTCGTTTCAGATGAAATGGCGCACGTAATTCATTTCTAACCATCGGTTAATCATTGAAATAGCGCCACCGAAATTGAATTAACGCTTTAGGACCGAGAACAGCGTGCCCTGATGAATCGAACAGGCTGCCAGTCCGGCCGGCTGTAATCGATGGGTCAAACCTTTACTCGACCAATTTAAATTCTGTTACGTTGACGATTTAATTTTGGTGAAAAATTTGTAATGAAATTCGTCAATGAACCGAACTCACTTCTTAGGTAGGTACCTACTTACTAAGTAAATCCGTAACTTATAGGTATATAGATATTGTTTTCAAAAAGTACAACTAAAAATGTTATGTAATGCGAAGGAGACAGCAGAGCGGGCGCGGCGCGATGAGCGAGAAAGGCTCGCTGACATCGCTGCACGCGCCCGAAGGCGGCTCGGGCGTCGGAGGGCGCAAACTGACCTCCGCCCCCTATGAGCGCGGGCCTGAGGGTGACGGGTGGAGCCGCCCGTCACCCTAGCAGAAGCAGGCCACGGCGGCACACCGGGGTTGAGTCGGGGACCGCGTGGTCCCCACCTCCCGAGGAGGGCCAGACCGAGAGGGATCAAAGAATCAAAGAATCAATCAAAGAATCAATTTCGTTTATTCAGTTTAGGCACATAAAGAGCACATATGAACGTCAAAATTTTACAATCATGTCTAGAAATTACTAATATAATATTAAATTAAGTAAATAAATCATTTGAAAATGATTCTTTCGCTGGTTCGGTAAGTTAGTTCTACTGAGAAGAGACCAGCAAGAAACTCAGTGAACAATTAAATATTATAGTTTCTTTTTTAAAACAATTTGTTTTTTTTTTTCATACGTTTATATTGTGCGAGCAAGCAAAAAGATTAGGATGACCATGCATTTTTATCATTAAGGTATTCGTTTACTTTGTAATATCCTTTTTTCATTAAAGTCTTTTTTACTTCGGTTTTAAACTTATTAAGTGGCATGTCAACCAGCTCTTGAGGAATTTTATTAAACATTTTAATACTGTTACCTACTAATGAGTTACCAACCTTTTGAAGTCTGAGTTTTGGCACTACAAGTTTATTTTTATTCCTCGTGTTATAATTGTGTACGTCAGGATGGCCCTGGGTCAGCCGGGGTGCAAGGGATATGTCGCATGACAACCTCACGTTCGGCCTAGCACTACGACCCAGAGACGGCGTGCGGTTTAGTCGGTTCGAGTCCGACATAACCTACCCCTCCGGCTCCGGAGGGGCGGGTCTCCGTGGGGATTTCCCGCACGTTAAAAAAAAGCCCACTGGAATCGGAAGAACCGGACAAAAGGCACCATGCTACTATTAAAATCAAAAGAAGACATCAGCACTTATTAGGTGTGATAGTTTTCAATAACTAGTATATTATTTTATTTAATATCTATCCACAGTATAGGTTACCAACTTACTTAACTGTGAACCTCATCCGAAGCACATTATAATGGCAACAAGTACTTTAGCAGAACTAACTCGTAGTTGAAACTGCTCTCAATCACTCAGCGCAGTTAGTGAAACACCTTCATAGTCTGACTACTCTTGACTCCGTTTATTGAAACATGAAACAACACCACAGTTAGCACTGAAACTTTCTGATACTAACGAATTTACAAACGACTTTTAGGTAGGTATAAAGCGTGACACAGGACATAGTCTGACTACTCTTGACTCCGTTTATTAAAACATGAAACAACACCACAGTTAGCACTGAAACTTTCTGATACTAACGAATTTACAAACGACTTTTAGGTAGGTATAAAGCGTGACAAAGGATCATCTATTTGTGTAAAATTGAACGGTAGGTACCATTGAACTTTATTGAATCATTTATCTTTGTTCAAAATGTTTTCTAATAATTTTAGAAATTTTTTATGGCAACTTTACGACCCGGCAGGCCGGCATCATCTGAAGACCTGATACGCTATGCGGTTTTAGTCGTTCCTAGACGGGGTATCCGAGTGAATTCCTGTACACAAAATAACGTCCTTATGGAAGGAAAAGTCTGATGGCGCCTCGATCCTTCATTATAATAGAAATTCCTTCTTGTAAGCAGCTTTTAGAACATTTAGGCCCATATTCTAGACTGTCACCCTGCTGAATCTGGATTAATCTGAGGAAAACTGTATATTCAATCTGCCAGACAACCTGTCAAATTTGTCACTATGTTTTTACAATATTTCCCCAAATAAATTGAGATTTAGCTGAGTGGCATTATAAAATACGGGTTTCAATATTGCAAAAGAATATAATCAATGATTTGTGAATTTGAGCACCTCAGCCGTCCTATCCTCAATAGTTAAAAGACACCCAAAAAACGAATACGGTGTGTTTGGGGTCAAGATAAGAGACGGTAAAGTATAACTTGTTATTTTCAACATTAATGAAAACCAAGGAAGACCACAGCCTCCACAAGGTGAACTAACCGCGGGTAGGTATCTTTGTCCCGACTCACAAATCCCCCAACATTCGTCGTTCACTACATCATAAACTTAACAAACACATTCTTACTTCAAAACCATTTTTTGTTACTAAAATTTCCTCTTAAAATACAACAACATACCTACTTTGTTAATTATTTGTAAGCCGATTTTAAAGTTGAAAAGCTCTTTCACCACTTTGACAACCTCACACCATTATTTGGAGACATTCCTTTTACATACAAGAGTTTATAAGACTTGTCCTTACACATACAATTTTCGCTACAAAGACTTCTTAGAATGGTACTTAGGTACCCTACCTACCCGTTTTCTTTGGTATATACGTCGGTTTAATATCAATGGTTAATTAAGGTCGCATAAAAACTACGAGATTAAAAAAAAACGTTTAAATCTCATAGGATTTGATCTAAATCACAAAATCTTCAAGTTCCTAGTAATTTTAAAATAAAGACGACAATATAAAAAATAAAAATAACTTTTATTCAAGTTGCAAAATTATCAAGCTAATTTAAATATATTTTATTGTTAAAACTTTGCGGATAGAAATTTACACTATGCGCGTTCCGAAATGCGATAGATTGGGTTAGAAGGATATGGTGGAAATCTTTCAATCACTGCACTTGGTTTTTGAAAGATAAACTTTGAAACTACTTGACCAATGCTATATTATCCATGAGTAACTTTGGCTACTTTTACCCCGATGCTTACACGGGTAAAACCGCGATGAAATGCTAGAAATTTATAATTCACAAAGTAGAAATGAAGTGGAAATCGAGTGGCTAGGGGAGTCATAAAAATGTATACTTATCTTGAAGTTCACTGTTCATTAGTAGCGGTTCTCAGAGGCCGCCGATAAAACGACTCGAAGTGTAAGCTCCTTCTCCGTCTCATTACGTTATATTTTTTTCGTCAGTAAAATATGAATACTTTTTGTTTCGTCAGACTAAACAGAGTTGTGAATAATGAGATTTGCGTTTAGTTATTAAAGATTAACGAGATGTGAGACTGAATAGGCGTCATTTTAATTGGATGTCGCGAAAACGTCAACTAAAAGTATTTTTCTGCCAGACGCCATTTTTTATCGTTTTAATTTGAAATTCGAGCTTTTGAATACATTGGGGAAAAGATTGGGGTCTTTTTTTTAACATACTCAAGCAAGCGGCTTTTCTAGTAGGTAGCAAATGATCATCATAGGTCACTTGGGCTGGCCAATAAGACTTGTGAGGTGTGGTGGTTAAACAAACTACCTACGTAAATACCTACTACGTCAAAGTTCATAGGTTCATTTCCCGTGGAGCGACGACTTGGGCAACCACGCGCAGGGCACGCCGTCATTGCGGCGGTAAGGCCCATCATGGGGGAGTGGCTAGAGAGGCCACACGGTAGCCTCTCGTACCGTCAGACGCAGATTATCACCGGGCACGGTAGCTTCGGGCGGTATCTGCATCTGATGGGTATTGAGCCAACGCCCGAGTGCCATCACTTTGACGCGAGCGTGGACTCGGGGCTGCACACGCTCACCGAGTGCCCGGCGTTTGAGACGCCGAGGCGGGAGCTTGTGGCGGCCCTGGGGGTGAGAGTGCTCACGCTCTCCACCCTGCTCGCGGCGATGGTCCGCTGCGCGGATGCGTGGGCGGCCAGCGCCTCCTTCTGCGAGCAGGTCATGCTCGCGAAGGAGACAGCAGAGCGGGCGCGGCGCGATGAGCGAGAAAGGCTCGCTGACATCGCTGCACGCGCCCGAAGGCGGCTCGGGCGTCGGAGGGCGCAAACTGACCTTTGCCCCCCATGAGCGCGGGCCTGAGGGTGACGGGTGGAGCCGCCCGCCACCCTAGCAGAAGCAGGCCACGGCGGCGGCGCGCATCGTAGGACGATGCGCGCCTCCCCACACTGGGGTTGAGTCGGGGACCGCGTGGTCCCCCCCTTCCCGAGGAGGGCCAGACCGAGAGGGATGGCCCTGGGTCAGCCGGGGTGCGAGGGATATGTCGCATGACAACCTCACCTTCAGCCTAGCACTACGACCAAGAGACGGCGTGCGGTTTAGTCGGTTCGAGTCCGACATAACCTCCCCCTCCGACTCCGGCGGGGTGGGTATCCGAGGGGATTTCCCGCACGTAAAAAAAAAAAAAATAGCTCACTCTATAGCCCGGCGGTGAGTAAGGTAGCCAGAGCTCACTAGAGAGTTTTTGTGCTATCAGTGGAAAGACCTAAGGTTTGTCCTGCTTTATCGTTTACACAGACAGCACAGAGACTCTCTGTTCTAACAGGGTCGGCAGCGCGAGCGTGACGCTCCTGGTGTTACACACGTCCATGGGCCACGCTTACCACTTTCCATCAGATGGGCCGTGTGCTTGCCTGCCACCAAAGTGGTATTAAAAAATAACAGGTAGGACGCACTGGTCAAAGATCTTTGCTTTCAGGCATTGTGCGGTAGGGGAGAAGAGAAGACTCGACGTATTTTGCGAAATGCCCGGCTCAGTTGAATCCTTCTGGCTAGATCTTTCTCGTAGTTGTTTTTTCCGAGCTGTATAACTTGGCCCAGGTATACATATTTTTGGATAACTTCGAACGTCGCCCCTTCGATGGCATTCGGTCTCGGTGCAATATGTTCGTTGAACATGATCTTAGTTTTATCCAAGTTTACACCGAGGCCGCCGCGTCGAGAAGCTCCATCTAGGCTGTGCAGCATTTCGCCCAGTTGTTCCAGTTACTCCGCAACAACGACGATCTCATCGGTGAACCGAAGGTGTGAGATGTACTCACCATTTATGTTGATACAAAAAATAAAGAGGAATTACAAAAATAGATATGAATGACCTTAAACCTTAAAAGTTAAAAACGATAAAATAAGAACAGACGCAACTTTTACTGCACTTTTTTGTTGTGTATTAACCTACCCAGCTAGTTTTTTAAGGATCAATATGTTGTTCATCCAATCTTGAAGCTTAGTGGAGAGAGTGAAGTAGTGTCGTACAAATCAATGACCTTAGACATTACTGATTAATCAACATTCTATAATGCACTGAGCTTATTTTAAATTAATTTATTTAACTACAGGAAAATATCCAATTCAGCCTTCAATGAAACCTATCAAGCGTGGCTACATAAATAGGTACAGCTCATGATTAAACGTTCAAAATGTGCTTGTTGACTGTATCTTCTCTTGAAAATTAAAGTCATATTTAACAACGTTCAAACAGTTAATGAGATGCTAACGATATTGCTCCAAACTCCGCCATCTCGCAAGAAACAGCGAAACATTTAATTAAGAAATAAAACAACATAATCAGTTGCATCGTTATAATTTTATTTACTTAAAAACAACATGCGCCGAGTCGTTGGTTTTCGTCCGTATTTTTTTTGTATTTTCTTTTATGTTTGCTTCGTAAAAAACATATTTGTATAATCGTAAAACACTGATCTAGCATACGTCGTTAGATAAATAGAGAATTTACAATTGCTATGAAAACTTATATAGCAGGTATTACTTAGTAGGATTTGTGTATTACTTGGCATAGGCTGTAGACTCCTTTAAAGATAACATAAAATTTTCAGAATCTAAATAGCAGAAATTCCACATATATGTGTAGACTACTTAAAAATCATCACAAGTAGGTATCACAAATTAAAATAGCTTAGCAAAATGCCCATTTTTCTGTAATCCTAAAAGCTTTCGAAAGTAAAAAAATCTGTTTCTATAGTATTCTATAGCTCTTGAATTTAAACCTATATAAAAAAATTGCCAACAATAAGTCTTCATAGCGTTATCGTGAAGGGACCCACGAGGTTTTAAGCATCTGCCTGAGCTTGAGATTGAGTGGTGACTACGCTGGTATTGTTGGACACGGAGTCAGGGTCTTGCTCGCGGACTCCCATCCAAGGGAGACGCTTCTGCAGCTCCGCCCTGCAGGAAGAAAGAATTTTATTTTCACCCATATACGGTGCAGAATATTCCTTCAAGGACCAAGCGGTTCGGTGACTCTTTCCTTTGTTGCACCATTAAGACCTGGAAGCCTTGCCAGCTCACGTAGCGGGGCGTGAAAAAGCATCTGATGAGGCCGTCAAACTTAGTGCCACCATGGTTAACATGGTACGTGTTTGTAATGGTGACCCTCTTTCCCGAGACTTTGCCTTCAGCTTACCATCAGGCGAGGTGAAATCAAATTGACGTGATGCTTGTTTATTCCAGAAGGATAGGTAGAGGTGTATTACCACTTTTTTTTTTTATGATTTTTGTTCACACGTAATAGGAAGGCGAGCTAACTACCGTCAAGCCGGCATTTAATCATGGATTGTATGTTTACTATTGAATGGAGAACAGCCCTATCCTTTAGTTGATGTTCTTCTTCAACTTTCTTCATCCTGGCGTTAATTCCAGTCGCATCCGAAGCTTTTAACTTGGAGTCTGGGGTCCGCTATACCAGTCCAACTGCAGATATGGCAAAACTTCGATATTTTCTGTGAGCGACTGCAATCTGAACTCCACAATCCAAAGGTGATATCGAAGCAGTTAGACCAGTTGTTGGTTTTTTGAGGGCTCCAACTACCCATAACGACTGCCATAGATGTTTGCATGGCAACTAGGACCGACGGCTTAACGTGCTCTCCGTGGCTTGACCAGATCAATGCAAATACTCTAGTCATGCATACAAATATTTGCATAGAGCGGGGATCGAGCCCGCTCCTCTTGCATAGAGGCCGCGTTCACTACCGCTACGCCACGGAGGCTGTTCTTTAGTCGCTGTTAATGATACCCAAAGAAAATAATGGCGTGGCTCTATTCTGCTTCACCGACAAAACATAACATAACATAAACTCACGCCTTTATCCCCGAAGGGGTAGGCAGAGGTGCTAGCACCCACATTTCGCCGGTTTATGTTTAGGTCCCAATGTAATAGGTGGCGAGCCTATTGCTATTAACTGGGCACTTATAAACCTGCAATAAATACACACATAACTTCGAAAAACATCGAAATGTCATTGGTGTGTGCCATGGAAAACCTGGGATCGAACTCGAGACCTCGTCTCAGCAGTCCATTACCCATACCACTAGGCTACCCATAACAGCGTCCACAGTTTTTATTTTGGAGTATGAAGTCCGTCCAAGAGTATAACTATGAGAACTAACCTGTATCTGGGATGGTTGATGGCATACACCCATGGATCTATGCAGGAGACCACTTTAGCGCAGACAGCTGGCACCATGGTCGCAATCGGAGTCAACAGATTCCTGTGAAGAAACTTCTACGTTCCATTCGGTGCTCACTAGTTAGATTCATCGGTTTGTTTCCTTTAGATACACTATCGTCTAGTACAAGCAAATTAAACAATTTATGATAATTAAGATGGATTGATTGAGATGAACCTAGTGTACGAACAAATCTTTCTGGTTTTTGTTACACTACTAGTACACAAATTAATTGTAAACTTTATATTGAAATAAATAAAAACAAAAAAAATGCTTTCTTCGTAGATAAATGGTTAGAAATAATTAAAACACTTTTCTATGTTTGAGTACCTAAAAGTATATTTAAAAGGAACGATTGCTTGACTTTGCAAAAAAGTGAAAGTAAAGGGAACAAAAGCGGGAATTTTCAAAAACGTGTATCTTTGGGGAACAAACCGATTCATCTTGGTGAAGTCCCAATGTGCTGACTGAAATGCCACGGAACACATATCTTGAACCTAAGTCGCAAGACAAACGTGGCACTGGCGCGCGCGAATTGTTTTGTAATAATCTATGTTTGGTGTATTTGAGCGTGTCTACTATTCTTCCAAAGATACCCAACACATGAGATCCTATTCTAAGGATGAAAGAAGCTTATTTTTTTTATTATTTTTTTTATAAAGAATTTTTTTTTTAATTTGGAATTTTCGAAATTACTAATATTCCTTCTAACCCCTCCAACTAAGCTAAATTGCTTGTGCTAGGAGTGGGTTCACGTCGGTAGTGTAATGACCAGGATTCGAAACCGGGACCTCTCGATCGTAAGGCCGATCCCTTAACCACTAAGCTACCATTATTCCAGAGTCTATTCTAACCCGATGCTTCAGTTAGATCAGTTTAATCATTTGAACGTGATTGAGCAACAAACAACCAAACATCTGCACTCTTCTTCTCTTCAGCCTAGCGTCAATCCCAGTCGCATCAGAAGGAAGCTTTCACCTCAGAGTCTGGGGTCCGCTTTTCCAGCACTGACGGCACAGCAGCTCTCTGTTCTTATAGGGTTGGCATCACGAGTGTGACTCTCCTGGGCCCTGATTCTGCTAAATTATTTTTATAGTAAAACCACTGCGGTACCACAGACACTGTAACCAATGCCATTTAACTTTAGACTTTACTTGGTACAGTTAAAGTCTAAAATTAAATGACAATCTAGTAGAGTGACTGAACAATGTTTTAAGCTCTTTTTTTTTTTATTTTGGACTTTAAAGCACAGCAATAAAGTCGAAATTTTTATGACATTTAAAGTAGTATCAGCGGTATCACAGTTGTTTTGTTATGTCATAATATTAGCAGAATCGGGGGCCTGGTGTTACACGCATCCATAGGCCACGGTAAACATTTTCCGTCATGCTTGTCACATTATTAATATTATGATTTACCTATCTCCAAAGGCACCGGTCATAGCGACGAACGCATAAGGCGTCCAAGAGCAGATGAACAGGAAGAATATCGTGAAAGCCACTTTGGCTATTCTGATCTCCACGCTGCGACCTGCGTCCTCCTTATTAGCGGCCAAAGACTTGACATTCATCTTTTTCGCTTGCTCTGATAACATGCGCTCGTGGAGACGTACCTGGGAATAAATGGGAATAGGTGAAATACCACATGACATCACAGAATGCAATCATTTTTAAACATCATGTTTAAAAATGATTGCAACATCATTCATTGTTTCTAATATTTCGTATGAATGTCGGTAGATGCCTCCCACCGTCGCCCTAAGACGGTACTATAGTTAATCGATTTGAAATGCCACATATCCAGAAATAGGTGGTTGGGACTTGATGCGGAGGATGGAGGATCAGGAGCAATGGCGCACATTGGGAGAGGCCTCTATCCAGCAGTGGACTGCAATAGGCTAAATGATTGATTGATAGTATTTATGATGACATCATGAAAATAGGTATCCATTTGTTGGACCTATAGCAAAACCTTCTACAAAATGTAACCAATTCTTTTCTAGAAATCACATTACAATCGGTTTAATCAAACGTGAGATAAGCGTGGACATAAACTAACGGGTCAAACTAAGAACCTCTGTCTTTTGAAGTCAGTTAAGAATAAATATGATTAAGTTATTATAGATGACGAGATTGCCTGCTTCGTCTGCCATCTTGGAATCATATTAGCAATGGTTCTCATGGGAATTGTTGGACATCAAACTCACTTTGTTATCTTTATAATTAAAAATACATTGCCGTACCCATATTTTGTTTCTTTCTTACGTATCACTTTAAACGGCTGCAAACATTTGGATAATTCCTTTTTTTTATTGCATCTCTCATTTTTAGGATAAGGTTTGTGAAAAGATCTTCTGGTTCTAAGGCAGTCTGCAAGCAGATAGGTTCCACCTTCAGATTGACGAACAAAATATGAGGCAGGTTATTTCTTAAAGTGGATCAGACAACATTGCTCCTATAAAAAAGTTGAATCAAATCATGAAAAGGGTAGTAGGCGAGCGAAATTTTGGAAAATTTCTCACGTAACCTCGGGATTTGTGTAATGCCGGGTATGAAAATCTAGTTTAAAATAAATATCATCAGAAAAGAAAAGATAAAAAAGTTAATTTACCCTTAGCATATTTGAATTAATTCTTGTTGCGTGTAACCTACATAATAAACTTCACACATGTAATTATAATGAATTAGATTTTTCCCTAAATAATACTTCTTTTCGTGTTTTTTCCTCATGTCCCCGGGCAAAGGAAACTCTCGGTGCGGCCTGTCAGGGCTCCAAAGAGTATTTCGTTCGGATTTTTGAATAAATTAACTCGCTGCGAATACAATTTAAAGGGATGATGGGGTTATTTTGGAGGTATAAACGGGTAATTATTACGGTGTACTCTTTTGTGTTGAAATTGGGCTGAAATTGTGATTTAACTTAATCTTATTAGTCATTGGAATTTGTTAATTGAAAGGATTTTTTGTGTTTTAAATAAGACGACTGGTAATAATACTAGCTGTTTGGATAATACAGTTTACTTATATTGTTCCAGTTGTCTAATTTGTTATAATATCTGTCTTAGCTTGAGTTCCATAGAATTTACATAAATAAATAGTAATTTTTTTCTCATTGAGGTAGGTAAAGACAATATTTTTTGTCATTATTATTATCCGAATTTCTCGTTTACTTTTAATTTTTAATCTATCACAATGACGAAATCTATTTATTGTGAAAATGAGTAAGTACCTACTTATATAGTTATATTAATGGGGATGCCAACTGTGTTTTTATCCCTACAGAGGGCGCATCGTCGTAATGGCCAATGTTAGCTGTCATCTACGTATATTTCATTGTTTGTCTGACGATTTTTATCAATATACTCTATCATGCCGCTTTGTTCAATACCAGGATGTTATGTTAGTGGAGTGTATTTGTTTCCTCAAAATATTTATCTAAAAAAACAGTGGGAGACTATAGAGACGGAGGATATGTCGTAACCATTCCGAGGACAGCGATTATGTTGGAGAATCTGCCTACACAGGTAGTATTTACGCGTTATCTTATCCAATTGTTTTTAATCACTAGAAGGTGTCACATACCTATAGATAATGTCACTTTTGTCAGGACAGTTACAGCAACGCAGATACCTAAAAAAGGAACAATTCCAACCCATAATAGTTGGATAGATACAGTGTTTTAAGATAGATACAGTGTTTTTGTTGCATTAAGAGTTAAATAACAAGATAACTTTTGAAAAGACAGCAAAATTTAAAGATTACCTTTCGATGAGGTTAGCTTTCTTTCCCGTTAAAGTTGCACCTCTTTTCCGCAATTCTCCTTAGAGTTGTTGCATATTCCAAGTTGAATACATAGTAAAGCAAGTCCAGATCACAAAAAATCCCAAAAAAATACGATAGACAACAAAAAACAAGTCTCTTCAAATCTGACAGCTATGAGTTTATTATTTTGGTTTTGTCATTTCGCCCCTGCTGTCATCTACTATTAGTTTTGCGTGATGATGTTTAACAATGCTTTGCCCCCTCGAATTTGAGACCTCAGGCAGTCTAAACGTAAATAAGTATGTTATCAAAATAAGTTTGAAATGACTTATAAGTACATTAACAATCACTTACGCGTGTAATGCGATGGGAACGCGAGATAGGTGCTGCCATTTGCTTTTTCTTATAAAGCCGATATACATATTTTCAGGCCTGTATATCTACAAAAGGGTAGACAGAGGTGTAAGTAAGTCGATTGTAAATAAAAAATTCCATCAAAGCATTCATACCCAGTCCGTATATCCCCATTTCCCACTATTCCATGCCAAAAGTGGGTTATTTTATTAATGGTCAATCCTCCATACTTTTTAACTATTTTTGCTTTGAATAACAAAATCATTATAATATAGAAATGCAAAGTAATGAAATAGTTGCAGCGCTCGCGCGCTCTGTGCGTCCACACAGGGTAGTGCGGTCAATAGCGCACACCTTATTTCATTTTATTGGAACTCGGTAGAGCATTATAGCAACTTAATGTACAGTTGAGTAGAAAAGTGTTTCAGAAGAATATTATTTAAAATCGAAAGATACGACGGTTATACGACGGAAAACTTTGTGCTACTCTCCTTTTCGTATCGATTATATCTCATGATTTAACTACTGAGCGAACTTCATGATGAATTTGATGATAACACAAAACAGATAGTACTAGCCTACAAATACCAGTTTTCAAGGATAATCTTTCCATATAATATGAATTTGCGCTATTAAATCATATATTGCATTGCATTGTTGTCACTGCATTCTTTTGAAATTGATTCAACATTCAATTTTTTACAAAATCTTTGAGACTTTCATGTTTTTAATCAACTAAGGTGATTAAAAAACATGAAAGTCATGCATGCGTTCAATTCCAATTTTACTTCTTCGTATACTATACAATGTAATTATTTTGATTTAAGAAATAAACCACGAAAATTTATATCAATATAGTCTTGCTTTAATTAATAATTACCCACTTATTAGATCTGAAAACGTTTCATGAGCGACTGTACCCCCAACATAAGTACACACATAGTTGTGCAAACGTTAACCGATAGAAGCTAGAATCTTTCCCTTCTTTATAACATTCCTCTGGCCATTCCGCAGTCGGCTCTACATCGGGAATTTGTGCACTCGTTCAAATATAAATAATGCCTCTTTCACAACCGAAAGGAAACTTCACGATTTGCCGCTTAAATTGTTACCCAAAGAATTCTTGGCTCAAAAGCTTTGGAATAATTCTCATTTATTGTCCAACTTTCCGTTTCGAATAAACGAAATTGCAAACTTTAAATTGTTTGTGATTGGAATAATATTTTGATGAGTTCGATCTGCCAGTTATATTTGGTTATAAACACAACCAAACAGCTGATAATTAAAAATAAATTTATTTTGATATCTATATCAATTTCTTTTTAAAACATCTTAATCTAACATC
The DNA here is from genome assembly GCA_949126895.1 of Eilema caniola. Taxonomy (NCBI): domain Eukaryota; kingdom Metazoa; phylum Arthropoda; class Insecta; order Lepidoptera; family Erebidae; genus Eilema; species Eilema caniola. Next base: position 5,664,926 of record OX421476.1, read on the forward strand.
GCGTTTTGTGGAAAGTAGTCATTACAATCTCTAAATGTTATTATTTTGTCACTAGGTACATACATTACATACTACTCGAGCATGAAGGGTTCCGTACCATTATATTATATACAACATTACACACTTATTAGTATTTGTTGTTAAAGCGGCAGTAGAAATACGTCGTCTATGATCATTTCAACAACCTGGCTATCACGGTTAATGAGATACACAGCCGGTTACTGACAGACAGATAGATAGACTTTGGTATCTTAATACGGTTATGTTTTGTCCCTTTGAGTACGGAACCTTATAAAACCATTATCCATTCCTGAGTTTGCAATTTCAGTCGAACGAAAACGTTCAATTTTCCTTGAAATAAAAACTGAGCAATCAGAGTTTTAATTATCAGCTCTGTCAAACCACGTTTCAACGAGGATTTTTAACTGAAAAACAATGAAATGGACTTCATTCCTTGTTCATTTTGTAATGGCTTAATTGTCGTGTGTCAGGGTTTTACCTATGTCGCTTCGCTGGAATTTGGAGTTTCTTTTATAATATATTATTGGATGTTTATTATGATAACATATTGAAATGTTTTTTTTTTAATAATGGCTTTTATTGCGATTTATTTGATTGTAATAAAAACGTCAGGATCAGTGTAAAATAACACCAATATCGCGATGAAAGCCGGCTAAAAATAATTTCATATCTTTTTTTATTGACATTCGTAGGTATATATTTTAATTTTATAATATGAAATATTAAATTTAATATTATGGTGAAAATATTCTAGAAAGAAGTACCTTCCTATTTCAGAACGAAAGGTTTTATATACCTTTTTTAAAGAAAGAAAACATTGATTCATAATACCTGCACAAGAAAGAGCAACTACCCACCGATTATGGTGATTGTGGATGAATGGATCGAGTTTAGAATTTAAGAAGTAATAGGAAAAAAAATAAGGAATAACTCTAAAGATGAGCCCTATATTGTAAAAATTTGACAAGGCTCGTACGGGGATACATTTAATTTGTACGATGTTTGAGTAACGTTTGAGAACGCTATGTATCCTGTTTTTTTGCCTACATTTTGTGACTTAGTCTCAGATGTTGTTTCGACATCGAGCCCTCTGGTCCTTAGAATTCGTACCCTATACGCTCACCCGTCTCCTCAAATATTTTATTTGAGGCTTCCACTTAAATGGTCTGATTTTATTGGATGTCCAATAAAATCAAATAGCAATACTATGACAGTAACGCTACTTTAATACAATTAGATAGGCAGCTGTCACATAAAAACACATTTAGGTAATAACTTTACTGATCACATGGAGAGTAAAAATTAATTATTTAACAGCAATTAATTGTCTTTTTTAGGAAGGGAGGATTGGAAGAGGAGCTATTGTTACCCCCTTTTTGTTCGGAACATGATCAGTACAGCATGTCATGGTAGATCTAAAATAAATGGTCGTCATTTTTAAGGTATGATAAATAATAACTACACACGCGAAAACTGCCCTATAGGTATTACTCCAAAATAGTTTCAAGAACTTTTAAACGTCTCGTAATAGAATGAATGGTAGTGTGGTGCTGTGATTAAATTTAAAATGAAATCTGAAATTAAATTTTGCTTGTCCTAGTGTGCTCGGCAGTTCGTTCATCGCCAAGTTTATTCCAAAACAATCCGAGGTGACAAACTTTCCCAACAATGTTCGCTAGCGCGGCTCCCAGAACTTAAGCGATTCGACATTTTTTGTGTCGGCGCAGTTTAAGATTTGTTCTGTGTTGAGATTAGAACAATAAATTCCGTTATTGTCTAAAAGTTTAAAATTGACTACATTATTGGTTTGAAAATTAAGGTTCTTTTTATTTTGGGGCGCGAATTAACGAAAGGAATTGGTCATTGTAGTAAGAATATAATGAATGTGAGTGTCACATTTTCAACAAGAGTAGAGGTAAATCAGATAGTTTACTGATGCGAAATTGAAGGGCGCAAACTGACCTCCGCCCCCCATGAGCGCGGGCCTGAGGGTGACGGGTGGAGCCGCCCGTCATCCTAGCAGAAGCAGGCCACGGCGGCGGCGCGCATCGTAGGACGATGCGCGCCTCCCCACACCGGGGTTGAGTCGGGGACCGCGTGGTCCCCCCCTTCCCGAGGAGGGCCAGACCGAGAGGGATGGCCCTGGGTCAGCCGGGGTGCGAGAGATATGTCGCATGACAACCTCACCTTCGGCCTAGCACTTCGACCCAGAGACGGCGTGCGGTTTAGTCGGTTCGAGTCCGACATAACCTCCCCCTCCGGCTCCGGAGGGGTGGGTATCCGTGGGGATTTCCCGCACGTAAAAAAAAAAAAAAAAGATGCGAAATTGAACAGTGAGCAGTTATTGTGTTTTATAAATACTTGTAATACCAGAAAAACCACTCGTGTGTTAGCACTTTTAGAGTAAAATAAGTGGAGGAGAAAAAGGAAAGGCGAACAAAAATTTGTTTAGCAAGCAAACCGTTTTCGATCCCGCGTAATACGCCTATTGTAGTTAACCGGTCACTTTTTACCTGACTACGTGCTGAGAATTTTTTGACAGAAATCCTCCATAAGCAGATATTTTGGCCAACCCAAAAATGAAGTTCGAGGCTAACATGCACCACGAGGAAGATTATTATTTTTCACTTCTCATGCTCTTAAAATGTTACTGCAGTCTCTGCATATCGGGACTAAAGTTCCTTATTAATCTCTAGGTACTAAAGTATTTTTTTAAAAATTATTTTGAAAACTCCTAAATAGCTAATCACGAGGTTTGTGAATGAGAGGATTATCACCTTTTTAGTGATTGTGTATAGAAATAACCTCAAAATGACATTTGAACAAATCTAAAAAACCCATTAAATTTCGTGAAACACGATTAATGATATTAATTTAAATAATTATTACGTAACGTACGTTAATTCATTTTTTAAGCATTTCCAATTAGTTTTAAATTATTTTTCAAGTTTGAATCTGTTGGCTAAATATGCAAGCATTTTAAGCGTACGTCACTTAACAAAAAAAAACCGCGGGACAAATTTCCACTTTGTCATTATAAATATTATAATTTTGTATAGAACGTCGTTATTTTTCCTCGCATTCAAAGTGAAAAATAGTGTGTTTAACGTGAGACTAAACAAGCCAAAAGCTCGGGTGGCTAAACATCTCGTGTCATTATGACTTGTTTTAGTCCCTTGTTGAACAATCTACTAATCTATCTATATTTGACCATAGGTAATCGCTTTTTTATTATTATCTATCTGTATTTGTTTGCTTAACGTGTTTATAAATACGTAGCAAATAATAATTTAAATTCACAAAATGTTATTTAACACGTCACAAAATAGCTCCGTTATCGTCCCCAAGCAATATTCAACACAACACTTTTGAAAACAATTGAAAGAGAATCGAGTTATCACCCACAATTATCGCGGGTAGTATTAGGGGTCGACGCGAATTTAATAGATCGGAAAAACCTTTGGGGCTTTGGAGTGAACACGAAAGGGAATTGATAAGTTTAGAAGAGCGATTTATTTAAGAAAGTGTTATTGTAGAATTCGTTAAAGGGTAAATTACTTGTTGTGGATCGTTGGTGGAATAGTTTGTATTCATGCGATAAGGATTGGTTATTATAAATTATAAACTTTTGATTATATAGAGAACAACACAATATCCATTTTAGTTTCAAGGTTTATGATAGAATAGTCTCTGTACTAGCCACTACTCGTACATTAGTTTTATATAATACCCACGTCAGCATTTTATACTTTGTATTTATCTGTGAAATATATAACTCTAGTTATATATAGTAGTAGTACACTTGTTACTCTACTACTGATTAGTTTCTGGAAACTAAATATGACTTTGGTATTAGCTAACTATGTTATATATGTAAAACATATTACAGGTGATGTCTGGGGATGCTGAAAAACACGATGTTGAATCACTTTGCTGTAATTGCTTTCAATATATGCAGGTTACAGCTATTTCTAAGTGCTCTAACCTTCAAATGTCGAGAGCAATTATAGTTTCATTTATTTGCTAACTTAGGTGTTCGACACTCTTACCTACTGCCATTAGACGTCAAACTTAACTAGGTGAGTAGTACTAAGTTAACTTAACCTTGGAATGTCAGTAGCTGTCTAATATTACCCCAGCTTCATTCAAAATTAACATAATTAGATGAATATATACTGGTGTTTGGAGCAATCTGTTGCCCCGGGAGGTTAATGATGAATTTTGCAAGTTACACGCTTATTTGCCTGATGTATAGGTACCTACATGTTTACTTTTCTAAGTGAGTGTTTGAGTTAAGAGGGTGTACAAGTTTTACATGAACAAGTTTGTGGTGGGTTACGTTTATGAATTATGATGTACCTAAGTGTTCTTTAAAAAGTGTTTATAGAGATTTATAAGTAAGATAAAGTAAATAAGTAAATATATCACAACATTTCACACAACGTTATCTAGATTCATGGTAAGCATAGCTTAACTAGCTTGTGTTATGGAATATAGAATGCGGATAATCATACCTGGATACTTTTATTTTGTTAATACATATATTTTAATATTTGCACTGAGCGGGAATCGAACCCGCGCATTCTGCGTAGCGGCCGCGTTCACTACCACCACGCTACGGAGGCTGTCATTTAACAACGTTTCTGTCACGTCGATGTTAACGAACATAATACCAAAAATTATCTTAATGCCTTTGTGTTAGCCTCTTCCTGTTGACTAATTGTTTTGAAATTTGGTCACACACTTTTAGATCGGACTATAATACTATTTAAATCAATAAAACAGTATGATTTGCTCTTAATACCTTGGTAAAGATCATTTTGGGACTTTGTAGTCCAGACCGTCCTGAAGGTGACTGTACAAAATGGTGGAACGTGGAGAATCGTCCCTATAGTGTGGTAGCATTATTAAAGTATCGATCGAAGTATCGAATATGAAGGTATCGAAAATCGATTGTCGAAAAAACATTTGTTTGAAATCTGTGGGCAATTAAATGATAATTCACATGTGACACCTTTTTAAAGCGAAGATTTTTTAGGCGCATTGAGAATTTTTATGTGAATCAAATACTTACATTTTGCTTTTTTTTATGTAGGACACGTCAATTTGACTTCACCTCGCCTGATGGTAAGCTGAAGGCAAAGTCTCAGAAAAGAGGGTCACCATTACAAACACGTACCATGTTAACAATGGTGGCACTCAGCTTGACGGCCTCAACAGATGCTTTTTCACGCCCCGCTTAAAGGACCCGGGACTGTAGGAAGAAGGAAACACGTGAGCTGGCAAGGAGTTCCAGTTCTTAATGCGACAAAGAAAGGAGTCACCAAACCGCTTGGTTCTTGAAGGAATATTCTGCACCGTATACGGGTGACATCTAAGCCCTGCTCGTGTTGTCCTAAGTAGGAAAGGAGAGGGCGGGACCAGTTGGAAGAGCTCATCAGAACATTCACCATGGTAGAGACGGTAAAATACTGCCAAGGATGCAACATCTCTACGCATCTGCAAAGGCTCAAGGGTGCTTGTGACCTCGAGATTCCCACTAATGCGGACCGCACGTCGCTGCAACCTGTCGAGAGCATCTAATAAGTACTTTGCGGAGCCATCCCAGAGATGCGAGCAGTATTCCACGCAGGACCGAATTTGGGTCTTGTATAGAAGACACCGCTGCTCCGGCGTGAAAAACCGTCTCACTCTGTTCAAGACTCCGAGTTTACGCGAGGCTGTTTTGATGATACTCTCGATGTAGTTTTTGTTATTAAGTTTGCAGCGAACATCCATACCGAGGATAGTCAGGTTGTCCTGCAGTGGCAGTGGAGTGCTCTGAAGAGTGGGAAGGGGAAGGAAAGAAGATACCTTTGCTGTGAACGCACATGCCTGTGTCTTCTTGGCATTGAACTCGACCAGGTTCCCAGAGCCCCATTGGGAAATGTTGTTCAGGATCCGGTCAAGCTCAGTGACAAGAAGCTGCCTTTTATCTGCGATATCCGACTGCTTATCCGCAGGACGTCCATGATAACTCCCGTGCAAGATGCTATCATCTGCATAGCAATGAATGCTGCCGGTAGACAGCATGTCATTGATATGCAGAAGAAAGAGAGTAGGGGACAGGACGGACCCCTGCGGCACACCAGCATTTACCTGCAAGAACTCCGAGGCGCGTCCATCACAAAGGACGCGAATACGGCGATCCTGCAAGAAGCTAGCAACCCAGTTGCATAGTCTAGGGGGCAGATCGAAGGCTGGTAGCTTGGAAAGAAGCGATTTGTGCCAGACTCTATCGAAAGCTTTGGCGATGTCAAGACCAATTGCCAGTGACTCGCCGTGCTTGTCCATATCCTTACCCCAAAGATGGGTAACATACGCCAGAAGATCACCCGTTGACCGTTTCGGCCTGAAGCCATATTGCCGGTCATTAATTAGGGAGTGATCTTCAAGGTGACGCATGAGCTGTTTGTTAATTATGTGCTCGAACACCTTGCACAGCACTGAGGTGATGGCTATGGGTCGATAGTTAGTCGGGTCTGAGCGATCCCCTTTCTTGGGGATCGGCTGTACATTCGCCTCCTTCCAAGCCGAAGGCACTGAACCCGAGCTGTAGGACAGCTGGTACAGCCGCGCAAGCATTGGAGACAACTCCGCTGCACATTTTTGTAGAACCACTGCCGGAATACCGTCCGGACCACTGGCTTTCCGGACATCGAGTGACTGCAGCACTGCACGGACATCGCGTTGCCTGATACGAATATCAGGCATTGCATGGTCACTGATCGGTAGTGTCGGTGGCTGCATGCCACAATCATCGATTCGGGAGTTGGCCGCAAAGAGATTAGCCAGCAAATTTGCTTTCTCTTGCGACTCATGGGCCAGGGATCCATCGGGGTTGCACAGCGGCGGCAGCGAAGGCTGGCAGAAGTTGGCTTGCACGGCTTTGGCCAGTTGCCAGTAGCCACGGCTGCCCGTGGGATGCGCTACTAGTTCCTGACCAAGCCGCGCTATGCGCTGGGCATCCGCTCTGATATAAGCCCTCTTGCAGACCTTTGTGGCTCTATTGTACGCCGCCTTGAAGTGGTCCACGTTAGGATCGCGCGTAGCGCGCGCCCTCACCCAAGCGCGGTACGCGGACTGTTTATGATTAACAGCCTCCGCGCACTCGCGCCCGAACCAGGGGCGGGCTCTGCGGGCACCGGCGACATCAGTGTAGGGGATATAATATTCCATGCCCAGACTGATCTCAGCGGCGACAGTAGTTGTGCCCTCAGATGGGACCTTCAAAGCAGCGTTCAACCCACGGGATGGATGCAAAATAGTCACGCAGTCCATCCCAGTCCGCTGACGAGTAGTGCCAGAGACGCCGTTTCCCCTGTACGGGTCGTGGTGGCGCCTTAATGGGCACCTTGGAACGGACCAGACTATGGTCGGATCCGCCTAAAGCGGCACTCACCGAAACACTGTACTGGTCCGGGCGACTCGTCAGCAGAAGGTCCAGCAGAGAGGGCTCATGGTCCGACCTTTTTGGTATTCTAGTAAATTCGTGTACCAGTTGGGTCAGGCCATGCGCCAGAGCAAATGCATGGGCGGCTCTTCCGCATGGGTTGTTTTAGAGGAACCCAACCAGATCTCATGGTGGGCGTTAAAATCCTCCAAAAACACCAGCTCAGCGTTTGGAAACCGCTCCTGCGCATCATCTGCCGCCTGACTCAGGTATTCGAAGAGTCGAGTGGTCTCGGCATCTCCTGTATGGGAGCGGTAGAGGCACACATAGATCTGACTCGTAGAACCATGGTCTATGCGTACCCAAAGGGTGGAGAAGGATGGGTCCTCTAGGCAGCGCAAACGGCGACAACAAACATCCGCCCTAACAAACACGCACACCCCGGCTTTTGCACGGAAATTCTCCTCGAGGACATAGCCGGGGTAGAGCAAGTAGGTCGTGTCGTCAGGGCGGCGTATTTGTGTCTCCGTAAGAAATAGCAGTGCTGGTTTTGCCGTCTCCAGGTGTTGGTGGACGGCGTTGAGGTTTGTATGGAGCCCACAGATGTTCGTGGACTCCACCTCAAATAGCGAGCCCGTGGGAGAATGTCTTGCCGCTGTGTAGCCCAGTATTCTATTTTGCGCTGCCATAAGGAGGAGGTAAGGGAAGGTGTGAAAAAAGGGGACTATCGTCGCAGCACCGCGTGACAAATCGCGGGTGATTGGTTTTGTCTATGAATGTGAGGAACGGCGAGAGCCGACACGCCGAACGGAAGGGCCCCCATACCCCCCCGAGTATGGTCGCCGGGCTCCCTCCGGTCACCAACCGGCACGACGAGCCATATCGGGATTATGAGCGACCTGGTGGTGCAGCCTCCCAGGGTGGTTAGCCCCGGTTGGGCCCCTGTACTATGCCGCGGGCGGCCAGCGGCACCACCGTTTCTACAGGTCTCCCTGTTCGGCGCGTCGCCCCGTGCCACCCCCCACTAGACTACGCCAATACCCACCGGTCCCGCTAGTGCTGCGACCACAATCCCCCCTGCCCGGCTATGCACTTGCTGACCCCTGAACGCAATCCAACCGAGATTGGACTACTATGGAGGGTTTTTCGCATAGGTAGTGCACGGTGGTACCAACCCGGTCGAAATTTGTGACAGATTTGTGTCATCAAATTTCTACCACCCTAAAAAATATATACCTACAGACTGTTTTCACTTCTTTCGGTACAAGTATGCCATAATTTTTAAAAATGTTCTTTTCTTTAATATAATCCAACTATATATTTCATCTTTCCGGTCATATTTGGAAGCAGTCTTCCAGAAATTTTAGCACAATATACATACGGCACCAAAGAGCTGAGAGTAGAAGTAGCAGATGAGGCTCATGGGGATGCAGTAGCTCCAGACGAAAATACAGGCCACGAACACCTTGGTATCCTGGTCATCCGTGAAGTAGTCAAACGAGCAGGTCGTGAGGAATCCCTCTGAAACGAACAAATAGATTTAGTTATGAAGTTTATTACACAACTGCCTAAAAAGACCCTACTAAAATTTTCTGGGTGTGCGTTAACGTGAATTTTTTTTTATTCCATTCTAAGTAACTATCTAAATCAGGCATAAAATTTAAAGTTCCGCCTGATGTGAATTAAATAAATACCTGAGCAGATTTTTGGAGTACATTACATATTATCCTTACGTCTTCATACTGGCTTTTTATTTTTGAAGCAATCGGGTACAATATTGTACACTTAAAAATAAGACTGCCTCTTATTTTTAAATGTACCATTTAAAATTACTAACAGAGAAGACATGTGCAGAAATTGAACAATTGCATAGCTAATCAAACGTCAGATGCGAATTAGAATCATTATAAATGCAAAATTTCTATTCATTTCTTCTCTACATCTGTGCTACGCACCCCAAGAGTTGTATACCCACAAGATTGAACAACTGCAAACAAGTACCTATGCAGGAAACGAAATAGCTCATAAATAAAGTGTAAATGTAAGTACAGGCTGTTGGGGCAAATCAAAAGGCTATTGAACGTCATCGATTTGTGAGTTTGCTATTATTGAGTTGTGGACAAAGTGCCACGTTCTACGGAAATCCAGGGCAAGGAAACGGATATCACTATGAATGGAAATCTGTTGTTATTTATATGTTTTTTGTTCGTTGCGAAGTTACAGTTACAAATATTTCATTTCAAAATATTTCTATGTAGAGGAAGACTATGTAAGTTGAAAAGTCATCAGAATCAACAAATTGATGTTTTGAAAAGGAACAATTCAAGGGCTTTTTTTGAACACGGTGAAGAAACATCGTGAGGTTTGTGAGGATATAATTAAATGGGAGACTATTAACTATTCCTAATTTGACAAATGTATGTACAATAAGAATATACACTCGATAGCAATGAATCCGGGTCACTCAAAGAATCCAAAAAATCTCGGAAAGTAAGAATGCTAGGTTAATTCAATAAATTGTATTTAATAGACAATTTAATACTCCTTAAATGAAAGTTAAAAAAATATGAGTCACCATACATTTTATTTACACAAAATTACATAAAGAAAAAAAACTGCTGATCTCTCCTTAAAACAAAAATAGGAAACATGAAATTTTTGAACTTTATGACGATTTTCTTGAATTTCAATACTTCGTATTACCTCCTCGTGCTTCCATTACTGCGTTTACGCGGTTTGGCATGCTGTACACCAAGTTCCTTATACGATTTTGGGGAATATTCTCCCATTCCTCTGTGAGAGCAATTTTGAGCTCAGGAAGCGTGATTGGGGGAGGGTTTCGTTGTTTTACGCATCTCCCTAGCTCGTCCCAAGCATGCTCGATCGGGTTGATATCCGGGCTGCGCGCTGGCCACTCCATACAAGTAATGTTCATCTCTTGAAGGTAGTCATTCACAATCCTACCTGTATGAGGTCGGGCATTGTCATGCATAAATATAGCATCCTCACCCAAATTGACCATAAATGGACCAACGTGTTCGTTGAGGATTTCTTCCACATATCTTACGCTAGTTAAAGAGCCGTTTTCTATGATCACCAGCTCTGTGCGACTTTCAGAGGAAATTCCGGCCCACACAAGTACAGACCCACCACCGTAGGCTACTTTTTCTTCGATGCATGCTTGCTTGAATCTTTCCCCTGGTCTTCTATACACTCTGTGTCTTCCATCGTGCTTGTAGAGCATAAATTTTGATTCGTCGGAGAACATAACTTTCGACCAATCTTCAATACTCCAATTTACGTGGTTCTGGGCATATCTTAGTCTTGAAATACGATGGCCACGCTCCAGTTTAGGGCCGTTTGCAGGTCTAAGGGGTTTTAAGTTAGATTCAGCAAGCCGACGTCTTACTGTCCATGCACTTGGGTTACTTCCTCCGAGGCGTCGAAACTGATTTGTGAGTTCAGTTCCTGTGAGAAAGCGATTTCGAAGCATGGTGTTCACCAAGTATCGGTCTTCTCGTGCTGTGGTACACCTAGTCCTGCCCGTTCCTGGTCTGCGTAGGTTAGAACCAGTTTCTTCGTAACGTCGGAGAACTCTTTGTACTGTTGACAGCGACACACCGACAGTCCTGGCTGTATCGCGCTGACTCCGGCCGGTTTCCACCAATGTAAGTATTCTGGTGCATTCTTCAAGTGTAAGCGACATGATTTCAGCTTGAATAATGAATATTGAGCACTATCAACCTGGTTTATGTACCAACATAAATGACAGATTACAAACAAAAGCAAAAACAAATCCTGTAATTTCGTAGTTCCATCTTCGACAGTGTTCCCTTTTCAAATTTGATTTTTTTATGATATAACTTTACAATAACTAAGAAGTTTTAATACTTTCATTTAAGGAGTATTAAATTGTCTATTAAATACAATTTATTGCATTAACCTAGCATTCTTACTTTCCGAGATTTTTTGGATTCTTTGAGTGACCCGGATTCATTGCTCTCGAGTGTAGTTAAAATTGAAATTAAGTTCTGGAATATTTTTGCGTTTTATTTACTGTTGCAGATATATAATGAAATTGGTATAGCTTGTAGAAATCCGTGGATGAGATCCCAACCACCCTTTGGCTAATGAAATTTAAAGTCGATTACTCATCCAATATCGCAGATGTTCGCAAGACAATGGCATAATCTCCTGTTTTCAACAGTTAAGCGCTATTTGACGCACGGTTGGTGCATGTAATAAGTCAGTTGAAGAGACTAAGCTGAGGGGAATGCATGTCATTTGTTTAGGACGCCATTTTATTTCTTTGTTCAATATTGATACTTAATTTTTCTGATAACAGATATCAATTACGCTCGACAATACTTACATTATTATTGATAGACATCAGGGATACTCATTTCTGTCTATTTCGTATTCACTCTTATGTTGTCCATTTCTGACCTAAATGAATTTTAGCACTTGGAACTTGGTTTTTGGGAGTAAATATATCTATCTATCTAATATAACATGTAGTCATGCATCGGTTTTGTAGACGATGGTTGGTTGTGGCTTTGACTTTACCATGGAAAAACTAGATATTTGCGTCAAGTAGCGTCAAACTTTAATTCTGAATTATATACATACTAGCTTTTGCCCGCGGCTCCGCCTGCCTATGTCCTTTATCAAGGTCTAAACTACGCTTATACCAAATTTCATCAAAATCGGTCAAATCAAAACAGACAGACAGACAGAGTTACTTTCGCATTTATAATATTAGTATGGATTGGTGCGTTGTGATATGTCCTCGCCCATATTACACGTTTTTTATACACATAAGAAATACACAATTTATCTTCTAGTAAACGATTATCGTGGGAGCCCCTTATTTCGTAGAAAGAAATTTCATAGAATTTCGTTTCACAGAAAATGTTTCATATAATATTTGGTTCTTATATTTTTATTTCGAATATTATTGTTTCAAAAACAATTTCCTACAATGAAACATATTTCACAGAAACACAATTGAACGAATTTTTAATCACATTTTTTTGTTTAACAAACTTATCAAACTGTAGAATTATTTTTTAAAGAATATTAAACCACCTTTATAATGTTCAAAATCACATTTATTTTTAACTGTAACATTTACAATTTTAACACCCCGACTCAGATTACCCCGACTCGGATAGGTTAGGTTAGAAGTAGTAGGTTAGAAAATAACCACGAAGGCCTAATGCGGGAGCTTCGCTACGCTCCGCTCCCGCATTAGGCCTTCGTGGTTATTTTTTTATAAACCACCCAGAAGTAGGAGCCCCGCAAAGCGGGGCTCCGTCGACCTTGTAGACGCATCAATTGTTTAGTTTATAAAAACCATATATATGATAATATGTTATTCTTTGTGATAAGTTTTCTATTAAATAAACAATAATAATGATTAAGAATATTTGATTTGATATTCTATGAAATGATTATTCTAATGTTTAACTTTAAATGAAACAAAATTCAATGATTTAAAATTCTTTAAAGTAAGTATTCTGTATATTGATTATTCTCTGAAACGAAATTATGCGAAAATTTTTCTGTAATACGAAATTATATTAAACAATTGTCTATAAAACAACGCACACCCGATTATCGTAGCTTTAAAACGCTTACGAAGCTTTTTGTTTGGTTAATGAATGATAAGGAGAAACTAGTTCCTTTGCAATAACATAAAAAGTTGATAATTACCAGGCACATATTTTCCCCAAATTCGCAGAGCTGGTAGGATAGTGAATGGCGTTGCCCAAAACCAGGTGAATCCAATGAGAATAGCGGCTTGTACTTTATTTATTCTGCCGTCCAGAGGGCATGAGATTGTCCTGTTGAATGAAAATTATACCATTTTACTGAGCATACGAAAATGCCTCGAGGGCTTATTAAGTAAGGCTTGCAATTTGAAGTTTGCAGGCTTGACGATACTAGGGGTTTAACCTCTACCAAGGCGTAGGTTAGAAGTATACCTTCTAACTTACGCCAACTCTTTGAAGTGAAAACTTCTTTAGCGGCGTTGGATGGGTGTAAAATGTTAAGGAAGCGTCAGCATTAGTTGACCTTTGAACCGTAACCGACGACTGTCGTCATACAAGATTAGGTACAGACTATCTATTTTGCAAGTTACGATAGATAGCGTCGTAGCTTAAACGGTAAGCACTTCGACTGTAAGTCCTTATAGTTTCAGATAATATCGGGTTCCAACCACCTGGCCTTCAGGGATTTTTTGTGATTGTTTTTTCTTATTATAATTTATTACTTTTGGTGATTATTTTTCCTTTTTGTAATTTATTAATTTCTTGTGACAAAAAATTCGCAGAAAATTGGTGATAGGTTCTATGATTGGCGCTATACTATAGGTATGGTATGGTATGGTATGTTCTTTTTATCTTTTTCTATGTATATAACGAAGAAAGAAATAAAGAAAATGTTTTCACTTCTGCCGGCACTCCCAGAGTGCAACCCGTCTTTTTTTCTTATATAATCTTTAAACAGATTTCAGGCATATCTGTAAAATTTAAAGAATTGCGCGAATAGAGCAAACGACAAAATTTGAACAGTTCTTTTAGGTTTTTTTTTAAAATTACATGAGCTTAATCAATCGGTTCATCAATGAATACCTCTATAACGGATAATGTCATATCCAAACTATTCCAGATTATTGAATAATGATATCACATGTACTATTCCACATTATTCTTGAATTTTTGGAAGTGTATCAAAACATATGTTTGTTTTTAGTGCCAAAAAATGAATGAATAAGTAACAAACAAATTCCAAGTTATAAGCCTAGACCGTCAGATCTATATTCATGTTCTAGATTTGTATGTTTGGCACATTCCCAATAGGAAAGTAAAATAAATAGGTACATTAATTCTGTTCGGGACCATTATGGTTGCGGATATTGAAAACCTTGGCTGGGGTGTTATAAAGATGGCAATGTTTTTATTTATTTTTCATGTTTTAGTAATCGAAATCCTGCAATGTTTATTTTCTTTTGCCAACGTGAACCTACTCCGGGTTCACTTTGGTCCAAGATGCTGGTAGAGTTATTATGACTGGCTGAGCTCTCAATTCTTACATGTAAAAAAGAAGGCTGCTTAATATTTTATATGTCGTAACTTAATCAGCCTTTCAATTAACCGCCTAGGCTCTTTACTGAATGGCGCCGTTGAATAAGCGGCCTGAATGGTGTTCAGCCATTTCATTCAACGTCAAGGCAAATGGCTTGGATCAATGACGTTTAATTGCTCGTCTAGCCATTTAATCAAACAGCCATAAAATGACTTATTCTGCGTGATTATAAAAAAAATATCCACGAAGGCTAATGCGGGAGCTCCGCTCCGCTTCGCTTCTGCATTAGACCTTCAAACATAACCTATACAAGTCGGATTGCGTAACTTTCTCAATGAACGTATCACTAATTTTCTGTGAATACATCTCTGCCTACCCCTCGGGGATTTACAGGTGTGAGTATATGTATGTATGTATGTCATTTTCTGTCTTATTTCGGAGTGGTATCTTACAAATGGCCTAAGCATTACCCAGCCAGGTTATTAAATGTCGTAACAAACGTTACGGCTGTATATCATTCGGGCTGTTCATTGAATGGCGCCGTTTAGTTAATAGCGGTAGTTAATTGAACGCCTGATTAAGCTAAAAAAAGAAAATACTAAAATATACAAGGAGAATACAGAGATTCACATAATGTAAATAAAAATTCGATAAATAGGGTGTGTTTCGGACATTATGAAGAGCTTCGGCGTCAAGTCAACCCAACCAGCAATTCAGTACCTACACCTTCTGAATGATGATTGAGGTTCTAGTACCAACTTTCTTCTAGGAGTTGGAGGAAGGGTTTAATGATAGTCGCTCTTATGAAAGGCGTATCAACGAAACCGAAACGTATTCATTACGGTTTGGTATAAACGGCTTTCATGAGAGTAAGGATTAAGTTGAACGTGGAAGCCTTGGTGTTAATCAGGGACCATGTTAAGATGAAGACTCACTTATATCTGTCGAAGGCAATCACAGCATTGGTGATGGCTCCCCCAATGCCTGACAAGGAACCTAGTATGGCGTAGATGTCACATCCGAGCTGGTAGCCCACAGGTCGCTGGTAGAACGAGTTGATGACCAGCAGTGGCATTTCCAGCATCATCATCAAGTCGAACAGGGCTAGGTTGATCACGAACATGTTGCTTGGGCTCCGAAGGGCTTTGGAACTGAAATGAAAGACAAAACAAGATGTTTCTAAGACGATTACTATTATTATAAGTGTGGTGGATGAATGTATCAGTGAAAATATCGTTGAACAATAAACTCCAAAGAACAAAAGTCAATTGCCTCCCAAACAGCATTCCGTCCGATTCAGAAATTAACAATGTCAAAATAATAGGGTTTATTTTGAAATCATAAGCTACGAAAATGATATTTATGAGTTATTTATTGCATAAATTGAAACAGTATAATGGCCGCTATGATTGATCGAACACCGTAGTCCCAAACCCGAGGAGGCCTTCGACTTCTCGAGGTCAGCCGGGGCGTAAGGGATATGCCAGAGGCCACCTCACCCTCAGCAACTTATGACCAGACATGGAGTGCGGTAAAGCCGCCTGTTTGACTACGACATAATCACCCCCGGCTGGCTCTGGCGGTTGCACTTCTCGAATAATACAGCTTATTAAGAAGAAAACAAAATACTTAGTTATAAAAATTTTTCTTATTATTAAAAGATTGTCTACGAGGTACTTACAGCTTTAGGGAAATTAAAACCTTGAATAAGGCTTTTGTTTTTACAAAATCGTCCGTTTAGGCATTAATTACAAACAATTAACTGGATTGTTTTCATTGTTTGTTGTTTTTTGTATTCAGTTCCAATTAGCCGATTGATCTTGAGCAAGGTAAACTTTTATTAGGAGATATTTAAGTTAAGTAACGGTAGAAATGTTAGATAAATTCCTTTCTATTTACTTAACGTTTAAAGAAACTTTAGGTAGAAATAAACAAAAAGTTACCTTAATACCTTGTTGTTGTTATACATACGTATTTTATCTTTGAACCACCTGGGACCATAATCAGTGGAACCAATTGAAATCTCTTCTTAACTTTAACTTATATTCAAAATGTTCTTCAAATGTTTTACTTTTAATGTGTATTAAATAATTGAATGATTTTTTAAGCAATTAGTATGGCCAACTATTCAAATCCATTAGGACCATGATACCATCGCCCCAAGATGGTAATATATAGGAGAATTTGGAGCACTCAAGGCGTGACCTAGTAGCTTAGTGGTCAAAGTATTCCTCCTGTAAGGGACAAATCGCAGGTTCAAGTCCCGCCTAAGTCGTTTCCTCTTTTTCCTACCCTAATTGTATTAAAAAATTCTGTACATTTCTGTTAACAGAATAAATTCTTCAGGTAACAAAACTACCCTATTCACTGTCAAGATTTTGCCCTCAATCAAGTTGGGATTTCTCTAGAGAAAAATATCTGATTCGACAATAGACTATGAAATATTTCCTACCGATATTTTCTGCAGGAAATATACTGCTTACAATGTGATAGTAACACCAAGAAATACAGTCCCATTTGCTCGGTGAGATAACGGGATGGATGTAAATTTATTCCCTCTGGCGGTGTGGCAATCGATGTAGATGTACCGAGCAGTTTTAAACTTTAAAGTTCTTCGAGTTTCGCAAGTTATGTGGGACAGGTCGTAGTTGAAAATCTTGATAATGGAATTGTATGAACATTCACAGACGTTCGCGCAATACGTCTTGTGAAAGACTTTGTAATATATGATAATATTATAGCATGCAAAAACTAATTTATGGGTAATACGCTTTACAAATTTCAAAATACTGATTCTAAAACGGAAAATTACACTCTCTCTGAGAGACTTGTACGTAGTCTTCACGTCGTAGAACTCTCACTGATAAAGGTTTGACTTAACGAAGGGCTTTTATGAAAGGTTTAATAAACTTTAAGGAAAGTTGGGTAGGCTTGTAAAGTTCGAAAGGACATAAGCAACTAACGGTTCTCTCTGTTTATCGGAGAGGATAGGTAAACGAATTATAGAAAAGAATAACTATAAGAAATTAACGTTAGAATTGCTAAGGTAAAAAATCAGATATCCAGTAAATATTTACATTCAAATGTTGAGTAGAAAAAAATGTTTTTACCGATATAGTCGCCCATTGTACTATTATTTTCTTTAATGTCTGAACCATTAATACTCTCTTTATAAATATACTAGTGATCCGCCCCGGCTTCGCACGGGTGGTAAAGACGTTCCTGTAGAAATCCAATATAGCCTATGTTACTCAGGATGAATGTAGCTTTCGAATGGTGAAAGAATTTTTGAAATCGGCACAGTAGTTTTTGAGTTTATTCATTACAAACATACAAAAATACAAATCTTTCCCCTTTATAATAGTAGTGTGAATAGTAGCGTAGATAATAAATAAAGAAATATCCACACAAAAGCATCCTTCTAAATAATGATTCAAAACAAAAGCAGCACAGATAAAGCGTGGCACTCCACATCGAAGCAGTACTCGCCTCGTATCACGAGTAAAGTTCTAAACCACTCCTCTCAAACAGTTCGGAAAATGTTTCCGATGTTCTACCGCTAACATTTTTATGACGAACTGGTGCACCAGTGAGAGACGATAAATAGCAACATATATCTTAACTAAGCAAGGTAACAAAAAGGCAGACTGAATTTGATCCGAAAACTTGCATTTCAGAGACTTTAAGTCCTTAAGTCCCGGGTAAATAGGTCTCTTCTAGACAAGTGTTTTTCATTGTAGACTACATACCAGCAGGTGTGGGAGAAAGAGATCTAACAAGGTCTTCTATCAATGATAAAAAAGTGAATGTTGAAGCAAGTAAAAAAGAGTTACATCATCTTTGTTGCTTGTATTTGGAACGGAACCCATGAAAATTAAACTGAAATAGTGAAGTTTAGTGGTGGTCAAATAACTTTATAGTGAGCGACTCCTCAAAAGTAATTACCATAAATCAAGTTCCTAGCAGTCATAGCTTCTATCGAGCATATCATCCACTGCACACGATCCTTTACTTATCTTGGTCGCTTTGCTCGAAATCTGTGTCACTGGCGGGCGCGTGCGGATTTTAGATTGTCATCATGTTTTTCCTAAACATTATTTTGAGGTCTTCTTTTAGATTTACACTAATTAAAAAGTGCTAATTATATTTTTTTCAATACACTTGCTAATAAACTGGCTATAATTTCACCGCAAATAGACACATAATGACACCTGTCATCAAACTGAATTTCATGAGTGAGTTAAATATTTAATTTTATTGGTTGAGTTGGTTTATTCTTAAAAAAGTGATAAACTTCTTACGATTAAAATGTGAACGTAACGAAAAGTAACGATCATAGACATATTTTCGTTACGTTTTATTAAAATATTTAAGTAACAAAGACAACAAAGCAGTATTACCACAGTGTTACTACTACATACATTGGAGAAACGCCTTTGATATCGGGCGATGCCGCCGTTCACGTAAGTACCTACGCTATTCGTCGCAAATGTGCAAGGGTTGTCAGAAAAAAAAGGAAGTATATGTAATTATTATGCAATCATTTAATCGAAATAAATTTAAATGTGTTATACTGCAAAATACTTTCGTGATACTTTATTTTAAGACGTTTTTAGATTATACACGATAAATCTACTAATTGATGGATGAATACTTATGTAAATCAGCATTTGTTTACATTCGGAAATGTGACGATTGTCGACGAGAGAAAATAGTTGTAGGTAGGTACTGAACAATTATTGATTTTTGATTCATAATACCTAACTATTATTTGCATGAAAGAATTTAAAACTCTTTCAATGTTGATGTTTATTTAACAACATTTTTCGTAAATTCTATTGATAGATTCTAGACGTTACTTTGAAATTATAGAAATAAACTTACCTACCTCGCGTCACGGGGAAATCTATGAAATCGTATGTCTTTTTTAGCATTTGATGTCGAAAAACATCCGTACACGTAACAACAGTGCACCATTATGATATGAAATGAAAATAATTCTTAATAATTGTCACGCGAGCGATACCTATACGCGGCTACGGTAGCCCTCAGCAAACGTTCCCGCAAAAGTCGCGATTTGGCGGACAGCGCCTCCGCGGCCCCCGACGCATCGCAAGTTACCCTCCGTTGCTCTGTGTTAGTACATTCGTCGCGCTACTGTATGTAGTCGTAATACTGTAGTATTACCACACTACTGAACTGAAAATATTATAATAATGGGCTTTGATTGATAGTTGTTCAAACAAAAGTAAACTTTTTTATTGTAATAAAAGGGAAATGTCGTGGTCGCTGGTATCTTCGGCGATTCCCTTTGCTATTCAAACGATTTCTCAAACAATACAGTTGTTATTACTGCTGATACAGCTGATGAATTGGATAATAATGACTAAATGAAATACGGGTCAATTGCCACTTTCTTGTCTAGGTGAGTTGAGGTGCTAATCTAACATGAGTTATGCTGCAGAGAGGAGTGAAGGTACGAAATCGTAGCAGGTTCATTATAACTTCAAAGTAATATTTATTTAAAAATTGAACATTTGAAAGCCAGAATACTGACGTAGATTAAACTGTAAATTACCACCCATTTACCAGAATTAACGATCACAATGGCTTAGTTTTACTAATCTGTTCAACTTTAATGTGAATTAAACCAAAAACCGACATCCTTGTTCGTTACCGCCATCGTTCGGAAATTAGAGGCACTCTCGTCTTGGTGCGTTTAGAAACTTAATTAAATCACTGTCAAGTGACGTCAGAGTACTCGAAGCGTCAAATTGTCCCGCGTTATTAAATAACGGGTAAATAGGTTTTTAGGTTATAATTGAGTTATTAAAAAGTCGTTTTGGAATAATATTAATGAAACGGTTTGCTGGAAGCAATATTATTTAAAAGGAGAATGATTTTCTTTCATACGGAGCGACGTTCAGTTATTTATAGTTTTCTTTCTTCTTTTTCTTTTCGTATTTTGTTATTGCTATATAACATAATAATAACAACTGAACGCTCAATAAAAGTCAGCACAAATAGCTAAATGTCACATTTTCTTTTACAAACACAATTTATTAGACTATTTTCGTTCGTTTTCAATCTCAACTGGCAATCGGTTGTGAAAAATTTGGCTAAATTGTTAAACTGCGTTCTCATGTCTATGTGTTCCTTAAGTCGGAATCGATTTATTACTTGCTTACTGGTATTCAAATAAATTCGAATGATCAAATTGGTTGGAATTTAGACTCGATTTGTTAATTTTGCCGGAAGATAATGATTGAATTGTTTGGACACTCAATTCATAGTAACTGTAAATTTCAGATAAATCTATATAGGAATACTTTTTATTTTTTTATGAAAGTATTAGCAACCGAAATTACTAATATTCCCCTTAACCCCTCCAATTACGCTAAATTGCTTGTGCTAGAAGTGGGTTCACGTCGGTAGTGTAATGGCCAGGATTCGAACCCGGGACCTCTTGATCGTAAGGCTGCTACGATAAGATCGATACTAAGTTATAATACTTAATACAAAACTCAAATTTCTAAAAACTGCTCAATACCGTAGATAGTGCAGTAGTAATGACGTAAATAAAACCATCACCCTTACCTTAGACCGGTCTCTTATAACAATCATGTTATTATTATTAACGTGAAAGTTTGTGAAGATGTTTGTATCTTCGTATGTTTGGATGTTTGCTTACGCTCTAATGGCTGGACGCATTTGATACAGGGTTTGATTTTAGTCTGGAATACTACATGGGCTACCTTGTTTCCCGGGAAACGGGATTTCTATGGGCTGTAGGCATGGGATCAAAATTCCACGCTGATGAAGCCGCGGGTAAAAGCTAGTCTGGTAAATACAGCCAAATAAAAATAGTTGACGGAGGCATGTTTCTCAACACAATTGGGGACAGAATTCATTCAAATTGATCCACTCTAATTGTGAATTGTATAGTCGTACAAAATGTGCTCTTTGACACAAGCATCAGATTCGCATACACTTTCCTGCCCACAATGCCCACATACATCATTTGAAGAAAAGTATGAATCATAACATTCGTGCAGTGAGGAGTGACGGAGAAAGAATACAAAAATCAAAACTCCATGTCAACTGAAGGGTATCGTAAGAGGAGATTAACGGAAAAATATGCAGAAGATATCACTACGTGAGGAGGAAAACTTGAAATAAAGCTATGCACTAACCCGACTGTCCAGCGTGTAAATAGCAGGCCGAAGCCTCTCAACATTAGAAGAAGCTTATGTCCAGCATTGGACTGAGAAAGGCTAATACGGATACACTGCTCACTGCGTATCATGGTCTTGTAGCATCTATATTAAGGTACGGAATAATATTTTGGGGCCGTTCAACTGATAGAGAGATTGCGTTTTTAGCTCAGAAGAGATGTTTTTTTGAAGTGAAAACTTCTTTAGCGGCGTTGGATGGGTGTAAAATGTTAAGGAAGCGTCAGGATTAGTTGACCTTTGAACCGTAACCGACGACTGACGTCATACAAGATTAGGTAAATACTATCTATTTTGCAATTTACCATAGATAGCGTCGTAGCTTAAACGGTAAGCACTTCGACTGTAAGTCCTTATAGTTTCAGATAGTATCGGGTTCAAACCACCTGGCCTTCTGAAACATTTTGTGATTATTTTTTCTTTTTGTAATTTATTACTTTCTTCTGACAGAAAATTAGCAGAAAAGAAGTGACAGGTTCTATGATTAGCGCTATATTATAGGTATGGTATGGTATGTTCTTTTTTATCTTTTTCTATGTATATAACGAAGAATTTGGGGTAAACGTGTTCTTGAGTGGAGACCGCGACTCGGCAAGCGTAGTGTAGGACGCCCTCCGACCAGGTGGGATGACGATCTAAGAAAGACTGCAGGCAGATGCTGAATGCGGCAAGCTGAAGACAGGGCGCTATGGCGCTCATTGGGGGAGGGCTATGTCCAGCAGTGGACTAATATAGCCTGATGATGATGATGATGATGATAACGAAGAAAGAAAAAAAGAAAATGTTTTCACTTCTGCCGGCACTCCCAGAGTGCAACCCGTCTTTTTTTTTTACAACGGCAAGGCATGGAATATTAACACTTCCGACTTTGTATATTTTTGAAATGGCCCTATTTGTTAAGCAAAATTCTCATTTATTCCCACGACTTTCGAATGGTGTTCAACGTAGCAGACGTGACAATACCAGGCTACGCATTCGGAGTGCCAAAACAGCACTTATGTGGAGAAGTATGTTCTGTTTAGCCCCTAAAATCTATAATAAAATACCAAATGCACTTAAAGACTTAAGTTATAATTTGTTTAGAAAAGAATTAAAAGACATACTAATTTCAAAATGTTATTATGAAATTGATGATTTTTTAAATGATAGTTTATGACAAAGATGTAAAAAATAATAATTAAATGACTGAATTAATATGAATGTTATTGAAAATAAGTATTCGAATTTGACATTAAATTTTATGGATAATCTTTTACATTATGATCATTTCTAATATTTGACAGGATATAATAAAGAAATAATCTAAAAATAATCTGAATTTACAATAATATGCATGATCATATGACAGTTAACTTATATTTCACATTAATAATTTGTACGCCACGAATGGCAGAATATGCTGAACCTTCACATGTTAACCATGTTATTATAAGAACAATGTAAAAAACCATATTCACAAATAAATATTATTCTTATTCTTATTCTTAAGTAAATATCTATAAACTCACGTGCTGAAGATCCAAATAACGATACCGTTGCCGGTGAGCGACGTGATCATCAACATAGTGTAGATTAGGGCCAAGCAGTAATGCCAATACTTGCTCACAGCGGGGAAGTTCCTCCAATGTTCGTGCACTAGGTCCTGGTGTTCTTCGGGGATGTTCCAACCCAGCATGTGGTCTACAATCTCTTTGGACACCCTGAAGAAATGAAGAATAGTTTTTGAACGAAGTCAACAAAGTATTGAATATAGTCTTCTCAGAAAATAAAAAATGTATGATTGTTATGGTCTTTACATATGAAATTGTCGTTTTATCAAACTGGCCATTTTGATCTCAAAAATCATGCATTTGGTTAAGAACTCCACATTCACATTCATTTCAAGTTAAGCTTGTCTATTTGTGTTTCGAATGTGATAATTTATTGTTTGCGCTATTTAATTTTGCTTTGACATCGTTCTGTTCACAATATGGAAAATTTAAAATATCTCATTATGTTCGAATACGAATTTCATCGCGGCACCGGCGCTGCAGAAACAGTTCGAAGGATTAATGATGTGTACGGGTAGCCACTATTAAAGAAAACACAGTATATTTTTTGTTCCAACATTTTCGTGCTGGACATTGTGACCTCCAGAGTAAACCTCGTGGACGGCCAGGGACCCAATGACGATTTGAAAGTGATCGTGGAAGCGGATCCATCTCAAACCACTTCTTCACACTTAGCTGCAGGCTTCGGTGTGAGTGAGAATACCATTTTGAATCATTTGAAACAAATTGGAAAAGTAAAAAAGATTTTTATTTTTCTTTTCTTCTAAAACAGAACGTTTGTTTTTTCCATATAAAACACCAATTGCATATGTTAGAACCTAATACTTTTTCGAAAAGCAAATATAATATGATTTTTTTTTCTAATTTGAGTAAGAGTGAAATTTTGTAAAGTACTTAAATATAAAAACTTAAATTAAAGTATCAGCAACAAGATTTATTTCGGAACGAATGTTTTTACTTGATTAATATATTTCAAACTGGAATAGCAACGCATTACCATACAAATGTTTTATGAAGTTATAATTTCGAGAATGTTCCAGAAATGAAAAAGGTTTCACTAATTAGGCTCTCTTAGAAATATTTCATGGACAAAAAATATTTTATTTAAGTATCTATCGATGTTTAATTAAATGGAATTGAAAGTAGAGAAAGGCCTTTTTTGTAAATCTTTGAATAAAACATTGCAAATTAGTAAATGAAAATCAATACGAACATTTTTAATGGATTGGCTATGGGTCCGATGTCGTCAGTGTAATTGAACACCATTTTGTTAGCGTTTTTTTAACAGACTGACTAAAGTATATTTCTTTGTTTCATGGATTCTATGAACTTTAAAGATATTTATTTATAAATTAAAAAGATTTTATGACGAAGTGAGTAGTCCGACTACTAGTCGCTTCTCACTTGTGGTTGGTTGAGGGTGGAACATGGTTTTATATCGTTCCAAATAGTGCGTGTCTGTTAATTCCTTAATTCAATAAAATAGTAAAGCTTCTTATTTGGTCAAGCGTGAAACACATTGGTGCCAATAGTTCTCAATCTGTTTCTACGATTGTTTTGATTTATATAATTGTGCATTTCTGTATTAAATCTTTTGTTTTTTATTTTTATTCTAAAATAGACATAACCAACAATTAAGGTGGATTGAGTGAAAGAGACCAACGAGGCAAATTGTACTTTTATATAAATTTCACAGGAACAGCTTGGGGTCAGAGTGAAGTGCCCGGTTGACGGCTATTGGCTCGTCGATCGGTGAAATGAAGTGAATTATGATCTTACCTTTTATTAACCCTAAGGCCCAGTAGTATACTGATGTTCATGCAAAATAATAAATAATATAATAAATACTGTATATAGGATATTCTACGCAGCGCTATCTAGGCCCAAAGTAAGCATAGCTAAGCTTGTGTTATGGGTATAAAGTTATGCGGATAAAAATACTCAGATACATTTTTTTTGTAAACACGTATCTACATATAATAACAAAGAAACACCGAAACCATATTCATGCATATAAATATTTACACTGAGTGGCAATCGAACCGGTACGGGTTCGGTTCCCGCTCAACTTGCGTAGCAGTCAAACGTTCTACGGGTACGCAACAGAGGTTAAAAAACACGCAAATAATACATTATTTCTTTAAGCCTTAAACTACGAAAAAAATAATTTAATCCACCAAGCATTTCTCATTTTAAAATATTCCAAACAGCCCAATGGTTATTCTACGAGGACGACACACAGCCTCAAAAAGTACTATATTCCAATTACTAAAATAGGAGACAGCTTTTTATTCAAACGCATACATAATGGAGGCGAGCTGGGAATGCCGTCTCGTTGAGAATCTTGACGTCGTTGGGGACAACGTGTCCGAAATTATACTCTTTTTAGGAAACCCTGATAAGTACTTAGTTGATCGTGGAACCTATTCCACGATCAACTAAGTACTTATCAGGTACATAAAAAACCATCACTGTTCAATTCTACGTCCGCACCCTAGTGCGGACGTAGAATTGAACAGTGATGGTTTTTTTTAATAAATATTCCACAACATTTCACACAACGCTTACTAGACCCATGGTAAGCATAGTTTAACTAGCTTGTGTTATGGAATCTAGAATGCGGATAAACATACTTAAATACATTTTTTTTGTAAATACATACATAATATACATAGAAACACCCAGACCAATGCAAATATACATATTCATGCATACTATATTTTTGCACTGAGCGGGGATCGAACCCGCGCCTCCTGCGTAGCAGCCGCGTTCACTACCGCCACGCCACAGAAGCTGTCAATAATTTAGACGTCTATGGCAGGTTTAGTATATTTTCTGGAACTTTAGTAAAGACTAAATACTTTAAATTTATTGAAGGATTTTGAGATTAAGTTTACAATAGTTGAAAGTACTTTTTCTTCTGCAGTCCAGACTCCAACTGGTTTTATGCAAATTCTTCATCATATTTTTAATTATCTTTTACATACTTGCTTTAAGGTCCTGTGATCCCTAGATGGAGAGGCAATGGGCGTCCATCCCTGTCGGCCTTAGCGTCGTAGGTAGGCAATTTGCTCCAAGTCTTTCCTTCCTAAATCTTCTTGAATCAGAATGATTTCTATACTAATCAGTAATCATCTATATTTTTCACAAAACTATTTCATACCCAATAAAATAAATTATACTTTTGAGAAAACATCGAATTTTAAAACCCATATTACAAGTAGGGACAATACACAGAGACAGAATATGATTAAGTAAGGACAATACTTAGTTAAGTCCTAGATAGCATGTGTATTACCAGAGGATTTATATACTTATTTTTTTTGTCAGTATTAGTAGTTGGCAATATCTCTTGGAGAGAAAAGAAAAAGAAATTGGGTTAATTTGACCACTAATGGGGTCAACCGTTCCATTCTCGCTACGAACATTTCCTTCGTGGTTCCGAATTGTTTATATTCAAGACAATGAATAAAGCTCAAACTTGAAAACAGATTATTTTTTACTCTTCATGTACTTCATGATACTTGATCTTGACGTGTGTATGTTATTCTATTATGTATGTTAAAAAATAGTAACGTATAATTTACATGTGTGTGTAAACAGTGGTGTAAACTGTTAACAATTCGTTCCTTTACTCACACAATTGCAAATTACAATTGATTGAAATCAAAACCATTCCCATTAAATTTTATTACTGGCTTTTTTCATCTGGACTCAAATGTGTTTTAGGTGGGCCAACAACCCTTTTCCTAACCGTTTTTCAAGCATGTTGTTACAATTGTTAATCTAATTGTTACTGAATAAATAGTATAAACTAGCTGTTCGTGCATGGCATCACCTAAGTTCCGTCTCTTGCCAGTCGATTTTTAACATTAAACTTTCAAAAGTACCTAATTCTCTGCTTTCTTGGTTGTGTACTCGATGTCACAATACGTGGCGTGTGTTATAAAATAATCTTATCATCAAAACATTCATACCTAAACATGGCAAAAACGTGCACATTAGCCGGTAAACTTACTTAGGGAGTCATGCCTGGCTGGAACCGTCGCAGGCCCCGAAGGCATTCATCATTCATAAATGTTAGTGACAGGGACAATTCCTAATTGGGATATTATGTAGTGTGCAGACAAGCGTTAAGATCGTAGCAAAAACAATGTGTGTAAGAAATGGATACTGAACTTACATGGAATTTATTCTTACCAGCTTAGAGGTGCTTTTTCCTTAGTGGACAGAACGAAATAAAAGGCATCAACTTCCAAAAGGCTTTGCGTTAATGAATCAGTCAGGACAATAATTTCTTTATGAAAAAAAAACGAGGATCAGATAAACCAGCAGTTAGACTGGAAAAAACGGATCCCAAACTTATTTTTACTTTATCACTTCCTTGAACAGGCCCGCAGCTAAAGAGGCCTGCCTCAATAATATTTAAAACTAGCTGTCCCTGCAAACTTTGTACTGCCTCGAACCAAATAAAAAATTTGCATTTTCCCATATTTTCTCACCGTTTAGACCTTCCCTAGACCTCGACGAACTCTTCAAGACCAAGATAAGATAAATCCGTTCAGCCGTTCTTGTGGTTTAATGAGACTAACGAACAGCAATTGATTTTTATATATATAGATGTGACATTTTAAATATTATTGAGCCTTTTTATATTTATTTTCCTTCTAAAATCCAACCACACCTGATCGTCCACCTGAATCTCGTGGGGGGAGGACACACGGAAACAAATTTACTGGCGCGGCTAGCGTCGCTCTGGTACACTTGACAATGGCGTTTCGCTATTAATAATTTTATAATACATTTTACTTGACATTGGCAAAATTGTGGCGATTTACTGCACAGGCCATTTTGAAGAAGTTTAAGTTGAAGTTATTTTTATTTGAGAAATATTATGTAGCTATCAGTCATCTCCTTCATGTTGGTGTTGGCCCTGATTGCATCCGAGGCCTACACCTCGAAGTTCGGGGCCCGCTTTTCGGCTTTTATTTCTAAAGGTTTAACTATCAGTGATATAAGCAATGATCTTCATCCTGGTACGGACTAAGGTAAGGGCCTCTAATTCCGTGGTATTTTCACCAAATCTCGAAAGAACCTCAAATTAACTATTCGTTGTGCCTTTTTTACATTAAGTTATTTTTTTAGAAGTGTAACCTATCTTATTTTCCAAAAATACCATCAATTTGACTCTAAAAGTTCATTAAAACTGTTAAATTAATAAAAAATCAAAAAGTCAGAAGCTCCTAATTCCGTGGTTAAAGTTTTAATTCCGTGGTATTTGGATTCTAATCCCGTGTGTAAACATTTTAAACGAAATGACGTGGAAAGAATTATACATAGTGTTCAAAAAATGAAATTTATTTATTTTAACTTTGTATTTCAAATCAGTCTCTATCATTTATGTCTAACAAAATAGAACCACAATTGGCAAGCATATTTATTTGTATTAACAATATAGAACATTATATTATTATAAAACTGATATAAAATATATTTAACAAAGTAATAATCAGTATTGATATATTTTTTGTATTCTTTGGTTTCATATCTTAACAAGCGGACGCTAGCGGCTCCGCCCGCTTGAAATAGTTTTTCGTTTCCCAATTCCCGCGAGATCACATTCCCGGGATACAAAGTAGCCTATGTATTATTCTGATATGTAAGCTATATTATTGTAAAATTTCATAAAAATCCATCTAGTAGTTTTTACGTGAAAGAGTAACTATGTATGTATGAATGTATGGATGTTTGTTACTGTGGCATTTCTGTACGGTGGTGGTCGTTACAGGCATCTCGTGACAATTATTTTATGGGTGTTCATAAAAGAACCCGAAACGGTAGCTTATCCAAGTCTATACTTAGGTAAGCTATCGTTTTAAATACCCACTAACCACTGCTGGTGTTAGTAATATCTTTACAATTTACTAATAATACTAACACGTCGCGTAAAATAATGAACAGACTGTATATAACAGGTGTCAATATCACGAAATTGGGCCTCATGTAACCTTATTACGTTGTAAATACCACGGAATTAGGTTTTATGATACAAAATCAAGTTTTCTAATTACGAGTTATAAAAAATAAAAGATTTTTTTAATATTAAACATCTAAGTTAACGTTTAATTGCGATATCTTCGACATAATACATAAAACATACTCAGAAAAATATCAGAACATATCATGAATCTCGTTTTCTGTACTTAGGTCTTCCATACGAAAAATTAAAAAAGTACCTAAGTATACCAATTAAATAAAATACCGGCTATAATTAGTAAATGCGACTCCAAAGTATGTCACGAAATTAGTTTTTTGTACAGAACTGAAATATGAAGTTTGTAATAATAGGGGTTAAAGTATGAAATTGCCGTTTCATTGTAATAGGTACTTCGAATTGACATAGAACCTTCATGGTTTGAGATTTTTGAGTGAAACTTTTTCCACATGGTACCTATGTAGTTCTTCATTTAAAAATGTGCAACATTCGATTATCGACTTTCAGTTGTTTTTTTTATTCAGCTTAGACAAGAAAGATGGATACTTCGAAAATTCGAGTGATTTTTGAATACGAGTTCCGACGCGGAACTAACGCGGCAGAAACAGCTCGCAATATCAATGTTGCATTTGGAGAGGGGACTGCTAATGAACGCACCGTGCGATTTTGGTTTAAGCGCTTTCGTGATGGAAACTTTGATTTGAAGAACGAACCACGAGGAAGGCCGTCCACACAGGTGAATAACAATGAATTGAAAGACATGGTGGAAGCCGATCCGAGCCAAACTACCCAGGAATTAGCTGCATGGTTTAACGTTACCTTACCAACAATATTGACTCATTTGCGTCAAATCAATAAAATAAAAAAAATGTGAAAAATGGGTACCTCATGATTTGACTGATCTGCAGACAGAAATGCGTGTTGAAATTTGTGTTGCCTTGTTGAATCGATACAGAAATGAAGGAATATTGGATCAAATTGTGACATGTGATGAAAAGTGGATTCTTTACGATAACCGTAAGCGAAAAATGCAATGGCTGACCCCAGGTGAAACGCCACAGCAACAGTGTCCTAAAGCAAAGCTTACCAATAAAAAGGTAATGGTAACTGTTTGGTGGTCTCAGCATGGTGTTATTCACTATAGCTTTCTACGATCTGGTCAAGCAATAACGGCAGATGTCTACTGTGCCGAACTCCGAACAATGATAGCAAAACTAGCAGTGAAACAGCCCCGACTCATGAATCGATCTTCACCATTATTGCTCCATGATAACGCGAGACCTCATACAGCACGAGAAACCGTTTTAACTCTACAGGAACTGCAATTAGAAACTATCCGTCACCCTCCGTATTCACCAGACCTTGCTCCAACAGACTACCATTTTTTTCGTGATTTGGACAATTTTCTATGTGATAAAAAGTTTTCTTCTCAGGAGGCCGTACAAAATGCTTTCACACAGTTTGTCGAATCTAGATCACCAGAGTTCTATCGCAAAGGCATAAATGACCTTCCTACTAGATGGCAGCAATGTATAGATAATAATGGTAATTATTTTGATTAAATAAATACGTTAAATTAAAAAAAAAGCGAATTTCAATTTGTCAGTACAAATCGGCAATTTCATACTTTAACCCCTAATAAATAAACTGCCACTAATACTTTAAAAAAAGATAATATCTATAAAATTGTAATTCCGTGGTATACAGCGGTAATTAGGAACCCACTAAAATATTTGGCACCTAATGCCGCGGTATTTTTAACACTTATTTTCTCTTCAGTTTCTTAATAGAATACTCAAATGTTAAGGGTATTACATTGTATTCGATACAACGTATTACCGTTTCAATATTTTACCCAAAACCAAATCTCTTGTAGTATAAAAATATCGTTTAAAACACTATTTATCAAATGGTAGTACTTACGCGCATAAGGTCCGAAATGAATGGAGCGTGCGTTCGACGCAGGTAGCAGTGGCAAACTAACCGATTATTTTAAAATATACACACACCAAGGTACTTTTGTGTTCATATAAATATGAGCAGATAAATTATTATTAGATTAAAGGGTCTTGCAGTCCAAAATAACTATTAATTTGGTTTATAAAGCTGTTTTTCTAAATACCACGGAATTAGGCGCCATTTCTGAACCCCACGGAATTAGACGATTTGATTATGATCTCATCAACGAATAATAGGTTAAATCTGAACATATCTTTCCTAGGCCTGGCCCTTATCATCCCTAATACGATACAATACAAATACATTACTTCTATCATCATCCTCACGGAGACCGATGTTCCTGATTGTTCCGAGACCAAGGTGACCTCGTACACTCAGGATCCTACCGGCTCATACATTAAACGCAATAAATTACATTTAAATTCATTATAAATAAAACATTTAGCTAATATAGGAGATCAGATATTTAAAAAAAAACCTTTTAAAACTTTCGGTTCGTTTCCAAATAAGATTTGGGCATTACAAAATGGAATGTTTGACCTCGTTCTAGCGTTACCAGAAATATGAAACAAGATAAGGTAAAATAAGTTCGCAAAACTCGGTAATAAGGGACAGAGGCTGTTCCAAACACAATTTCAACTTTTTTTATCCGATGCCTTGCATTTTCTTTGAGTACTTTAATTTCACGGCCATTTTGAAGCAATCACTTCTAATTTATATTAGAAAAATCTGAATAAAATAAAACATAGTACTTACCTTAATTGTCCATAAATGCGAAAGTAATTCAGTCTGTCGCCTACCTCTTCCCACATCGACTGCTGAACCAATTTTGTATAAAATGTTCTTAGTTATTTATAGCTCTTAATTTAAAGGAAAAGAGACAAATCTATGAAGCAATATCTAGTTATAGTTAAAGAACATAGTAGAATCGCGATGATTAGCTCCCCTCAGTAAAAAAACAACGAATCACCATTATCTATTACTAGCTTTTGCCTGCGGCTCCGCCCGCGTGGATGTCGGTTATCGCTATAATATCGGTTATCGTTATAAATTGTAGCCAATGTGTTATTTTGATGTATAAACTAGAATATTGTAAAGTTTCATTAAAATCCATTCGGTAGTTTTTGTGTGAATCCATACTTTCAAACTTTCGCGTGTATAATAAATATCAGTAGGATTATTATACTACATATATTCTTACAAATAAAAAATAAACTGCTTTGATTTGCCCTTCATCAGCCTTGATATAAATCACTTAAGACGGTAGGTGTACTGAAATTTGAGTGTATCTAAATTTGTACAGAAAAAACGTGTGCACCGCAAAGCATTTCTCGCAGTCTAGTCTCTCAGATGATTATGTATAACTAGGAACTTCACCTGCTATCGCGATTCAGGAGAAATCCGTATCAGATACTGCAGATAACGTTTGGCACAAATTATGAAACTTACGCTTTCGTAGTCTAATAAACTTCGACATAACGTTCCTATGATCTTTAAGCACTTTGAGTAACTTAAACTTTTAGCCGAATTCAAATAAGCAAATGTTTATTTCAAGTTACGAGTTGGGAACAAATAACAGAACAAACTCGAGAACACCTGCTGGGATCGGCAAATTAATGCAATTTGGATCTTTGCCGAGTTTAAGATAACAATTATATTTATTAAAGATTGCCTGGAAGAGATCGCTTGTGGCGATAAGGCCGCCATTTGTATATTTTTCACGATGTTGTCCGTACATATACTTTAATTTATTTTTGTACAATAGAGACTTATCTTATCCCATCTTTATTTCCTTCAGGAAGCTTGTACATCAAAGATTCCTATGGGTATAAAATGACGTGCTTAAGGCTTCAGCACATCAAACGCTGGTCAGTAACAGCGCTGTTTGAATGCGGGCCCGCACAAGTTGTACCTAATACAAGAAACTCTTTGAACTGCGTTACACCAAAATTTGAACGCGGGCCCGAGCTCAAACTGCTCCTTGCTGCAACGTCGGGCGACTAACCAAGCGGCACGGGAGCGGGACAGAAAAAGTGCTGCCCCTTTAGACAAGTGCTAATTCGCTAGCAGGCGTTTGATGGACAAGAATGACGATTGTATAGAATTTGACGTATTAGACATGCGTCTGTCATTTACGTCAAATCCCATAGATTCGTCATTCTATTCTACCAAACGCCGGCTAGCGGATTGCCACTTGTCTAGAGGGGCAGGGCAGCTCGAGCGCGGGCCCACGCTTTTTCATAACTATGGTAGCCATGTTTTTACGACACACTGCAGGCATTGCAGCGCAGCGCGTCAAAAGCGGTAGACGACTGTTGTATTTTTTTACAACTGCGTGATGGATACTAGTGAAAAGCCTTGCAGCCTACTGCCTGCAACCTCGTCATACTGAACGCAGTCCAGCGTTGCAACTGCTTTGAAGCTGCCGCTGGGTTCCGTGTACCTACTCCCGCATTGCTACTGACCTGCGCTGCTACTGACCCGCGTTTGGTGTGCTGAAGTCTTTATAAGGTCTTGTATTGGGCTGCTATACTGCGGGAGAGGGATGAAGCTATTTAGAGTGTATAGCTCTGTCTCTCTTCTTCTAGATAGTGGCTAGTGCTGTTGATCGCTTAAGATAGGAAGTTAGAATTCATCATCGTCCCAGCAGTGATGCTGATTATGTCCGAAGATTGAATTACGAAGGCCTAGGTCCGCTCTTTTACGTTTTCTCCTCCTGATGTTGCCTATCTCCACGCTTATAGGAGAGACTACCACGATTAAGAAACTCCGGCCTCATCCATTGATCCTACATGAGTATGTACCTACTGACTATATTATAGTACCTATCTCGAGATATCATCATACATTATGTGAGGCTATGTAGACGAAATACTGTTGTAGATAAATAGATACTGTAGATTAATATTCATACGCTTTTTCCGTATTCATGTATGCCGATATATTGTATAGATATGTATTATTTATATATAGGTCTATATAAATATTTGTGTATGTTATATATATTAGGGGTTAAAGTATGAAATTGCCGATTTGTACTGACAAATTGAAATTCGTTTTTTTTTTAATTTAACGTATTTATTTAATCAAAATAATTACCATTATTATCCATACATTGCTGCCATCTAGTAGGAAGGTCATTTATGCCTTTGAGATAGAACTCTGGTGATCTAGATTCGACAAACTGTGTGAAAGCATTTTGTACTGCCTCCTGAGAAGAAAACTTTTTATCACATAGAAAATTGTCCAAATCACGAAAAAAATGGTAGTCTGTTGGAGCAAGGTCTGGCGAATACGGAGGGTGACGGATAGTTTCTAATTGCAGTTCCTGTAGAGTTAAAACGGTTTCTCGTGCTGTATGTGGTCTCGCGTTATCATGGAGCAATAATGGTGAAGATCGATTCATGAGTCGGGGCTGTTTCACTGCTAGTTTTGCTATCATTGTTCGGAGTTCGGCACAGTAGACATCTGCCGTTATTGCTTGACCAGATCGTAGAAAGCTATAGTGAATAACACCATGCTGAGACCACCAAACAGTTACCATTACCTTTTTATTGGTAAGCTTTGCTTTAGGACACTGTTGTGGCGTTTCACCTGGGGTCAGCCATTGCATTTTTCGCTTACGGTTATCGTAAAGAATCCACTTTTCATCACATGTCACAATTCGATCCAATATTCCTTCATTTCTGTATCGATTCAACAAGGCAACACAAGTTTCAACACGCATTTCTTTCTGCAGATCAGTCAAATCATGAGGTACCCATTTTTCACATTTTTTTATTTTATTGATTTGACGCAAATGAGTCAATATTGTTGGTAAGGTAACGTTAAACCATGCAGCTAATTCCTGGGTAGTTTGGCTCGGATCGGCTTCCACCATGTCTTTCAATTCATTGTTATTCACCTGTGTGGACGGCCTTCCTCGTGGTTCGTTCTTCAAATCAAAGTTTCCATCACGAAAGCGTTTAAACCAAAATCGCACGGTGCGTTCATTAGCAGTCCCCTCTCCAAACGCAACATTGATATTGCGAGCTGTTTCTGCCGCGTTAGTTCCGCGTCGGAACTCGTTTCAAAAATCACTCGAATTTTCGAAATATCCATCTTTCTTGTCTAAGCTGAATAAAAAAAACAACTGAAAGTCGATAATCGAATGTTGCACATTTTTAAATGAAAAACTACATAGGTACCATGTGGAAAAAGTTTCACTCAAAAATCTCAAACCATGAAGGTTCTATGTCAATTCGAAGTACCTATTATAATGAAACGGCAATTTCATACTTTAACCACTATTATTAGGTCCTTACGTATGAAATTAGCGTTTTGTCGTACTGAGCAATTTGATCTGAAATATCTCCTCTTTGGTTAAGAATTCCAAATTCAAATTAATAAATTCATTTAGTTGGTTTTTTTCTTTGGAATACAGTCATTCATTTGTTATTTTCCTCATTATTTTTTCTTTGGCGCAATGGAAATCATGAAATATCGGTATATTTACGAGTACGAGTTCCACCGTGGCACCAGTGCTGCAGAAACAGCTCGAAGAATTAATGACGTGTACAGCGCTGGTGTCGCTAAAGACAGCACGGTACGTTTTTGGTTTCAACGTTTTCGTTCTGGAAATTTCGACCTTAAGAACCAACCGCGTGGACGGCCGGAAATCAAAGTGAAAAATGAAGAATTAAAGTCTATTGTGGAAGCGAATCCATCACAAAGCACTTCAGAGATAGCAGCAGGCTTCGAGGTAAATGATAAAACTGTATTAATCCACTTGAAGCAAATCGGAAAGTAAAAAACTCGAACGATGGGTACCTCATGAATTGAGTGAATCGTACTTGCAAACACGGGTCGCCTGCTGTGTTACTTTGCTCAACCGACACAATAATGAAGGAATTTTAAATCGAATCATTACTTGTGATGAAAAGTGGATATTGTACGATAATCGAAAGCGCTCATCGCAATGGCTGAACCCTGTAGACCCAGCCAAATCCTGCCCTAAACGAAAATTGACTCAGAAAAAGTTACTTGTAAGTGTTTGGTGGACTAGCGCCGGTGTCGTTCACTACAGCTTTCTTAAATCTGACCAAACGATTACTGCAGATATCTATTGTCAGCAACTGCAAACCATGAAGGAAGAACTAGCTGTTAAACAACCGAGATTGGTCAATCGCCCTAGGCCACTGCTGCTTCACGACGACGCAAGACCACACACTGCACAACAAGCAACCACTAAGTTAGCTGAGCTACAATTAGAATGTCTGCGACATCCACCGTACTCCCCGGACCTTGCTCCAATAGATTACCATTTCTTCCGGAATTTGGACAACTTCTTACAAGGAAAAAAATTCCACTCCGATGTAGCAGTCCAAACCACCTTCAAAGAGTTTATTGATTCTCGCCCCCATGGTTTTTATAGTAAAGGGATCAATGAACTACCCATAAGATGGCAAAAGTGCATAGATAACAATGGTGCATACTTTGATTAATTAAATACATTTTACAAAAAAAAACGACTTTTTATTCCTCCCGTACAAAACGTCAATTTTATACGTAAGGACCTAATATATATATATATATATATATATATATTTAATGTATTATTCATATTTCCTGTTTGTACACCGTACTAGATTAATACTTCGAGCACCTACCTCGACGAATCTCTGCATCACCCTAAGGTTGACTGGTAGAAAATGCCCACGGCATTAAGTCCCTTTTTATGCATATATTTCATATTTGTGCAAGAAGAATAAAAAAAATACTCGTCTCTTTTTTGTAAACAAATTATAGTGAAAACAATAGCCAAGAAGTACGAAGAATATCCACTTGTTTTTCTTAACATTAAACCGACTAGTTAAAAGTAATCCTGCTAAAAAGTGCAAAAAGAAAGCTTTATGGATTGTAACACAAAAATGTGGGCGCAAAATGGACGGTTTCATGCGAGAGGCTCACAAACATTACACCAATAGCCCACTCTTTTGTTCTTTTGTGCTTGTTCATTCTTGTTTCTCAGATGTTTTCCGGATCCCTTTTAAAATCCTTGTTAATCTGCGCATAAATCTCGTGAAATGTCGTCGTGACAGATTGCGTTTTAGCTTGCTCGTTTACTTTTATTTATTCAAAATTAAAAGTTGAGTTCCGTGTCATTTATAGGTAAGTAAGTAAGTAGTAACTAGCTATGTAAATACGTATTTTATCTAAATCATACACATAATTTAATAACGCCGATTTAAACACGTTTAGTGAGTATTGTGAAAACACCACATATGAAAAATCTTGCGTTTGAAGTAGTCTATGCTAGTAGGTACTACAATCACAAAACCAGCGATCAATTCAATGTATATAGCCGATATTTTAGTTGATGTTACATTATTCCATGTTACGCCGCAGTTTTTTCGCACTCGTTCATAATATCGACAGTCACTACATCAATGGTCGCTGTATCGAAAACGTTCCATCGGTGGGCTAATGTATCGACAGTACCCCAAATCAATGGTACGGTACATCGACAGTACCCCAAAGCGTTGGTACGCTACATCGTTAGTACACTAAAACGACGGTAGGTATGCTACATCGACAGTAAACCAAATCGATAGTACGCTGCATCGACTACCGACCCGACTCGAGCCAGAGTTAAATGGTTTATTGTGTTATTTTTTTTTTAACCATGCTGAAATAAATGATTTTTCTAACTGTTGCTCGGGTCGGGTTTGGTTTGGTGTACTGTCGGTGTAACATACCGTCGTTTTAGTGTACTAACGATGTAGCGTACCAACGATTTGGGGTACTGTCGATGTAGCGTAATATCGATTTAGGTTACTGTCGATGCATTAGCCCGTCGATGGAACGTTTTCGATACAGCGACCATCGATGTAGTGACTGTCGATATTATGAACTAGACCTCATTTTTTACCAGTGTACATACGATTAATATAAAACAATGATAATAAAAAATCTACATGTACAAGTACCTACGTAATGTATGTGGGTACTTATTATATTCGTCACTACAACATGACTGTCGCTTATTTTTTGTATATTTTCCATGGAGGTAGATAGGGTAATGTAACGACCCATCTAATATAAAGTTTACCACTTATGGACGCTGAATAGACGCTGGCAATCTGTGCCAGGGGCAAATCATGGCTTCTTACAGGAAAAATAATGCTTTTCTTCAGTTACCGTCCAAAACTTTACCCAGTTGGTTCTTAATCACTTTATAAACCGACAAAATAAGTAAAAAATGAAATTGTAATAAGGTATTCGTCATAGAGGATTAAAATAGTAATTTATTAGGCAGAAAAAAAAATCATCTCTGATTTATTTACTTCTTTAAAAAAAGTAAATGTTTTGGCTTTCAAAACCTAGGTTTTAAGCACACTCTTGTCACAAGACAAAGTGTCATAATAATCGGCTGCAACACATGCGTCCATTCTCTAACGTGCACCACGATATATTCATACGTCGCACATGTTCCTCGACTCAGAAACCAATTATGTACACAACGCCACGATATATGAGGGACATGAATTTATGAATTGCTCCAGCGGCGGCAAATTTATGACTACCCTCTTGTAATACACTTCATTATAGATAAGATGTACTGACCTAATAAGGAAGGGGAGAGTGGGTTTATATTGAAATCAAAGGCTTCCTATATACATAGGACAAGATAAAATAAGCAGTTACGGAAAGAGCAGTGGCTAGTGGTGGCTTTTAGAGGTAAAATATTCTAAACCATTTTGAATCTTATCTACGGACGAAATTGATCTTGATTAATTTACGATTTTTTATTTTGATTTGAAGATGAATGTCTTTATTTTCTTCTCCTCTTAAGAAGAAGATTCTAAGAAGAAGAAGATCCTTATATCGATTTCCACATTTGGGAGCCTAAGGTCCGCTTATGGGAGCGATGAAATCCTACGCTCGAGACTTTCCGTTGTTCAGTAAGTATACCGACTAGCTGGTGCCTCAAAGAGGTTGACCCTGTACACCTGTTTCTGCAGTCTATATGTTCAAAAGAAGTTTGCCTGGTTTTAGACTCCTTTTTATTTTTTCCTACTAAACTGGCATGAAAAATGTACACCTACACATGGCCCGCCGTATAATTGGTACTTTTTACTACAACTTCGGGTAATCGGGTTTCCCTGTTAAGCTGTGGTATGTTTTGTTTGGTTTCCAGATTACTATGCCATGTGAGGCGACTTTCCTCATACAGCCACCTACTTCCTTCAACACTTAATATAAAATATTGTGAATGGAAGAAGTTGGTATTCTTTCACAATATTCCTTACAATAAAATAGTGTTTCATTAAATATCTTTTTTTTTGTTACTTGCGGGAAATCCCCACGGATACACCCCCCCCCCCCCCCCCCTTCGGAGCTGAAGGAGGAGGTTATGTCGGACTCGAACCGACTAAATCGCACGCCGTCTGTGGGTCGATGTGCTAGGCCGAAGGTGAGGTTGTCTTGTGACATATCCCTCGCACCCCGGCCGACCCAGGGCCATTCCTTTCGGTCTGGCCCTCCTCGGGATGGGGGACCACGCGGTTCCCGACTCGCCCCCGGTAAGTTCATTGAATATCTTACATATCTTTTACTGCTATTTAGAGTTTATTCTAGCCTTAAATATCAAGTGATAAGCGGTATATACAGTAACGAAAAGAATTTCACTAAACAATTTATCAATCCTAAGGGACGTAACTGATTTTTAGGCGAAAAATATTTATTTGCGGGTCTAAAATCTTGTTTCACTTACTTAGATATAAAGCTTGTGGTAAAGAAAGGTACCTGCCGAATAAGCTTCTTAAATCCGATCTAGGCCGATAAAACATATTCAAGCGATGATAAATATATTTTGCACAAAATATACGGTTATGAAAAAGATAAGGATTTTGTTATTTATGAAAGTGGTTATTAAAAATAAGCATTGGATATTTTGGTTGATGCGTGTATCATTCGGTGGAGACCGCGAGAAGGCAAACGAAGGGTAGGACGCCTCCTAGCCAGATGACCGATGACCTGAAAAAGGTGGCTGGGACGGACTGGATGCGGAAGGCGGAGGATCGTACGAAATGGCGCGCATTGGGGTAGGCCTATGTCCAGCAGTGGACTGCAGTGGGCTAATTAAATGATTGGTTGATTGGTATCTCTCTATAAATTGGTTCTCTGCCTCACTAGGACGCCAAAACGACGTCGCCGCTAAGTATCCCAAAGTCAAAGTCAAAAATAGTTTATTATGTATAGACCATTAAAACGGCACTTACAAAACGTCAAACTGCAATTACAAAACGTCAAGCCGTTAGTATTGAAAGGTCGAAGTTAGCTAGGTAGCAAATATTTCAATACAAACTGCTTTGATATGTCCTAGTTAGGCAGAAGATTTAGTCTTTACAGTAGTTACATATGGTAAAAGCGAAAGTATTATTAATGGCGTTGTTGGTATACCGTCATGCCGTCATAAATTTTGTAGTGTGGAATCGCAGGTCTTTGAAGCTCAAGCTAAAGTTCTGCACCTGCAAGTCAGTGCAGCGTTAGTCTAAAGTGAATATGATTCTGTTTCTCTTTGCGCAGACATTCTAAAAGCTGCTTATACTAACTCATTGCTAAGTCAATGTCAGAATGAGATATTACGCAATGTTTATTTCCGTGATAAATAATCTCGAACATTAAAGATGACATTTTTAAATTACAGCGCTGCTGTTTGTAAAAGAAACTCATTATCCCGATTAAAGTTAATAGCTTCATAATAAAGCTGTCGTCTTTCGCACTGAACGCTAACTCATACAGCCTGCAATTACCTACGGCAGCTGTTTTTACAGTAAATTGATATTTGTGTAACGCGCCCCTCTAGAAACCTATTTAAGTTTTCTTTGTCGTGTTTGGAAAACTGATATATTTTAATACTGATTTTGTACGTTTACGTGGAAAGCTTGCGTGTGACGTTACGGCTATTAAATAATCTGTGGTGAATTTCGTGTTAGTTAAAAAAGTTTTGATATCTTATTGTAAGAGACAATGAAACCAATGGCGTAGATTTCAAAATCTGACTCTTTATTTTCTATCCTTCTTAAACTATCGTCTTAATATATATATATCCCTTTCGCACATTTACTACTCTCGCACTCTTTCACACTTACAGGTTATTACATCTATTCATCTCTTGCACACTTGTCATCGTTCCTGCTTCATTCGTACATCAATTACAAAACGTTCACAGATTAAAAATAATGTTAAAATAAACTCTTATTGAGTTATCCTTACATGCCCTTGAAATTTACAAAGTATATATATGAAAAATAGATATGGTTTTAAATTTCACAATAGCTTACATGTCCTAGTTACATTTCACACTTACTTTCATACTTGTATAAGGTATAAGGTTAAATTACAAACATTCATACTGAAACCTTTCATACTAAAAACTTAGCCTTATGTAAACTAAACAGTAGGTACATAAAAGATCTAAAAAGTGAGTTGAGATCTATATCATTTAGCTAGATCACAATATGCAAGTTAATATACTTAACAATTAAATAGGTATAGGTAGTTACACATTGAATAACATTACAATGTACTTAACACATTAGCATGTGTATGCTATATAAAATTTTTTTAAGTAAACCAAAACTTAGTGGTAGTTATTATTAAGCTATGTATATAATATTATCTTTATATTAATATTATGTACTTTATACCAAAATAATTATACAAAGGTTACATTGTGCATGTACTAAAAAATTATAAAAATTACATAAATGTTTGTGGTCTTCTTGTATTGCGTTCTCTCCTTGTAATATATGGTACTTTGCCATCATCGTCCTCATCAGGGTTTCCTGAGGTGTTAGCAACTTGGCAATCATCATGGTTAGTATAATTGACATCATAATTGTGTTCATCATCTGAAATATCTGAAAGAGAATCTAGTTTTGGGGGAGAGATTAAAGGTTTTAAATACTGTACATGAACAATTTTCTTCTTTGTCGGTTGTTGTACATTTTTGATTTCATAACAAACAGATCCTACTTTCTTTGTTATCTGGTATGGTCCTTTTCGTTTTGGGGTTAATTTATTATCGGTTGCTTGAGGCCATTCATACATTACATAGTCATTTATCTGAAAATTATGTTCTATTCGACGAAGATCAAACCTTTCTTTATTTTTCATGTTTGAAATTTCTATATTCTGTAGTGCTAGTTTTCTGGCTTCTGAAAGATAGTCTAATTGATGATTACGTTCCATATCAGATATTACAGTGCCAATTGTTAGTTCTTTAGATGAAATTCTAGGCTCATACCCATGTAGTAAATAAAAGGGTGAAAATCCTGTAGTTTTTTGTTTCGCTGTATTTATGCACAACACAGCCATTGGCAGTAATTTGTCCCAGTCCTTTTTATTCTCTAGGGCCATTTTAGTTAGTACCGTAACTATGGTCGCATTTGCCCTTTCCACTAGGCCATTGCTTTGTGCTGTGTATGGTGTAGTCGGTGTGTGTTCTATTCCATATTTATTAAAAAAATTCTGAGTGTTTTGGCTCATAAAACAAGGTGCTTGGTCTGATATATAGGTCAAGGGTGGCCCATATCGAAAGATTATATCATTCTCTATCGTTTCAACGACATCCTTTGCTGACAGGCCACAAGTGGGCTTCGCTATTACATATCGAGTTGCATGGTCAATGTGAACAAATATATAAGTATTACCTGCTTTTGTTTGAGGTAGAGCAACAATGTGGTCAGCTGATATGATCTGCATTGGATTTTCTGGAATATCACGTTTTCCCATTTGTCCAAATGCCAGCTTGGTGCGTCTGTTGGTTGCAGCACATACAACACACGCTTTAGTATATGCTTTGACATCTTGCCGAAGAGTTTTCCACCAATATTTCTGCTTAATCCTCTCCATAGTAGTGCTGAAATCTAAATGTCCGCTATCATCATGTGCTATTTTGATTATTGATGACCTGAGACTTTGTGGTATTACAATTTTCTCTATGTGAAAAAGTTCTTTTTCATTTTTGTGTATTAACCTGTCAAGTGAGTAAATAATAGACACAATAGGTAAACAATAGACTCGCGGTGCGATCGCACCGCTTGGGATCTTAGACTTTAAAATTCCATTTTTTATAGTGAAAGTCTTTCTAATTTGTTGTAAGTGATGGGTGTCTTCATTAGATTTTAATTTCGAGCATATTAATTTGATGAAATTGTCAGAACTTTGTGCTAATCTCAATTTATCTTCATTACTAGAAACTATCATCATGCACATGTCTTCAAGGGGATAACGGGATAAATGATCTGCTATCACATTCTGTTTTCCCGGTCTGTGTACAGGAGTGAA
Organism: Eilema caniola; assembly: GCA_949126895.1. NCBI lineage: Eukaryota > Metazoa > Arthropoda > Insecta > Lepidoptera > Erebidae > Eilema > Eilema caniola. The sequence continues at coordinate 5,708,543 of OX421476.1, forward strand.
GTCAAATGGCGCAAGGTCTATAACATATCGAGCAAATTTCCTGTTTAATTTTGACTTGTTGATAATATATGCAGTTGAATAGTTGTCTGTGATGAGTGTGAACTTCTGTCCTAGTAAATATATTCTGAATCTACTCACGATTGCCCAGTGAACAGCTGTTACCTCTAACTCATTGATGTGATATCTTGTTTCAGCATCCTTCAAACATCTGCTTGCGTATTCAATGACTTTCTTTTCGCCGTTCTGGATTTGTAAGAGGCAGGCAGCCATTCCTACATAACTGCTATCAGTTTCTACAATGGTTTCTGCATCTTCCTGAAAATAGGCTAGAACTGGCGCATTAGTTACTTTTACTTTCAAATTTTCGAAGGCTAGTTGCTGTTCTTCAGTTAATTGTATGGGTTTTTTCTTTGATTCTTTCTTCTTCTCAATGGTAATATTTTCTTTGTAGCTCTTCTTCAAAATATCATTCAACGGTTTTGCTATTGTTGCGTAGTTTTCTATGTATTTTCTGAAAACATTGGTAAATCCCAAAAATGATCTTACTTCTGTAATACTAGACAGAGTTGTGTATTTTTGTACCGCCATTGTATTTTTTGGATCTGGTCGTTCTTCCTTGTAGCCAACTATTCTTCCAAATAATGGTAGCTCTGTCGTGATGAAAATACATTTGTCTTTATTTAGTTTAAGATTTTTCTCTCTTGTTGCTGTTAGGACTTGATGCAGAATTTTCTTCAACTCTTCTATTGAATTTGCTCCTCCAGTGATATCATCGTAATACATTCTAATTCCCAAATCATACAATTTTCCATATGTACTATTAATAACCTTTGACATAACAGCAGGACCTCCAACTAAACCAAACATCACACGCATGAATTCTACGTGGTGATCCTGTGTTATCACAGCTGTTTTGTAGATATCTTCTTCTCTTATTGTAATATTATGGTATGCATGATAAATATCAAGTTTGAATTTAAAAATAAATTCTGAAATTTTACTCACAATATCTTCCATTCTCTCTATTGGCTGTACATCAACTTTAGTAATTGGATTTATGGTTCTCGAGTAATCAACTACTGGTCTGTAAGGTGTAGTAGAATGCTGTTGTTGCTCGACCACGAACATTGGTGCAGCGTATGGTGATTCTGATAGTCTGCATACTTTCTGTTGGATCCATTTGTTGACAGTTTCTTTCAAAAATTTTCTTTCTGGCTCTGGTAATCTGTAAGGCTTACACTTTATTGGTTTATTATGCTGTAACTCAATTTTCAACTCTATATCAGGGTATTTTCCTATGTCATTTTCATCTGTCTTGAAAATATCTGAATACTGATTTACCACCTTAGTGATTTCCTCTCTGTTCTCCTCTGTTATAGTTTGTGGATATGTTGGATGTGTAGGAACACAACATGCAACTGCCTTTTGCACTGTCAATTTAGGAAAAACTTCTGTGTGTGTTGGCGTTATTATATAGATAGACCCATCTGGTTCATATATTATTCTGGCATACACCGCATGTTGCCAATCTTTCCCAATTATCATATCAACTGGAAGCTCTGAACAAATACCTATCTGTGGCATAATGTAATCAATTTGGCCCACCTGTACTCTCGCAGATATCCATCCTATGGGGGTTAACCTGTTACCAGCTACTTTGTATGCACCTTTTTGCCATGGGTAGACTTCTGTGTCGGTTGGAAGAAGTTTTTTGTCTACAAGCGTTATTACCGATCCGGAATCTGGTAAGGCCTTGACCTCAATATTGCTGTTCAGGGTAACTGGAATCAGTGAAACAGAAGGTATATCATCTTGTACACAATTGACCTGCTTTTGTACATTTTTCAAATTTGAAGGAGTGTTTGTATCAGTTTTCTTGTTATATGTAGGCTTGTATGCCACTGGAACAGATTTATTTTCATTTGTAATCTGTTCAGTTTTTGTGTTACAATTGTACGAGACATGCCCCTTTTGTTTACATTTAAAACAAGTTTGTTCTTCCTCCTTGTCAGTTTGTGGATTAAACTTCTTTATGAACTTGCCTTTAAATTGTTTATCTTGGTTACTTACATTACCTTGAGTATTATTGCTCACCGAGGTATTCTTATTATCATGTGGAGGCTGTTGTATTTTTCTTACCACATCCAATGCCATTGCATGCATAATAAGCTCTGCCACCTCCTTGCAGCACTGTACAGCGAGAGGAGTTGACCACCTTGTATCCTTGATACCTTCCAGGATGAGTGATACACGATCAGCATCTGGAATCTTAGTAGGAGATTTCTCCAACATAGCATTTTTTAAATAAATGTAATCACATATCGTTTCAGTTGATTTTAGGGTTCGTTGTGATTGATACATTATAAATTCAGCGAAAGACATTCTATTCCTGAAATGTTCTGATATCTTTTCTTTCCATTCAATCCAACTGTTAATATCTTTACCTACTACTTTATGCCAGTTTTGGGCCGGACCTCTTAGTCTCATAGATGCATTTACAAGTGTTAAATTTTGTGACCAGTTAGCTAAAGACGCAATTCTCTCAATTTGCTTAATCCACTCAGTAGCGTTATCGGTTTTGTTACCACCAAATAACGGGATTGCGTTACACGTGTCACTTGTAGAAAATATTTGAAAAGTTGGTGACATATTTTGAGCAATTTGACCTTGAGTTCGAGCAATTTGTAATAAAATATTTTTCAAGTCTGGGTCACCTTGATTAGAGAAACTATTAGACTGACCTGAGTTATCTTGTTCTTGGAGTCTGCTCAACTTTTCCTGCATCTCAGCCAACTCCACGCTTTGAGAGTATCGACGATCTCTTTCTTCTTTCAATGCATCCATCGTGCCCTGCATGATTTTATTATTATTATCTTCGATTATTCGCTTGATGAGCTCTGGTTTGTTGCCGCCTACTGGCAAGATCCTTAGTTTGAGTTCTTCACGTAACTGTGGAATCGTGAATTTTTCCAAATTTTTTTCGTCAATTGAATCCATTTGTTTTTATCTGAAATATCTGAAAGAAAACCTTGTAGCACGTTATTGTAAGACGTACAATGTTGCGTACGCGCCGACGATTTTTCTCTCAAATGCGTGTTTCGCGATCTCGACAAATGGACGAAACGTAACTTTGAATTATTTCGGTAATCCGTATAGTTAATCGTACTATACTTATTCACTTTGAATATATCCGTAAAATAGATGATTTTAACGACCTTATTTCTGCAAAATAGTGCGTTTTCTTCAACTTTTGTAATTTTGTTTGCCGCAGCGCCATGTAAGAGACAATGAAACCAATGGCGTAGATTTCAAAATCTGACTCTTTATTTTCTATCCTTCTTAAACTATCGTCTTAATATATATATATCCCTTTCGCACATTTACTACTCTCGCACTCTTTCACACTTACAGGTTATTACATCTATTCATCTCTTGCACACTTGTCATCGTTCCTGCTTCATTCGTACATCAATTACAAAACGTTCACAGATTAAAAATAATGTTAAAATAAACTCTTATTGAGTTATCCTTACTTGATCCTTAATTGAAAATAGAACTACAGCCACAAAATAATTTGTAGTTACAATAGGTGATATTTAAAAAGAAAAATGAAATGTGAAAATCTAAAAAATACAATATTTTAATAGTGGGATTGCCCAAGTGTTCTTGGGTACATAAAATATGAACAAAATCTATTTGTTGATTTTTTAGCCCAAATTTTTCACTTAAATTTATCGAGTGAGGTATCAGAATGAAGGAAATTAAAATACGATTACAAATATGTATGCGTAATAACTATAATGCATAAAATAAAATAAATTATTAAAAATAAAAAAAACAGACTGATGCTGGAAGATCGAAACAAGCTTTATAGCAGGCGGTACCCATTTTCAAATTTCAAATCAGATGAGCATTAATACGTTATGATCTTTTCAGCTTCAGTCGGGTTTTTTATGTTTAATAATTTTTAGTATCTAGCAAGTGTAAAATAAATGTGAATAAAGAAACATTACTATTATAAATTTGGCAAAGATAAACAGTAAACAAAATTCATACTGAGTAGTGCTTAAAAATAAGAAAAATATTCGCACAAAGATATGATCCGTAGGTACCTAATAGAAACCGGGGCCCTCTAACGATAAACATCCTAACAAAGGAGCACTCAGCCTAATACTTTACCCTAAAATAGAGCAATATTTAGCCAAGTACAAACCACTTATATGCCTCAAAAAACAGGTAATCAGGGGGAGCTACCGTGAAATATAGGTATATAAGTACACCCGAAAATTCGGTCTCGCACGAAACACGAAAAAAAGATGTCGCATTTTGGTATGATGAAGTTCTAGGTCGCACGAAGTTGCGTGTGTTTAGTTCGAGCTCGATTATGGGATAGGAAAAAAGAAAAGAATAGGTAATCGTAAATATAGACTACTGGCGCTTACCCGCATATGTCCTTTCTCAAGGTCCTTCATCAAAATCGGTTCAGTGCTTTAGGCGTGAGACCGTAATATTCAGACAGTCGGAGTTACTTTTGAATTTATAATACTAGTTTGGATGTGGATAATACCACTCTATGATACACAGCGCGCTGCATTATCTAGACCTTGTAGTATGCTTGGTTTAGTAATATCCGTTTTACATATTAGATCATTTACCTACATAATCAATACCAACCGATTGCCCGAAACTTCGTACCGTAACTTCGGATATACGTCTCATAGTAGGTTCAGCCCTGTATTCTGTAAGCACACGTTCTCTCCGCGGGTGGTAAATCATTCTCCTCGTTCACTCCATTTACAAATTGCCCCGTTCGATGAGGGCCCGCCAGAAATCGTGGGGCCGTATAAATTTGAATAAATGAAGCTTTTGAGACTGCATACCCGGTCACTATAAGCTTTCTTCTCGAGAATTTTTATTTGAAGTATGAGGAACCTTTTGTTCGTCACGATTTATTGATTGGGAATGGTAACGTTCTTTGTAGGCGAAATCGATATTAGGAGAGCTCTCTGCTTTGTTTAACAAACGATGGAAAGGTAGTATTGGTTTTCAGTGATTGTAAATTATTTTCTTTAAACACAAATATTTCAATTTATGACTTTATTGTGGATTCGGCTATAGACCTTTTTTTAAAAGTAGATCTTTTTCAGATCATTAATTGCTTACTGAGATTTATTTGTGCAAGTTTCAAATCAGATTGACAATCAGACAGAGTTATAAAAACTAATGATGTACTCATAAACAATATTAAAGATGTGTTCTACACCTCGAAAATATTTATTTATACGGAGGATTCACTTGCGCAGGTGTTTATTTACTTCAAGACTAATAATAAACAAACTCAAAAGTAAAAATTACTGGCAATCTGAATGTAATCATTGCTAACAACGTTTATCACTCAAAAAATTACAACAAAAAAAATATTCACGATCATTCACAAACATTTCCCTCGAAAAGGGCCAAGTGACAATAAATTTACTCCAAGTATAAATGTTTCCCTTTACATTGCGTCCCAAGTCCCAAACGCTTTGTTATGTTGATTAAAACCTCCTACTAGTTGCCAGTACATTGTACATGTACTTGTACTTGTACAATATACATGTACATTGTACATTTCTCTTCGTTTTAACTCATAAGTTCCGCAGCTGTGAATAAAAACTGAGGCACTATTTCAGTGAGGTTTTAGATAAAAAGTATCAAAAAATGGATGAAAGCAACGCGGGAGAGGTTTCTTGATAGATGTGCACGATCTTAAAAACCGTAGTTCTTTGAAACAAAATTAAAAATGGAACCATTAAATGTTATCTATATTCAAGAGATTTTTTAGCTCGTGGCTAGTACTATTTTCTATTCTGTGCTCGTGGGTAAGAAACAGAAGACCTCGATTTAGTGATGTTATTTTGATGTGAATTTAATTTCCTCTAATGTCGAAAGGAATGCTTGATGTTGAGCTTTAGTTAATAAAGCTTGCCACCGATGACCAAACATTAAAAAAATCTTTATTCTAACCTTTACAGTATTGGCTATAATAATTAAATTAGCAAAAACTTTAACTCTGGTATCCTCCCAGGCAACTGAAACTTCAACAATTTTGTTGAGATCGAGAGCAAACAATCGCTCCTTGAACTCGTGTGAAGTTTGCCATCTCAATAAATATTTACCGCCAAACCCAATAAAGCTTTTACAGCTACAGTTATTCCACAATATTGAATTTCACAATTGAATAACGAGAAACTATTCGATCTTTTAATAAATTGCATTAACAAGGAAACCGTTGGAAACCGCCGACAGCCAGGAATTCCGAGCTTCACTCAAACTCATAATGACATTTAGATATCCTTGTCACCAAGGCACGAACGAGAAAGAGGGGGTCGCATCTCGCGAAGGAGGAGGGAGGGCGGCCATCACGGAGGAAATTATCGAGGAATATTTCTGGATTCCCGACCATTTGACATGTAATTTACTCGGCTTCAGCAGAGACGATTCAAGGGTGTTATTGTCTGTCGATTTAATGTTATTAGAAGTTCCCTCTCCTCTCTAATATTGAAAAGGGACGTCATTACGATCGCTATTTAATGTGAAACGTTCAAATGTTTCACAGATAAGCGGCTCGGTGACTGAATACCGTGATTTTCATCGCGTAAATTGTTTTTAAATCTTGACAAATGTGAAAATGTTGGTATTTTGGAAATAAGAGAGAGAAGAAGCTTAGAAAAACTGACTGTGTAGAGGATTTGATTAAAAGTGTAAAATGCTTCTTCCACACTGTAGTAGGTAACTAGTTTATTTTCTTACAATAGATTGTTTTAGAAAACGTGAATGAGAGTGTATGAGAAAATAAATACTTTTCTGGTGGAGCCAGCCCATTAGGATCAAGAGAATCATGATTCTATCAACTTTTCAAGACGTTTAGACGTCTTAAATTCTATTGAACAGAGCGGATAAATTTCATCTACTAATCTATTGTCCAGTAGGAGTGTACAGGGCGTTACAAAAACCTTCCACTATCACCTGAAAGTCGGTGCACCTGTTAAAGTACGGATGAGGTTATAGTTCAGTCTTTCCTTTTGAGATAGGAGATTAGAGGGCAGCCACTTATGAAAAAACTCAACCACACTAACAACACAACAACAACTAACCAAACCCGGACTCCAAAATGCAAACTTTAGATGCAGCTGAGAAAGCATTATAAGGATAATGAAGACTCGGATATGGTGCGACTTAGCAAACATGAAATAGTTACTAGTTGCGTTGGTTCCGGCAACAAGTGGTATAGTTACAGAATACTAATTACTAAAAGCAAATAGCTTTTAGTAGTAGGCACTTATGCACATTTTACCACGTATTTTGCCACAGAAATATATTAGGATAGAACGGCCATAAGTAGTGTTCAGCTGCTAGTCGCGCTGGCGACTTTTTACTGTAAAAAAATACTCACAAGAAATTTAGTTAATATATTTATTCTACAGTTGGAAATAGCACAATGTGGCATATTCGCGGTATTTTAAACGATGTTATTACATGCTAGTCTTAACAGTACCGAGTAAGCGTTTGAAAGTTCCTTTCTCATAGAGCAGGAATTGTCTAAAAAGTTGCCATGCGTTTTCGGTTCACATGGCCGTTCTATCGTATGTATATTTCTACGTACTTTGCTATGTTTAAAGTGTATCTTCTTCTTCATCCATCTTCTTCATCCATCAAGCGCCAAGATGTTGTAGCAAAGGATCAACTCTCTTTATCCTCCCTCCATTTATTGGTTTGTTTTGGTTTTTTATGGAAGTACCTGCCGTTTAACCCACAACTGGAAAGCCTGCGTCGGTCACTATATTACGAAAGATGAGTGGCTTTTTGGATGCGACTGGAATTTGGCACTCGGCTGAAAAAAAGGGGAAATTCTATCAAGATTGGTTATGTTATTAAGAAGTGAACGAAGGAACAGACGTATGCATAAAGGCATGATTCCGAAGACGACCGCATACGACAACTACCGACGCATGCAGTAGATACAGCGCATACATTATTTGTTAAACTTCGACAAGATAAACGGGACCATTGTGAAACAGCAATGAGTTACGCGTATCTGCTGCGTGCGTCTGCAGGTGTCGTCTGCGGTCGTCTTTGGAATACTTTACGCATGTCTGTTTCTCCGTTCACTTCTTCTTAATTCGGAATCATACCTCTAGGGTGACTCTATACTAGGCATATAATTAAGAATTTAATTTTGTTCAGAATAGTAATTCAGCGTGCTCAAATACCACATTCGCCTGAATTCTTAGAGTCACCCCTGACTTTGAAAGCCTTTTGTCATCTCAGAGCGACAGCTGTGAAAAGTTGCACTATTAATCATATTTATCTGAACACATCTTGCGCGGTTTCTGTTGCTAGAGGTTCGTCCATCAACTTGAAGTAAACCTGTTTTATATCCATCGTTTCATTAGATTCAAATTTACACAATTTTTTTATTTACTTTAAAAGTTAAAACTTTCGCTTTCAATGCCATAGATACATTAATGGGGCTTAAAAAGTAAGTATGCACAATCCATTTCACTACCTGGTCGATCCATCTATTTTATACCAATAAGGTGGGAGACTCTTTAGCACGCGGCCTACCTGATTGGAAGCAGTTACCGTGGCCTATGGAAGTGTGTAACACCAGAAGCGACACTTGTGATGCAGACCCTGTAGGAACTCAATCGGAATGACAAGTAGAATTCGCTTAACCTATGTATGTTGTGGTCACTTGGAAGAATTACAGTAGGGAGATCATTCCATAGCTTAAGCATGCCGGGAATAAAGTTCCTTTCAAACTTTACTGTACGCACCTCTTCTAGTAGCTGCGTGTGAAGATGAATTCTCTTTCAGTGGCGAGCGGTGTAATGATGAAATGTAGCCGTGGACATCGTATCGAACAATTCTTCTGAACACAAACCACGATCGCGTTCATTGCTGTAAACATTATAGGATACTTTTACGGCGATGTACGGTCTTTTCTTGGTGTCTTTCAGGGTCCCCCAACCTCAAAAAGAGCCCGCAATAGTGCCTTGTTTGTCTATCAGCGGGATATCTACCGGTTTGCAATAGCTTGGTACCCAAAGATCTTGGAAAAAGATCTTACTAAAAATTAGATTAGATATATTAATGTAAATGTTATATTTATAACTACCCACAAAAATATCAAACGAACTAAGTACACAAAGTTTCACCTAAGTGTAGTAGGCATGTGTTACATGGTTGTCTACTTATAATCCGATATAGTGACGTCACTGTTAAGTTAACACAGGGATGCTCCTTAAAAGCCTTCCCGGCTCGCCTCGGGACATCCTGTTTTGTCATACAGTTTGTGACATGACGTATCACCCTGTATGTTTAGGGCTGCGAGTACACACGCCAAAGATTACGAAGGATTTGTACCGGTTTATGTTCTTAGTATCTAACGTGTTTCAGTATTGTGCAGTCGGATTTAGTCGGGTTTAGTGAAAATTCAGGAACTTTCGGTTGTTAAGTTCCTGAAAAGTTGCCGAACAGTTAAAAATTTAGAAAAGTTGAAATATATGTTACCTTTAGAGGGCAAGATTAATACGTCGATTGCTTACACTGGTTAAGGAGCTAGCCTTACGGTCGTTAGGTCACCGGTTCGAATCCTAAGTTGTAGTAGTATGGAAATCAATTACATTACCCTCCACTAACACAACCTTACTTTGAACCTCCTACTCTTTATTTTGATTTGATATATCTTGAATTCTACGGGAGCGTCTGCCGTCTGACTCACCAATGTCCAGAGGAAAGCTTGTACCAGAGGCTGGACCCTACAATCTCGCAGATGAAGTTGGCTGTGGCACTAAGATTTATAGTAGTGGAGCCCAACCCCCAACCTAGAAAAACCAAAAACATTTTTTTTAAAAGAATATTAGAACCTTTATTACTAATATTCCGACTGCTTATACTGTTGGTTGATGGCACTTGTTGGAACTTGCTACACATCTTCAATGATATCACTTGTACTATTTCACATTATTTATTAATATCCTGACCGGTTTCGCGAACCGCGAGGCGAGGCCGGTCAGGATATTAATAAATAATGTAAAATAGTACAAGTGTTTTCATTGAAGATACTAATATTCCCCCCTTACCCCTCCAGCTAAGCTAAATTGCTTGTGTTACGTCGGTAGTATAATGGCCAGGATTCAAACTCGGGACCTTTCGATAGTAGGGCCGACTCCTTAACCACTAAGCTACGGACGCTGATATGATAAGACGGTGTACAGCGTGCTTTAATAAACATAAACCCAAAATTAGCCAACCCTAAGACGCTGCCGTTCACAGTGAATTATATACAACACTATACTCGCTGTGAAGTTAAGTTTCTAAGTAAATGGGCACGGTTTGTATGAGTCACGACTCACGTTAGCCACAGGGTTAGCAAAGACCATCCCTAGTTCGAAAACAAACGCGTACTGTATGATATACTTGGTCTTTGTGTTTTAACGAATTATTCTTGGTAGGTACTGTTAGACTGAAATTAAAATAGGATCACTGTAAAATATTTATATTGGATAGCAAAAGAGCAACAAAATAGTCAGAATAGTCAGAGGTGAACTAATAGTGTTCTGTGCACATCACTCTCCCATGCTCTACAGAATGTTTGTCATCCGATCTATAGGACTGCTCTGACCTTATACGCAGTTAGGTTTTTGGGTTATCGTTATCGTCAAAAGTAAGAGCGTTTTCCCATCATCCGATATCGGAAGAAGTTAAAATGTATGAAATATGTATGTCTTTCACATTATCCGGCCCGATATTTATCAGAGTCGACGCCGCTGTGTTGGCCCGATTTCGGATCATTGACTATGACAGGTAACCTTGCCCCTTGACGGACCAAATACAAAAAAATAATAAAAGGATAACCAAACTTTTAAAAAATCCGCTCACGAAGTCATCATCATCATCATCATCAGGCTATATTAGTCCACTGCTGGACATAGCCCTCCCCCAATGAGTGCCATAGCGCTCACGAAGTACAAATACTCATATCTTCAAACTGCTTATACTGTTGATTGATGGCACTTGGTGGAACTTGCTACCCATCCTCAATAAAAATACTTGGACTATTCCACATTATTTATTAATATTCTGACGGTTTCACCTTACGGCATTATCAAAGGTTGATACATGTTATTTTGGGCAAGCCTCATTTCTTAAATTCAAAATTTGGTACAACATTTCACTCAAAAGGCTTCACTTTTAATAAGAATTTACACAGTTTTTTATATATTCATCTATATTTGTATGCCAAAGCTCTCCGATCTTGGTACTCGATGGGTTTCATTAGCATATCAAAATGAGTAGAATTTTCATTAAAATCGATCCTTTGACGGTAAAGCTGGCGAATAAAGTTCCAGAAAATTCTTTTGCAATAAGAGTAAAGAGGAAATATGGAGGGGCATATGATTGCCGAACGAAAAACGAATTAAAATTTGCTTATCTATATTGAGTTATAATTTTATAGGTAAGTTCAACTGACTTTTACAATATTTTTTTGCAAGAGGGTAGATGCAAATACATTAGGCCTTTTCACGACCGAAATTCATAAAATATTCGTGATTTTTTTAGATACAGTACTTACCTCTTCATTTAACACGTGAGGAAGAATAATAGGTATGTTGAATATTAGCAACCGAAATTCATTTTACCCCTCCAACTAAGCTAAATTGCTTGTGCTAGGAGTGGGTTCACGTCGGTAGCGTAATGGCCAGGATTCGAACCTGGGACCTCTCGATCGTAAGGCTGCCTCCTTAACCACTAAGCTACCGACGCTTCACGTACATGTATATTTCATGAAAGCGCAGTGGTAAAAAGTAGTACGTACAATAAAGGTTATTCTATTCTAAAAAAAGAAAGGAACAAATCGAGACGCCCTCTAGCTCTCTAATTCAGGGCATCATTACTGAATTATTAGTAATGGTGATCCTCATTCCTGATCATCAAGTGAAGTCATATTGAATTGACGTTAATGTTATAAAAACAAAAATTATTGTAAACAAAGTTATAAACTGAAATGTGTAATTTACATACATTAGTTACGTACCTATTTAAGTCGATTGTTTCACTGGCGATAATTATCTTAGGCTCGGAATTTGTACAAACACATTTGTGCGGCTCTCTTAGTGGCGAGTGTATCATCTTTGTAAACGACGCGGACTTCGGGAGATTCAGACGCTTTCCACTTTTTAAAGAGGGCTTTCTTCGCCCTGATCTTTCTCAGGACTGTGTCGTTCCACCTACAAGAGTCCTTGTCACATTTGCGTCTACCCTTGGACATGCCGACTACGACCTTTCCCACCTCAAAATAGCTGCTTGAATCTTGTCCCAGTAATCTTGTACTGGTTCATCTATAGTATCGGCGTACTTTTCACTGATGGCTGAGTCGAAACCTTGGGACATGGCTTCGTCAAGCAGCTACCACCTGATTTTGCGTTAACCACGCTCAACACGCTTGCATTTAGTTTTCACACAGAAGTAAAATACAAGGAGACGCTGTTACGTAGTGAGACTCCCCGGGAATAACCTTGCAGATTGCTTCCTGGCTGATGCTGTGGCTTCTAGTGAGTAGGAAATCGATCTGGGTAGCGTGCATCCCATGCTTGTAGGTGATCAGGCGGTTGAACTTTAACATCAGACAGATATTTATAGCCCAGCGTCAGCCTCAGATGTATGGCTCGAGTCAACAATAGTGCCTCCGGGCAATAGGCTCACCCCCTATTACGTGGGAGCGATGGTTACCTATCTTAATCCCGAATTTTAATATTCCGAATATCATAATCCAGAAACCGTTAGGCCAATTTTTCATAATCCCGGTTTTTCAAATTCCGAAGTTTTATTTGCCATATAATCGCAACTCCGAATTTCATTTGCCGATTTATTCATTTGTAAGACGTTTTATAATCCAGACGAACGAGTTCCAGACACACGATATCTAAATGCACAAAATCCAGATGACCGTAATCCATATGCACGAAAGCCCAATTTTTAAAACACTAATTTTTGAAATGCAATTAATTGATATCCAGTTAATTGATATTCAGACAAACAATATCCAGATTTATAAACCTAAAACTAAACCTCATATGGCGTCTACTAACTACAATTGGAGACCTACTGAACAAAACACACGTTGCCTTAAAAAATATATGTATGCATGTAAGCAAACAAGCATGCATGCAGGCAAGCTGGGAATCAAACCGGCAAGCATGCAGGGATGCAGGCATGCATGCATGCAGGCAAGTAGGCAAGCATGCAGGCAAGCAGGCAACGCTCGCTTCCGCAGCTTTGGCGACCAGTCTCAGCCGTTCCAGCTCGCCCGGGCGCCCGAGCTTCGTTACTGCGGGCGAGGACTGCCCTCCCTCCGCGGGTGTGCGTTGTTTTATAGACAATTGTTTAATATAATTTCGTATAACAGAAAATGTTTCGCATAATTTCGTTTCATAGAATAATCAATATACAGAATACTTACTTTAAAGAATTTTAAATCATTGAATTTTGTTTCATATAAAGTTAAACATTAGAATAATCATTTCATAGAATATCAAATGAACTATTCTTAATCATTATATTGTTTATTTAATAGAAACTTATTACAAAGAATAACATATTATCATATATATGGTTTTTATGAACTAAACAATTGATGCGTCTATAAAGTTCGACGGAGCCCCGCTACGCGGGGCTCCTACTTCTGGGTGGTTTATAAAAAAATAACCACGAAGGCCTAATGCGGGAGCTTCGCTACGCTCCGCTCCCGCATTAGCCTTCTAACCTAACCTATCCGAGTCGGGGTAATCTGAGTCGAGGTGTTAAAATTGTAAATGTTACAGTTAATAAATTATTAAAAAACCTTTTTAAAAACAATCTTTTTTTTTTTCTTGCATTGTCATCCGAACTGAACGTGCATACCAAATTTCAGCTCAATCGGTTGAGGGCAAGTGCCTTAAAATTGAGTTGTAAGATTCCACCCGAACAAACATACATTGCAAGTTAAATAAAAGCTTGTAAAAATAAATGTGATTTGGAACATTATAAAGGTGGTTTAATATTCTTTAAAAAATAATTCTACAGTTTGATAAGTTTGTTAAACAAAAAATGTGATTAAAAATTCGCTCAATTGTGTTTCTGTGAAATATGTTTCATTGTAGGAAATTGTTTTTGAAACAATAATATTCGAAATAAAAATATAAGAACCAAATATTATATAAAGCATTTTCTGTGAAACGAAATTCTATGAAATTTCTTTCTACGAAATAAGGGGCACCCGTCCCTCCGCGCCTCCGGTTCTTAAATAACACTGTAGTGTAGGGCAGACAAGTACCACGGCGAGTCGGGTCAGGTGTGGTACGCAGTGTCCACGAGCTCGCTTTCCTGATTCATTGATTATAACTGCATACAAAACTGTTCATGCATGACATGGAAAACAATAATTTAAACAAAATTATATTACAAGTCTTCAGGCTTTCATTATATTAAGTGAAATTATTTATGTCTTAAGTGAACGTTAGATTTTTTATTATTATATCAACCGTTACACACCCTAAATTAATCGTATAAATTTACTGATTTTTACTATACCTGTATAAAGTTTAGCTGGAACACGATTTGTATGGGAACCAAATAAAAAGATTATGAAAATTTGGTAATAGTTTATTTAGCAAATGGTACGATGGGAACCAAAAAAGAATATTCTGAGAATCTGGTATAACTATATTTGGATTATGACAATATGGGAAACAAAAAAATACTATTTGAAAATTTGGTTTTAGTGCACCTGGAAATTGATTCATCTGGGAAATGAAAAACGGAATTATAGAAAGTTGTCATTCATTACATCTGTCTTTTAAAAGTTCTACCAACCGTTTTCGGGGTTTTAAGATTCGGGTAACAGAAATTCGATATTTCAATAGGTTACCGGGAGCGATTGCAAATTTGTGAAATGTAGGTGTTAATTCACCTCTATCTAACCCTCTGGGGATAAAGGCGTGACTATATGTATGTATGTATGTACATAAAAGTATTTTTCTCGGGTGGAATAACGTGGTATTCAACCGGAGTAAAATATTTTGCCATTCAACTAAAATGTAATGGAAAAGAACCACAATTTTACCGTTACCAATTATGATATTTTGAAGGCTTTTTCCTCAGGCATTAAGTCTCGGTTTCTATTTAAGTTGGTATTAAATCCTTTAGAATTTAAATAAAGAAATTGTACCTAAATGTATATGACGTAACTAACTTTATTCATAAACTCATTTTGTCTACTAAATGGGAGCCCCTTATTTCGTAGATAGAAATTTCATATAATTTCGTTTCACAGAAAATGCTTCATATAATATTTGGTTCTTATATTTTTATTTCGAATATTATTGTTTCAAAAACAATTTCCTACAATGAAACATATTTCACAGAAATACAATTGAACGAATTTTTAATCACATTTTTTGTTTAACAAACTTATCAAACTGTAGAATTATTTTTTAAAGAATATTAAACCACCTTTATAATGTTCCAAATCACATTTATTTTTAACTGTAACATTTACAATTTTAACACCCCGACTCAGATTACCCCGACTCGGATAGGTTAGGTTAGAAGGCTAATGCGGGAGCGGAGCGTAGCGAAGCTCCCGCATTAGGCCTTCGTGGTTATTTTTTTATAAACCACCCAGAAGTAGGAGCCCCGCGTAGCGGGGCTCCGTCGAACTATAAAGACGCATCAATTGTTTAGTTCATAAAAACCATATATATGATAATATGTTATTCTTTGTAATAAGTTTCTATTAAATAAACAATATAATGATTAAGAATAGTTCATTTGATATTCTATGAAATGATTATTCTAATGTTTAACTTTATATGAAACAAAATTCAATGATTTAAAATTCTTTAAAGTAAGTATTCTGTATATTGATTATTCTATGAAACGAAATTATGCGAAACATTTTCTGTTATACGAAATTATATTAAACAATTGTCTATAAAACAACGCACACCCCTACTAAATAAATTCTGCTAGTAAAAACTAGGTCAGCCATCAGTCTCATGATACGTAAACCTAGAGCGTTCACAAAGCTCGTTTCACTAGTTGTTACGTTAAAAGCTACAAAACGCTCTTGCTAAACGCATCTGCATTGTTCCATCACACTCGTAGCGTGAATCAATTTCAGAACGCCGCTTTCATCCTCCCAAAATGACAACATAACTGCGGTTGCTGTAATGTTCGCGTTTGGCGGGAAATCGTGAAAAGCGCCAAACTGGCGGCCGGCAGCTGTCTGAACGCCATTTTATTTCCTGTGGTTTGGCCCGTGTTTATTTTTGACATGTGAGTTTTGATTACAATGTGTACAGAATAGTATTGGGTTAATTCGGTGTTGTAAAACTATTACTAGACCACTTTAATGAGAACTTGTAGAGTTCTTTAAAAAAATATTTTATCATGAAATTAATCCTAGATACTGTACAAATAGGCATTGTGCTACTATTTGCAGCAAGACCTATAACTCCATTTCGGTTAGGTACTTACCTAAACGAAAAACATTCGAATTTGTATAACGTAATCGTATCGAAAGAACGGAGCATTGCGATTGATTCACAGTAGGCAGGCGGCCAATCACAATGCTTCGTTCTCTCAATACGTTGACGTTACGAATGCGAATATTATTCGTGCCGGGGCACTGATGTATCTTTTTTATTGTGGTCGATTTAAAAACTCTCATATTTTTCTGTTTAGAAACTCATTTTAAAGACTAAAAACTGAAATTGAATCACTAGTTAGCCAGTTAGTAAGCTCAGTTTTATTTTTTACTATGTTTTTAATAAAAAGTCAAGTTAAGTACCTAACCGAATGCAGTATAGTGCCACAGTCAATTTAAAAAGGATTATTTTGCGCGATTAAACGCTGATGCATAGAAGTCCAACAGTTAATTTAACCTGCCCCTCTATACGAGTGGCAAATCGCTGGCCGGCGTATGATGGAATAGAATGACAAATGTATTGGACTTGACGTATATGACATGTGTTAACGCATGTCATAAACTTCTGATCTTAAACTTATCTACAACACACCACTTTTACTCAAATGATTAAAAAAACTACAACTCTAACCGAAGTTTGAAAACCACAGTCCCTTAACGATTTGATTTATTCCTAATCCTATTTTGTTAAGTGGTTTAATTACCAACTAATCGACATTTGTGGATTAGCGGATTAGTTCTTAAATCCTCCATTGGATCAACGCAGCATACGTTTTATTTGAACAGAACGATTCAGTTGATAGCCGGAATCGGAATCAGATTGTGAACTGCGCGACAAGGAAATCGACGGACGTTTAATCTCGTACCATTTTGGTTTACCGTGTATATACCTCGGAGCATAATATCTTGTAGAGCACATTTTGAGCACACTAAAATGTACTGTACACCCTGATTTCATATTTGTTTCTGAAAAAAGATTTTGGACACAGTTTCGATAGCAAAATCGTCTGGAAGTGTTAATAAGGCAAAAAAAAAGTTTTTTTTAAATGTATGGGAATAATGTAGGTACAGGTGAAAGGAATAATGTTCGACGCTTGTAAAAAAAATATCCCCAAATGGATAATTCCAGACAATTTTGCTATCGAGACTGTCCAAAATCTGTTTTTCCGAATCAAATATATAATTAGCGACTTTAAAATCAACCAGTACACGATTATTGGGTGTTTTTTGATGATAGTGCGGGGTGCTGCAGCCGTGGACGAGGTCATCATTCACCAAGCATAGATTACCTATTAAGTACAAAACAACCCGCTCACACCAGGGGCCTGGCTTGTCTTGCGACTTAGGTTCAAGATATGTGTCCCGAGGTATACAATCTTTATTTACTGTTTGTACTTATTTCTTTACGTGCAAGCGGGAAGTCTTAACGGTTCAGAGAAAAGAAAGGGATGGTAAGATGTAATGCAGGAGGCAGGGGTTTCTCCGTTGCAATGTTGGGTAGTTTTATATTTGTTTGTTGTCCCGTGAATTGGGTCAAATTGCTGCAACTGGGCTAATAGGAATTCTGTAAGGAATTGGTTGGTTTTTAGTTGTTAGGTATTTGTTTGATGACGATTTAAACAATTACCTACTGTTATGAAGTTTTCTTGGAAATTATCACTTAGTTCTTATAAATCTCCGTTTCCAGCGTCATTTGAGCATTGTCGCTGGTTGTGTTGTGTCTGTAATGGTGGCTCTAATGCCTAACACTTTACCTGTGACTTACCGTCAGTGGGGGTGAAGCTATTTAAACGAGAACATTATGAAAATAGAAAGAAGTTCTTAAGAAAGCTGCAGAGCAAATTGGAGAATAAAAAAAAAATATTATGTATTTATAAATATTTTCTCAAACATGCTTGGAAATGTGAACATTATTTTGACAACCTTCTTCGAGATAAATCGAAATTGCTGTACATGCGAGCAGCGGCCAGCAAAAGTTGTCTGAAAATCCATATCTGTCGTGTTTTAGCGGCCAAATAAATTACTATGTAGGGGAGAGTGGGTAACAGTGGATCACGGGTCACAGTGGATTTTTCGCTATAATTCTTACGTGTGATGCTTTATCCACACAAGCAAACGCGTGGCTACTGCTCGTCGATACCCCCCTCTCACGCGCTATTTTGCCGCCCCGCTCGCCGAAAGGAATCATGATATTGTTACACGCAGGCCAGTAGGTAAGTAAAAAAATATTTTTTACGTAATTTAGAAATTTGTCGTATTCCCAACCCTTTAATAAATATTAATGACAGTTGTATGTTTTGAACTTGTTATTTGTTAAATCGGTTGTGGGTAATGTACTTTTGGCTTAGGTATAAGTAGTTATTTTTTGAATTTTTTTTTTCTGTCGTAACGTCCTATGGGGCACAGTGAATAGTTTTCATTTGGGTAACAGTGGACTGTGATCCAGTGTGACCCATGTGGAAATTACATAAATAGCATGAAATTAAAATGGTTTTGTACTTCTTCGTAGGTAACGATGCCGCGCAATCGGGTACGAAAAACCAGTATCGGTCTTCACACTGAAGAACAGATGAGTAACGCCTTAAAACTTATATCTAATGGCTGAATAATAAGATCTGTGGCTAAATCGACTGCTATTCCATATACAAAGTTATATCGATACTATGTCAAGGGAACGAAAAACCCTGAGTTCATAAGATATTTACTGACGTAGAAGAAAAGGAGATAGTTGATTTTACTCTTAAGTACAGTCAAATGTTCTATAGACTTACTATGACAGACGTTCGCAATTTGATTAATGAAGTACCACTGTTGAATAACAAAAAAGTGGCATGAAACTAAACTAGCAGGTATCGAATATCTATATATAATCTTAGAAATAGAGATAACAGATTATCATTGCGAACTCCCGAGGGCTGCAGCTTGAGTCGAACGACATCTTTCAACCGCCACAATGTTGGTTTATTCTTCGATAACTTAGAAAATGTTACGTCTCGGCAACCTGTCTTTGGTAATGGAACCAGAGTATTTAACGTAGATGAAACGAATACTATGACAGTGCAAAAAAGTGCTAAAGTGCTAGCAGCCAAAGGACAAAGACAGTTTTTAAAGGTCACAAGCGCAGAACGAGGGACGTTTACAACTATTTGTTACATATTTAGTGCTTTAGGGAATGCACTACCGCCCGTCATGACATTCCCAAGGGTGCACATTAAACAACACATGATTATAATGAAAATGTTTGTTAATGATTACTGAAGAAGTAAATATATTTAATTGAATAGAAAAGAGAGCTTTATGGAAAATAAAGGCGAAAAACGCTTGCTTCTTTAAACAAAATTTTGATAAGTTTAGGTCTCTTTATACCAGCATAATTTGTAAGACTTTTGTAATTTTTTTAATACTGTGATAGCATGCTGTCTTAGAATATAAATAAATAAATAATTATGTAGAAAATTAGTATTTTATTGAACTTTTTTTTAATAGATCCAGTGTACCCCAAGCGATTCACTGTGACCCATGAAAAGATCCACAGTGACCCATCCACGGGTCACAGTGGATCATTTTCCATTTTTTTTAAACTTGTTATAACTTGTAAGTTTTTGCCGTTTTTACCAATAATTGCACTTGTTTTTGTAGATTACGGACGTATCTTGTAGTTAATTATCATAGATTAATTATTAAGGAATAATCTTGGGATTTCTGGAGCTTAAAAAAAAGTGATCCACTGTTACCCACTCTCCCCTAAACTCATATCTGTCGTGTAATTTAAAAATGGAACCAACTTTTACTCCAAACCATGGCAACCAAGGAGGTAACTTATCCAAGGCGTTATTTAAATATAGAACTGGCTTGCAAATAGAAGGCTGTTTATTAAGAAAAAAAAAAACGAATGAACATTTCGCCGCGTGAAAAATTACTGTTGTTCGTTGTTCGTCATTGATTTTGAAAAGTAGGTAACTAAAAAATTCTGCCTAGATACTACTTAGTTTTAATTTCCGCGCATTGTTTGAGAAAAGCACTATACGAGTCTTGGCCACAACTGAGCGTTGCCGGACTCCGTAATCGTTCATGTGCATTTATTACTACAGTAAGTATTATACTCACATTAATACATAATATTGGTGTGATGTAGGTACGTGGGTTGATACGTACGTTAGTATGATGAGTAGGTATCAGAGTACCATAATGAGAACAAAATTAAAAAAAAGTACCTATGAAGTAAGAATTCCGTGATATATTTTCTCTAAATAATTACCATTATGTTCCTTATTTTTAAATTTATTGTACTATCTTCTTCCTGTTTCATTATGAATATTCCCTAGATTTCATTAAAAAAAATTTGTCTTTTCGACCAAGCGCGACTGTTCATGTCTTAAAAAGAGGCAAGAAAACAGGCAGGTTAAACGACTTCTGATATCACCTGTAAGCCATTATGGACTTTACATTTTGGGTCAATCACACAAGAGAGGATATGATAACCAGATTGTTAGCAATTGGGACCACATGTTGAACATTTTCATAACGTTGACTCAGCTTATTCAAATGAACAGCTGTCCTCAAAGTAGAAATTGAGTAATATAGAATGTCCTCGACATCCGTTTGTGAATGGGCGGAAAGGACTGCTATATGTACCTAACACCATTATGGAGAAATATCGTCAAATTGTTAGTTTTAATTTTCGAGATTATTTTTGAAGTGAAAACTTCTTTATTGGCGTTAGATGGGTGAAAAGTGTTAATCTCGCGTTAGGATCGCTTGACCTTTGAACCGTAACCGAAGACTGACGTCATACAACATTAGCTATAGACTGTCTATTTTGCGAGATATGATAAATAGCATCGTAGTCGACTTTAAGTTCTTATGGTTTCAGATAGTACCGGGTTCAAACCTGGCCATCTGACACTTTTTGTGATTATTTTTTCTTTTTGTAATTTATTAATTTCTTCTGACAGAAAATTAGTGATAGGTTCTATGATTGGCGCTATATTATATGTAGGTATGGTATGGTTATATTATAGGTATGGTATGGTTACCATACCATACCATACCTATAATATAGCGCCTGGTATGTTCTTTTTATCTTTTTCTATGTATATAACGAAGAAAGAAAGAAAGAAAATGTTTTCACTTCTGCCGGCACTCCCAGAGTGTAACACGTCTTTTTTTTAACCGTTTTACATAGGTTTACAAAGTTTTACAATATTATTTATTATTATTTATTATTTTATTATTTATTAACCTTTACACACTTATAATCACAAAAATATATGCCATATCATAACATTCATAGTGTTAACTAGATATTTCACTTTATGGGTTAAGTCATTGCTTCCCAAAATAGAGCCTGCAGGCTCTGTGTTATGGGATAAGCAGCGCCGTTCCCTCCGTGCTTGCTTATAACGCTATACGATTAAAAGAACAAACATTTCATACATTGATGGGCACATTTGCAATTTAGCATTTTTTAAGGTTAATTAACAAAAACAGAGTACAAACAAAAAAATTAATATAAAATAATATGTGTGTGTGTGTGTGTGTGTGTGTGTGTGCGTGTACGGGTGCGTGCGAGCGTTTGCTTGTGCGTGTGCATCTGGGTGTGCGTGCGCGCGTTTGTTTGTCTGTTAGAGTATAAGTCAGATGTTTCAGTGACTACCATGTTATTAAATCACATCATGATAGAATCGTCAATAGCTCTTCCGTATCATCGTAAGATTTGGTAAGTAACCATTCCGTAACCGTGGCTTTACATGCTAGCTTATTTAATGGAAAAATAGATAATTCTCTATTTGCCTTATTATACAGATATGGTCCCAAGAAGCTAAAAAACCTTTGAGTAAAGCTCAGTTTTATGGGTTGAGGGTACTTGCAGACTTTATGTTTACGTCGCTTTCCTGCATTCATGTTCGGGTCATAAGCGCTTACGGAGTGCTGCTTCAGGATGGCTGTGACTATGAAAAATTGTCTGACTGAGAGAACCTGGCAGTCCCTGTATAATAGTACAGTGGGGTATAACGATGTTTTAAAAGTACAGACTTTCAAAACGTATCGTTGTGCGACTTCGAGGGCAAGTAGTAGTGACTTGTGTGCACCACCCCAGCTGAGAATGCAGTATGTGATTAAGGGTTCACAAAGGGAACGATAAATTTGTTTCAAGAGCGATGGTTTCATTACATGCCGAAGAGTTGAAAAGATGTAGACTAGTTTGCGTATCCTGCCCTTTACATAGGAGATGTGGAGTTTGTAGTTCAAATTATTATCTATTATTATTCCCAGGTAGTTAATATTTGTAGTTCTATCAATTTTACTGCATGCACATGAGTTAAGTTTAGACATGCAGCATGAGTGAGCGATAATAGAATGGCTAGGAGTGGGTTGAGACGAGTTCAGTATAGAAAAGGACAAATATTTTGTCTTTTCAATGTTTAGGTGGAGAATATTTCTGTGTAGCCAATTTGTCACCTTATTGAAACCGAGCTGTGCATACGTAAAGGCCTCGTCCCAGCTCACTCCCTGAAATAGCAGAGCTGTGTCATCTGCGTATGAAACAAGTTTGCCCTGAGGCAGATCATAATTGCAAAGATCGTTCAGATATGTCAGGAACAGAGTAGGGCCGAGAATGCTTCCCTGAGGGACGCCATAGTTAATGGGTAAGTTAGAGCTGGTGTTTGTTGAGACTTTGACATACTGCTGTCTATTAGTTAAATAGCTTTGAAAAAGTTTCAGCTGAGTTCCCCTGATTCCCATATAATCTAGTTTGTTCAAAAGAATCGGAACAGAGACCGTGTCAAAAGCCTTGGCTAGGTCTAGGAATATCCCCACACATTTTCTGCCATTGTTCATATTTTCTACAATAAAATTAGTGAGCTCATTAACAGCGTCGCTTGTTGATTTCTTTCTTCGAAAGCCGAATTGATTTGGGGACAAAATTTCATTTCGTTCAAGGAATTTGAGCAAACGATTATTTATTATACGTTCTAGAATTTTAGAAAGTGATGGAAGAATAGAAATAGGTCTGTAGTTGGTGACACGCTCTCTGTCCCCGCTCTTATATCAGGCAGAACAATCGATTGTTTTAAAGCGTCCGGAAACACACCGAGAGTCAGACAATTATTAAAAATATGAGTTAAGCATGGAACGAGGAGATAGGCATAACACTTTAAAACCTTGTTCGGTATTTGGTCGTAACCCATAGAACCATCGTCTTTCAATCCCAAAATCAATGAGTGCACCTCGCTCTCATCTGCATCTAATAAGACAAAGGTATTTGGTAGGCGAGACAGCGAAGAAGGTAGGGTCCGGCCAAGATTTGTTTGGTTCTTTAAGGTGTTCTCAGCCAAAGACCTTCCAATTTCCACAAAATAGCGGTTTATTTCATCAACGGATTTCTGGGGTGATGAACACACCGACAATAGTTCTAAGGAACTAGTTTTAGGTTTTGAGATATATGTGATAGTCTTGACAGCCTTCCAAATTTTTTTGTTATCTCTGCCCGCCTTTGTTATTTTATCTCGATCATAAGTACGTTTGACTTTATTTAACAAGGTGTTACAAAACTTCCTATACCTAACATACGTCAGCCTAATATTTGCATCAGTGGGATGTAATTTGGTTTTCTTATGTAGTGCATCTCTATTTCTCAAACATCTGACTAATCCTGGTGTTATCCAGGGTTTCAGAATTGTTTTACGACACGCAATGTTTGAAATTGTTTGGTTCTTCTGTATGGCTATTTGAATTGAACTGATTAGGGTGTTAATAGCAGAGTTAGGATCCTCAATAGTTAAAATTTTATCGAAATCAATTTTGCTCATGTCTAGTGTTAGCCCAGGGTAATCTATTGTTGTACGTGAACCTCTAGGGAGCATTGGTTTCTTGTCAAGATGCAAACATAAGAGTACCGGATAATGATCAGTGAGTGTTGAATGAATAACCAGACATAGTGCATGTTGTATTGTCTTCAAGAGAATATGATCCAGACACGTACCAGTGGCTGGACGAGTAGCATAATTATGCCCAGTTACAAGACCGTGATATGCTGCCATAGTCAGATAATTGTCAGAAGCAACATCGTCAACAACTCCTTCTACTATATTTATGTTGAGGTCCCCCATAACAACAATATTTCTAAAACTTTTTAAACTTGATATGGTGTGATCGAAAGACTCAATGAATACATCAGTTTTTTTAAACTGAGAAGGTCTATAAATTGCTAAAATGACAGTTTCATGGCCCACCTTTATGATGAGACAGGTCCCCTCCTCGAAGATGGGTTCTTGCACCGTGACATTTAAGTTAGTTTTAGCGTAGACAACAACTCCGTCATTTTTGTTATAAGTCAAACTTGTTGTAAAGCACTGATATCCATCAATCACTGGCAGGAATGGGGAGTGAGCTAACCAGCACTCTGTTAGCACTAGGATATCCAGTTCTAAATTGAGTCTATTTAGAAAGACTAAAAATGCATTCATATTTTGGCTGATGCTGCGTATGTTTTGTGTCAAAACCCTCAAGCTACAATTGGATCCTGGCACCAATTTATGACAGTTTTCGACATCTGTTGTAGCAGATTGTGACATCACGACGTCACTACCATCCAGTTCATTTAATATATTCTGAATGTTATCGAATAGTAAAAATAAAAACATAATAGGTGCAGTGTCCTTGTTTGTCTGAAAAAGCGAAATAAAGACCATCGATCCGATTTACAGAAGATTTGAAATATACAGTCATAAATATTAGCCACGTGATATAGAAAAAACATGAAAATATTACAGTTTCCCATTTCATTGTAACTTATTAGAATGTAGCTCCGAATACTGAGGCAAATCAGGAAAATTTTCCATACAGTAACTACTTCTATGGCAGTTTGTGTAATTGAATGAGCGATATGTGAGTGTCTATGAGCACTTTTGAATCTGTGGTGTAGCAAAAAGAGTGATAAATATTTGCAAAACATTTGTAGGGTATTTACGAAAAAAATGTGACAATGATAAAATAATTTTAAAAGCTTGTTTGGGCTTCTATTGTGCATACCTGTATGATAGTTTGAATTGTATTTCAGAGATTGTTTGAGTTTAGTTACGAATAAGTTACGTATATTATGGTTTGATAGGAATGTGTAAAAAGTTTGTTGTATGGTGGTGAAAATGTTGAGTGTGTTTCTGTAGGTGTATGTGTTTATATCTGTATAAGTACATTTATTACATGCAATTTTTAGTGAATCCCTAGTACACAGTATAACAAGATAATGAAGTGGGTGGGTTTTATATAATTTTGAAATCGAGTTGAGATAATACATAGATAAGGAGTGTATACACGATAGAGACTAGTCAAATTAGTATTTTCAATTTGTGCAGGTCAATCTCTGAATCAATACGAATTGCTGGAGCTCCCTCTTTCTTGCGCATGTAAATTCTGCCATTCTTTGTCCAACAAAAGCAATATTCGTTGTTTTTAGCGAAGATACGAGCTGTAGCATACAGTTTTTTCGTCTTAGTAGTTAAGCTTTCGGAGACAAAAATAGGCTTGATTGGCCCTTCTGAGTGAAGAATAGTAGTTGACAGCTTATTATTTTTGTTAAGCTTGTTATAGGTTATTACAGATTGCAATATTTTTTCCTTGATGATAACCGTTCCGAAGTTGACTACAAGAGGCTTTTCCTGGGATGTTTTGGTTTTGTAGCGGTAAACGTCCCGAATGTCCGATTTCTGCAAAGGAATTTTTAATCCATATGCCAGGTCAACAATTGTGTTGGTTAGATCGTCCTTAGTTTCAGTCTTCAGCGTGGGTATATTTCGAAATTCCAAGCTACTTAACTTACTACTATTTTCCAAAATGTCTAGACGGTCTTCAAGGGCCCCTATGTATTCAACTTTTGTATTCCAATCTTTTAATAATTTTTCATAGTTTTCTTTTAAGTCGTCATATTGATTAGAAATGAATTGGATAGACTCTTTTATACCTAAACTTTGGTCTTTTATTTCATTTACAGTTTGCAATAACGTGTTGTACTTGAGGTCTTGCTTTTTTTCAAATTCCGTAAACATTGCTTGTATTTGGATGGTTAAATCGGTTTGGTCTCTGTCAATGTCGTATTTGCGTTTCATTCTTTGTTTGGTAAACATAGTTTCATATTCCGGGGTCTTTAGTAGGTTAGGCTCAGAACCGGTAAGGGAACTAGGCGAGATAGTAAGGGGTGAAGTCTTTCTTAAAGGCATAGTGCAAACGGGACCAGGAACCTAATTAGTTTATATGTATATATGTATGTCTCGCTCTAACCTTCGTAAATATAACTCGTTGTGTCACTGTTGATCTTGTAGATTAAACCATCCGACTGTTGATACCAGTGGGGAGTTCCTCGGGATCACTCAGCTCTTTGGCGGGCAGGCGTGCAGTCCTAATGTATTTTCGAGAAAACACGTATTTTCAAGCTTTGAAAAAAATACTTTGATAAAAACTGAAAATGCGGGTGAATTAACTTTACTAGAAATGCACAAAAATACACGTCCACACTCGTTGGAATGCAATGATTGATGGGTTTGTTCTCCATCTGACAGGAAATATACCTAGAGCCCATGGCAAAGTGTCCGCTAGACGGATATATTCTCTCTAGTTGGTATAGTTCTCTGCATTATCGGGGGCTTATTTGTAAAAGAAGGATACAAAATGTGTTATTAAAATGTGTGGGCTCATGGTCCGGCCTAATTGACGGCAATATGGCTTCAGGCCGAAACGGTCAGCGGGTGATCTTCTGGCGTATGTTAACCATATTTGGGGTGAGGCTATGGACAAGCACGGCGAGTCACTGGCAATTAGCCTTGACATCGCCAAAGCTTTCGATAGAGTTTGGCGCAAGTCGCTACTTTCCAAGTTACCAGCCTTTGGTCTGCCTCCTAGACTGTGCGACTGGGTTGCCGGCTTCTTGCAGGAGCGCCGTATTCGCGTCCTTTGTGATGGACGAGCCTCGGAGTTCTTGCAGGTAAATGCCGGCGTACCGCAGGGGTCTGTTCTATCGCCAACTCTCTTTCTTCTGCATATCAATGACATGCTATCGACCGGCAGCATTCATTGCTATGCGGATGATAGCACCTTGCACGGGAGTTATCATGAACGTCCTGCGGATAAGCAAACGCATATCGCGGAAAAAAGGCAGCTTCTTGTCACCGAGCTTGACCGGATCCTGAACCACATTTCCCAATGGGGCTCTGAGAACTTGGGCGAGTTTAATGCCAAGAAGACGCAGGCATGTGCGTTTACAGCAAAGGTATCTTCTTTCCTTCCCCTTCCCACTCTTCAGAGCACTCCACTGCCACTGCAGGACAACCTCAATATCCTCGGTATGGATGTTCGCTGCAAACTGAACAACAAAAACTACATCGAGAGTATCAAAGCAGCCTCACGTAAACTCGGAGTCCTGAACAGAGTGAGACGGTTTTTCACGCCGGAGCAACGGTGTCTTCTTTACAAGACACAAATTCGTCCCTGCGTGGAGTACTGCTCACATCTCTGGGATGGATCCGCAAAGTACTTATTTGATGCTCTCGACAGGTTGCAGCGACGTGCGGTCTGCATTATCAGAAATCCTGAGGTCACGAGTACCCTCGAGTCTCTGCAGATGCGTAGAGATGTTGTTTCCTTGGCAGTTTTTTACCGTCTCTACTATGGTGAATGTTCTGAAGAGCTATTCCAATTAGTCCCACCCTCCCCCTTCCTATACAGGAAGACACGTGCAGGACTTAGATGTCACCCCTATACGGTGCAGAACATTCCTTCAAGAACCAAGCGGTTCGGTGACTCTTTCCTTTGTCGCACCATTAAGACCTGGAATTCCTTGCCAGCTCACGTGTTTCCCTCTTCCTACAGTCCCGGGTCCTTTAAGCGGGGCGTGAAAAAGCATCTGATGAGGCCGTCAAGCTGAGTGCCACCATTGTTAACATGGCACGTGTATATAATGGTGGCCCTCTTTCTTGAGACTTTACCTTCAGCTTACCATCAGGCGAGGTAAAGTCAAATTGACGTGTCCTATCTATAAAAAAAAAGTTAACATTATTTAGACCATATACTTGATTAGATACCATTGATCGGCGTGTTTGCACTGCACATATGAAATATAAACACTCTGCTAACTTACATTAAAACGGAAAAGTGATTGCTAAGATGGTTTGAACGCTCTGGATGCTTACAACAATTTGGAATTTTGATATTCAGATCATTTTAAGTACTTTTGTGGTCAACATTTTTCTGATGTTGACTGTACGATAAGTAAAGAAAAGGATTATCTAATAGTTGTAACTATATCTAAAATATATAGATCAAAATCTTAGCCAAAGTGTATTCAACTCAAATGATATTAAATCCAACAACTAAAGACAAAAGAAAATTCTTCACAAATATCAAGAACGGCAAAATGAAAATCGATTTTTACGTCAAGTCAAAGACGGAATGTTAGCGACGTATCTTAATAAGTATTCTTTCAAGTTTTTCATCAAGCGACCTTATCGGAGGCGGTTCTCCTAATTGTTTTTTTTTTCTCGTATTTTCGTCGGCACAGGCCCTCAATTCTGTCAAAGCAAAACCACTGTCATGCCACAGACACTACAAAAAATGCCATTAAATTGTAGGCTTCATTGTTATTGACATAAAGTCCAAAATTAAATGAAAAGAGTTTCATTACAATTATTTATTGTTATTAGTGTTGAGTCAATGCTATTTTTCTAAAGTAGCCTGAGTTACTCATTATTACAGTCCTTATTACGGTCCAGCTATTTCAGAGATTAGCCGGAACAAACGACAGACAGACAAACCTTGTAAAAAATGTCATTTTGGTGTAAGTATGTACCGTATTATATTCATATGCATGTAGTAAAAACGGTTATTTCAATATTACAAACAGACACTCCAATTTTATTTATATGTAAAGAGTATAGATTAATTAAAATGTCTACAAGTACCTACTATTAATGGAGAAAATTATTTATGTTGTACAACGTCCGATATATTATGATGTGATTGATGTGAAGCCCTAAACGTTATAGAAAGTTAACTGCCTGAAAAGTGCAAGGGTAAATATCTATTTTACTATTATTTTATTCACAAGAGTGTATTATTCAATTATCAATATTTTATTCACAAAACAACGTATGATACACGTGAGTATTGATGATTACCGGCTCTCTTAAGACCCTCACCTAACAGGTCTCAATGGCGCCTCAGCGGTAATCACCAATTTTACACACTTGTACCATAATGTACTATTAGCCAACCGAACCTTTACACCAACAACTAAGAAAAAAATTCGTTCATTCAGTATCTACGCATCGAAATGAAATACACGCTGAATACTGTAATACTGAACAATATAGCAGAATTTATTTGAGTATAATACAAGAGCAATGCAATTTAAGCCACACAATTTATTTTACAGAATAAATGGTTATCCACATATCACGCTCCATTTGTTCCGTTCGCTTGTTGCACATAAAGCATCGAGCACACCATGAATGTTATCTTTGAAAACGTTCTATGTTCAATTTATAGGCGCCTTTACGCAGTATTGTTCTTTATTTGAAATTTGAAAATATGTATTATATACGAAAATCGAAACTGTGAGATTTTTCCGCCAACGCGAAGGAGGGACATCAAAGTAGTATTTTATTTTCTGCAAATGGTGTAAATTCGAGTATTATGTGTTAAAAATGGTGGCTTTTTAAGACATAACGACTTGTACAACTTACACAATAGGAGAAGAGTGGTATATTACTATGAATTGTGTCTCCTTATGTTGGTGAAAGAATCTCCTTAGAACGCTCTTGTAAATTCCACTACTTTACTGGGGTATGACTAGGGCTGTGACTTTGACTATGACGGACTTTACTTGACTTTGACTGTGACGAAATAACGAAGACGCTGCAGAATATTTATAATATTTCTATATTTAATATATCTAATTACTTGACATTGGCTAAATTACGAGGCAAAAAGCCACAAGAAAGAAAAAAAATAAGTATCGAAACTGGAATTTTGTTAGCATTTTTATTAGTTTTTTTTGTTTGTCCGAGCGATAGTCTCGGTTTATATGAAGCCTTGTCTTAGAGTCCGGAGTCCGCTCCACACTCCTCCTTTCCATGATTTAGTTTAGAGGAATGCTTGGATCAGAGACTCGTTCGTTATTAAGTAGGTGTACCAGTAGGAACCAACCGGTCCCCAACCAGCTGTAGGGTTTGTTTGATCTTTTCTAATGGACTTAAATCAGGCAGGTGTTAGTAGCGCGTACGTCATGATATACGTTTATACTCTGTGGGAGTATACATAACTGAGCAAACTTTTCTGTGGTCTTGTCATATTATATTACCACGTAAATAGCATCCTGCATAAGTATCCATTAAAAAAAGATGTTTGACTGTTAGTACAAATCTGATAGTAACTAGATGTTCCCGTAACGATACAAGACTCACACATGCTACGAGTAATTGTAACGATAGCACTGTGCCTTGTAAATGGTAAAGTTAAAGTCATAATTAATTGAGTATTTGAATTGGCTCACCTAATATTTTTGATTTTTTTTATCTACACATATTTTCCGATACTAAGTAATCACACGAATTCGTTTTGTTAAACTTTATTATATTACCTATTCTATGCAAGAATAAGAATATATTTTCATTTACTTTTAAAACTCAAATGAAGGCATGAACAGTTGCTAAAGGCGTAATGACATAGAACTCAGCTTAAACAGAGGTGATAATAAAAAAAAAAAACAAAATGTTCCGACGAACTCTTCTAGAGCAACAGTTAATCTCCCCATCGGCTGTTCCACGACCCCTTCTCTCAGCCAAGTAGAGCAGATAATAACATAATATTACGTTCTATTTTTTACTAACAAGTTCCATTACTATACTTCACGAAGGGGAGTTTTTATGAAACATTTTTGGATTACTTTACCTGCTTATTGGGACCGTACTATAAAAAAAAATACAATGTTTCTGTATGGCGCAACAAAATTGTATTGTTTTGTGACCTGGCCCCCGATTCTGCTAATTTTGAGACATAACAACACCACTGTCTTACTGCTGACATTGCATAAAATGTCATTGAATTGTTGACTTTATTGCTATTACTTTAAAGTTCAAAATGAAAAAAGAAAGAGTTTTTAGCATTTTTCATTCACTCTACAAGATTGTCGTTCAATTGTAGACTTTAACATCATAATGGTAAAGTCTATGGTTAAATAGCAATGGCTACAGTGGCTGTGGTACCGCAGTGGGTTTGCCATGAAAAAGATAATAGCAGAATCAGGGCCCTGATCAGATCACAAAACTTTTTGTAGCTGTATTTCAAAATCCTACTAATATTATATCCTATTATAATATTACTAGCTTTTACCCGCGGCTCCACCCGCGTGGATGTCGGTTATCAAGACCAAACATAGCCTATATCCTTTCTCAAGGTCTAATCTACCCCTATAACAAATTTCATCAAAATCGGTTCAGTGGTTTATGCGTGAAAGCGTAACATACAGACAGACAGACAGACAGACAGAGTTACTTTCGCATTTATAATATTAGTATGGATAAACGCGAAAGTTTGTAAGTATGGATGGTAGGATCGATGTTTGTTACTCTTTCACGTAAAAACGACATATTGGATTTTAATTAAACTTTACAATAATAGGTCTAAACATCAGAATAACACATAGGCTACAATTTAAAACGATAACCAACATCCACGCAGGCGCAGCCGCAAGCAAAAGCTAGTGACTTTATAAAAAGCGCTATATTTGTAAATTTCTTTTTCGTGAAACCCCTTTAACCCCACCTTCCCACCCACCCCCACCTGGGCTAAATTGCAAACACATTGCTGTGTCCATGTCGGTAGTGTAATGGACAGGATTCGGACCCGGAACATTCGATCATAAGTTCGAATCCTTTACCACAGCGTCAACCGCAGTATCCAACAATAGTGGGCCAATAATGGTTAAGGTTAGACTATTTATGGTTTTCAAACAGATGTGAGTCATCGTGAGTCATTTGAGCAATATTTAAGATGAGTGGTTGGATGACAGGAAGGTAAGGAATGTATTGCGGGCAACTGGAATGTGCTATCCGCGAATGTCGTGGTGGTTAGTGATCAGTCGAGACCGGCAGGCAAGATACCAGGTCCGTCGCTCAACTAGGATCACGTCGGCCTACATCACGTCGGGGTCACCAATATTGCGTGCTATGTAGAGAGATATCACAATCGGATTCACTTGTTTATTGATTTATTATTGTTAATGCTACAGCTTATATACTCATATTTACAACTAATTAAAGAGTGGGGAATCGTCAGTCTTTGGTTTATTGCTGACTGACGATTCTGTTGTTATGGCAGGACGTGCTTCTTATTTATTTAATTATTATTTATACAACTATATTTCCTGATAGAAATCACGTCCCGTGTGTACGTGCCATAAATGTAAATTATTCATAAAAATATTATAACATAAAGTCACGCCTTTATCCCCGAAGGGGTAGGCAGAGGTGCTAGCACCCACATTTCGCCGGTTTATGTTTAGGTCCCAATATAATAGGTGGCGAGCCTATTGCCATTAACTGGGCATTTATAAACCTGCGATAAATACACGCATATCTTTGAAAAACATCGAAAATTCATTGGTGTGTGCCATGGAAAACTTGGGATCGAAAGAAATATAAGATTTTAGGTAAATTATTCATAAAAAATTTATAGCGTTAAAAAAATATACAGAAGGTGAGAAGAGAAAATGTTATATAATATTGGAATGTTAAAAATTCTAAGTAGTGTAGATTTAATCCTATGGATCCATCTTCAATGTTGAATTAACTACCGCAAACTCGATATGACCATACGTTTTCATATAACAGAAGCAGGTTTAACCCTTTGAGTTACGTTTGAACAAAAAGGTTTTAATGGAAGCTTTATATCACTCTCATGCCTTTACTTAAGAGAAGACGGAGGAAAATGGTCCTTCTCATTAATAGCAGCGGTTTAAACCATGTAGTGTTAATCGTACAGTTTTAACCACACATCGTTACTGCGTTCCAAACCGCCACGCCCGCTGGTTCGATTTGTTAGTTTGGACTGCGAATCGAATTTTGGTGATATATTGCGACTAAAATATGACCACAGTTCGGAACGGCAGTTATTTAACGTTCCTGTTGTTTTTAATTGAAATCCTTTACACGTGACCGCGGACAAAACTGTGAAGCAATGCGTGCGCGCCTGCTGATTCCGGACTGACGGTTTGGAGTAGCGCGTGGTAAATCTTTCGTTCCGATCTGCACGTGTAAACGCAGCTAATCTCTCACAAGTAGACTGTATGCTTTGTGCATCTTCACCACCTCGGTTTTTTTATACCTTTTAGATGATAGATAGATAATTCTTCTAATCAATATTATTACAGATTATTTGGAGACAATTACAGTTAAATGAATTATGCGCGGCCTTATCACTAAAAGTGTGTTTCTTCCAGGCAACCTTACGTGGTAGACGAGCACATGGCCCACCTGCTCACCGTGACCTATGGACGTGTGCAATACTAGAGGTGTCACACTCGTGCTCTCGATTCTGTAAAATCAATCAAAAACATTTTTAATTGGAAAGTGAACGTCACTATGATGGGACCGTCGATGATAGTCACTTTCTTTTTTCTACTTTAATTTATAGGACAAAGCTTCCAAAATGTCGTTACATGCATAAAATTGTTATCTGCTTTCATAAATTGAAATACCAATTTAACGTAACACAATAGCTGTTATCAGCAATGAAATCTACAAAATCTCTACGCCGACCTGCTATCACATTAATTGTATCAACAAATGCACAGTAAACTTGTATTGTAAAGTGTAGGCAATATTGGTTAGAGAGGGCTCCAAATGCAATTATAAGCAGTATGTCGCGTCGTATCGCCCTGGGGACGATTGGCGCGCTTCTCGATTGTTCCATGCCTTTCATGTGCGATATAAAATAGTATGATAGGTATGGATATTAAGTTATGATATTTAAGTACTAGATAGTATGATACTTTCTGTAGTTTACTTGAATATCACTCATTGCAATAATGAATACCACTTTTTAAGGATTCTATTACACCTGAGTTTTTTTCGTATTGGCATATTTGGATTGAGATCGCATATTAGAACCGGCCGTAGATTAGAAAATCTAGAATTTCTATCGATTCGTTGCTCAAAAAGTCCATACCTATATTCAATCGATGGATTGCTTTGACCATCCTTTTTCACTATCGATCCCACATATGGACGTTTGATACCCTTTACACTATTGGTTGTGCGAGTTGGTAGTGTACGGGTACAGAATGAATCGACCGAAATTCTGGTTTCAGATTGGCATATTTGGATTGAGATCGCATATTGGGACCGGCCGTTAGGCAAGCTGTTTAGTTAACATTGTGTCACAGTTTTTCACACACATCTCGAAATGAAAAGGAATGGGATGAAGAAACTATAGAACAAGAGAGCGACAGAGCACTCGCGGTCGTACAATACTATTATAGATGCTGATGAGTCGAATAGTCGAAATAGTCGAATGGACCCAATAATTTTTCTTTTCTTTCAGTATTTTGTCGAACAAAGTCGTGCGCGTTGTGGAATTAGTTTAAGCGCAACACAGAAAAAAAAAACAAAGTGACACGTGACATCCGTCGGCTGCATGACTCGAGACAAAATGCGAACCCGAATTAATGTTCAATCAGTGTTCAGATCTTTCAAATTCTCGTTCAAGGCTATTTCTGCTTTGTCTTCTACACTGACGGCACAGAAACGCTCTGTGTTAACAGGGTCGGCAGCACGAGTGTGACACCCCTGGTGTTGCACACATCCATAGGCCACGGTAAACTCTTTCCATCATGAGCTGTGGGCTTGCCTGCCACCTCAATAGTATAATAAAAGGGAACTAAAAGACAAAATTTATCAAAAAGTGATCTGTTTGATATCAGCTTAACAGACAGTTTAGCAGTATTACACCTACTAACAGGAGAATATAAAATAATTGAAAAAATCACACCGCGAAAATTAGGTCTAGTCTTGCGATTCTTTTATTTTCTACTAGCTGTGATAACAATAGAAAAAAAAACAAGATAACGAATCACTTCGACAAAAATATTATAAAAAAATCTAGAAACAACCCTCTCGGGAATTGAACCCTAAACCTCTATTTCCGCAGCCTACGCGCCTGTTACCACCAGACAGTAACCAGACGGTTATTTCCCCGGGGTGCCATAAACACAATAGTCTAGGTATATTAGATACACACGCACTCTATACGTTGGTAATGCACTTGAGTCATGCATGGCGGGAATTGCAATAGGCTTGGCGCGGCCATCTTATTTTGTAATTTAATATTGTATCACATTGAAAATTTCATAATATAAGAATATTTTCAACAGTTTCTAATTCATTTAGATATTTATCTATGTCTTACTTTAATCTGTGGGAACGTTATAATATAATGAATTGCAGTTTTGTAAGTGGCGTAGCAAAGCGAAGTATAGATAATGTATGTAATTAACAGGACTCAACATGAGCTTCTTCAAAAAAGGCATTAAAAGGTACAGCATTAAAGGTAGGCCTACAGGGTCCGCAACACGAGCATGCTGCCATTGGTGTTGCTCACGTCCATAGCCTATTACCGTCAAAGGGGCACTTTGCCATGAGCTGTATGCTTACAGTCGAGTGAAAAAAACACCTTCAGTCGCTTTCTACGATACTCACGGGAAGTGATAGGATATCTTGGACCTAAGTCGCGATACAAATGATGCCTTGGCGTGTGCGTACTATATTGTAATTATAATCTGTGCTTGGTAAAGTTGAGCTCGTCCACCGCCATAGCACCCCGTGCCCCCCCCCCCCATACCGGGGGCGAGTCGGGGACCGCGTGGTCCTCCCTCCCGAAGAGGGCCAGACCGAGAGGAATGGCCCTGGGTCAACCGGGGTGCGAGGGATATGTCACAAGACAACCTCACCTTCGGCCTAGCACTACGACTCAGAGGCGGCGCGGTTTAGTCGCTTCGAGTCCGATATAACCTCCCCCTCCGGCTCCGGAGGGGTGGGGTATCCGTGGGGATTACCCGCACGTAAAAAAAAAACCATAGTACCCCGTGCTATCCTCAAAAGACACCCAAGAAACGTGTACTGCGCATATAGAGCAATTTTTGAGCACATTTTAGGTTCAACATTAACATCCAGCATCATCAAGATCTACGAGACCCAAGCTAACCTGAATTGTTGACAAACTCTATCATACTTATCAGAAAATTCTGAAATACTTAAATAGATATAAGTAGATTATGGTACAAGTGTGTAAAGTTGGTGATTACCGCTAAGGCGATATTGATGTCTAAAGAGAGTCGAAGACGGTAATCAACAATACACACGTGTATCATACGACGTTTTTCAATTCACTTGTGAATAAAATAATACTAAAATAGATATTTACCCTTAAAGATTTCAGGTAGTAAACATTCCATAACGTAAAGGACTTCACATCAATCACATCATATATCGGACGTTGTACTGTATATATGTTTATATCGGGTCGTGTACTAGGTACATGAATCGTTTTCTTCATAACTAGTGCTTGTAGACATTTTTATTGATAAATAACTTTAATTTAATCAGAAAAATTGAATTGCGACACTTTTTGGTACTGGTGGACTGACGGGAACAATTGTGTAGTCTTTCTATGCGCGCAATGGCCAAAGAATATATATTCAATACGAAGTTGCATTAAATGAACAAGCAACAGGGTGGTTATATTCATTTATTTGTTCTATTGAACACGATCTTTTCTGTATCAAATTATTTTTTTAAGAATAATGCAAGTCAACCAATAAAATAAAAAAATAATCTATATCCCACTTGTGATATAATAAAAATTAAAAAAACACAATTTCATTATAGGTGTCATTGTATGCCTAATTGCGGTGAGATTAGAGCCATCTTATGAGCAAGTGACTTGAAAAATGTATTATTTAGGCTGTTGAGGTCGAAAAATTTTGATTTGGGTTTGAGTTTTGAGTTCATTCCAAAACCACCCAGGCATGTTCAAAGCGTGGTACAAAACATTTACATTTCGATTTACATTTCGAACGTAGTACATTTTACGTTTGCAAAAAACGTTTAAAAGGGTCTTTTGTTGAAAAGGGTCCTGTTTTTTGTTGTGTGTAAAAAATTATGACTGATGTTAATTTCACATTCACAATTGCATTACGTATTGTGAAATTGTTTTGTAGTCAATGTTTAAATGATTAATTTTTAGAATATATAAGTATAAAGGACTTGATTTAACATATCATCAGAAAGAAGAGTGAGTGCCCGGTGATGGTTCTGCTCAGACGACGCTTCTGGTTGAGCAAAATGATCACAATTTACTTTTACTCTCAGTGCAACCTTGATGTAGCAGGTACTAATAACATTTAACTTTTTGAATTTTAACACATTTACACAGAAGTAATAATACAATGGTATTAACTACTCTATAAAGCTTTTATACTGTCAGTCCGCGTGATCTTATGATTTGATGTACGTCTCGCTCTACCGAGCCGAAGCAAGCCGATCTCAGCCGAACTCTAGCTCAAATTCCTGATGTGCCAAGTCAAAAAACTCGGGTACTGTACCTGCCTCCTTATTCAATTGGAATGTCATTCGCTAAATTTGATCAACTCGCTCCCGCTGTTGCTACATTTCGGTATCAAATACATTTTTGGGAAAAGATGAATTCGATTATTACTTATGTTTTTAGTTACAAGAGAAAGGGTTCATCTTTTTGCTATATGTATACTTATTTAATCAGCTTGTAGCACTATAGCATAAAAACAGATTGCAGTAGATATGATTACCTACACCTACACGTAAAACGAGAAATAAAAATTGGATTGGATCGGTATGCGGCACATCGCTAGTTAGGCAGCAGTGACTCCTGCAAAAGTAAAAATAATTTAAATCATAGAGGGGAGGAGTGACAGACACCAGTCTCCAAAGTACAATCGAAGTTGGTGACCTGCGCTGAAGAAAAAGTATTCTTATTTTAGACTTTTGGTGGCTCTGTTCAAGAACCAGAGGTCATGTGATCCTTCACAAGACAGGTGCTGAGTAAGGTCACACTCTATCTCGAAAAAGAAGTAAGGGTTAGTGGAAATCAATGTCCTTTAAGGTCAGATGAGTACTTCACACCGCGCCCAATGTCTCGTTATGATTGGCATAGCTTTGGTGAAAAAAAGAAGGTATTATGCATATTACATTATTACTTGAATCGAATAGCGTTTTAAAATGGAAAGCGTATATGTATTTTTTAACGCTCCTATAGTTTGAAAACTTATATTGCACCTAAATAATACCTACATACTTAGGTACTAGGTATTACTAGTTGCAGTGGGGACGCCAGACACCGTTAACCGGATGGGTGATCAGGCCCTCGATTCTGCTAACGCAAAATCAACTGTCACACCACAGACACAGCAAATAAATTTTAGACTTAATTTATATTACCTTAAAGTCCAAAATTAAATGAAGAGTAGCACATTTCACTTTTTCATTCACTCTACAAAGAGCCATTTAATATTAGACTTTAAAAACATGACTTTAAAGTTTAAAATTAAATGGGTAATTCTCACAGTGTCTGTGGTATGACAATGGTTTTACTTTTGTAGAATCGAGGCCCTGCCCTTACGTGTTTCACCTATTTCTCCTCTATAACGACTGCCATAGATGTTTGTATGACAAACGGGACCGACGCGACGGCTTAATGTGCTCTCCGAGGCACGGTAACAACCAGATTAATGCAAATAAACATATTCATGCATACAAATATTTGCACTGAGTGGGAATCGAATCCTCGCCCCCTGTGTAGCAGTCGAATGCACTACCGCCACGCGACGGAGGCTGAAATACATAGTACCTAGTCTTTAAGTTAACTAATCCATATCGTTAGCATGAGCACAATTGGCGAGTTACCAACTTAGTACCTACCTAATAATAAATTACATTCAACAATATTTTTTCTACCGAAACCTAGGTATACTTCAGGAATGAACTCGGTAGGTATGCGTATATGCGTATTCTAGATTGATTTATCTTATTCAGTAGTTAAACAAGTTTTCGGTGTATTAAGAATTCGTAGCAGTCGAACCCCGTCTAATTAATTTTGAATGTAGTTCATTAAATATTAATACAGTTTGTTACTGATTTGTGTTCCTACTTTGAATAAATAAACACAATTAAGTTAAGACACGCTACTGGTACGAGAATCAAGTTTTCATTTTAGTCCTACACTTACTACGAAGTGCTACGAGAAAATGCCACAGTCTACAAAATAATAGCTCGTTTCACGCAGTATCTTCACAGTTCACGGAGGCCGTTGACTACGATATCGCCCATCCTTCTCTAACGAGCATCTATACTCTTCCGTAAATCGAAATCAAAGCTCGTCGGGATTGGAGCACGGTGAAGTTCGCGCGGTTACACAATGTAGTGAAGTGAAATGCGAATGGACGTGCGTTCGAAGTAGCCTCAAAGTTAAATTTCATGAAATATGTATAATATTTTGTTTCACTTCAAAATGTACTAAAATGATTACGTTTTTCTGAAATACTTATGTTTATCAAACCTACGCAGTTGTAACTGTTCATTGATTGTTCATACAGTGATGTTTTTTGACATCAACAATAGTTTTCTGACAATGAAACCGGTTGACAGTTTTGATGTTTCATAAAAGTTTTGAACAAGCTCGACGAAAAATTTACGCTCGGCGTATGTGCGGAACGTACCTGCATATGGCGGACGCTCAGTTTGTGTTTATGTCAATAAGAAACTGATTTTTAACATTTGCGCGGGTGTGGATTAAACAATATATAAATGATTATGTGCTAGTGGAACCTGTGTATTGTGTGTTTTTTTGTGATAATGGTTTTCGTGGTTGGACACTTGGATAACTCGATATCTTCATTGTAGTTATAAGGGTATGTATTTATTTTATGTTTCTTTCTATATTTTAGAATTTATAGGGTGTAATTAGGTGGTATAGCTATGGTTTTACGTGGGATGTAGTGATTCTTTTTATGGATCTTCCCATAAAGTGTAGCGTAAATATTTCTCGATCGTACAGAACATGTTCAATTGATTTGACTCGCATAGGTTATCACCAGATGATAACTTTACGCGAATTATCACGAAGCTTTCTCGAAGTAGGATGCAGTAATTAACACTCAAACACTGTTAAGTTCGAACGCATTTATGCACTTCCATATAAAATCAAAGTATGCTACTAAAAGTTAGAGAAGAATTTCATAATTAAAACTTGCAGTATACTTCCTAGAATAAGTATATACCTCTTACAAATAATAAAGCTTATTTGAAAATATCCTGAAAGATTGTGCTAGGCCTAATGGGAAGAGCAATCAAATAATATATTTGGAGAATGTAAAAGTATCCAAATACTACAAAATTCAGTAAAAT
This sequence comes from Eilema caniola, assembly GCA_949126895.1. Taxonomy (NCBI): domain Eukaryota; kingdom Metazoa; phylum Arthropoda; class Insecta; order Lepidoptera; family Erebidae; genus Eilema; species Eilema caniola. The sequence continues at coordinate 5,749,544 of OX421476.1, forward strand.
AGATAAAATAATAACAACAATATCAATAAGTTTAAACTAATGTTATGATACATATTATCGCTTTTTTTTAAATATTAAAAGCTATGGTAATTGAAATGATAGACAATTTATTACACCATAAAGTTTTACTCAGTTATCCAAACACTGTTTTAAAATATGATAACATTGAAAAAATAAACATCAGATACAGATTTTTATTTATGAAACATCTTGTTACTCTTCTCAGTATGCATGGGAGCACATTGTGTTTATAATTTGGACACATGTGTTTTGATAACTTCAGCATATGATTCATGAGACACATGTCTCTGTGATTTATAAGATACTGACATTCTCATTCCCAACTGATCGCATTTGAATTCATAAATAAAATGTTTTGTACTTTTTTTTTTGCTACTGGCACTATTGACTACAGAGCCTATAAATCAGTTCAATTAATTTAATGTTATATCTGCTATTGGTGTCAGTTTAAAAATAGGTGAGCTCATATTTGATAAATTTATTAGTGTAACAAAATGTCTATAAGAGATCACATGTTTTGATTGATCTTATTGTAGTCCATTTGAGATAGCAAGTATTTACTTTAAGCTCTTAAACACTGTTTATACAATAAATCCTTTTTTGAATTATGCTATAAATTATAAAAAGTTTAATTTAAAAAATATTTTAATTACCTACTTACCAATGAGATGAGTTTTTATCTTCTTCAGGTACTAATAAACTAATGGTTTATTCTAACATACTAAAGCTATTCCATGAATTACAATTATACATATAACTTTTTAATTTAGATAAATTAAGTATAATTTTTCCCTAGCCAACCTTGGTTTTGTGTCAATAAACTGCACTAAAATTCATGGGTTTACTAAATTCAAAGTTGTATTTTAACATAAAAGGAGTTAGGTGATCATATGAAATACAATAAAAAGTACCTAAATATAATAGTCCTCAGAGTCATATCAGTTTTACTTTAAAACACATAAACATAGATACTTCTCTAGAGAATGCACAGAGGAGTCTTTTTTAGAAGTCAGTTAAAAATGTAAAAAAATTGAAGAAGCTATAATATAATGCATGGTCAATTGTAGGTACAATAAGTAGGTTAGATTGGTCAGTAAGTGAGTAGGTCACTATTTCTGGATATGTAGTGATCACTTGATAGTTATCCAGATAATGATCTGGCAACAAATATGGGGTCATAGAATGATAGTCAGTGATGAGAATACCATATTCCCCATAAGTGCACTGTTTAAATAAAGTAGTTTTTAGTTCCTATTCCTTTTCTTTGACTATAAAGTCAATTTATCTTATCTTTGTACATCATACCTGTATTACTGTTACTGATTAACTTATTAATGTAATTTGCATTTACCAGTAATGTTTGTTGGCAAATAGTATTGCTTTTCATTGCATATAATAAATATGTAATTACACATTCAAAGTTCTTGAACAATACTCATAATTGTTTGATAATAAAGTCATACCTAAAGCTTTGAAATAAATTAGAGTCATTTAAATTAAATAGTAGCGGTAGTAAATAATTACCTGATAACAAAATGTAATTACATTGTTAAATGGTTTGTAATTTGTTGATATAAAATAATACTTTTATTACATATTATAAAAGTTTTCCTGTAAGCGAATATATTCGAGACTGTCTAGAAGTTATTGAACCATACTGATAAGTGAAATATTCTTTATAATATATATTTCTTTCATTTAATATTATCCTACAATTTATTAACATGAAAATACTTTTAATTTCTTTTAAGTATAGAAATGTAATTATCAGATTCTGATATTTTAATGATTAGAATCTGATGAAAACATACCTTGTCAATTTATCAATATTAAGTCGTAAACTGTGTAATATTAGGATTTAATGTAGGTACAGTAACATTAAAGTACAGTCAACAATAAAAGTTGTTGAACATTAGAAATTTGCAAACAATTTTTACATTGCTTTCATTTTGAATACTTAACTCTATTTTTTAACTTTTTTAGACAAAGTCAATACACTTATCATTTTATGTTTGAAGCTAACTGTATCTATTATTTCATATGATAGGTAATATCTCATATAACCTCTCAACCTTTAAACTTGACGCAAATATAAACAGAGCGGTCTAAATACACATTAACACTGATATTTTCAGTTGCAATCTTAATATATTTTATTCTCTCATACTGTACTATTATGAAAATGTAAATAAGGTATGTCTGTTCATTGGAGTCGCTACATTGTATAATACAACTGTCTGTCTGTCCCTATGTATGCTGAGATCTTTAAAACCACGCAACGGGAATCCGTAATCTATAACTAAACACCTGCATCTAAATAGATGTAAGTTTAGTTATAAGAATGTTCTTGGTCAGACTTAAAAACTGATTGAAAAACGGAAATATGCCAAAAGTCGCGATAACCGATAGAAATCCATTGTAGGAATAATAACTGATAAAATCAGACATCGAATTATTTATAATATGATTTTATCATTTATCGCATGATTTCTTTTCAAACAGATTGCATGAATTGCAAGACATTGTTATCTGATTAAGAATCTTATTAAATTGATGTCTAGGCTGACCATACTTTTTAAATCATCCACCATCTGTTGGTTTCGATCTTGACATGATGCTTTACTTAACCACAGAATTATGATCAGAGATCTAGCTGGGACAGGTAGACACGAGCGTATTTAAGGTAAAATATCAGGTGCACAGTAGAAAAAAAATCGCTATCTAAGTGAAACTGAATAGGTTTATCTAGGTCATACATAGCATATTGATAAGAAATCCCGATTGGTAAAGTATGGGGTGTCGAATTTGTCATTTTAATAAACAAAATATAACTTTCATTACTACATTTATCAACTACTGCAAGCCAGACCAGAAGCTGATGCACAGACGAGGCGAGACAGGCGATCTTATACCAATGACAACACAACCTACATGGACCTTAGTCTACATTACTTATATATAGGGGTTGGTTCCTCCACTTTTCACGGCCCTTGTTTTCGCAATAAGACCATTGACTCGCATGTTATAGCGCAGAGTTGGCTTAGCCAGACATTTGTCAATAGGTATCTTTTTCTTTCAACTACGCGGTAATGTTATCATTAATCACTACACTTAACCAAAACAGCGCAGAAAAGTCAAATGAAATTTCTTTGTTGCACAGTTTTTCTTTAATGCACTGTTTTTTATTTAAATATAATTTTACCACAGAGGTTTAATGTATCCCATTTTAATATAATTTATTTATTAAATACTGGCCGACAATAAAAATGAGCTGAATGTGTGCGCCGCGCCATTTGTTTTTTTTTTACCGAGAGTGAAATCAAGCAAATGGCGCGCATTTTGTATTATTGTAAAAGTTTGATACAAGTACTTCATTTATCGTGAAAAATAAAATAAAATGGAAATATACAGTGATAGTGATTCTAGTTCTAAAACAGTTCTGCATACATTTTTTAATATTTTTTTCATTAACTTGAGTTTTAATTTTGAGTAGGTATATTTAATTACGGTAAAAAGAAAAGTAGATTACGCACTTTGCCAAAGCAAGTAATAGATGCACTGTTGTCAATTTAGTGCTCTCGCATGCGCTCGGGCACCAACATAACACTCGTGCATTAATTACTCGCTTTGTGCTCGGCGAAACAATCTACTATTAAATATTAAGAAAAAATTGACTAGCTATTGCCGACGTGAAAAGCTGGTGCCGTTTTCGCGACTTTAACCTTCCGGGGTATAAAGTAATAATATTATGTATTTTCAGACTATGAGAGAACATTGACACGCCTATTTATTCCAATTCTTTCTTTCTGCAATATAATGCAGAGGTTTGGTTTCGTAAAAACAGGTCCAGATTTCTAGTTTATGTTACTAAATGCCACTGTTTCAATATAGCGCGATTAGACTAGTCAGAATTGAAATGTGGGCGTGAGAAAGCTTGCATTTCTGCCTACGTCATTTTACATTAGCAGGACGCTACGTAACTATTGCTATTCTCTTAGCAAAGTCGAGGCTCATTCAACTATTACCTAATCCGGCCTGTTGGAACCAACCAACCAACAGCCACTGATAGAACTAATAGTGGACTCCTCGAATAATATTAGGGGTTAAAGTATGAAATTGCCGATTTGTACTGACAAATTGAAATTCGTTTTTTTTTTAATTTAACGTATTTATTTAATCAAAATAATTACCATTATTATCTATACATTGCTGCCATTTAGTAGGAAGGTCATTTATGCCTTTGCGATAGAACTCTGGTGATCTAGATTCGACAAACTGTGTGAAAGCATTTTGTACTGCCTCCTGAGAAGAAAACTTTTTATCACATAGAAAATTGTACAAATCACGAAAAAAATGGTAGTCTGTTGGAGCAAGGTCTGGCGAATACGGAGGGTGACGGATAGTTTCTAATTGCAGTTCCTGTAGAGTTAAAACGGTTTCTCGTGCTGTATGAGGTCTCGCGTTATCATGGAGCAATAATGGTGAAGATCGATTCATGAGTCGGGGCTGTTTCACTGCTAGTTTTGCTATCATTGTTCGGAGTTCGGCACAGTAGACATCTGCCGTTATTGCTTGACCAGATCGTAGAAAGCTATAGTGAATAACACCATGCTGAGACCACCAAACAGTTACCATTACCTTTTTATTGGTAAGCTTTGCTTTAGGACACTGTTGTGGCGATTCACCTGGGGTCAGCCATTGCATTTTTCGCTTACGGTTATCGTAAAGAATCCACTTTTCATCACATGTCACAATTCGATCCAATATTCCTTCATTTCTGTATCGATTCAACAAGGCAACACAAGTTTCAACACGCATTTCTTTCTGCAGATCAGTCAAATCATGAGGTACCCATTTTTCACATTTTTTTATTTTATTGATTTGACGCAAATGAGTCAATATTGTTGGTAAGGTAACGTTAAACCATGCAGCTAATTCCTGGGTAGTTTGGCTCGGATCGGCTTCCACCATGTCTTTCAATTCATTGTTATTCACCTGTGTGGACGGCCTTCCTCGTGGTTCGTTCTTCAAATCAAAGTTTCCATCACGAAAGCGTTTAAACCAAAATCGCACGGTGCGTTCATTAGCAGTCCCCTCTCCAAACGCAACATTGATATTGCGAGCTGTTTCTGCCGCGTTAGTTCCGCGTCGGAACTCGTATTCAAAAATCACTCGAATTTTCGAAGTATCCATCTTTCTTGTCTAAGCTGAATAAAAAAAACAACTGAAAGTCGATAATCGAATGTTGCACATTTTTAAATGAAGAACTACATAGGTACCATGTGGAAAAAGTTTCACTCAAAAATCTCAAACCATGAAGGTTCTATGTCAATTCGAAGTACCTATTACAATGAAACGGCAAGTTCATACTTTAACCCCTATTATTAACACTATGACTCATGCTCATGTACTGGTATATCAGTACATGAGCATGAGCTCTACCATGGTAGAGCGTCCGACTGCTAAATGAGAGGTTGCGGATTTGATTCAACTTCTATAATCTGTACCAATATTTGCATTAATCTGGGTGTTTCGACGATATAATTATTTGTTATTATTTAAAAAAAATGTATTTACGTAGGTACTTTATCACCCTTCTAGAATTCTTATTACCAGTTAGTTAAGCTACGCTACCAAAGTCTAGATAGCGTCGAGTTGAGTGTCCTGGAATTTTTATTATTATTATTATACCCGTAAACTCATAATGAGCTCTCTTCCCTGAATGAGGTTCAACATCGATTTTGTAATATCACAAAATATCACTACAGGTGTGACAGTTATCATATTACATCTATCAGAGCCCTAAGCGACATGGGACATACGAGATATCTTATCTTAGTACTATAATGAAATCACCTAGTGTCGTTGCCCTCATCTCTCGTTATCATGTTTGTATTCGACGAGTAATAATATTGCATAAGGGTCAACAGACACTGACACGACACCAACGAAGGCTTACGAGTCTTTTTATTATAGCGTATAAATTTGATAACCAAGAACCATCTGTGAGTTTGTTTGTGATTAGGACTTGTAGTCTAAGTAGAATGAGCCAGATACAAATATAGAGTTAATAGTGTAATTAACGGTTGTCGGGGCGAGTAGCCTGTAGCCAGACGTTCGATTCGTGTTGGTTTTGAGATGCATCATTTAAAATAGGTTAATGGGGAATGTAAATAAGTCTTTAAAATAATACACTAATTAAGACGGCAAAACGGTTTTTCTTGTCATTAGCAGCTTAACAGCCATTCTATAAAATCTTTAGTATCTAGTATGTCTCTAGTATGTTAGAATTCGCCGCAAAGCCCGAACTACTATGCTGGAATCAATTGAAATATGACCTCTCGGGTTAGGCACAGACTTCTAACATAACTGTAAATCTATAAATTCAGTTATTTTTACACGTCTACCAAGAAAGGTTATATTTTTCGCGCGTATTTTGTATGTTTGTAATATTCTTTATCAATTATTCATGTCTCTAATGACGGTGTTTATTGCCCTAGTGTTCTTGGGTACATAAAATATGAAAAAAAAAAGCTATTTTATGTTGGTTTTTTGACGCCAAACGCATCAAACTTATGGAGTAGGGTATCGAAATGAAGGAAATTAGAAGACGATTATAAAAATATATTTGTCATAACTTAAAAGTATAAAATAAAATAAATTATTAAAAATAAAAAAAACACACGACTGATGCTAAAAAGATCGTAACAAGCTTTATAGCAGGCGGTACCCATTTGCAAATCTTAAATCAGATGAAAATTAATTATTATATTAATTATAAAATAACTTAGAGAGTAAATTATTTAAAAAAAATTATTGCCTAAGTTATTTTATATGTATTTCAGTTTTTAAAGTCGGTTTATTAAACGTAGTTTATTTTTAATTAATTCCTAAAATAGGCCAAAATATAAACAATCGAAATAATATAAAATTAATCTAATTTTGCATTGTGGCAGTATTTTAGTAATTTTAACAGTTCATTAGATTATGGTAAGAGGTATAGTTTACTATATTAAAAAAATAGGACACAACCCTATTGTTAATTTAAGTTTAGGTATAGGGCCGTAATACCACTGCGTAATCAAACCCTTTCATCTGGTAAAAAAAGCTATTTAGAACAAAGAGGTGTTCCAACATGCTAGGCTGTGTTTAGGAGAGTTCGCCGAGGTTAGTTATCGGTACACTTCAGTGTGAATTAACCTTAACCAACCTTGAGTTCGCTTCGCATGGTACGTTGGTCCCAATCATCTTTAGTACAATCATTTATCATAATGTTGGCCCGTTGCTTGGCCGCCCGGATATTTGGGTTCGCTGGTACTAAGTAGATATACTACGTGCTTCGAATGGTACAACAAATTGCTTATCTTTATGTTTTAATGTAATTACTTGAAGTGTTTCGATTTAAGAACCTTTTCTGTTTAAGTGTTATGTTAATTGAGATTTGCTTACGTTTTTAGGAATGAATTTTACACACGGTTAAACACTGTAATTAACTGGTAGATTACACGAAATGTTAAAAGGCGATGATATTTATGTTTACCCTTTCGCCAGGCCCTATAAACGCTTAAAGCTAGAAAAAAGTGAATTGCTCAGGTGGGACTCGAACCCACAATCTTTCCCTTACAGGGGGAATGCTCGGACCAATGAGCCACGGAGCCATACCTGATTCTCCTATACTACCGTCTTAAGGCGACGGTGGGAGCTATCTACAGATATTCATACGAACTATCGGAAATAATGAATGTTAGCATAGTAAATGATTCAAAATTTCATTCAATCTTTAGATACCGGGTTAGTATTCGGCTTTTACGTGTATCTTCAATCAGAACCTAAATTGATTGATACTGTTCTGCTCCCTTTTTGGTACCTACCTCACATACCTTTTATTTTATGTGGTAAGCTTAGCTTAAGTAGAATCATTATTGCGTCAATAAAAAACAACCATGTTCTGCATTAAATAAAAATTAATGACTTGACTGTCTTAACGTCATTTATTTTCCTGAACGGTTTCAATCTATTTCGATGTCAGTCCTTCCTGAAAATTGCCTAGGAATTGACCTAGAGTAACAGGTCATTTTCTTGTGCAGAATTCGTAACTAGGTCGTCTCTGTTCTCAGGAAGATTATGCTGATTTTTATCCCTAGAATAGCATGTATTGCGAAAATTCGATCAGAGATTTTTTTTTTAATTAAAAAATGTAACTTGTTCACTAGCACCATGGATGGAATCGACTCTCGTGGTACCTACTGGTGATAGGAATTGCCGTAGAAAACCTTCACGAATGCTCATTGCTTTTTGTTGCGTCCAAGGGAATCAAGTATCCCCTTATTTGTAGTCTTTTTATGGCAAACCGTGGCTCAAATAGCTTAATCGTATTAAGGCGGCGTATTCTTAGTACTTGAGGCTAGCTTTTTATTTGAAAGGAATTTGTGATGAAATTGTCCAAATAGAGAACTAAATCGAAAGCAAAACAGGTTCCTGTACTGGTATTGGAAATGTGTCTTTTTTATAAGAAACCTTGACGTGCAAAGCAATGTTGCAAGTAAAGAAAAAATCGTAGAACTATGACTGCCTCGTTGGAGCTGTCCGCCTTTTAATCAGCGCTATGCAGTTCTGAACCACATTTTTATTATATTTTCAATTTAAACTCTTCTTAAAACTGCCTGGTGTTGGTTCTCATTCTAAGAAACATAAGAAAAACGATATTATTAGTTTATTTTTTCATGATATTGTAATAATTATATTAATTGTGGCCTAGTGGCTAAGTGTCGGACTTCTGATTGAGAGTTCATGCGTTCGAACTGCGATCGATGTTATACGACTTCTGATACACTTCTTAACACCTGGTATACCTCGAACCAAACTTAATGGCGGCTCAGAAGTTTGTACGAATGCGGATTCAGTCCAATTGCGTTTAATAAAAGAGAGCGAGTCAAACGCCGATTGGATGAACATAGGTAGTATCTACTTTTTACCGGGAACATGTTCATATAGGTCATAAAAACGAGATCAGTACTTCAAACGAGCGAAGCCGCGAGCAAAAGCTAGGCAATAAATAAAATATTAATACAGTCGTCATCTGAAATTGATTGTTCTCGTCTGTTAACTTGACGTACATTGTAAACGCAGAAACCAAAATTAGTTACTCGATGAGACTCTTGAAGTCGAGATTTGTATTGTGGCACGCTCTTCCGGCTTACAAGTTTGCCAACCACTGAACAAGACTCTACTTAACACACATTTTAGCAAATACTTCCAACATATTATACAGCCAATGTAGGATATAATTGTGTGAACTTTTGGTTAATAGTACATTACACAGAGGCCGGGAAGAAAGGAGTTGCCGGCCGAAGACATATAGATAGGTCTGAGGCAGGCAACCCCATATTTCCCGCCGAGTTATGTATAGTGCTTTTCTCAAACAGGTAATGAAATAAACAACAAAAAAATAAAGATTTAAAGAAATTAAAAGTCAACAAGATAAAAACTAAAACGCACGTGTATATTACTATTTCGTCTATTTTAGCTTGATTTTAACAAAAATATTTACATTTATGTTCATTATCATGTTACTTAAAAAAAGTATAAAGGCACGTTTCTCAACGAACAGTGACACTTATCATTGTTATAAATGTCAATTTGTTGCAACTAAATTAGGTTAATATTAATATTTCAATGTTTATATGTATAGATAATAATTTGTTATTAGTTATGTTAATGTGGTTTTTTTATGTAAATAAAACTGCTCTAAGTACAAACCAAGTCGTTTATTGCTTTTTTTTAATAGATACGCATAGTGGCAGATTGTCGATGCCTTTGCCACAAATTTATGTGGAATCGAAATTAAAAAAGAGGACTTTTCCGGCCTAGTCCTTATGCAGCACGCAAGGTTTGTATGAAATTCCATTACCGGCCTCTGGTCGTAGCCGCGCCTGAAACGTCATACTTCGCAGCCTATTAAGAGGAACGTAATGTCAATATTTCATTGCATTTTTGAGAAAAGTTACATATTACAAGCGTTTTTATGCCACGACCACGAGAACATACATTACAATATCATAGAAAAGGGGTTGCTTTTTAATCAGTTGCCTTGTGCCATTTTATTTGTCGAATGTGTTAAACACATTCGCCAAATGAAATGAAGAAAATTTATGACGAAATAGATGACAAGCTGAAGTATTGTTGCCTCACCTAGGTATTTATTTCTGGTCCGTGTTAACGAGATAAATTTTTTTGTACAATGGATTGCATTATTAATAAGGTACTACCACAGATAAATTCTTCTACGCACCTTAAAAATGTAGACTACCACAATAGTGAGACGGTATACTATTAATTATTTAAGAACAAAACATATTGAATAATGTATATCCATCCAGCTTTACTCTTGAGTTTCGAAGCAATCAGTAAACGAATTACTAAACCACAGCCACATAGTTTAACTGCACCGATCGATCAGCCCATATCCCCTTCACCATTTCTCAAGTCGACGACGATATTACCTAGTTAAAATGATCCTGTTTGACTTAAGTGTAAACAAACAAACGTAGGATATTAAACATCAAACCACTTTAAAAGTCGGCTTTCCCTGTACCAGGTATCTGAACTTAATACCAACAAGGAAACTCTTTGACTTAATATTTCAAATGACATTTGGCAGGCAGGTTGGCAGGCAGACGAATCTGTAATCAGGATCTTGTCCAAAGATAGCCCCGGATCTATTCTTGGAAGCTGCAAAGCCAGGGCAAATGAGATATGAGCCGAATAAATCCGCAGACTGGATTTGAGTCGGCGATATTTTTGTCTGTCATAATTGTTAGGGGCGATGACTCTCCAAATGGATGTATGCAAACCTAAAGCATAGCTGAGTTCGATGGGATTGCTCTAAAATGTGTCGGTACGGTAATACTAGTCAAACTTGAAAAAGACCCTGTAAGTAGTAACCTTGTAATGCCCTTCTTGAAGGAGCCCATATTATAGTCGCTTGTTGAACTATTTTGTTATCATAAGGAAACGCGCCAAATTCGTACTAAATTATGCGCAAATTATCAAAGAAAAACAACAATTACACACAGTTCCACTTGCCACGCGGGCGGGTCTGTCGGCAGCAAGCTAGTAATACTTAAATATTGTTGATTTGTAAACAGTAGGGAAATGTAGAATATACTGCTTCCGGGCTGTTTGGCCGTGGTCTATGTGAAACTTGCGTTCCAGACGTATCGTCGATCACTGCGTTCGACATCTTCAGTGGCGCAGGTCCGGGCGACGACGACTTCGGAGACCTTACCTCGTCGGCGGCTGAGTTGCGACTGATGCGAAGTCTTGAATCACAGGCGTATTTATAGGCACGGTTGGAGGGGGGGAATTGACTCACTCGATTCTGATTGGTCGAGAGCTGTGGCACCAACGTACTCGATCCTGATTGGTCGTTTGCACTGTGATACCGAGTGGCTCTCAGTTCTACCTGGATTCTACCTGAGTGACCTTGATGAACCAAATCAAGTAAGATCGGGAATTGAGAAAGGATTGCTCAGATTGCCCGCATGCGTAGTAGTATTTATTAGACGAGGTTGAACTAATAAACAGCCTCCGTGGCGTAGCGGTAGTTGACGCAGCCGCTGCGCAGGAGGCACGGATTCGATCCCCGCTCAATGCAAATATTTGGATAGATAAATATGGGTATTTGCATTGTTCTGGTCGTGTCTCGCAGAGCACGTTAAGCTGTCGGTTCCGGTTAGCACACAAACATTTATGCGACTGAGATTAACGCTAGGATGAAAAAGTTGAACTAATAAAGTTTCGACCTAAAAGTATCCATCAGATAAGCACATAAAGCACGGCTAGCTCAAGAGTCACCTGTGAGCATGTCTAAAAACAATTATGAAAGTAGAAGTATTGCCAGGGTCGTATCAAATGAAAAAGTACTGTTTGCAGAGACAACCTCTGCCTACTTCAAAGAGACAGAGGCGTGACTTTACATATTGTTATAATTGTGTTCGATGACCCGAGATAACTATCGGTGCATCGGTGCAGTTTCATTCATAAGTGATGTATCTATTTATGTGTACCATACTTTACTGTTCTTTGTTCGAACATCTTTATCTAAACTAAAAGAGCGTGCATTCACCAATACTCCCTATATGTACAGCTACTCGTAAAACCTTTGTTTGAAGACCTGACAAAGCTAAAACTTTCCACTTAATATTATTATCAAGCAATATGTTGGCAACTTACCAGGTTTCTGAATTATTAACCGTATGTCTTGGCGCGGCGCGGATCTTTTAAGCCAAGAAGGGTACACGTAAAATGTTATTGTCATCTGAATATTCCTCTATACATAGGTATTATACTATTATAAAATTGTTAAGTGGGCGTGTCCGTACATGGGAGATTTTGGTTATTTTACTAATACTTTTTTGGAATTCCCAACTGTTTTATCACAATTATCACTGACCCTGATTGATGAACGCAAAAACTATGGAACGTATTTTGGGGTAGATATTTATTTGCAAGGTCTTGTTCGAACCTAGTCAAATACTGAACTTCATCTTAGTATGACTAATTTCACGATATTTAAATACGTTTCGTAACGCAAATAAAATAAAGTTTTTGATTTAAAAGTCCTCTTCCGGGAGTAGTTCATATACAGGCGTGAATATCTAATAATTTCAAATGAGTATCATTGTACGCCATGTACTTTATATTCAAACAATCTCCATTCTCTCTCTCGTTCCGAAACGAGCTCCCTCGAGACACAATGCACCGTCCGCTTGACGTCAGAAACAGTGAACACGTATAATGATCATATTACCTATACTATACCGCTGTCGCCCGCGGCTCCGCCCGCGTGGATGTCGGTTATCGCGAATCGGACTATAATTTGAGATTTAAACTATCCTATCTCTCAAGTTGGATCTAACTGCACATGGTGTGCGAATTTTATTATAATCGGTTAAGTGGTTTAGGAGTCCATTGAGGACAAACATTGTGACACGAGATTTATATATATTAAGATTAAGATAAGATAAGATTGCAGCTGAATATTGAAGAGTTATTTGTAGCTCTGGAGACGAATTGCAGACATTACAATAATAATAATAAATAAAGTGAAGCTAATGAAGCGATTGCTGCGCGGGAGGTGCAGGTTCGATTATTTATGTGTATGAATATGGCTATTAACATTGGTCCTGTCGTGCCTCGGAGAGCACGTAAACCCGTCCGTCCTGGTTGCCATACGTACACCTAACTATGGCAGTTGTTACGGATAGCCATAAAAAGTCCATTCTGCTTCGACATCGTCAGCGGGTTATGGAGGTCAGGTGACAGTTTCTTCTCGGAAAATATCGATGTTCAGCCAAACCCCCAGTTAGACTGGCAAAAGCGGGACCCGGAATCCGAGGTGAAAGCTACGGAACCGAACGAGATTACGGTGCTGGGGTGAAGACTATAGTAACGATTGAAGACCCGAAATAATTATAGCATAGTCAGCATATGATACGGGGTATTAGAACGCTTGAGTGATAGTAATGACGATAATGAATATTTAAAATTTGACATACATTGTAATTCTTTATTTTTAATACCTACAATTCCTAATGACATTATAAAAATAATAAATTCATTAAATAATACAAATAGCTACGGTCATGACGAAATTGCTACTCATATTATTAAATCGGTGGCTATTGACGTTGCACCAATCCTCAGCCATGTTATGAATATGTGCATGGAAGGGGGCGTATTTCCAGAGAGATTAAAGCTGTCTGTGATTAAACCTATATACAAGAAAGGTGACAAAGAAAGTCTCAGCAATTATAGACCAATTGCTCTATTGTCAATTTTTTCTAAAATCTTTGAAAAGGTAATATATAACTGTTTGTATTCTTTTTTAGAACAAAATAAAATCTTAGTAGAAGAACAGTATGGTTTTAGAAAAAATAAAAATATTAACATGGCTATTTATAAACTGAATGAAAAAATCATAACAAATATTGACGCAAGAAATCCTGTAGCGGCTCTGTTCATAGACATGAGCAAGGCATTTGATTTTGTGGATCGGTCTAGACTCCTACAAAAGCTAGAAAGGTATGGTATCAGAGGTAATGCTCATGCCCTCATAAAAAGCTATTTGACCGACAGGAAACAAGTTACTACTCTAAGTAAAGTCTGTATGGAATCAAAAACAGAAGTAAAATACGTCTCAGATCAAAGAGTAACAAAATATGGTGTACCACAAGGGAGTATTTTGGGGCCACTACTATTTCTCCTGTACATAAATGATATGCCTAAAGTTACACGTCACCCAATGGTCTTGTTTGCTGATGATAGCACTATACTTTTTAGTGCAGAAAATACTCATATAATAGAAAACAATATGAACGAATGTCTAAGGGCACTTGGTAATTGGTTACAGGCAAACAATTTAAAATTAAATTTAGACAAAACTAAAATTATGACTTTTGAACAAAGGACTAATCACATAAAACCTAACATAAGATATGACACTAAAATAATTGAAGAAATAGATTCTACAAAGTTTTTGGGCATAACACTAGACCGAGATATGTCTTGGCAAACTCATACTGAGAGTGTTTGTAAACGGCTGAGTCAATATTCCTATGCATTGTATAACCTTTCCAAAATAGTAAACCAAACAACTGCGCTTACCGCATATCATGCTTTTGTAACATCATCTCTAAGATATGGAGTCATATATTGTGGTAATTCCACCAACACAGAAATGGTATTTAAAGCGCAGAAAAGATGTGTTAGAGCTATATGTGGCATAAAAAGTACCGATAGCTGTAAACCTCATTTTTTGAGCCTTGAAATTTTAACATTACCTTGTTTATATATATTTGAAATGGCGACATTCATAAAAAATAATTTTCATCTATTCGATACTCTGAGTAGTTCACGGTATAGTTATAAAATTAGATGTATACAACATAAAAAAACTGTATTCAATCAAAATTTTCTTGGAATGGTGCCTAAAATATATAATAAAATACCAAAATCTATCCTTCAAATTAGTAACATTATGTTATTTAAAAGGGAACTAAAGAAAATGTTAATAAATAAGGTATATTATACAGTAAAAGAGTATCTTGAAGATAAAACATTATGATTGATGTAGTAAATAATAATAATTAATATGATGAATACTTCATTTGACCAAATGTATGGTGAATGAATATTGACATTTGTGATTTGTTCTGTGTTATTATATTGATTTTTTGTTTTTTATTATGTATCGTAATTAGTGACATTATTATTATTTGACATTGAATTACTATTTCATTTGTTTTTATTATTTTTTTATTTCATAATTATTGTGGTATTTTTAGACACTATTTTTTTGAATCTTTAATTTTAATATTTATGTACCTACTGCCAATGTTCCAATATTGCATGCCGAAATCGGTAGAACATGTATTTCTTTAACATCACACAATACCTAAGATGTACAATTCATTTTACATGTTCAGCAATAAAATGATTTGATTTGATTTGATTTTGATTTGATTTGTATTATACAAACATACATTTTTTTATACTAATTAATAATATTGTACGTATAATATTACTGGTAGATATGCCGAAAAAGCACATCAAGACTGTCTGACCGAAATCGCGCATAGCTTAATGTTAGAGGTCATGCTAGGTCTTTACGCGGGATGAATATTACTGTAACTTGCCTTTTTTGCCCGAATTTGTGACGGACCACGTATAATCAGCGACAAAAGGAACTTAACATAATAGAATTTGCTGATCACCTTGGACCGAATTTAAAATATCTTAGATTGATAAACAAAACATGGTATTTACTTTTTACAACTTTGCACTAAGAATAGAAATATAACAAATTAGTAATCCTATGAATGAATATTTATTTAGGATTACACCCGATAAATAAATATTGATATTTTCTAAAGTTTACGCGCATATCACTCATTGAAGTTCACTACAAACCATATGAAAACTACCATCCTTATTCAAACCGCGAACATGGCTACTGAAAAGTAAAAATAAATCGCTATAAATCATAGAATCCGTTAAAAAGTGCTTTCATTTCAATGACAAAATATCTGATCTAAAATAAAATAAAGAAATTTGCGTGAATGTCTGGACTTCTATTTTATACTATTGTAGTAGTGTAGGGTAGTACCTAAATTTTTGCTTATCAGTAAGTATCATAGAAAAGGACTAGATGGTACTAGATGGAGTACCTACCTACTTATAATGATAACTGTGGCTTATTCTCCGCCCAACACGCCCAACAGTAAACATGTAGCCCATAACAAGGTGCCTTGACGATAAAAAGTCCGCCTCTACTAGGCGGAGACTCTTGATTGCTGTCACGCTGCGCTTATAGCACGCGTTATGGCAGTCCTACTGTGATATTCTTTGCACCAATACAACTGATTTCCCTAACATTTTTGCAGGTAAAACTATAAGAAATAGTATCGGAAATCATTTAATATCTTCACCACCACCAACTAACCACCAACATTGCATGTTGATAACAAAAGACATTCGCGGAAAAGGACATTAGCTGCGTTTACATGTGCAGATCGGAACGAATAATTCACCACGCGCCAGCTCAAACCGTCAGTTCGGAACGATCGTGTAAACGCTAGCGACGCACCGGGAACGACAGATCGATTTGGCGGTCGGCACGCAAGCATCGCTTCACAGTTTTATCCATAGTCACGTGTAAAGGAGACCATTTTAAAACATCAAGAACGTTAAAGATTTGCTGTTCCGAACTGTGGTCATATTTTAGTTATAATAAATCACCACAGTTCGATCCGTAGTCCAAACTGACAGAGCGAACCGACGGCGGTTTGTAACGCAGTCCCGATGCGCGGGTAAAACTGTACGTGTAAACGGTGCTATCGAATTAGAGTATGTACGCTTTACGTCGATAAAACTGCGACGGTCTACTTTCAGAATGGGTTGCTTATTGCCGTCAGCCACGCACTTTTTTTGCCAGTCTCTTTAGGTACTGCTACGAACAATTTCTCTACAAATCATATTTTGCCCAACCTGAAAGTCGAAAAAAATTACTCATGAAATGAGGGTGTTAACGATTCTCTGCTCAACCGTTGCATGTCATACAGGCATGAAATAGGTATGTGAAGTATGAAGTGAGACTAGGGTAACATAGTGCTATGTAAGTGCTGCTAAACTGCAAATTGTACTAGTTGGTGCGCTTTTATGTCCTTTGGTCCTGGTCATGATCCTGAGTTGGTGTAAAAATACAATGAAAAATTGCTACGGAAATTAGTTTTCATTATATTCGCATTACTTGAACCTCCTGCATTGTACAGTCGGCAAAGGGAATACGGCTGCACTTTTTCATATGAAGTTGTATGTAAAAGTACAACCGTATCCATACTTCCATACTTAATATTATAAATGCGAAAGTAACTCTGGCTGTCTGTGGCTGTTTGTGTCTGTGCTGTATGTTACGCTTTCACGCCTAAACCACTGAACCGATCTTGATAAAATTTAGTACCGAGGTGTATTAGTGCTTGAGAACAGACATAGGCTACCTTTTATCGAGAGAAAGTGGTTTAAGGGGGGAAATAGGGGATGAAAGGGTTAGATGGTAAGTCTGAAAGTTTTTGAAGATATTCTGATGGAATTAGTATAGAGATGGAAGTGGATATATGCTTCCTTTTATCGCGAAAAAAGGGAAAGTGAAAGTGTGGTATTTTTAAATACCCTTATGAAATTTATTACAGAGATGAATTAGGTGATAAACAGTTAGACTTCTATTTCTGAAGATATCCACATAAAATTTGGAACAAAGGTGGATTATAGCTTCAGAATGGACATAGTCGAAAGCGAGTGGAGAGGCAAGTAGAGATTGTTATAGGGGCGAGTGGATAGGCGTGTAGAGGTCAAATAGAAAGTCGAGTAGAGTCGACTACAGGGGCGAGTAGATACGCGACTAGAGAAGCCAGTAGAGAGGCGAGTATAGAATCAAATAGAGTGCAGTAGAGAGTCGAGTAGATAGGCCAATAGTAAGGCGAGTAGAGAGGCGAGTAGATAGGCGAGTCGGGAGAGTCAAGTAGAGAGGCGAACAGAGAATCGAGTGGATGGGCGTGTAGAGAGGCCAATGGAAAGGCGACTATAGAGGAGAGTACAGAGTCGAGTAGCGAGGAGAGGCGAATAGCTATAAAAAGCTAGTATGTCATGTATGTATATGTCACAAAAAATTTATCCAATGAGCCCAAAATTAAGCCACGGACCAAAAACGAGTAAATGTAACAAATAATTATTAACAAGTCTGTAATAGTAGTTTATGATACTGTTGCATAATAAGGGTTCTTATAACACGAGTGTGTTTTAAAAAAACGAGCCGTAAGCGAGTTTTTTTATATTATCACACGAGTGTTATAAGACCAAGTTATGTACAGTGTCATACACTACTTTATCTACTCTCATACTATAATACATAAACTAATTTATTTTACAAACCAAACCAAACTTTGTTTAATTTAAATGTATAGAACAAAAAAAAAAATTGTTCGCGCCAAGGCGCAAACGTCGATTGCGCATGCGTGTTTCTTTTTTTTTCCCGAATCGGCGGATTCTTTTTTTTAAAGTTGAGGTTTGGTCCAGATGGAGGTTGTATAGGTGTATGATTATGATTAAAAAGTTATTTTATGATATAGGTGTCCATACAAGACCTGTATCGTAATAAAACTTTTTTTTTGGCCTGTGCGTAATGTTTGTCATAAGAGTTTTGATTTCAATTTTATAATCTTTGTATTATAGTATCAGAGTAGATAAAATAATTTATTAAACATGTTTCCGATAATAGTGATTATTCATATTTAATTGATAGGAAAATAGTTCACATTGTAATTTTGTTCGGGTCACTGCCTTTTAGTTTTACTACCAACTAGTAATTAATCTGTGATTTTACGGTTACCGTATGAGTGACCTTGAGAACATTGATTACGAGCTTATCGCTATACTCGTATTACGGGTAGGAACAGTTATCGACAAAAGTCGCTGAGCACGACTCTATTGGTAGGCACTTAACGTTATGGTAATTTATAATATACCTAATTACGGTACTTAAAATTAGGTTTTTTCGTGTTCTTTACTGAAAACATAGGCAGATTAACCCTGTCTGCGATGTAAGTGGGAAAAAACTACTTACAGTACCTATAAAATGTGAAAGTTTGTGAGACTGGATAATTGTAGGTATGTTACTTTTACACGCAAAACGGATGAATGACAAGATGACATTTGGCACAGAGATTAATTTATAGTCTGGAATTAAATAGTACATCTTACTTTTTACGTTCGTCTGTTTCTGTTGTCGTTGTCGTGGGAACGCGATTAGTATTCGCGCGGTTCAAAGGTGATTTTCCAGCAGAGTGACGAGACGAGGCGAGGCGCGGAGAGAATTGAAATTTGTATGGCAAATTTTCAATCCTCTCCCAGCGTATCTTTGGTGGAAAGTGTGGATTGACGAGAATATGCGAGGCGTGAATTGAAATATTTGTTTGTGCAAAAATGAACCGTATTGTTAGAGTATAAATCACCTTCAAGGTGATTTTCCACCAGAGTGGCTAGGCGAGGCGAGGCGAGGAGAGAATTGAAATTTGTATAACAAATTTTCTCCCAGTGCATCTTTGGTGGAAACAGTGTGGATTGACGAGAATATTGACGCCTAATTTTTGTTCGGAGTTTTCGGCATTGACGCTAGACAATTGCCCGTTTCTTCGCCCGCATGAAGTACTGATCCAACAGGAACCTATTACCAGGATAAACAAGCTTTTGGACTGTTCCAGATTATATTTTTCATGTGCCAATTTCATGCAGATTTGTGCTGCGTTTTTGCGTGAAAGATGTAACCGTAGCCATCCTCAGAAACTTTAACATTTATAGATTAAGAAAAGTCAGATGTTGCTGAAGCGTCTTTTGATGCGGCTAGTGCAAAGAGAAAGGAAAAGTGAATAACGACGTAATTAGGAACAAACTGTGACAAGCACCCGCTCCCCTTGCTGGCTGCGCCACCGCAGCTCGATGCATGTCTTGCGCACGTGCGTCACAGAAGCAACGCACAGACTTACCGTACTCCTGTAGGTACATAGATACGGAGAATACTCTGTAACCGGCGCGTGCGTTGCGTGTACCTTATATAAACAATGCGCACTCGCCAGATGCATGTGACGTGACACACCCTTTCACGTTGTACATGCACAGTCGTGTAAATAAACAAATAAAGTAAAAATAAAATACGATACTACTGGTGTTAGCCGACATTTGGATTCTTACAAAATCATTTCACGAAAATATTCACGTTGTAGATAATTTTTTCAGTGAGATAGAATATTTGAATTAGAATGTTGTAGTTTTTGTTATAAAGTTTTTGTGCCAAAATTTTAATTTTATTGATATCAAGACCAGCCAGTGTTACCATATAAAAATGTTAGTAGCCACTTATCGAGTAACCTAACATGAATAGCACCTATTAGAACCCATAGGTATACCTAGCTATGCTTATAGTTTGGATCTAGATAGCGCTGTGTAATATTATGCTGCGTGTAATTATGCTGCTGTGTAATATTTTATGTTGACCCTACCAATCAGAACTAGCCCCAATAAACACACTATTACATAAATATCGAGTAGCTGTGCTTGACGTATGTCACAGCTCCTCATTAGTGATTAAAGCGTGTCACTCATCTAAGTGACAAGCTTTTATCGAACAGTTTGTGGGGCACATCCCTATAATGTGTACAAGTACTTTGACATCTACCTACCGGCACAGAAACTTCCTTAGTAAAGTAACTTAGTTCAATATGTGGTATGGAGAATACCCTAATGGATCAAACTATTTGTTAACTGAAGATTTGCTTCAAGTTGACTTAATAAACTTATTATGATTGGGTCTGTGAATGAAATTCGAAATAATAATAATTTTGGAACTAAAATTAAAAAAAAATACTGGTTACGTGATATAGAGACTTTTATGGTACTCGTATATAAGTATAAAAGTAAGTAAGTAGTAAGTAAGTAATATTATATATATTAGATGGAATTGAAACCCGTATCCTCTCAATTGCAAGTCTAACGCCTAAACCATTATGCCATCACTAATGACACGTTTCACTAGTCGGTATATTTTCATTCTCATGTAATAAGTAGTATTATAGACCCTGTTATAAAATAATAAACACTATAAATATACGATTATTGCTTACGAAGTGCTTAGCGAAAGATGATATAATGTAGACGGGTAATACCTACATATATTTCAAATTGCTGCAATATTGCCTTCGAAGGAGGCTTCGTTAAACCTTTATAAACAGGGCATTTACTTGCTTGTTATATGAAAATTATGTATATTACTGAGTAATTTTAACTTGACCATTAAATCAAAATTCGATTATTAATCTTAGATGACAATCAAGCCAGGGCACGCCGTGATTGCGGCGGTAAGACCCATCATGGGGGAGTGGCTAGAGAGGCCACACGGGAGCCTCTCGTACCGTCAGACGCAGATGATAACCGGGCACGGTTACTTCGGGCGGTATCTGCATCTGATGGGTATTGAGCCAACGCCCGAGTGCCATCACTGCGACGCGAGCGTGGACTCGGGGCTGCACACGCTCACCGAGTGTCCGGCGTTTGAGACGCCGAGGCGGGAGCTTGTGCAGGCCCTGGGGGTGAGAGTGCTCACGCTCTCCACCCTGCTCGCGGCGATGGTCCGCTGCGCGGATGCGTGGGCGGCCAGCGCCTCTTTCTGCGAGCAGGTCATGCTCGCGAAGGAGACAGCAGAGCGGGCGCGGCGCGGTGAGCGAGAAAGACTCGCTGACATCGCTGCTCGCGCCCGAAGGCGGCTCGGGCGTCGGAGGGCGCTTACAGACCTCCGCCCCCCATGAGCGCGGGCCTGAGGGTGACGGGTGGAGCCACCCGCCACCCTAGCAGAAGCAGGCCACGGCGGCGGCGCGCATCGTAGGACGATGCGCGCCTCCCCACACCGGGGTTGAGTCGGGGACGGCGTGGTCCCCACCTCCCGAGAAGGGCCAGACCGAAAGGGATGGCCCAGGGTCAGCCGGGGTGCGAGGGATCGCAAGACAACCTCACCTTCGGCCTAGCACCACGACCCACAGACGGCGTGCGGTTTAGTCGGTTCGAGTCCGACATAACCTACCCCTCCGGCTCCGGAGGGGCGGGTATCCGTGGGGATTTCCCGCACGTAAAAAAAAAATAAAGAAGATGACAATCAAATTTAGACCTGAGATGTTTGTGGTTTTATTGGCTACAATAACTACATATACCTATTGTGGCATAACCTTTTCGTTGTTAACCTTTTGAGTCCAGTCTATTTAGAGCATACCCACGTCTTGCCTTCCAAGATTAACTCTATCTAAACACAGCACGGAAATAACAAGATGACTGTAAATGCTTTGTTCCTGATCACGTTAAATGAATATTACGTTGCGAGCGGTAAGTAATAAATCTTGTATAGCAAATTGTACTCTGTCTCTCACATAGTAAGGTTCTTATTAAATTTAGTATTGTTGCATATCGTATGTTGTGAAATTGTGAAATATATAAGTAAATACTTTGAACTTATTACGCCGGTAGTTATTTGAAATTGGATCTCATTATTAAGATTCATTCTGTCGACCTGTGCGGTCTGGCTCGCCACTGATTCATAATTTAGTTAGGTATTTATGAAGCTTAAAATTTCATCGGGTTTTGAGAATCTTATGGGGGGTCGTTTACATAATTTGGTTAACAGTGTTATAGGAATGTTGAGAGGCGTGTAAGTTTGTGTATGGAATTGTCGCATCCAATTGGTTTGAAGATCTTTATATCAAAGCAAAATGTTTTATTAAAATATATTTGGGGTTTAGAGCCTCGTGCCCTCTTAGCTTCACGACGAACTACGAAGCAAACAAAAGCCTTATCTTTGTAGCATACACTCTGACAGAACATCTTTGTTTTGGTCTAGGCGGGTATGTACCGGTTGGGAGTTTCTGCACCAAAATTTAAAATTAAGCTGAACTTCCTTTGGTTGAACGAGCTTTGTCTTTACTAAATAATTAAATAATTAATCATTATACAATTCGTCGACACAATAAGCAGTATAACAGTGAATTATATTTGTTAACAAAGTCAATAATTCATTCCTACCTTCATTGTACCGAGTAGGTTTCAATAAAGTGGTAATCCTTTCCACGAATTTTGAAACGGTAAATAATGTTAACGCTTTAGACCTGCGAATAGTTTAGAGAGTACTGACATCGTAGGAATCCCTTTAGCACGTTGCTAATATAATTATATCCAGGATGTAATGGAATGCGGGAAGGTAGAAAATCACGTTGGTGTAAATTTAAATTTAAGTCGTCGGTGTCCCACAGGGCGGTGAGTTGGGTCCAATGTTTTTATTTTACATGATTTGTATTATATTAGTTCTGGAAATACATGACAATATTAATTATGATTAAATTTATATGCAGAATGAGCCTTTGAGAAAATGATTGGTTGAAATTCCTTTTTACGAAAGTTATACACAATCGATGATGTGACGACGATGATTGTATGATAAATACTAGTTTTATGAAGATTTGCTTGACACACCCATCGAATTATTGATACAGTTTGAATGTACAGTGCGTCGTATCAATTTCTGTTAGCACATGTGCCACTACCACACATTAGACTTGACAAAAATGTATCATTCATATCAGAAATAATGCTACATCAAGACGAAATCAACTCCAGAAATCCATAGCTTTAATTTAGCACTAATTGTTCTTGTGGGTATAACAAAACTGGGTAGTATTAACGCTAGGTATATAAGCTCCTGAAATTAATTGTTATTACTATCATTTATACTTTTCAAACACAAATTCCAATTGGCTAATTGGCTTAGAATTCCTAAGTGAGGTATGAAAGTTAGGTTTCGGGTGCTATGAAAGAATTCAAATGGATCTCTTACGTAATATTGGATTTTCCTTAGCTTAGAAACTTCCAGAGGCATAATAAATAAAACTAACACTAGAGGCAACACGGTAGTTCTCGTACAGGTAGACGCAGATTATCACCAGGCACGGGAACTTCGGGCGGTATCTGCATCTGATGGGCAAGGAGCCAACGCCCGAGTGCCATCGCTGCGTCGCGAGCGAGGACTCGGGCCTGCAGACGCTCACCGAGGCGGTAGCTGGTGGCGGCCCTGGGAGTGAGAGTTCTCACGTTCGCCACCTTGCTCGTGGCGATGGTCCACTGCGCGGGTGCGTGGGCGGCCAGCGCCTTCTGCGAGCAAGTAATGCTCGTGAAGGAGACAGTGGAACGGGCGCGGCGCGATGAGCGAGACAGACTCGAAAACATCGCTGCCCGCGTGCGCAGGCAACTCGAGCGTCCGTGGGCACAGAAAGACCTCCGTCCCCCATGAGCGCGGGCTTGAGGGTGACTGGTGGAGCCGCCTGTCACCCCAGCAGGAGTAGCTAACGGTGGCGGCGCGCGTGGCGTGCCTCCCCATATCGGGGACGAGTTGGGGACCCTGTGGTCTCTCCTCCCGAGGAGGGCCAGACCGAGAGGGTCAGCCGGGGTGCGAGGGATGTGTCGAAGGCAACCTAAACTTCGGCCTAGCACATTGACCCACAAATGGCGTACGGTTTAGTCGAGTTCGAGATAAGGGTCTGCAGGGTGTCCACTTTCTGGAAAGTCAGGGAAAGTCAGGGAAAAGTCAGGGAAGCTCAAGGTGGTCAGGGAAAGTCAGTGAAATCGAGGGGCCATCTGGAAAGTCAGGGAAAAATAATGATATTTTCAAGTATGATTGAAAAAGAGCAGTGTTTTTATCCCAGTGACTGTAATATGAGGGATACATTACATGCTCTAGTCTGACCTTTTCAAACAGACTATTGAAGCATTTTTTTCTAGAAAAATTGAGTAATTTCATTATGGGTTTTGATTTTATAATAAATCTCATAATAAAATTACCTACTCCTTTAGTTTTCAAGAATATTTTTTATACGAGCTGATTTTCTGTTTCAGTAATTTATAACAATTGATAAAGTACAGACTAATGTTATGTAGTAAAGCAAAATGAGTGCTAAACAATGTACATTCAATAAAGTTTGACTAGATCCCAAACACAGTCCAGAGTTTTTTGAATGGTTAAATGATGTCCCAGATAATCCTGCATAATTTTTTTTTACGTTCGGGAAATCCCCACGCATACCCACCCCTCCGGAGGCGGAGGGGGAGGTTATGTCGGACTCGAACCGACTAAGCCGCACGCCGTCTCTGGGTCGTAGTGCTAGGCCGAAGGTGAGGTTGTCATGCGACATATCCCTCGCACCCCGGCTGACCCAGGGCCATCCCTCTCTGTCTGGCCCTCCTCGGGAGGGGGGACCACGCGGTCCTCGACTCAACCCCGGTGTGGGGAGGCGCGCATCGTCCTACTATGCGCGCCGCCGCCGTGGCCTGCTTCTGCTAGGGTGACGGGCGGCTCCACCCGTCACCCTCAGGTCCGCGCTCATGGGGGGCGGAGGTCGGTCTGCGCCCTCTGAAGCACGAGCCGCCTGCGAGGCGTCGTCGCCCAGACGACGCGGCAGCCCGAGAGACGGAGCTCTATGATGGGTACAGAGAGGCCAAGAGGGCCCTTCAGGCGGCCATCAAGCGGTCCAAAAAGCTAGGCCGCGAGGAGCTGATGGAGGCCCTGGAGCGGAACCCGTGGGGGCGCCCGTACCTTATGGTACGGGGTAAATTACGCCCTAAAGCGCCCCCACTGACCCAGAGCCTCCAGCAGGAGCGGCTGGAGGGGGTCCTGGACTCCTTGTTCCCATCACGAGCGGAGGAACACATTCCGCCGCGCATGGCTCCGTCTCAGGTGCCCAACGCGGAAGGCAGCGAGAACGACGTGCCCGTAGTCACGGAGGGTGAGTTAGGGGCGGCTGTACTGCGGCTTAAATCCCGCAGAAACACCGCCCCTGGACCCGACGGCATTCCAGGCCGAGCATGGGTCCTGGCTCTCGAGGAGCTTGGACCTCGACTTACAGGGCTCTTTAGCGCATGCCTCGAAAAAGGCCAGTTTCCCAAGGTCTGGAAGACAGGGAAACTGGTCTTGATCCGAAAGGCGGGGCGGCCGGCAAATTCTCCATCAGGATACCGGCCGATCGTGTTGCTTGACGAGGTGTGCAAGCTCTTCAAGCGTATTATTGCCCTCGTTACGGCGCGGGGAGCAACGCACCGAGACGCAGCACTAAAGGCCACGGCAGGGGCTGCTCAAGTCGTGGGTCGGATACGGCGGCTGGGTCTCGAGGTCGCCCTTCACAAATCCGAGGCTCTGTGCTTCCACGGACCTCGGATGGGGCCACCTGCGGGATCCAGGCTAGAGGTAGGGGGCGTCAGCATCGGCATCGAGCCCTCGATGAAGTATCTGGGACTCGTACTCGATGGCCGGTGGAACTTCAGACATCACTTCCGAAGTTTGGTCCCAAAACTGAGGGGAGCATCATCAAGGGACCCAACGCTCCCTACAGGAGACTGTACCTGGGGATCGTGCGAAGTATGGCCCTATACGGGGCCCCCGTATGGGCGGAAACCCTGACGGCCACCAATCTGGCTAGATTGCTGAGCCCGCAGAGGGCGATGGCCGTCAGGGTGATAATGGGATACCGCACGATCTCAGGTGAAGCGGCATGTCTCCTAGCCGGGACCCCTCCATGGGACCTGGAAGCGAGAGCTCTTGCGTCTCTATTTAAATGGCGCAAGGAGGCGCTGGAGATGGGCCAAAGGCCTGCGTCTCGAGAAATCGAGGCCCAGCGGTCCCAGCTCCACCAGGAAACCGTGGAGACATGGAAGGTGCGACTTGAGCAACCAAAGGGGGGATTCGCCACAATCGCGGCCGTCAGACCGGTCATGGACGAGTGGCTGGAGAGGAGACATGGTGCTCTCTCCTACCGGTTGTCACAGATACTTACCGGGCATGGTATCTTCGGTAGATATCTGTGGCGAAGACACCGGTAAACCACGGTCGAGTGTCAGCACTGCGAGGACCGCAGCGACGACACATCGCTCCACACGCTGGTGGAGTGCACAGCGTGGGCGGAAAGCGCCAGGTCCTCGTGGTGGGTCTGGACGTGGACACTCTCTCGCTCGAGACCATGGTGCGAGCCATGGTCTCCAGCGGGAGTAAGTGGGACTGCGCCGTCTCTTTCTGCGAACAGGTCATGCTCGCAAAAGAGGCGGCGGGGCGGGAGCGGGAGAGAACTCTCCCACCCGAATTCCGCAGTCGGCGGCTTTGGCGCCACCGACGTGTCTTCGCCGAAGACCATCGGCCTCCATGACCGGGGTCCTGAGGACGGTGAGTGGGCTGCTCACCGTCCTTACAGAAGCAGGCCCATGACGGCAGCGTGACGTGAGAGATCTCGCACGCCCCCCCCCCCCAGAAACGGGGTTACACCCCCCCCCCCAGAAACGGGGTTACACCCGATCCCCCCCCCCCCCCCCCATAGACGCGGGATAACACCCGAACCACCCAGGTGAGGCCGCAGCCTTAGGTCTGTTGGTAGTCCTGGGACATCCTTCCGAGGGCTTACCCGGGGCTACCAACCGCAGGCCATAAGGCGGTACGTGAGGGTTTTTAGTCGGTAGGAGTCCGGCATAGCACCCATGAAGGATTTTCCCTCACGTCAAAAAAAAAAAAAGGATATCATAGAAACGACAAAGCAAACCTATCTAAATATTATGTCTTTGCGTCCAATACCCACTTAAGTCACCTATTAACTTTTGCTCTGCCAAGTGTCGGAATGTAATACTTTCGTGTAAGTATCTTTGTCCAAAGTAATGCAGCGTTAAATATAAAAAAAAAGACGGGTTGCACTCCGGGAGTGCCGGCAGAAGTGAAAACTTTTTCTTTCTTTCTTTCTTCGTTATATACAGAGAAAAGATAAAAAGGACACACCATGCCATACCATATCTATAATAAAGCGCCAATCATAGAACCTATCACCACAGAATAGATAATAGTACTAGCGTACAGAATGGAAGCTCACCCCCTCCCACCGATTTCATTTCCTCTCCCCGCACGTCAAAATCATGGGCGCTTTCATGGGCGCCTAAAACAAAGGTTGTCACCAGTGAAATGTGTAGTAACGGCACTTCGGGAAGAAGAGTGAAAAGTTCGGCTAGCTTCGGTTTTTAAGGCGTCCTCTCTTTCACACATGACTAAAGTGAAATTTAACCCTCAAATGCATCTTGCCTTTTTGTATAAATAACCAATGAACTATACATAGTAAGAACATTTGTACTTTTTTCACAGTATTTATTATTGAACCTGACCGGTTTCGCCTTATGGTAACTTCAAAAGTTTACATTGATGTTTTTGAAATGTTCCTAATCTTAAACACTAGAGGTGTTTACGACTAGAAATGTTCATAAACATTGCGAAACTGGTCAAGTTCAATAATAAATACTGTAGAAAAAAGTACAATTGTTCTCAATATGTGTAACAACAAGTTCCACCAAGGGTCATCAATGAACAGTATAAAAAAAAAACTAATGAACTGGATGCCAGGTTCGCCCAGGAATAAATTCGTGAAAAATCTTATCAATTATAATAATTTTCATATAGTCCGGGTTTTTTAGAAAATAACTCTAGAACTAGCATGTTAAGTGACATGGTGGACCGATATTGACTATAGGTGTATTATGTTTTTAACATTATAAAGATTATAACTCAAAAGCATATGATGCAGATTTAGATTAGTATACATTCTAGGGTTAAAAAATGGGCGGTACCTGGCAATGACGGGATCCATGATGGACGACATTAATTTTAATACATACAAATCGAAAAAAAATGCCATACTTCATAGGCGTGAGCTGTCAAAATAATGATTCTTAAATTTTATAAAGTATAGAGCGGTTAAAACCTTTTGTTTCTAAAAAATATAAATAGATATCTTTCCGTGAACTTCCCTTTAAATTATAATTGATACTTAAATAAATTAACACTATTAAATTAAAGTGTGCTCAACTGGCATTTTTCTAATTTCCTACTCGCCGTTGACAATTATAAATAAGTATTAGGATAGTTATTACAAAAACCGGGCATAAAATCCGTGTCATTCAGTTGTTACGTAATTAAAACACCATTCATAAAGAAATGTTCTACCTCACCCTTGGCAATGGAGCATTAATTACTAAGGGATAAATACTAGTAGTTCTGTAAAGAGTTCCAGATCATTTTTTTGGCGGTGATCAAATCTGGTATCCTCACTTATATTTCATTTATACGATACGTATCTTTATTTTATAACTCCCTGGATATTTCACCAATAAATATTGTCAATCCGTTCTTAAAAAAGCCACAACAAACGTCTCCGCCTTTTCTCATGTTTTTTTTTCCACAACTACCTGTAAGGAATCATGTTCGGATATTTCAGCCAAAAATCATCAATAACCGTTCATAAATAACGCGACAGAAAAGGCACCCCTTATCTCCTCCGATTAAAAAAGCTCTAGGCTAAAATGATGTTTTAAATCAAAGAACATGTATGCCATGTTTGGTGACAATCGGTTAAGAAATGTGCCCTATAGAACGGAGACTATTTATAATTAATGAAAAATTTCACGCGGGCGAAACCGTGAACAGCTAGCTTTTATAAACACAATCGGTTTTAATTACTCTATAAACATATCAAAGTCGTGTTGTAGTATTGTTTTGTTATTTGTGCCAATTCTGTTGATTGACAGGACCAAAATGTATCGCCATATTCTTTTCTTCCGAAGCGAAGAAAAAGATGGAAATACGTTTTAAAGTAAAAATCATTAATTTGACTTTTTGTAACAACAGGATTGTCGCCTCCGTCGGATGTGACGTAAATCATGACACCAAGGGATAGAGTGAGAAAAATCACGCTATCTCACTCGAAAATTTGCTCAAATTTCAAATAGTGCCATCCATGACATTTCTAATTTTCTCACACATCGACACTACCGTGCATGTACACGAGCTATGTTTGTAGTAATTACAACGCGATTGTTTCATACATTTTTCCGAGAGCTTCCGAGGTGTGCTATCACTAATTTTCTGTCAGAAGAAATTAATGAATTACAAAAAGAAAAAATAATCACAAAAAGCAATAAGTTACAAAAAGAAAAAATAACCACAAAAAGTAATAAATTACAAAAAAAAACAAAACGTAATAAATTACAAAAAGAAAAAATAATCACAAAAAATTTCAGAAGCCTAGTTCCGAACCCGGTAACTATCTGAAACCATATGGACTTACAGTCGAAGCGCTAACCGCTCAGCCGAGAAGCTTCTTGACGCACCTAACAAAATGAAGAAGTAGCTGTTGTAATGTTGTATGACGTCAGTCGTCGGTTACGGTTCAAAGTTCAACTAATCCTGACGCGCGTTTAACATTTTTAACCCATCCAACGGCGCTAAAGAAGTTTTCACTTCAAAAAATTGAAATAGTTTCTCAGGGCGGTTTCTACATTACCTAATCCTTTTATATAGAAACGATAAGGCTCATTATGCTGATGTACATGTAGTAGGTACGTAATTTTCATATCATTAGGGGGGTTGTAAGAGATATTATATTTATATCGATTACTTTGAATACATAGTAATAAAGGTATTCCACCAAAAACATTTTCATGTAAAAATGTTGCCGAGACGAGTTTACGTAGCTTACCCTGTGAAAAAGTTAACAGATCTCGTATAAAGCCAAGCTCTAAAGACTGCACGCTCTAAACCTACAAGCTCTTAATTATTTTTGTAAGTTACTTACTTAGAGAGAGACGATATTCTTAGCAATCCATGGATTCTCCGTGCGGGTGCCGGGTCCATCGCGTTGCTGAGTTGGGAACTCGGAACAGTGCCTGGGACTTGCGACCCAAGTGTAGGTTTAGAAGGGGCCCCTTTTGTTGATGTACATCAACACTCACCTTCACTACCCAAGTTCCCCTCCCTGCCTAACCAAATTTGATACGAACCTACTAGTGCCGCTTTAGACATTCGTCCTAGTAATGAGCTTATTGTAGCTCTCGATAGGCCTAGATCTTTAAGTAGGTTATAGAGAGATTTAGCTGGTATACCTCTAGCTCCCACTTCTACTGCATACAAATTAACCACGTAACCGTTTTTGATTAATTCGTTTGTGAGATCATAGTATTTATTTTTCTTAAGTGTGTGGTCCTTCGGTATATTTGTTTCCCACGGTACAGTAAGTTCCACAAGGACCACATATTTTGTCGTTTTCGAGTATAGAAATATGTCCGGTCTAGATGACGAAACCCCAACATCCTCCGGAATTTTATAGTGCTTTTCATACGTGTCGATTAGGAGAGTCCAATCTGGGGCAGTATCTAAGATTGAATAAGGTTTGTTCCTGGATTTTATGGATGAACCTTCAGACACAAAGTTGATATGTCGTCTGTTAGTAGTCAATCCTTTTTGGGCTCTAGCTACTGCCAGACTCATTGCTTCGCGTATGATGAAAAGCACCTTATCGTGGCGGCGTGAGTATTGGCCTCTATCGAGAAGCACCCTACATCCTACTAATATGTGCCTAGCCGTCCCTATTGCCTCACCACACGTATAACATTGTTTTTCTGTGGCCTTCCCCCACCTTACCAGATTACTCTGGTCTGGAAGGGTCATCTGAAAGGCGTTAAGATAGAATTTTAACAGGGCCGGCGACCACTCATAGATCAAGGTGCGCCACTTTAAAGCCATCGGTATGCAGAACTCTCCCATTGTCAACCATTCGTTTTGGATTTCCAAATTC
Source organism: Eilema caniola (assembly GCA_949126895.1). Taxonomy (NCBI): domain Eukaryota; kingdom Metazoa; phylum Arthropoda; class Insecta; order Lepidoptera; family Erebidae; genus Eilema; species Eilema caniola. The sequence goes on from OX421476.1 coordinate 5,781,355, forward strand.
ATCGCGTGCACTCGATATTTATCATTTTCGTCTTGCTTCAGAAAGGACCTAAGTATATCCTGGTCCCTTTTTGGCTCTCGTAATAACTTTAATCTATTTTTGTAAGTTGGTTAAAAATGATGATGTACGTATTTTTTATTTGTTATAAGAAATATTTTAATTAATTTTGACTTATGTAGCACAAACGTAAAGACAACAAAGTAGGTAATCTGTGCTTCCACTTCCTATTCCCAGGGGATAGGTTAGGTAAGGTTTTTTTTATTTTTGTTGTCTTTGTAGGTATATTAGCTTACGTACCAAATTTCACCTTTCTAGGACTTCAGGAAGTACCCTAACAATTTTGATGATCAGTGAGTGATGAGTCAGTGACGAAATTAAGTCTTTTGAGACATTAATAAAATCTAAAGTATAATAGATACGACATTCAAACTTTGTACGTTTAATGATTGTACCGATGGCATTCTATCTTGAAAATTTTAACCATTTAGCATCACCCAAAGCAAAGTTATGAGAGTTCAAAAAAACGAAGTGTTTCGAGAAAAGGTAGGTAAAGTGCTAACTGTAACCACTGATTTCTACGTTTGAGATCATTATACGAGTGTCCTATTAAACAAATAAGCTTTAAAAATATAAAACATATCCTGTAACAACTACTCGTCCGTCACCGTGAGTTTTTGTATTCGGAGATATCTTATTGATGACGTCACACCCAAATTTGACGTGAGCGACCGTTTTTCGCGCACTTTTCAAGCTAACAAAGTAAAAATGCTTCTTTATTTATTTATAATGTTTTTCGCGAAAAAGATACATAGTAAGGGGTATTAAATAAAATTCTTCATCTTTTAAGATAGGTTTCCATAATTTGTCAAATACCCAAATAAGGTGTAAGACACATCGTAAAACTTCCTATAATGGTACCTATCGAAGGCAATGTTTTATGTTTTCATTCGGAAAAAAAAGACCAGGACCAAGAAAGGCAAAGTTCAAAAGTTACGACAGGTAATGAATCTCTCCAATCTCAATGATGCTAAATGGGATGTAAACAGCGAACCTCATTCCTAATCACACCTACGTAATCTATTAGTAGCTGGTTAGTGTTAATGGTAGCATGACGAACACTTCCAAGAATGCCTCGTATTCAGATAATCTTACCCCACCATAAGGACACACGTTCAACAGATACACTTTCCCATAATAGATGTATTAGTCATCATTTATGGATAGTATTGAGAGGTTAGATTGTGTAATTATATAATTGTAACGTACTTAGTCGTATCTGCGCAAAGCAGATATGACAACAATATTAGGTTATATTATGTTAACGGCGCTGAATACAAAAATAATTATGTTTGGAATTGTTGTCAGTTTATCTGTTTATTCGCGATGGGCGTAAAAAATACAAAATTGATTTGATGTGGTTTCCTTTGTTTGAAAGTTCTTGGTCAGACTTAAAATGTTACATTTGTTTGATCGTAATTGGTCGAGTAAAAAACCGACATCGATCCCCAAGAAGGGGGATCGCTCCTACAGCTTGAGTACAGTGTCATCGCTCAGACCTAGTCAACTATTAGCTCAGTGTTGAGCAAGGTGTTCGAGCATATAATTAACATACAGCTCATGCCTCACCTAGAGGATGACTCCTTTATTAATGACTACCAATATTGGCTTCAGGCCGAATCGGTCAACGGGTGATCTTCTGGCGCCATCTTTGGGGCGAGGCTATGAATAAGCACAGCGAGTCACTGGCAATTAGTCTTGACATCGCCAAAGTTTTCGATAGAGTTGGGCACAAAATGCTTCTTTCCAAGCTACCAGCCTTTGTTCGCCCCCTAGACTGTGCAACTGGGTTACTAGCTTCCTGCAGGAGCGCCGTATTTGTGACGGACGAGCTTCGGAGTTCTTGCAGGTAAATGCTGGCGTGCCGCAGGGGTCCGTCTTATCCCTTACTATCTTTCTTCTGCATATCAATGACATGCTGTCCACCGGCAGTATTTATTGGTATGTAGACGATTGCACCTTGCACAGGAGTTATCACGGACGTCCTGCGGACAAGCAGTCGAATATCGCGGAAAAAAGGCAGCTTCTTGTCACTGAGCTTGACCGAATCCTGAACCCAATGGGGTTCTGAGAACCTGGTCGAGTTCAATGCCAAGAAGACGCAGGCATGTGCGTTAACAGCAAAGGTATCTTCTTTCCTTCTCTCTTTTCCTACACAGGACAATACGATGGGCTTACATGTCACCCGCATACGGTGCTGAATATTCTACCAAGAACCAAGCGGTTTGGTGATTCTTTCCTTTGTCGCACCTGTCGTTTCTTGGAGACCTGGAACTCCTTGCCAGCTCACGTGTTTCTCCCAGGTACTTTAAGCGGGACATGAAAAAGCATCTGATGAGGCAGTCAAGCTGAATGCCACCATTGTTAACATGGTACGTGTTTGTAATAGTGACCCTCTTTTCTGAGGCTTTGCCTTCTGCTAATCATGTCTAATCAATCAAGCGAGGTGAAGTCAAATCTAGGTGTCCTATATTAAAACTAGCTGTCGCCCGCGGCTCCGCCCGCGTGGATGTCGGTTATCGCGAATCGGGGTATGAAAAATAGATGTTGGCCGATTCTCAGACCTACCCGATATGCCCACAAAATTTCATGAGAATCGTCGAGCCGTTTCGGAGGAGTTTGGCAACGAAAACTGTGACACGAGAATTTTATATATTAGATAAGCTTCCAGGCTGGCGTACGCTTGTACTGATATAAAAGCAAAGTTTCTAATTGTGCTAACTCTCAGTAATGATGAGACTATTATATTCATAATTGAGTTTCGGAAACTGGACAGTTTACCGCTATCGATAGTTACAAAACCGAAAGTTCGAGTGATCGAACCATTAGCACACCATCCGTTTCAATTGATTCAACAAGAGGACCTACCTTCTGGGAGAGATAGCTTTTATGAACGTAGAAAACAGGTAAATTAAGTAAGCTACAATAATTTAATTTAGTAAGAGTACTGACATTCATTCCGACATTCATTTAATTTAGTAAGTGTGCTGACATTCATAAGTGTACTACCATAACCGTCAGTAAGATCTGATATGACAATGATAATTATTCTGACTAGTTAAACTGATTCTTTATCGGTAAACCTCATAAGCTCATTGCATACGGCTAATGTTGCTTTAGTTGCTGCTGCTTCATTAAATCTCTTCTGTGAATTTTGCTGATGCGAGCTTAGAGCAGTAGACTTTAAGCTTGCATTCATTGCATTGCATACGTTCGATTGAATCGAATAACTTTAATGAACTTTCGTACAGTTGATATTCACTTGGTTAAAAAATGTTTTGAAATCTGAAAATATATGTTCATGAACTGTTGTTGTATTAAGACCTATACTTAATAAAAATGTTGATGATAATAAGCACCTTTTTCGTCGTCACTTACGTGTTACCACCATCAAAGGGGCAAGGGAGGTGAAGGGAAGTCCACTATCTCATCAGTTATTGAAGGGGCTCTGTTCTGTGCCATTAGAATGGGGTTTCCATCAATAGTGGCATTTTGCATAGGAATTGGTAGATACTTCACTGTGCGGGCATTCTTTTAGCAAGTTAGTACGGACACTTGTCTGGACGTTTTGCTGTGTATGCTTACTGTAACGTGGACGTTTTGCTATATATATACTTGTGTCCTGGACGTTTTGTTACGTAGTCTCGCGATCAATTTCATATTTGTGACCTCAGGCCAAAATATTCCGAAAGTTCGTCGCCAATAATAGTTAAAGGATCACGTATATTATAAGACTAAAGTATATGTCCAACCGCCGGCTGTGATCGAGAAACGAGTGACACTAGTAACTACAAACTAGATAGCGAATAGGGAGTGTGTAACATGTGTCGTTGTGACAAAATTGGTAAAGAGAGACAGAGAGAGTGACTCGTTGGCGTCATAGGCAGTCGTCAACGATTTATATTAAACATTTATTTTTCAATAGGTAATCTGTGTCTCCTTCACGTTGTTTTTCTTTTTTTTTATAAAGGACACGTCAATTTGACTGCACCTTGCCTGATGGTAAGCTAAAATTTCTTCAAAAGAGTCAAGCGACAAGTCGTTTCTCGCTAGCAGTAAGACGAGTGCCTAACAGTTTCTGTCGGCAGAATAATAAATCATTTTGATTTTCCCTAATGCTGTACAAATTATATCATTATCATATTTTCCGTTGACCCAAAAATTTTAAGCTTCATTCGGTTCACGGCAATTCCATCTTGTTTGATGTCGGGAGACTCTTAGGCTGAGATTCAGAGACGAGTCTAAGCTTGAACTTACGCTTCCATCTGTCAAAATCAACGGCTTACCCTTAAATTTGTATTCAGAGACGTTCGGAACACGACTTAAACTTAGCGTAAACTAAGATAAGCCAAGTAGTCAATATCGACTACTTAAGACGGAACTAGCGCCACCAAGTGGGCTAAGGTGTAATTAATATCGACAATAGTTATCTGTGATTAAAAAGTTATCAAGTCTGAATAAACTTCATCATTTAATCGCGCGCTTGCTATTATTTTCTTTTTTACATTGTTGAAAATGGAAATAAATAAAATAAATAAATAGGTTAATAAATTCTAAGCTATTCAAAAAAAATGTTGTGCTTAATTTATTCCTCCCAGTAATTAATTAATAATTATGTATAGAATAATAAACTTTCTTCTTCGTAAGATGAAAAAGGAGCCTTTCTAGTAGTCATGATAACATAAGTTCGCTCACTCACTTGTCAAACTTCCATAACTCCCGCGACTTACAGAGGTTGTCACATAAATAAATAGGTTTGTGTCTCAGATATTTTGTTTCACTCACTCCAATAGCATTTTGTATTTATTGCGATCCTGCTTTAATTTTTATTTATGCCTGGCCACACAGTTTCATAAAAACCGTAACTCACCGATGAACGTTTTGCTTTTAAAAATGGCCATAGAGAAGAGAGTGTATACTTAGCTAAGACCGACGTAAGTTTGACAGGGACTGTGTCTCTGAATACGAATTTTGAAGATGCGCTTAGCCACGACTTGGCTTAGACCGGTCTTCGCCCGTCTTATGTTCATGTCTCTGAATCTCAGCCTTAATCAAATGTTAAATATTACCATGTCACTTTTAAGTCTCGTACGTAATAAGTGTGTAATAAATCATGAACCAGATCTGGTACGGTTTTATTAAGTTTTTGTGAGAATATCTTTAGAGAATGTAGTACCGTTATATCGTCTGGAAAACAAACACTATGGCACAGAGTTATTGGAGAAGAATTAATTAGCTTTATTATGATGAATTTACAAAAAGTGAAGTTCTGAAAATGGGTTTCAAAAAGTTTCAAATATAATTTATCATTATTTGCCTTCCAGAAAGACAGTATTTAATTGAAGAAGCTGTCTGTGATTTTTAGCATTTTTAGCGTAAATATGGTTCAAATCTTACCTGAATATCTTACTTTCGACTTTTAGTTACGTATTTCAAACTCACCACTGGCCACAACTGCATATCTCTATGACATATCATAGATTCATAGCGTTTTGTGATTTTTACCGCGTAAGGTGTAAAAATTTTCAAGTCAAGAAAAAAGTTCTTAAAAAGTGAATTACATAGTAGGTAATTATGTTGTTTTTACCGTTTGTATGTGTACAGTGCTACATAAATAATTGCAAGGTACTCTAAAGTTAACCTGAGGTCTATGTACAACTTTATTGTCTCAGGATGCAATTGCTTCAAACAGGGTAAACTGAGAGGAAAAAAGGGCTCTGTATCCCCTAGTGCGGTGCGATTTACAGTGGTAGCTCAGGAGTGGGGACCACAGCGCACAAGGGACACTCAGTCAAAAAGGTGACCACTCACTACAAACGTGATGGTCGCGGACTAGGAAATGCTATTGAACAACTTTATGTTGTCAAGCAAATGGAGTTAGACCAACAAAAAGTGGCACTCCAATATGATGCAATTGTAAGCAGCTTTACTTATGTACAAAAAGTGCTACTGGTCAAGTCAGACAGCATCCAACTGGACCAAAAAGGAGCACTTGCTCCTTAACCCGTAGAGGTGTCCAGAAAACTTTCCAATTTATCGAGCAGTTCATTACTGACGGCATGTCACCCCCAACCCTTTCAGATCAAGGGACTCACCCATTGTCCTATAGGATGTGGAACTCGAGGACTTGCAAAGCTTTCAGTCAGACTGGAACTATCAGTTGAGATTGACGTTTCCTCCACCCAGTTAATACCTCAGTGGCTGGGCCATCTAAACAGTACTCTAGGCTGGTCGATCTTAGATTGAGAGCTTACCACTAAGTCTTGTCAATAAAGGATTTGCGGAAGATCCTTAAACAATGACAAGAGACAACACTTTCTAAATAGCCCTACTGTGGGATGAGTACTGGGCTGGTCAATCTCAGATTGACAGCCCGAATGGACCCTTACCAATAAAGAATCTGCGGAAGATTCTAACAGGCCCTCATCAGGGACTGGGAGGTTATCCTGCTTAAAGAGGGAGGGGGGGGGGGAACAAATAAAGTACTGGAATAAACAAGAAAGGGAGTTATTGAGTTGTAGTTGGCGGATGACCACTCTCAATACATACATGTTTTAACACTTTGGCTTTTACGTGGTTGATATTCTGTAGAGACTCGAAATATGCTTTATATATGAGTCTAAACTGTCAATGTATGTTATGAAATCCATAGAAATAACATAACATAACGTAAACTCATGCCTTTATCCCCGAAGGGGTAGGCAGAGGTGCTGGCACCCACATTTCGCCGGTTTATGTTTAGGTCCCAATGTGTGGCGAGCCTATTGCCATTAACTGGGCACTTATAAACCTGCGATAAATACACACATAACTTCGAAAAGCATCGAAAAGTCATCGGTGTGTGCCAAGGAAAACCTGGGATCGAACCCGAGACCTCGTCTCAGCAGTCCATTACCCATACCACTAGACTACCGCGGTTAGTCTATAGAAATATCAACCAAGTAATACCTACTTTTATGCCAAGTTGTAAGGGCCATTTCTTTCTCTATAGACTTTGATGTATAGTCTGAGCATACAGGGTAACCCTGAAACTATGGGTTATATATTGCATTTTCACTGACATTCTTTCATGTTATAGGGCCAGGGTGGTGCTTGGTATCCCAGATATCTTGGTTTAAACATAAATATATTTTTTTACCTTTTGCTTACAATTCGATTAATTTAACAATTAAGATCTGCAGTTCTTTATAGTGGAATCTGCAGTCTCAGCATATTGTGCTACAAATGTAGACAATTGTTCTAAGGACTTATTCATTCAACAAGTCCTAAAAGCTACTGCTTTAGTAAAACCTTAGGCCATTAACTCCCCTAGATGGCATATGTTAATACATTCATGCATGTGGATCTCCAAAGGGGAGGCAGAGGTGTATTATTTGACACCCATACTATGTACATTTTTCATTTCCATATAACATGGAACGAGTCTGTTGCGCTCAAATGGAGAATCATTGGCTGATTTCTACTATTGGTTGGTAAACAGCCGTATCCCTTAGTAACTCATACCATGGGAAATGATAGGATACCCAAATCACACTTTAATTTCCAGTTTCAGTACAATATAACAGCTCTCTTTTAAGAATTCTAGAAGAGTTGCAATTATTATGCTTCTAGCTGCAAGCAGGTTAGCGCGTAAGTTCATTTACTAGATACATCTTGCAGTATCTTCACAGAAGAAGAGAAAAATATGTAAAGAACAGAATTTATTATATAATACATTCTAAAACTGATGGTAGATAGCATAGGCAGTTCAGGTGCTAATGTCAGAACACCAGAATGCCTGTTTGTGCTACAATATACTCAACTCTGCAGTTTCAAATACTAATGTAACTAGTTGTTTTATCTCAATCAGAGGTGCTGTAAGAGCAACTACCGGGACACAATTTAGTGTATATTCCTAGATGCAGTACACATGGATGCGGCTTCAGGTAGGTTTCGATCCGCAGTGACCTTCAGAGGTTGGTTTGTAAACATGCCTATAGCATAGATTTTAAATTGAGAAAATCAAGTCTCGTTTAGGTAATTAAGTTTAATGTTATATATATGATATAGCATGCTGCATCTTCGTGGCTTTTTTGTCTAAACATTTCATTATGGTTATAATTATAATAAGGCATCCTTTTTCATTCATACCCTTAATAATACCTACCGTTTAAGTATTATCACATAGCGTTACAGTTACCATCACCAGCAGAAACCAAACAGGTCTTCAATTAAATACTGTCTTTCTGGAAGGCAAATAATAGAGCTGTTTTACATAAAATAAAACAGTTATTATATGCCGAAAGAAAGACAGTATTCGAGCAAGGTCCTTGCTGGCGAGAAGACCCTATGAATCTATGATATATCATAGAGATGTGCAGTTGTTGCCAGTGGTGAGTTTGAAATACGTAACTAAAAGTCGAAAGTAAGATATTCAGGTAAGATTTGAACCATATTTACGCTAAAAATGCTAAAAATCACAGACAGCTTCTTCAATTAAATACTGTCTTTCTTTCGGCATATAATAACTGTTTTATTTTATGTAAAACAGCTCTATTGTTTTCTTATTTTATATCTTGCTCGCAGCAGAAGAATTGCTTTGCAAATTAATTATGTTTTATGGTTATAGTTAAATCTTATTTGCAAACTGCTCAGGAAGTCAACAGGACCAGGACTTATTTAACATTAACATTAAGTAGTTACCATCACTCAGATCGCTAACAAAATCAGAGGTATGTATGCTCTACCTTGGTCGCGCTATCTTACTTATTCTGGGATAAACATAACTCAATCTAATCCAAATTGTCAGGGCTAATTTACGAGGCATAACTGACATAGTTGAAATGTTTTGAATGTTATCACGGTTGCACGTCTATGCGCACGTGTCACATTATATTTAAACTATTATCAGTACGTTAAACTACCGTAATTTTTTGTTGAAATTTGATGGCGTGGTGGTGGACTGTTCATTTGCTTCGTCGGATATCCTGAATTACATTCTGTCTAAATACTATTGACATCGGTTTGGGGTTTTCTATATATGTACTCATCATTCCAGAACGCATATGATTCGCTATACTTAATGTGAGCAATGTGTCAATGTCCTTTTAGATATTCTATGGACAATATTCATAATCGAATGAAATTTTGAAGCATTTACTATGCTAACTTTTCAAATCGATTAAGATTGAAAAAGTGAATGCTTAGGTGGGACTCGAATCCACGATCTTTCCCTTACAGGGGGAATGCTCTGACCACTGAGCCACCGAGCCAAACCTGAAGCTATCCAAATTCTCCTATTCTACCGTCTTAGGGCGACGGTCAGAGCATTCCCCCTGTAAGGGAAAGATCGTGGGTTCGAGTCCCACCTGAACATTCACTTTTTCCTATCTTAATATTCATCATGTTGGGCCAATGTCTACACCTAGCTAAACATTAGCTTACGCGTTGAACTTGATGACTTTTTTTTGTGGCCGAATAACGCAACGATGGTTGATGTGATGTGAAGATGTTTCACTAAAGAATTCAAAGTGCTTTTATTTCATTTTAGGAATGTACGGAGGCACTTTTAAGTAAAGCTAATAAAACGTTTATCGAAGCGACTACTTAACTGGTTCCGTGACCGATACTGGAGTAATAAAAGACAACTAGGTATATTAATTATGTTTTAGAACCTTACTTCAATTAAAACCATATATAAACGTCGTAATCAGTTTTACCAATAATAATAAGCTTTTACGAGAACAGATGAGTAATGATCATAATTAGGCGAGGGTATGTAAGCTTGTTGGGGACCTGGTTCGCAAAAACTCGATGTCGCGCTGGCAACACCAGTTAAATATTTTCTTAAAGCTCCAGTACCTAATGATAGTAATGATCCATGATGGCCCACGCTATTGTGTTCACGAAAGGAAAGACAGGCGTATATCAACCCCTACATTTAGTCAACTAGGTGCTTTCATGGACTTATGATGGACAATAGCTCTCAGTCTTTTTCTTTATGCGAATGCCAATCCTGGTTATATTTCTTCACTCCTTTTTCTATTTACATCCATAAATCACGTGGCACATGCATCTGTACGATGCACAGGCGTAGTCAGAAATAGCAATGCAGCAATCGAAATCAGAATCCAAAGTTTGAGTGCGGGGTCAATGTCAGATAAGCGCCATTGTTGTTAATCCATATGTGCTTAGGCTGCAGTCACATATTCGGCTACTTGCCCACCGTCTCGTACATAGTACGTGCGAACGTATTAATTTGTTAAAATACAATAATATTTTTTATCTACTCTGATACAAAGATTATAAAATTGAAATCAAAACTCTTATGACAAACATTACGCACAGGCCAAGAAAAAAGTTTTATTACGATACAGGTCTTGTACCTACCTATATCATTAAATAACGATACACCTATACAACCTCCATCTGGTCTGAACCTCTACTTTAAAAAAGAATCCGCCGATTCGGAAGAAAAAAAAAAACACGCATGCGCAATCGATGTTTGCGCCTTGGCGCCAAGATTTTACATTTAAATTAAACAAAGTTTGGTTTTGTTTGTAAAATAAATTAGTTTATGTATTATAGTATGAGAATAGATAAAGTAGTGTATGACACTGTACGGCTTGTTTTTTTAAAACACACTCGTGTTATAAGAACCCTTATTATGCAACAGTATCATAAACTACTATTACTGACGATTCCAATGCGGAAAACACGACTATCGATTAACTCACATTTGATGTTTTGATTGATTTAATTAATAAAATAAATGATTTATTATGTAAGTACTTGCCTTGTCGATATACCTTCAAGACAGAGGAGATTAGACTTCTTGTTAATGTTATACTGAACGAAAAGGCCACAGTATGAGATTGACGCCTGCAAGGATGTACCGTTGATGCTAGCTGAGTAAAACGAAATAAAATGATTCCAATCGCCGAAAGGTAACTCGGCGTTCGTGGTCATCGGGCACCTGCATTTACAGAAGGGATAGCGGCAAGAGGCCTTTGTAAACATCGCTATTGAATTGAACTACCGACATTTGTCCGACAACGGGCCGACCGCACGTTGCACGTATTTCATCTGTAACTAAGAGAATTACCAATTAAAAATCAGCTTTTAACGCCGAGGTACCGTTATTCTTGATTCGACTTAATTACTTTGAACATAAAATAGTGAAGCTTCACTTATCTCACACCGTACTTAGTGTTTTAAGAGGTAGAACTTGACGAAATTATTTAAATATGGCCGTTAGCGATAAGATACACGTTGCGGTCGAAAAATTTCTCTTTTACTACTAGAAATTATGTCCGACTAGATGTTGCCTGCGCCTCCACCCGTGTTAAATAATGATCCCGAACCTGCAACCCACATAAACCTATTCACGCGGTAAAGCCTATGGGATATTTTCGGCTATTAACGTTTTATCGGGTTATCATACTTAGTTACTACCAGCAAGGGACGCCTTTGACTGGACGGGGGTGATCTGTTCTTCTGTAGGTATAGGCCATTTCACCCGATTCACCAAAGTTAGTTAGTTATCAATGTTAAATTATAGTACTCTTATCACATTTCATTCAGGTCCACTCATCTATTCTCACAAATTTTCACTTTTATATTATTGGTAGGACTCACTTTATATATCATTTTGTTGGTTCTGCTAAAGCTTTCGAGCTTTTAAGTTAACTTGTATGAAATCATAATATAATGGTTTCGTAAAACATAGCAAAGGTTTGTAGTTAAATCACCTTACAAAGTTATTTTACATAAGATGTATCTCAAAAACTTTATGAAGGGTCGCCCTCAATTTCAACATGAGTTCTAAAAGCGAAATCTGCTTGTTACCCTGTTTAAATTAACGTGAAAATTGAGGATCAGACCAAATAATTTGTGTAGTTTTGAAAGTTATAGTTATTCCCTTAGGTACTTAGATGAACATACTAAAAGACCCCGAAGGTAGGACACGAGCTGGCAGTGGGTGAAGGGGAGAAGGTCTCGTATACCAATTTTTTTTTTTTTTTTTTACGTCCGGTAAATCCCCACGGATACCCACTCCTCCGGAGCCGGAGGGGGAGGTTATGTCGGACTCGAACCGACTAAACCGCACGCCGTCTCTGGGTCGTAGTGCTAGGCCGAAGGTGAGGTTATCATGCGACATATCCCTCGCACCCCGGCTGACCCAGGGCCATCCCTCTCGGTCTGGCCCTCCTCGGGAAGAGGGGGACCACGCGGTCCCCGACTCAACCCGGTGTGGGGAGGCGCACATCGTCCTACGATGCGCGCCGCCGCCGTGGCCTGCTTCTGCTAGGGTGACGGGCGGCTCCACCCGTCACCCTCAGGCCCGCGCTCATGGGGGGCGGAGGTCAGTCTGCGCCCTCCGACGCCCGAGCCGCCTTCGGGCGCGTGCAGCGATGTCAGCGAGCCTTTCTCGCTCATCGCGCCGCGCCCGCTCTGCTGTCTCCTTCGCGAACATGACTGCTCGCAGAAGGAGGCGCTGGCCGCCCACGCATCCGCGCAGCGGACCATCGCCGCGAGCAGGGTGGAGAGCGTGAGCACTCTCACCCCCAGGGCCGCCACAAGCTCCCGCCTCGGCGTCTCAAACGCCGGGCACTCGGTGAGCGTGTGCAGCCCCGAGTCCACGCTCGCGTCGCAGTGATGGCACTCGGGCGTTGGCTCTATACCCATCAGATGCAGATACCGCCCGAAGCTACCGTGCCCGGTGATAATCTGCGTCTGACGGTACGAGAGGCTACCGTGTTGCCTCTCTAGCCACTCCCCCATGTTGGGCCTTACCGCCGCAATGACGGCGTGCCCTAGGTCTCGTATATCAGTATTTTGCTTGTATATTGAAAGCGGTTAATAAAACTTGAAAAAATACAGGAGGTCAAATGTAATAAAGCTTATAATTTGCGGTAAAATCAACTCGGCTTGACCACAGAGATCGGTGTTAGTTATATTATTTTTGGGGAAAGAAGATTCTTCAAGTATACCTAGCACACAGCACCCAGTCTAAGATTAACAAATATCGATTCACATTACTTTCACCAAGTCCAAACCTTTTCTTCCGTCCTCTCTACCAAAGGGTCAGTGAAATATCGCGCTTATATAAAGTATTCCCTCAAGTACAGAACTGGCTGAAGAATCAACTGCCCCTAGTTTATTTTTCATACCACTGATGTGGCAGACAAACACACGGTCCACCTGTTGGAAAGTGGTTATCGTGGCCTATGGAGGTGTGTGATACCAGGGGAGTCGCACTTGTGCTGCCGACCCTGTAAATACAGTTTCGGTGCCGTCAGTGTAGAAGTTAAAGCAGGAATAGAGCCTTTGATGTTCCTACTGACAGCACAAAAACTCTCTAGTGAGCTCTGGCTACCCTATTCACCGCCGGGAACACATTACAACGTTATGGCCGCGGTATTCTGTAGATAATATGGGGTTGGAAGCGAGGAGTCGTTGGAAACTTGAAGCGAATTAAGACTTTAGATCCTTCTGCTGCTGACGCGTTGCTTATTTTCATTTTTAGCTGAAATACTCTATTTATAGAAATAGAAAGATTTTTTGGAAATTTGTGGCCGAATGACGCAACCATGGTTGCTGTGATGATGTTTCGCCAAAGAATTCAAAGTGCTTTTATTTCACTTTAGGAATGTGCGGACGCAGTTTCAAATCAAGCTAATAAAACGTTTATCAAAGCGAATACTTAACTACTTTCACTGCTAATGGGTTCAAATAGGGGATGAAAGTTTGAATCGAATTACGTCATTTTTAAGCACGAAACATGTACCTACGTCTGATTAAAATAAAAAATAAATCAGTTTTTTTTAAGATTGTACTACTAAGGGGGTCAAATAGGCGATGAACGGCGATCGAAGAAAATGCGACGAATAGGCCTCAAACGCCTACCCAAAAATGTCTACCAGTTTCTCACTATATCGGGTGCTCCGGTCTACTTGGAAGTATTATCTTTTCTTCAAAAAAATAATGAAACAAGCGCCGATCTCTCTGTGGCCAAGCTGAGTTGATTTTGTCATAAATTATAAGCTGTCTTGTTGTTGTCTTTGACCTCTCGTATTTATTAAAGTATTGATCCGACCATAATAATGTCGAGACAAAGGTTATAGGAAATTTAACGTAGATAAATAATGTACAAGTGGTTTCAATATACAAACAATATTTTGAAAAAAAGGGACCTTTCCCCCCTGCCCCACCGCCGGCTTGTGTCCGACACTCGGAGATTTTTAGTATGATCATCGGTCCACGTTAGAATATAACTGTACCAACTTTCAAAACTCCACGAATTATTGGTCTGATTTTTTAAATTTTCTCATTCATTCATATGTGTCAATTGTCAATAAAGATTGCATGTATAATTAAACATTTTCATTGTCCATAATAATAAAATACTCGCCGGGCTATTTACCATGTTTATTAGTTTTGTCGAGTATTCAATATTTCGGCGCTGTTCCAAGCGCCATGATCACGGATGTAACGTTCATGACGCTTGCAACATTGCCGAAATATTGGATACTCGATATAATAAAATAAAAAAACATGGTAAATATCCCGGCGAGTCATTAACATCACTAGTAAATATTAATGTAAATGAAAATAAATAAATAAAGCTCAAATCATACATTTCCACTGTCCGTCTTGTCAACTGATGCATAGACGTGTTAGAACGAATAAATAATCTATACTGATATTATAAGGCCGAAGAGTTTGATTGTTTAGTTGAACATGTTAATCTCAGGAACTTCATGGTTCGTTTTGTAAAATTCAAAACGGTTGCTGCATCACGCAGTAAAGGTTCTCACACCAACATGAAGGTCCGAGTGTCAAAAGAATGTATGTCGATATTTCTTCTTGGGAATATCCTGAATAATCGTTATCAAACGATTGATTGATTCTTTGATTCTTGATTGATTCCTTAATATCGAATATGTACCTAATATTGAAGAAATTTAATTCATCCTTACTCAGCGTACATCACCGTACTTTGTTTCTTTCTTTCCCTTACCTTTAACCATATCCAGAAGACGCGTTTCACCCGCGACTCGACACACGTTTTGATGTGTTGTTTTAACTATCATTTCATTTCATTTCATTTCATTTCATTTCCGGGTATGTTTTAATTTTTAATTTTCCTAAGAATCCTCTCACCAAATACTGCCGATCGATTTTACTGCAGCGCCGTCCACTACACAGTAATCTTTTCCCTTTAATAGATAGATATGAGTACCTACCATTTCTTTTTCTTATTAGATTACGTTACAGTTCGTTTGGATTTTGATCGTACCTTCTGTTTGGCGGAAGAAGAATATTGGTGTGCAAAAGTTAAAATAAAAAATATTTTAGTAAACAGACATACAGGTTATCGAAAACGCCACGCGCGTCATACGTGAAACAAAAAATATCACACAATTGTGAATTAAGGTCTGATTCCGAAGGTGACCGCATATGTCACCTGCAGATGCACGCACCAGATACGCGTAATTCATTGCGGCTTCTTAATGGGCCCCTTTATCCATGTCGAAGTCTAATAAGCATAGGTCGAAATTGGAGTTATTGATATACTTGCATCAAAATGTTAATAATAATGTGGATTTTCCCGAGATTTCTGATGGATTGAGATTGCCAAAAATAGACAAATAAAATAAAAATAATGGCCTATCTTTAGGCTAGCAATATTAAAAGGTGATCCAGGTTAACTTTTCTCAAGGGTTCAATCGTTTCATATTTTTGTAAAATGTTTAAAATTCATTTTTACACAGTTGGAACCATGGTAGGTACATACGTCACAATGAATCATAAACCAATCAATTAATAAAAACGGGATACTTTCTGCTTTTTTTAATTATATTTGAGATTCGAGGCATACCCACATTACATAAAATCAGTGTAAGTACATAAATAACTGTACCTAATGCCGGCCTATGCTAATAAGTAATGTATGCGCTGTGTTTGCTGCATGCGTCTGCAGTTGTAGTATGCGGTCAGCTTCGGAATCATACCTTTAGCTATATTATTTAGCACTATATCAGTTTGCAGATATCTGAATAAGACCTCAGTGACTTTTGGTTTGTGCTATCTGAGCACTGATTGTGGGGTTTAATAATTTCAAGTTCAACAATCTTCAGTTAACATTGTAACTTTGATACAAACGTCACACGAGTGAGTTTTGAGTTTTGTAAATTGGTATTGAACCTAATTCACAAGCAGGTAAGCTAACAAATACTATTTTTTGAGCGACTACATTCATTTGATAGACTTCCAAATTGACACAATACAGCATACTGTGCAAAAGTTACTTTTTTACCAAGACGGGACCCAATGTGATTGCTGATTCCGGTGTCGGTATCCGGACTCACTTGCCGGAAGCCGCTACTGGACATCGGACACAGTTGTCAGTTGCTTCTGTACATATACTGGTAGGGTACCTACTGGTAATTATTTTGATAAACAAGCTTTTTTTTAATTAATCCTCGCTAAGTAATAAATAATTTTATTGCAATAAGTTTAAATATGGCCTGACACTGTCTGTTAGTTGAACTAAATACTAGAGTATTTTTTAGGTTTTTTATGTGATATTTATGAAATTTAAGTATAATACCAAAAGATCATATGCTTTTTATGGCTATATTTTTATTTACTCATATGATTACACGTGGGCTAATAAACATGAGTAAGAAAGTGTGACTTTATGAGTCCATATTAACTAGTGTTTAATTAGCGATAAAAACAAGTGCACTAAATTACCAAATCATATTGCTGCCTAGGTGAGTGCCTAATTTACTCCCGGACAACAGAAATTATCGCATAATGCCTCCATTGTACGGATTTGTAACATAGTTCGCTTGACACAAAGGGTTTTAATGCAATCACTTTGAAAGCGTATTAGAGCCTGCATCCATTCATAATTTAATATGGCTACTTATGGTAAATATTTTATGCAAGTATCTCCAGTTACCAGTTAAAAAGGACGATGAAAATGGAAGGAGTTGAAAGATTTCAGGTGGGAGAGACAGTCGACCCCACGTTAGAAACGGGAAAAGACGAGTCGAAGAAGAAGAAAACCTTATCACTCCTAAAATAGTTTCCATTGTATTCATACTTCAGGTTTATTTACTTCATTCTCATGATGCCAGGAGGTAGGACATGACGGTATTTCCGTCCCATTGAGCAGTCCGACTGGGGAAACAGAAAACCGCGGTCATAATAACCTCGTTTTGTGATCCCGGCGATGAGTACGGTAGCCAGAGCTCACTGAAGAGTTGGAAGACCTAAGGCTTGTCCTGCTTTATCTTATACACTGACTGCACAGAAACTCTATGTTCTAGCAGGGTCGGCAGCATGGGTGTGGCGGCCCTGTTGGACATGTCCATAGGCCACTTTCCACTTTCGAGTCTGAGATTTGCTTGTTATTTTTCATTGGGATTTCCCTGAGCGGAAAGCCTGCGGAGCCGTTCCGTTGGTTAGCCGACTAGCAAGTTGACTAAAGCTCCAAGGGTGTTGTTTGAGTTCACAGACAAACTGTTCAAAACAGTTTTGTGAACCAATAGTAGATGCAATACTTATAAATTGTATGCTTAGTAAATAAATAAAATAATAAAGCCCTAAAAACTTCTGGTTATTAGAACTCATCATGTTTTAAGGAAGTTTATTTTTTCTTTTGCTTAAGTTGCACATGGACATTTTCAAATTTCAGAACTTTTTATTAGTCAATTTAATAAGGCGCCTAAATGTAGGCTAAACAACCATCTCATTTAGCTGACCTTGTTTGTCCTGGGCTTCTAATAAACGTCTAAATTCTCCAGAGATTAGCTGCTCGTTTTATAAAATATCCTTCAGCATTTTGCCACTCGGAAATAACCCAAGTAATTAGTAAGAAATGTTGTCTCGCAAATGTTGTGAGGGCCTCTAGATCCTCGTAGAAAAAGCAAAATGTCCGAGAATAGGTACCTACGTACGCACTTTATTTTAACCTCCTAAAAACATTTTGCGAACTTGCCTGTTTTCACACATTTAGAAAGTTTGCAGGCAGACGACAATGTTGGCAACCGAATGCTTAATATATTTAAATGCAAAACTCCCAAAATTGCTTAATCTGGTCCACATTATTCAAATTTATAACTTTTTAAAGATTTTAGAGACATTTTAATCCGCTTAATATTTTAATATGCTTCATAGTTTTTTTTGTAGGTATGTAGGTACCTCTTCAAAACACTTTTATACGTTTTCGTTATATGTAATATATCGATCGATAGTGGGTAACGAACACGCGTTTGTAAACTGCTCGTTCTCACAAAGCGGGTCAGTATCCAAAAAATCCTTCAAAAACAAGCTATAAGAATATTGAACATAATAACCAGCTATGTTGAATCGAAATATTGACTCCAATAAGAAGCCCTATACGCAAACTACCATTTAGTTGAATAAAATTGTTCCATAAAAACGGCCCATTCTAATGAATCAAGAATTCTCCGAGTTACCAGAAATATACTATAAATGTACTAATTAACAAGCCAAACGTTCAATTTTCTACAGAAATGATTGTGACCCTTGTTTTACGCGGCTTATTTTGCTAAGGAGAACTTTTTACTGTTTATCTGAACTAAAATATCAGTGACAAATCTTTTTTAGATAGCTGGCACATGCGGTTCCAACCGTGGTAGGGACTTAGTAACGATAATTGAGAAAATACTAAATCAATATAGATGTGTATAGAGACGAATGCAAATATTCCTCATTGTTAAAAAACTAATTCAATCGCGATTTACTTGGTGTTTGTTCTTACACAATTACCGACGTTTCGGTCGCTTTTTACGTCACATGGAGACAGACCAGACGGTGGTAGCCTCATGTCATGGAGCGTAAAGTTATCTCAAGTGCTCAAACACTTGAAATTGTTGGTGTTCTGGAATTAATTAAGTGCTAAACGTTATCAGTCTTAAACAAGTTTTGCTCAACTTGATCGCTTCTGATCAACTTCAAGGAGCTTGAAAATTCGTCCATTCGAAACCGTTATTATTATAAATGTACTTGTTTAGACATTTAAATTATTTTTTTCAAACTTTAAATTAAAAAAATGTGTTCCTAATAAACCCTAGGAAACAGCCCGTATTTTCTGTATTTTGCCTCGTCGTCGCTTCTGAAATTAGCACTGTTTGTTTGTACTATCACGCAGACAACATCTGGGAGGCGGCCATTACTCTATATTGTTGGATCACATATTATTAGAACACATTTTTGATCTCACATCCAATAATTTGTTTTTTTTTTGGTGTGATTTACCTTCTCTCCAGGTTGGAAGAGCAACGCGCGAGTTGCGCCATATTAAATAGAATAAGCATGTTTGATTCTTGAATAGTGCAAAAATCGACAAATAGCTTCTTACTTTTAAGGAAATGATACGATAAATAAATAAAATGTTTACAGGAATCCTTTTTCACTATAAGTGAAACTGAAAGAGGTTTACCAAAGGTGGGTGAGCTTGTAATTTATTACTACTTATATTTCCTTAGCTCTTACTTCCATGTTAAGGATATGTTGCCTCCTGAGGCGGTTTGTCGGCCTGTCTTTATCTGACTTCGCCTTAGTTGCCACTTTGAAATGAGAGGAAATTCCGATTTACGATGTTTGTTTGTACGTTTAATATGGTTAAACTCAAGGAATAGTTTAACGAGGAATGTTCTTGACATATTTGAGAAAGTTAGAAGAGTAATGTTTGCTTGATCTTTCTAGCTTTGATAGTTCTAAACGGATATCGTATTATCCTTGTTATAATCGCAAATAGGCCTAAGTACTACATTACGAGAAAATTAAAAATAAAATCTTCAGGCTGCTAATTGACCGGCACCGTTTAGTTAACAGCCTAGGCAGTTAATTGAACGGCTGATGAAGCTAGTTGACTGCGATATATACTGTTTATAAATTATGTGACGGTACTTTTACAAAATTATTTTTTTAAATCTTATAAATGTCTGTCTTTCGGTCTGTTTGTTCCGGCTAATCTTCGAAGTTGCTGAGCTGATCTAGACGGTCTTTTCACTGGTCGATAGTTGATATTAGAGAGCGTAACATACGTTAGGGTTCATTTAGAATCAGAATTAAGGATCCGCGTATTTTTTTTCATTTTAGTACTCTGTTTTGAGTCCACGCAGATTTGCAGATATTGCATGTTGCGGACGTGCTTTTAAATTCATATCCCCATCATGTCCTTATTACCCTTAGCAAATATATCTACCGCTTAAAATTCCCTGTCGTCCAAGTTTCGTCACGACTCACGATGCTCTCCGTCACCATAGTGATAAATCATTACTAATCGACGCTAGTCGCCATGTCTACAATTTCCAGTAGGCTTTAGGCGTGACGTCATCCTTTTACCGCGAAACTAATGCCACAGGAAATTAAAAAATATTGAGGGTCTTCTGATTATTTTTACTTTTCTTATCTTCAAATGGGTTTATATAGATGTTTGTTTGTTTTTTCGTATTTTATATGCAGCCTATTATTTACGCGTAGGTTATAATTTGGCTATTATTTGGGTTTTTTTTTTTTATATAGGACATGTCAATTTGAGTTTACCTTGCCTGATGGTAAGCTTAAGACAAAGTCTCAGGAAAGAGGGCCACCATTATATACACGTGCCATGTTAACAATGGTGGCACTCAGCTTTACGGCCTCAATAGATACTTTTTCATGCCCCGCTTAAAGGACCCGGGACTGTAGGAAGAGGGAAACAAGTGAGCTGGCAAGGTATTCTAGGTCAATGGTGCGACATAGGAAAGAGTCACCGAACCGATTGGTTCTTGAAGGAATGTTCTGCACCGTATGCAGATGACATCTAAGTCCTGCACGTGTCATCCTGTATAGAAAAGGAAAGGGTGGGACTAATTGAAATAGCTCTTCACAACATTCACCATGGTAGAGACGGTAAAATACTGCCAAAGAAGCAACGTAGTACTTTGCGAATCCATCCCAGAGACGCGAGCAGTATTCCACGCAGGAACGAATTTGTGTCTTGCATAGAATACACCGTTGCTCCGGCGTGATAAACCGTCTCACTCTGTTCAGGACTCTGAGTTTACGTGAGGCTGTTTGGATGATACTCTCGATGTAGTTTTTGTTATTCAGTTTGCAGCGAACATCCATACCGAGGATATTGAGGTTGTCCTGCAGTGGCAGTGGCGTGCTCTGAAGAGTGGGAAGGGGAAGTAAAGAAGATACATTTGCTGTAAACGCACATGCCTGCGTCTTCTTGGCACTGAACTCGACCAAGTTCTCAGAGCCCCATTGGGAAATGTGGTTCAGGATCCGGTCAAGTTCAAGCTTTTATATTGGAACCAGGTATTGGTACCGCTAAAATCGGCTAACGTAACCTGCCAGTTAGTCGATATCGGAAGCTCAGGATGATACTCACTCCTGTAAAACCCAAAAATATGAAAGGCAGAGTGGTCACCTATCATATTTTTGACAGATATTCAATGATATTCATAGATACAAGCTCCAATTGCATAATTTTCGAAGCCTGTATTCTTCTTCTGTGGCGCTGCAATCGAGTTATAGCAAGTTTTTTGCTATATTTTCCCCAACTACTTATTATTACAATTACAATTGAATTTTCTGTTCTAATGTAACTTCTGCCCATTATACACACCGTTTCTCACTTGTATTTAGGAGCGGTTGATCCGGTATTTTCATTCTTTTTTGTATCAGTCGTTTGTAAATCCAGGTAGAAATATGTTATCAAACACAACGTATTCTACTTTTTTCTTAGCTTCACTGATAGCTGCTCTTTAGGACGCATTTTCAACGGCGCGGTGAGAATTGAATGTGAAAGAATTGTAAGATATTGCAATTCTTTCTTAGCGCATCTCCGTCGGAAATGTCTGGATTGGGGACGATGTGCAAGACAAGAATTGAAATATTTTTTTGAGATGGATAATGTTAAATCGAAATAGAATATATTCTATCTGCGATACGATTCTCGCAATGGCCTAGTAGCTTTTTACTTCGATAAAGTTGTATATTAGGTCAGATTTTCATCTGAGATGTGATATTGCAGACTATAATAGGCTTAACTGCGTCGTTGAACACTACGCACAAGAAGGAATCCCTAACCATTGTTTATTAAAAATACTAATAACTGGCATTATAGCATGGCAACTGGCATGACGATCATAGCATACGTGGTCATAGGTATGAGAAAACATGTATTGTGAAAGGTCCGCGATTCTCAGAAAATTTCACTAACGTATCCGTACAGAAAACTGTATAATGTTAGGTAATCTGTGGTACTAGGCGCAGGCCTATAATTACATAATCTAGGCATAGCCTAGGGGTCCTAATGCACGCTAGATTTGAAAATCCTATAATACCCTTTCAAAAAGATTGATTACACGATTATAGAGTCAGACAGCGTCATTTTTTAAAACGATGATGTATTTTTATTCGTTGATTTCCCACTCACATCACGTAAAAGCCGCCATATAAATTGATCTACGGCATGGTAAGGGCAAACGACTTTCATTTAAAAGAAAAATGCTTCTATTTCTAATCTAATAGTAAAGCATTTACAAAGGTCGCCATTTTTTTTTCAATTTAGCACACTACAAAGAAATGCCATTGTTACATATTACTGTTAGACCTTGAAGTTTCCTTTCAGAGAAGAAATTGTGTTATTATTATAGCTTGTTTTTGGTTTAAAATACATCGTTTGTCTCATCTCGTGTTTGCACTTTTTTACGTAACGTCTAAGGAACTTCTTTTGTTCTTTTTATGTAGATTTCGAAAACAATATTTACTTCTTTCGCAAAAGTAACAGCTATTAGATTTCGAAAACTAAATCTTTCATATTTTCTTTGCTTTAAATTAAACTATGGGTGACTGAAAGTAACACTTAGGCCGCATTATAGATATTTTAGTTCCGACTAGAAAACATAGATTTTTTGATTTAATGGTCCAGTTTTAAATACCATCAAACTCTTTTGAGTACTTTTCGATTTTGGTTTTGGCCATTCACTCTTACTTGAAAATTTCACCCCGTATAGAATGCAGGGGTCATTAGGTCCGAACATTCAATGTGGTGAGGCTACCAACCTTTTGGGTGCGGTACATATAAACACACATACATACCTACATAATATGTGTACCGTAATGTTACTGCGTCACTCAATACTTTCTCAATAATTACCCAATAATAATAAAAATAAGTAATTGACTAATGTCCATTTTTTATACAAAAAATCATCGGGTGAAGTTTCGGGTGATTTTGAGACTTTGTAGTCAAGTAGTCACCTTGATATACATACTTACAGTTGTATGTAAAGGCCCCACCTTTACATACAACTGTAAGTTTTTTTACTATCGATTTTGTCGACTGTACATAGTGTAGACATGTACATGTGTCATCAAGAATTTCTTCTGTATTAGCAAACTGTAGATTCATACATCTTTTGCGGCTATCAGGTTAAAATCGCTAATTAATTGGACGCATACGTTGTTCAATAAACGCAGACATTCAATAACATGGTTGAAGAACTAGCAAATTCGTCGAATGAAACGTTCAATCAGATGCTTCAGTTTGGTTTAAACTATTCATAAAAACAGAGGTCGCACTAACAGAACCAGTCGCAACCTATGTATTATAGCTCGTTGCGGCTAGAGGTCACGCGAGTCGTGTTTCAGGGTCAAGAGCTGCACTAATTCGCTGACACGGCTCAGGTGATTTACGTTAGTGCTGAGCTAATAGAGAACGCGGACCTTTATGGGTTGCGCTAAGCGAAACGTTTTGTGTGATTTGGGGCTCAGATTTCGTATGTACTTTCACTGGCTAGTACCTGTTACACGGAATATTCAAATTGACAGTTGCTAATTACTACGTAGCTATGGCGTTGGAACAGTACATGGGTATTAGATTAACATCTTCCAATTTACCTACTACGTCAGCTCTAATACCTTACATAAAATTATAACCAGAAATGGGAATAAAAATGGTAATTTGTCCTCTGAAAATGAGAAATCTGCGAGGATTACCCCACGCAAAGAAAAATAAGGTACTTACATTAGTTACACTTACAAGAGGAAGAAATGCCTTCCGATGGCAAAAAAATGTATTACGTAAATGATGATTGTTTTAAATAGGTATCGTGGTTCCCGGGGATACCTCTTACCATCATACAAAATTCGCACTCTTCCTTTATACAGATAATTATCAGGAGCTATTTATAGAAATGAGTAAATAACGTCTTGACTTGACCGCTTGCATCTCTGTTCAGATTTTATTGTTGGGTTAGAAATCAAATGGACCCCCTTAACGGGTCATAACTAAACATATCACTGAAATAAAACTTCTTTTTAATCGGATTCTATCCCTTAATGCGTTAAAAAGTAGCTTTATTTCAATGAGCAATATTCGAGGAAACTTCAGACAGTATAAACTAGTTTATTACTCGTAAACAGTGAAATCTCAACTGATTTCAATTGTAAATATGTAGTATAATCTATTAGGTAAGTATATTGTCTGATTTCGTTGAGTGAGAACGATAAATGTATAATGACATAACATATTCGCAACGTATTTCATTCACACATTCTAGACAGCATTAGCTTTATTCAATTTTCTTAGGTCAGCGACCGTCTAGCGCTACTGTGATTTATACCTCAACTTGTTTTTTTTTTGTTTCAGACTTAAGTTCCACTCCGAAAACATTCTACAATGGAGGCTGAAACCACACCCGTAAGTACTTAGACTATAACTAAGAAATCAAATACTTAATTGAAATTTATAAGAACCACCTACATAATTTTATTGCTCATCACAACCAAGTTTTGAAACTGTCATACTGCTGCCATCTGTTGGCAACTTAACGACAACCTGTTATATGTTCCCGTAGGAAGACTACACGTTTCAGTATCCGTCGAATTCGTCCTTTAAATGTTAGATGGCGTTACTGGTAGTTACAATACTTCCTACGCTGCTCTAATGTGTGTTAGATGGCGCTGGTTTAAAGTTGGGAAAATGAACTTTGGTAGAACAGTAATTTTGGAACGAGCTTAGTGGTTAAATCATCCACCGTTAGATGCCGTATGCATAATTTTAAAACATTATGTGAAAGGAATCTGCATCTGTTAGTTTTTTGTTATAGATATCTTTTACGTAACTTCGGGTGAAATAGAAATCCAGCTTTAAAATCTCATTACGAGTCCAAAGTTGGACTGATCTAGTTTTTCCGTTTCTTTTCTGTAGTGGTGGAGCTAGAGTGCTAGTAATAATATCTGATGGCTTGTTGACGGCCTTTTAAAGTATTTAAAATCCAATGTAAACTTATACGCTGCAATTTTTTTACATTGTCACGAGCCATTAACGTCGCGTTGTGTATCGAATTAATACATTTTGGCACTGAAATTTGTTTTAATATTATGTTAAAAGTTTCGTATGGCGCCATCCCACTGGCAATGCAAAGCATACATTGTCCGCAGGGTTATACTCTGTGAATATATCGAAAACGCTTTGTACCTCATATAATTCGCTATCGGTTCATTAATAAACTATATCCGGTCGTAGCACTATACTCGTACAATAGCCGCAAACTGTTACTGAAACGACGGGGTATGAAATTTATCGCGGTTTTACTTTTAAATATTCGCTTCCATCTGGTACGCTTAAATTTTGTTTTTAATTTAAAAATAAATAACGGATTTAAATGAAAAAGTCGGGGTAAAAATTAAGCGCTGAAGTAAAACAAGAAAAGAGTTCAGTGTTCATGTACCGCCGGTTTATGTTGGTAGGTATTCCTACATAGTTTTAGGGTTTAGTTAATTCGATTCCAACATAACCACCGTGTCATAACCACAGTATTAAGTTTCAAGGTAGTAACTTGAAATAGGTACATTTTACATCTCAGTATACAAAATCTAGTTCCGTGAATTCGCAATACGCTCACGTTACTTAGCTCCGGGTGAACCGCGACGCCCCTTATTCACGTCTGGTCCGGATATTCAATGTTACGAATGGCTCTATTAAGACTAAATATTACAATTTCCGAGCAACTATTGCGGCGGTTAGAATTGCTAATGTGCCGCCAAAGAAACAGAGTGAAAAGATGCGATTGCACCGAAACCCGCTCGGCTCCGCCAGTTTCTGTTTTATGAGCGGCGAAATTACAGTTTCACGCGAAGTTGCCAAATGCCACGCGATGTTGGGTCTTGACAGATTTCGTTAGGTATTTATTTCTTTACAGCTTTGATAACACATTATCTAATGAATACTTGGTTAAAACTCAGGTGAAAGATGAAAAAAAAACAGCTTATAATATTTTAGCTTTTCCTTGAGACTAGCGAAATACCGCCGTAAAAGGGGTTGCGTCTTGCTACCACAAATTACTATGATTTAATATTGCTTAGTTATCTGCGGGCTGGTAATTTGTTAGCGCCTCTCGGCCCCGCGTTGGGCGCCATTGTTGCTCCGTAGCCTTTTGTTCATCGCCTTCTACTGGTGATACGATCTTGAGTTATTATGATTAGGATTCTTTGCCAAGTGACGCGAACTCGCTAATTCCCCATTATCATTTTAGTTTTACTCACTCGTTTTATAGGACTTTTTGTTGTCATCTCTCGTTTTTCACAATGCTTTTGCAGAATTAACTTTTCATTCTTCACAGGGTTCTTTGTGTTGCCTTCTTTATTTAACATTTGAATTAAAACCTTTCTCGTCACAAAGCTCGCTGCTATTGTATACATAAATTATCGACCGTTGCTATGGCAACTTTGCATCGCAGCGTGTCAATTTGTTTACATAATGCGTCCGATAAACTACTCGATTAATATACGCATACGCTTAAGCTTGTGAGGTGACCTAGTAGATTAATAAACGTCACCACCGCTCGTAAAGTCAATGGAGTTAATATATCAAGCGCCGCGTCACGCTATGTCATGTCCGACTTTCATTTCATATAGTGCTCTCAAATAAATCGATCCACGTGTGGCTTTTTCAATTAGTGAAAACATTCGATTGTCATTATGTTTATAGTGTAGTTGCTGTTTTGTTATCTATCCATCTTGAACGGTGTAATGGGTGGCCATCAGGGAAATGAATCGCCCTGCTGTCTGGTCGAACAGAATGGGAGCGCGGTACAAGTGTTCTCGTCGCGAAATTGCTTTCCGTTTTAATGTCCGAAGTATCAAGGGATGCTTCGTTCCCGTGCTGATTGTTTTAACATTTATATTTAAAACAGGTTGTTACTGAACGATCTCATTCCTTTTTCTTTCATCCACATTCCACGTTTAAAAGCTTTCATTAATAACGTTAGCGTTTCATAATGCGCGTGTGGTAATCTTCATAATTATCATTCGTGGTTTCCGTACTATAATTTGCTCACGTATTCAGAATGTTACTTAAGAGCGTACTATTCCTTGGTTACAATAGATGTTGTAATTAAAATTCATAGTCATCTATTTACAATTTAAATGAGTCACCTCTTGTGATTTTTAATTAGATTATTTCCTTTTTTGAATTTAACGTACTACTTTCATTTTTCAGATACCTGCATGCTCATATTGATATCTGAAATTAAATTCAAGAAAATTATCACATGCAATGCCATCAAGCATTTAAATTATTTTATAATTTTCACTGTTCTCAGTTAAACGTAGCTTAAGTTTAACTGATTGATAATTCATATATAAACGAAAATAGTTATATCAAATAAAGTAAATAGTTTACCGACATTTGTATTATTTCCGAATTCTAAATGCAATGTATTTTATCATCCAGGAGGATTTGTGGTTGGGCACGCTCGAAAGTAATACATTATCTCGTACTTGTGCTATGGCAGTGCAGTTAGCAAGGATTGCAGATACTGCAATGGCATGCAGCGTGCGTGCCACACCCCATTCATTAGGCGCCGAGTGCTTCCGCGCATTTATCAATCTACCCACACAAAGGCGGTTCACGGCCTTGTACGTAAACACTTTGGAATAGATTTTTAAGTACGGCTATCTATGTACAGGGAAGTATTACTTTGTAGAAAGATTAATGTTTTTTGTAATTAAATCGTTTACTCCTGAATTATTTTTATAACCAAGTACAAGCTTATATACACCGCGGCTTCTGACTTTACAAAAATATACCACCCAAATTTACCAATGGACAATTTTTGTTAGTGTTGCGTCCAACAGATTGAATATTGTGAAATATTAAAATATGCGCTTGTTTTTGATATGACTGCAGCGACATTAAGATGCATTTCGCGTGTATTGTCAATTAGGTATACTTATTTTATACAATAAAAAGGGGAATCGAGAGCGGTTCGACACCAATTTGTTAGGTACTTAAACTTGAGTAAGTGTTAACCTTCCGGCCGCTTTTAGCGGTTTTGGCCAAACTCACCTTTGCAAAGCGTAGAGAACCGGTCAATTTTAACTGGCCGGAGAATTTGCACACCTGCGTTACCAGTGATCCAAGCTTATTGCCAGCCGTTCAGGATGAACGCTAAGACATAAAGCGCTATTATTAACCGTAAGTACGGTAGAATCCAGCCTAGATTTCAGTAACTAGGTACTTTAAGCTATTTTAGTTAATCATTCATCTGTATTCCATCACGAAGTTGTTTATTTCAATATCAAAATATCGGGGTTCCTGTTATGAAACTATTTCATAGACCTCAGAATTGACTTATTCCTAAGTTATTACCCTCTCGTGCGAAATATCAAGGTAATATTTTCAACACCGTAATTAAACGATTATGACTCTCATTAAGTTGAAGTACGATACTTTAACTTAATGAGAGTCATAAACGCTATAAAAACATTTCGGGATCATAGAACTTCCGATTGGACATTCATGGTTGCACTCAGTGACTTGGGGAGTGCGGTAAGATTTATTCCCACCCGACCGACAGACTCTTGTCTGAGGTTACTTCAGCCGAATTGAATCGTTAAGATGCGGGGACATATCCCCAAACGAGATGGTATTTACGACGTACTTAGATGGGAAAAGGATGGAGGTAAGGCGGCCATATTTCTTTGATCGTTGACGCGTATACAAGATATACGGTTTGGTTATGATTTAACAAAAAACAGATACATTATTTCGACTCCGGCTTATAGTTTTATTAGATCAAGATCATTGGATTTCTGTTTCGTGAAAATGTTTGACAATGTCACTCTTTCAGAACGTACAAAAAGATGCTTTACTTAGGCTGGTGTAATTCAGGGTACTCGGTTTGTTATCTTTGAGTTGATGTAAGAGAGAAACTTTTGTCATATTTTCTTTTAAGTATACATAAAAATAAGTATACTGTATAATTATTTATGTAATAAAAAAAATTGTGTCTATTATTCTATTGAAGAAAGTGTGAAAGGAAGTGAAATACTTCTCACAGAGTCTTTATTCTATCTCTAGTTACATTATTATAAGTATATAATTAAAATGTTATAAATATTGTTATTACGCAGGCTGGCATCTGAAACGTTAATTTATTTTAATATATATGTATTACAACCCCAGGGCTAAATATATATGTATTTAGCCCTGGGGTTGCCAGGAGTACCAAGTTACTAAGCACAAAGTAGTAATTTTACTCATTTTTATAAACATTGAATAAAATACTCGTAAACAATTTGGGCCCTTAACCTGAAAGATGTATTATTCTGTTTAAATTTTTATTTAAAAAAATAATCAACGACAGGTGATGCATGCATTTCTTTGTTTGCGGTTATAAAAGTATACATAAACTAGCTATTAAGCATTAAACAAAAACACAATTTCCATAAACCTGATCTTTTCCGGGTCGCAAAGAATTGCTGACATATATTATATGGATAGTATATAACAGATAACGGATCCCATTATGCCAAATCAATGTAAAAATCGCATTGCTTTGAGCAGAAGTCTCAATTCGATGCCACACTCCTGGCGGCCAAGCAGTACAGCAATCACCCAATATTTATTCCCAAATCCAAAATAAATTTAGTCCCCTTATAGTCACCAATTAAGCACTTATATTTTCAAATGAATCCCACAGTAAATAATAATGTCCATCGTCCAATTATCTTATAGGTGGACCCGGTGACGAGTCGTGAGATATAAGGGTCAGCTCTCATTTGATATTCTGCGCCCACCCCACGTAATGGAATAACGTTGTGAGCTCGCGAACGCCCAATACGATCGATTTACCTCCCTATATATATTTTATTTTCGTAAATTGTACCGAATGATGTCCAGTTACCCTTGTCAGGTCACTTAAAATGTGTCCGAAGGACCGCGCGATGTCGTTCCCTCTAAAATCATTGTGGTTTTGTCAGTTGTTTAGGTATTACTGTTGTTATTTTAAGTTGTCATGCTTATTTGCATCTACTCAGCAGTTGTGTAGTTGTAATTTTTTGTTGCACATCTTTTTCCCTACTGGATAGTCAAACACAAAAGTCTGTTAGTTCAGATATTCTTACACATTTTTCACGAACTTTTTCTACGGTCATTAAACCTGCCAATTATTCAAGGTATCACTAATTTCAGCAGCATGTTCTGTGGGATCAACCCTGAGTGGTCTCATACGCCTAACGTGTCAGTCACTCATTCTTTTCTAATTATTTTCCCAAACCGCCTCATTATACCATTTTCAATTAACTATACTCTCTCTTTCAGGCGACACCTTTCTACTATATCTGTATTAATTTTCTTATCAACTAGCTTTATTTCATAAAAACTGCGCTGTGAGCCTATCTCATGTTAATAATTTTCAATAATTTAAAACCCTCGTTCTGAATAAACTTGAAAGTCTATTAACAGCTTGTTTATATTTGATTTACAGAATGAATAGTAAAGTCTAATACATTAATGGATGATAGAAGACACGCAGTTCGACGAAGTGACTTTTTGCATGAATGCACTTTAAACAATAGATTAAACTCCCGCACGCTATCCATTGCACTTTACGGGTGCAAACGGAGAATTTTAATAGAACGAATAATAATATCGTGGCGTAAATCAGTTTAACAACTCTGAATGGTCGTGGCATAGGGAAACGTTTCAGAAGGTACCATGCATTTAAACTTAACTCGTTCAGAAAAGCATTATTCTAGATTATTCTACCCGATAATCTCGTTACAGTTGTTTGTTAGACGTAATTAAGTTTATAGCTTTGAATTAAGTAGGATTTTCAATCTATGATAATGTTCATTGTATAAAAATATTTAGTTAAACATTATCTTGTGGAAAGTCTTTTTGTACTTTACTCTTAATACTAAATTATTGTTATTAAAAATTATAGTTTAATTTATTAATACGGAAATATGGCAACGAAGAGCTTTAGAAATTTCGGTTTTCTTAGTCCTGTCAACGTTTCTTACGCACAGTTTCAAACTACGCAGTGTGAAGTAAGTAGCCATTGACGAAATGTAATCTCAAATTTTGAACACTAAAACAAATATACTAAAGTACAATATCGGCTATCTCTTTTACAATGATTTACTAGAAAACGTAAATTGTAATATGTATGTGATACCAATTGACAGGTTCGACAGAAGAATTATGTTACCATTCCACAGAGTTTACAAATAAATTATGCCTGGCATGTGACGCGGGACACCGGCGGCGCGGCGGCGCACGGCGTCATGGTCTTATTTTTATACTTATCGGTACAACACTCTTATCTCTGCATAAAATGTTATGCAGGATGCTTTTAAAATTATATTATGCAGAAGCAGACGGCTAAGAGGGTTTATCTGTACTTTTAAAACGCTTCTTTAAAATGTAAGTATAAACTTGAATTATTATCTATCTACCCACATACTTCATACGTGGATTTATGTTTCAATTTCAAAGATTGAAATTAAGATATAAATTGTGTAAACTTTATATTTTATACACATAGAAAGTTATTTAGAGCGGTATGCTATCACAACTTTTCAATTTAGGTGCCGTCGATTCGGAACCACGGAGCAGGGCGCGAAATCAAGTTACAGCAACACAGTGAAAGCGTTAGACGAACCGCATAGAATATTTCCACGTTTCTACTTGTGTACGTTGCGGAAAAATAAAGTTAAATCAGACGCGTTAACGCGTCGCTTGGCGGGGATTGCTTCGAAATTGTTTCACTGTTTTGTGTAGCGCGCTTTAAAGTGTTTTTTACTCGGTTTGCTAATGGACGCGGACTTTACTTACCGCCCGTTCCGCTCCGCGCTTGTTTACTATTAATTGCGCCTTTTGTCGCCTACAGCTGCTGTCTCGCCGGCAGGATACGCCAGCGGTCGGCTTGCACACATTTACAACCTTTATGGGTGTTTACATTGCGCGCCAGGAAACTAGCTGGTGATTTCGCTTTACCGCCATTTGAAAAAGTTAAATTAGAACTTTTTGGATAGTTTTGTGGCAAATTGAGCTGTTAAGAGTCAGATTATACTCGTAGCATTCTTGTTAAAATATTGCACTGCTTCACCATTTACTGTCAATAAAACTGGTAAAACATTTGATAAATTAAACAAAATATGAGTATTTTGTAATACTTTTGCCCTTTCCATTTCTAAAATCTCAATCATTCTATGATAAATTTGGCCGATCTATTTGGAAGCAGAACCACAAGATTACAACAATTTCTTTCAGAAGTTTTACTCTCGAGATGACAATGTCATCTATATAATACTATCTTTTGCCCGAGGTTCCGCTCGCGTGGATGTCGGTTATCGCGACCAAACATAGCATTGACCAAACATTGAGACCTTGAGTAAGGACATATCCTTATTCAAGGTCTAATCTACTTCTATACCAAAATTGGTTTAGTAGTTTGGCCGTGAAAGACGGAAAAAACACACACACACTTCCCATTTATAATATTATTACCATCTACCATACAATAAATTGTTAATGTTGCTCGCACGCGATCATTATTATAAAATTAATATATGTCACATGCAGTGTATCATATGCCATATTTACCCGTTAACTTAATCATATCTAAACAGTTACTAAATTTAAAACTTGTACAAAACTCGACTGGACTGGGTGAGAACCTGCTGTTTAAGAATCATTTGGTATACCTGGAGTGGGAAGTGAAATGAGGACTGAATTTTTATTATTTCATGAATGTGAAGATCGTCTTCCCTGATCCAGCTTTTTATAACTGATACTTAAATAAATAAATAATAATTAGTACACAACATTTCACACAACGCTTTCTAGATCCATGGTAAACGTAGCTTAACTAGCTTGTGTTATGGAATTTAGAATGCGGATAAACATACTTAGATACTTTTTTTGTAAATACATACTATACATAGAAACACCAAACACCAATAAATATACGTATTCATGTTACATGGAGTAATTTAATCGTTTTAATGTTTTACAATATAAAGTATAAAACGAAAATGTTTGGTCTTTTATTAAATCTTTAGGTAATTATTATTGTACAAATTATAGGCACCAAATATGTATATCATAATAAAAATAAATATGTCTAACGATGATCTCTTGGCGAATTAGCTGTTGTCAATACGATCAATCTTTTAGTAAGTCTAATAAAGATACACACATGTGAACAATAAACAAAAATATAAAACAATACGCTCAAAAGTTCCTCTATCAACAAATCAGTTGCAACGAACAGAGCAGCCACATTTTTGTACAGAAGTAAATAGAAATTGTAATGTCTGTATTTACATCGAGTCGTTTCGCTGCCAACACAGCAGTTTCAGTGCAACAACCGCAAACAACTGCCCGCTGTTCGCATTTCGCACAGGTTGCGACTGCATGCGGTTTCAGATTTTGCATTTTTCTCGTTGTTCGGCCAATAATTTTATTTATTGCCGTCCTGGGCCGGTGTCGCGCCAGCGTTGACTCGCTACTTTTTAATTAAATTATTCACTTGATAATTGTTGGTAGGAATGATAGTCTCGCAATTTT
Source organism: Eilema caniola (assembly GCA_949126895.1). NCBI lineage: Eukaryota > Metazoa > Arthropoda > Insecta > Lepidoptera > Erebidae > Eilema > Eilema caniola. The sequence goes on from OX421476.1 coordinate 5,815,295, forward strand.
TGCACTTTTTAATGTTGAACGTGAAACTGTATTGTGAATTATGAGTGTCAAGTGTTAAGGGTTAAGTACAAATGTGATTTGTTTAGTTTACTTGGGTTCATATTGAATGTACTGCTTTAGTGGCATAACGGTAGTGTTTGTGAGTACTGTGCTGAAGTCCTGGATTCGATTCCTGGGTTAGTCAAGTGTTCTTGGGTTATTTAGTAATAGAACAGTTTTAAAAAGGTGTCCAATTGACACTTATAGACTTAATTTCCTATTTTCGCGAAATTCGCGTAGTTGAAAAGCTATTTATAACCACAATTTTGTATTAAAGAAAACTATTCTATATTCTCTCACAAGTAATCTAAATAAATGTTCATTTAAAAGCTGGTATGTTCTTAATTAAGCGCTGATAGAAAAGGATTTTATTTCCTTTAATAAAATTTCGTAGACGTGCTACGTGAGCGCTACGAAGCGTCTACGGCTGCAACGACGTAGTTATGTCTGTTTCATTTAGTTTTTATATAGTTTTTTTAACCATTTTAGTAGAGCGGAATCTGGATGATAATAATATAATTGTAATTGTGTATTATTTCCGTTGGTCATGACTAAAGTACAGTTCAGTACAAAAATATTAATCCAATTTAAGCAATGGGAAAATCCTTTTGGTTTAACTTTTTTATTTTTTATATATAGGACACGTCAATTTGACTTCACCTCATCATCATCATCAGGCTATATTAGTCCACTGCTGGACATAGCCCTCCCCCAATGAGCGCCATAGCGCCCTGTCTTCAGCTTGCCGCATCCAACATCTGCCTGCAGTCTTTCTTAGATCGTCATCCCACCTGGTCGGAGGGCGTCCTACACTACGCTGACCTTCACACTTCACCTCGCATGATGGTAAACTGAAGGCAATGTCTCAGAAAAGAGGGTCACCATTACGTGTTAACAATGGTGGCACTCAGCTTGACCGCCTCATCAAACTAGGATTGTCTTCGCAGCACCGCGTGATACCCATCGGTCCCACTAGTGCTGCGACCACGATCCCCCCTGCCCGGTGCATACACTTGCTGACCCCTGAATGCAATCCAACCGAGATTGGATTACTATGGAGGGTTTTTTGCAATCGTGCAAGGTGGTAGCTACCCACCCTGCAGAAATTTGTGATATACACAATATATCAAATTTCTACCACTATTATGGGGACAACCATATATTCTAGCGCTACAATTTTCATACCAAGTCGTGACCACACTACGAACTTCGACATAGAAATTTAAACCCACACTTATTTTACTACCTTTGTTCTTATAACTTCGCGACATCGATTAATATTAAACTTTAGAAAATTCTGTAGGCTTTGGGAAATAATAACATTGTATAAAATTAGGTTTTATCGCTCGCCGCTTGCGGTGGGGTGACGAGAATAAATATTGTCAGAGCAAGCTTTTACAATTAATTAGCAAATTGTTTTTAAATTTACACTTGTAGATGGTTCTCTATGAAAAAGTTTGTCGATTCGAATTGGAAATAGGAGGTTTTCTCATGAGAATTTTATAGGGTTGTGCAAAAATGGCACACAGTTACTGCAGTTAATAAACTATGTATACTGATGATAGATGGCGCTTGTTGGAACTTATTATAACGGAAACATGGAAATATGGAAACTTTGGAAAATGCAGAATGGCGAAACCGGTTATGAAGGTTCTTAATACATATCTTGGAAAAGTACAGATGTAATTTTGTGTGTAATCTATCTTCTATAATATAAAAATGAATCGCTGAATGTGTTGCTAAGCGCAAATCTCGAGAACAGATGAACCGATTTTGCTAATACTTTTTTTGGGAATATTACTTGCAGTACGGTTCTTACGCAGAGAAAAATATAGGTAATTACCTGAAAAAATCTAAACAACACTTTAATACTCCCATATAATAATACTAAAATAATTAAACATTACTTAAAAGTCAATTTGAACTTTAATGGCACAACATAAAGTTGAAGTGTTAGTGGAGAGGTCTTCCCGGAGGAAGGCAAAACAATTGAGTGACGTATAATGGCTTAGGGGCGCTATAACAAATTTGAAAAGTGCTTCAGAATTGAATAATTTCATTTTTCTAGTTTTTTTTAATGCTTTAATCACACAGTGAAATTGAACTGGAACATGTTGTACTTTATTTTTTGAAGTGAAAACTTCTTTAGCGGCGTTGGATGGGTAAAAAATATTAAACTTTCGTCAGGATCGTGTGACCTTTGAACCGTAACCGACGACTGACGTCATACAACATTAGCAAAAGATTGTTTATTTTGTCAAGTACGGAATGAAGCATCGTAGCTAAGCCGCAAATGCTTCGACTCTGAGTCCTTATGGTTTCAGATGTCACCGGGTTCGAACCTGGGCTTTTGACACTTTTTGTGATTATTTTTTTCTTTTTGTAATTTATTACGTTTTGTGATTATTTTTGTAATTTATTAATTTCTTCTGACAGAAAATTAGTGATAGGTTCTATGATGATGGTATAGTATGGTAAGTTCTTTTTATCTTTTTCTCTGTATATAACGAAGAAAGAAAGAAAGAATAAGTTTTCACTTCTGCCGGCACTCCCGGAGTGCAACCCGTCTTTTTTTATACACGTTATAAATGTTTGTCTAAAAATATTTTTTTATTTAACAAACATTTTTGTAGTCTTACTGAACTCAAACATCGTATAATTATGGGCTACATACAAGAAAACATGTACTCCACAATATTATTGAAATTAGATCTTACAATCTTCGAGAAAAAGTACCCATTCTGTTGTCCTTCCACCTGACTTCCATTAAACAATACTACTTCACCCAAGTACACATTGTTTCCATTTATTTTGTTTCCCGGGTAATAGACAACGCATCTCGAAGTAAGGATAATGGGGCCCGGAGAAAAAAATAGAGTGCCTCAAAGAGAGCCAGTCGCTGCAACACCTGTCGCCCGATGACGCGGACTGGAACAGCTGCGAATGAATATTTTAAATAAGGAAGGGATCTGAGGCTGTTTTTACTTTGTTTATGTGATGGATATGCTTTATCGAGTGTTTGAGTGGAGACATAAGTATTAGTAAATCCGTATAGCTCCACTGAACCACTACAGTGGAGAAATCAGTATGGTACCACCACTGGTGGAGATGGGGAGTGGGGCCACGAGTCCGAAGGCTTCTGTTCCCTACCCACGAAAGTGTACCAACGTTTATCCTAAGTCAGACTTTAAAGTGCTGAACTAGAGTCCTAAATAAGAAATATATATTAGAATTGTCTGTGAGGTTGGCATTGTATAGTAGCACAGAATAAATAAGTTGTCGTAGTTTTTACCCGACTACGCCAGAAGGAGGGTTATGTTAGAGTATGGATGTATGTATGTATATTTGTTTGGCACGCTCTGCAGCCTAAACGGCTGAATGAATTTTGGCTTGAGAAGTGTCGTTAGATTCGGATTACTGTGAGAGTGACAGTGGGTAGTATATCAAAATTAGAAAATAAAATGGCGGATTTTGGTTAACAAAAATTACCTCAAATTAATGGAGTGGGGTATCAAAGTGAAGGGAATTTAAAGACGATAACATATTTCATAACTAAAAAGTATAAAATAAAATAAATTATTAAAAATAAAAAACCCGACTGATGCTGAAAAGATTGAAACAAGCTTTATAGCAGGCGGTACCCATTAACAAATCTCAAACCCGATGAAAATTAATCATCAGTCTGGTTATTTATATTTAATAATTTATTTTATTTCAAAGCAGTCTTTCAAATAATAATAAAGTAGTTTTTTCTTAATTAGAATTTGCCAACTAATCGATTGTAAATAAATAAAGTTTTGTTCAATGTAGGCCCATATTCCAGAATGTCACTCAGCTGAATCTCAATTTATCTGAGGAAAAATAGACAATCTACCAGATCGATTAAGATAGAAAAAAGTGAATGCCCAGGTGGGACTCGAACCCACGATCTTTCCCTTACAGGGGGAATGCTCTGACCACTGAGCCACCGGGCCACACCTGAAGCTATCCAAATTCTCCTATACTACCGTCTTAAGGCGACGGTGGGAGGCATCTACCGACATTCATACGAAATATCGGAAACAATGAATGATGTTGCTCAGTGGTCAGAGCATTCCCCCTGTAAGGGAAAGATCGTGGGTTCGAGTCCCACCTGGGCATTCACTTTTTCCTATCTTAATCGATCTGGTAGATTGTCTATTTTTCCTCATCCGATTTAAAAAAAGTTAGCATAGTAATTGCTTCAAAATTTCATTCAATCTACCAGATATCCTGTTAAATTTGTCAATATGTGTATACAATCTTTCCCCAGATAAATTTAGAATCAGCTGAGTGGCATTCTAGAATACGAGCCATAGAGTTCCTTTTTACCAGTTAATAGGATAATATTATAGATTTTAGGAATTATGTAACGAAATACGTGAGATACCTGCATACTTATATAAATTATGTACTACACAAATTATTTTTATTTTGAGTTCTATACTAACGAATATTTTAACGATTCTTACTTTATATTAACAGTCAGTTGCACGATGTTTTCAGCATTCTAAATGTTTAACTTCATAAAAATATCTAAGTATTACGATAGAGTGAATTATGGTAACTTATCACGTCTTAGCTAGCCAGCACTTAGGCACTACTGATGCAGATTGTATGACGTCACATGATTTACGCCCCGCACGCCGTCTACACCCACGTCTGAAGTCTTCTTACGATATAATGACGCACTAGAGAATTAAAGGCGCGTTTTGTTACTCTCTCGTCTATATTTTTATAATATCTTATATCTTATTACGTGGGGCCAATTTTAATATTGAATGGAATTGGGTACTAGGCTGTCAAGTTAATTTAAGTAACTTTTTAGTAAAAGTGAAAACGCGCGGTAAGGTCTAAGGAAACTTGTGTAAAATAAAAAAGTATAACGTCATACTTATAATTGTCAAATAAATTGACTATTAGTTTGGGCAGATGGTTAAAATAAATGAAAACGATAAAATAAGAACAAAAAAGAAAAATAACAAGAAAAACACTTTTAGTACGAGCATGTAAGAAAATAATAAAAATCTTCTTTTGATATGAGTTTGAAAGTAAGATTTTTTTTTTAATTAAATGAGAAGAATTCAAATATGATAGTAGGATAAGGGTTATTTTATTCTATGAGCTAGCCGGGTAAAGAAAAAAGTATGCTCTCCAAGGGATTGATAATGAAATCCAATATCTTTCATGAAATTTGCTTAACGATCCGCAATTTAATACTGCAGAAACCCCAAAGGTAATCAAACAACATGTCGTATCCAGGAAACGGCAACAGTAGTCAAAAGCGCAATTAACACTGGAAGTACGTACATGGTGGAAAACTTCAAATTAATTAAGGTTATGTAGGCTTCGAGTGTCGCGCGGCACGCAATGTGCGCCGTTGTTGTGTGTTCAACAGTTCAACTTTAGCGGCTTGAGAAAGAGTACGCATCTGAGCTTCTGATGCAAGTTTTAGTGGATCCATCTCAGGCTTTAATCATACAAAAAAGGTATAAGGCGTAATGAAAGCAAAATGCACGCCCGTTTATCGCCTTATGCCTGGCGCGGGCTCGATTTTGCTTTCGATTATGCCTAACGCCCCCATGTCTGTTCTGTGTCATTCAGGCAAAATAGTTCAGGACCTTAATCTTCTCCTCTTTAAAGCTTTAAAAAATATAAAATTATAAATATTTTGGCACTTGTAAGGTAGTTTTTTTTTAATTTTTGTGTCATTAGGTACTTTCTCTTACTCACTCACCCGTAAATGCCCATAATTTCAACAGATAATAAATTGATTACTACATATGTAATATAAATTACCACAGATTAGATCATACAGCCCTTACCGACGTAACATTACGTTCGGTACATTGTTAGAGACATCATTATCTTCAGTGTCAGATTTATTACATTCCATCTCAACTGCTTACTTCAGGTTTTCATCTCAACGAAGGAAGTATTGTCTATTTAATTCAACAATTTTATTAAACAGAAAGCTAGTCTCTGTCTGTCTCTGTATTAAAAGCAATTTGCTACAGAAAATCAGATATTGCAAAATCTGTAAATGAAAAACAAGCCAAGCTGATTCAGACATCTGTCGTTTATAATCATTTTTGATTGGTCCTCTCAACTGTAGGGCTGTACTTGAAACAGAATTGGATCGAGATTATCTCGATACGGTCTCGGAAAGTAACCCCATTAATCTTGATAAGGTTCAAAGTATTGTTGCCGTAATAATAATCCACCTTCATCCATCCAGTACAAATGTATATCCATCTTGTAAATGTAAGTTAAAATTTTCTTGAAATCGATTGAACTACATATTTACTTACCTAAATCATATTTAGATATGTAATATCTACATCTTTTGCCCTACTTTTTTGCCAAGATCAGCGGTCGGCAACCTTTTCGCAGGCAAGGGCCGCATAGTGACAAAATAAGATGTACGCGGGCTGCACCCCACGGAACGATACGGGTGACAAAGATGGGTGCTGAAGATTGTCGTCAATCACTCCGCCCAAATTCAGGAAGCCATATGCAGCACGAGAGTGACGCCCCTGGCTTTACCACGGTTATCACTACCCATCAGGTGGGCCGTGTGGTATAAAAACATTGTTGGGGGCCGCGGGCCGTACGGAGAAGGTAGACAGAGGCCGTAGGTTGCCGACCGCTGTCTTAGATGCTAATGCGAAAAAAAAAAACAAAAAAAAATACCGATACCACGTAGTAAATATTCAATATTAGTTTTTTGTACCTACCTACTACATATTTGTACATTTGTACATTTTTAAAATCTAAACTTATTTAAAATCTAATTAAAAAGGAAATTAATATTTATATTATAACACATTAATAGCAGTAAGTGTTTTGCCAAGCAGATGTCTATGGTTTAAGAATTACACAAAAAATATGATTACCATTTAGATAGCCGTTTTAATCGTGTGCGGAGTCAGAGACAGTTAGGCAATTGTTATGGTAATGTCTTGAAGGTCTGTGTTTTTGTTTATCAAAATCGTTTAATTTGCGCCTGGGTTCAGACAAACGGTATGTCAACACGCGAATGGTTGTTATTTTTTATAGGGGTTGTTGTGGTTATAGGGGTTAGAGTGTAGTAGGTACATTACAAAACTTAACCACATGATAATGTAAACATGTAAGCATATAAAACTTGTTGGTATTGTAATAAATAAAGATTTTCTGTTAATTTAGGAAGCCGCCATCTACCGGCATGGTTCTTTAAGTGCATAACTTTTACAATGACTGCAGAATTAATATAGATTAGAATATTTATAGTTTTATGCAGTCGTATTCAATCATGTGTTAAGTGTAAGTTTCATTTTTGATACGTTAATTTTTAATAGTAAAAATTAGAAAAGTTTGCTAAAGCATTGTCGCCATCTAGTCATGACACCCGCGAACTAAAAGGTGCCTGCCTTCTATTGAAATTTACGAGTGTAACTGTATTATATCATCTGTGGTAATATTTAAAAGTATAGTGTTCGGTATTGTGGTATATCTCTCTGCGATAAAAAAATATGCAGTTTTAAACAGGCTTCGTTAATTAGATTTTTCTACATAGAAAAGTTAATACGAAAGTAATGAAAAGATCGGTGTATTAAGGTTATGAAGAGAAGGCGTCAGACAACAGGATGAACATATCCAATAAAGATTAAGAGATCTGTTTTTCCTTACTGACAGGTTATCGCTTCGGTGTAGCATCGACAATCGTCGATTATTTCCCGCGCAGAGCCCATCCATTACCGTCAATCCGCCATATTAACTATCTACTTCCATCTTTTCAACTCATCAGAATTTTTTCATGCCTTTTGTTTTGTTGCTTACTACGATTAAATTTTTTAAGGAGATTCAAATTTTGAATCTCAGGTTCAAAGTTCAGGTTTTGAATGCACATATTTATGACATACTAATTTTCATGTAGACGTAGGTATTCCTTTTATGAATAAGTATTTTATAAGTATTTTATGAATAAGTATGCTGAAGAAAATATAAGTGTGTATAATAGCATAAGCCAGTTTATTAAATGTTGTAATAAACGTTACGGCTGAATGTCATTCAGGCCGATAATTGTATGTTAGTTTACAGCCTAGGCAGTTAATTGATTGGCTGATTAAGCTAGTTGGCTGCGACATATGCATTACATTTAGGGATATATGTATAATAGAAAATTTGATAAAACTTCAGTTTCATACACATTTCTGCCAACATTGTCCCGCAGTAAAGTTTCTTCTAAATTCTAATATCAAAATGTCGTCTGACGTTGCAACTTTCCCCGGATAGGTGATTAGGTACAGTCAACGTCAGAAAAAACTTGACTACAAAGTCTTAAAATGATCTTAAAAACAAGGTATTAAGAGGAAATCAAACTGTTTTATTGATTTAAATTGTATTATTGTGCGAACTAAAGGTAACCAAACATAACAATGCAGGAACAATCCAACAGGAAGGGGGGAAAGCGAGGGAATTAAGATCATTTTGAGCACTTTGTTTATCAAGATCGATTTGTTGCTGACTGTACCTACCCACACAACACGGTCGGAGCTCGAGGCTCGCATTTTTATATGTAGTAACGTGAATGGCATGCGCCTCATCACGATAATGGACACTTCAATACAAACATTGCAGGCAGTTGCGACCACGTTGTTACTCTGCATCAACGTAAAACCCGATTGCATGCGACTACCCTCATATTAAAAAAAATCTGTATTGTGTACAACTACATAATGTTCAGTGAAATGTGAAGCTGTTATTTAAATGTACTTTTTATTTGGGGAACAATAATTAAATTTGTTAAATGGACACAGGTACCCGATTTCTGTGACAATGGCGCTTCTGATAGAAATATTCAAATTGGTTTATTTTAGGCTGATTTTAGCGAAAAGTCGCTATGTGATTCTATAGGTCAATTGAAATGTTATCAATAATGCCGTGAAATAATCCTATATCAAAACTGAATGCAACACCATCTTGTGGTATGGACAGGGTTAAATATGTAAGTGCAAATCACTTTTAAGTAAAACGCAACAAATAGTCAACAATTCAATTTATTTCAATAACTACTTTTCGAATATTGGTACTTAAAGTTCGTAAAATATAGCTTGATACCTCTGACGTTTGTCAGAATGACATGTAATAGGTATGGGACGTCTTTAGTATTTTATCGATAATAATAATAATAATAATAATAATATTCCACAACATTTCACACAACGCTATCTAGATCCATGATATTGATAGCTATCGATATTTATATAGAATGAGTTTATTAAAAAAATACATTTTAACGATATTGAAAGAAAGAAAAAAGGAAATGAAAGATGAATTTGAAGGTATTTAAAAGTTTAATTGTCAAATGGTGTACAGCCGAGATCAACTTCAAAGTCAAATTCTGATTCATCACTGGAGCAGTCCTGTAGATTAATAATTAATTCTTGATCGCATATGTTGTCAAATTGAATATCGCGCTCCCAATCTCAAAATTTTGTTTGCTGTGAAAGGCGGTGCTACATTATGTCTGGCAGCGTAACCTAGAAAAAAAGGTATCCGATCAAACAAAAAACCTACTAAATTCTTTGTAAGCTTTTTATGTATATTTTTTTTAGATTATACGAACCTTTGACTTGAGCCCAGATTAGTTCTATTGCATTGTAATGGCAATGATATGGTGGTAAACGGATGACGGTGTGGCCCATTTCCTTTGCAATTTCGTCTATAATATATCTTGGAGTGGGGGGCTTATGAATGCTTAGTAATCTTAGCAATTCTTTCTTGAGCATGCTGTTGTCGGCTTTTACTCCTTTGTTTTGCAGCCAAGTAATAATTTCAATTTTACGATTGCTTGTCGTAGGCGCCTTATCTTTTTGTACTGAATGATACGGAGCGTTGTCCATCAGAATAAAATGTGGTTCACTCAAATTATTTAGAAGAGTTAGAAACCAATCCTTAAATTTTGTAAAATCCATTTCTTCATGGTACTCTGTTGTTTTTACTGATTTAAACGCCAGTAAACAATTGGGCACAAAATCAGACGATGTCCCCGCATGAGTAATTATTAATCTTTGTCCTTTGCCTTCGGGCACCTTGGTGGTAGACTCCGCTTTATCGTCTGTCCACGATCTTGAAACAGTGTGGTTTGCGTTGAGCCATGTTTCATCAAGAAAAACCACTTTATGCCAATCTGTTATATTTTGACTTTGCGCAAAAAGTCAATTCGGGTCAAAGCAATGTCTGTTCGCTCCATTAAAATTTTTCTTTTATCGCTTTTTTTATAAGCAAAGCCGATTTTTTTCAATATTTTGGACAACGATGGTGGACTGGATTTAAATAAATCCACGTCTTTAAGCGAAACGGATATTTTTTTAACGTGGGAAATTCACCACGTGCGTAATACGCATATATATGATTTCGAATTGCGGCAGCATCAAAGTCGTCAATTTCGGTGACTGGCGAAACTCTCTTCCTTTTTTTATTAGGAGTCGATAATATTTTACCTCCCTCATCTTCGGCCACCATCTCCTTTGACGATTCTCCATACTTTTCTTTGCTAATTCGAGACACTGTAGCTCGTCCGATACCAAGAGCGTCAGCAACTCTATTGCACACTTGCTCCAATGGTAGTAGCGGTCCGCCATTTTGATTCTCGCGGTCAAAATACTCGCGCAAACGAATCACAAACTCGCGACTTTCGCTATTCAAAACAGTTTTTTTTGTTCTTTTCGGCATTGTGGTGCAAAAAAAAACAAATAACTAGAAATAACAGCAAAACTTAACAAAGCAACAGTAATAACGACAAAACAATATTAATCACGTAGCGATAGCGTATACAAGGCGTGGGCACTCAAAAAAGATGGCGCCCGCTTGTTCGCTGCATGCTAAAGCAGTAGGTATTGCAAGACTAAAAAAATACGAATTTGTTGTGAAAAAATTATTAGATATAATCATTTATACAATTTATATTAATGAAATTGTCATACATTTATTTTATCGATATTCGCTGGCCAGTCGATTACACATCCCTACAAGGCTGCGAAAAGAGTTTACGAAGTAAGCTAACAAAAAAAATATAAATAATAAAATATAATAAATATTTTAAATTACCTTTGTTTTTACTAGTATCTCCTTGATAACAAGTTCTATTTGAAAAAAGTGTTCTAGATTTCTATACAAATGTCTTATTAATATTTAAAAAATTAAAACTTTTCCAACAACAAATTTATTGTTGCAGTCTTTATAAACGAAGTCTCTAAAGTCACAGGTATCAAGCTATATTTTACGAACTATAGGTATGCACTTACTTAAGTAGGAGCCTATACGCACGTTTAGCAATACAATCTTAACATAAAAATGTTATTTAGAACAGACAAATTTACTCGTCACTCAGCTGCAATTGAAATCGTAAATAAATAATGTACCAACTCTGAATAAGTAAGTACTTCGAAATTGTTCAGTGGAATAAGCTTCCATTTTCTCGCAATCCAGCTGGTAAAGTTGGACAGATCGCCAATAATTTCCTCGTGATAATAAGTAAGTTTGGTACAAAATCACGAGACACAAAGTGAGTTTATCGTACGTGCATTAGCTTGTTTGTTCGCCCCCACCTTGGACCGCAAACTGTAATGTTGTTAGCGAGTTAGATTTGTTCCACGATCGCCTACGAAGTAACTGCACGATCGATGTGCCTTACTTACATGCTAAGGGTTATTTTAGTAGACATATGTACCGCTGTTAATGTATTTGTCGCCAACTTTACTGGCGATTCCACTGCGTGCAAATGCATTTTCTTGACTCCAGACAACCAAATAGGATTTCTAGTATGACAGTGAACGACCACTCGGCTCAGGCAAGCAGTAACTAGGTTTCATTCGCACTTTGCCTATTGCAGAGCAGAAGAGATAAAAACAGTAAAAATATCCATTGATATATATTGAAAAATCACACGAAACAGCAAGCTGGATTTGATAGACATTTAGCGCACAGGCAGAGTATAATCATACCGAACCTTTTCTGTCTCGCCACTTCCAGTTAGGGTCCCGTGGATCGCGGAAACTAGAATATCTCACCGTAGAGCCACATGCATGGGCTAGTAGATAATATTTACATCTTTAGAAGATAAATTGTACTCAAGATCTAGCTGTTTTCAAGACCCTGATAAATCAAATTGAACGGTTCTGCCATGCCATATACAGCGGTATAGCCCCATCATATCACATACCTACTTACATATTCATAAGGTTTACGACAAGAAGACTTCCTATTTATTCTTTTTCTCGACTTTGTGGATGTATTTAGTGCGCCCCGTGTGTAAACACAGCCTCTTGAGGCGCGAAATTAAAGCTTCCACGAATATGTTGTCAACTAAGAAATGTACATAAATTAATTCTGAGAAGCAAATAGCAAATATCTCTATAAATTAGGGTTTGTTTGTGAACTTTACATACAAAAAATTTCATACTTCACGCTTTCATGTAGGTACGTTTGCCAGTTTCCCATTAAAACTTAAGCTTTTACGAAAAATATTTTTTTGAAGAAAATTGTATCTATTATTTTTTTAATGCGGCAGATCCCACAGGACATCACAAGACCTTTGTAATAACTAGGTACCGTGCATACAAGAATGTCTGTTTTTTTTAATAAAGTAAAGATGCTTTATTTTTCTTTGTAAATATACCTACCTACTTATCACGGGGAATAGTCACAAGAAGGGGTCCACGATCTTTACTATTATATGATTATACATTTAAAGTCTAGCTAACAAGAAACCTGCATTGAAAAGCTTGAAGTACCTAAGTCTAAAAACTGACAGAAGTTCCCGTGCTTTACTGCCTAGAAAAAACACTTTCAGCAATCTACTGTTACTGGCCATTAGTAACTCGACCTGTTGTAAACACGGGTCTTGACAAACGTTCACTTTAATAAATCTGGGTCTATCCCCTTGCCTTATAGTGAAGAATAGGTCCATCTCACCTGGGGTATGGCGATAGGTAATCAAATTGCAAGTACCTACATTATTACATGCTTTTACCTACATTCTACATCTTCCCTTCAGTTTAATTTCGAACTATCTACTAGTTGCCCCATTCGTTTTTGCTACCTTGCTACAATTCTTTTACTTTATGAAGTAGTCCTTCAAAGAAACAAAAAAATATAACAGAAACAAAAAAAAACAAACATCTCTAATCCACCTTAACATAATTGTCTTTCATTTTAACTGGATCATCCATCTATCAAAGTATTTAAGCAACCACGCGTGATAGCTAGCTACATAGGTATCCTTAACGAATCACGCATGGTATGAACATAGCTAGGTACCTATACCATTAACCCGAGCACCCTCACTAAATACCAACATCCTTTGCAATCGTACCAAACAACAAATCTAACCCCCTACTCCTTGATCAGCAACGTCATTAAGGAGTGGCGTGATCGACGCACTCGTGCGGTCAACGCGACGAGAATTAGTGACTCATGACACGGGCGTGTCTTGAATAGATTATGAACTTTTACCAGCTCGTACAACAAGAACTTGTGACAAGTTAAATGGTGGAAATACATGGATGCTGTTTTTCGTGGGTGTAATCGTCATTATCATCTACATTTAGACGTCATCCTAATTGCATCTGAGGCCAAGATGCCCTCGAGTACAGGGCTCTTTCTCCTCCACTTCGCACGAACTTGGGCGTCCATGCTGTGAAACCATGTGCACGCATGTCACCCTCCACGTCGCCAAGCCAGGACTTCTTGGGCCTTCCGCTTCGCTGGTTGCCGCAGGACGTGGCCGCACCAGCGACTCTCTTGCATTTTATCTGCTATGTCACGGACATGAAGTCTGCCACGGATGCGAAAGTTCCTCACGCGATCTTTACGTGTGACTCTGCACATCCACTGTCTGTCACCACACACGCAGCTCTTGCTTGTGCTGCTGCAACGGCGGCCACGCCTCACAGCCAGCTAAAAGGACAGGTCTAATGATCATCTTTTTAGGATCGCATGTAACGCCAGTTGGCCCACGCGGCCCCAATGCGTGCCTAGACGTTGTAGTTGATGTCACCAGATCCCAGCTCCTTAATCTGTTCCGTGCGCTCGACCAAGTCATCGCCTATGCGGATTTTATTCTGTCTTCGCCACATTTAGCTTCATACCGCCATTTTCAAGCGCCTCCTACCACACTTTACACCAATCTGTTATCTGTTATGTGTCGTGGGTATCTACGTACCATCTTTAATCATCACACAATAAACATCTTTAAACCAAAGTGTTCGCCATTGGTGCTTTTACCTTAAACTAATAAATTATGACCTGTTTCATGTAAAACATGTTTCACAATTAATATGTGGCTATAACACACATACTTAGCGTGCTTGTTACCTTATAACGTTTCAATTAAAAAGCATACATTTGTATCTTGTACCTACTTTTAACTTTAAAACAGTACAGAAACAAAATGCAAATGTTACAAGAACAAAACTAGGTACTGTTCTTTTTTTTTAATATTTTTATGTAGCTTCTGTTTTTTTTAAGATAATTGGCATAAAGTATCTACTCTGAAAAAACGCAATTTACACTCGTGTGAAGTGCAAACTGAGACAGCGGGTTGTAATTACACTCAACGTTGGCAATCAACAAACCAAAATGTACTTATGTCACGTAATTGTTCCGTGACACGCGAACTTTTACGTTGGCCACTGTTATGGCCTTTTAGCTAAAACACACCACCTTCGCTTATTGCAATACGGCGAAATATAATGCGAATATGTACTATGCTACAATTTGGTACTAGGAATGTGTAATCTATTTTAATGTTCTAAGTTGTTAGTGACTCAATTTATTAAGTAGAAAGTGTCATGACGCTCATGCATGACCTAGAGTAGTTTTAGAACGTATGGAGAATGTGGGCTTTATATACTCTTACCTACCTACCTATATTTTACATTATTTTATTACAGATAAGGCCAGCATCTGTTACGGATACTGGTCTTTTAAATGAAACTTTTATGTATTAAAAATTATGAGCAGAATAGTTGCGTCTTAAATTTTTCATTCACTATGGTTTTATCACTTTGCGGTGCAGGTGGTGGTTTAAAATTAAAATTCGCCAATTCCATTGTCAAAATAGCTGTCATATAAAGTTATAGCTACCTCGTTAATTTCAAATTTTAAAGATATTTGTTCATAATTAATAGTCGCTATTGACCGTAAAATAAAACATGGCAATACCAACTGTCGTCGTTCAGTTGGTACTCATAACTAATGAACATTGTACAGTCCAACACGCCCGCCGATAGATACGGCCCACTAGCTGCTGTTTTGAAATATTTTTGGGAGACATTTGGTGCCGACTCAACAAAAATTAAATTGTCTCTGAAACTATAGTCATCATTATCATCACCATCATAAAGATATATTGTTTTGATTGCATGGTCTTCATCTCGGAGCGGGCGGCGACAATCTGTTCTCTCTGAAATGATATTCTCCATTACTTTATTTCTTTTCTTTTATATTTACTAAATATCCTATTTGAGCAGTCATAAAATATTTATAGGGCCAAAATCGCCACTTAGGATTTAGCAAAAGATTTTCTACAGATTAGAGGTTCGAAGTTTTTAAGTCTGCCAGCTTAGAGCACAAACTTTATTAAACAAACTAACCATCTTCACTCATGATGTTTTTGTTTTTTGTTCAAAGGTCAACTCGGGTCTACATTCTCGCCCGTAATTAACACACATATTTAGATTGCTTGACATTGGTCTGAGAAAAGTTCATACTTTTAGATTCGACAATATCTACTTATATCGATATTCAGAAGTAAATAGAAAAATACTTTATAATGGACAAGTGAAGTTTTTAATTTGCGAGAGAAAATTTATGAAATAACCTCAAAAATATATCAAACTAACAAACAGTTAATCTCGATTATGTCCTGATTTACATAAAAAGTGTGGGGACCGATGTGCGATTGGTTTGCGTCACGATGGTTGTAAACAACGTTATCGTTGCGTCGTCATCGTGACTTTCAGTGTCCAGTAACGTCACATGACGTATCGTCAGTGTTGCCACACGTCTCAGTGGGTATGTGAGTTGCATTTTGCTTTGAAGGGATTTATTAACTTGTGTTGTGAACCTGTTTTACCAAAAACAAAATTTTGATCCCAAGTCACATAGTTTAGAAAAATGATTTTATTGACTTAGATTTTTGAGATTTTTTCCAGTAGTGTTTTTTGTAGATAATTTTTCCTATGATAATACAATGCCATAAAAACAGTGGCTAAACTCAAACCCTTTATTATACTACTATACAATCAAAGTAACAACAAAACGAGCTCGCAAAAACAGGCAACCCATCTCAGAAAAGTGTCGCATCCTTAACCCAGATTAATTAATTAAAGCACGGTACACAGTTATCTGGAGGCAGTGCAACTCATAAAAGAATACTTGCCACTGACTATAGTCTCCAAGGGTTGATTAATGCATGATGTAGCTTTCATGTTAGGTAGGTCGGGCCTTAGACGGACGCTTTTGTTCGTAATCAGACTCTTTCTTGCTCAGTTCGCGTTTCTAATAATTAAGAGTCAACCAGTGTTGCCATTCAAAAATAGACGAGCGAAAAGTTTTGTCGAAATCGCAAAATTTGGCGCGATAGACAATCTTGCTGGGATCAACTAATTCGTTTAGGTATCGTCTGAAATTTCGCGTCATCGTTGTCGCTTATGAATTTTGAACCATAATAAATCAAATAAACAGCTATTCACTAAAATAAGAATAAGCGGTTACTATGTTGAACTTATTATTTTTTATTTTTTTAACAATATTCTTAACTATTTGAATCTCCGTGCGTGCGGACAATTGAATGAAAATGAAACTTTATTTTATCAAGCTAAAAGCGGTAACTAAATGAACTTTTACATTTAACATATACCTCGTTCAGCTGTGTAATTTTCCTTTGATGTTCTCGGCTAGCCGGATAATTTTAAATGCCTACATCTAACAGGCTGGCACGAAAACTACTCTACTACTGTGAAACGAAAAATTGTACACTCCATAGGGTAGATATACTACTGAATTTAGAAAGAGTGTAATTATTTGTTATTCACTATGAAACGGAAAACTATCGTAGATATTATTGAAATACCTACGATAGTTTTCCGTCGTAAGTATGATGTGTAAATAAGGGCATTGAAGTGAAGGCAGAAAATTTATTTTTTCTTACAATTTCATTACAGGGTTTACCTAAGGCAAATTAAGGTCAGTTATATTATTGTCTATCACAAGGTATTTCAAAATAATAGTCATATCTTCGTATCGCGGCAAAATAATAACATACCAATAGTAACTATTAATTTATTTAATCAATGAATCTGTCCTCAGATATCGTTAATCTCTATATGAACATTAATTTAAAGTTATATTCGTATCTACAGAATTAAATTTTGCATGTAATTTACTTTCGAACTATATCCGTTGCGACAATTTAATTGTGGTATTTGTGTTAAATGATACACCGTAACACTTAAATTATACAAAAAGAAATATTAAAACACTCCGCCCCTCTACCTCATATTCCCTCTTCAGGCACTACCCGCGGCTCGACTCTCGTGGATGTCGGTTATCGCGACCTATGCCCCCTATCACAAGGTATATTTTACCCCTATACCACATTTAAAGTACGTAGTAGGTACGAATGAAAGAGCCAATGTTTTACCTTAACAGGAGCCTGTGTCATGGTATGTAGTAGGTGATGGTTTCTAAACCACCGGTGGTGACCGCACCTGCTAACCCTATGCCTGTGCTCGAAGAACTAGTTCTCCCTTTGCCTGCTCTCCATTGTGTCCTCTGCTAGTCAAAGAGAGAAATGAAAAGCCACCGAGCAGCCCTCCCGCCGCGGCCGGAAGGTATCTTAGTCCTTCTCTCCCCAATGGCAGTGTACTATTGATGCCTAAGCTATTATTGTCCCTTTCTTTTTATGTGTATTGAACTAAGTACATATTAAAGTAGGTACTTAAGTAGTATAATGACAGTCACAAACTGTTCAAAATAAATTGGACCAGTTTAAAAGAGATAAGAGAAACTAAATTAATTTCAAACAACTGCTTTGCCACAATTTTAAAAGCATAGTTTTAAAGGCGACCAATATCGTTTTCCACTTCAAGTGGACCCCATTGTGTGTGAGGGGGAGGGATAGGGGGAGGGTCGAAGCATGAATCTTGTTCTCGTAAACCGAAGGAAATTGCTTGCTAAAAGTTTGCGCATTTATAGCGTATTTGTACTTCAGTATGTCGCAGTCGATGTTGGTTCAGACACAGTCGTTGCCGTTTGTACTAATAATGATATAAATGCATAGTGAAGTCTCTCATTCTTCAGGGTAGGCAGAGAAAATAGCCTGCCTCTTACCATTCATATAAGTGCGCTGGCTTCAGGTGCTTCTGACGAACCTTTCCAAAATGTCACAATTTCATCGGCGTAACTATGTTCTACGAGGTTGCACCCGACTTCGCTTATTTCGTGCAGGAACCCTCACTATTATGTATATCTCTACTCCACTGGACTCAAACCAACTAAAATCGTACACCGTATAGACTCTCAAATGCCGGTGAGTAAGGTGGTCCAATAAAGCCTTTCCCAGGCACCCTGGCTGATCCTGGGCCATATCTAGTTTCGACTATCCCGAGTACCTTACTCGCTGTCATGCATTCAGATACCAATTGCCACGTCATTTTCTCAGTACTTATTCGTTTTAAGTATGTTGCTAAAACTCGGCAAACCTTTTTGAAATATTGCTAAAAAAGTGACTTTAATTATCCTGTTTACACACATTGGAAAAGGCCTAAGTCCAGCAGTGGACTGCAGTGGGCTAATTGATTGATTGATTGAATTATTCCGCAACAATAACAGTTCTCGCGTACACTAACAACTATCATACCATTATGTGGCTTTCTATAAATTAGTTCACTCATTCGTTCTCGGCCATAGCCGAGGGCTGAGTGAATACAGTTTTTATTTTAGTCCACTCGCCACGATTTACATAATTAACCAAGCTTCCCGTGACATTCGCTCCTACCTTGATATATTTCTCTGGTAATGTGTAAGTGAGTAATTATGTGTCCTATTTGTATAACAAGGTTTTATATAGTACCGAAAAATCTTTTTGGGACATTCATTACTTATGCTCTTATGTAAAATTTTGTTGAATGACTACGTGATTGTTTGATGGAGTAAATTATACACTCTTGAGAAGGTCATTTTGGCGTCCTACTGTTGTGATTCAAATAAACACATGTTCCAGGAAATAGTGGTATCTAGATTCAAAGTAAACGCAGCTTGTAATGTAAGTTATAGCGCACTTGTATTATATATGTATAACCTACTTGTATTTGTAAATACATAGCTACAAATTATACACGAAACATAGTACTATGAATGCAGATGTACTTATGCATACAAATATTTGCACTGAATGGAATTCGAATGCTGTACTTACTACCATACCACACTGACTCTAAAAACATGTCCTAGGTTTCAGTTCTAATGCTCGGCGTCTTGTATACCAAAGTTAATACATTTTAATTTTTTTTAAGGATTAAAATATAGTAGAAATGATTACTAAAATTGTAAATTAATCTAGCACTCACGCTATTATTTGTTAACCCAAAATTACCGCGCCTATTAATTAAATTATAATCTCATTATGTTCTACAATATTCTGTGTAGGTTAAATGGAGGTCTCTATTCGAACTTTTAGACAATTATGAAAAGGGGTAAGGTCATAAATTGTCTCGTTTAAAAAATATAAGTTTTAGTATTCTTGTCGCGACTAGACTTTTATTTAAAATGTATGATTATAAATGGAGGCATTTATCCTATTCTAAGAGCGCAAATAATTCATAACTCATTTGAATTTCGTATAAAAAAATATAATTTTTAGGCAGTGTTCTAATATTCTGGTCTGAGATACCTCGTTAGTTATTATGAGAATTGAAGATCAAATGAACAGTATAAAATTGACGTCTTTGCCAAGTCTACGTTTTAATTGGAGGTTAGTAAATCTAAATCGTTTTAAACCTTTCATACAAGTCTATCATATTTTAGTTCTTTTGATCTACCTACCTTTCTTTCAAAATAAAACTTAAAAATATTCTAACATCATTCAAGATCGCGGATTAAATTGAGTTGGTAGCTAATTTTCATAATAATAAAGATGCATTCACAGTGACAATATTTATATTTCCTTCCAAAGGGCTCCTGTAGCACCTAAAACTGCTCAGTCTGTTCCGATACTTGCGTGAATACTACCTCACTTGTATATTTAAATCACTAAGTAACGAGCTTCAAAGTGTATGTACTACAAATGCATTAACTGCACGTAATAAACCACCGTTTTCAGTGAGGTTACAGCTCGTTAAGCTTATTTAGCTGCACTGCATATCTGATGGCGTGTCTATTAGCTAGTCGATCTGTTACGAGTTAAACGGCTCTAAAAATAGGTTCCGTGTACCTTTGAAAATAGTTTAACATATTTAAAAAAAATTGTCCTCTTAAGGTATTTTTTTTAAAGAATACTATTGAACAGACCGAAATTATTAGTATTCCTGTTAAGCCTCCTCCAGCTAAGCTAAATGGCTTTGTTAGGCGTGGGTTCACGTCTGTAATGTAATGGCCAGGATTCGAATCCGTGACCTCACGATCGTAAAGCCGACCCTTAATTAACCACTAAGATACTGACGTTTCAATATTTGAACATTAGTGTTTTTTTATTAATTATTGATAATTTATAATTGTGTTAATGTTAAGCAACATTTGAGTGCGACTGTACCTATTAAATGATTCTCGAGCCCAATTGACTTCAAAGATTCCATTACTAATTTGTTCGAATTTCGATTTATAAATCCATCGAATTCTTTAATTGAATTATTGATCAATCAGGGTCGAGAGTTGATCCTTGTTTTTAAATGAGAAATAAAAAATCCAATTAAACAGCCTCTTTGATTAATTATTCTGGACAACTGCTTAGACGGGTCTCTTATGAAAATGGATTCATTTATCGCAACCAGAAATAATTTTAACGAACTAGGAGTTAGTAGATATAGAGTACTTACAAACCTGGTAGTAGATTTTAAATACGTAATAAAATATACAACCATCATCATCTTTGTGTTATGCCCGGTCGCATCCATGCCCTTCACCTTCAAGTCCAGAGTCCGCTTAACGCAATCTTTATAATTTTTTATCTTTCTCAACTTGCAATACGATTTTTATCAACAAGTAGCAGTCAAAATGTCCCCTGTACTAAAAATTTATTCCCGAAATATTCGCCCTGTTCCATACTTTAGAATTCAAATTTTATCAAAATTATCTACATTGACCCCAATATGTCCCCCTAAAGTTATATTTATGTACGTATATATATAATGTACCCCATACAATATTCTACCAAACCAGCACACTTAGTCCTTGATGGACTTAATTAATTTTTGACACGAATGTGATGGTCCCCTGTCGTACCCTCTAATCTGCCTTACGATCGATTTGACCGGACCCGGTTGACTGAATGGCGGGTAAATTAAAAATTAATTATATTCTCCCCAATTTTTCCAAATAAACGCCATTTTGGAGCGTTCTAATTATTTTTGGATACGAAATTGTGATGTCACAATTTGAAAGTTTTGTAAGATGCTTTTTAGGATGCTTAATAATTCACTGTTTAGCTTCTCGCTCATTAAAGTTGATACTTCGTATCTGACACATAACAAGACAGATGTCTAATGTGTCTGATAATCTGATTAGCTTGCACATTATATAGTTACGTTTGGGATACACATAGCCACCTGCCACTTTCACCTGGACAGTCGCATTAACTGTTAACCCATATCACATAAACCTTTTATGACTTCAATGAAACAATAAATGGATAGATTTTGCAGAAATGTCAAGGTTTTAGAAATTTGAAAATTGAAAGAAAGTGAGGAGATGATATGAGCGACGAGAAAATTACGAAATTAAGGATATTGAAAACGGAATTAGATTAAGCTAAAATCTTGAAAGGTTGCATGAAATTTGTACGGCTCACAGGAAGCAATTTCCAAATTTGATATCATCATACCTCTCGTCTTGCCTATACGATGGCGTAATATATAATATTACCTTCTAGCATTACAGTTTAGAAGGTAAATATTTGTGTACCGAAGAGAATTAATACCTTAAAGCGGTAGGTTGTAGATTCGGGTAGTATGAATTTGGAAGATTACCGATTGGCAAAAATTGCTTAAAGCGTCAAGGCCGCCATTTGTACTGCTCTTATGTTATTGATTTCTGTATCATGAATTTTGTAATTGGCGTACAATAAAGTAAACTTGAAGAAATTGTACTTAGGAGAGTACAACACTTAACTTCCTTCTTTTCCATTGTTCCATCAATCGAGGATCACTCAAACTCATGTTAAAATAATAAATAAATAAAAAAAAGCTTAAACATTTTTTGCGTTAACTGTCTTCAATTTATAATCACCGTAAACCACTTTTGTAACTTTATTTAATACTAATTCAATGTTAACAAGTACATAAGAGTTATACTGTAACCGCTAAACAGCAGTGAGTCACAGAACAGATTTACCAGGCAAAAACTTAATCAGGAATGGGCGGGCCCTGTACAGTTTAGGACAAATGTCAAGTCGTCCATGGTCGTCGCTTACGTTTCCACAAAACAAGACGCCACCATTGTGAGCGACGCTTTGTAGTGTGTGTTAAAAATAAAACTTATAACTTACTATTCGCTGTTACTTGATGTAAAGCTGCCTTTGAGTATATTAAAATGTAGGTGGGTGCATGAACAAAAAATATTCATAAAAAATACGAAAAGTTACTTTCGTATTTTTTATGAATATTTTTTGATTATGTCTGTTACGCTATCACATCTAAACCACTGAACAAATTGAATGAAATTTGGTATTGAGATAGATTAGACCTTGGTATAGGATATATACTATGCTTGGTCGAGATAACCGACGTATGTGCTGAAACCGCGAAAAAGTTAGTACTAAGTACTCATAATTAAACGAAATCTGTAATTTCTATACTTGTCTTCTTTACAGAAATCTGTTAATAAATGCGGATATAGAGATTAATTTGTATAAATTATAATAAACTAGCTTTTGCCCGCGGCTCCGCCGGCCTGGATGTCGATTATCGCGACCAAATATAGCCTATGTCCTTTCCTAAGGTCTAATCAACCCCTATACCAAATTTCATCAAAATCAGTTCAGTGGTTTTGGCTTGAAAGCGTAACATACAGACAGACAGACAGAGTTACTTTCACATTTATAATTTTAGTATGGATTACTAAGTATATGCGGAAATTTGTAATTGGCCATTTTGCGTTGCAATGGTTTCTAATGTGTATTCTAGCTGTAAGTTTTTTCCGAATGAATAAAATCAAATAAAATACGTTTTTTTCAATACCCTGTCAAAATCCCCCTGTCATAAACCCTTAGCGGGTACATCAATTATGATAAGTGTGTGCTGGGGTGAGGGTTATGTTATTTGATAATATAATAAACTTTGATGTCACATCTGCATCTAAACGAGCGTCGATTGGTTTAAAATCGATTCTTGGGAAGCGTTTATTCTGCTCTCAACATATAAATTTAATGTGGCAAAGCGGTTACTTATATACTATACTGTCCTGTTCCATTAACTTAAAAAGTATTTAATCTAAACAACTAAATTCTTTCTTTTTCTGCATTATAACATGTTGGTCTAATTTTTGGTCCAAATGTCATCAAGTAGTTTGTTAAGTTTTAGGTATAGGCGACCAAAAAGTCACCAGGGTAGGGTTACCACTGCCAAATAACTACCCAATTTTGGCCAGACGATTATCTTTAGCCATGATGAACGAAACATCCGGCAAGTCTGATGAAGCCAACGTTTTTACATGACTTTCCCTCGTAAACGTTTTCTCCCTTCACCATTACAATAAACGGACCTTTTATAATAAATCACGAGGTGATTAATGAAACCACAAGACAGGGGTTAACTTAGGTAATCATATCAGTGTTAGATCTATACAAAGGATGGTGTTTCTTGGAGGTAATGTGTTTTTACGAATAAATTTTAACAAATTTTCAAGGCACAATGTCTCGTTTCTTAGAGTACAGAATAGAATTTTAAATGGTGTTAATCTCTGACGTTAAGTATTTTTCGTCCTATGTCTTATTGAAATGTCTACACCGTCTCAAGATGACTTTTCTTTGAAATATTTTATCGCAATGCTCAGTAAACACTGAACAACGACTTCACACATTATTACCTACATTGGTTTCTAACGTTGTTTTAGATGACGACCAAATTAGGCGAAAAATTCAGAGCTAACATTTTTTGGCAAATTTTAATTAAAAATAGTCAACACTCCCCAACACCTGATAGTCTTCCTCCTTAGGGAAGCTGTCCAACTGAGCTGCGTCATGGTTGCTGACATATTATGGAAAGTAGAAAAATATAAAACTTCCAAAATGATTTCATGGCCCATGAGAGCATATACATAAATAAAAACATGTTCGAAACTAGGAACTTTTCAGTTTTTGGGTCCTAATGGATTATATATTTAAAAGAACATTTTGATGACGATTTTTATGATCAATTCTTTTGTGATGATGGTTTAGATCACCACTCTGTCATTGATTTTATTATCTGAGGATTATTAGAAGAAATACATTTTATAATTTACTAGTACTGTGATCAAAGGTGTGTGTATTTATTCTTTTCTTTGTATTCTTCTATGCACATTCTCATGAACATTTAAACAAGCAAACCAAATTGCTTAATCTGATAGAAGGTAGGTATGTTATTGGAAATATATTTTTATTTTCCATCTGTATGTAACTAGCAGGCTTGCGGTAAAAGTTTGACGTCAATATGGATTAGCAGGATTTGTGTGAAAGCGGTAAAAAGTTTCACCATTCACAGGTTTAATATTAGTGTCGCCAAAATTTTAATGGAAAAAAGTCAGCCAAAAACTTCAGGAGAAATACAAGTGTTATTACGTACTTCACATTGCTCTCAAATTACCAAGACGTGCTGAGAAACTACAAAATAAAATCAAATAGGACTTTTGAAGTTAAAATCTTTTAAAAGCAGAGATAGAAGAGAAACGAAGTGATACATCTTTGTCGCCTTGCTGAAGTTGCAGATTTGCTTTGGATGTAGATGCCATAATAACATATTGTTAAATCGTTGCAGAGTTGAAATTTAAATTGACATGTTGATAACAAATCCTACTCAAGTTTTATTAGAAACCTTATTGAAAAGTCAATAAGAAATGAACAAAATATTCAACAACATATACTGAGGCACGTCTGCTCCATGTTTAACCTGGTATATTTCTGCTGTACACCTGCCAGTTATGGTTTTGGCGTAAATAAATGTGGCTATTATGATTTGCTAGAAAAAAAGCAATATTACATTTAATGTAGTTAATTATGTTTTAAACTATTTTTTAGCCGCCGGCACCCAACGTATTTCCCCGATGCCTATGAAAGCTTTAGTAATACCCTGTTGACGTCATATAACTCTTCTGTCCTTTAGACAATTTATTTAACTAAGTTTTAAAAGATCCAGAATAAAAGTGAATTAAGGCCAGTAACGTATGCTTTAATATAAGCTGCTCTGGCTGAAGTTAGAACAATAGGAAATTGCTAATACATTTAACGCAACCACTATTCTCAAAAATCCCGTACACAATATTAAGTCGTACCTCTACAGTCTATGTGCCGTTACATACATCTTTTGCAACTTGCTTCGTTATTAAAAAACTGTAAAAGAAAAAGTAATTAACTTCCTAAAGAAAGTTCAACGCAAAATATGTTTATTCGAAATATAAAACTTGAAATAGAATAAAAAAATAACCTAACGTCCAACTAAAGGAGGTACCTAACTTTCTTTTTAAATTATCTTTGTATAAAAAGTACAAAGTCGAGTAAAAACTCTGTCAGCCAGCAATGTGTTCCGGTGTCCTTTCATTGTTCTTTTGTTTCCTACCAAGATAAACTTTCGTCCCGCCGTGAAGGAAGGCAAGTGTTTTATGCCAGTGTCAAATGTACCGCCTATTTAACTCTGTTTTCTACTAAAAATATATATCTTACTTACACTTAGTCAATGTACTGTACATAGGTGCAATTTTTACCTGTTGAGATCGAAACGTGGCAATAAAGACACTCATTTTTTATTAAGTATTAATAAATAGGAAAGTACAGTAATCTAGACAAATGGAAAAGGAATGAATCTGACAGAGCATTTATTTTTACATAACTCTAGAAATTGAAAGAGCAATTATCGTGCACGCAAATGTGCACTGTTAATTTACAAATGTGAAAAGGGATACTAACAGCAGGTCTAAAAAGGCATCTTTATTGGAATAGTATTTGGATAATATATTGTCATGCGGCAATATTTACACGAAATTAGAATGTGACATATTATTATATACACACACATATCTACTGGAAATTCATAAAGTTACTCGTTTTTAATAGAATCGCTCAATGTGGACTATTCAGCAGATATAGTGTTATAGGAAATTTTCGCCACATACATAATAGTGTGTGCGTGGCACTAATATTTAATTTAATAGTATATATATCGGAGTGGTCGTTAAAAATTAAGAAAAAAAATTCAGATCTAAATTCAAATTTTGTCAAAATCTACCATCCCTGATCTCGATATCATTTTCAAATTTAAATTCGGAAGCTATCAGGCTCTAAGCGTTACATCAGATATCCTATTATTAGTTGAACAACAAACTGAGCTAATATCACGAGCCGTGACTAGGGTGTCAATGCTGCAATAATACAGCCGGCTGTACGTGGCGGTGGTGACAAACAGATCGGGAGGAGGCCGGATATTCCCAATTTCCGTGACGTCACTTCGCCGGATTTATGTCACAGTTGCGGGTAGACGGATGACGTTCGTGGCGACCTGTTGGCCTCTGAATATTTGCAAGCGTCGCCGGACCAACGTGCCTTATTAAGTATGTGCAAGTAATTTGAGTTTATATTTATATTTATTTAGCGATGTTTTTTGTTTGAATCAGACATTTATTGCTTGGTTTTGAAAATGAAATACCAGTCATAATTTCAGCGTGTGATTGCGAGAACAGCTGTTGTTTTATTATCCACAAAGGTTTAATTTTTGGATTTTAACCATCTCGTTGTTTTGGTAAAGTTTATTTATCAAGTAAGTTTATTCACGGACTACGCAGATAGTTGCGTACATGTTACCCTTTGGCAGGCCATCCAGGCAAAAGCTCTACCCCTGTGGGGCTAACAATAAGCTAACTAGTGAATAATAATGAATTTAATATGACATGACAGTAAAATGTTGTTACATAATAAAGTGTTTTATTATTATTTGGACTGCTCCAAGGCAATTTAAAACAAGATATTTGAAATTGAGCATTTGTGCTACTAATCACGTAAATCATTCGTTAAAAACACCAAAATAAATATAAGTGTACAGTACATCTCTCATACGCTGCCTACAACAAAATATTTTTCCAATAATTCAATTCTAAATCCAAATTGAAGCTTTTTCGAATTGGGTAACCGAACGCAATTTTTATAACTTTATAAAGTCGTGTGTTTCAGCCGATCTGCTTTCATAAATGTGAAATGCCGGGAGCATTGTTTACTTTTAATATCACTGGCAGGCTCGGGGTGGCAAGGCTCGGCACCTAGCTTCTCCTTTTATTAATGTATGCCTACAAAGAGGTAATGGAATAACAAAATTATTGCACACGAAGCTTCTCGGTGGCTATTTTCCCGTTGTTTTCATATATTGCACTCAGTTTGATAGGCCTTTTAAATTTTATCGTAAACCGTTTTAAGGATCGCTTTTTTATTCGCGTAAAAGTTCAACAGTTTGAAGCTTCCCGAACGCATTTTTGAAAATATCTTTAATTCGAGTAACTATCAATATCCTTCGATAAAGGCAGCCTTGCAGTCAGTCATTATTTTTTAGACCCACCTACGATTGTAAAAAAAATGTCTTAATCTCTTGAGCAATTCCACATCACATATTTCACCGCGGTCCATATTGTGATTTACACCGTTTGGCAGATGGATGTTCCCTCCGGTGGCCCCGCAACCCCTCTGGTATAAATTCTTACATTTAGCACCGCGTCACGAGATGAAATAATGTGTCCTGCCCTGGAATTATTTTGACACCTGCTTCACAAGTTTGAGCCTAATTTATTACTTTGTTTGAATAACTCGGTTTTTTTTTTGTTTTATTCTGCGAAGTGGCCCAAAGTTTTTGACTGACATCTGACCTTTGCGCTAGGATATTTTTTGCTTTACGAAGGTAACATTCAAATGAAAATGAGACTGATAAATTTAAATGTAACGTATTAACCTGCTCGTTTAGTGACATGTGTCGTTTTCTCTCTCTTTTAAATGTCTTCGTTGACTCATGTGGTGGAAGACAACGATGACATTTAAATGCTCCTAATCCGCAAGCGCTGTGTTGTGGTGACGGGCCAGTTAAAAATCTTTGCATTTATTGTTTCATACTTACTGAAGTATTTAACACATAAATAATGATTTAAAAATTTAATAAGAACAAATGACTAAAGTTTAATAACTATAACTTAGAATCGCATAAGCGTGTGAGCATTTACGAGCAAACGTTCTAACATTTTTATATGAATACTTAAAACAAGCTTATTATGTCTTTAATTTCTTGATGTATCTCCTAGTTCCTTAGGAAACACATAAAGAACTGCTGGCCTTCTATTACTCGAAGTATAAATTTTGGTTTACAAGAATTTAACGTGACTTTAACTGGCTCACTTTAACTCGGCTTAGAATATTGGGTAGTTGACAAAGACAATGTTACATTCTTACGTTAAAATTACTTGCACGAAAAACATTTATTCTGTTTTTAGTCACAATAAAATAGTATTTTCTTTACTCCCACGTTATGCTATATATTTAAAAACTTACTTTGTCATCCATTTAATCTCCTAATGTGATTTGTGCCAGTAAACACAATTTCGGTTTGTTTGGTACAATAGTATTGTGCGACGTGACAGCTGACTATGTTAGAAGTGGCAGAAGAAATACGCCACTGTATGATACGAAAAATATAAATATTATGATATGGCATTATACCTTTTGTTGTGAGCATTTTTGAATTTAATGCTTACCATTCATATACATGTTCAGCAGTGGACTAATATAGCCTGATATATATATATATATATATATATATATACCGTGATATGCCTCGGAACATATGTCTTGAACCTAAAATATGCGCAAAATGTATCTACTCTATGTGGGTGTTTTTGAAGAAAGCGTGGAGTACTACGGCGGTGGAGCTCAAATTTACCAAGCATAGGTCTCGTTTGTCTGGCGACGTGTTCCGAAGTATATGGTTATGTGGTGTAGGTATGTGCAATATTAACACCTTTTTTTAATATAATCATTTCACAGATTAATCGACTTCGGATGATATGGGTATTCTCTAAACTCGGATTAAGTTTTCCTATACATAATTCGAAATCTTTTGTGCTATGGTGCCCGACAGGCCGTGAAATTATTTGCGCCGAAATAAATCGGCTCTTTTTTTAAATTGTCGCCTGTCTTAATCTCAAAGGACTTGCTAGTTGCTGTCTATTTTATAGAATATATTATTCATAAAATATAGTTTGAGCGCATTTTATAACCCTGAATAAAAAATGAATCGTCTACGAAAGAAAATACTCAGTTTTATTTTGCTCGTTATAATGTAATTTTAATACCTTAGAGTAAATTTTAGTTCTAAAATTCTAAACATTAAAGTAATGTTTGGTCAAAAATACATTTTGCAATAGGAGCCTAAGGCGTATTTGTCTGTGTTTGATTTAAATTTTAGACCATGTGTACGTAGTGATAAGGTATTCTCATCTAAACAGGGAACTTAGTGATTCTCTTTCTGCACAAAAAGCCCCTGATAAGGTAAGCCAGCCTCAACTAAACGATTGATATTTGGTGGTTTTGCCTGTTCACGTGTATCGCGAGAACTTTCTCTTATCCTCCTTTTGGCAATGATTCAGTTTTTTAAGACTTTAAATTTTTCGAAAATAAAATTACCGCGCTGTCAGTGATTTTATTCAGATCGTCTTTAGTGCAGAATGCAGGACATAAACAACACGAGACCAAGTGCGCCATATACTACTCGGAGCTCTGTATTTATATGCTGTTACACCTCAGACAGACAATTGAAAGACCTCCATACCGGCCATAGGAGGTTACCCTCCTATGGCGAGAACTATAATGACGTGAGTTAGAACTATTGTTTGATAGTAGTTCGGTTAGCCATAAATAGATAACTCCAAAATATCTAAGTAAACATATTTTAGAACCCTATCGTCAAAGGTGTCAACTGTAAACGCGTGAAAGTAGATTAATTATTTTTATCACGAAGTTCGTGTCACACGTTTACTAATTATGACCGAATAGTAATTTAAGATAAGCAATTATAATAATGAATTTTTCCGTGATTTTGTTTTGTCTAACTTAACCTAATCATAATAAGCAAAAATTACCAGTTATGGGATGTAGTAAGAATTATCTCACCTTCAAAATCACACATTTTCATCATAGGAACTATAAATTTAAAAAAATATCTCTGCCTAACACAGACCATAATTAAATTTTCTGACATTAAATTGAGAAAAAAAAGAATCACATGACAATTTGACAATTCCAAACATAAAATTGTAAAGTCATTTGAATATTTTCTGGAACTCTTACTAGACAAATATAAATAAGAAGGCGTATTACTAATTTATATTAATTCTATATACAATACTCAGAACATGACGTGTACAATCAAGATATTATCAGCCTATGTAGTAAAATAATTGTTATTCCACAGACTATGCAATTATCAAAGGTGCTTGCAACATTAATAGCCACAATAACTGAAGACTACGTAATCCATTATTGTCAATCAATTTGATTGGTGCTTCAGTAAAACAGTCAATCGATCTGAGTTGATTAGTGTAATGGGAAGTCATTGACAATTAATTGATGATATTCCTGTTCGATATATACTTACTTACTTAAAATTATTGCTATATTATATTGTATTATATAATTATGTTAGGGTTCGCCTACTGGTCTGGTTTGAACTATGCTTAATCGTTATTGGAAAACGTTATATGAATGCGTTTTCATCATTTGGATGTTGAGGGTAGATGAGAATATCAAGTGTTTCTATTGTTTTATAAATAGAACTGAGGTTAATGCATAGTTAATAAAACAAAAGTAATTACGAGTATAAGAAATTATAAATCTTAATTTTAAAATTTAAAAAACTTAAATTGTGTTAATATTTTGATTCTAGCGTTGTCATGTCGGGGGTACCTTGGATCGTTCCGTTGTTTAATTATTATTTTACTCTTTTTAAATTGATCTACTAGTTATTAATCACTACATAGTATAAAACAAAGTCGCTTTCTCTGTCCATATTTCCTTTTGTATGCTTAAATCTTTAAAACTACGCAACGGATTTTGATGCGGTTTTTTTCATAGATAGAGTGATTCAAGAGGAGGGTTTATATGTATAATACATGTTTATATAGTAGTGGGTGCAGCGGGAACGGGATCTGACGCCACGCGGGCGGAAAAATATTGGCGGCAGGTACGAAGTTCGCCGGGTCAGCTAGTTCAATATATAATTAATTACAATTAACTGCTAATTATATTTTTGAGCCGTTTGGAGTCGAAACGTTGGGTCCGTGGAGTCCAAGCGCGCACGCGCTATTCAAAGAAATAGCGAAGCGCCTAATCGACTCTTCCCGTGACCATAGGGCTGGCCTTTACCCCGCTCAAAGATTTAGTATCGCTATTCAGCGTGGTAATGCCGTCAGCCTTTTGGGCATGGTACCAGTAGAAGTCGATGGGGAGGAATTTTTCGATGGCTAAAGTTGCAGTCTCTCCCCCTCTTTTATGTTATTTTTGTATGTATTATATAGCATAATTTTAATTATTTATTATTATTCTGTAATATACTTGTAAACTAAAAGAAAAAAAAACATGACTTCCATTAAAAGTAAAAGAATAAAAAATTACAGCCAATTTTTTTTTTCCGCCGACATACATTTGCAGACTTTGGGTATTTTCTACACTTTTACTCCCAGAGCTTTTTCATACCTCAACCGATTTTTATTGAACATATTATTTTGTAATGTACACGTGATGCGCTTTCATTTGAGACTACACTCGATTATATTTGCAGACATTCGGTTATTCTTCCTCACTTTCACTTCACTTTAAACAGCTCAGCTGATTTTCATCAAACATGTCTAAGAACACTCGCATATAAGTCACCTTTAATACATGTTAAGAAAAACTAAATTTTAATCGCTTCATCCGTTCGGGAACTATGATGCGACAGACTGACAGACAGACACAAGCTTATAACACTTCTCTTTTGCGTCGGGGCTTAAAAATAGTTCTACAAGGTAGTAAACTATTTTATATTCACCAATTTATTGAAAGATTATATTACGCCTCTTTTCCATTAGGATAGACAGAACCTACACATTTTAACATGCTACGGGCCAAGCAAACACCTTTCATTTCTTCTACTTCCATAATTACTACCGTACATAACTTAAATTATAATGTTTATGCATTAAAGTGAAATTCTAAAAGCGATGGTGCTAAAACTGCACCAGTCCACCTGGCAGAAATCGCGCGATAAAACATTAAGTGCACATTCCCCATAAACTTAGCTTCAGTGAGTATGGCGAGCATAAAACCTGCACTAAGAAGTTATGGTTCTTAGATGGTGTACTTTATACTTGCTTTGTAGGTAAATAAAGTGATGTATGGCGTTGCACATATACCGTCGGATTTCAGACACAATATATTTCTGAGGAATTGAAAGTGAATTTTGACAAAGAAACTACAGAAACGGTTCGCACAACTAAACCTACATTATAAGTGAGATATATAGGCTACTTTTGCTAATATTCCCACGGGATCAGAACTTATACAGACCAACACGCGGGGCAATGCAGCAGATGCAGCACAACTGTGAGGTTTTGACTCCTCACACAAATCCAGTACCTCAATCTAATATTTTCGTTAATTAAACACATTGAATAGGGCAATGTGAACTCTGTGTGTTCATACTTCATACACAAGATTCCTTTTCATACAGTTCTCCAATTCTCAGAAATACTTTCATCCTTTTAGGTAAAAATAGGTACTTTTCATAAGAAAAGTCTTACTTGTTAGGTATTCTTCACCATTTAGTATACGAGTAATCAGTACTGATTTATGATAAAGGTTGAAATTGGCGTACTATAATTAGTTATTTCGTTAAAGGGATAAATAGAACAATCTCAACGACTCAGTGTAGTAGTTTTGCCATCTGTTACCAAGATTATTGCCTAAATAAATAACCAAATGAGTTAGTGCAACGATCTAACTCTTTGGCTTTGGCAATTCACAGTGTGTAGTAAAACTCATATAGAATTCATAAACATACGAGCTGACTTCACAAACAGCTGATTTAAAATTATAATTATAACTGGCAACACACGCTGTTGTAAGTTTGGTTTAATTTGAAAACGATGGCAACACTATCACATAACATACAATAATTTTCATGTTTAATGTGTAATAGAGAAGGGTTGCTTCGCACGTAGAGTGGTTGTATGATAAAGTAACTGTTTTAGAATTGTGAGGTTCTATTCAGTGTTCTATACTGAATAGAAATAGGTATGTATGTATGCAATACCTTTGCGTGTAGTAAAATATTTTACCAATTTCGACTTAAGAGTAAGTCATGTTTTTTAAAAGTGATTGTTCACGACCAAAAAATGTGCGATGGCATGCCTGTTGAAACATGATTTTTTGATACACAAAATCGATCGAGCTAAGACTAAATTATCAGTGCCAGTATTCACCCAATTTCGTTTATCTGGAGCCTTGAAATCTCTTCAACAAGATAGTAAACATTTCAATTTTTATGTCTCTGCTCGTATATTTGTGAAGTATCTTTAACGTAATTTATTTCACGTTATGGAGTCACTCGTTCTTCTTCCTCCATTTCCTTTGCTTTAAACCAATATCTATATTCATTGGAATAAAAACTGGTATATTATCTATCTTTTTTTCGATTCAGGCAAAAGTATTTTTTAAGTTGGTATTAATATAAATTACATTATTACCAAGTTTATGATGTGATTTCCCCAGTCAAACAGTCTATACAAATCTTGAGAAAAACATTTAGGGACAGTGTGTAGAAAAGTTTTATTAAAAAGAAACTATAGAAAGACACAGCTTTATTTCATTTTACAAGATGCACAGAAAATTACAGAAAAATATTCAAACCAGAACTGCATTTTGCACCTAAATTATGAACTGTTCTCCACTAACGAAGCCACTGTAAAACGCTAGGGACGCACATCATAAAAGCGGGTTGGAGCGCTATTTAAAAGCGAGTGTACACTCGTTTCGTATCTGTCTGTTGGTCAATATTAGTTCACCAAAATCATAATAAGAGTCTCATCTGTCGATATCGATAAAATCAATTTATCATAGCTGATGTGCAAATGTTAACTTAATTAACTTAACTCTTTGGAGAACTAATGAGTTTTCTTTAGAGACCGCAGTGCAATATTGGTCATCTACACTGTTAGACATTGGTGGTGTTCCAAAATGATATTGAAAGCATAATTGTTATTTTACTGAAAGACTACTTATTAATCTAACGATGGTCTTTTATATTACAGAAGATTTCACTGAATATCAATTTCACGCAGCAATGGGTTACTAGAAACCTTGTCTTCTGGACTGGCCCTTCAATCGACTGTGTCTGCTATGTTTGTCAGTTTTAGTTGAATGTAGCTCATACTGCCGGTACAACGTACTTTTGCACTTTACAACTTTGTACTTTTGCAACGAACGACCAACGACGGAGTTTTGCTACATTTTAGCTACACTGATACCACGTCAAGTACAATATTTTTGTTACATTATAAATAGGCTATTTCAATCAAAACCCAGCTTACAATTTGAATCATTTCAGATTGAAACCCGGTGTGTGATCGCCCTAAATCCTGATGCGGGTAATATAATATTGAGATTTTTGATACGGCACACTAACAAGGTTTTGGAAACCACGGAAATGCTAAATTGGGACTAAAGTTCTCGTCTTACGCGTTTTCGTATTAAACATAATTATTGGCCAAGTTATGTTTTACTTCATTACTCCGTGCGGTCTTCGTAAATTATTTAGTTTCTCGTATTGTTTAAAATATACGCCTGTCTTGCTCTGGTTTTTGATAGAAGACCCTACAATTACTTAGGTATATTGTGATCGATATTTCATATACTTATATAATACTAGATAAGTTATACTTAGATAAGTTTACTATTATATCTTTCTCTGAGACCTGTATCTGAATATAATATCAGAAAACATTAATTTTAAGTAAACGCCTTCAAAATAGACTCAACTTATTCGCACCAAAAATTTTCAAAGCAACAACAAAAAACACTCATAATCTCTTGTAAAAGTAACCAATAAACTTTTGTAAATTCCAAACTTGTCAATAGAAACTTGACAAAAGAAACGGCTGTTGAGCCTCGAGGGTTCAAAAGCCGTTTCTCAACAATTAATTGACGACGGTTAGTTACCAAGGGCTGGATCACAATACAAATGCTGTTTATGAAGTCCCCTCTCGCGTACCTAGTCGGTAGGGATAGGGACGATGGACAACATTAAAAGTTCGAGAAGGTCCCTTGCTTTATTTATGAATGAAAAAAAAACTTATATCGTTCTTATCCATCATTTTCAGTGATATCCCCCCGATATCTTATACTTTTGTCAAACTTAGCGTATCCAATATTGGACTCTTTGGTATAAAAATTTAAGATACATCAGTAGGTATTTAATGTGTTTTGTTGATATGAGTTGATGCGAATAGGTTGAGTCTATTTTGAAAGCGTTTCAACGTATAAAAAATCTGGTTTTACAAGTATTACACAGTATATCTTTTTGTTTTAAGTACTACCTATCCTTGGTAACCTCTTCAACTAATTATTATTAGACGGGATATTTACCATGTTGCCTCTATCTCCAGATACCTCTTATAATAATGTGGGTGACCATGATAGTTCAGGTAAATACTCCAATTAACATAGGTAAAGTTTTAATGTTACGATTTAGAACAATAAATATCGAATATATTGAAATAAATGGGTTTTCAGAGTTGAAATCCTTAGAACTTTGGCTGTCATCGTGTAGCAGAATCTCTCTATAATCTTATATCTTCGCTTTAGTCGCGAATAATTGTTTGGCTTTTAAAATACACACACATACACACAATTCTACTATTCTGTAGTAGTCTACATCTACGGCTCTACTATTATAAAGAGGCAAGATTTGTATGTTTGTAACAAATGAACTCAAAAACTACTGTGCCGATTTCAAAAATTCTTTCTCGTCTTCACTGCGCTTTGTATTTGCATCAGAAACATTTTGACGTACATTTGCTATTTACATTACTATTAGTGCTATAACTACTCGTAGTTGTTAGACAATGTGATGTTATCGTGTTACCTACATAAGCATGTAAAAAATAATATTATTATTAACATTCCTGAAGTCCGATAATCACACATGATCACCAAGATCATGAAGCACCTCTCCTCGAATCTTCATTAATGAGACAATGACCCACAAATATAAACAAAGACACGTGAAAAAATAAATAAAGAGATTATTATGAAAAAACAAAAAATCCTTTTAAAAGTTAGACAGTTAAGGCTAGGTAATAATAAATATCTCCGCTAAGCCGTTTGAGCGTCTCGCATCTCTAAAATCTCTTATAGTGGGATGGTCATTGTTCTCTCAATATTATCATGTTAATTTAAAAGCTTAATTAAATGTTTTGTTTTGCTTTAATTAGATTTGTAATCAATTTTAATGACAATATTTCGAATTAGTTCCTCCTTTGTTTTAAAAAAATGCAATAAATTTTCAACCTCCTTTAAAAATTCTCCTTTTTTTGTAAAATGAACAACAATAAAAATGACTTTTTATTCTTATTGTTGTCCATTTATGGATACCTAAATACCCTAAAATGGCTTCTAAGTTTACCTTCCAAAGTTTTTATAACAATCAGAAAGGCAGCGAACTATGAATATTAAAATAGGTACTTCATAAATCAAGAGTCCAGGGTAACAGTAGGTGTACGCAAACAGGGCAGATCCAAAACGCGGCACCGCATAAACCATTAGGGGGCCATTAAAATTATGTACTTATCCCATCGTGGTATAATTTTATGAACGGGCAACACCGTAGTACAGTCAACAAGGAAAAATATTTATCTGATTTATTTATTGTAAGGATGCGGCGAGTGCTATAGTGGATTATTATCTAGGGTTGGCGATTGCAGGTCTAGATTGTTGTAACTTGCACGTTTGTGACAAAAAATCTTGACAAATTGATTTAGACTAATTTAGAGAATAACGCCATCTTAATACGTAAACCTCGTGACTCCATACAACTTCTAAGGGAGTTACGAGGCTAAGTCTAGTGTCGATCAGTTTCGCTTTTACATGACCGAATAGCTGTCTTAACAATTTGCTTACTGTGAATTATCCAAAACAATAGGGTTGCCCTCTGTGTATTTACCAGTCATCAAAACGAAAAATCAAACCGTTTACCTGTCAGATTGATACTAAAACTTTGTAATTGTTATCCAAAAGGCTACTGTCGATGTTGTATGCGTAAAAACATTGATGATCTTTCCTTCATTCTTCAGCCTAGCGTTAATCAGAGTCGCATCTGAAGCTTTCAACTTGAAATCTGGGGTCCAATTTACCAGTCTAACTGCGGATTTGGCTGAACTTCAGTATTTTCCGTGAAACAACAATACAAACATCCTTTCATTTAAACTTTCGCATTTATAATAGTATCGACATCGTTTAATTTGAGCAATAAAATATTACTTTAGTAGTAAAGGAGGCAGCCCTATATCTAGTACTAAATATGGGACCCTTCGTGGCTGGCATAGATAACGCACGGTCTGTCGCGCAACCTGCAAACTGTTAGAAGAGGCGGTATATTTCGGAAATTTTCGATAACACAAATAAATTATAAAGAGAATTGGGCGTAAAAAGTACAGTATTGAAATAATAATAATCAAACTGTGACTTTATTGTTATTTCAATTATGGATTTTAACGTACTTTTATTATAGAGTGATGATGTTAAAATTTGTGTTACAATTTTTGTTTGCTTATATATTGACGTAGAATCACAGAAGCTTTAATTTTAATCCTTCCAATAAACCAAAAAAAACCCAGATAACTGTGTTTAACCTATCTTTCTTTTAATTACTTAGTTATAATTTTTTCTCTGTTCGATAAAAAGTTTAGTACCTACTTGGAATCACTATGTTAAGATTAAATGTTTGGAATCACACACGCACTCTCTTAAATACCTGCTAATCTTCAATTTTAAATATTTCATATCAGTATAAAATATACTAGCTTTTGCCCGCGGCTCCGCCCGCGTGGATGTCGGTTATCGCTATAATATCGGCTGATGTATAAGCTATATTATTGTTAAGTTTCATTAAAATCCATTCCGTAGTTTTTACCTGAAAGATAACAAACTTCCATCCATCCATCCATCCATATTTACAAACTTTCGCGTTTATAATATTATTAGGATTAATAATAAACAAAAGATAAGTTTCATGACGACAGGAAGAGGAAATAGTTTTCCTTTAAATAAATCATTTGATTTGATTATCTAAATGAGTAGAGTACCCAAAAGTTGAGCAAGCGAGGGATAATTCCCGAAGTTCATATATTATTCAGGACGTTACAAGCTTTAAGAAAAATGTGGTACCATTTCGTCAATATATCTGGGAACCTTGGCAAACGTAAAAATTTGCTTACTTATAATGAAAGTAGAAAGGTATATGTGCGTTCAGATCGATTGCAGAAATACTTGAGAGCGTGTAGTGAAGACAGGTGACAAGGTAGGGTAAGTAGGAAGAATAAATAACGATGCTACCAAATATTTAGGGTAAATAAGTGGAGAGATTGGAATTAAAAGACTTGCCAACTTTGCATAGCATGTTTCGACTGTTTTTTATTACAAGTTCCTTGTTTTATATCACTGCTAAAGTGGTCAATGGGTGTGTGTATTATTATAAAAGGCTTTCTGTAAATATTACGTTTGAGCTGTAAAATAATTTGTTGAGAAAGTCTAGAGCATGCGAACCAAATGTTAATCTAAAGTTGTCTAAAATTATCCTACAGAAATTTTCTATCATAAATATATATGAGCCTAAACGTTTCAAACCATATCCGCGCTATATCGTTCTTATTCAACAGAAAAAACTTATGGCTAATTTACAAATCTAGTTAGTATTCTATGTCATTCTGATACCGGATGTCCGGCCAAACTTATGCCGGATACGAATATTCAGCTGAAATAACCGGTCTAATTATTTATCTTACGGATGCTGCTGCACAATTATTCAAGTGATGAATAACCGATGTCGGTTCGTATTCGTGCTTAAATTATGTGATTTGTTGATGTATGTTGCTGCAAGCGTAAATAAATGGGAGCTTAATTGTTATTTTAGTTTAAGACTTTAGGCATTTTTAAACATAACGTGAAAGGTATCAAAAGAAACCGCAGATTCTCGCTTTAACCAAAATTTGTACTATTTAAAAAAAATGTTAATCAAGTTTATACTGCCTTTCTATTAAAATATTTTATCATAATTTTCATGTCACTTATCATCTATCACTGAATTCTAAATATGCATGATTCATAAAACAAAGTGCCCTAAATCGTTTTGCATAATCCGTCGTCTCCAAGGTGCAATCAACGTTCTTAATGGAACGACTCTCGTAATTTACCAATGAATTTGGTCTTATACGAGAACTATCGGAATTTACGAGAATGTAGCCACTTTATCGCGCCCTGAGGCTTATATTAGATAGGGTTGCCGTGTAGCCGGGACGCAAAATACTCAATAAACTTGTATAATTATTACCTACCGTCTGTTTTGTTAATCTATGATTGTGAAATGGCTAATACATTTAAAGGAATAATGTGTTATCGTTTTTATGGTTTTCCTTGATATCTGTTGGTTTATTTCTCGAAACAATAAAAAATAAGATACTCCATTTTTCTAAATAATTATATTTGATTAGACTGTTAGACTGTAGGTACTTTATTTCTGCTGTTTATCCGTCTTAAATTGTTTAAATCCAGAATGATTAGGGTCAGATTAGAACGCAGTACCATTTAACACGTATACCTAATAGAAGTAAAGCAACTATCCAACACCTTGTCAATCCGCGAATGATCTCGAATTCTCCCAAAATTAGCTAATTGATTCACACTATTGAAGTGCACAGTGCAGCTCGCAGGAACATTTCACTGTTTGCTATTTAAACGCTACGGTACCCGCGTACCGATCACGAATATCGAGTACTAAACCAATCCTTTTTGACCTATCTGCTACGTAACATAGCGATACGTAGAGCGAGTTAGAATCACGGTTGGGTGACCGACGCGCACAAAAGAAAATAAAGGTCATTTTTAGTGCATTGCCACTTTGTTTCAGAGGACGGGACGTGCTGATTTAGTCCCAAATTTGTTTGACTTAGGTCGATAAACTGAGTAAACTAAATGAATTCTATGCATCGTAATCTTTGCAATATTAAAGCTAATATAGCAAATGTTGGTTTTATGAGCCATAGTGGAGCCACAAGTTATCTTATTAATAATAGATAATATCGAAATGAAATAGCACTAGTGCTTTATTATGGCAGATATTTTCCGGTACTCACACAATGTTTACGAAATTTAGCATTGTTCAATTTAATGCAGCTTAAGTGAAAGGTTAGAAATTCTAATTAACAGAACGGGAAATAACGCGGTCATGGTATATACTCATACCACAAGACCATGGCCAGTGTAACCTGGCCGAAACGTCAGGCAATCAAAGGTATGTAAGTACCTATACCATGATCGCGTTAATTCCCGTTCTCTTAATTATTATGGAACGCGAGAGTTTAAAAATTAAGGTTAGAACTTCCCCGCTCAAGGCCTTCTATTTCTATCAGGAAAAAGATTTTCAGCCAGCTATAAGATACTGTTGTTTTTTCTTCATAAATATAAAAATTGGAACATGAATTATAATTAAAGTAAACAATTCACCGTGTACTTTTAATATAATCATGTATCAAATATATCACGCGATGTTACATCTCGAAAAACAAATGTTCGTGGTCCCCCTACATTTACCTGTCCATGCTTACATTTAATTTACGAAGCAAACTTTACTTTGAATTTGAGTGCTCCTAAATTTTTGTAGATCCGCGATACGGAGGCAACTAATTTGTTTTTTAATATCCATTGTTTATAACGAAGTGCTCTTTTCAACAAATAAAGGTGTTAAAATCAACAAATTTCTTTTATGCTATAAATTTCGGGGAATGATAACATCTATTTTTCCTGTAGGTTCGGTGTTGGGATTATTTATGGGGTGTAATAATTGATTTTTGGAGCGATAATATTGCTGTTATGGAGTAGGAGAAGGTATATCTGCCTTTTTGTCTAGAAACTTGTGGCTTAGGATCCCAAGATTTTAAGCATTTCAATTGTATTAGAGCGTTTTCACACTCATCCGATATCCGATATCGGTGTCGGACGCCGATAGCCGACGTCCGATAGCGGACATCTTTTGCTGTTTTCACATTGACCCGATAAAATCGGCCCGATACGGCCATTTGCTCGAAAGCACAGACTAGTTAAGGATGCTAGGGATGAAAAAAAGAGAAAAAATAGTGCAAACAATTTTCGACCTTCTTGGCATGACATGCTATCGAATTATTTTCTTATATTCGTGATCAGCGTCATCAATTAACGCGAAAAAACACGTAACTAGGGCAATGTCATTAAGGTCGAAAATTGCTTGCAGTCGCTGTTTTAGTCTTTTTGTGATCCGATATCGGGGCAACATAGTGATGTTGGCTCCGATAACCGATATCGGGCCGGACAATGTGAAAGACAGACGCATATTTCATACATTTGACTTCCTCCGATATCGGATGTCGGATATCGGATATTGGATATCGGATGAGTGTGAAAACGCTCTTAGGATGATATTAAATTCCTTTTAAGAGCATTTTTTAAACAGATATAAAGCAGAAAAAAATAACTCTTACAGGTTTTAAGATTTCCTGTATTCTATCTATCGTTGTACTTGTAGCTTGACAAAACCTGCCTTATTTCTAAATATACCTAAATGT
Source organism: Eilema caniola (assembly GCA_949126895.1). NCBI lineage: Eukaryota > Metazoa > Arthropoda > Insecta > Lepidoptera > Erebidae > Eilema > Eilema caniola. Next base: position 5,857,679 of record OX421476.1, read on the forward strand.
CCCACGTTAGACTTCTTACAGGAATCCTAATATTTTTCTACTTATTAAACTCGGGCACAATTCGCTACGCGTACTAACACAACTTGTGGGTATATAAATGCCAAACATGATATACAACGAACAAATTCATAGGAACGTTAAATCATTTAAGAATAATCGTAAATTGATTCAAAAAGCGTCGTTCTAGCTTGCGTTTATGCATTTTAGTGTCTGATTTCTAACTTGAATTAAATTTTATAATGCCAATGACGTACGATAAACAGCGCCATAAAATTGACAAGAGGTCGTACCTACTGGTCCCGTAATATTCGGCGACGAGTAGAAATTGTAGATTCGTCCGCTATATTGGTGCCCATCGGGCCCCCAGTAAGAGACAAGTAAATAAAACATACATCTCCGTATTTATAGAAACATTAAATGTTTTGTTGTATGAGTTATTTCTTTAAATTGTATTCGCGCCATTTTGTTTCACGCTTCAGTAATTCTATGATATACCTACAATGACATGATGTCAATTACTTAGAAGCATAAGCAGACACAATAACGATTATTTATTGCAATTTAGATTATGCCAGGCTTTGATTAATCTAGTGACAGATAATAATTGAAACAGTGCATTTCAGTTTAATCTGCATGTACAATGTTATCTATTATCTTGACATTATACGATGTTTTGATAGCATTATTAGCCTATCTAAATACCTAACTGGCTATCTGTCAATAACTCTGTGGAATCAAACCTTAATCTATCTCAATAAAAGTCAAACCGATATCAAAGTTTCCACACGTTTTGTATTAATCCACATCAAACTTGCGTAAGTAATTTAATGCTCACATCAAATTCTGACATAATATATTGTCTCTTCATAATTTAATTCTAATTCTTCTCTTAAAAGTTTTGTGCGAGTTTGTGGAATTCGTGTCAATTTAGCACAAAACACACTGAACGCTCATTGGTTACCTATTCGTGAACGAATATTTTCAACTAATGGGCGTTGTTTTTAATGTGACATTGACATCAGTTTCACAGAAATCGGAAGCAGTACACATTAGATTTAGGGTACATTGTGTAATTAACACTAACAATAGGCTGTAGATAATATTAGAGGAACGAATGAGCAAGTTCTAGGAATAGTTTGGTTTAGTTTGTACGCATCTTGTCGGGATTTGAATTTTTGAATAACGAGAACTATTGTGCATCCGCGCAATTATTTTCGTTTATCTGGCTTATCTCTGAATTTCATTTAAATTGTTTTTTTAGAATAACAAACATAAATTACCACCTTAACATAGGTAGTTACCTACTTATATTTCCTTTTCAATCAATATTTCACATTGTCATTATAAAAAGATTGCAAAGAAAATCCCCGACTCGATTCTAGAAGACACTCATTGACTACAAGAAAAAGTAATCGATGAAAGTGAAACGAAACGTAGTATCAAATCCATTGATGGATTTCATTTGAACAAAACGTGAAACCAAAGCCATTGATGAATTGCGTCGAACAAAACGTAGAATCATATCCATTGATGGATTCATTCAATGGATTAAAGTGAAAGAGAGCTAAGTAATAAGTCTGTTATACGCGACAGTACATTCTCTCAAATATCAGCCGCAGTACATTCGAATACTAAACTGACTTCCAGCTATATTTTTACCAGTGTGTACAATCGCGCTCAGTTGCGTACCCACGTACAGTCAAATACAAACACATGTCTATATGCCAGTACCCTTTACGCCCCGTCTACGAGTGCTTTTCCACATTGAATGAATTTAGCATAACACAGTACGCCTTTACCCACATTATGTTCCAAAATACTCGAGTTTGCATTCTATTACCGCGTATCGTTGGAAATTGACTGTTTTATTCTTGTTTCGGGTGAGAAAGAGATGGAAAGAGTTCATTTCATTTGTTTGCTTACTATAAAATGCTAAATAAATGTCCACAATTCAGTTCCACAATTTGTAAATGATGATCAATATTAGATCACTACCTAACTTATTGTAAACTGCAGTAAGTACATGATGTCATTCGTCTTTTCAGTAAATAAGAAATAAATCTCGTTCTGTTCATTACTTAAAGGCGCACTAAACAACAAACAACCGTCTAAAAGGTTCTTAGATTCTTCTAAGAGCAATTCATTGCTCTAACAAGTTAAAAAGGTTTTGTTTAAGATTTTAACATTAGAGCTGAATAAGGTTTAATTTTAACTCGCTTTCTAACTATAGCCACTAACTATGGGAATGAACCTGTCTTGGAAGTAATATTTATCCAACTTTTTATAGGTTAAATCTAGCGGACCCGGCAAAGGTTGTGCCTTACAAAAATGAGAGTTAGTGGTGTAATGTGAAAATTAATTAATATGTTTAGTCTACTTTTCCCAGAGTTTATACATGGCCATCGCCCTGTCTGCTAATAGCAGCTACTGAGAAATCAGCCCGAAACAAACGTTTTAATTTGAACAGAAGTGGGTTTACCCCAAATTGTTTATTTCGTTATGCTGATGAGCTCTTTGATGCTCCATCAAAGTTAGGCGAACCATGTAAGCTTTATCCCGCATAATAAATAGAAAAACATGTGTGACTTCTCTTCTCTATGTTGCGTCGGTGACATAAGTACCATGACTTCTCTAGTTTGATTCTTCAACAAAATATTATTGACATAATTATAGTAATAATTACTTATGATTAAATTGAAATAAGGAATGAAAAGAGAATTGGCGCGAACGACGTATGTGAGAATTGTTGCCCTTTTAATAGGAATGCTCCACTCCACCTACTGATTCACGGATGAGACCTTGGCGCAGGTAAATGGAAGTCGCTACCCTAAATGCATAAATAAACCACTGTAGAAAGGAGAAGTAGAAGAGTGGACCCTGGTTTCCAAAATGTAAGCAAAAGAGTCATGTTTTAACGAGCATACTGAAATTATGTATGCGATTGTACCATTTATAGAAAAAGCACTCGCGCTAAGAGGTAAGCTCGAGATCAAAAGTGTAACCGCTTGACAATTACCCCTAATTTAACAAATCTAGGTCTTACATTTTACGTGTTTACGGAAATTATGTTTGTGATTGTACTATTCATACAATATAGGTACACTAGCGCTAAGAGGTAAGTTCGAGGTGAAAAGTGTAACCCCTTGACAAATACATCTTATTTAACCAATATAAGTTTTGGTTTTACGAGGTTACGAGGATTTTGTTTTTGATTGTGTTATTCATGGAAATAGCACTAGAGCTAAAAGGTAAACTCAAGTTGAAAAGTGTTACCGCTTAATAATTAGCTCTAATTTATCAAATCTAGGTCTTATTTTTTACGAGTTTACAGAAATTATGTTTCTGATTCTACCTTTCATAGAACAAGCCATCACTTAAGAGGTAAGCTCGAGGTGAAAAGTGTAACCGATTGACAATTACCCCTAATTTAACTTAATCACATTAAGCAAGGCAACAGTGTTTATTTAAGCAAGGAAATACACCTTTTAGTTTATAGCCGTGAGAGGCGACGACTCATATTATAGTAGTTTCTTCACGTAGACACAAGTTTAAGTGTCGTCATGTACTATTATGTTCTAAGCACACGTACCAAGCAGTAAAACAATGTAATCTTAAGCGGAACTTTTCTTTTATTTCCTTACTTTCAGATACTTTTAATAGATGTGAGGTTATGTGTTTGAGAGCACCAGTTGCTTGGAACTTAATAGGTACTTTGCGAGAGCGTGTGTGTGTCCAGACTTCTGGATACGATTCCCCAATCAGGCAAGGTTAATTCATTAGTGATATTATGATGTACATAAAGAAATACTCTAAACTATTACCAAACCACAATTATTATACACAGCGATAAAATAATGTAGTCATATCGACGCCAAAGCAAACACATCACACACCTAATGCTACTCAATTGAAATTCAAATGCATGAGAAATGAAAATGGAGTTGGGAAGCTGAAATTACGTCCATATACTCGAGTAAAAGAGGATGTGTAGCAGAATTTATGAGATGCCTGCTACCAAATTACACGCAGCGGTCATGTTCATAGGCACTCGTTACGAATAAGCCCTCATTTTTCTCCAATCATATTATTATTATTATAAAAGGAAATGGGACACTGCTTGGTTCCAAAAGTCGTCCGTCGGCTTTTGAACTATAGATTTTTAAATCGTTATAATGTACTAGGTACAGTCGCGTAATTTAGCCTGTAAAACGCTTAGAACTAGAGCTGGCGGTGCGAAGGCTTGGAGCCAAAAAGAACACCGCCCCGGGACCCGACGGCATTCCAGGCCGCGCGTGGGTCCTAGCTCTAGGGGAAGACGGTCTCGAACCCCGACTGAGAGGGTTCCTCAGCGCATGTTTGGAGCGGGGCCAGTTTCCGAAGATGTGGAGGACGGGGAAACTGGTCCTCATCCGCAAGATGGGGCGCCCGGCGGACGAGCCGTCCGGGTACCGGCCCATAGTGCTGCTCGACGAGGTGGGCAAGCTCTTCGAGAGAGTCATTGCCAAGCGCCTCGTCGAGCATCTCTCTAGAGTGGGGCCGGACCTGGCGAATACCCAGTTCGGGTTCCGCCGGTGGCGTTCCACTGTGGATGCCATTATGCGTGTGAGGACTCTGGCGGAGGATGCGGTCGCTCGGGGCGAGGTGATGTTGGCGGTGTCCTTGGACATCTCCAACGCGTTTAACACCTTGCCCTGGAGTTGCATTAGAGAGGCGCTCGTGTATCACGATGTGCCTCTTTACCTCCGCCGCATAGTCGGGGCATACCTGACGGGGAGAGCCGTCGTCTACCCGAGTTCGACCGGAGTCGGTAGGCGCGAGATGTCGTGCGGTGTTCCACAGGGATCGGTCCTGGGGCCGCTGCTGTGGAGCATCGGTTACGACTGGGTGCTTCGTGGTGACTTCGCGTACGGTGCTACCGTCACGTGTTACGCGGACGACACGCTGGTGACGGTGGGCGGGGCTACACACCGCGAGGCGACCCTGAGGGCCACGACCGCGGTTGCTCAAGTCGTGGAACGGATCCGGCGGCTGGGTCTCGAGGTGGCTCTGCACAAGTCCGAGGCCATGTTCTTTCATGGACCTCGGCGCAGGCCAGACCCGGGAGCCAGCCTTACAGTGGGAGGCACTCCCATCGACATCAAGCCCCGGTTGAAATACCTGGGGCTGGTGCTTGACGGTCGATGGGACTTCGGAGAACATTTCCGAAGTCTGCGCCCCAAGTTGTTGGCAACGGCGAATGCCTTGGGCAGGCTGTTGCCCAACTTGAGGGGCCCAGAGGACTCCTGCAGGAGACTCTACGCGGGTGTCGTGCGGTCCATGGCCCTATATGGGTGCCCCGTATGGGCGGACACCCTGGGGGCCAGATTCCTGCCTCTGCTCCACGCGGCGCAGAGGACGACGGCCTCCAGGACCATCAGGGGGTACCGCACGATATCCTTTGAAGCGGCGAGTCTCCTGGCCGGATCGCCACCGTGGATCCTGGAAGCGAGGACCCTTTCGGCACTCTATCGGTTCCGAAAGGAGGCGCGGGAGCGGGGACTCGATCCCGAGCCCGAAGAAATTCGGGCCGAGAAGTCCCGGCTCCACAGGGCCATGGTGACCGAGTGGGAGCTACGACTTGAGCAACCACGCGCAGGGCACGCCGTGATTGCGGCGGTAAGACCCATCATGGGGGAGTGGCTAGAGAGGCCACACGGTGGCCTCTCGTACCGTCAGACGCAGGTCATTACCGGACACGGTAACTTCGGGCGGTACCTGCATCTGATGGGCATAGAGCCAACGCCCGAGTGCCATCACTGCGACGCGAGCGTGGACTCGGGGCTGCACACGCTCACCGAGTGTCCGGCGTTTGAAGCGCCGAGGCGGGAGCTTGTGACGGCCCTGGGGGTGAGAGTGCTCACGCTCTCCACCCTGCTCGCGGCGATGGTCCGCTGCGCGGATGCGTGGGCGGCCAGCGCCTCCTTCTGCGAGCAGGTCATGCTCGTGAAGGAGACAGCAGAGCGGGCGCGGCGCAGCGAGCGAGAAAGACTCGCGGACATCGCTGGCCGCGTTCGAAGGCGGCTCGGGCGTCGGAGGGCGCAAACCGACCTCCGCCCCCCATGAGCGCGGGCCTGGGGGTGACGGGTGGAGCCGCTCGTCACCCTAGCAGAAGCAGGCCACGGCGGCGGCGCGCATCGTATGGCGATGCGCGCCCCCCCCATACCGGGGGCGAGTCGGGGACCGCGTGGTCCCCCCTCCCGAGGAGGGCCAGACCGAGAGGAATGGCCCTGGGTCAGCCGGGGTGCGAGGGATATGTCAAAAGACAACCTCACCTCCGGCCTAGCACATCGACCCACAGACGGCGTGCGGTTTAGTCGGTTCGAGTCCGACATAACCTACCCCTCCGGCTCCGGAGGGGTGGGTATCCGTGGGGATTTCCCGCACGTAAAAAAAAAAAAAAAAAAAAAAAAAGCCTGTAAAACGCTGTAAGACTAAAATAGTGTATATTTTGTTTGCTTATAGAGTTGTACCTACAGCTAGTGAGGACGTTATCCATATTGGGAACAATGATTATAATACCAATGCTACACTTAGGTTTCAAATTCTAAGCTTAACGGATAAGGAATTAGTTAGCAGATTTTGTATTACATAATAGCGACTCACTCAGGATTATGAAACCAATGCAACTTTCGCCGAAGACTTTCGACCTCAATGACCAGGGGCAGGCCCATGACGCCAGCGTGACGTGGGGGATTCACGCACGCCCCCCTCTAAGAAGCGGAATGACACCCGAATCAGGCGAGGCCGCAGCCGTAGGTCTGTTGGTAGTCCTGGGACATCCTTCCGAGGGCTGACCCGGGGCTCCTAACCATAGGCTGTTGGGCGGTATGTGAGTGTTTTTAGTCGGTAGGGGTCCGGCATAGCATCCATGAAGCATTTTTCCTCACGGTAAAAAAAGGCCAATGCAACTTTTTCTACATTTTTCTTTCTGTAAATTTTCTGTTTGTAAATTTATTTCAAATTAAGTTCAAAAAGAAAATAAAAGTACTCAACTGAAAGTGAAAATCGTATCAAAATCTTTGATCATTATGTATAATTACGTTGGGAGAAAAACAATGATGAAATCATCACACGAACTTGTAACCCTCAAACGCCGTAGGTACGCAAGTTGCCACGTTTCATGTAATCATGGCTCGACATCTGGTCTGCCATCGATCATCTCGGCTTGCAATTTTCCGGACGCGCGCTCAAATCCGTCCGCAACAGCTCATCCCAACCGATAATGTGTTACGATCCCCATTTACCTCAATATTCAATTTTAATCACACTGAATGAAAACTGGTGCTTAGATTTAGGCGATCTGACTTAAAATATTAGTATTAGATATATAATAAAAACACACACACACACACACACACACACACACACACACACACACACACACACACACACACACACACACACACACACACACACACACACACACACACACACACACACACACACACACACACACACACACACACACACTATGAATACGGTAAGATATTTACTTCAGCAAGAAATTATCATCTCCGTATACCCCAAAATTAAATTGATCCTAATTTCGGGCGATCCAACCAATATACGTAACCCAAAGCACCGCATTAGCCAACCTAATGACTAAACAGTCAACAATCAGGGCAATCTATTTACATAGATATGCGGGCAATCAGGTGATAAACATTACCGACGGTGCATTATGCTAATACTATGCAGTGAACTATTACAGACCATTGTGTATGCACAACCGATGCTAATTGGGCAGCGGAAAGGCGGAGATTGATATTGTCATCGGTTCGGCTTTCGTGTGCAAGGGGTTTTTTAGGGTTAGAACTGCTTTTGAATGTTGTTACGTACTCACAATAAATATTTTAAAAACTAGCCGGGCGCCTTGGCTTCACGCCGTTAGAACTATAGCTACTTACCCGGAGAAGAAAATCTTTCTAAAAAAAATCTTTACTATAAAATAAGTGAAAATGACACGCCAATAATAAGTAGTGTTTATAACAGTCAATTCTACTTAATCCTACAAATGAAATACGAGAGTTTGTAAAGATTTTTGTTATTCAATCATGTTCTAACGGCTGAACGAGTCGAGCTGAAAATTGTTATAGAGATAGATTACAATCTGGAATAACACTACATTAAATGAAATTTTAGTACATGAAATTTACATGTCGTTATATTTTTTGGGTTGACTATCAAAATGCTACACGGGTGAAGCCTCGGGCAACAGCTAAGTAATAGGTACATGAAATCGTAATATAATCCGATAAACTTAGTTTTATTTCGATGTGTAATATTTATAAAAACTTTCGGCCATATCATATAATATGTTTGTATGTTCCCGTGATCCCCCGGGACGACCCAAAGCGCCGTCCCCAACTATCACCACGTTTCACGCACCGCTTCTTTTCATGAAAGGAAAAACGCTTGAAGTGCCATCAAACCCGCGTTATCGCCTTAGATAAACATTTTTAGTAATATGTAAAGAACGAATAAGTGTAATAAAAACAACAATCAATCAATCAATCAATTTCTAAAATCATCACGCCATCGCCAAATGTCATGAACTCAAGCTTTTTCCTTCTTAGGTGGAACTGAGAACAGAGAACAGTCCCCAAAATACATGCCTTTTGATCTCTTTATAGGGAGTCGCACTGATATTTTCTGAACACAAGTTATGGACCTTTCCACCGATAAGGACATGATGTGGTCACCTCCTAGTTGGTGCAAAAGCCGATAAACTAATAATAAGCGGACACGGGACCCCAAAGTGCATACATTGGACGCAACTGAGAAATTACTGCATCGATAATGATGAAATACATTTTAATCCTTAACGCTCAAACATATACAGGTCATGGTCGTCAGTAGGGACAGATTTATCTCACCACACAATTTGCGTCCTCTTTATGACAAAAAACACGTGCAAGGTTCGTGAGAGCCCTTAATAAGGTTCCTCAGAGGTTGTCGTTTAAAGTTTACCCGTCTTGATGTTTACTACCCGTCTCCACAGGGGCGGGGCCACTTACCGAACACCACATAAATTCTGTTGAAGTAATCCTGCTAGATGTGACTTGCAGTTGGTGAAAATAGTTAGTCATAGTTTTCCAATAGTACTGGGGGTGTAGTATAGGTGTGTCTATACTCATCTATTTGGCTGTGTGTACAGTCGACAAAGGAAGTACGGTTGCAAATTTACATATTTACATATCTTCTAATATATAAAATTCTCGTGTCACAGTTTTCGTTGCCAAACTCCTCCGAAACGGCTCGACCGATTCTCATGAAATTTTGTGGGCATATCGGGTAGGTCTGAGAATCGGCCAACATCTATTTTTCATACCCCGATTCGCGATAACCGACATCCACGCGGGCGGAGCCGCGGGCGACAGCTAGTAATAATGTATAACTCAAAGGTGCCTGACTGACTGACATAGTGATCTATCAACGCACAGCCCAAACCGCTGGACGGATCAGGCTGAAATTTGGCATGCAGGTAGATGTTATGACGTAGGTATCCGCTAAGAAATGATTTTTGATTAATTCTACCCCCAAAGGGATAAAATAGGGGATGAAATTTTGTATGAAACTTTGTCAATTTTAACCGATCGGGCTCAGACTTTGCATGCATAAAGCTACTATGTTGACTCAACACCAAGCGATAATCGACATCCACGCGGGCGTAGCCGCGGGCAACAGCTAGTTTACATATAAAGTTGTGTGTGGAGGTGCAACAAGTCGACTGTACATAATGTCAAATTTCATTGAAATTTTATTGTAGACAGTAAGTGAAAAATAAAAAATTAGGTGACTATCTTGACTAAACCAAGCTTAACCTGTATTATCTAGATAATGCAATGTGAGGGTGCCGTACTCACCTACTGATTTTATTATTATAGTGAATATTTAACTTCATTTTTGCCTTGAGAATTGATCATTTGTCTTTATTAATAAACTATTAACATTATTACACGCGTATTTTTTATTACTAGTACTAACCACGCTTTTAAGGCAATATTATAAAGCAAGCGTATTTCTTTTTTGATTGTGACCTGAGGCTTACAATTTGGCATTAGCAATGACTTACAGGCGACCATTCGATGAATAAAGCTATAAAAGCAATAAGTACTGTAAACGCCTACAGTAGGCGTTTGTGAAGTACTAACCAAAAACATTTACAAAATATAATTTAGTAAACGGGACGCCCGCCGTCTTCGAATAGTAGGTTACCTACAGTTACTACCTCACGGATTCGAAGACAGCGGGCGTGCACCGCTGCGCCAGTCAGCCTATGACCGCGGCCGGTGTAACATGGTCGAAATGACAGGCAATCAAACCATGATTGCGTTAAGTCCTGTTTTCATAATTATTTATTATCATGGAACGCGAGAGTTTAAAAAAATACAAAATGACTACATATTCAATGCGAATTCTTCTTATTTGATAAATTGAATAGGGGGTTGACAGTCCTAAACTTTGACTTGGAAATGTATTTACTACGCACATCAGATATGGAAGGCGCACGATGAAAGGCCCTACTAATATGTATATGCAAATTATTTCAACACTTGTATTTTCTTTGTTATTTGACGCCACTTACTGCAGAACTACAATCATTTTCGTTTATTTAATATCTTTTGTGATAAAAAACATCGCTTGTGCTATTGAGAACATAAAAGCGAGTAGCATTGTAATTTTTGACTAATAATTATAATGCAAATATTTACGAACTCTTCTAGTAACTCGACTTCATAACATAAAACCTTAAGCAGATAACTCAGGCTAGTCGCCACCTGGGAACTCCTAATTGCCCCAACACATCCTGACGACCTAAGGTGTCGTACACACGCCCCGTTTTACAACACATAAAATTACAACACTAATCACACTAGATTCCGTCGGGCAACACCATTCTATAAACGGAAATTAGCTCATTTAGCTACGAGAATTTAGCGTCACTTATTTCTACCGCTCGATTTGGCGTTTATGGCTTAGGTTAAAACCGCAATGCTAAAATTTTTGAATTTATTAAACATTTTTAGGACGACTTAGTTAATACCGTACCCAAATCACGGTTTAAGCGTCTGAAAAATCTTCATCATTCAGTGTAGTACTAGCCCCCATAAGGTTACCTTTTTTTTATAGATTTTAGACTTACTAACGCCGTAACAAATATAAAAGCTCATAGCTACTTTTAATTCGAGAAATAATGCTCGCGTGTCATTTAAACTTAACGATTTTTTTTTGTTTTAGATTTCGGAATAACTCATGGTGCTAGACCATGAGTTATTCCGAACTTTATGATTACTATTTATGAAACACCCATTCCGTTTGTAGGGTTGATTGGAATTTGAATTTTATAGAAACGTGTTAATTTTCTGGTACTTATTATTTATCTGTATCTATAGATATACATTTATAACAACCCTACTTATTTCTTATATGTCGTCTATAAATCCTCTCCATTCATTCATTTTCGTTTCTTTATTACTACACTGCCAAGCCTAATGGCATCATCAGTCCATTTTAGGCACCGCCTCTATTCCAAAGCCATACTCTATCCCAAAGACTTGATTTTGGGCCATCTTCGCACTGAGTTCTTGAACACAAAAATTGAAGTCAAAAACCCTCGAACTGTAAACTGACCTTCGTTATTACCCAATTGCTTATTCTATCTTTCTCCATATGGTGAAGTCTTGAAGTCTTTGCACCATGAAGTTTAAAGTAGAGTTTTTCACAGTGTCGTGCTTTTCATATTGTAGGTGAATATTAACTGCACGCACTGGTAACACTTGTGTGTTTAACTGCACTTGTAGGTATATATTTTTTATAATCACTTTGACTTCTATCGTGTCATGAGGGCATAATATTTTCTTTACAAAGTGTAAATTCAATTTACACAATGTAAAGTCAGTGTTTTCACTGTAAAGGATGGGGTTTAATTTAAACAAAAGCCGTAAAGTTAGAGGCTTAACGAGTGAAAGTGTTGGCCCAAAGCGAACTTGTCTCGGCGTTTTATGTACCTAATCTATACAAGATAATCACTTTGCAAATAAAGGTCTCTTTGTACTGTTTGATTTTTATTTAGGGACTTCGCTATTTCAAAAGGCTGATTTCGATGTTTTAGATAGATTTTTCTTTTTACTAAATTGACATTCTCTTTTGTATCTGCGAACTATTTATTAGTTTACCTCAGTGAAACAACTGCGTTAGCGGTTGGGTTTGATTTTTGGTTCGCATAACAGCCTGTGTATTCGTGATTTCACATTTTCAGTAAGGTCGTTTACTGTCCCGATCAGGTGTTAGGAATGAAATAATTACTTATTGTATTTAAGCTACCATAACCACTAGCCATAAGTATACCAACCACTGTTATAGTAATCATTACACTTATTGTTTAAATATCTAGTATAACTAAAAGAAAGAACATTTATAATTCGCACCGTACGATTTCACATACTGCCGCACTCGAAGCACACTTACGCATCGGCGTTTTATTCGCCTATTATATTCTTAAAGAGATTTATAAGTCGATCGTGCGAAGTTGTGCGGATGGGCGCGTTCACAAACTTTCATAATAACTGCGGATAAGTGTGAGAGTTCGCAGCACGTAGGTTGACGCCTCGGTTCCCTAGCTCGGCTCACGTACCAAGAGATTTGCTTGGATATCAAGCGAATCGATATCGTATCTAAATGATAGCATCTTTATAATTTTGTTGAAGGATTTCGTGAAAATATATAGCTGGGATTGCAACGTATGAAAATATATGTGAAAAAGTTAAATGTTTTTTGTGGTTAAGGAGTTGGCCTTACGATCGAGAGGTCCCAGGTCCGAACCCTGGCCATTGAACCGACGTGAACCCACTCCTAGCACAAGCAATTTAACTTAGTTGGAGGGGGTTAGAGGGAATATTAGTAATTTGGATAATTTCAGCAGAAATATTCTTAAAAAAAAGGAGTTTTAAATGCCGATGTAACATAAGTATACAGTGTATTTCAATTGGTGACATAGTATATGGAACTGGTGTAAATATAAATCAACTTAAATGCGTCGGTTAATATGAACGCACGTAGATACGTTACGGTTGGTCTACCCTAATCAGAACCCTGATAAGTTTGGTTTCTACTATCTAATCTGCTCATTAAAAAAGTACCCAATGAACAGTTATCGGCTCGCTCTCTATTAACAAGTGATGAATGTAAGTGGTCATTCGAAGATGTGACTTGTCGTGGTATTGTCTGTCGAATAATCGTCTGTCGAAGTAGTGGTAATTCGAAGGTGTATGTTGTCCAATAATTGTCTGTCGAAGCAATGACTTGTCGATCTATGTGTTTCCGAAGTTCGCTACATGTCGAAGTATTTTACTGTCTAAATTTAGTCCGTAAGTCATGCGGGCGTGAACATATAAAAAGTATATCGAGTAACATACTGGCTGCACGGCTGGTGCAATGGTCACTGCTATGTTGTTTTAGTTGCGTTTATCTGTTTATTGTGGCTTTATGAAGTGCACCCAGCGCAGAAATAAATCCTCAGTTCGTGAGTTTTCTGTTAGAAAACGAAGGAATAGAAACACTAGCACAAAGTCAAATACAGTGAATTTAGAATTGTAATCCTTATTTTTGCTTGTCTTTTCTTCTCTGGAATAAGCAGAGAGTCTGCATCTGCTTCTGTCCTTACACAATTCACGAGCTTCCTTGCACCTGAACTATTCATGTAAGCCTGCCTTTCAATACAACATTAATTTAATCAGTGTATGGTGTTGTTGTATGAAATTTGCTGCCTTACAAATTGGGTATGTTATTATCAGTTTCATGGCCTGTTTGTGGTTGTAATATTTTAGTATCTATCTACCGTACAGCAGGTCGAGTATAAGCAGGTACCTACTTAGAAATTTTCGAGCAAATCCCTTTTCTCTCTGCACCTATTTCCTAATTCTCGGCCAAACTAACCAAATCTTGGCCACCTAATTATCAGTCGAGTTAAAACGCACGTTCACAGATTCTATCAACAATAAACAAAGATTAGTTCTCACCGTTGTTTAGCACGATTTATCAGCTTGAGGGCAGCGGAGTAATTTCACACGGACGTCACGTCGCCCAGTACTTGTCGCACAGATATATTACGGAGCGGACCGCCTTGTCTTGCGTTTCTGCCGTATCTATGTCTGTGTATGTAGAAAAGTTAGTTTGAATTTGCTAATTTTCAGCCCAGTAACATAAGCCACTTCATTTGGCCTCCTACACACCTGTACTTGTTTAATAATCATCATCTCTTACTTTAACTGTGGTGTTTGTTGCGCCGATTCTTCTACGCTAGCGGTTTGAAAGCGGTGGTTATTATTGAAGTCAATAACAAATAATAGTATTGTTCTATATTGAAGAATTTACTAGATACGTGGGAGTTGTCCATAATATTGTCACAGCTTATCTTCGCCATTGAAGTCTCGCCTAGAGGTCTTGCCCTGTTTGATGTCCAGACAGGGCAGAGTGTATAAGAGGATTTTAATCATTAAGTATCTCAAATAGTTCTTAGAATCACCCTCCTAGAAAGAAACTACTGCAGGTTCAAATCTCACCCTAAATGTAACATTTTTACATTTTAAATTGTACCAGCTTGATAACAAAGACGAACATCTACCAATATAAAGTTACTCCAAGTCTAGATTTTTTCTTCAACAATCCATTACTTATAACAGTTGTCTAATATCTGAGTCTGAGACTAAAAAGATTTTTATCATGACCATCTACGTTGGTTTATCTCTACAATAGTTTCTTATTCGGGCGACTGCAATAATGGAAAACATAAATCTAAAGAGACAAATCGGTGTCGGGACACCGACTGCGGCTGAAGACAAGGACGGCTCCGTCTGCTTTCATGGCTCTTGACAAGGTTTTAGTTGCGTACGAATACCACACCTTGTGCTGATCTTAACACCTTTATTCTAATAACACGAAGGTCTATATTCGCATGATGGAACTTAATTAACGTCTTTGCTAAAGTATAACCTGCAAAGGTATTTGCTGCGTCCACTAAAGTTCTTATGTCATTGGAAGAAGGTCTTATTTGGCGTGCAGAATTAGTTATTATAATGCAGTTGCAATTGCGTGTAGTCCGAGTTAATTCCGAAGCGGTCACGTCTCGTTGCCGACGTTAAAGCGACCGGACAGACTGACATGCAAAGTGCCGCTTATTGTTGTTCATGCAATATTTCGGTCGGTGCTTGGAAGCACGTCGTTTTGAAGCATAAATATTCAAAGTAAACTTGCAAACTGTCGAATGTATTAATAGTGTCCGGAAATTTGACGATTCCATTTGGTAGACTTCGGTTTCATTCGTTTTTGCGTGCAACCAATCATAATTACCTACGTAAAATGCCAAAGCTTATATTATAAACTTGCATCTTGAAATATTTACATTACCAGCACACTTTAACATACATCAAGTTTTCTGCAGAAGAACAAAGGCTAACTATTACCGCAAAAGGGGAATAGAAATCCTACATTTACCTGACCGCTTTTGAAAGTGACTCTCGCAATTTCCCACAGTACATAAAACGAATTTCGCAGTAAAATGCGTATATTCCGCATACATTACAAAACTCGTAACAAAGAGAACTAAAACTAAATTCGGTGATCCCGGGCAAAGTTTGTCAAGAAGCAAATTACTGGGTAGTAAGAAATGTTGTGCATTCTCTACCGGACGCGAGCGCCCCGGGTGCCCGCTCCCGGACAATTTGACCTGGAACTTGAGTTTCTCTTTGAGTCGCATTTTTGAACCGCGTATTGTAGATTACTTTATTTTTATTATTCCATAAAGTTGGTGGTTTATAACTCGATTTATTCGCTACTGAATCACCGCATGACCAGGCTAACATTACTGGTAATACCGCCAGCTTGTATGGGTTCTATGATACAAATACATACTGCCTACACATTTTTTGTAAACATGTGATACAGGGTAATGAAGCTTGAATGATTTTATATATATAGGTAACTACGCAGTATAGACGGTTTATTAATATTATAATTCTCGTATCAACACCTCACTTGACGTTTAATTTGGGTTTTGATTTCAAACCCACGATATTGTAACCTTCATAGAATTTTCTCCACGGAATTTTTCTAGCCGATATTGTTGAATGAGTCATGGTAATGTTCAACTCGAGTACATTTCGTAAAAAGACAAAAGAACCATAGTTTTGCCAGAATCCCTTTAGAAGTCACGTCGCACGACAGAAGCGCAATTTGACGTCGGCTCGTCTTTAATTCATGATTTTCTAGACACACCCTCCTTTGTTACGCTGTGTGCAAGCTTGAGTATTATAGCTGAGTAATGTATGTTAATCAGTCATGTGAACTGCCCCGATTAAAAATGTATAGTGCGCGTTAGCTAGCAGTTCACGATTTGATTAGATACAAGGCGTTTAGCCACTATTTTTCCTAGACTCCAAGTGGAAACCTCATTACAATGTAAACAGAGACTGTAAATTTTATGTTACTGTTAATTATAAAAATAAATAAAATAAAATTTATTGGTTCTAAAGTATACATGCTAAGTACAGATAATGACGCTTAACATTTACAAATAGGCGGTTTAACACATTTGGTATAAATTGAAAAAGGACTTAAATGTTAAAAATAAATTACTCAATAACAATATTTAACCCTGTCTCTTAAACTAGGGGATCCTGTATCATAGGAGACAGTCTAATCTAATCTATCTAATTTTGTCGTTGACTGTACAAACGATTAAGGTAGTTTTTACAACCCTAATGATTCAAATTGCCCACCTTCTACAGTAAATCGGAAAGTAAAGCTTGTCACACGCAATAAACAAAACAAAAGGATACATTCCAAGCAATATTCCAACAAAATAGCAGACGATTCGTTCGCTAATATTAGTTAATTTCTCCACATGTTTACCCACCTCTTACAGCGCTCAGCTGTATTAGATTATCTGAATTTATTTTCCTCCTACATCTCTGTACTTCGGCTAATGTTACCCTATTGTCACACGCCTCGAGAAACTATTATGAAGGGGATAAAACAGGTGGTACTTGGCTGTAACTACGTGTTACTGTTAAGAAAGTTTGTTTTTCTGTAACTACTGTTGTATCTGTGGATGGCTGTGGGATCGCGGGTGGGGGTATTCTTGAGTTATTGTTGTTTAAGCGGTCGATGAGAGAAGACGCATGCTCTTGTCGTAAAGTTCTTTCCTTAGTATTTACCTATGCTTGCAAATAGACGACGATAGTTTTAATAAAAGATAGAAGATGTAGTGTAGCTGTTAAAATAGATGAAGTATGAAACTAAAGTTAAATAATGTTAATATTTATTAAGGCGTATTTAGAGATAGATAAACGTGTTTTACTATTTCTTTTCGTTGTAGGCGTGTTTACCAGTACACTGTTTAAGTTTCTAGGGCACTTGATGCCGTTACTGATCATTTCCTAACAGAAAAAATAAATAACACTCGACCCGTCTCCGAATTTAGAACCTTTAATATTTACAACAAAGATTTTTCAATAACAAACTGAAATGACTTGAACAAAATTATTTTAATATAACAAATGTTCGTAGACAGACCGCTTATGATAAAACAAAATTACTACGTACACTTCTGAAACTTTATAATTACAATTACAGTGATGATAACAAAAGTGTTTTCTAACAGTGATGCCTTGTTAATAATTTGTTAGTAGGTACCAACAGAACTTGGTAACTGGTAAATCACAAACATAATACTCTTGTGCTTACCCTTCAGGGAATACCTATACAGTCTTTATCAAATATAAAACAATAACTCGTAAGTTGTAACTTAATATAATCTACTGTAAATCAGTATTTTAGCTACCCGCAAGCACCACAACTTGCGGGAACCAATAGACAACGCAAGAACACATATACACTTTGCAAGTATGCAACTAATAACCACACCAGTATTTATGAGGCTGCCCCAGCGTAATTGCGACTTATGATGATTTGTGGCAGCTGAGTTTAACTTTCTAGCTTCTAACTGAACGTGTTAGGTGAAATGTGTTTTGAACCCGCCGTTGTTATAACTACTTTTGAAGATATATCTGTGTGGTTTTTGTACAGCGGGCTGCAGAAATTTGTGGACAATTCGAAGCTGAAATTGTATGAAGTGACCTCACAGTAGGTAAGTAATATACTGGTTATCAGCAATATGTTAACTGTAATGCATTTTTTTTTTCTTATTGTACGTAATAGGTGCTTTTTAGTGTTGTGAACCGTGAAAACCACATCTATATTTTTTTATTTTACAATTTTTCATTATTCTATTTTTAATTCTGATAAATGAAATCTAGGTGTTGATTAAATATTATAAATTATATTATATTAAATACGTGCGGAATAACACGGAAACCCTTCCCCCTCTCCCCCCGCCCCCTTGGAGCCGATGAGGAGGGGTTATTTCGGACTTGAACCGATTGAAACGTCGTCTTATCTGTTTGTCGTTATTGGTTGCCGAAGGTGAGGTTGGCAGGCATACCCCTCGCACCCTGCCCAAGGATTTTTTTTCTTTCATACAACTGATATGGCAGACAAGCACACGGCCCACCTGATGGCAAGTGGTTACCGTGGCCCCTATGTACGTGTGCAACACTAAACACAGAGAGTTTCTATGCCGTTAGTGTAGAAGTCAAAGCAGGAATAGCCCTCGTTCTTCCAACTGACAGCACAAAATCTCTCCAGTGAGCTCTGGCTACCCTACTCACCACCGGGTACACAACACGAGGTTTATGGCCGCGGTATTCTGTAGGGCGGAGGAGCTTCCCTAGTCGGGACCTCCGGGGCCCTACACCACCTCACCTGCTAGTCGCTACACCAGTTAATCAACAGACGATGCCCTGGCGCAGATTTTCCTCCCGGGTTTGGAAGGTTAGGCGGTGGTCGCTCTCTTATATCTCAAGTAACAAATTAAAAGTAATTAAAAGTATCTTTCAAAATCTTAAAAACCTGAAAATGACTAGGAGGGTTATGAAAGCAATAACATAGTTTTTAGATTCCTTATTAAATTTCAAATCAAACTTATTACGCATTGTACATGTGTAAACGCAATTTGGACTGAGATAAATGCGATATTCTCTTGCACTTCATACATTCGCACTACGCACCGGTACGTTGTGACGAATGCTGCGATTTTGTATGGAGCATTTTTGGGCGGCTCGAGAAATTGAATTTTCTAAATCAAATACTTTACAAGTCATTATATTATTGTAAAATGTATAGTTAACGATAATAATAGAACTATATTCATCGCAAAAAACTCATCTAAATATGTTTAATGAAAGCGCTCCCTTAAATTATCATCACAAAAAGTGCATAAACTTTATCATTTAAACCGCACGTTCTACCAAAGTTGACTGTCAAAACAACAGTGATATTCAATGTAAGGTACTTTGTAATCTGGTGGACGATTGACGTGTACCATGAACGGCCACTCTGTGACTACGAAACAATGTAAAAAGCTTGAACCACGATTGTATTTGTCTGTATGTACTCGTCTGTACCTATTTGTTACCGTTTCATTATTTAACTCGTATTCTGAAATAGAATGTTCTTTGAAATTAAATCGATTTTTTATTACATTTACCAAGAGTTTACACCTATTATGACATCCATTCCGAGCTTGAGATCGCAAAAAAATATAGGTTGGATGTTTGTCATTCAATCACGCTCTATATAACGGCTGAAAGTATCTTACTGCAATTTTGGCCAGGCATAGATTATAATCTGAAATGGGCTACTTTTTGTCTCAGTAATTAATATGTTCCGAAATCGCATCGGGAATGGGATCAAAATTACACCAGACCCAAGCTGCGGCTTAACAGCTTGTGGCAAATAAGGGAATGAATGAGGGACATCTACCTTATAATATAAAAATGATTCGCTGAATGTGTTGCTAAGCGCAAATCTCGAGAACAGATGAACGGATTTTGCTATTTTTTTTATAACATTAATTGCAGTTCGAGGATGGTTCATACGCAGAGAACAATTTGAAAAAATGCCTGAAAGCTACGAATAATGTACCCGAAAGAGACTAAATAATACATTTCTATACTCCCATACAAACTATTTGTAATAATACTTAAAAGTCAATTTGAACTTTAGTACCATATCATAAAGTTCCAGAGGTTCCGGGAAAGGAAAACAATTTAGTGACGCATAATGGCTTAGGGGTGCTACGGGGTTGAAGTATGCCATGGGTGAAACCAAGGCGGGTCAGATAGTCTGATATAAATGTATGGAGGAGAATGATAGGTATGTTGCACCGACTTCAAATAATGGGAACAAGGTCAGATAGATGATGCTAGTGATAGTAGTGTAATTAAGACGGTCAAAGCCACTATAAGAACGATTCACTCTATCATTAACCTGGTGATCGTTAAAACAAGCGATTAATCGGTTAAGGAAAACCAGTCCGATTTCAATTAAGGGATGTAATCGATTAGCAGATGAGTTACTCGAGATAACAATCGAGCGAGTATCTCGGATGTTTCTTGTCACTTTCGATCTGGGCTTATCGGGTGGAGGCTTCGATAGTTTGGTAGATTTGGGTTCAACGTTAGCTTAAAGAACCATACACACCTCGAGTCCCCCACCAGGCGAGGCCGCGGTAGCGGCCAATGTCCGCCGGCAAACCTGGGGTTATCCTTTCGAGGGCTTACCCGGGGTGCCCGGCAATATACACTTGGGAAGGACATCGTGTGGTTTTAGTCGGTCCGATTCCGACACGCCCACCGAATCGTCGGCACTGATGGGGTGAAGCCAGTGGGGGTTTCCACACGTTAAAAAAAAAAGAACCATACACATTTACATATGTGTAATACCACCTATTGTGATAGGTGAAACAGAGATTATAAAGACAAAGAGCAACGAAGAGAATTAATATAGGCCACGTGATAAGTAATATGGTATTTAAATTCAAATTAGAGTTTAACTATAATCAGTAGATAGCCGGGATTCAAGCCTGTTTCTGGTCTCGCGATTGCAAATTCGATTATTATTTTTAAGCTATCGTCGTTGTTGTTTTCTACAGGTAGTAAACTACTAATAAACTTTTTTCTAGGTCATACGAAGATACACAGTCATGTACAATGTACCCACCAGGTGACTGATAAAGGTCTAACGTAAAACAGTTCAACGGCATGCACAGTACATACCTGTATTATGCTCGTAGACATAATTGTTACCAATTATAACATTTCGATAAATTTATTACGGCTATACTCACGTAAATCGTCAGGATGCGCCCGACTAGTTTCGGACTCGACCTGAGTCCTTATTCATGAGCAGAGCATCCAGACGCGGCGACATCAGGTGACTCCGGTCGGGTCCGAAACTAGTCGGGCGCATCCTGAAGATTTACGTGAGTATAGCCGTAATAAATTTATCGAATTGAAAAATGGCTCACGATAGTTTCTATACAATTATAACATTTGTTTTCAAATATAACATTACTATAACAATATTACTGCAAAAGAAACATTTCCATTCATATAATTCGTATAAAAACCTCTCCCAAGATTCCAAACGATTTAAACAGAAAGATCAACATCGTCTAAATAATTCTCATACTTATTATATAATTTATTCACACCTGCTATTTCCTCCGCCATGTAATTCTCGAGCCGATCATTGCTCAATAAAACACTGGGGTCTATGGAAATTCACTTCCCATTTCACCTTCTTTCATACTTTATTGGCCAAATAATACCTTTTGTGTTCTTTTATAATTGCTTCGCTTTTCTTTGCCTTTATTCAGATGATACAGGGCTTATGAAAGTAAATGTTTTGGCTTTTTGCAAAGGTAAAGATTGTGAATTTTTATTTTCGCGTACTCACTTTAAGCTTCCAAAGATGTAGCTACATTTTAGATTATGATTTGATTGGCAAATGTAGAATATTGAAATAAAGCTTTATACTGCTTACTCATAAATTATGTTCTTTGTCACACGCTAAGAACTGTAACGATAGGCACGAACATATTACAGCACGATAGTATTCTTTTGCTGTAATTTTCAGTCCAGAAATGCACTATTGAGAAGTGACTATCATGTGTTTATGAGTGCTCAGACCTAGAACACGCGACGACGACACTACGACAATGAAAATTTCTTAGTTTACAAGGGACAAACATGCATAGAACTCATAATTATAATGATAAGCAGTCACCGTAACAAATGAACATCTTTGCTCGCTGTCGATCCTGTAAATACATTTTTGAGGAATCCTTTTACAGTTGTCTCATGTCCAACTATGTTATTCCATAATATAGACAGTCTAAGAGAGAAGAAGAGCTACAAAATGAAATACTACTTGATCAAGATATCACGCAGCATCTCCATTTCAACACGAAATGTATTCATTAAACTTCCTAGAACAGATGCCAAGACTAATTTCTTAATTAAGCGTCTGAAAATATAATTGCATTCCGTTTTTCTGCAACCAAGATTAATTTTCCTGTCTAGCAGAGCATAATATTCGTAGTTTAGCTTCTGGCTCACGTGTTTAAGTCTACGAGGGTAAATGCACCGAGTATCGAGCACCTGCGCCGCCTATAGTGAAGACATCGCCGTAATGTATTGGCTAGTTAGGGCTGCATTAGGAGACTTGGAGAATAGAGGGCTGAGTAATTGTATTGGGAAGAGGAAGTTGTTTAATAAACATCTAATCGGATTATCGGAAAACCGTACTTTGCGATAGTTTTGTTGAGTGAGAAGTTTCTAGTTATATGTAAGGACAGTTGAAACGATGATGAAATATTTAAGGCCAGTACAATAAAAGTACATACATTTTACTTATATCTACTGGATGAACAATTTTTTTTTTTGCAATTACTTAGGTATATTTTCAATAAACGAAACGCTTGAATAAAAAAAATATTTTAAAGAAAAAGCTCATAAAAGCTTATAAAATAGAGTCTAAAACTGCGTCAGTTATTCTTAAAATTTCGGCGGCAAATTGATCGATTTATCCGAATTTTAATTAAAAGCCATCACTCTCGACCCCATACTGATTATATATTCAGTCAAAATGCAAAATGAAGTATTTCACGGTATATTAAAACAAGCGAATACCACGTAATTCAGCTTTCAGGCATTCGAGAAAAATAAAAATATTTGAAAAGGCAATAATTTGAATGCGTGCCTGTTCAACGGAGCTCTATTGGCAATATCTTAAATTGATATTTGACACTGTATAGCACTTTGCGTTCTCGTGTGACTTTCATTGCGATGTTTATCTCTCCTAAATATACATTAACGGGTACCTATTTTTCGTTCACATACGAATATATTTTTTTCTTTTTTTTTTCCTCGGCGTCTTTTATCGGCCTCGGGCACATATCTTCCATCCAATATATTGATTAGTAATTTAGATATTGATGCTGGCGCGTGGGGAATGCGATCTCTTTGACATTTTGTTGAGTACGATTATTATTGGAGTGTGTTATTTCGGGTCATATTTTTTAAATAAAAATCATTGGTTATTATTTCAACTCCTTAATTTTAATCTCTTTTATATTTTAAACTATATATTTATGCTATGGTTATACAATTATATTTACGGTAAATAACGCGATCTTATAGGTACCTACTATGATATTCAAAGCTACCCTAGGTACTTGTGATACCGCTAATTAATAGATACAACTTGACAGGTGGATCTAAAAGGTAAAACTAAGAGCATGCTTATAATCACCTCTGTACAATGGACATCGAACAAAAATTGCTTTCACACCTATTGTAAATATATCTGTCGCCGCCAACTAGCTTAATCAGTCGTCCAATTAACTGCCTAGGCAGTTAACTAAACGGTGCCATTCAATTAACGACCTGAATGGTGTTCAGCCATTTAATTAAACGGCTAGGCAAATAGCTTGGGTCGATGACGTTTAACTACTTACCTAGCCAGGTGTAAGTATATGAATGTATGTAATTTTCTATCTCATTTCGAGATAGTGCCCCATCTTACGATTAACATAAGCATTAGCCAGCCAGGTTATTAAATGATGTAATAAACGAAACGGCTGAATATCATTCAGGCCGTTAATTGAATGGTGCCGTTTAGTTAACAGCCTAGGCAGTTAATTGAACGGCTGATTAAGCTAGTTGGCGGCGACATATCGACGACAGTTAACATGGCGTATAGAACAATTTGAAAGAAGGACCCACATTACCTAAAAAGGGCGAATGAAAATTAATCCATCAAATAAAATAAAACTACACAAAACCAACCACAAGCGTTACTGAAATTACCTTGAAATTAGCTTGTATAAAATTCATAGAGTTTACTGCTTATAGACCGAAATCACCCTTTCTAGGCGTCCGTTAAAAGCTGCTGTTAAACATGGCGGAATTCTGACAGTCTAAAGCCTAACTGTTCTGAGTTTACAAATCAGTATCCTTCCGGAACATAATGTTGAAATCTCATAATGTTGAATTCTTAAAATGTTGAATTCACAAAAAGTTGATTTTCAAAATGATGAATTCTCTAAATAAGGCCGTTTAGGTAGGTTCATGGCAACCTTACAAGAGTAATAAAAAAAGACGGGTTGCACTCTGGGAGTGCCGGCAGAAGTGAAAACATTTTCTTTTTTTCTTTCTTCGTTATATACATAGAAAAAGATAAAAAGAACATACCATATCATACCTATAATATAGCGCTAATCATAGTACCTATCACTTATTTTCTGCTAATTTTCTGTCAGAAGAAATTAATAAATTATGAAAAGACAAAATAATCACAAAAAGTAATAAATTACAGAAAGAAAAAATAATCATAAAAAGTAATAAATTACAAAAAGAAAAAAGATATCACAAAAAGTTTCAGAAGGCCAGGTGGTTTGAACCCGATTCTATCTGAAACTATAAGGACTTACAGTCGAAGTGCTTACCGTTTAAGCTACGACGCTATCTATCGTAAAAATAGATAGTCTGTACCTAATCTTGTATGACGTCAGTCGCCGGTTACGGTTCAAATGTCAACCAATCCTGACGCTTCCTTAACATTTTACACCCATCCAACGCCGCTAAAGAAGCTTTCACTTCAAAAAAGGAATAAACGTTACCTTGTTTTTAGGGAGGTAGTCATGATAATGTTGCGAGAAGAAACAGTTGTTTCACTTATGTACGCGTACCTATTGAATTAATCGGTTAGTCAGTTTGCCTGTTGAATGAGCTTAGTACCAAAATTATCATTGTATCACAAGAATAGCAAAGAATATCTCAGCTGAATCGAAGTGGATAAAACGGAGAATAGGTATGGTCAGCCGTCCGAGCATGGTTCCAAACATGATAACAACTGTAGTATATTAGTTTTCCGCGCTTTTACTTTAGTCAATCTAAAATATCCTTCTCTTATTATTAAGAAGAAACTGAACGCTCACAACAAGTCAACACACCAACGCAAACGCGGCATCTAGATATCTCTTAAATCTGTGGTGTGAGCTTATAAAACGTAGTGAAATACGTTTCCGAGCAGAAGATTTTCATCCCAGGAGATGTGAGCATTCTCATCTCCACATTAAACTATGCACTACCACGAAGAAAACAATGTTGCCAGGCTTATCCTGGTGTTTCCATTTTACTTTTATTCTCATAGTTCATAACGCTTCGTGCGTTTAAGCGAGCCTTATTAACTACTGCGTCCATTCGCTCATAAACGGTAAGCGCCATTTTCTTTCTCAGTAAACCAAGGTGGAAATGGGTTTTAACCAACGTTTGCGCGGCTTACTCGGCATTACGTATAAGAAGGGGGTTTTAATAGTGTAGCCCGCGTTTTTATATAACGGGGTTTAGAAAGGTTGAACTGGTTTAATTTGAAATATTATACCACGATTTCATGGCTTTATATTTGAAGAATTTCTTAGAAGCATAACGGATAGGGTGACGTTTGCGGTATAAATAAAAAAAAGACGGGTTGCACTCTGGGAGTGCCGGCAGAAGTGAAAACATTTTCTTTATTTCTTTCTTCGTTATATACATAGAAAAAGATAAAAAGAACATACCATACCATACCTATAATATAGCGCCAATCATAGAATCTATCACTAATTTTCTGTCAGAAGAAATGAATAAATTACAAAAAGAAAAGATAATCACATAATAAATTACAAAAAGAAAAGATAATCACATAATAAATTACAAAAAGAAAAATCAATCACAAAAAATCCCTGAAGGCCAGGAGGTTTGAACCCGAGACTATCTGAAACTATAAGGGCTTACAGTCGAAGTGCTTACCGTTTAAGCTACGACGCTATCTATTGTAACTTGCAAAATAGATAGTCTGTACCTAATCTTGTATGACGTCAGTCGTCGGCTACGATTCAAAGGTCAACTAATCCTGACGCTTCCTTAACATTTTACACACATCCAACGCCGCTAAAGAAGTTTTCACTTCAAAAATAGGATAAATATAGGATGAAATGTTGCCAAACATTATTGAAATTAAAATTGACTGATGTCATTATGCAAATAATGTGATGGAAATTAAGATTGAGTTTATTATTGGTAATTTATAAAATTGCTGACGTCCTGCTTTTTTAAGCCCTTTAAAATAATATAAAAGTATATTAAGTGGAATGAAAAAAAGCGCCCGAATTAAGTCTCAATTTTAATGTCGTGCATGACTCCCCCTTACTTCTCTTCCCGATTTCTCGTACTTTTGTCAAATTTCCCACAAACGTGAGCGTAATCAGTTTTGTTAGAAGGAAAAGATTCCATTTTGTGACCTTACATAAAGTTACTGAAGAACTATTTCAAACAAATCAACAAAAACATGCTTTGAAATTCGAAGAGTATCACATTAGGACGCCATGACAGCAGTCACTGACAAAGGCTTCTCTGTTGCTCATTTCGCGGCAAAGTTATAATAGTACTATTCATTTTTACATCTAAAAGAAACGCTTTGAAGAAAGAATGTACTGTCTTTGACATTCATACAGATCCATTTTGATATTTTCCCGCTCATGATATTCTTATGATCATTAACTGTTTTTCGGCAGATGGAAGCTTTGATTGCAAGGAAAATATGTTATTATGTAGGTGGATTATTTTATGCCTGAAGAAAATTAAAGAAAAATAATGAAAGAAAAATGTGTGTCTATATAAATTGAAGGCATTACTGAAATACAGATAGCTATCATCGTTTACCTACTTCAGTGTTTTATGTCTTCCTCTGTTTTCGGAGAATCAAAGGAAAGGTAACATATTATTTCTTTTATAAGTATTTAAAAAAGTATTTATCTTATCAAAACCATGTAAAGGACTTAACATCAGAATATGACTAGGCATATCTTTGGTCCTGTGGCATAAGTTTGAATTATATATGGGTTGTGTCCTAAACTCCACGGCTTAATTCTCGGGTGCATTAACGGACTTCATCACATTCATACTATTTAATACACTTCAAATCTGGTTATCAGAGGAAACATACTGTTTACCATATACGATAGGTTTACTCTTAGAGAAAATACTATTTGCACCAATAAGCTTTGCTGATATTAAAGCAATTTTTTACCACATTTCAAACAAAACTAGCTGAGAACAATATTTATCAAGTCTCTGTAGCAAAGTAATATTTTAGCAATTCAAATAACACACTATCCGGCTGTAGGGTGAATTTTTATGAGATATATCTTTAGTTTTAATTAAAAACTTGCGAGTCGGTTTAGTGTAAATCACACTCAAGCTTCGGACGGTGTGTAAAATGCCCCAAAAGAGACATTTAGCTGGCATCAGTCTTTATTATAGTCTGTCCTCTATGAAAATTGCGAAATATTTCGGTGCATTTTGAATTAACAGTTGCTTTTTAATTTATTTCGATGATAGAGGTACATTTAATAAAGAAGATGTTTTAATAACCCTATTTGATCTGGTAATTTTTTGAACTATTATTGTTTATACTGTTCATTTTATTTCAATACATTATACTTGGTTTAAAAATAAGATTGGTTTTTATAATATCTATATATTATGATTCTTTTTAGTCGTATATTTTTAACACTATTTTCATGAAGATTTTAAAAGATTAACAGTCTTATTCATAAAAAGTTATGGGAGATTTATAAGACTGCTATAAGGTAATCGTCGAAAATTTGTATTCATAACAGCATTTTAGCACTAATACGCTCTATAAACCCTCGATAAACTTCATATAAGTTATGGAAGGCAGGAACCTACTATAGCCGTGCTATAAAGCAATATTAGGAGAAAAGATGGCCGACCTGCGCAACAGCTGATGTTACTTTGACAGCTGTTCGCAAAATATCGATGAAAGCTTTGATTTTAATACTATTTATTTAGCATGACTAGCATCGTTGCTTTGTTCGCATTAGTTTGGTGAATTATTGAATATAACTCGAATATCTCTGATTTGTTTCCAGACAAGCCTTTATTATTATTATTACTAATATAGGTCAGTTATTTTTTGGAGTTTGTGGTAAATTTATTGCGGCAGTGTTTCTCAGTGTCTTCCACAATGCAAGCTTTACAAAGCCTAGATGTACTTGAAGCTATTGAAAATATTTAGAGTCTGCGATATTGGGAAGTTTTAATACCAATAATATTGTGTAAACGCCACCTTCTTCGCGTTAGTGTTCGTGTCGGTGTTTTTATTTTCCAGCACACCGAACCGCTCTTTCACCAGTTCTTGTAATATGATCTTATGAAGCAAATATTATTATAATATAAGCGTTAGTAATGCATAATAAACAGACTCATCAAATAACAAGGCAGAAAGGACTTAAGAATTTCAATGATATCTAAATTTTTTAACCAAGTCGCAACATTTTCATTTATTAATCTCTTATAGCGACACTATAGTTATCGAAGGTTTATAGAGCAGTTATGAATACAATATTTTAAAATACGTATTATAGCGTTATGAGACGTTTTAACTAATGTACGCTATAAACCTTCCATAAGCATTTTTTATGAATAAGACTGTAAATGTGTTCATAGTGTTTAAAAAAAAGACAATATCGGTGTTAATAACTATCGAACTAAAATTAACTTGCCTGCGTGTATTTAACCACTAACTCACTGCATTTGTTGGAAAACCGTCATTTTGAAAGCAATTGTGCATGTCGTACATAATACAAAACAGCCTTTAATTCCCACTAAACAGCCCAAATCAACCAAGAACGTATCAAATATCGATAACCCTCGTATAATGAAACAAATCTCAACTTCCAAATACAAACTGTGAGAGGTCCTTCTCAAACAATAGGTCTACCCAATTGTTGTCAAATGAAGATTCAATTGCGCCATAATAAATTAGTTAGGCCATCGCATTGGTGGGTCTCGTCCCTTCATTTGCACAGTCACATGAACTCATTGTGTACCGGCACAGTGGTATAGTACCTTTATTGTTTCCTTGGAATTTGGCGCGCGTTCCGTTAAATTGGTATTTCCTGCTTTATTGTTATCTTAGGTTATGCATATCGATTGTGCTTTTCGATGTGATATAGAATTAACATGCGTATGGATATGGTATGGGCACGTGCTGCCGAACGTCGAATTTCGAACACACTTGCACGGTATATAGTTGTGCTCAATGATTATTTTTTATGGCACCACTACAATGTTACCCATTGTTTAGAAAAAAAAATGGTTTGAAAGAAAGGGTTCAGTGGTGATAGAGAACACGTAAAGCTAATTTACTTATCTAAATTCAACGTCCAATGCTTGTAATAAAATGTACAATACAGTTTTTTCACTAGATTTTTCAATTATTATACGGCCTTAGTGTAAACTAAGGCCGTATAATAATTGTCGCGCCTTAAAACAATATGACAGCTAAACAAATAAAAATGAGTTGGAGCGAAACGTCAGAGTAACTTTTATTTTTATTGTTTCAACCAGTCTAATAATATATTCACAAAAGAGTATTTAACTGTCTCTTAGGTATTCCATTAGGATTCAACATTTAACTTTTCGAAATTCAATTTCGAATTCAATATTAAAATGTATTTTCTTAATAAACGTCAAATATAAAATTCCATTTTTAAATCGTCAGCCTAGCTTAGCTCGCCCATTAAAGCTGATCCAAGTGTCAGAAGACTTTGCTTGCCAAGATCAGTCTGATGCTTTACATACTTACTTAATATAGGTACCTGGACGCGACCTGAGATCGTAAGTTTAAATCTCGGATGCGGGTGAAGTTTGCCCAGTCAAATGTTGAGGATGACATTCCCCATTATTGCCTCTGTGTAAACATTAGCTGCCGGTTTACCCGGCTTAAGAAGGACCTTTGTGTTTCGCAATGAACCGGGGATAGTTTAAATGATGAATCTCGTTGTTTGGATTTATTGTTCCACGGTACGATGGAGTTTTAATTAAAGACGTCAGTAGCCATAATTAACTACATAAATACTCATAATCATGCCTTTATCGGAGGGTTAGGCAGAGGTTATTGATATCCACATTTCACTAATCAGTGTATTCGGTCCCACGTAATAGGGGGTGAACCTATTACCGTATTCTTTTAGTTTCAATTTTGGTGGTTCAGTGTTTATTTTTTCGTACACTAATTGCGGTTTATCGTCAATCAAGTAATACGACACAGCAATGTTTTGGAAATGGAATGTACTGTAAGTAAATTATTAAGCTTTACAGGCCTAAGTGTGAAATTTTATTAGAATGTAAGAATGTTTAATTGCCAATTACTTTTCTAGCATAATTATTGTATGCTCATAAGGACCCATTCAATATGGTAAATCGGTCACAAAACCTACTATAGCGTGTTGTTACTGAAATAAGGTTAATTTTTAATGTATGGTATTATGTTTAATTAATTTTTAACAATTGGAATGAATTTTTAAGCATTGTGCATGCTAAATAATTAAATTGATCGGTCTAGGCGGGGTTTGAACCCGCGATCTTTGCCTCACAGGGGCAATGCTTTGGTCACTAAGCTACCAGCCCTCTTTCTTCTATTTCTGTCTTTGAGGCGACAGTGGAGTGTCTACCCAATATTCTTACGAGCTATTGGAACCAATGATTTATCAATCATATTTTATCATTGATTTTTGACCATTTAACGATTTTAGGTGGGTTAGTCTCAGCCCGTAGAGATGATTTTAACATAAAAATGACTGTAAACTAAAGATGCAGCCTTATAAATGTCAATTTATCGATAAGTTAAAGCAAGATTATTTTAACCTTCAACTTAAATAGATAGTAGGTATAAAACATACCTCAACTTTAAGATAACATCAGTTGGTATATTTAGCAATCATTGGAAACTAATTTATGTACAAACTTAACACCAACGTCTGAAGTTAACGTTGTTATAAGTGCTGTAGGCTCTAGGTAGGTACTAGTAAATCCAAATATAACTATATAACAGCACTTAGAACATCATCTACCTCACTTTATTCGAATTGAGGTCGACTTAACATATCACTTTCTTGGAAGAAATTTCATATCTCAGCAATCTTGGAACTAACTCAGCTTCTAAACTCACTACTTTTCAGAAAATATGTTCATACCAAAACCTCCACTCTCTTCTCAACTTTCATTCACTGGAGCAACTTACAAACTTTTCATAATAACACCTAATATATTGAGAATACAAATGGTACGTCCAACAAAAGATATAAATTCGGTAACAAGTCGCCAATATACACCTGCGTACCTAACATAAAATGCTTACACATAGTATATATGAAAAGATAAAAAATACCTCCACTTTCCGTGCTAGATCCCAAATAATTTATCGCCTCTGTGTCTATATGGATAAGGTTCATAAAAGACTCATAGGAATTGCCAAGTGCGGTGAAAAATATCTTATTTGAATATCTGAGCGAGAGAAATGGATCGGATAACCGTGCAACTTTTAACAGAAATAATATTGTCGTTTGTACTAGGGTTGGAGTTTTGTTGTGATTATTTTAAGTGCTTGCTTTTTTTTATTGTACTGGCGATTGATGGCACTTGTTGGAACGTACTACACATATTGAGGGGAAAACGGTCAGCTTAAAAATAAAGATAAACTGTGGAAGAGTACAAGTGAAGTTATTATTCAATATGCTTGCTTTTTTAGTGAAGACATACTTCCTTAGAATTATACCTAATCTTGACACGTTTTATTACGTTCGTAAAAAATAATCATTTTTTTTCATTCATTGGAATTATGACGTTATTTGATTCTGTAATATCGGTTTTTAAAAGTATGCTGATGTGGTTTACAACGAATGAGTATGTTCCCTGCATTGTGTGAATGACTAATCAAGTTTTTAAGCTATAGCGTGTTAGCATAAGTCGAGTACGATTATATTTTAGCCATAATTTACGGGTAGCTTTGTTATATATTCAAGTCTGAAAAATCTCTACCTTACGGAGGGTGTAATTTAAAAACTAAAATAAGGTACGTATATTGACTTAAATAAATAAATATTATACAACATTTCACACAACGCTATCTAGAGCCATGGTAAGCATAGTTTAACTAGCTTGTGTTATGGAATCTAGAATGCGGGTAAACATACTTAGATACTGTCTTTGTGTGAATACATACATAATATACATAGAAACACCCAGACTAATGCAAATATACATATTCATGCATACAAATGTTTGCACTGAGCGGGGATCGAACCCGCTCAGTGCAAACATTTGTATCCTGCGTAGCGGCCGCGTTCACTACCGCCACGCCACACAGGCTGTGTTATAATACTAACAAAACTATGGCTGATCATAAAACCATAAAGTGATGGGGTCCAAGTATTTTGCATATGCATGAATTTTGAATGTGTTTGTCAAGTGTTAAACGATCCCTACAACGAAAGTTTAACAGAATATGATCCTGTGAGGATATCGTCAACTTTAAAATCGATGACGCGTTGAGGGGACATGGAGTGCAAATATTCTTTTTATTAGATGATAATATTTAATAGTCACAAACAAGTAATTGTGACTGCGAGTTCCACGCTGCTGCTCTAGACAAGAGGCAATTCATTTGGCCGGCGTTTGATGGAATAGAATGACAAATATATGGGATTTGACGCTTATGACATGCGTTAACGACTGTCATATACGTCAAATCCCATACATTCGTCATTCTATTCCATCAAACGCCGGCCAATGAATTACCAGTTGTCTAAAGGGGCTGAACTCTCGTTATTCTACACGCATAAAAATTCTTCTACAATAAAAAGAAAATATTACTGGTGTAAGTCTAAAACGACGTTACAATAAATAAACGACGCAGGGGCTTTTAGTTAAACTGAGGGTACATTTCTATACATATGTATAAAAATTTGCAGCAAATCAATAATTAGGGCTAGGGCTTAGAACAGGATTGGTAATGGATCGTTACCACCATTTTCAAAAGGTAACGGAAGCAAAGAAGAATCAAAGAATCAAAGAATCAAGAATCAAAGAATCAAAGACGCTACTGTTGAAGGAAACCCATCTCCAGTTCATTACCACTATAAAATAGAACACCCAGTCCCTCAAACTCCGAGATAATACGAAGTACATCTAAGTTATTATAATCCGAGAGCTGGTACGATTTTTTGGAGAACATGCTTGAGGCAAGCTTGTAACTTGTCACGTACATCTCCCTATTATATCCTAACACGATGGTGCACATCTGGCTGTAGAGTAACAGGGCTAAATCAAATGCAATTTTTATATTTTTTTGGAAAATAACAGTAGTAGTAGTAGTAGTTTTGAACGCATCTGGCAATGGTAGAGTCCCGACCAAGTCGTCTGGTAATATATATTTTTTTTATTCTTTAAACATTAAACTAAAACACTACAACATTATAACAATTGTATTCTGCCTCAAACAAGTATTTTGGACGTTTTTTAAGTTTTTTAAAATCTTCTAGGTTGATTTAGCCCCGTTACTCACCAGCCAGATCTGCACTTTCGTGTAAGGGTATAAATAGGAGATTTGTGTGACAACTTTTCAGTTTGCCTCAAGCATGTTCCCAAAAAATCGTACCAGCTCTTGGACTATAATAGAATACATTCAAGATGTTTATTACAGGGGAAAAAATTCAACGGAAGTGCCGACACACCGTATTCGCTGGGAAACTTCGAGAAAGTTGAAAGAAGTGTTCGCTAAGAGCTTTATACGTGCAATATTTCATAGTTTAAAAGACATAGTAAGCACTGGTATACTTTTTTATGCAGCTTATAAAATCTACTAGTCAACCGTGGTTATTACGGTTGGCAACTTTATTAAATGCTAGCAACTGATATATTCGGGAGTTTGTGTCTCGATTTATAAAGACTTAAAATATTTGATTTTTCATTTCGTTCTCATTGAACTGTCTGTTTATAGAAACGCTGTTTCGTTTCTATAAACAGTTTCTAAATTGTAGTATCGATTTTGAAAAATGTAATTCTACAAAATGTAACTTTCAGCTTTCGTTTTTTAAAATAGAAAGTACTTAAGTTAATGAAGCAAGTCATTTTCTCTTTTTAATGTGGGCGGGTAGAGGAATAAATACTCGAGCCGGTGTAAATTCGAGCCGTTAAATATAACTATTTAGATATTTTGATAAACATGAATTCTGTGACCTTTAAGTTACTTATAATTATGCAATTATAGGGACAAATTTGGTTTTGGTGGGTGTAAAGCATACCATGCCATTCGTAGCATGAATAGGCTATTTCGATATTTAGTAGTCTACTGTCTTTTGAATGAATTTATGATTATAATAGGTAGCTTTACATTTTCTCTTCAATTTTATTATCTAATCAATCTCTGTGGGGTCAGTGGCATGGCATATCATAGTGTTGGACTTACTCACTACATATATTTGTATTCTTATAGTGGCACTTCAACTGGCTATTTGTATTTATTATTGGGCATTTGTTGTAACGGGTGTTTTTAGAGGTATAAATAAATAAATAAATATTCCACACACACAACGCTATCTAGATCCATGGTAAGCATAGTTTAACTAGCTTGTGTTATAGAATCTAGAATGCGAATATAGAGCTTAAAGTTCGCAATACTTTTTAACTGGCGGCCGTATTGAAAGCAGTCAAGTGATTAATGTTTATTTTGATTTGGCAAGTCATTATGAATAGACTGACGCCTAAACAACACTTAAGTACAAATTGTGAAAATTTAGTTGAAAATCACGGTTCCGTACGCAATTGGTACGTACCGTGCACTGCATCTATTTTACTATGTGAAGTCGCTAGTCTAGCCCTATGAGCCCGAAACGATTGACCACCTGGAGGACAACATTTGCTGCATTATTGCCGATATACGACTGCAAATGTTGGAAAAAGTCATGCAAAATAGGACGTCCGTGCAGGCCATGGCGGTCATATTCCAGAAGTAATATTTAAATTATAATGCTAGAAGATTATCTTTTGAATAAAGTAAATTTTATGTCAACTTAAAAAAATCAGCTGTGTTTTTTTTTCCATTTCAGAGTTCAATGCCTCTAAAAACGCTCTTTATTTGACAAAGGCAAACGGCTGTTCTTTTAAATACTGCTTTATCTGGCACAGTGCAACCGGATCTCCTTTGTCGACTACATGCAAATACAGACAAATACAATTTACTTCACTTGTCAATTGTACGTTTTTGGTATTGACCATATTTGTCAAATAAGCAATAAAGCCAATGATTAGTCAAATATACTGTCCACACATAGTAATTGTTTGTCAAATACGCAAATACAAATAAATAGCCATGTGAAGTGCCACCAATACATGGAGACTCAATCCAGACGAAATCCAGACTCAAGTAAAATATTCTCTGTTAAAAGAAAACTTTTTTAATGAAGGTTTAAAAATAAAAATTGGTCATCCTGTGTACACTCGGGCCATTGCTCATAACCGGTTGTATGAACCGCGCGCGAACAATGCGTACGGCGAACGGACAACCAACTACCTGATTCCCCGTTTATTTATGAATTACCACACAATATTATCGACTCATTAGCTAAATCCAACATAAAATGCAAACTGAAGTCATACTTTTTGTTGAAGGTGTGACTTACCTATTATTATAAAATAATGGGTCGTACTTACCTTCAATAAAAAAACAAAAAAAAAGTAAAAAAAAATAATTGGATATTACAAAGTTTCACACTAATCTACCTAAACTTAAAGTAATGTTTAATTGACTTAAGTAATCCTCACTACCTAGTTCCTTACCTACTTTTGTATTATGATTTTATTAGACCAAATGCTTTATTATCTAAGTAGTCACACATACCGATTTTTTTAACATTGTTTCGTTGTAGAATAACTAGCAATAGTACAAACCTTAGTGGTTTTTTCTTGCTATGAAATTATTGTTTGTTTTATCAAATTGTAAAATGTTAATAAATTAAAAAAAAAAAAAACCTATTTTCAGTTGTCGTAACAATAACAGCTATAGTATGAATATATGTTACGTAATTGAAAAAAAAAAGACTCGAATGAGGAGTAGGTCGTAGGAAGGAGGAGTAGGTAGGTGCCTCAATACCTAATATTATTCTGTCAAATGGAAAACAGCTTACAAAGAGATGTTACGCAAATCTTATCTGTGACTCCTCACCTGCTAAACCTCATTAGTCGATTCACGACAGTTCCCAGGTGCGAGTATTGATTGCTCTGACCTTCAAGAGCTTTATTCAAAACCGATAATCCCTTGACTTATTGACTAGATCCATTTCCGCACGGTACCTATCGAGTATAACTGTGGGTGATTTATTTTTATGAAACGTACACGTATGGATTGTAGAACGATATGGTTAAAAATCTGGAATCCTGTTTTTTTATGATTTCAAGGTTGCTGATTAGCACACATCTTATGTAGGCAGCACTTCACAAGTAGTAGTTATCTTATTTAGCGAGGAGTAGTACTTTCCAAAGAATATATAGAAATTTGCCCCATGATTTGCTACGCAATTGCCTACTGTTGCCACTGGATTTACTTACGATGCTTACTTTTCATCCACTAATCTCGTTACTGTTTTGTGTTTTGACGGGTCATTCAACGTGAGGCTTTAGCAAAACTAGCTTTCCACAATAACGAGATGTAAGGATAATTCTTCATTTTATATATTTTGGGATTTGTGGGACCACGTGGTTCGGTAAAAAGTATGACTTCATTAAGTCAAACTTTTTCAAGTCGTAACTAAGTTGGCGTTACATTATTTTACCTTGTCTTCAGGTGGTTTAAAATTCCGAATTAATCAAATAGCAATCCACTTTTGGACATAGGACTCACTGAATGTACGCCATAGCGTCCGATTCTCTCCTTTCCACATCCAGGGTTTGCTTAGTTGTGGATTATTCGGGAATACCGGTGTATGCGTTACTGATATCGGCTAGGAAGCAGTTTCCACTGGTTTCTTTGTTGGCGGACGTCGTATGGTAATTTAGCTTCCTTCCCCCGTGGCCGCAACCCCATAAATTAGGTGCCGACGCCCGGCCTCGCCGCTGCTGAAAAATTACCAACTTCTACGGAAATAAATATAGAGTAATACTAGATCGGGGAAGATGGGAAGCGTGGTTTGAGGAGCAATCTGAGCGTGGCTAATATACGGTGTGTTGAACTTTTTTCCCTGAGGTCTACTAAAAATCAAAGTAAAAAACTTATTATGCTTGTTTTTACAAAAACTTAGTCTGTTTATTAAAAATTAGTTACCTACATATTTTTATGTCTTCCTCTCCCTGAAAATTACATACTTTCATGTTCTTCTCACTCTGAAGTAGGTAGAAACAGCCCACCATTTCCCATTTCATAATAATTCACGAGCTACCTCTATAACATTAGTAGGTATTTAAGTACTTTTTGGTATCAAAATATTACCTACCTTGTCTTAATTTTAACAATGAAAAGACGTAGTTTAAATCACAAATTAAGTTGTCTTATCTAGTTTGTGAACATTCGCGCCCAAAACCTATAAAGTAATGTGAGTTTTCACGGTCGGTTTTCGAATCACTTATTCAATAATATGAGATACGTAGAAGCTTCCCTTTCTACCTAAATCGTGTTCTTCAGACATCATAAATTTAAGCATATCTCAAAGCTGAACTATTCTTTAGTTGCGTTTCTAAAATGCAAGACAGTAGAATTTATCAATCGCGGTCCTTAAAGCTTGTAAAAATATCTATGGTTTTCTAAATATTAAGGTTTTCTCTTCAAATTATATATGCGAAAACAAACTTGCACCCTGCATACTGAGGCCGTTACTAACTGTTGTCCTCCGAGGAGGGCCAGACCGAGAGGAATGGCCCTGGGTCAGCCGGGGTGCGAGGGATATGTCGCGAGACAACCTCACCTTCGGTCTAGCACATCGACCCACAGACGGCGTGCGGTTTAGTCGGTTCGATTCCGACATAACCTTCCCCTCCGGCTCCGGAGAGGAGGGTATCCGTGAGGATTTGACGCACGTAAAAAAAAACAACTGTATTCCGCTATTTGAAATGAAAGTTGAATAAATCCTAATGTATTGTCTAGAAAGTTACCGTTTTAATACCAACATGAAAGGTTAAAATACTCATAAATGGAGGTGTAGTGAACATAATAATATCCAGAGTATGACAAAGGACATCTGCGAGTGTTCAGTTAATAAAGTGAATAATATTGCCGAAACAAAGCGGCAAAGTACTAACGTTGTTCGTAGAATTTATGAGTTACAAGTAATTAACTGATTGTGGACGTACGATGAGTTATTGTTATAATAACGGTAATATAGTGTAGAGTGCTTTTAGTTGAATGGTAAGGAAAATGTTTTAGGTTTTCTGTTTCGTTTTGTTTTTGTTTTTTGGTTGGTTATGCCACGGGGTTCTCGACGAAGTATGCCACTTGGTTCACACAGAGTCACAGAATAATTAATAGTACTAACGTACAGAAGAATCACTGCGCAAGAAGATTGAAATTAATTCCAGTCTTGCTTCGACGCAATACGGTGGAATTCAGCTTGCACAACATTAAGTACCTATAATTTTATTCAACTACAACTTGCGTCTCCTTCTATCGCGTACCTCTTATCTCTTCTTACGCTGTTAGGGTTGCCTTCTTGTGAAGATCTGAATATTTGATTAACAGACCAGTTATGTACCTATTACTATTTTTCTACGTATGTGAAAAATTACAACTTTCAAACACACCTACTAGGTAGGTATGTTTGAAAGTTGAAATTTTTTATTTAGATGAAAAAAGTATTTTATTACAATGTCCGCATATTTTAACATAAGAAGATAAGCATACTACTACATTTAGTATTCTTTGCTACTACACTTTAGTGTATTTGCTAAATTGAACATTATCATTTAGGTGTTTAGTTACATGCGTATCAAATCTGGAATGCCGTACGACGCAAACACGAAACGGCTTAAACTAATCCGAGAGCCGACACCCAAAAATGATCTTGGTAAATTATTTCGATTTGTCCTTTCTAAATTCTCGCTTATTAAATTAAATTGACAGGTAAATGGAAAAATGTTAGGTATTTATCCCATCTTTTACATGATTTGCACCCATCTACAGCACATAAGGCACCAGATGGCATCGTAGGTACGCGAACGAACGAACGGAGCGATTAAAATTAAACAGCGTGCGTGCGCTTCGCTTGCGAAAACCGCACTGAATTTTGGTCCGCAAACGGCCCGAGGCCGCTCGGCCGGGCGGTAGGTAATTATAGCGCGCAAGTATATGGAGTGAAGGAGGCCTGACAGAGTTGACATATTTCTGTACTATACATTCTCATGGCTCTGAGGAAAGTATGTCGTATAGATTTCGGTTTATTATTTGAGCCATCATTACTGTACTAAGTTCAGCTTACTCCTTCTTAAATCAATACGTATTGAGCAAAACATGCATAATAGATTTGACATATCCAATGCCACACCTCCTAAAGTCATTTTCGTAACCGCTACACTCAATCCTCAATTTAGAATATCAAAGTAAATCGAAATACAGAGGTTACAGCTACTGCTTTCAACAAATCAAAACGGGAATTCACGAATATATACCGTTTATTGATCTGGTACGAAAATATTTCAGTCGCATTGCCCAATTAGAGTTGAGCTGACATCGATCCCGTCTGCAGGCGAACCCGGTTGCACTGAAAATAGCACCGGCGATCGATTCTACCGGACAATCTGAATTTGTGAAGCCATTATATCATTGAGGAAAGTTTTGAGCTATATAGAATTTTATTGAAGCTCGGAAATAACTGTGGCGATTCGAGTTGGACGGTCTGAGTTTGTGTAAGCATTATGTTATTGAGAAAAGTTTTGAAGGTTTTATGTTTAATGATAAGCAGTTACTGTTAGAGTATATGTTTTCATCTTTTTGGATATCGCCTAATTATCAGATTGAACCTGCATGCCACCTTGGGGACTGTTGCTGGGTGTTCCTATTATTGGTGACGTCCGCACTTCATAGGAAAGCTACAACGGGGATATAGTGTTGTTTTCTTTTAAAACAACCTGCCCTTTGTCGTCTTGAGCGCCTGGAATAAGTGGACTGCTGGAACCTTGGTGTAAATTCTCCACCGCTCACCCAGCGCTAGGCTGTTGCTAACGACTTCATGCACTAAGTAGGCGTAAAGACATACTATTTTTAAAGTATGCTATTACATAATTTCAATTACTTTGATTTGGGTTTTTTCTGTGTATGTATTTGTTTACCGACTATTTATTTACCATTTATGTTCTGTATGTAGGTACCTATTTACCAACAAAAACGTAACTAAGTGCGTTTATTCGCATTTTAAAACCCATATGACCCGCTGAGGAGATCTGAGATATGCTTAGGTTAGGTGTAGATAGTATATGTATAAAGGTGGCTGTATAATATGTCCTAGAATATTTATTTATATACAAAGACAGCTATTTACAGGCTTATGTGCACTAATACAAGCTATGAATCATCATTGTACCTAATATAATCTTGGTCGCAAGCGGAATATCTCATCAATTCTCCTCAAGCAGATTGGCAACCGTTTCTCTCCTTAATAGTTCAATATTACATGCACGTGTTTGCCAAGCTTTGTCGTTTATGCCCAGTCGTAACTCAACAGATATCTTTAATAATGTAATCAATTAAGTTTATGTGTGGAGAGTGCTAATAGTTGTTTTGTAAGTCAAACTCCTATGAGTTTGACTTGGGGTCCTATGAGTATTCTGTGCACCTGCTAAACTAATCTCCGATAGGTTGGGATTGAGAGGTCAAACGGCAATGGCTTTCACAAAAAAAGGACTTACACGTTTTTTATAGGACTCGTTAAAAATCTTTAAAAAACTTAAGGTGAAATCTGAGATGACGGCTACTTTCCATTATAGATACCGATATTATATAACTAGTCCTCAGACTAACGTCCTCATTAGATGCCTGGCATAATAAGAAAGAAATAAGGGTCCCATATATCTTATACTTAATTAATTTCGTAAAACAATAATTTAGGATGCCCCCATGTTGCAATCAATCTCCAAAAATTAGTGCCGCAACACACGTGTACAAATATTGCCATCAGTTTCCACAATAAGCGTTAATTTGCTGAGAACAAAGTGGTATTGTGGTTGCAATCGCATCACTGGCGACGAGTGCCGAATATTTCATTTACAGCCACATTCTCACCCCAGTTGGACCGCCCCGGATCGGCTGCCCCGTGTAATGTGTCATTAATGTTTTACCAATGAAGGTGATGATATTTTTAGTACATAAGGCAGATATTTATACGTACTTAATTATAAATTGTTTGTTTCCACTGCACTTGTAAACTGATAAAAATATTGAAATAATGTAAAAAGACACATCCTGCCAAAAGCAACATTCTTCAAAGTCAACCATTGTCACTCAGGATTATGTAAGGATTGTGATTATATACATATGTCGCCGCCAACTAGCTTAATCAGCCGTCCAATTAACTGCCTAGGCAGTTAACTAAACACCGCCATTCAATTAACGGCCTGAATGATATTCAGCCGTCTCGTTTATTACATCATTTAATGCTAAGGCCAATCTTAAAATGAGGCACTACCTCGAAATAAGATAGACATACATACATATACTTACACCTGTAAATTCCCGAGGG
Source organism: Eilema caniola (assembly GCA_949126895.1). NCBI lineage: Eukaryota > Metazoa > Arthropoda > Insecta > Lepidoptera > Erebidae > Eilema > Eilema caniola. Next base: position 5,899,746 of record OX421476.1, read on the forward strand.
GGTAGACAGAGGTGTATTCACAGAAAATAAGTGATAGGTTTAGGTTAGGTGCCTTCGTGGTAAATTATTTTTATAACCATGCAGAAATAAGTCATTTTTCCAACTGCTTAATTTAATGGTTAGGCAAGTAGTTAAACGTCATCGATCCAAGCTATTTGCCTAGCCGTTTAATTAAATGTATGAACACCATTCAGGCCGTTAATTGAATGGCGCCGTTTAGTTAACTGCCTAGGCAGTTGGATGGCTGATTAAGCTATTTAAAATTGAAAAAAAAAAGCTTGTAATAAAATAACGAAGCCACTAAAACACTATAAATAACCTTACCTACTGACTTTAACCATATCTTGCCTCGCCTTAGGTCATGTTGAAAACATCTACATATTTCGGTGCTAAAACATGTGCCCATTTTATTTGTACCTCACCACTTCATTATGTACAGCAACTTAAAACATACTGTAACGGTTTAACGGTGGAAAGGTCTCAGGCTCGAATCCTGGACATTACACTACTGACGCGAACTCACTCCTAAGACAAGCAATTTAGCTCAGCTGGAGGGCCATTTTACCTACTACAAACTAGTTAGATTGTACGAATTACCAGCCATCGCTAATTTACACTTACATTTGTGATCACACTGATAGCTAATTAATCACGCACAGAAATAACCTTAGGGCAACTTGTTGATTCCCAGAGAAGGAAAACACGCCAACGCAAAAATTCTCAGTAAAAAAGAAACGTGAAGTAACCTCGAATTAACTATTTTCTTTTTCTAGACGTGTTAGTTGTTGACAATGTGACAACCAGTGACAACAACGCTTGAGATGTCGTCGCAATTATCAGAATTAGTTACCAGGCTGAGTATCGAGTACTATGGTATCATATGGTCTCTGTCTCTGCCTGCTCCATTGGGAAAGAGATGTGAGGCCTAGGAATATTCAGCAGAAGTCTGCACTAGTTGAATTAATTTACTGAAGTTATAAAATAAGCACGAAACAGTGCCACGAACCAGCTTTGTCTGTCAAAATGAAATAGTATGTACAAATATTCATCTTTGTATTATTATTTTTTTGGCTTTGAAACTGAATCCTATATGCACTTTAATATATTAACACTATGTAATGTTATAAAAGATCATAATTTACCTACCATTTGAGTTTAAATCTATACACAACCGAAATAGCTTGGTTGCATCGACGTGATTTCGCTATTCCAAAGTTCTACACCGAACTTCTATTTTAGTTCGTACATATTGTATGAGCCCATTCTCTGTTACTGCATGGGACCTATTCAACGTTTAACTGAAGATGTTTCTGGTTTGATTCTGATCTATAATTAGGTGGCATTGATTTATAACATGAGTGCCTCCATTATTTTAATATGCAATAGACTATAAGTCTTTAGGCTTTCACTGCCGGCGTCGCATGCAGAATATATTGCTTCCGAGCCATATGAAACTTGCATTCCAGACGTTTAGTCGATCACTGCGGTCGACATCTTTAGTGGCGCAGGTCCAGGCGGCGACGAGTGCGCAGACCTCTCCTCGTCGGCGACCTCTCTGCTACTGATATTGACTCCCGAATCACGTATTTATAGGCGCAGTCGAAGGGGGGAAACGACGTGCTTGATCCTGATTGGACCTGCGCCACTGAAAGTGTCGACCGCAGTGATCGACGAAACGTCTGGAACGCAAGTTTCATATGGACCACGGCCAAACAGCCCGCAAGCAATATATTCTATATGCAATAGACTTTCTGCAACTTCAGCATAGTGGGTAAGACTCTTGTCTATAGAGTCCATTAAATCAACAAAACAGCAAAAAATGTATCACGTTATTAAAATAAGTCATCTAGTTGATCAAAGAGACTAAAGATAAGTCTATGTGTCGTGCAGCGGGTGTTGGTCAAGAGATGGTAAAGATATATAAAGATACTTTGACCAATATCATCCTTTTTTAACATTTTTACTGCTTAGTCCCGCTATTTACTATTTAACACCAATAATTATAATTGCAGTATTAAATTCATCTAGCTATATTCACCTGGTGCTAATAATTGCAGCATTATATTCATCTGACTATATCCGCCTGGATTCGGGTTTATCCAGTTCGCAGCAGTGAGAGCCGGTTCGCGCCGCCGCGTATTGGATTGACGTGTAATTTTGCGATCGTACTGCAGTCTATTTACTACCATGTCTTGCTGAGATGGGATTAGAAAAAAAATTCAAAGTATTAGTTGGATTATTTTAGATAGGAAAATGGATGAAATTGTATTGGTGCACTTTATCTACAGTTTGATTTGGTTTTTATTGAATTCGTTTCGTAACACTCGTATTAGATATTAATTATCTACACGTTTGACTTGATTACTAATTTTATTGTTGAAATTAAAAGGCTCACAACTTAGAAACAGTCTTCATCTGTATCCTTGCGCTAGGCCCGGTCGCATATGAGGTCTTCATCAGCTTTTACCAGTCCAACTGCGGCGTATTTAAACTTAACAATATTTGAAGGTTATTAATTTAGTTGATCGTTTAAATGGTTATTTAAAGAGGGTTTAGTCAACTTTAAAATATATTTTGTCAAAAAACAAAGTGAATTAAGCTGCTTACAGTGATTGATAAAAATAACTAACTTAGTCCGATCTTACGAATTAGTAAGTGACGGCTCGAAGATTTTGATGGAGCCGTCTTAAAATATTCTCTTCGGAGTGTCATTCTTAGTTTTCAAGATCGACCTGTTTTCTCAACTCTCAACTTAACGATGAATATCCCATTTCATGTTCAAAATTTCATTAATTTTATATCCTAGTATAAAAATTAACGTTTCTATAACTACCCGCTTCATTTTCCAACTACCCTACAATGTTATCTAAATACTCGTTTTGTTGAAAGTATAAAACACAATGTTTAAAATCCACTCTCTTCCACTCGAGCATTAAGTACGAAGAGCAATTTCCCATTTTCGTCTGCACCAGCCTTATACTTACGACCTACACTAAAGTTGTACCTACCCCTACGACATGTTCTTGAACGGAAGATAACTTCTTACTTCAGTCTTTTAGAACGTATAGTTTTTACTGTTTGTGTTTCTAACTAATACCTAATATCATATTATAAAGGTAACTTTATTTGCTGCGCGTGTATGTTTAACTGGTTATCATAACACTTTACGTACCAATTGTATGCAATATTACATGAGGGGACCCAAAAGTAACAAAAGGTATTTTTCATCAAAAGAAATACTGTTCCATAATGGCACAGTAAATTTTAGACGATATTATTATTAAAAAAATTGTATGAAGGCGAACGGTGTTACAGTGAAAAGCTGGTAATTAATTGCCTTTTACTATTATCTGATTAAATTTCCATTTCTAGACAATTATAAGGTCTAACAAAAAAAACTGTTAAAAAAAAATACGCTATAAGAATCAAAAATTAAACTCTGAAGGTGCTTTTCCACCAGAGGGGCGAGACGAGACGAGGCGAGAAGAGAATTGAAATCGCACTGACCCTTTTCCACTAAAAATTGCCATCGCGAGCTCGCGCGTGACCGCCGCGCCCCGTCGCCCGTATGCTTCATTATAAATGTATTTTAGACAGCTCACACACAATGCTCGATATAACTTTGTTCTAGCGTCAATGCCGAAAACTCCGAACAATAATTAGGCTTCAATATTCTCGTCAATCGACACTGTTTCCACCAAAGATGCACCGGGAGAGGATTGAAAATTTGTTATACAAATTTCAATTCTCTCCTCGCCTCGCCTAGCCACTCTGTTGGAAAATCACCTTGAAGGTGATTTATACTCTATATGGGAACCAATACGGTTCATTTTTGCACAAACAAATATTTCAATTCACGCCTCGCATATTCTCGTCAATCCACACTGTTTCCACCAAAGATAGGCTGGGAGAGAATTGAAAATTTGCCATACAAATTTCAATTCTCTCCTCGCATCGTCTCGTCTCGCCCCTCTGGTGGAAAATCACCTTTACGGTCTAGTCGCTGTATTTCCGTCTTTACACAGATGCTGAATCAAATTCGTTCACATTTTATACCTGTAAATGAATTTAATACTGCACATTCCCGTCGAGATCTCTTAGTAGCAGTGCAAGCATTATGTGGATTATACGGGACGGTTCGCGACGCGAGAAATGACAACTTAAGCACCTGCTCATCGTCTTAATGTCGAGGTGAAAAGATACCCAACGCTAGTGATGGAAGACTGCTTATCAGAGATTATAAACAAACAGATGTTCACCGATGACATTTTATAGTTATGTTTGTTGGGAATCGATTTGGGTTTAAGAGAATGGAACCATGACTCAGCTTCGTTGATCAAGAATTTTGTTGTTGCTTTAGGTGGATGTTGAATAATCGATTCCTTTCCTCCTCGTATAGTAGTGCGAGTTACGAGTATAAATTAGTATAGTAGTAGTACTAGTGTCCGACTGAAGCTTTGGCTTTGGCTACCTTCGGCCAAAAAAGCACCTTCGGCCAAATCTTCAATTTGCAAGTTGTCAAAATTTGAAATTGAATAAACAATGCTAGAGCGAGACGGAAAGTGCGTAGAGTAGCGCAGTGTTTCGCCGGCGTGATCGCATCACGGTTAGTAAACAAACTGCTTTGGAGCGCCTTTATCAGCCGTGGCTACTGGCGACCAGCTAAAGTCGTGCAAGCCAGTTTCTGCCAGCCTTTGCAAATTTCTTGTTTAATCTCTTTCCAGCCAGCAGGAGTCTGCTTTATCGCCCATTCTCTTTCTTCTGCATATCAACGACCTGCTGCACAGCTTGGCAGTATTCTTTGCCTTAAAGACGATAGCACATTACACGGAATTTGATGAGGCCGTCAAGATAAGTGCCATCATTATACGTGTACCTGTAATGGTGACCCTCTTTCCTATTCTAGTTCTATTCTTATTTTTTTAGTTTTAGCAAATATTCATATTTCTTAGGGTCATCAATACTTATAGAAACGAGAGAATTGAAAAGCAATACCCGTTGTTTTTTTGGTATTTAAAATAGATAATAATTTTCCCTGTATATTTGACTGAACAATAGGGCAGACATATTAATCAGATCATCCGGTCTACCAAATGTAATCATGACAACGAGATCCGCTCCTATGGGATATTCCTGAGTCAAATTAACTGATAGGACAATTAAGATTTACACAAACATTGGTAATAATGTATCTCAGATTTGACTTTTATCTGATCTCCTTTGTCCCTAAAAACAAGTCACGCAAGTATGTGAGATAAAAGGGTTGTTTCTACGAGAATAAATAAGGAAGATTGTCCAAACAACAAGTTAGGAAATCTTAACAATAGCGACTAGAAGACAGTATCCAATAACATACACCAAAAACAAAGTACCCACGCCGAAATGTTACAAGGCAAGCGCACTTCTGAAAGACAAAATAGACGCACACATTACTCTTCTTCAACGAAGAAGGCATCCGTGAAAAGTTGCTCACGTAGATTTTATTCCTTTATAAAATCGCACCGGGTGTGACTTTTAAATAAGATCGTGTTACAAGGTGTGATATTTTTAAGAGAGCTCCCTCTAACGGCTGGCTCTCGAACGTTTTCATATGTAAATCGAATTCGCCGAGTCGCCCCAACTCGTCTCGTTGCGCGAAACTTGTTTTTGTTGGTAATGACGCTTTTTTTCCTCTTGAATGCTAAGGAGCACAATGCTTTTATGACTGCATTGCACCTTTGTGAAAAGTTTACCATAATTGCTTTCACGACATCCTTTTAGCTTTGAAAATTTGAAGTTTAGAGCTTTTTCAGCGCGTGAAAATGTGTTCTGTTTTACATTTATATTGCTTTACGCGACGTCGAATACGCACATGTATCTATCTATGCCTCCTGATTTAACGATTATACACTATCGATGAGAGTATCATTGTAACTGACATCAACAGGGAGGAAGGTCCACAATTCTTCGGAATCTTTCTTTTTATTATACCACGTATAAACTAAGGTTTATTTCAACACACTTATAAACAGCAAAAGGCGGTCTAGGAGCTTGTCAGAGGGTAAGGCAGAAGAAAACAAAAAATCGAGAGAAGTCTATGATGAAAGCATGAATCTGCTAATTAGAAAAGTTTTTAGCCTTGTAAACCTTGCTGTAAATCTAATAGTCTATTTTAAATGCGATACCTATAAAACGCATTCTTGATATTATTAGCATATCTTCTAGAATTTTTTTTACTAAATTTTGGCATGAGTAGCGAGGACGGGTCGCTGATAAATAAAATATTAAACGATTGTACTTATGGAGTGAAGGAAAATATCAAGTGAAGTCGTTTGGAACGTATCCAAAGAGCAAATATGAAATATTGGCTGCATTATAACCAGCCGATATCTCTTTACGTGATCTGGATGGCTTCCAAATTACTATTACACCTCGGGGGTACCTACTCTTGTTTAATTAAGGAGTTAATTAGCCTCGTTTACCCTAGGTATTAATCAATTTGAGATGCTTAATTTTAATATTAATATTTTATAAGGAGAAAATTATATCTTAATGATTTCATTTTTTATTTAATGAAAAGGAAATTACTTTTTTGAGGAAATTAATACGTAAAATGAATGAAGTGTAAGATGTTTAGACATTGCTTTGTGTATAAAGAAATATAGATAAATTCAGTAGTTAAAAATAAATCCCAATACAATGGAATGTCTAGGGATTGATAGCCTGGTTGAATTATTCCAAACGATGACAATTTATTTCTTGCCGTAACTAGTCCAAAATCTGTAATTGAAGAAGTGTTTTTCTGTCGGTTCTTCTATGGTTATCATTTTTATATGGCTAATAGGCTCGCTATCTCACCTGTTCCTGTGGTGAGTGACGATGGTGGAGCAAGTTTGCCTAGAACTAATCTATTAACTAGTCTTGAGGACACGCAAGTTATACCTATCCGGAAACACAGATTTGGGCAAGGCATTCCACGCCTTGACGGTACGCATTATGAATGTATCTGTATAATTATATTCTGTATTGGAGTGAGAAGATATCTCAAAGAAATTCGATTAAAACATGAAGATGAGTTTCGTTGAGCTTTGAAATCCATTTCTTAGTCATCTGCAAATCACGTACTAGATGAATAAATCTAATATCTTGTATTGTATTAGTAGATTTATTAATCCCAAACATATTAAATAAAATCTCCAATGCTTATCAACGATCTACTCTAGAAGTTCTTATGGACTTATTATTGCGTGCACCTAATCGCACCAGAACTTCCACAGAGCTGTATGAAATAGTTTTGGTGCAATTCAAAATTGGTACGCTAAATGGCTTGCATGCTCGTTTTATAGTTTAGGATCCTTGAATTAGAATACTCAGCTAACTGTCAAACGCTAACATCCCAAGTTATTTTCTTCCTAATTTCGGTGCGCATCTTAGATTAAGCTCGGAACGTTCTGGTCAGCTACCTGGCTACACAGTGATGCTCCTGTGTGATGTGTTTTGGCACTAAAATCCAATAGAACTTTGTACAAAGCTACGCTTGTGTTGTGGTTGAGTTTGAAAACTAATTTGACCGATTCAAATGTTTTAACAATTTTGGTAGAGGATATGGCTGTAGTTGGAATTTCTTGCGGAAGTTATGGTCTGTGGTTTTTATAGAAGCAAATATCTGTAAACTATTGGATATCTCACGGTCAATTACATTTCTACGAAGTAGATAAATTAGTTACGTTTGTATGGGCTTGTATTTGTATGTAAAATACAAAAGGACTCATTTATGTATCCATCACCAAATAAGTGATATTTTAGTGCTGGCGCTATCATCACTACATACTATAAAACAAAGTCGCTTTCTCCGTCCCTATATATAATCCCTATATGTATGCTTAAATCTTTAAAACTACGCTACGGATTTTGATGAAGTTTTTTTAATAGATAGAGTGATTCAAGAAGAAGGTTTATATGTATAATACATGTTTAATATAATAGAGGGTGCAACGGGAACGGGATCTGACGCCACGCGGGCGGAAAAATATTGGCGGTATGAAGTTCGCCGGGTCAGCTAGTAACAATATAAACAGATTACTATTATATATCAAATACGCCTTTACCGGCTCAGCTTGGGCTTTGTGACATAGAGCTTTAAAGGTTCCAAGGTCAATCACCAACATCCTACTAATAGCATAAACACGAAAGCTTATAAGTATGGATGAATGTTTGGTTTGTTTCATGAAAAGTTTAATTAAAATCCATTCAAAAACTACTGAATGGATTTTAATGAAACTTGACATAAATATAGCTTATACATCAGAATAACACATAGGCTACAATTTATAACGATAACTGATATTATAGGTAACCGACATCCACACTAAAGCTAGTCTAGAATATTATTTTTACCGAATGTATTAGGTATTTTATTTGTAGTTTAATTTGTGTTGGAGTCATGCATTTGCATGTAAAACCAATTGGACCGATACCACGCTCTCATTTAGGTTTGACGTCAAATACCTAGTATCTATGCACTGTATTGTCTCGTGTCGACTGAATGAACTATTAATCTATCTTTCTTTCTTTCTTTCTACTTCCTTCCTTTCTTCCTTGCTATACATTTAGCATGGACTTTAAATAAACCGCATTGTACAAGCTTACATGATTTAAATGGATTGATTTAAATGCATTTGTTCCATTTAATATACGAACTGATGTTTTCTCTATTTTATGTGAGTAGTGCAGGCGAATCAGTTGAAATGGTTGGGAGTGTTTGCAGCCGAGTTTAAACAATGCCGGATCAAACTCAGTATAAATATTTTAAGCAAACTTCATCTCTCCACGCTTCTCGTGTTTGCTTTCAAGTTCACTTGGCGAAGATTCGCCACTGTTCGTGACGTACGAACACTATGTTCGACAAGCCTTAAAGTTGGAGAGCACCTACCCAGTACACCTGATATTGCCTCGCCTATATCCTGCCGTTTCAAAGAGAAAAAGAGAAAAAGAGATAAGTGAAATGAAAAAAAAAGTAAAAAAATAAGCTACGGTATTCTCACAACGGTCCCTTTATAAAATATTTTATTTTATTATATTATAAACGCGAAAGTTTGTAAGTATGGATGGATGGATGAATTGATTGTTACTCTTTAACGTAAACCCCCATGAGCGCGGGCCTGAGGGTGACGGGTGGAGCCGCTCGTCACCCTAGCAGAAGCAAGCGACGGCGGCGGCGCGCATCGTAGGACGATACGCGCTGCCCCATACCGGGGGCGAGTCGGGGACCGCGTGGTCCTCCCTCCCGAGGAGGGCCAGACTGAGAGGAATGGCCCTGGGTCAGGCGGGGTGCGAGGGATATGTCACGAGACAACCTCACCTTCAGCCTAGCACATCGACCCCCAGACAGCGTGCGGTTTAGTCGGTTCGAGTCCGATATAACTTCCCCCTTCGGCTCCGAAGGGGGAGGGGTATCCTTGGGGATTTCCCGAACGTAAAAAAAAAAACTCTTACATGTAAAAACTACTGAATGGATTGTAATGAAACTTTACAATAATATAGCTTACACATCAGAATAACACATAGGGTACAATTTATAACGATAACCGATAGATTTTATAGCGATAATCGACATCCACGCGGGCGGAGCCGAGGGCAAGAGCTAGCATTTTAATATAATAATGTATTGTGGAGAGCGGAGTAACGAAGTCTGTCGCGCAAGTTGGGAGCAGATTGTGTCACATAGATTTGCTAAATTTATATGACTATATTATGATAAATAATTCTTAGTTTAGTTTTATTTGTTGCTTACATCCTGTTAACATATGTAACATAAAAAAAAGTTAAAATACCCGACTGCTGTTTAAAACATCGAAACAAGTTTGATAGCAGCCGGTACCTATTTGCCAATAATAAACCAAAAGAAAATTAATGGCTACATAATCGTGTTGTTTTTATCTGTGGGGGATATATGGTTTATAACATATAATTGAATAGTTGTTGCCTTGCCTGCGGCTCCGCCCTTGTGTATGTCGTTTATCGAGACCAAACATAACCTATGTCCTTTATCAAGGTCTAATCTAATCTCTATACCAAATTCACGAAATCGCTTCAATGGTTTAGGCGTGAAAGCGTAACATACAGACAGACAGATATAGTTACTTTCGCATTTATGATATCATATAGTATGGATATCGCTTGATATTTAAATATATTCGAAAATAACTGCATAACGATTGGATAACTAACACCCGCAGCCACTTTACACTCGATCAATTATTTGTGTGCCAACTATTTCGTCTGTGTGTCACTCAGGCAAGAGTGACAACACGTTATACCACAGCTTTGGAGCTATTTGCAGAGTTGAATTTCAATATTATCGAATATCTACTCCATAAAGAATTCCTTAGCCAAAATTTATATTCGGACCGTGTCCTGAAGAGGTCCATAGTGTTGCTTTAAATGTTTGAAGGTTCTCTAAGTGGTTCTTTGAAGTAGTGTGAATGTTTAGCATATATGGTGTAATATGACTAATAGATATGTATTACATATGTATGGCAAGGTAACCCTTTTCACATAAAGTTGTATGAAAAGACGTATACTTATTTCCTTGACGTGTAGTCTATTGATAGATTTTATTATAAGCTAGCTGACCCGGCGAATTTCGTACCGCCAATATTTTTCCGCGCGCGTGGCGTCAGATCCCGTTCTCGCTGCACCCTCTTCTATATTATACATATGAACCTTCCTCTTGAATCACTCTATCTATTAAAAAAAACGCATCAAAATCCGTTCTGTAGTTTTAAAGATTTAAGTATACAAAGGGATATAGGTACAGAGAAAGCGACTTTGTTTTATACTATGTAGTGATTATAGTTTAAAAGGTGAATGGATTCTTAAAAACATTGTATGAACTCCGGTAAATAAACTGCGTTTAACTACGGAGTCGAGCTAGTTACTCATATTAATCACAAAGTAAATGTGTATCCAATCAGAACACCCTAATATTTGAGTTATTTGATGATAAAACTTATATTAAATGGCTCTTAGTCAATAACTTATCTGCCTCCATTACTGGCTATCTGAGCATCATAATAAATACAGCAGTATTCATCAACGACCTCCCATAATGGCGGTTCTTTGGGGGCAAAGAGGGGGGCTTTCATCTATTTATATCTTCATCCCATTGCAGTAATGACGCAATAACACGCTAAACACCAATATTATAAAAAGAACATCTCCCAGTGGACTAAATCATAAAAAAAAGTGTGGGCGTGTACATTTTTGTTTCATAAAGTTAGGAATTTAATGGGGTTCAATGAGCGTGAATTTTTTTTTTCAGGGCACCATATTTCGTAATAATTTTAATCACTGCCGTCTCAGAGGAAATTCGCAGAGTGCGCCGTTAATTTGAAATTGTTTGTTAGCGATCACAAAATGGTTTTGTGTGCCGGCATTGTTTCGGTAAAAAGATCTTTTTGTTGTTATCTGGTACTAAATAAAATAAGTGCTCGAACTCTCCATGCAAAGTTTGAAAGACAACGTTCCCATAACCCACGAGATCTTATTCCCGGTATAAAAAGCCTAGTAGTTATGCTAACCTATAACTTAATTTAAATAGAAAAAATTTAGTCTGTCTAGGCGGGATTTATAGGGGCAATGCTTTGACCACCAAGCAACCAGAACTCGCACTAACCAATCCAAATTTCCTCTTTTTTTAATATCCACCTTTTGAGGCGACACGGTGTGGAGCATCTGCCGACATTATTACGAACTATCGGAACCAATGATTACCTACCAAAAATGTTTGAACAATTATTTGTTCAATCATTTTTAACATTGAGTTTTGACTACTCCGCCCATACAATTTGATATTTTTTTTCTATTAAAAATGTAATTAAAACTATAACTTTATCTTTTTGCCAAATTTCCTTTAGATGCGTTTATTCGTTTTTTCTTTGTTACCCACACATCCATCCATACATCTTCACAAACAATTTATAGTATTAGTACGACATGGGATGATTTTATAATACTGAAACCAATGTAAAATACCTGAATTAGTTTTTGGACAAAATGGAATTGAATAAATAAGTGTTGGTCCACACTCGAGTTCCGCTTACAATATCTCTATAATTGAACAAATTTATAACGGAAACTTCCCAACACGAATGTTTGGAAATTTCATTGGTTATGTGTAATACTAGTATTCAAAGTTCAATGAATTTGTATGAATATTAAAACAAATAGATAGTCTTTCAGTTATACAAACGAAAACTAATTCTCCTACAGTAATTACATAAATACTTTAGTTCATAATGCAGTGTGCGGCATTAATGCTGAGCTACACTATTGGGCTTACAAGAATCTAGTGAAATCTGTGCTTTTCCCAGCACGGCTAGGCCAGCTTGACAGGGAAATTACTTGCAGTTACTCACATAGTATGTGGTGTGACGTGACGTGACACTAATGTTACAATCGTTTAAAGGTTCGATGACCGCTTACCATCACTTCTTCAGCAGTGTTAAAAAAACTTTCTATTTCGCATAGTATAAAACTCCATCTTATGTCTGGTGTCGGAGTTTTAGTGAGTTCGACCTCCGTGTTACCCGAAGGTATTTACAAAGTAAAAAAAATAAAACTATTCATGCTGTTAAATGATTGCACTTTGAAACTTGCTAGGTACATACCTATATTGTATAAACTTTTTGAACATATGTATTTACTTTTTAATAAGCCAAGTCATAATATTGTTACAAGTCCAATACTTATATTTATAGTACTGTTTTAACGGCCACTTTTCAACTTCCAGTGTTACGAATTCTATCCTCACATAGGATGATTATACAGCACTATACTGTCATTGCGAGCACTACAGTGTGGATCGTGCTCAAAATGCTTTCCAACACATATAGTTGGAAAGCGTTTTGAGCATTTACAATAAGGGCAGCTTTCCAAGATCCATGATTTTACAGAAACGCATGTGATTTCGAGAACCGTGGACAGTGGCTCATGAGTGGTACTGTAGACACGTTTGTTATAAGGAAATATAATACACTGGCCTACAAAAGTAAGTATCACACTTTTCAAATGTAATTTTTTTCTTAACTATAGAAGGTAGAGATTTAAGATTAAAAAAGTTATTTTACAAATTTTATTGGCTTTAATTCTTAGAAACTAATAAACTATACATTAGTGACATTTTTAACTTAAAAAAGATAAAACAGTGAAAATAGACATTTTTAGCTTAGTGTCAAAAAAATCAACTGAAATGTATTACATGTTATTTAATTTGTAATAACTGGTATTGCCTCCTCGAGCTCTGATTACAGCTTCGAGCCGGTTTGGCATACTGAACACTAGGTTTCGGAGCCGATATTGGGGAATATTCTCCCATTCTTCTACCAGGGCCTGCTTTAGTGCCCTGAGGGTAGTAGGTGGTGCTCTGCGACTTCTGACTAGCCTCCCAATCTCATCCCAGGCGTGTTCAATCGGGTTGCGATCAGGACTTCTTGATGGCCAAGCCATCACGCTGATACCGACCTCCTGAATATATTCTTGTACGATATGAGCCGTGTGTGGCCGGGCATTATCATGCATCAGCAACGATCCATCACCCATATTGTCTAAATACGGCCCTGCATACTCATTGAGAATCTCTTGGGCATATCTATGCGACCTTCTGAAGACATGCCAGCCATGTACACTGCCTGCACCGTACTGGACTCTTTCTGAGATGTAGGCTTGAAGGTATCGCTCACCAGGTACCTGTAAACACTTCGCCTTCTCTTTGGAGTCCTTTTTATTTCGAAAGTATATCTTGTGAACTTAAAACGTTATCCCAATTTTAAAAGTGTGATACTTTCGCAGGCCAGTGTACCTATAAGTAAATGCGTCCGTGTCCGCGTCCGCATCCGTGAAACCTCGCACCGTGGAAACCCGACATAATATTGTAACTCGGTTACAGTTCAGCGATATTTCACACACGCTATTCTATAATTGGTGTGAAATTTGTAAATATTATTATAAAAACCGTTTATGTAATAACTATTAGTGTTAAAAGTAGCACTGTTTACGTTTCGTTACTTCCTGCAATTTCCTAACTAATGTTCTGCCAGTAGGTACAATTAAATCCCGAGGAGGGCCAGACCGAAAGGGATGGCCCTGGGTCAGCCGGGGTGCGAGGGATATGTCGCAAGACAACCTCACCTTCGGCCTAGCACCACGACCCACAGACGGCGTGCGGTTTAGTCGGTTCGAGTCCGACATAACCCACCCCTCCGGCTCCGGAGGGGCGGGTATCCGTGGGGATTTCCCGCACGTAAAAAAAAAAAAAAAAAAAAAAAAGGTACAATTAAAAATGTAGGTTATATAAATAATCCATTGTGAGGGGATAATTAGGTGTAGGTGTTTTGATACCCTTCCCAGTTCGGGTATCTAAACACTAATACCTAATAATATTTAGTGCCTCATTAAATACCAAACACTAGCATTTGAGTGAGTTCTAGTTTTACGTACTGTGCTATGCATATTCTGAAGTTTTCGCATAATGGAAAAGCATCGATGATAGGTAATTAAACAATTTTTGTTTGTCTAGTACACCTACATGATTATTTTTATTTATCTTGAAAGATATTGCATACGAGAGGTTTTGTGTTGGCACTGGGAAGACCAATCGCTTGTCCTGCTTTGTCTTCTACACTGACGACACAGAAACTCACTGTGGTTACAGGGTCGCCAATACGAGGGTGACTCCCCTGGAGTTGTATACGTCCTTTGAACACGGTAACCACTTTACTTAACACTCCTAAGTGGTATGAAAAATGATGAAAAATAAATCAGCTGAATTGTTGCCCGGACGCCGAGAATCTATGATTGAGTTAGTTCCACCACTCCACACTTCTTAAAATGGGGCTATGAAATACGCGAGCTTTCTGTGTGATGAGATTTAAAACGATAATTTTTTTTTAGCACTAGCTTCTTTAACAAAACGCATCCACATAAGTCATAGACCAGATGCGCAAGATCGTGTGGTATCGCGCACACCACACGATTCTCTTCTGATTCTCCTGAATGTATATTCAACATTGGACTGCGATAAGTTATTTGATTGATTGTATAACTGATTGATTGAAGGGGCTACGTACTAGTAATATTGGTTAAAAAATAAGCCAACACATAATTTCGGAATATTTCTTTACTGTGAAACACAAATTTGTGTAACTTTACATTCCAATTGATTTTTGTATCAAACTAATAAATCGCAAAAATTACTCATAGTCTCGCTACGAACATTATCATTATTTTCTCGTTTGTTTTATGGCCCCATCTTTAAGAGTCCATGGCGGCTATGAAATCAATGCGATGAATAGACGAGAAACGAATTGCGGGAATGGGCTGGTGAAAGTTTGTTACGGACAAACCTCAGCGATAGATAGATAGATGTATCGGTTACATTGATGTGGTAATCTTCAGACTTCATTCTGGAGTTACGTACTATTATGTTTTTTTTTAAGTAAAAGTAGGTACTCCCGTTACATCTCCAGCAAAGTTAAATTGCATGTGTTAGAAGTGGGTTTACGTTAATAGTGAAGGTATTTGCCAATATTTGAACTCGTGACCTCGGGCCAACTGATCGTGGAAAAAAGGGTATGTCATGGTTGAGGGATTCATTCACGCACGCCCCCTCTAATAAGTGGGATGACATCCAAAATAAACGCGGGATATCACTCGAACTACCGCCTAGGCGAGGCCACAGCAGTAGGTCTGTTGGTAGTCCTGGGACATCCTTCCGAAGGCTTATCCAGGGCTCCCAACCGCAGGCTATTAGGGTTTTTAATCGGTAGGAGTCCGGCATAGCATCCATGAACGATTTTCACTCACGATAAAAAAAGGGTATAACGTGGTATGAGGGGTTAACTTATATTTTGTGTGTTACTTAGAAATAATACATTCCTTGTACCTACCTAAATATATGTGGCCGAGTTAGATACCTTCATAATATAGATTGCTTGGTATGAATCGCGTAATCTATATTAACTACCCTTTGTACGACTTCCGTAGCTTTAAGTAGTTATTATTTATTCAATGACAGGCTGCACTGTAAAGTACGCATGGTAAATAAATAAAAATGCACGGCTCCCATTTCAATTCCCAGTAGTAAGCACGCTAGTTATTGACTTATTGCTAAATAACTGTGTTTACAAGTTATATCAATAACCCACAATGCATACGATGCCCGCTTTGAAATTAGATCATAAATTAATGTGCACTGCAAAATACTATCTGTAATTATGTGTCGTGTCCATTTAATCAGTGCTGCGGTTCGTCACCTGTGTTCTTGCCTTGAAGGAATGCCAACACGATCGTGTCTACTGACCCAAATAGAGCAAAATTCATTTGACTGGATTTTGGCGGAACGCTCAGAGGAGTGTCCAGTGAAGTCACTTGAATTATTTTATATACGCTCTAAACTAAAAGTTATTTTTGCCGTTCAAGAAAATGAGAAAATGTAGGTATCAAAATCGGTGATAGGTAACAAATAATAAATACAATAGTATTGCGTATTTTACAAGGTTAAAAACATAGAGTAGCTGGTTCTGAGAATATTGTACAGTAGGCTTGATACAACACAAGCTGTGCGCCCCAATGTATCTCCAAGCTATCCGTGCGCCTACAAGCAATACTTACTGCTGGTCTTTAGTCGTTTCAATTATATAAATAATATTGACTCACACGTTGCGATGCGATTTAATAGATACTATTTACGGTGACCTATACACATCAAATTCTAGAGATATTACATTAGCGCTAACATATTCCAATCCCAAATCGTTTGAAATACTTAAGTTTTAGTGCACGATAATTTGCTCTATGCAGTGAGCTCATTAATTAAAGCTCACATGACGTCATCGGTGAAGCAGAAAAAAAAAGACGGGTTGCACTCCGGGAGTGCCGGCAGAAGTGAAAACTTTTTTTTTCTTTGTTTCTTCGTTATATACAGAGAAAAAGATAAAAAGAACATACCATACCATGCAATACCATACCATACCTATAATATAGCGCCAATCATAAAACCTAACACTAATTGTCTGCTAATTTTCTGTCAGAAGAAATTAATAAATTACAAACAGAAATAAATTACAAACAGAAAAAATAATCACAAAAAGTAATAAATTACAAAAAGAACAATAATCACAAAAAGTGCTAAAGCCCAGGCTCGAACCCGGCACTATCTGAAACCATAAGTACTTTCAGTCTAAGTGCTCACCGTTAAGCTAAGAAGCTTCATATCGTATCTTGCAAAATACACAGTCTAGAGCTAATGTTGTATGACGTCAGACGTCGGTTACGGTTCAAAGGTCAAGTGATCCTGACGCGCGAGTTTAACAATTTTTACCCATCCAACGCCGCGCCGCTAAAGAAGTTTTCACTTCAAAAATTACAACACAAGTTTAGAACAGCCAAAATTTGTGGTTAAAACAATAGGACTTTGTACAAAATCAGTTTATACAATGGTAATATATGCATTAACTAGTTGAAAAGCTGCTATCTCAGAATCCCAGGTATTGGTGCCGCCGTCGCCGAGTGTCGGATTACGTCGGTACCTCCTCGCCTCGGTACTATTGGTACCTCAGCGGATTACTGTGGTTTACTCCTATCTTTTGTGTTCGTAATTGTGAATTCGGATTTACAGTAGGTGTTGTTCATTTGACACGATAAGATTTGTTGATTGATTGGGCTACAGTTTTTGGAAAGTTAAAATCGATGGATTTGCGTTTGTTTAAAAGATCGGTTTATACTTTCTAATTTTGATAAATTTGAGTGAATATTTTTTGTACCAAAATCCGCCATTTTGTTTTCTTTTTATTTTGTCACTCTCACAGTAAATACAAACCTAACGACACCACTTAAGCTTAAATCCATCGAGCCGTTCAGGCTGGCGTGCCAAACAATTATACATTCATACTATCGAAAAACATAACCCCCTAACGCGCAGTTGGGTAAAAATAGGCTTTGCATCCATACTAATATTATAAATGCAGAAGTACCTACGCTTTCAACCCTAAACTACTGAACAGATTTTGATGAAATTTGGTATAGAGGTAGACTAGACCTTGAGAAAGGCTATATTTTGTCGCGATAACCGATATCCACGCGAGCAGAGCCGCGGATAAAGCTAGTATTTGCAACATATATTATAGACGGCATAATACGTCATAGCGAATTCCTATATGAAGCGAAAAACTGGTTCCATTTCTCGTTGTTATTTAAATAACCATTTATCATATAATAGTCCCTGAAACAAACTTCACAGAATGCTTTAATTTGTGCAGGGCAATTTTTAAAACATGTACGGCAATTTTGTTGAAAAATCGCACACCGATTCTCGTGACTGAGTTGTATACTTTATTTAAGCGGTGTTAGGTCAGATACTCGTGTGTGTTTATATTTTCAGTACAGTAATACCTATAGGTAAATTACTGCCATGCTACAGTGAATTATTCACATAACACACTACTTTGATTGGATCTGGCTTGTTAATAGTGTGCCTGTTTGTCACACTTCATCCGATAGTAATGAAGCAGTTTACTTGCCCTTTGCCAGTTCATGTAGGTATCATTGCAACTGAGTACAGAAATTCAACACATGGCACGTGCATTAAATGGTGACCCCTCTTTCCTGAGATTTTGCCTTCAGCTTACCATCAGGCGAGTTGAAGTCAAATTGACGAGTCCTATGTATAAAAAAAGCCCAACGGCCAGGTGGAAGGACGACCTCATCAAGGTCGCCGGGAAGAGCTGGATGCGGGCTGCTTTAATCGGTCGTTCTGAAAGTCTATAGGAGAGGCCTATGCTCAGCAGTGGAATAAAGTATATATAAAAAAAAAGTATTTAGCGTTTTACTGTTTGGCTTGTTATTTGAACTGCTTCCCAAGCCTTCAAAATCACTTTTTTAAACTGCACCCTAAAGAACTTTGTTCAGAGAAATATTGTCTATATATACATAGCAGGTACTGAAAACTATCTCTCGAATTGATTAAGATATGAAAATCTCGAACCTTTCCAAGAAAGAAATTAGGTACATCTTGTTGGTCATGTTACCGAGTTTTCCGAGTTACCGAGTTTCATTGGTTACGGTTTTTTTTACGGGACAAAATTAACAGTATCCCACCTTTACATATATGTGTGTTTAAAGGGATACTATCGATTTTGTCGACTGTACAATTTATTTATCTCAGTAGTGACTAAAGCGACTGAGTATTCAATGGTATTCTTGTCTGTCATACAGCTTAACTCTGAATATAGTTATTACGTTTACGATTCCAAGTACCGACTCCAAACGGCAAATGCTCGATGTTACGAACATAAGGCTGCGTTTAATTGGTGTCGAACTTAGTTACTGAGTTGTGCCGTTCGATGAACTCCATCCATTATGGATGACCCATCTTCTTGTAATGAAGCTATTCAACTTGCAGAATTAGTTAGCGATCGCGGTTTATGAAGGTATCGTATATATGTGCCTATGGTGTTCGATCGATGTTATATGCCAGACTCTAAAGTGCACAAATTATCTTCATTGTGTTTGCTAACGGTTAACTAAAACGTGTTTAATGGGAATCCACGCAGTGATCAAATGTGTCAATTTCTATTATCTCTAAATCCATTTTGCGACTGAGGCACATTCGCACATAAGTGGTATAACAAAAACAAGGTATGTCATTTTAAAATACCTACCTTAATTTGCCTATACAATACAGAAAGATTAGTCGTTTTTTAAATCATGGTGGTCAAAATAGCTATAACTCATCTATTTTTTCGACATTTAAAAATAAAGCATTTCGAAATTCGAACGATAAAGTATAAACAAATGAATTTGAATAAATCACGGCGTGTGATTGGTGATCGGCTCAATTATAAAATCCTGTTATAAAGCAATATATCGTTCATTATTGTCGAATAATATGACGCTCGCGTTCCATTACCGAGCATTACGTATTAATGCTGGAGCGGTCGGTTCTCCCCGCAGACTGTGACGGTCTTTAGGCATCGCTATAGTAGCTAATATGAAATGGAGGCTATGACAAGGCTTTCGGGCCCATTAATACCATCTCTGACGTTGAGTGAAATAAGGAATACCTGAATTGTTATCCAGAAACATAGTCAACATCCACATGCAATATTATTATATTTCTTGATCGGCCAGGAGTAATCATCACCAAAACTGAAAATGAATATAGGCAAAATACGATTATTGTTATAATTTAGTACAGTCAAAAAAATCAATGACAATCTAAAATATAAATTATGAACGTTAACTTTAAATGTCAAATTATAAAACTATCCATTATATTTCTCAACGTTTGGTTTAAACCTCCAGGCAGCGGAAGTAATTTTAATAATTGACTAAGAATGTAAACTGTTATTATTAAACCGTATTTCACGGAAATGCATTTCGGTTTTCATAATAATTCTGCTCGTGTATGCTAGTTATGTAGCCGATTGCCCCGGGCATTGCATAGTAGGAGAGCAGGGTACTAACTTGTAGGTACGAAATTGTACAGTAGGTAAGTACTTACATGAGAGTTAGGTATTTATAACTTGCCAAAAATTAGTGAAACTTGTTACAATAATTGTCTGTACTTATGTAGAAGGAACCACCTAGTACTTATATGAATGTTAGGTATTTATAACTTGATCAAAATAGATTAAATTCATGAAACTTGTTACAATAATTATTTATCGTTATGTAGAAGGAACTATCCTGTATATAAAATAGAACTGTATGGTTCCATTCTGCATAAATACGGACAATTTTATTTATGTCCGAGTGAAGAGGCATATTATATCTGTCACTATTCAGTAAAAGGTTTCACTCAACACTAATCACGTTATCCAATGCTACTGATGATGTATTTTATGCATATTTACTGAATCACATGTCTGATTTATCTGGTTTTACATTTAAATAAAGGTGGTCTGAATATATTCTGATATTTAAATGATTAATGGGTAAAACTGCAGATTTTTTTAAATTCTGTGTAGATAACTCAATATTAACTTTAATAAAAATGAAATGCTACGTTGGATGATAAGCTCAAAACTTAGAAATGGGTCTGTCTGTCCAGCTGATTTACAAGGTTTATATGGAGGAATTTTTTAAATAAAATAATTAGTTACTGGCCACGCATCAGAAGCTGCTTATGCTCGCCAAATATTGTAGATTCTGAGTACTTTAACATGTTTTTCTCTTGAATACTCTTGAATAAGGACTTCACAGAAAGTACTTCTTTTTCAAAACACTACAAGAAAATGATAACACCTTTAATTAAACTCAAACAACAAATGTATACGTCTGTGTCGGTACCAGGAAAGCATAATTTAGCAAGGGGCGTGCTCAACCAATGTTTCAGCTCAGTTGCTTAGGCAAATCGCGTTCGACACGGCAGGGGCTAGATGCGATAAACAATGAGATCTCCATACGCGATACTAGGAGAGCATGCTCTAAGGAGCTTTTAGATGAAATGGAAACCTTGCGTTTTTGAACGTAATGTTTAGAATAAGTGGGTATTGGTGACATGTGCGCGATGAGCGTGTAAATTGTTTTTCAAGGTATCATTTCCTGGTTCATATTTTTGCATATAAAAATAAACTGAAATAAGTATGAAGATAATGGATTGCGTGGGTGATACCTACTCATGTCTTTTGCAACCGACGTGACGGGAGAAGAAATGTGTTTTAGCTGGGTACACTTAAATCAGTAGTTAGGACAACAATTTGGTAAATCGAGATGCTGCCATTAAGTCGAGTGGAGTGAGCCCCACTTAGTTCGCCAGATTATGCGATATCAGCTATCGGGGCAAACAATTTGCGCTAGCTACGTCACCGTGACAAGGCGTCAGAAGATAGGGCTGGACACTTTCACTTGTAGTTTTTCATTATTTTCGACCTATTAAGAAAGCTATTATAGAATTTGTTTTTAAAGATAAATATATTGTTACGAGTGTGGGGGTCGGTTTAAATAGAAAATGCGAGGACAACCGTTGAAGACAGATTTTATTCAGCTGCACTTAATTACAGCAAAGCGCGTAGAAATTCGAAACCTCTTCCTTACACAATACACAGTCACTTGTATAATCGCACTGTATCGCTTCGCACACTATCGCTTTGATCGCTTCGGATACTATTCGTAGACTAACTTCAGCGGGAGCTATTAGCTCGCCTTTTATATCGGGCGCGGCCGAGTATCGAAAGATCGAGAAAGGACAGGTACGTTCTGAAAAAGACAGGAACTTTCTGGAAGATTCTATTGGGTCTTGTATCTCTTTCTAGCCTGACGTCTCGTTCTATTCATTCGATTCCTTCTAGAACAGTGACGTCAAGGCATGCTGTCTCTTTCTATAGTGCCGTCTCGCTCACTGCTATGGGAATTTGGCCGTATGTTGAAGTTGCCAAGCGCCGGGCGTAGCAATATTTTAAGTTCGTTTTAATGGACTGCTTTAGCCATGGCAACAGAGAGGTCAGTTGCTACGTGTAGACGGGTCATGAAAAGAGGGAAGCAAGCGAAAGGAGAGAATAGGTCAGATGTTAGTCACTTCTTGGAAAATATCTATGTTCGGTCACTTCGTAGTAAGTCTGAGAGCAATGCCTAACTGAGTTGAAAAGCGCCTTGAATGACGAGCGAGATAGCAAGATATTTAAGCACAATCTATTTCACGTTACTAATGACTAGTTTTTTAAAGTTCAGTCCATCACTTGCCTAAATGATATGGTTACTGAAAGTTTTCGATAACCCTAGGACCAGTTGGGCAATAATGGCCTGTCATCGACCGTGATTTGAGATGTTCTTGTAAAGATCTTACAAATATGAACTATAATATAATATTAAAAGCTGATTTATTATTAGTGAACTGGTGGCTGGTGGAACATCAGTGGTAGTGACTTCAAGATGTTCGAGATAATTCGCAGTGTGATTGGTTACTTATGTACTGACATTTACATATCGATAGTCACGCCTGTTTTCCTCCGGGGTAGGCAGGCCCCCTCATTTTACATACATCACGAGCTTCCTCAACTGTCATTAGTCCTTTCATGAAAACTTGCCAGTATCGAGTATTACCATTCAATTGAGCAGTCCGACTGGGGAATTTTCGAATGGGTGAAATATATTTTTCTTTTCGTTTAATTAGCATTATTTATTCTCCATCGTATTAGGAAAGCTCAATGAAACGACAATTTCAAAGAAAAACATCAATATAAGAAAAAACGATGGAGAATAAATAATGCCAAAATACTTAAAAAAAGAGAAAACGAAAACTGAAATTATATTTTCACCAAATCGAAAAAAGAAAGCCAACATGTAGTGAACCCGGAGTACTACCAGGGGCCTTCGGCTTAGGGAGCGTTCCTGTTACACCAGGTATAAAAAAGACTATAATAACAGCAATCTAACTACAGCTAAATAAATACTTGTATCATCAAACAAAACAGCTGGTAGCCAGTTAACCCCTTATCTGCTACAATACTTGTAGCAGCGATTACAACGGTAACCCTCAAATGTTTGACGATGTTTATGACTGCAGTAAGCCGATAAGCTGTCGAAGGGTTGCTGTTATATCACTACTTTGGACTACGTACTTGATACGAACCGGTTTAGACAGCAGAGGAAGGGTTTTGATGTGCAATTCGCTTATATTAATTATGTCTATCACGGAAAAGTTACGTAACAGCGTGTTCTGGCGGACTTATTCGTAATATTGTTTGATAAACTGAACTTATCTGTACACCACCTTTGGTTGACTGGTAGAGAATGCCTACGGCATTAAGTACGCCTATGTACTTGTGCATAGATTTCAATATATAAATAAATAAATTTTATAACAATTTGTAGACTTTAACAAAGCTTTGCTTGTAATATGAGGTTCCAGTATGCGGATAAACAAATTAAAACTCGTTAGATATGTTGCAACTAATAGTCGAGATGCGGCTACTTCTAGTTTTTGCCAACTGGAATGGTGTTTTTGCAAACAGCTGGTTAAACTTAGATCTATTCTATTCGTATTCAGTTGGAACTTGAAACTAGGTTTATTCTTCGTCATACTAGTTAAAACTTAGTGTAGAAAGGTGTTGACTATACATTTTACGTTGAAAAAAAAGCTACTGTGAATTTATTACGTAATACAGAAATATCAATTGATGCTGATAAAAAACCTCTTTCTACTGTTTCGGGAATATACAAACACCTGAATCCTGCGGCACTACGAGCTAAGCCAAAGTACATACAATATAAATAAACAAGCAGAGTTTTGTCTTCGCAGCGTCCTTGAAATCAATATCAACTGGTTTGGTACGTATCAATGCATGTATAGAGTATTTGAAACGTACAAGTTACAGTAATCCTATAAGTATTAAGTATTTTATTTTTCCACTAACTTTTGCCCGTGGCTCCGCCCGCGTGGATTATCGCTTAGTGTTGAGCCGACGCTATGGAGCATTAAATTCACCTCTCCACTCAACTTTGTCCTCTTAATTTTCAAATTTTTACTTTCTGTCTCGTATTCACCCCCTTTTTTACGCGATTGAAAAATGACAAACTTTATTCCCCTTACCTTACCCCTAGCTCAGATCCATCTCTGTACCAAATTTCATAAGGATATTTAAAAATAACAAACTATTATACAAAATTTCAACTCCTATTATCCTTCCCCTCTTAAACCCTCTTTTTCGCGATAAAAGGTAGCCTATGTCCGTTCTCAAGCTCTAATACACGTCTGTACCAAATTTAATCAAGATCATCAGTGGTTTAGGCGTGAAAGCGTAACATACAGACAGACAGACAGAGTTACTTTCGCATTTATAATATTAGTACGGATTACTGGACGTGTCACTGGTGTGTTTCAAGGATTTTCTCTACGGGAGGGTTAGATAGTCAATATAACGAGAGGCGACCAATGCAATCGATATTTTTCCAAGCGACTATGATATGGGGTGCTTCAAGAAGGACATTTATAAGGTTGCTATATGATTGGCAGCATGAGTGGTGTTGCACACGTCCATAGGCCACGGTAAACACTTTTCATAAGGTGGGCCGTGTGCTTACCTGCCACCCAAGTGGTTAAAAAAAAACACGGGTTGCACTCTGGGAGTGCCGGCAGAAGTGAAAATTTTTTCTTTCTTTCTTTCTTCGTTATATACAGAGAAAAAGATAAAAAGAACATACCATACCATACCATACCTATAATATAGCGCCAATCATAGAACCTATCACTAATTTTCTGGTGATTTTCTGTCAGAAGAAATTAATAAATTACAAACAGAAATAAATTACAAACAGAAAAATAATCACAAAAAGTAATAAGTTACAAAAAGAAAAGTAATCACAAGAAAAGTCAGAAGCCCAGGTTCGAACCCGGTACTATCAGAAACCATAAGTACTTACAATCGAGGGGCTCACCGCTACACTAAGAAGCTTCTTATCGTATCTTGCAAAATAAACAGTCTGTTAATGTTGTATGACGTCAGTCGTCGGTTACGGTTTAAAGGTCAAGTGATCCTGACGCGCGAGTTTAACAATTTTTACCCATCCAACGCCGCTAAAGAAGTTTTCACTTCAAAAATCTTTGTTTTAGTAAGTTGTATAAAATCAGCTTATACCAAAACTAGCATGAATCGAAAGTTGTAATGTCCATGAACTTTACATTAAAAACGTGTATATTTTTGCGTACTTTGGTTATAGCCATCCGCTTGTATAATTCCAGAAGCAATTAACGTTGTACAGAATTTACTATCTATACTGGTTTCTGAACGGAAGTTTGCCTTCAGTATTGAATCCTCAATTAAACGTTAACGTTCACTCCTTAGACCGTCTTCGGCTCCGTTCGAAAACCGCCAATCATTACCAGCGGACCAATATAGTTCTTTTTACAAACTTTTGAAAATGGAAATCTTTTCCTTTGCTTTTTAGTAAGTTGGACTTCTGAAACGTATTTATTCGAAAGTTTAATTTAAAAATACTAATCATTGCAAGTTCCTACTTTTAATATACTTGCTGTAGAATAAATTATTTGTTCAGTTAATGTAGTTTTAATGGCTGAGTGAAATGTGATTTTTTATACAACTTAGGTGGTAGCTTGTCTACACGGCCCATCCAATAGAAAGAAGATTACCGTGAGCAAGAGAAGTCACACTCGCACGAGTGTGACTTCTCTTGCTATAGAGCTGCTACAGAGCAACAGCAAGTTTCTGTGTCATCAGTGCAGAAGACAAAAACAGGACAAGCCTTTTTCTTACCACTGACGGCACAAAAACTTTCCAGTGAGCTCTGGTTACCTGGAGCTACGGCCAGAATAAATCTGGATAGCGGTTCTTAGTAGAATATTTCTATTAAAAAAATTATACTCACACATCCAAAGACATAGCGATAGAACGTAGCTTAATAAAACTGAACGACCAATAATTTTTACCAATTATGAAATTGACCGAGTTTAAGTATAATTAGAGCTTTATTAGTATACTTATACATGAAATATGAAGTGTGTCCGTATAAATTGTATAACTCCATTTATCTGTGTACGTTGGGGTCTACATACAATAGGAAGACTTGCCTGTCTGATTACCATCTGTTGTAATAATTGTATGAATGGTTCGTCCGGTATGCGCCGAACCTAATGAGGTTCCGTATATTTATTAATGTATTACACGAATTAGATCGTTTTATGGGAACTTTCGTATTAAACATTATAACAGGTACCTACACAACCTAAATCGTAAAATTGTGTACAAATAAACCATTATCCACCTATCTACCTGATTGCTTTTATTTTTCAATGCTTTTTTTATACAACTGAGGTGGTAGACTAGCACACGGCCTACTTGATGGTAAGTGGTCACACTCGTGCTGCCTACCCTGTAAACACAGAATGTTTCTGTGCCGTCAGTGTAGAAGACAAAGCAAGAATAGCCTTTGGTCTTCTCACTGACAGCACAAAACCTCTCCAAAGAACCTAACTCAATGGAGTATATATTGAGCGAGAACCTGGGTATGCTAAATTTTTTCTTAACCCCCTTACAATGATTTGCCCCTCTGAACTCTACAATCATGGTTAGATTTCCTAATAGTTGATACGATAACTCTATTTCAGCATGTGGAAAAGAAACTACAGTCGGCGAAACTACTTTGTCAGCGAATTTAAGTAGTTGAAGTTATACTTCGAATAACTCATATTATATTACACAAAAACTAATTTAAAACGTGCCTTCAAGTCTTGAAGGAATAAACAAGAAATGTTGGCACTAGAACATGTTTAAATATACTCACTGCGTTTGCAATTTCTTTCGCCTCTGGTTCTGAAGAAGATATCTTAGTAGGTATCTGATACAGCTTTGCTTTTTAAGTGTATTTATTTAATTAATTTTTTTTAAAGGCCACTGGCGCGCAAACCTCTGGTAAACAATTAAGTAAAATTCATTTTTTTTTTAAAGTCAACTCAATTTGTTCTATGAAATCTTGTATGAAATAAAAAGTATGACATTGTAAGGTAAAAGCACCAATAGTTGACACTGACCCAATAGTGGACACTTTCGAAAAACCTTTTATTATAGGAAAAGTAACCACTTGGTTTATATGACTATTGACTTACATTAAACCTAAGTGTGTTAAGCATGTTCGAAAATTTGCAACACTTACAAGCAAATTTTGAATTATAGACAGTTCTTTTTTAATAAGTATGTTACCAAAATGTAAGGCCAAGATGGCGGGTTCAAACCCCGCCTAGATCGAGTAATTTTTTTCTATTTAACTAGATTTTCTTTGAAGATTTTTGTTATTTTACTGGTTTTTAAAAGGTATGATATTTTATTTAATAACAATAGTTATCATTAATTTTATTATGAATGTAAAAATATGTAAATTGTTACATTACTTATATAGACCATTGCTGTATTTGTGTATTTCTATCACTAGAATTTCCACCAGTTTTTGATTGTTCACTATTAGTGTTTACATCCAATTGAATAATAATTGTATTTGAAGTCAAATTATTGTTCGTTTTTAAAGATTTCATCCGCTAAAGTTAATATCTAAATTTTGCTTTAACAGTTCAAAAAGGACGCCACGACCTTTTTTAAAAAATATATGTAATTAATTTTATAGAGCAAAGTTGGATTTGTCCTTAAAGTGTCTATCTACCATTGGTTTGTTTACCTTACTTCTTTATGATAAAATTATTTAATATTAGTAGATAAAAGATTAAAAAATAAAATATCAAAGCGAATAAATAAGAAGAGACGTAAAATTACAGCTTTTTTACTATTCTGTACGTAATGAACAGATTAAACAATTTAATTTAACCATAGCCAAGTGCCGAGTTGGGTCGATATCTAATTGATGAAGAAGTTCTAAATTCAATATCGAAAATTTAAAAATAGAACGTTTAAAGTTCGAAGTGAAACAGATGGATATGGACAGTCTATCCCATGAAATAATTGATCAGCAAATCGGAGTAAACAGCCACCTGGCCGAAGCTCATGATTGCCTTCAATAATGCATTGTTTCTGCACGAAACGTATTACCCGGCCGTGTTACGTCGTGGCCTATTACAATCCGCCGTACTGATGCGGCACGACAGTTTCATTTGGCCGTATAATACGGCATTCATAACAAGCGTGCTGGCGTATAGGCGGAGCAAACAAGGCTCGACTGCACACGCCATTAAGATATTCAAAGCCGATATGGAACGACCATAGGCTTGACATGTATTTTTTAATTATATTTACGTTTTATTGCACTGGTGTCATTATTATTTATGAATGGTTAGGGGGTTGTAAAATTATAAAATTTATAAGTTACTTACTAACTTATATTTATTAGGTAGTTGGTTATAGAGATATAACATTAAAAAACAACTATGTTTGACTGAATGTGTTATCCAAACACTTAAACTTGCTGTAATGACATCTAGTTTGCCATCGCCCGCAATTTTAAACTCTGGTAGGTAAGTACCATTATCGAAGTTCAGCCAAACAAGAAAGCCATGGTGACTGTAAGCCGTGTGATTGTTTACAGTCTTAGCAGTATAAAAAGTACTTTTCAATTGTGTACGAATAATACAAATAAAATCTTCACTATTGTGAAGCTATTCTTGGCCGACATTATCCGGCTATTAAACCTTTGGTACTTAGCGTAAGCCACTGTGACCGCTTACCATCAGATAAGCCATGTGTCTTTGTACTATATAAGCAATAAAAAAATACTATTTAGTTACGTGTACGAACAATACGTATAAAATCTTCACAAGCTTTTTTATCACCCGGGGCTATTATCCGACATTATCCGTCAGTAACACTTTTGATACTGCGAGCATAGACGGTGACCGCTTACGATCAAATCAAATCAATCGTTTATTTGGTTTAAAATATGATTACAAGGATATCTTAGAACATGTAGGTACAGCATATTCTGCTCCATAGAGTGTGTAAGTATGTTAATAAATCATTAAACAGTGTCAATTTTATTCATACCATGCAAGTGCATTTCATTCAGGTGGGCCAAGCCTATATACTTTAGTAGTATAAGGAGTACCTACTATCGTTCTTATATGCTAACTAGCTTTTACCGTCAGCTACGCCCGCGTGGATGTTGGTTATCGTGACTAAACATAGCCTATACCCTTTCTCAAAATCTAATCTACCCCTATACCAAATTACATAAAAATCCGTTCAGTGGTTTGGGCATGAAAGCGTAACAGACAGACAGACAGACAGACAGAGTTACTTTCGCATTTATGATATAAGTATGGAAGTATGAAAGTATGGAAGTATAGAAGTACGGATTCGGGAATCCCCTCCCCCCTTGGTGATATATATTATTGTAATTAAGTTAAATATAGGTATTATAAGATATAATCTTATTTTATTCTGAAATTAAGGACCATGATAAAAATATCTAGACAGCCTAAACTAGACTTTACGGTTTATCGCGCGTTTCACGGGAAATAATGACACGTTATAACAAATTATAACAATTTTCAAATTTTCATGGCTCTTAAAAACCTTCAATTTAGGTTTGTCCGCATTAACAGTAATGCAATGTTATCCGCATTCTAGGACCCACATTGAAAACTCTATGCATAGTTTGGGTCTTGATGTAGCTGTGCAATATATTCAAGAATATTTAATTTGACCATACAACTCACACACACTTTCATACAATACTCAAGAACACAACACCTGATATTCTATCCTCAAATTTAACAATTCACAAAATCTATTCTATTTTAATGTCTTGTTGTACCAGTAATTTTACCGTCTACCCTAATGCTAACAAAACAGTTTTTAAGTCTGCACGTCAATCTTGTGCCGCCGTCATGCCCCGGTCTGGGGTGGATGAGCGTGCACCTGTCCTCAATTAATTGCCCTAAGTCCACCTAATTATGAACGAAAATTATATTATATTGTATGCTGACTAATTTAGTTATTTACGTCATCGCCACGTGTATAGGTATTATAATCTGTAAAATAGTCGTGTCTGTACATCTACACTACTATTATAAAGAGGAAAGATTTGTATGGTTGTAATGAATAAACTCAAAAAAATATTGTGCCGATTTAAAATTTTATTTCACCATTGGAAAGCTACATTTATCCTGAGTAACATAGGGCTATATTACATTTCCACGGGAACATTTTTACCACTCGTGCGAAGCCGGGGTGGATCTCTAGTTAGAGGTTTTAAAAAATACTTGGACTTTGTTATATTGTCGATACAGAACTCGAAAATAAATGTCTGTTTGTTCGCGATGGAAGCAAAACTACAGAACGAATTTTGATGCGGTATTTTTATTTGAAAGGTCTTGGTCTGAATTAAAATTTTATGTTTGTTTGGCTATGGTTGAGCAGAATTGAAGATATTATCAGAAAGGATATCGTCCTCGCGTGCAGAGCCACGGGTATAGGCTAGTTAGTTATATACTTATATGATGAGTGTAGTAAGTCAGTGTGGTGGGGTGTGCACCAAGACATTTGAGACCAAACCAACCCTAGCTGTAAGCCGGTAGGTACATCTGGTTTTGGTCCAGGCTTTCTTCTCAGGGTTGGCAGGTCAGATGGCAACCGCAGGTCACTCCCAATTATGCCATAAAATCAAAACTAAAACGTAGAAAAGTAAACAGATTAGACTTAGCAGAAATAATTATCTAATTAATGAATGTTGACGTCGATGGGGAGGAATTCTTTGAGCCTAAACCTGCAGGTTTGTATATACACTCGAGAGCAATGAATCCGGGTCACTCAAAGAATCCAAAAAATCTCGGAAAGTAAGAATGCTAGGTTAATTCAATAAATTGTATTTAATAGACAATTTAATACTCCTTAAATAAAAGTTAAAAAAATATGAGTCACCATACATTTTATTTACACAAAATTACATAAAGAAAAAAAACTGCTGATCTCTCCTTAAAACAAAAATAGGAAACATGAAATTTTTGAACTTTATGACGATTTTCTTGAATTTCAATACTTCGTATTACCTCCTCGTGCTTCCATTACTGCGTTTACGCGGTTTGGCATGCTGTACACCAAGTTCCTTATACGATTTTGGGGAATATTCTCCCATTCCTCTGTGAGAGCAATTTTGAGCTCAGGAAGCGTGATTGGGGGAGGGTTTCGTTGTTTTACGCATCTCCCTAGCTCGTCCCAAGCATGCTCGATCGGGTTGATATCCGGGCTGCGCGCTGGCCACTCCATACAAGTAATGTTCATCTCTTGAAGGTAGTCATTCACAATCCTACCTGTATGAGGTCGGGCATTGTCATGCATAAATATAGCATCCTCACCCAAATTGACCATAAATGGACCAACGTGTTCGTTGAGGATTTCTTCCACATATCTTACGCTAGTTAAAGAGCCGTTTTCTATGATCACCAGCTCTGTGCGACTTTCAGAGGAAATTCCGGCCCACACAAGTACAGACCCACCACCGTAGGCTACTTTTTCTTCGATGCATGCTTGCTTGAATCTTTCCCCTGGTCTTCTATACACTCTGTGTCTTCCATCGTGCTTGTAGAGCATAAATTTTGATTCGTCGGAGAACATAACTTTCGACCAATCTTCAATACTCCAATTTACGTGGTTCTGGGCATATCTTAGTCTTGAAATACGATGGCCACGCTCCAGTTTAGGGCCGTTTGCAGGTCTAAGGGGTTTTAAGTTAGATTCAGCAAGCCGACGTCTTACTGTCCATGCACTTGGGTTACTTCCTCCGAGGCGTCGAAACTGATTTGTGAGTTCAGTTCCTGTGAGAAAGCGATTTCGAAGCATGGTGTTCACCAAGTATCGGTCTTCTCGTGCTGTGGTACACCTATTTCTGCCCGTTCCTGGTCTGCGTAGGTTAGAACCAGTTTCTTCGTAACGTCGGAGAACTCTTTGTACTGTTGACAGCGACACACCGACAGTCCTGGCTGTATCGCGCTGACTCCGGCCGGTTTCCACCAATGTAAGTATTCTGGTGCATTCTTCAAGTGTAAGCGACATGATTTCAGCTTGAATAATGAATATTGAGCACTATCAACCTGGTTTATGTACCAACATAAATGACAGATTACAAACAAAAGCAAAAACAAATCCTGTAATTTCGTAGTTCCATCTTCGACAGTGTTCCCTTTTCAAATTTGATTTTTTTATGATATAACTTTACAATAACTAAGAAGTTTTAATACTTTCATTTAAGGAGTATTAAATTGTCTATTAAATACAATTTATTGCATTAACCTAGCATTCTTACTTTCCGAGATTTTTTGGATTCTTTGAGTGACCCGGATTCATTGCTCTCGAGTGTATTATACTAGATTTTGCCCGCAGCTCCGCCCGCATATCTCCTTTCTCAAGGTCTAATCTACCCCTATACCAAATTTCATCAAAATCGGTTCAGTGGTTTAGGCGTGAAAGCGTAATATACAGACAGACAGACAGACAGAGTTACTTTCGTATTTATAATATTAGTATGGATATTGTTTTTATATTTTTATTTAAATAATTCTAATGTACATATTGTTTATAGTTAAATGAACAAAAAAGCTTGAATTTATAAATGAATTATGAATAAATATAATATTTTCAGCATATATACGTCAGTCGAGTTCTCTAAAACTTCCAAAATGTGTACCACTTACAAAGTACTGGGCATAGAATAGACACGACATGACGACGCCCACTTGACCTTTTCATTAAAATGTAGGTATCATATAAAAGCCCTTAAACTGGACCTTTCTCACGTTATTTCTGCACCTTTATCCATATTCCACTATTATTATCCGTATGATGTCGAAAACCGAGCGTAGTCATTCAATTCATGAACAATGTGTTTGTTTGTACTAAGTTTTTGTTCAAAGCTGCTGTGTGATCCTCTATTCATTGGGCGTCGAGCCCGACTTTGATATAGATTTGCATTGGTCAATCTCTAGTGACCTCACTTAGTTCGGCCAATGAGAATCTTTATCAAGGTCTGGTGCAGCTCTGCGCTCGACGTTGAATGCTTAAGGAATTAAACATCTGCACAGAAAAATCTTTGCGCGCCATTTTTTTCTATCGTTTAATAATCCGCGTACAGAGTACCTTTGTACATAATATTTCACTTGTTTGTATAAATGCCAAATAAGTGTACATAATAAAATAAAATAAAGAGTTCTAACTGCATTTAAGAACCGGCAAGCCTCACCTTTTAAGGACAAGGTTTAGGTCGCTTCGTTAGGTTAAATTTAAAATCAAACAAAATTGGAAAGAAGATGCAAGAAAGCGGATTCCGGGATGTAATCCAATCTTTGGATGCAGCTGGATTGGCACTGGAATAATACTGGTGCCTGAGTTTTTTTTACTTTTACTTACACGCTTGATAGCTACAACTCATCGTAATTTCTGTAAGTTTCTGTTAAATATGCACTTTCATGATAGGTCACAAAATATTTTAATCATTCTACATCTGGCGCAGTCAGCATCAGATAGATCTTGACATACAAATAACTCAAAATGATCTTAATGCCTTAGTTCCCCCCCCCCCCCCTTCCCCACCTGGGGACCGATTGTTCTGATATGTGGTACTCACCTTGTGCGTACAATAACACAATTTAAATAAATGAAACAGTTTGAAGCGTCGGTAGCTTAGTGGTTAAGGAGTCGGTCTTACGATCGAGAGGTCCCAGGTTCGAATCCTGGCCATACACTACCGACGTGAACCCACTCCTAGCACAAGCAATTTAGCTTAGTTGTGGAGGGGTAAGAGGGAATATTAGTAATTTCCATCATTCCGGTTGCTAATATTTAAAAAAACATTGCTATTAATACCTTCTCTTATTCTATACTCTTTATAGATGCTCTTCTTCTTTAGTAAAAGGTCTCAAAATGATCTTTTTTGACCTTTTCAAGTCAAAGTCAAGATTGTTTTGACGCCGACTGTACCTTGCGGAATTATTTCACGCGGTTTTTATTTTTGCAACTGTGTCATCATCAAAGAACTTCCAATCACAGAAACTTTATGGACTTCATTTAGCGTTAGCTGTAAAAATAAATATAAAATTGAAAGTTTCGTGCAAGTGTACTCGCCTGCCAATTAGAACGAGCCTCCGTTCGCCAGTGTTATTTGAGTTGCGTTGTTTTAATTGAGGCTAAAATATCAAATTTACAAGACCCCAAATAAACTTTGCTTAAACGAAGTTATGGATTCATTTAATTTTTAACATCCGCAATAATGCTGTTTTGTTTTATAGTAGTATTGGGTAAGAAACCGCAGGCGTATGAAACCGTATGTGTATTTGACAAACATTACCATGTGTGGACATGGTGTGGACAGTGTAGGTACCTATTTGACAAAGCATTGGCCTTATTGCCTATAATTCTGTATGGCCAGTAGTACCTTTTAGCCCATCCCACGGCGGCGGCGCGCATTGTGGGACGATGCGCGCCCCTCCCCCCCCCCAGGCCCTGGGTCAACTGGGGTGCGAGGGATATGTCGCGAGACAACCTCACCTTCGGCCTAGCACAACGACCCACAGACGGCGTGCGGTTTAGTCGGTTCGAGTTCGACATAACCTCCCGGGTTCCTCCCAGGCTCCGAAGTTTATCCGTGGGGATTTCAGGTACGTAAAAAAAAGTAGCACCTGTTAGCAGTAGACAAAATGTTACAATTCACATGTGATACCTCTTTGAAGTGAATACTTTTTTACGAAGTAAATTGTACTTGCGTGCATGCATTTGGATATTTCCATATAGCTCAAATATTTTGCTAAATAAAACAAACACCCAATTGGCACGTGTGTATAATGGTGGCCCTCCCTCCTGAGACTTTGCCTTCAGCTTACCATCAGGCAAGGTAAAGTCAAATTGACGTGTCCTATATAAAAAAAATATTTGAAAACAGAAATAGACATCTGAAGTGCCATCATAAAATATTATTGATATTAACGCGGACAATGCAACTAGAATGCATTATTGATAGCAGTTACCTTTTAAAGCTTGACTAGGCTCTGATGTAGGGCTTCCTCTGGGAGATGGGGGGCAGAAGGCAATCGCTCCCATCAATCAATTATCCTATTGCAGCCCCTGTTGAATGTAAGCCTACCAATATTGAGAGGCCTT
The DNA here is from genome assembly GCA_949126895.1 of Eilema caniola. Taxonomy (NCBI): domain Eukaryota; kingdom Metazoa; phylum Arthropoda; class Insecta; order Lepidoptera; family Erebidae; genus Eilema; species Eilema caniola. Next base: position 5,935,328 of record OX421476.1, read on the forward strand.
GGCTTACTTTTTCCACGCTGGCCAGGCGGGTGGGCACAGGGTTTTATTACGAGGTTGCCTTCTCTAGCAGGGATATTGTCTGCGTAGTTTTTTCCGTTCGCCTTTTTCGACATCTGTCGCATGAGATGGGGTGGGGATACTTGTATTCTTTCTCTGTCACCAGACGCTCCATTTATGGTGATTATGAACATGTTAATCTATACATCTTCTATACATCTATACTCTATACATATAAATAAAATTGGAGTGTCTGTTTTTAATATTGAAATAACCGTTTTTTACTACATGTATATGAATAAAATATTAACATACACCAGAATGACATTCTTTTACAATTCTGTCTGTGTGTCTGTCTGTTTGTTCCGGCTAATCGAAATCGGTCCAGCTTTGAAATGGCTGGACCGATTTCGACGAGACTTTTACTGTCAGTTAGCTGATGTAATAAGGAGTAACTAAGGCTACTTTTATTTTAGAAAAATAGCGTTCACTCAACACTAAGCGATAACCGACATCACGCGGGCGGAGCCGCGGGCAATATACTTGAAAATAAACACACTGTACTTGAATATAAACTTAGATACATATATCTATCTATCGCTATTTGGTAGGCCTCGTATAATCCGTATTTACTTAGACAACATGCCAAGAAGCACTAAACTGGCTGATACAACAGAGATCACACGGAATCGTCAATTAGCTATTAATTAATTAAAACGTAACTTGAATTATATATTCGTGTGTTTCACGCCTTGCCTTTCTATTATCTCTGTAGTCTGTAATTGTGGTTTGCGCTTTACTTAAGAGGTATATTTCGAAACGGTACCTACCTATGAGTTTTAGGGAGAATCAAATGCAACAATCCTGTGTAACGGCTCTCCAAAATAGGAAGAATCTTAACACTTGTAAACTATTGGCAAAATATGCACATAGCCGTCAAAAGTGAAACTTTATCCACATTCTAGAACCTATATTGACAAGTTATTACCTAGCCTAACTAACCTATAAAAAAAACGCGGTAGCCTAGTGGTATGGGTAATGTACTGCTGAGACGAGGTCTCGAGTTCGATCCCAGGTTTTACCATGGCACACACCAATGACTTTTCCATGCTTTTCGAAGTTATGTGTGTATTTATCGCAGGTTTATAAGTGCCCGGTTAATGGCAATAGACTCGCCACCTATTACATTGGGACCTAAACATAAACTGGCGAAATGTGGGTGCTAGCACCTCTGCCAACCCCTTCGGGGATATAGGCGTGAGTTTATGTTATGTTATATCCTGTCATGTCATGTTATGTTATATCCTCTCATGTCATGTTATGTTATGTCCTCTCATGTCATGTCATGTCATATCATGTTATGTTATGTCATGTCATGCCATGTCATGTTATGTTGAAGTTACGGTTGGTTTGGCTCTAGGTGCCGGTAGAATGCAGGTCGTATTCCACTATTGATTGATCACGAGGAGTCAAAATTTATGATAAGGTGCCAGGCTGGGAAGTAAAACATCAGTCGCTGCTCCCAATAGACCCGAAAACATCAAACCACGTCACATTTAAGCGGATCCTATCCTAGTGAATGAAGGTTTTAGATGCGACCGGGAGTAATACAAGGATGATGATTACAATAGGTATGTGTGATATGAGCTTGGGCCAAGATTATTTATTTATTTATTATTTATTTATTTATTATTTATTTATTGTATTCTTTATTGTACACATAATTTACAAAGGCGAACTTAACTCAGAGTTGAGTTAGCAAACCCGGGAGTGCACAGAGGAATACCTATAAAATGAGAGGCAAAGTCTAGTGTACAATGTGGGGATTTGATTGTAAGAGGGTATACAAGATGTATACTCCAGGCAGTAGGCATACATACATAATATATCCACAACATAAATACATACATAGGTACATGTAAACATAAACCGTCGCATTTATTATTCGCTGTGTCGATAGCCTTGTGGGTTACTTTTGCTTGGAGTGTGGTGTGTGAGGAACTTATAAACAAAAGACGTGAGTTCTCTTTAGAGATGTTAATTGAACTGAGAATAGTACTCTAACTACTAACACATCATGCATGCATTTGATTCATATTGAGGTTTATATATTTATATGTGTGTGAACTAGCTTAGACATAATGTGTTCTAAAACAATAATGAATAAAATATCCAATATCAAATAGCTAAAATAAAAAGCATTTCGATCCATTACACGATATTATTTATATTAATGATTTGCGAAGAGGGGATCAGTAGCAGACATTTCCTGCTTTTTCGTCATGGCTCTCCCGAAAGCGGCTTTGTAAAAACAGATATAAGGAAACTGAGACAAACAAACAAGGGTGGGGTTGCCAACCGAGAAATTTTTCTCTCCCGAAATCCGAATGATTATTAAACGGATCGTTTCATTTTCAAGGTCGTTCGTTAGTATTATCTATATTAAATTAATAAAGAGGAGTATGTCAGTTTTTTGAAGTGAAAACTTCTTTAGCGGCGTTGGATGGGTACAAAGTATTAAACTCGCGTCAGGATCACTTGACCTTTGAACCGTAACCGACGACTGACGTCACACAACATTAGCTACAGATTGTTTATTTTGTTTGGTACGCTAAGAAGCTTCATAGCTTAGTGGTAAGCGCTTCGACTGTAAGTACATATGGTTTCAGATAGTACCGGGAACCTGGGCTTCTGACATTTTTCGTGATTATTTTTTCTTTTTGTAATTCATTGATTTCTTCTGACAGAAAATTAGTGCTAGGTTCTATGATTGGCGCTAGATTATAGATATGGTATGTTCTTTTTATCTTTTTCTCTTTATATAACGAAGAAAGAAAGAAAGAAAAAGTTTTCACTTCTGCCTGACACTTCTGTTCAAGGTTTATAGATATTGTATAGGTATCAGGATCGCAGGATCCTGATACTAAGTTTAAGGTCAATTATATATTACTTTAGTTGTATTTAAGTTGATTTCCATAACTGACACATAGAACAAAACCGAACGGGAATCGAATTGGCAACTTATCGAATGCGCCATTGCCGTATGGCAGTGGCGCGTTCGATAAGTTGCCGATTCGATTCATTGGAGGTATGACACGACGGTATTTCCGTCCAATTGAGCAGTTCGACTGGGGAAGTACCTCCGCCCTATAGAATACCGTGGCCATGATAACCTCGTGTTGTGTTCCCGGCGGTGACAGCCAGAGCTCACTGAAAGAGTTTTTTTGCTGTCAGCGGGAAGACCAAAGGCTATTCCTGCTTTGTCTTTTACGCTGACGGCACAGGAACTCTCTGTGTTTACAGCACGAGTGTGACTCCCCTGGTGTTGCACACGTCCATAGTTCACGGTATCCACTTTCCATCAGATCCATCAGACCTAAGTGGTAATAAAAACACAAGTCTTTCTAAAGTGATTACTGCACAGAAGACCCACATACTCCCCCCATCCCCCAATCCTTAACTTGTCGCTTGTATATAATTCATTTCGGTCACAATAAGTGTCCTGGCATCGGATCTCGAGCGTGCTAACACGCCACGGTTGTTTTTCTTACGTACAGTCAGTGCCAGATCGATGTTGAACAACAAAGTACTCGAAACTTCACTATTGTTCTGATAATTTGGTAGGTACACACCTTTAATTTGGACGATAATACAATTTAAATCAATAAAACAGTTTTATTTGTTCTTAATACCTTCGTTTGAGATCGCTATTTCAAACACATTTTACCCTAAGACGCCATTATCAAATAATGTCGAAGTTTGTATTAAAAAATGGAAAATAAAAATATCTAGGGACTGGTAAAGTAACATTTTATCACGCACATTTTTTTAAAACTTGGAAATACATGTAATTCCTTTCAATCGATGCATTTAAGCTCTCGCATCCATCTCTCTCTCTCGCGAACTTTATATTAGCAGTGCGAAGAGTACGGACGTCGCACTACAACCTAGCCTTAAGATTGTTTCGAGACTTTGTAGTCAAGATCGTTCTGCCGCTGACTGTACTCCGAGATAGTGTTTGTAGACATGTGTGTGCGAATCTTCTGTTTTCATCTGTCAGAAACAGTTTGATGTACAGTACACTCTTAGGAGTAAATATTGTGTTGTATCTGTTAGCACTTATCTCTTTTTTTTCTGCTGTTATAGTAGCACACAAGGTTTTTGGGATATTATTCTGCTTAGGAGTCTAATCGTTGTTGTGAAGTGGGTGGTTCTTTCTTTTTTAATAGAATATTAGCAACCGAAATTACCTGTAACCCCTCCAACTAAGCTGAATTGCTTCTCTTAGGAATGGGTCATGCCGCCGGTAGGATTCGAACCCGGGACCCCTCGATCGTAAGGCACTAAGCTATCGACGTTTATATGGTTAGGCTAGGACTGTAGGAATGAAGTAGTAAAAATAAAGGAATTAAAACAGTAAAGGGATCTCGTCTGTTTCACTTACAAATCGTATCTACAAAATGTAACATACTTACTATTAATATCGAACTAGTAGTAGTTCGATATTAATAGTAATAATCGATATTAATAAAAATAATAATCTGTGAACTGTACATCTCACGAGCAGCCTTTGCCGCGTTTGTCTGGTACCCTTGATTAAATATGGTATCCTTAAAAAAAACTATACGTATTTTCGTATTTTAAGCAGTCCTGGATCTTTTATCAAATAATAATGACGATCTGTTAAAAAAAAACGCTATAGCAAACTTTCTTCTCATCTTTTTTTAATATAAAGAAGGTCACCTTTATGAGGCATGGCATTTTTTTTTCACAGCAACATGGGAGGAATCTTGTCCTTGATGTTTCAGCCAAAAATCATCAAGATCCGTTGAACGCAACGTCATAAATTACGTTCATAAAGATCGGTTAAGAAATGAGCTCTCTAGACCGGAACTGACAAACATACTCACAAAATCGGCCACCTTGTCGAAAAGGAGACTCTCGTTTACTTCGCTCGCTCGGTCAATGAGAGAGTGATGTTTGAATTAAACTTTACATTCGTGAATGCGTGAAAGAATTTTCGAAGTTCTGTTTTGTGTGTTCGGAAACGGGAATACTTATTATATATACTGTGTTGTAACTTATTGTTGTAGGTTCTAGTTTGCCCACAAAAGGTCTGGGATTGTTATACATTGGATTGTGTGGTGCCTAAACTTGGTTTATACACTACAAGGGACCGAATAAATACTATATACACGCTAGGGTTTCTCGAGTTTTACGAAAAATTTATATTGTACTAACAATGTGGGGGTTGTGGCTAAATGTTCACTAAGTATTGTAAGGTTAAGCAATACCACCTAGGTCAGTTTTAGGATGGGTGACCAAACTTAACATATTCTAGACCGTTCATGCTTCGGAGAGCATGTTATGCCATCGGTCTCAGTTGTTTCCCAGAGATTGTTCTGTGTCTCGAAGAGTGCTCTTACGTCTAAAAACCCTGAGATTTATTAAAAGTGTTTTATTGCCAAATAAAAAAATTCTTATGAATAATATTATTCTTGTCTAGATTCTTATTCCAAATATTTCAAGCCTCAATTTAGACATCAATAACAATCAACAACATTACAGTTCGTTATACCTTTTCAAATAATGTTATAAAAATTACTTTTAATTAAAAATCGGTAGCTAAGCTTGGATCGCTTGCTATTAATTAATCAATGTATTAGTTAAATATCCAGATTAATTGTGAAGGTGAAGCATGGATTAACCGAGGATAAACAATACGATTAATTTTGAATGGGTGAATTATGGCTCGTATTTAACCGCTGGTCCTTATTCGTGGTTAATCTGGCAACTTACTGAACTCACTATGGGTCGGGGGTTGTTAATAATTTTGTTATTAAATTTGATTATTGTACGCACAGGTGATTGCCAATCGAAAAATTCATCAATATTATAATGTACTAGCTTTTATCTACGGCTCCGCACGCGTGGATTTCGGTTATCGCTATAATATCGGGTATCGTTAAAAATTGTAGCCTTTGTATTATTCTAATGTATAAGCTATATTACTGTAAAGTTTCATTCAAATCCATCCAGTAGTTTTTACGTGAAAGAGTAACAAACATCCATACATTTATCTATACTTACAAACTTTCGCGTTTATAATATTAGTTGGATCTATGTTTATTCTTCTTCCTTTTGGGTATGTAGAGGGGGTATGTAGAGTTAGGGTAGCCAGAGCTCACTGGATAGTTTTGGTGCTGTCAGTGGGAAGACCGAAGGCTATTCCTGCTTTGTCTTCTACACTGACGGCACAAAAACTCTCTGTGCTTACAGGGTCAGCAGCACGAGTGTGACTCCCCTGGTGTTGCACACTTTCCATAAGGTGGGCCTTGTTCTTGTCAGCCACCTCAATGGTATAAAAATATATATGACAGCCCGGCTTTTGCTTCTTACGAGGTTCTTACTGTCTATAATATATCTCATGTAAACTTTTGTTCATGACAGTTTTTAGCGCAGGGGTAGTGAGTGAGTGCGATTGCTATTCTGTTAACAGGTCTGTTTCGGGTGTGAAACAGTGCCTGATTGACGGCACAAGGTACGGTTTCTCTTTAGTGTCAATAGCTCGCAAAATTTGAAAGTAATCCATCTGACAAATATTTCACTTAAACCTAAGTCAATGAGATTTTATGTATGAATGTGTTATACGCTCGATAAACAAACACAGACAAATAAGCACGCCATCAGATGAATATTTGGCGCGTTTTCCCCTTGCCAAAGGACGGTAGCAATCCTATGGACAAATGCCCAAATTAAATTTCCAATCGGCCAATCTTTATCTCACTGAAATAAAACCAATCCGAAATCGGACACACACAATCGGCCTCTTTGTGACGTGGAAGCAACAAAGCAGTTAATTGAAACAGCGAGTGGTGTCGCGCGGGCCGTCGCGGTGTCGTGACCGCCCGCCCTCACGCGGCAGTGCTACGACGCTCGTCGCGTAGATCGCTCGCGCGTAGCCGATAGCCACGCGCCTGGTAGCCTGTGCCGTAGCCGATAGAGCGTAGTGTTGTACAGTGTAGTGAACGTGTACATAAATGTAATATTTTTTTTATTTGTGTTGTGATTGTGTCGGATTGGAATGCGTATCGTGGTAGATTTTTTTTCAGCATTTTAAGGGATTTTCTAGAAGCAGAATGAGTATTTGCAAGTTTTACAGTATGTCTATATAATTAAATTAATTATGGTTTGCGGAGGATAAGTACCTCCTCTTTATATAGTTCGTTTATGAACCTCAGAAAGAAGAAACATATGCCTATACTTTTTATAAATTTTTCAGAATATATATCCACATATTTAAATCGAACTTTCTAGTGAAATATAGTCATAGTTTTCAGTCATATTTTGTAATAAATTACATATATATTGGATTGGATGAAGGCTGTAAGTTCTCGTCGATGTAGCAGATCCTGAAGATGACACATCAAGGTTCATTCTCAATAAAATGAAACATAAAATCCTATTATAAGATATGAAAACGGTTGAGGATAAAACTAGATTATGATTTATATTTCCAATAATTTTAAGCATATAAAAACTGAATTAAATGAACTACTTGTTGAGTTCCAATTAAAGTTTAGGTATATAGGTGTTTAGGTATATACCTAGTGGTCGATATTTTGACCACTTTTGACAATAGAATTTGTATGTATTTTAAAATTTAACCTTTTTTATTCGTTACCATTATCCCAAAACTACATCTTCTTCATATCGTCAAAACCAGCACATTCAAATCAAATTTTAAACTTCATTGAACTCCACCCCAGGTTAGATCTCTGGAGAGATCAAGGATCGCTCACTAGCTTAAGATAACCAATGTAACCAAATCTTCTAGAAAATCTATGAAGACTTCTTTGAGTACAAAACATACCTATTTATAAATATTTGGATCTGGAGGTGGCTTTATTGAGACCCTGGGGATGGTTTTACAAGGTACAGTCGACCAAGAAGAGACGGTCACACTTTTTCACATAAAGTTATATGTAAAGATGCAACCTTATCTCGTTTGTCGAAGTATATAGAGGGTCCTCCAAGTATTGTGTGTAACGGCTTCGTTGGAGTGACTACTATTGTGCGTAACAGCTTCTATACGAGCTACCTTCCATCTTCTACCTTTCTGACTCCGAAAGCAATGCCTTTCTCAGAACATCGTCCGTCAAATAGCAATTGCACCAGATTTCTCAGATATTTTATATACGAAGAATTCGATATCTGAGGCTAGTTTTCAGTCCAAGTGGCGACTGTGGGTCGCGGGTACGGGAGTGGTCTTCTTCTCTTATGTCAATGATTCACTTTTTACTACATTACAATATATTTACCGGTGGTAGAAATTTAATGGTACAAATTTGTCACAAATTTCGGCCGGGTGAGTATCACCGTGCACGATTGCGAAAAGCCCTCCATAGTAATTCAATCTCGGTTGGGGTCACAGCACTAGTGAGACCGGTGGGTGTCACGCAGTGGTGCAACGAGAATCCTCTTTTGATCAGGCCGTCAAGCTGAGTACCACCATTGTTTGGTACGTAGTAGATCGTCTTTGGTGCAGGAGGTAAATAGATAAGGGGCACGAAATCAAGATGGACGGCTCGAGGGCTCCGCAGTGACAATGGTATTCGATGCAGGTCATGCAGGTAGTAGAGAATTATCAATTTTTGAGCTTGACTTTTTGACTGTGTTACTTTAACAGAAAGATGCCAGTTTAAAATCGATGAAATGTTACGGTCGGTTGAGGTATATACGGCGCTTACGTTCTTTTTAGAATTTTTATGGAATACTTAAGTACTTTGTCTAACTACTACTGACAGGCTCCGTGGCGTAGCGGTAGTGAACGAGGCCGCTGCGCAGGAGGCGTGGATTCGATCCCCGCTCAGTGCAAATATGGCTATTTGCATTAGTCTGGTCGTGCCTCGGGAGCACTTTAAGCCGTCGGTCCCGGTTGCCATACAAACATCTATGAGAGTCGCTATGGGTAGTTGGAGCCCTCAAAAGTCCAGCAACTGGTGTAACTGCAATGCTTCGATATCGCCTTCGGGTTGTAGAGGTCAGATGGCAGTCGCTTCACGGAAAATGTTGAAGTTTTGCCAAATCTGCAGTTGGACTGGTAAAAGCGGACCTCAGACTCTAAGTTGATAGCTTCGGATGTGACTGGTATTGACGCTAGGATGAAGAAGAAGACTTTGTCTTACTTGACTGAGACTACTCTAACTTCATCACATCCCGAATTCGTGAAGGGCCAAGCAAGTTCTATTGGATCCATATTTCGCTAATAGTTTTTCCATCCCTACGCTTAGACCAATTTAATATTTTTTTTCTATCTTGATCGATTTGAATATTTAGCATGCCATTTGGCTTAAAAATTTCTTTCAAGATGATGATTATTGTATTGTACAAGTGCTCGCTTGACTGCAATTGGCCTGCCCCCTATTACTTGGGACCGGAGATCGAAGTGTGAGTGTTAATACAATTCTACTCACTCCTTCGAGGATTTGTAGGCTTACACTTCGAATCCCGGGCTCTGCGTACTCTCTGTCTTCCTACCTTCGTTTGGCTTATACCTACACTGTTAAGCATCTAATAACAAGCCATTTTATGTTAATTTATAAAATAATATTATCTAAATTTACTAAAATTTTATTGTAACACTTATGAGAAAAGCTGTAAACAATTTTCCTGTATTGTTATAAAGCAGAAGTGTAGAAAATATTAAAAAATGTAGGTAGAAAAAATAGTTAAGTGACTTTAATGAAAATTTTGTAGAGCATCTACCTTTTTTTTACGTGCGCCAAATCCCCACAGATAAACCCGAGGGAGAGGGTATGTCGGACTCGAACCGACTAAAACGCATGCCGTCTGTGGGTTGTAGTACTTGTAGTGCAAAGCCGAAGGTGAGGTTGGCAAAGCATATATATTCCTCGCACCCCGGACGACCCAGGGCCATCTCTCTCGATCTGGCCCCCGTCGGGTGTTGGACCATGGAGTCCCCAACTCATCCCCGGTGGCGAAAGGCGACAGGTGGCTCCACCCGTACCCTCAGCCTCGCCCTCATGGGGGACGGAGGTCATTCTGCGACCTCAGACACTCTAGTCTCCTTCGCTACCGGTCCCGCTCCCGCCCCGCCGCCTCTTTCATGAGCATTTCCTGCTCGCAGAAAGAGGCGCCGGTCGCCCACACATCCGCCCAGCGAACCATCGCCGCAAGCAAGGTGGCGAGCGTGAGAATTCTCACTCCCAGGGCCACCACCAGCTCGTCTTGGCCTCTTCAACGGGCACTCGGTGAGCGTGTGTAGCCCCGAGTCGTCGTTCGCGTCGCAGTGATGGCACTCGGATGTTGACTCGTTCTTCTGACACAGATACCGCCCGATGCACCCGTGCTCGGTAATCATCTGTGTCAGCCGGTACGAAAGGCTGCCGTGTGGCCTCTCTAGCCACTTCCCCATAATGGGTCTTACAGCCGCTACTACGGCGTGCCCTGCGCGTGTTTGGTCAAGTCGTCGGAGCATCTACTTTTCGTTCTTCCCATTTTCTCACCTCAACTGAGCTAACGATGAGATAGATATTTTAGACTCAAATGACGAAAACCAAATTTTGTTTCATCACGTTAGTCATTAGCCGTTCGGCCAGGGATATGTCTGTTGCTGTTATTATACAGAAACAGACAATCCAAAAGACCGTAATATCAAAAAGAAATATATCACAACATTTAAATAAATATTAAATTGTAGCTTAAAGATACTGAAACAATTACTCAATAATGAGATGGCCATTATTTTTAAGTGGTATCATAAAATAATACGATCAATTTTGAAATGGATGATGTACGAACATAATTACTGTGATGGCATAACATTTTTAATTGTAGAGCTTTTGTGAAACGTACTTTCATCCATAGAATTATTATTGAGGGTATCGTTAGCTGTTATGTTAATTGCTTTCGTAGATTGCGATAATTGTCACAAGTGTACAATCATCGAGAAAAGTGACTTATCATATTCTAATTTACAGGTCGAAAAGATGTTGGATTCAAACTGAATATAATAAATTTTACTTAGAACCTACATATTAAACGCCTTTCACTGGTTGTCACATCAAATCCTTTATATTGCGACAAATAAGTTTTTATAATTCTATCGCCATGCTTTTTTTGTGTGCATAAGTTCGAATTTAACTAAATTTTGAATATGAAACAATCAATGTAAAAAAGGAAATATTAATTGAAATATTTCTGATATTATCATGAAGGTATTCCTTTGTTCCAAAAAATCATGTTGAAATAAAACAACATAGGTTAGTATTTAGGAACTATCGCACCTAGCACGAATAGGTCAATTAGCTCGAACGGTCAACCTCTCACGCTCACCTACCCTCTTACACCATTCACCTAATATTTACGTTACACGGTAGGTTACATACTGTTTTTATACAGTCGGTGAGATTGCTAGAAGCCTTTCCTTTTTCCGCCCCTTTTCATTGCAGAACTGACCTATGGTCGTGACAATCATGGTAATCACTTTACCTGTTTACCTCCTTAGTAGTAAACACTCATAAAATCTTTCTAACAAATTGACAATCTCTCGAATTCATTCAAAAAGTACGCCTCCTTTAATATTTATTGTTTTTTTTTTAAATCCAATTTGATACAATACAATAAAGGCACAAATCGCTCTCAAAGTCTGCATAACGATTGTGTAAACGCCCCTTTGAAAGCCAACATCATTGAGAGAATAAAAAAAAAGTCATGAATGAATTCCACTCCATTTCTCGCAGCGTATTTTCTACACTTCCATAAAATATCGTATACACAAATTATTTTCTTAAATCTTTACCTTGATGAAAACGCGCGATTTTTGAAAGAAATGAACGAGTGTTAGCTGGTCGATACTGCCCTCGCACGCGATGTTCTAGTAACAGTAATTCTTGCCGAACACTACTAGGTACGATGTTTTTACATTCATTTATTTTTATTTTACACTGAACTTTAGTTGAAATAGGAAATGGGTTGTAGCTATTCTGCAGTGTTCATTATTATGAGTTGTAAAACTTTATATTTTGAAGGAAATTTAGTCGTAGCTTCTGGGAAAAATTATTTTTAATATTGAGTTTGACTCCCATTTAACTAAGTTTGTTGCAGCGCTGAAACCAATTCCTGTATAAGAATAAAAAGCCATTAAACTAATTTCAATGTTTAAATTGCCTCTAATTAATAATCTATTAATAAGCAAAAAATTAGGCATGCGTGAAATTACCCAAAATAAAGTGGGCTTAAAGAAATTTACAAAATTTAAAAATAAATGTCACTTGGCTCTATACTGTCGAGTTCGAATTTCAAATACTTGAATCTATATAAAATTCGATTTCCTTGCATACTCAACACTAAAAGGGCACATGTGTTTGTTATTGTGAATAACAATCGTAAAGTGCTCTCAGAAAGTAGAAGCAAAAGTTGTGAACTATATAAGAAAACTGCAGACACTGTAGCTTAGCACATGCTTGTTGAAAAACCACACGTTCGCATGTCGAGGTTTTTCGTTCCATTTACTAGTTGCGTGCCGCACACAGTTATCACGCCTCGCGACCCCATCCCTGTAACTAGAGCCGTAATTTTTACGATAAAATAACTTGAATTATATTATCATCAGGGTGTATTTGATGTATTTCGCTATTTTATAAGCAATAAGTTAGAACTTGATACTATTTTGTGAAAAAAAGTGGTGTTAAATTCTTCTTTAAAATTGATGGGTAAAGTTTTTGTTCATACCCCCCAGATAATTAAGGTAAGAAAGTATGTTTTCAGTGACATTTTTTTTCTAGAATACTTTGAATAATCCTAATAAAATATGAAAATTTATTATATAAAGCTCACTTAACTATCCAAACGTCAAACCTAACTCAGCCCCACAAAAGATCCCGTCATGAAATGTCACAAAATGTGACAATAATTTGTCACACGTTATCCACAGTAATTGTCAGTTTTGTCACATATAACGCTTATTGTCACTACCGTAAGCATTAAGCTCAGCCTATTTGCCGAACTTCCCAAACCAGTCCTAAATCAACAGACGAGATGTATAAGCCTTTAGGCTAGGGGTACACTGGTGCAGCTCACACAAAATATTCTTAATAAAAATATTAAGAGATTTGCTTTGTTGTTTACAAATGTTACAAAATTTTCTATAAATATTTTTTTTGTAGTAATCTTTTTTCGTCTTTACATGTGAGGAACATTCTCAGGTTTTTCCTAATACAAAATTATTTGAAGTCGAACGTGACTTAAAAAGCAGAGAATAAAATGCTGTAATATTTTAATCCAAGCGGCGATGACTTGCTCTAATGTTTCATGTATTATGAGTTGCCACCGAAAGATCTATACTTTTTGACTTGAAATCATAATACCAATCTTATTTTAATAAAATAATACAAACGTTAGAAAAAAAAATATGTTAGCAAAAAGAATTATATCACCGAGCGAAAATATGTAAGTAGTTAGTTAGTTGTTTATTTTATTTTATTTTTTTATTACATTTATTTTATTACAAAGAAATACACGAATAGAAGGTGTATAATTGTTTTCTTTATGTGTTATAATATCTATTTTTTCTCAACAGGAATATCTCAAACTGTCTTCATTTTTTATAGCGCTTCCTTTCTATCCTATATATATCTATAAAAGATCTCTGTGATCGATAAGAACCATAGTAAATACAACAGCAGAAATTGTAAAATATTTGACCATTTTGTATTAACCAGTGTTGTGCCAAATTAATACTTGTAGGTAGAAAGTAAAGTACCTTCTGTGTACACTAGGTTTTATAGTACCAACATTTCATGCGAATAGTTTAGGCTGAGCCTCATTTCTATTATTAATATAGTTCAAAATAACACTTCTACTTGTTTTAGTTCCACTCTATTTCATTGAGGTAGATAAAGACCTTTCTCATGCTACAAACGTGGCATATGGTTTCACTTGTGCTATCATAACTTACATTCGGTTGCAGCTAGCTACTTTTAACCTGGCTTTTTCTTGACCTGACATACAATTGGAAATGAACATACTTATAAGGGCTGAAAAGAACAGCCTATTTATCAACCACTGGATCCATTTATTTAAATATTAACAAGGACAGCGGTGATCATTTTGCGCTTGGAAATACCATCAACTTTCAATGGCAAACAACGGGTAGGCTGCGTCGCCTGCGTCACACAAAATAAAACAAAAGGCCCGTGAAATATTATAATCTATATTTTTAGACAGTTTCAAACAAAGCATTTCAAAATATGAATATATACACAACAGGTCCACCTATAAATATGCCCCGAATTTTGTTCCATGTAAAAAATAGCCCAGAGGCAGTTCGCCTTTTGCCAATATTTTCGTTGTTAACCATTTACGGAGATCAATAGACAAGTCTCAACGTTTGCCCCAACATTGTCGCCCCTCTTTCTCTCTCGGAATCAATGACATTATCATTTCCCATTTTAAAAATGGCGCTAGAGTTGGAAGTTGAGGGGAAATTACTCAATTCGCCAAGATCCTTTACAGTTCATTAATAATAATTGGGCCGTCCAAATTCACGGGCCGCGTAGGGGCGGACTTGGGCGTTTGTGGTTAGATTTTATATTCGATTTTGTACAAAGAACTACCTTAGATATTCTTTGGTTGAGTGTGTTGCTTCTTGTTGACATAAATAGTGGTAGCAGACGCAAAACAAATATGTATAATTGCTATAACTACATAGTCGTCCATCCATTATTGCTTGGCACTTATCGGTATCGAATTTATTCTAAACTATTTATTTCTCAGAAGTATTTAAATATAACAACTTTAATAACCAATATACTAAACGATAATGACATTGAAGTATAAATTATGTATACAACAAGTTACTTCACACGATGAAAAAGATGTCCAGTGATAACGCCATGCGCCGAACAAAATATTATATCGTTATTAGTCTCATGGTGCCAGCCCTTTCCCAGCGCCTACCCAATTTTATTATAGTTTATAATGGCATGTGTGAAGCTATTTAAAGATTATCGTGAGGCTCGATATAATTTATGTCATGCAATTAGTTATCGTGACTAGTAAAACAAACAGTTAACGTTAACTAACTGACTAATTAACTGGGTTAAGTGGGCGGCACATTATTAGTTTTTTTATTAACTTCTTCAACTCAGTCAGTTCAGTACTATCTGAAACTAGAAATCGTAGCTTCACATTCTTTAATACCATAATCTTTTTATGAATATTATATAGGTTAGGTATGAGTAATTGGAATTGGGCAATTCACGCTCAGAATACATCATTCCCAATGCTGTCCCGAAATATTTTCCATTCTGGTTTGTCGAAAGTTTATTTTTTGAAGTCACGTGACAAAGTACGTAAAAAGCACTCTACCTGATTTTTTAGTAATCCCAGGGTAATAAATGATTTTCAGAATCATTTTGAACATTGTACTCACGGATTTGAATGTTATTGTATTCCCGTGATTCGTCAATATTACTTAATATAACTGACAAAAAATTACCGTGATCAAGGAAGGTACGAGAGATAGTCAATTAAGATGAATCCATTTAACAAAATTTTGTAACCACTCATCTCTTTACACGGATCGCATTATCTTTTGAATACAGCCCTGTTCATTTAGCCACCCCAGTTTGTTTCATGCCGATCCTATAGAAAATACAATTACTATAAAGCAATATAATTTAGAACACAATTTAATTTTACGTATGGTTGGAGCCAAAATTTGTGGCCAAGTCTTTGTCATAAATATCTTTGATGAGCTTGGCTATCTAAAATGCATTAATGATGGGAAAATTAGAAAACTTTCTCTTAGGGGCCAACTGAGATTGAAGGTAAAATTGAAAATTCTTAATAAAAATTCCGCCTCAAGATTTTCCTATCAGTTCCCTTTGGAAAAATAGGGAAAGGGAAAACGATGCAAGAATTTTTTACGCTTGTCGTCTGAACATTAATTTACAGTTTTTACTTTAGTAGTATAATTATCAATTTTTTAATGGTTAGGTAGCTATTTCAGTTGTTACTCTTTATGAAAAAGTGGGGGCTGTAGCCACGACAATAATGGTGACATTACAGTCAATGAGACTTAAAATACAGTGAAAATAATAACTTAATTTTATCATCACATCATCACATCGCTTCGTTTTATCTATAGTCCCTGCATAGTACCTACCTTTAAACATACATTTATTTACGCCTTTCTTCTTCCGGGGCAGGCGCCATCTCGTCACGAGCTTGTTCTATCGTACTCACACCTTTCATCCAAACCGACTGGTTTCGAATGCTTCTGACCTTTATATTACAGGTGAAACGGTAAGTGAAACCACTACTTTTATTTTAGCCGTGGAAAATATACCCTCCCTGGAGCATACCTAAGTCGAGTAAAGAATTAGTGAGGGTAGAAGAGTTGAACGGTGAACTTTTTTTGTAGGGTTATCGATACTTTGACCTGTAATACCATACTATATGTCGCCTCAAGGGAATGGACCTGTGTCAGGAACCTGTATCGTATGCATTGCAAATATAGGAAGATACGTAGGGAGTTTTATGCATTGCTGAATATTGTTTGCAGGAATTTTGGCATTTTGTTGTACAATTACAATAATGAAGTGAAATAAAAATAGAATAAATATATATGTGTGTATGTGTGTATATGATGAGTGTATATGTATAGTATAGAGTGTGTGCGTAATTGTGTGTGTATAATATCAGTTAGAGATTTCGGAACAGTAAAACTCTTAAAGATTCAGACTCAGTTTTATCTATTTTCGTAACATTCGTAAATTTTCGTAACATGAAATTATATTCGTCATTAAAATACGCCTCTGGCAGATATTGACAGCCCAAATCCGAACGACATTTCCGAAAAAAATACATTAGGTATTTGAATTATTGATTATTATGCGAGACTCAAGATGCAGAAGGTTAGCGAGTGGAATCAACCTGTCGTCTGGGGACCCATCTAATACGTCTTTTTAAGAGGAACCTCCCTATGAGATTTCTTTATATTTGCAAATGTATGTTTGTGTAATAAAATTTGTAAACAAGCCATATCGAAATTGAAATCGGAATGTAATGAAAAAGTTGTCGTAGAAAAACTAAAGCAAATGAGTATGTGTTTTTGGTATACGTAGATATATTGAGGACCCATGTAGTTCTTCGGGCCCAAGTGAACCATACATGCTGGCCGATCTCTTGGGTTTCGGGTGGTCAAACAACAGTTGCTCCCCCAAGATGATGCAATTCAGGAGAAAGAACGGACCTCGGTCTCCAAAGTAGGTACAAGTTTTAGATGCGACTGTCACTAAAGCTATGATTTGTGAATGAATATAACTGGTTGAAATATAACCAGCCAAAAGACCTAACCATAGTAAGCCCCACAGAAATACCATTAGGCCTAGACTTGCAACCAACCTGACCTGTATCACAGTAATTTATTTCCCAAAATTTACACTAAATCGAACAAGAAACGAAAACGGGCAAATTGAAAACAGTCGATTTTGGCTCGTTATAGACGAATACACCATTTATCTTCATTCGGCCTTTCAATAGAATTCGCCGCGACGTTCCCAGCAATTCAAATGGTGGAACCACGTATTATTTCAAATAGTACCAGCTTAAGGCTGCTTTTCCACCAGAGATGTGTTATGCAGCTATGCTACGAGGATGTTAATGCTAAGCTATGAAAATAAGTGACTCTTTCCAAAGTGCTATATTATGTAGGAGGTAGGAAACGACGGTATTTCCGTCCAATTGAGCAGTCCGACTGGAGAAGTACCTCCGCCCTACTTAACTCAACACACACAACACAACTATAATAACTTCATGTTGTGTTCCCGGTGGTGAGTGGGGTACCCAAAGCGCACAGGAGAGTTTTTATGCTGTCAGTGGGAAGACCTAAGGCTTGTCCTGCTTTATCTTATACACTGACGGCACAGAAACTCTCTGTGCTAACAGGGTTGGCAGCGCGAGTGTGACGCCCCTGGTGTTGCACACGTCCATATGCCACGATAATCACTTTACAACAGGTGGCCCGTGAGCTTGTCTACAACTAAGGGTATAAAAATGTAAAACAAAAAATTAAGTAGCGAGTTAGATGTGCTGTGAAGATGCGCAGCTTGAGTTCGAGATAGAATGAAAACTTCCTACAAATGTTCAAAATTTTAATCTATTCTCATAGAGTTTTTGTATGCACATCACACATCCATATCACGCATCTTTCTTAATAAAAAGGATAGCTGAATCTGTTTCCACCAGTGAATGAACCAATGAATATGTTTGGTGGATAGGATATACAGGATATACAGGATATAATAAAATAGCATAGCACGTCTCTGACGTAAAGGCAGCTTAATGATTGTAGTGAGTCTGTCTCGTTAGCCACTGCCAGAACTTCGCACGAAGCCTGCCTCGATACCACTTTTAATACCTGCCTGACTTATAATTCTAAGGGATACTGTACTCAATGGGAATGCCAACTTTAAGTACTAGTATAATTTTGGAACTGCTGGAAATCATTAATTCAATTCATGTCACGTGGATTTGATCGTGTTTAAAGGGGACATATTGTCTTTTACGTTTTTGAACATTAACAGATGCTGCTAGAAAGTAAAATTGTGTTAGATTACTTTAATTAAAAAAGGAAATCGAAAATGCACCTTTAGCTGCATAACGTTAGCATGTAGGAGGACATGACGGTATTCCCGTCTAATTGAGCTGTTCAACTGGGGAAGTATCTTCACCCTACAGAATACCGCGGTCATAATAACCTCTTGTTACAGGCTTGTCCTGTTTTATCTTCTACACTGATGGCACAGAAACTCTTTGTACTTACATGGTCGGCAGCACGAGTGTGACTCCCCTGGTGTTGCATACCTCCATACGTCACGGTAACCACTTTCCATCGGGTGGGCCCCGTGCTAGTCTGCCACTAAATTGGTATAAAAAATATTGCTCCAGCCTATCTGCGCCATTAGTATCTAGTCTATCCTGGCTATGTTTTCTAGGCTATTGGAGAAATCCATACATACAAATATTTACACCAAGCAAAACCCTCGATCTTTCCACCAGATTGTTCTCAAATCAAACGCAAAAGTTCAACATAAGATATTCTTTTTCTTTTTCGAATGTATTCACACGCCCATTAAGACACATTAGATATTAAATTATGTGTAACAAGCCGTGTTTTACGCAAGTCAAATAAAGTCTTCATACTAACTTAAACATGACTTAAACATTTCTCCCGTTATGGAGATAAAGCAAGCAACGGGGTAATTGCAAACAATATGTACAGAATGTACACGTGTACAATTATGTGGGTTGTACTACTTGTGTACAATTAGGTGTACGTTTGCAGATCTGTTTGAGTTATTGTTCATATTTATTATCAGAAAATATTATATAAGGTTATGCTTCTTACTAAATTTAAAATCTCGCTGAACAGGAAGGTAAGGGTATCAAAACCTTTAGGGTACCCTAAGAGCGTTTTCACACTCATCCGATATCGGTGTCGGACGCCGATAGCCGACATTCGATAGCCGACACTTTGTGCTGTTTTCACATTTATCCGATAAAATCGGCCCGATACGGCCATTTACTCGATAGCACAGACTAGTTAGGGATGCTAGGAGTAAATAAAACTGCACAGATATATAACAAACTTCCAAAACAGATTAAACATGTAAACTCATTTAGTGTATTCAAAACTCGGTTAGCTCAATATGTACGTACATCAGTACAATAACTTGTATTCGAACGAACGATGCGCGATGCATTAAATTAGTGCCTACCCACATTATTATAATTATTGCATGTTATCGATTGTTTCTGTAACGAATATACTAAGTAACTTTTTTTATTTTTTTGGCATGTTGCATTCGTGATCATTGTTATTATTTATTATTCTTAACTGGTTAAATGACGAACTTGTAAATTTACTTTAAGTTATTAATGTTCTCAAGTAAGTAACTATGTTTTTATTGAGAATAAAGAATCATCATTAAAAAAAAAAGAAAAAACGTGCTATCAATTTTCGACCTTATTGACATGACATGGTATCGAGTTTTTTTCTTATATTCGTGATCAGCGTCATCAATTAAAGCGAAATGACATGTAACCCAGAAAATGTCATTAAGGTCGAAAATTGCTTGCAGTCCCTGTTTTAGTTTCTTTGTGTTCTGATATCGGGCCAAAACAGTGGTGTTGGCTCCGATAACCGATATCGGGCCGGACAATGTGAAAGAGAGATACATATCTCATACATTTGACTTCCCCCGATATCGGATGAGTGTGAAAACGCTCTAAAGGATTATAAAAAATCGTAAGAGTATCTCTTACGATTGTTTAAAATATTCTGCATAAAAGCGTAAAATGTAACAGTTACATTCTATACAATTTTTGTATATAAAAAAATGTGGTGAATTTTATTTATGTGGTTCCTAGTTACTATTGTTAACTTCTTACTGATTGTGTAGCATAATGTGGCAACACAAATAATCCCGTCTATGGTCCAACATGCCTTTACAGTTTTATGCACAATATTTTAAACAACCGTAAATCTATATTTCGGAAGTCATAGGATATAAAGATCTCACGTGCGTTGTTTTTTCTAAAAAGGTTTTCACAAATCGTAGACGTGAAGCGTACCTATTATTTTGCAGACGCTCGCAAGTGACAGGGTGGTCCTTCCCCGTTCAAACTGGTAGCATAAACTTTTATAGAGTGGTTCGTACACTTAGTGTTTGTTAAATATTGAAATTAACTTAGGTTTTAACTACTCTAGAAAGATAGGTATCAAGTTTAAAATACTAAAGACGTACATTTACTAGCAGAATTATTTTATTAATAGTGCAACAAAACAGTACATATAGTAATTTTGCCTGCAAGCTTTTAACGGATAGGAGTACTAGGTACTTTCCTAACAATGGAACTATTCAAGCGTGCAATGACAACACTCAAAGAGCCATTGTGCATATGACGTGTCCTAATACTGCAGTACAAACTAGTTAATTAAACAGTTGAATTGTAACATTCTAGATACGGGCACAATTGCGATAAGGCATGAGTCACACTAGGTAATCTCATGCAGGTACCGGATGCGATACAAAAAAATTTCATTCGGTAATTTTCAACCAAATACATTTTTACAAATTACCCTTACCTTGTAGCAACTTTCGACACGTAGTCATAAAGCGAAAATAATTTCATTGAGCAAAATGTGATGGTGTAGTTTAGAAGACTTGATCACGGTTTCTATTAATGGTGAAATCCGCTTTTAGTTAGCGAGGCGTCCACTTCATTCACGTAATACACTATTAAGACGCTCAGCAAACAAAATACTGAAGTTACGTGGATACCTTTGTACAAGAACCTTGCATTTGGTAACGCGTTGAAAACATGCAGCGGACGCGGCGCTCAAGAAAGCGCGTTCTCGGTGCTTAAAAAAACGTGGTGTCTAAAGTCTCTAAATGGCAATATGATGACAAATTTATAAAAGATGTCACCCAAGTCAAATGGGGGATATATTGAACAGTAACAAATTAATTATACAAATAAATATTTTTATAACTGACAACTGTAATTTTTAAGTGATTTATTTAACACAAAGTAAAAATGAGCAAAAATCAATGTAATAAGGGTGTATCCAGCCTAATACTGTACCGGTGAAATGGGTAATGTAAGCCATCTGATAAATGTGCCTGTAATTACGATAATGTAGCAGACAATGCCGCGTGAAAAATGAAGGGGTTACCCCGGCTTTGTCCCCATTGTTACGCTGGACAGGGGAGAAGCCGAGCGTGTAGAATCAACGGCGGACATTAATATCAAAGCTCATAAGGAACGTAATGAGGTTAGAAGCTAGAAACTGAGATATTTCATTTAAGGAGAATCAGATTTGTCGTTAACATGTGTGAAGGCCACACTTAGGTCTTTAGAGCTCAAGTCAAGCTTACCTCCAAGCCAGTGTCAGACCGGAGAGCCAAAAAATTTAATGCCTGATGATTTTGTTATAAAAAGCCTTAATAGTTTTTAAATAATTTCCTTATGTCTCCTATGGGTTTGGATCTACATAAGCCTTATTATATGGCAAATATGAAATATAAATTGATTGATTCTACTGTTTCGTTTTTTTTTCCTTGGTATACACTGGAATGATCATTACAGGAAACTGCGAATGCAATGAAAAATTAATCAAAATATTATTAAATTTTGTAACTTACTCTTATTTGTTTTCTTTTCACACGCTGCGCTGAAATGATCTTTACACCAAAAATTAGGCATGCCAATATTATTTGTCCAACAAAACTAACGGTTACCGAGGCTATCTTGCATCTACTATGGTTTTGTATTGTGTTTCGTCGCCAGTAAACCCTCGCCATAAGATGAATAGAATATCTCACCTGCCAATGACTGGTCACCGTATAACGTTAACCGTTGCTCAGCAGGGCCCCGATTGATATACGGATTGTCAACAGTTCTTGGGGTAAAGATTTATAGAGGGCGAAGAAATTTCGAGCTAAGAGGGTCAATTTGTTGAGATTATAGGGTGGAATCACGAACTGACTAAGTATGCGTGAGGTAGGACATTGAGGTGTGAGGTAATTATTATTATATTAGTACAGTAGTTATTATTATACGTAGGAAAAAGGGTTTTCCACATTGATTTAAATTTCTTGTTAAATAATACAGTTCTGTTATTAGTTAAACTATAACTATTTCATCATTGGTTTATCCTTAAATATTACATTTACCAATCAATTCTTAACAAGAATCAATCAATCAAAGAATCAATTTCGTTTATTCAGTTTTGGCACATAAAGGGCACATATGAACGTCAAAACTTTACAATTATGTCAAGAAATAATTACAAGAATATTAAATAAAGTAAATAAATCATTTGGAAATGATTCTTTCGCTGGTTCGGTAAGTTGGTTCTACTAAAAAGATACCAGCAAGAAACTCAGTGAACTAGATTACCCTTTTTTTTAAATTTGGTTTTATTTAAAACAAATTCATACGATTTGGATGGCATTTTTATCATTAAGATGTTTGTCTACTACGTAGTATCCTTTTTTCATTAATCACTTTTTCACTTCTATTTTAAACTTATTTAGTGGTGTGTTAACCAGATCCTAAGAAATTTTATTAAACATTTTATAGAGTTGCCTACGAACGAATTACTACCCTTATGAAACCTGAGTTTTGGCACTGCAAGTTTATCTTTATTTCTCGTATTATTATTGTGTTCAAGTTTTTTGAAGAGATCTAGGCTCTTGCGTATATAAGATATTATCGTAAATATATTGAGAAGCTATTGTTAAAAATTTAATTTCTTTAAATAGTTCTCTCATCGAGTCACGGGATATGAAAATAATCGCAATATCGGCAGCTGAGCCCCACAGCATCAGCCCGTATATAACACTATGCAAGTTGCTAAAAAAAACTAATTGGGCCGTTTTCTTATTCGGTAGTTACCTTATTTTTCTAACCGCATATGCAGCTGTGCTAAGTCTTCCTACCAAGGCTGCCCTAGGAGAACTCCATTGCAGTTCACTATCTAAAAAACTGCGATATCGACTATTTGAACAGATTCATCGTTCATTGTAATATGAGTATCTATTTATCTTACATTAAGCATGGTAAACTTTACATATTTTGTTTTCTTCGCATTGAGCAGCAAGTTGTTACTTGCGAACCAATGCAACAATTTATAAAATTGACATCGTAATTCTTCACCACTTATTATAAAATGGCTACTGCAATACCCAATACACTTACTAAATAAAACCCTATAACTTAACATTTTAAAATATCTTCAATATATTTAAATTCCAATTTCAGATTATTTCAGATAAACAAAGTCCTCGCATTAAAATAATTGGATAAATATTAATCATTATGGATGAAACAAATGACAATTTTCCTATCACTCAATTTCATTACTGCCTGTGTCAATATTAGTATACGTGGGTGCTTAAAAATGTATGGTTATTATGATTAAATTATACATTGACCTCATTTGAAGTTGTGATTGATGAATTCTTTCACCCCTGTTGGCCTGATTGCCTTCAAATAAAATTTTCTCATTACACCAAAATATGTTCTTGCTACTTACCTAGAAGATAACCGCATTTGTTGTGGAGAAAATTCCCTCGCTTGGGAAATTCAGGGCTGTGTTATATATTGCAATTAAATTAATTAAGGAAACATGAGGTGTTGGTTTTCTGGATACGATATCAGTGAAAACGGTTTCGCAACCCCACAATATGTATGATGTGACCCAAAAAGTTTCATACATCATATTTACATTGGAAACGTAATTAAAAATACAGTTTAGAGAGTCTAGAATATTTAAAATTCTGCGTGAACATTTAAAAATAAACTGTTATTAATGTACTGTATCTGTATTAGTGGGTTTTGTTTTGGATTCAAAATGGTACATTTGACGATAAATCTATAAGTGATTTTTAAATACCTAGAGCTTAATGAAAGATACGTGTAAGGGAGAATAAGTAATATAGCTAAGGTATTTATGAACTCAATCAAGGCTATTTTCATTTTCATTTGGTAGTATCATTACAACCTAACCACAAAAGCTATAATACTAAGGGGTTACCCTTACTTAATATTGTTATAGCTTTTGTTGTTTATCGCTTGTCAACACTACGAGTATTAACTTAGTCGTATATAACATTTTTCCTCTCCCAATCGCTTCTCTGCATGATTTACCACACCATAGTCAGCGATGTTTCTAGCCTTTCTTGTTTACCATTTGCCGCTTGCTGTGGTGCTACTCTAATAGCATTCTCTAGCCATTCTCCTGCCCCGTTTGACACAAACCGCCTTCTGTCTATTTTTACCCCACCAGTGTTGTCTTTGTCTATTATCTGTATTGCATATAACTTATTGGTAGCTGTGTTACTACTTTAGTAGCACTCCATAGTGACTCTCACAGCCAGTTCGAATTGTAACCGCTTCCGTCTATATTTTGACCCAACAGAGTTAGCTTTGGCCCTAGCCTTTGTTGTTCACGGGTGATCGCGCGTGACTCCGCTACAAATGCGATGTTTGAGCTCCGTTTGTTGCCGGCCTTTGATTGACGTGGATATTTGTCGGTCGAGAATTACCATAGTCTGGACTTGCTTTATTTTGTTAATTAAGATTTTTTTAGGGGTCGTTTAATTTGTTCGCCGTATGTGTTGAAATTGCCGTTCATTGTGGAAATCCTTGGGGGAGGCCTTTGTCCAGCAGTGGACGTCTTTCAGCTGAAATGATGATTATGATGATGATGTGTTGAATACTCTAATCTTTAATGAATAGTAATATATATTGACCAGATATTTCTTATATTTAAAATACATACTAGCTGTCGCCCGCGGCTCCGCCCGCGTGGATGTCGGTTATCGCGAATCGGAATATAATTTGAGATTTAAACTATCCTATCTCTCAAGTTGGATTGAACTGCACATGGTGTGCGAATTTTATTATAATCGGTTAAGTGGTTTAGGAGTCCATTGAGGACAAACATTGTGACACGAGATTTATATATATTAAGATTATCTCATCTTCCCTAGACAACTTACCTTGTAATAAAAATTGCACCATGAAAGAAAGAAAATCTATATATATTGTGCATCACTCACATCACATGTATCTAAAACTAACATCACAATCCTTGCTACTTAGCACTTAACATTTCACGCGTCAAATCAATCATTAAACCTGCAAATGACGTCACGTAATCCAATCTTATTCCCGTCGAAATGCCGCCGATTAGTCAGTTGGCTAACAAGGAGAATACTCCGCGGGATCGCAATCGGAACCGCCATCGTACCCTTGTTGTTATCGCCAATTAAATGGGGAAAGTGATTCTACATACAAGCTGGCTATAGATCAAACAAAAAGCCCCAACTATTCCGATGGGAGTATGCTATTTGTTTTGGATTTTTGTATTATATTTATACTAACTGATGGCCATGGCCAGTTCCCATATCGCCAGTTCCCATAGCCCACAGGCGCCTTCGCCCCATTCTGGAAATGAAAATGAACCCCGTTACTTATATGTATCCAAGTACTAAGTACCTATATCTGATTATACATACCTCATGATATGTACCTATAAAACTATTACTTCATAAAATTATTGTTTATGTATACGGTATATTCACTCTATGCTTATACTGTTGATTGATGGCACTTGGTGGAACTTGCT
The DNA here is from genome assembly GCA_949126895.1 of Eilema caniola. Classification (NCBI taxonomy): domain Eukaryota; kingdom Metazoa; phylum Arthropoda; class Insecta; order Lepidoptera; family Erebidae; genus Eilema; species Eilema caniola. The sequence goes on from OX421476.1 coordinate 5,961,555, forward strand.
ATACATCTTCAATGAAAACACTTGTACTATTCCACATTATTTATTATTATCCTGACCGGTTTCGCCTTAAAGGTTGATACATGTTTTTTGGATATCAGATTTGACATCTGATATCCAAAAAACATAATATTCTCTCTATACCTAATGTTACTCTCACTAATGCATCTACTGAGTCTTTTGCTGCACCACCTTGGATTGACTGGTAGAGAATGCTTGTTGCATTAAGTCCGCCATGTACTTGTGCGTGAAGTTTTATAAATAAATAAATAATAAAATTAGCTATGTGTTTATTGGTGATTGAGTAACAAACATTGACATATTTTCACAAACTTTCGTTAAATGTCAGACTATAATTGATTGGCGGCAGCACAAATATGACGTCCCCGGTGTTGTACACGTCCATAGGGTACGGTATGGACTTTCGATCTTGTGGACCATGTCCTTGTCTGCCACCATTTGCGTTATATTCGCGTAAACTTAAGACAGTATCATAGAGTAGATACTATTTTATTTACAACACTGTACCGTCATTGATGTTTGTAACTTATGAGTTACCCTTGACACTTGCTTAAACCGCTTTTATACACACTTACCCTAAATCTAGATTCCACGTACACGCACTACAGACCGCTCAAGATCATGGACAGAATAATTCCACCCTACTCCAATGCCCCAATAAATCGGATTCAATTTCCACGTGCGCCGTAAAACCCGACATTTCATAGTTTCTTGGGTCCTATCTCTATATAGATTGGTAAGTACACTTAATTTAATATTCAAGACGATCGAATTTTTGTGTTAAATTATTACATGATACTGAAAAACAGCCTTTGTTGGAGTAATTTTTCTAATATTATTATTAATGTGTAAGTTTCATGAAGTTTTTTGAAGTAAAAACTTCTTTAGCGGCGTTGGATGGGTAAAAATTGTTAAACTCGCGCGTCAGCATCGCTTGGCCTTTGGACCGTAACCGACGACTGACGTCATACAATATTAGCTATAGACTGTCCATTTTGCAATATACTATAACTAGCTTCGCAGCATAGCGGTAAACGCATCGACTGTAAGTCCCTATGGTTTCAGATAGTACCGGGTTCAAACCTGGCCTTATGACACTATTTGTGATTTTTTCTTTTTGTAATTTATTACTTTTTGTGATAATTTTATCTTTTTGTAATTTTTAATTTATTTTTATATGTATGAGATAGTATGTTTTTTTATCTTTTTCTATGTATATAACGAAGAAAGAAAGAAAGAAAAAGTTTTCACTTCTGTCGGCACTCCCAGAGTGCACCCGTCTTTTTTTTGTTACTGAAACGACTTAAGGATAGTTAATAGTTTGGAATAACACATTTCCCAAGAACTGAGCTATCATATTCAAAAATATTTTCCCAATCGCACAAAATGCTTCATAGATTGGGTTCAAACAAATACATCTTTCGGCTTCTGCTTTATTATTAGTTTTAATTCTACGAAGTTAAGGGTTGTGCAGGAGTATATGAATATAATTATGAAGTCGAAGCAAGCAAACATTTAATTAGGTAATTAGGTAGGCGGATAAATGCAAGTCTTAATACCATTTCGCGCTTGCCTCCTTCTAAAAACTCTTCTGCGAAACTTTTGCGTAAAGTGAAAAACTTTCAGACTCGAAAATTTCAAAATACAATATGCATATTCGTTAACAATCTCTTTGAGAATGAACAAATATTCTGAGTTAAAGTATCTTTATAAAAGTCCAACCATGAGTAAACATCTCACAAATATTATTTGTTGAAAGGATTCTTTCAAAAGATTTCATTTATGCACAAAACCTCGGTTCTTTGACAAACATTCTAGTTACGAATTCTCAAAGAAACTTTGTTAGCTAATAGTTTTTTTTATGGAGTTGATTTTGTGGAATTATATGCTATAAGAAAACCCTTGCATCAGTATATTGAACACAAATGTCATTAAATTTGGTTTGGGGTTCAAAGTGCTGAGTTAAAATAAATTAATTTATGAATAAAACATCTGCTTTCACTTTCTAAATCCATGGGCACCTCGTTTTTATCTTGTACACTTATTTAATACTTAGTACGAAAATGTGTTTTAAACCAGTGAGCACAACGCCAATAAGATAAGTATAGTAACGCCAATAAGTACATCTTTACATACCTATTTCGAAGCGTAATTTATTTTTCCGGGCGTATTTTAACTAAATATGTAAGCCGGTTGCAACATTAGTATTGTGTACAACGGTACTAGTGGTACAAAAATTCCCAGTAGTACCATTTGTTACTAATCAATTGTACAGCTGGGAAAGAGCCACCCTCACATATGAAGGTGTATACTTGTCTCTTTGGCCGTATGTACTTCGTACTCCCTCAACAGAATATTATGCTTAAAACCTCATTTTAATTTTCCTCCGACTATTAGTTATACCTGTATATTCCCGTATTACTATTACGTGCTAGCTTCTCCTTCAGACGGGTAGTGTTTCGTATGTGCGATATTAATTCACCTCCTGTTGTATGCTCTTTAAAGCTGAAATGTGTAGGCACTTATTAAGACGTTTATTAACATAACGTTTCTGTGGCCCACAGGGTACTGGGTATGATATATTTGCTACTGCTAGGTGGTTTACTTTTGAGATTGCTTGTTGTTTAAACGATAATTATGTCTTTGTTTGTGTAGATAAACAGCTTACTTGGCTACACATCTCGGCCGCTACACCAAATCCTTGCCAAAATAATATACTGCAAAAAAATTATAGCCAGTGTTCTGCCAAATTTTTGAACATGTGTTTGCATACTGAACACTGTATAGAGTATTCTTATCACTTAAGGTAAATATAGTTGACTAAAAACAGATATTTCAGTTATATCTGTTTTTGGTTGTTTCAGATTATCCTAGTTGATTTATATTGCAAAACTTGCATGAAACGTTTATTAGCTTAAGTCTATTAGCGGACCATTGTCTCTGTCTCTGCCTACCCCGAAGGGAAATAGGCGTGAGCGTATGTATGTATATTGCAAAACTCTTCAAATCGTAAAAACAAAACCAATTGCGACTGCATTGAAATAATTGAACAAAACAATTCGCACAATAAATAATTTAAATAAACAAAAACACTGGCACATAATAAAAATCTAATATAAACAAACCACAAAGGTTGTTCGAAATATAAACAAGTGATCCGCCTATCGGGTTTTTAAGCCTTCTAAAGCGCACTGTAAAATGAAGTGTCAACATTGTGCTCACACAATCAGTTTTGCACACACATAATCATATGGACACACACATAAATTGTTCTGAGGCTTTGTGTGCAGAAGCTAATTGATTTCGGTATCCTGACAAAGAGATGGAGGATGTTCGAATGAGTAGATAACTTTGATATAGGTTCAAATCTGTTCGAACCACTTTTGAAAAAAAATAAAGAACATTGTGAGGAAAAGCTGTGTCAGAGTGTTATTTGTCAAAAAGCCTAAGGGTGGGTTTGGGGTTATATAATTTTTACCCTATTTGACACATAGTTTAGTAATTTAAATCTTTTTGCGCAATGTATTGAGCAAAATGTGTGAACTTAGTTTAGTTCAATAGCTTGCGCTTTGCTACCCTCCGTTGGGGTAGAGGGGAAAGATGAGAAGAATAGAAAATAAAAGATAGTAGTATATTATACTCCTTAGTTTATATTATTTAAGAAAGTCGTAGCTCACTGGAGATTTTTTGTGCTGTCTGGGAAGACCAAAGGCTAGGAATAGTCTTCTACACTAACGGCACAGAAACTCTCTGTATGTACAGGGTCGGCGGCACAAGTGTGACTCCTCTGGTATTGCACACGCCCATAGGCCATGGTAACTACTTTCCATTAGATGGGCCGTATGCATGTCTAACACCTCAGTTGTATAAAAAAAAGTTCCCTTGTCGATATAGCTCACTCATTATGGGGCAAGTACAACTTTGCTATAAATTTGTATAAAATTGGTATAAATAGTATAGCTAAATGATAATGAAAACAAATTTAAGGCCCGGACGCTCCTCCGTTTGCTTGAATAATGTCTTTTCGCAATCGATTGCCTAATGGCGTTTCACTTTACATATCTTTGCTTAAAAGGTAATTAATTTAGGTTCCTTTTTCACGAATATTCAATAGTCTTAAAAAGTGTTTTGCCTTGCTACGTTTTGTTTACTCTTAAGTGACGTAACTGAAACTCCAGTTTGTTATTTTAAATTTTATGGAAAAAATTAGACCACTGTTGTTTTTTCACTATTAAGGTAATGAGTAAAGTGGTTACTGTGAAACACGCAAAGGGCCGCTCGCATAGTACTTCCTGCAGATTCTTAGAAGTAATAGAGAAATAGGGAAAAACAAACATTGACCATATAATTTTATTCTGTATTATTCCGGGGCCGTAGAACCGAAAACTGATTGGTGCAGTGTAGGTGTTAATGTACGTATCTATATATGTATGTATGAATGTATTGTACCGGGAGGCTACGACCCTAATCCACTTTGGTGGATGATGCAGAAGGCTGAGGTCACCACTTATATGTGCACGTTAAAATAAATTATACAATGACCACCATATCTTATATCACTTTCCATTTCACTTATTCATTCATACATATAAAATTATAAATTGATATAGACATTTGTATTGTAGAAGAAGTAACATAATAATATTATTTTCTCGTCACAAAATTATCACAAAGTGACTTCCAACTTTTCCTTTGTACGCTAAAACCTATTGAAAAGATCCATTAATGGATTTATGTACTCCTTTATGTCCACGTTTATCCATCAATTGGAAATCCATACGTAATGGATTTATATGGACACGCTATTTAAAAAAAAGTTGAGGTTATTGTGAAATCTAGATGGATGATTTTTGTAATAGTTACTGGTAATTTCTCACAAACCGCTCTTCATCCTTTTTGTGCTGTCAGTGGGAAGACCAAAGGCATGTCCTGCTTTATCTTCTACACTGACGGCACAGAAACTCTCTGTTCTAACAAGGTCAGCAGCGCGAGTGTTTCCCATAGTTTTGCACACGCCCATAGGCCACGGTAACCACTTTACGTGGGCCGTGTGCCTACCGTTGTCTGCCTACCTAAGTGGTATAAAAAAAAACCTTCACGGTTGCATCCAAGACTTGCATTCTGCAGCCAGGGGTTTGTTCTGCTACTTCTCCTTTATTTGGTTTGATGTTTACACAAGCGACTGCTGTGTAAATCGCCAACCGCGAAACGAAAAATTGTTGAAAAAAAATGTTTTTCTCTTTTCAAGTCCACATAGAGTAATGCCAACTTTAGCTTTATAGCTAACTACATCCTACAGTATTTGCGTAACTTAGAACCCAACTAACAAAATTTCGTACGTAGAATATTAAACTTGTCAAAAACCGTTACGGTAGGTAAACCTTCAGTAGCCATTAAATAAATTCAATTCCAAATGAATCACATATATAAATACGGAATTATACGTTCCTATCTTCCATCGAACTATATAACACCATATAACAAATAGTTCTTTGTACTTAGTAGATATTTAGATAACATAAATTGATTAGATAAAATATAGAACAAACGGGCTTATCAGGGAGGCCAATCTCGTAGACAACAACAGAAGGGGGGAATGGGGGAGATAATAAAAGGTTCTGAGGGTAGATATTAATATATGAATACCCGTTAATAGACCTCGGCCGGGGAATTCTACTCTTTCACTTAATATCAACAAGCATTTTGCTGTATCTGTCCGGTTGGTGAGAGTGCTGAACGCGTTCCCCCCTTCCTGTTTCCCCCCATGATCCACCTTCCCCCTTCAACTTTGCAGATTGTGACACTTGTGTTTTTAATCATGGTAAAATTTTAATCACCCTCACTCCATATACACGTTCTGTGTCAATTCCTACCTTACACACCACCTAAGATAAAAAACAATCTTATACTTGAAAAAGTGCAGTTCTTTCACGTTCATAGATGGATACTCGTTGATATAGATTTAAATTCATTCTGTATAAATTTCCTTCAAAGTGCGGACTTTGATGTGGTCGCCTTGAGAAATCGATATAAGTGACTTTCCCCGTACCTTGCAAGGTTTAAAATGAATGGAGTGAGTTTAAAAAGTTCAACATCCGTATTTATTCATTTAAGTAATTGAATTTGTGGATCCATTAGAAATATGGCGCTCTTATTTTTCATTTCATTCGTAATCCTTGGGGCTTCCGTTCCCGCTTTGTTTATGGCGGCATAGACTTTTATATCAATTGGTTAAGGTATTCTCTCTGAAGAATTATAAAGAGTTCACAACTGTCAGTTAAGTCAGTTGAACTCCAATATTACAAATTGACAAAGGAGGAATAAAAGGAAAAAGAATAATAAAAATGTATCTCCTGTATGAAAACCGTGTTTTGAAAATTTAAAAAAATAAATAGTATTTCGGATTTTCGGACTTTTGGTTGTCATTTAATTTTGATTGCGGCTGACGTATTTCATATAAAAATAATTGTATAAGTATATTATTACACATCGTTAGCAATATAATATTGTACAAATAGAAGTCCATTACTAACCTTTATAGTCTCACAATAGATCACATCTAACCCTAAATAGAAAGTAACTCCGTATCGCCCCTATCAGGCTCAATATCAATCATTCATTCCAAATCCGCGTCCTAATTCCGTTTACAAGTACAAGTAGGGGATGTAACCCACTAGTTCGGGTAATTAGGAGCTGGTAACGCGCAGTAACGGATGGTAAAGTGCGGTTACAAGCGGTAGTGTACCGTAACGAGTGTGTACTCGGTACTGCAGAGCGGTAATCTTCGAGTGCTGAACCTCCCAAACGACAGTTAAAATTGCTTTTATGGATATTCTCATGCTGTGCTTGCGATGTTTGAGGGTTAGTTTCAAGTTTTTTTTTGGTTGTAATAGTATAAGTCGTTTTTAAGTGTTAATTGTTGTTAAGTCCTTCATAATTGTAAAAATTATGATTAATATCTTTTAATATACTATGACATGAATCCACACACCGCGAAGGCTCAAGAATCGAGGGCGTCTTGTGATGACCATTTTAATCATTTTGACCATTGCCAGGCTTATATTACGTGCCAACAATGGTCAATACTAAAATGATAACACTTTATGGACTCCATTTAACGCCTGAATGCGTAAATGCGAATCGTAAGAATCTTAAGTATTTGAAGTGAATAGAATTATAGAAATTGTTCACCATCACTTATTTCAAGTTCACACCGAAGCCACACCACTAACTTACCTACAAATGAAACTAGTCACTATACAGCTTGGTGAATGTTAATTCGACCCAATTTCATCGAAGTGTAGCTCGCCATCTTCTTGATTTGTTAAGTTGTTGATCTTAAAAGGGTGGCCGCCGATAATTGCATTACATTAAACCCTTCGCTAAAAGCCCATTTCATTATGTTTTGGAATTAAAGTGCCATTAAAATTAACATCTATTCTTATGGAATAGGTATTGCAAAATATTATTACCCAACCGCCTGTCATTTAGTTAAAAACATTATTATGTTCTTTTTTAACATTCGATTTATAAAGACTAAGAAAAATAGGTGCAGTACAATATATTAGCTTGTGTATGAGATACGAGTACTTACGTCATATAATTTGCAAAGCACATGCAAAAACGTTGCTGAAATTTCTATTCAGTTACAACAATATGCCTTTCCAGGCCTTTCGCCTGTCACTTCAGCTCTCGTTAGACGCTTTATACGAACAAAACACAATTCACAGCCGCTGCACATATTCCACAACACGGAATGGTAACGTAATAAAGCGGCTTTGCTTTTTAATGAGATTTTAAAAGCATCCTGGATAGAGTACTCACCAAATAACATTAGGCACAGCACAGCTGAAACGTGTGAAACACCACAATTGTACTTCCCCCATCGGCAATATCAGCAAATCGAAGCGTTTTATATGCGAAAAAAAAAGACAAACGTTTGTGTTTTTCGATTCGCTGTCATCAAACCCACGAGAATGTTACCTAAACAAATTGCAGACAAGGGCAATACAGTGAGATGAGCGTATAACGTGCGCCCACAATCAGCTCCGAAACGAAACGAGGCCGTGCCTGAAAAGAAACAAATTAGATCCGTCTCAAGAACGGAGCTTTGAAATACGAGTTGGTAAAAAGACCCGCGCACTAATGAAGGGTTAGCCGACTCAGGCCATTGAGCGATACCTACGCCTTGTTCGAGGTATCGGTGAGGCCCACGTAAAGCTTCGAGACCCTAGTTCATTTGGGAAGCTATTGAATGTACATCAGTTATCATTTCAATTGGACTTTCTCTTCAAGACAACATCATTACGCTGGTCTCAATTTCACGGTTTTATTCTACAAGATTGCAATATCTGAAACTGACGGACTTAGCAACAGTGTGAATCCTCTATGGAGATTCTTGCGTCTTTATGTTGTCATGGTTTTTTGTTGTTTACATTTTTTCCACTTTTATATTATGGTATTAGGGGTTAAAGTATGAAATTGCCGATTTGTACTGACAAATTAAAATTGTTTTTTTTTTAATTTAACGTATTTATTTAATCAAAATAATTACCATTATTATCTATACATTGCTGCCATCTAGTAGGAAGGTCATTTATGCCTTTGCGATAGAACTCTGGTGATCTAGATTCGACAAACTGTGTGAAAGCATTTTGTACTGCCTCCTGAGAAGAAAACTTTTTATCACATAGAAAATGGTCCAAATCACGAAAAAAATGGTAGTCTGTTGGAGCAAGGTCTGGCGATTACGGAGGGTGACGGATAGTTTCTAATTGCAGTTCCTGTAGAGTTAAAACGGTTTCTCGTGCTGTATGAGGTCTCGCGTTATCATGGAGCAATAATGGTGAAGATCGATTCATGAGTCGGGGCTGTTTCACTGCTAGTTTTGCTATCATTGTTCGGAGTTCGGCACAGTAGACATCTGCCGTTATTGCTTGACCAGATCGTAGAAAGCTATAGTGAATAACACCATGCTGAGACCACCAAACAGTTACCATTACCTTTTTATTGGTAAGCTTTGCTTTAGGACACTGTTGTGGCGTTTCACCTGGGGTCAGCCATTGCATTTTTCGCTTACGGTTATCGTAAAGAATCCACTTTTCATCACATGTCACAATTCGATCCAATATTCCTTCATTTCTGTATCGATTCAACAAGGCAACACAAGTTTCAACACGCATTTCTTTCTGCAGATCAGTCAAATCATGAGGTACCCATTTTTCACATTTTTTTATTTTATTGATTTGACGCAAATGAGTCAATATTGTTGGTAAGGTAACGTTAAACCATGCAGCTAATTCCTGGGTAGTTTGGCTCGGATCGGCTTCCACCATGTCTTTCAATTCATTGTTATTCACCTGTGTGGACGGCCTTCCTCGTGGTTCGTTCTTCAAATCAAAGTTTCCATCACGAAGAATTTTCGAAGTATCCATCTTTCTTGTCTAAGCTGAATAAAAAAAATAACTGAAAGTCGATAATCGAATGTTGCACATTTTTAAATGAAGAACTACATAGGTACTATGTGGAAAAAGTTTCACTCAAAAATCTCAAACCATGAAGGTTTTATGTCAATTCGAAGTACCTATTACAATGAAACGGCAATTTCATACTTAAACCCCTATTATATCTTTTTCTTTAGATTACTTATTTGATTTGGCCACATTTAAATCTTTGTACTTTTCAAGTAAACTAACACCTAACACAAGTATTTTATTAGTTGGACATTATATATTTTCTCTTTTATTTATTAGTAATCTTATGTAACTATTTGAAATGAAAACGTCCCCCTAGGTAATAAATGTAACTATGTAGAACATACTTTCTTTTCCTTTAAGCTTCTTAAGACTGAAATTTGTCTATCATTAAAATTGATAAGTATCTGAAACGAAGTGTTCGTTCCAGGTACTTACCTATATAAAATATGTTGAATTATTTACAAGCAATTTTCTCCCAATATTCCTTATTCCGCTCTAGTATAAACATGAATCGCACAGGGAAATGCGAATAACGGTTTTTGCTTGTAATCATTTTAAGTGGAAATGAGTTCTCGATAGCCATGTAGCAGTGAAGTATTTATCCGAGTGTAGGTATCGATCAATAATCAGCAAATCAATACATTGGCTTTTTTATACTACTTAGGGCAGACAAGCACACGGCCCACCTGGTGGAAAGTGGTTACCGTGAACGTGTACCACACCATGGGCGTCACACTCGCGCTGCTGACCTTTTTAGAACAGACAGTTTCTGTGCCGTCAGTGTAGAAGATAAAGCAGGAAAAGCCTTTGGTTTTCCCACTGACTGCCCAAAAACTCTCCATTGAGCTCTGGCTACCCTACTTACCGCTGGGAATATAGTACGAGGTTATTATGGCCGCGGTATTCTGTATCATCGTATGTGCTTCTCGATCAGATACAAATTATTGGCTCGTACTTCCTCACTTAATAGATGATTATTCTTGTTGACTTAAAATATCTGTATAGCCACTAACTTGTACTCGAATTACCAAGATACACATTAGTAATAGCCAGAATGTGAACCCGGGACTTCTCGATCGTAAGGCCGACTCCTTAACCACTACTGACTGGCGTTGATTATCTCAGTGCTTGTTTTAGTAGTGAGCACACGTCAATGGTTCGGGTTTATCTTTGAACCTGCAACCTCGTAATTTCAAGTCCAAAACCTAAACCATTACGCTACAGCAGCTTAAGTACCAATAACAATTAAAAAGAATAAAATCCTGAAATAGTCTAGGAGCCTTAAGTCATTGGTTCCTGGTCTATAAAGTCTTCCGTGCAAGTTAAATACCTCAGCATAGCTAGTAGGGTGATTACCACAACTGACATGTAATTTTAGCCGCTGACGCTCGTGAACCTGAACAAGTAAATTATACATACTATGATGTGTTAATTACTATTATCATTTATTCGAATCTTACTACTTTCAAAGTTTGGATGGGTAGACAAATAGGGTGTAAACCGAATTGTACCAACTGACGCGTTGCGGTTGAAACGATTCTAAATACGATGACTATCGGTGATTATTATGTCTTCAACACTACAAAATATTTCAATAAATGCGATCTACCTTTTTCATCAGTTCCTTCAAGTATATTTCAGCTTTTGATTTGATCATTGCATGTATCCAAAAAATATCACCAAACTCTAGATTATCAAGCACTACGGATTGCAATAACGTTGCTGCAGGTTTGGTGCTGTTACTTTGCAGAAGATGGTGTGTCCATGTGCTCAACAACATGATGTTACCAAATTGTCAGCATGCGAAATTATAATCTCACCGCGGATTCAACTGTCGACTTCGTTCGAACGTTCGGCGTTCATACAGCATCTGCCTGCTGCTCCTTTAAATTACTTTTTCATTTAGGTAAGACTAATTTCTTTATAAAAATATATCTCATTTGCAATATACTGAAACTGAAACTAATTAATGAAAATGATAAAATAATAATATTTGAAAGTTTAAATTGAAGAAAAAAGTAATAATTTTTTTAAGTAGGTTATTATCAATTTACTTTGTCAATATTATCTATACTAATTATTTCCAAGTAGAATGAGTTCAGAATCTCAAAGGAATATTTTAATAAATTCAACTAAGTACTTCAATCTTGTAAAAAATATAAAATTAGAATATGTGTTATATTTTTTAGCAAGATTCGATTGCGTTTCTCTAAAGTTTTAGTAGATGTGCTATAATTCTTAGGTTTAAACACTATCTTCTTTTGGCAGGTGGTTATGGTTTAATTACGATCAATAATTAAAAAAATAATTGACTGGAACGAATTTTGTATTTCGAATTCGGAATGGGACGCAGAAACTAAAGAAATAAAATGAAAAGTCACACAAATGCGAAACTGTGGCCCGTATTCCAGAACAAGGCTTTGTCGTAAATCGACTCTCTAAATGACATTAGTAGAACTGTGATCTGGTATACAATCTGTCTTCAGGTCTAGTTATAAATCTACCTTGAGGATTGAGTATCATTCCGTAATACGGGCCCATATATGTCATGTTAAAATATTCGTTAAGAGTATTATTTGGGTTATGTGAAAATAAGTTGGCGCGAAACAGTACATGCCTGTGTCATGGCTGCCAAAAGATGGGATGATAGAAAGATAACAGCGCTCTAAACTTTTACGACAATGTAAATGAACGTGGTATATCATAACGAACTTACTCATACGCTCGTATTTGTATGTCTAGCTTTGTGTATAGAATATTATTACAATATTCTAGAACATATTTTACAATGTTATCTAGACTAGACATAACTTTGGCGTTGTTTATGAAAGGATAAATAAACTTGACCGGGAAGATACGTAGTATATATATATTTGGGTGTAAAATTAGACATTAAGCTCTTTTTAATACATTTATTAACTATGACTGTAACTACTTATAAGTAGGGAAGTAGGTACCTCAGTATGTAACAAATTTTAGAAGTCGAATTCAGACAACTTTTAAGTGTCAAAATAATAAATGTTGAGGCTACGGGTCAGATTTAAAAAAAAATGAAAACACTGTATCATTTGATGAAAAAAAAATTCTTGTTGAAACTCTGTATATCAGATAGTATAAAGGATATGCCGATAATTTTCAACAATGTGCCGTCGCGTGCTCGCTACTTACCGCCACGCGTCCGCAGCCGGCGGACCGAGACCGAGTGCAGGAAAGCTTCTAAAGTGAGCTGAGCCAATCCCAAACCATGTTCGCGGATTCAATGCTTATGTGACGTACTTCCGGGCAACTTATTCGATTTTTAAATACATATTTCAGTTACACGAATGTCTGGTTTTTTAAACGGCTACTCGTATGTATATCTTAGATTTTTGTACAATAAGTCTCCTACTATATACCTATAAAAGCATGAAGTGGGGGTCAAATCCATTTGTTTTGTCAAAGATGAAATCTAAGTGCAGCCTTTTGGTGATAGAGTACAAACAAAATCCAACGAATGATATAGGTATGTTACATTCTAGAACTTGTTGTTTCTAAATTTTACTCATATGACTGATAGTGTAAAAGCTAAAAAGAAATATTTTCAAATTTTATTAGCAAAAAACAACTGTGATTTCAAAAAGTTTTTGCTTACACAACTAATTTTATCCGTACATTTTGTATCACAAACTAGCGCAAAAGCCCATGTTACTTGCCCGGTATTCCCTTTGATGGGGGATATGGATCAACGAATGCGGAAACTACAGAACTCACAAAACAGTTGTTCTCATTGTTTAGCAAATGTAAGCACTATTTACTATTATATGTTGTTGAAAATTCAGTGTTGTTGTTCGCGTTTAATTTTTTAATAATAAGATGGAATTTGAATTTGCGCTGTCGAATTAGCTCTAGAGAACACCTATGTAAGGCAACAGATAAATTCGCAATAATGCAATAACAACAAAAAAACTTTAAAACGGAAATCACAAAACATCAAAATAAAAACGACTTGTCCACCAAATAGACCACCGGCAGGTCGTAACGCGGGTCCGACTTGAGAAGACCCCAGCAAGAAACTCTGCGGGCTTTTTTGATCTATCAAAAATATTTACTTAATCCAAATACCTACATACTTTGGTAGCGTACCTATCTAGTATATTTGAGCAAACATTCACTACCAAGCTTGTTGTCTAAATATTCTTGAACTTGATAACAGTCATAGGTATATAATAATAGTTTTATTTGAAACTGTTACTTATTATCCTCATTTATCGATAGGTCGCCCTCTTTGAGATGAAAAATACATACAAAAACTTTATTGGCATCGACTACTGTTCCCACCTCACATGGTCTGTCAATAAAAAGTATTTTATCTTCGCTAACTTTCAAAGTGGCTGTCTCCACTTGTAAAACTATGTAATATATTTATGCTAATACGTGCGCAATAACGAGTTTGTTTACCTTTCTATTTTGAACTACCGTATGCATAGAATCCAAAATATTTGTGTGAATACGTCTGTTTGTATATTTTTATCCGTCATATCCTATGTATATAGTCATGCTTCTATTGAGCATACGATTTGAATAGTTGTTTGTTTATACGTGTTTGAATTACATTGGTGATAATGGTTTGTTGGAAGTTTTATTAGTACGATGATCTAAAAAATCCGTTTTAGTCTTCTGAAGTTATGTCTGCAACGAGTAACGTTCATTCGTTTTATCCCCTCGCATCAAACTCCAAAAATTTTCATGATCTTAGAATCTTTCTGTTTGAGTGAACGATATGCCCAAGGCTGGGCCCACGTACGCAATGTCCATTGAGGTATCAATAGCCAATAGTCCGTTTTGTTGTCATGTTTACACAAATACGGATGCCAGAGCTGTAATGTACTATAGTTAGGAGTTTGCTTCAGTTGTATTAGTATTTTGTCATTGTGTTTTAGATATTTATTTAATGGAATGCTTCAAGGAGTAATGTTAGTACCATAGTTCTCTGGTGTATACTATTAATATTGTTGGTTACAATTGGTCGTTTTCACATAGAATTCTAGAGCCTAGAAGCTTCTTTAATAATACTGAACTTGAATTGTTAAAAAAGCTCAGTTTCATTTACAAAGAGAAAAATATTAGCAACAATAATATGTATGGTGATATTACACGCACTAAATGTAATAAAACATCAAAGCAAAACACGGAGAGTACTTACAAACGCATTACGCATAAGCTCTAAGAGGCATTCATCAGCGAGACTTTTATTATTTACGTCCAAAGTATTGTTTACTATAGAAAAGCCTCTTACAAACCACAAAAGAGCACCAAAATGGACTATTCCACTCGCATTCACGCACACAAACGACTAATAGAATTCACTCGACCTCGGCCCAAGAAAAAATTACCCAATAACTAAGTAACTCAGGGTGAGCCGAAACAAAAACACGATGGATGGACAAATTTGCGCTTACTGACTTATTTATCTCTGAAGCGGGCGTAATTAACGAAATTCCTTGTGAGCAAACAACCGCAGATTTCTTTCCGATATTTCTCTGTCCACCGACGAACGTCTCAAGTGTTGCTCCTATAATATTCATTAGCGACGTGACAGGCAAGAAATACTTCCTAATTATTCATCGGGACGCCGTTAAATCGTCGGCATGGCTGCCTTTTAATGGGGGAAGAAAATAAAAAAACTTTTAAACATAACAAGAGAGGCGTTGTGTCCATAAGTTATTCATGAGCATCAACAAAGTTGGTAGAAGTTTTTACCAAGATTTTGATTATGCGCGTTGCATGAGAGGGAGTACTAAGAGAGGTAATTCTGAGTAAGAAAAGTAACAGATTTGTGAGTGAATTTCCTTCTAAACTTACCCGTTAGGTTGTAAAGCTTCGGCACGAGTAAAACTTGTATATTGCTTAGATCATCGTTAACACTCGGCTTGAAGTTTTAGCAACTAATTAATTAGTTTCGAAGGAGGTATATTTTAAAATTAATACACTTTTACGGGGTTGTATCGGGTTTCAACTTGTTGTTATGTTGCGAATCTTCTGGATTGCTGGAGCTATAATACTCGGAATCTTAAAGTTTATTTATCTTCTAAGATTATTTTTTTCTACTATATTATTATAAAATCTTTAAGTTTATTAATCCAACGGAGTATATTTTCTATCTTTACTCATCAGTCATAAATGCGTAAAATCACGTCTAATTTGAAATGAAAAGGGACAGAACATGAACGTCATTTAGTGACTTTTTCATTTTACATTTTTTAACGGTGTTCAGAGGGTGGATGACGATGGGGGAACCTTTTAACGTCATGGGATATTACAAGGTAGGTGAGGTAATGTTGTATTTTCAGGTACGATGTAAAAATTACCCTGTAACGTCTGAACACAGTTCCATAAAAATGAAACAGCATTGATAAATAAAGAACCGAATGAAGACGTGACATATTCGAAATACTTAAGCATACATGTAAAATGGTAAACGCGTTTGAGTAACAAGCAAACATTTCATTTATCACAAGTATTGTGTATAAAAACATACATTGGAACAGCTGATATTTATGTTTATGTATTACTTAGGTATTTGAGAGAGACAAGCAGTAACCAATAAATACATTACACGAATAAATATCATATAAAACCTTAATACGAAATATAGCAGAATACTCTCGAATCGTATCTGTATTCATATAAGTATAATATCAAGGTTACTTTTATGTATTGCTCTTATAAAAGTACAACGAATGAAATATAATATCTAATGCTCTTCTTTGAAAACGTTGCCCTGTATGTATGTAAACTAGCTGTTACCCGTGACCTCGCCTGCGTAAATCGCGACTAAACATATCCCTTCCTGTCATGTCCATCTTTCTATCAAAAAAGCCTTTGCCCGCGGCTCCGCCCGCGTGGATGTAGGTTACCACTATAATGTCGGTTATAATAGTAGATTAGTAGCCAAGGGCTGTAAGGCATCAATTGCAGCCCGAGATATTTAGGCGCACGAGCGCAGCGAGGGCGCCTATAGTTCGAGGGTGCAATTGATGCTTACACCAGAGCTAACTACTCTGCTTTACATCTCGATTGTGAGGTAAGTAGAAAAAACCGGCATTATAAGAATAAAACATTTTGTTAGTTAAAATTTATAGTGAAATGAGAACAATTTTCAAATTTTAGGAACAGGTGTTTTTTGGGTATGTTCAATTCAATTCGTGTTGCCACAACTTGCCAATGTCAGGGTGTTGTGAAAAGTTATTCGGTATTATGAGATTGTTGTCTTGGGTATGTTAATAATAAAAGATTTCCATTCCCGCCTTTTTTCAAATCCTTTTTTTAATTTTTTTTTTCAAGAACGAAATTGAGCTTCGCCGTTCGATATTTAAAATTGATGCTTATTAAACTCATACGAAGACAAGGCTGAATAGCGAAGCGACCTCTTTTGTCATTGGGCTGAATGCATGATGTCTATTGCCAGTATGACGGTCAGATGTACGCGAACTTTTTGAAAGAGTAAAGTGGTTTTTTTAATTACTTACCGCCCTAGGGCTTTTATAGCTACATTATTACCCTAGAGCGCTAATTGGTCACCTACAAGCCACATTTGGGGGTAATAAGGACCTACTTACCGAATATGAGAGATGTAAAATACATTAATTAGTTTTTACGTGAAAGAGTAACAAACATTCATCTATCTATACAAACTTTCGCGTTTATAACATTAGTAGGATATCGGTATCATCAAGATTGGCTCAGTGGTTTAGGCGTGAAAGCATTACAGACCAGCAGAGATTTATCATAATACTAGTTGTTGCCCGCGGCTCCGCCCGCGTTGATGTTGGTTATCGCTTAGTGTTGAGCCGACGGCATTGAGCTTTTAATTCACCTCTCTACTCAACTTTGTTCTCGACTATTTTGACATCAATGACCACTGCTCCGCTCCCTTGAGTAGTAGCGTGATGATATATAGCCTACGTGTTATTCTAATGTATACGCTATATTACTGTAAAGTTTCATTAGAAACCATTTTCGCGGGAAAAAGCTAGTGAATAAAAAAAATTTAGTTATAAATTTTTCTTTACAAGGTCTTACATACATCGTTCGCAGAATTTATAATATCTTTTTAAAACTTGAAACATCAAGGCGAAGTAACTCGCTTCATAATTCACTTCACGACTAAACTTTGTGTGCAGTTAATATTTTTATAACAGTCACTTAGCGTCACTTTGCGGCGGCCATTTTTATTGATTGTTTCTCAAAGGATATAGTTTCACTTTAGAAATAATTAGCTGTTACCCGCGGTTAGGTTTTTTTTTTTATATTCAAATAATTTGTGGCGGCCTGTTTGACTGCCAACAGCTAGCGACGTGGCTTAGCAATAGAAATAACTACACTGTCACTTCTCTGTATATGCCGGTCGGATTTGTTGACATTAATGATCACTGCTCCGCTCCCTTCAGTAGTAGCGTGATGATATATGGTCTATGTGTTATTCTGATGTATAAGCTATATTATTGTAAAGTTTCATTGATATTAAATAATGATATCACTTGTACTTTTCCACACTTTATTTTGTTTTTACTTTTAACCTGACCGGTTTCACCTCACGGCATTATCAAAGGTTTACTGAATACAATGGTTTTAAACAATTATATTTCTAAATACTACTACTAATTACTACTATTCATTTAAAGTTCTGGAGTAGACTCTTTGGGCGTTGGGGGTCAAATGATAGTCACTTCAGTAAAAGCTATGATAAACCAAATCAGCGGACGATTTGACTTTTTATAATAGAACAATATCACTACAGTACTGTCGTAATCATTTGAGTTGTCTTGTCATAAACCTTTTTATTTTTGTGTTCCTCGCTCTCATGTTTCTATAGGTAGTGCCGTATTGATGTCTTTTGTGACGTTAACGACAATGTCACTAATCTATTCGTGGCATTAAAAAACAGCTAATCACTTTTGACATGTCATTTGATATTTTTGGTTAGGTCTAGGAGGCTACCATAGAAATAATGTAAGTAAGAGAAACAGCCGAACATTCGGGCCCGTACCAACAATTTATCATACGTACGACAATTTCTTTAGATTATTTTCGGCGGCAATTTTTGACGTGGCAGTAGAGCATTCAACTGCAAATTCAGACAACGCGAATGCGATTCAAACGCGATTCACGCTCAGTGCTAATACATGTATGCTTGACTTCATATTAATATTATAAATTGGAAAGTGTGTGTGTGTGTGTGTCTGTTTGTCCGTCTTTGATGAAATTTAGTATAGGGCTAGATTAGACATTGAGAAAGGGCATGTTTGGTCCCGATAACCGACATCCACACGGGCGGAGCCGTGAACAAAAGCTAGTATATATGCATTGGTCTATGAAGGATAATATATACAAAAAAGTGTGTTCTGTCAGTTGCATATGTTGTTGCTGTTGTCAGAGCCCCATACCACTAGCTAGTTAAGCTCACTTTGTAAACCGAAACTTCTGTCCGCAACTTTGGATATAGGTACATTTCATGGTAGGCCTACTAAAATATATTATATTCGCAATGTTAGACAGTAATTACGAAAGTAATATTCGCGTAATATTCACGGAACTAATCTAATACCGGGTTATTACCGTGTTGTATTTGAATCCGCCCTAACATATTTGCATACTGCGGCCTCACCCTTGGCCAGGAGTCGCCATATTACCAGCAGCTCTGTTCTGTAATAAATTAATGCAAGACGCTCCGATTCCAAGTTATCATCTAAGAGAGCACTTTGCGAGAAAGTTAGATTAAACGCTGCAGATCGACGCGTAGTAAACGGGTGTTTTAGTGCGGTTGCCGGGGCACGCCGCATTGTATTGCAAATTAGTTAGGGTCGGGAAATTTGCCGTAAAAACGCTTTGGATGCAGCTGCTTTATAGAGATGTAAATAGCGGCTCATAATGGTCTACTTTGCATAAAGAATGAAACTACTGCGTGGTGAGGTTAATTTTCATGTTTTATGTTCGGGAGTTATGACTACATTTTATATACCTCATCATGCTTCTATACACATAAAGATTAAAGAAGTCATATATAAAACGTGTGTGAAAGTAGTAAATAGGTAGATATATAAGATACCAGGTTCAAGTCCCGCATTAAAGTAATTAAGTACACATTTATTTTTGACCAGAAACTGACATATGGCATTTCGTGCTTATTACTTCAAAAATTACAGAGCCTACAATCTTTCATCTCTTATTTGGAAATCTCCAAAAAATATTCTTTAATGAACGCTTACATTAAACTAATCAAATGCCAAAGTTTCAACTTTACGTTGATGAATCAGTCCGTCAATGTTTCATTTTTGACATCTCCTGTCAAACCGATAAACAGTAGCCATACGTCAAAATGACACCTAGCAGACCATTCCGCATACTGCAATCACTGCAATGTTGCCAAATTGCAATTCTGTGCGCTTGTTTCGCAATAAATCCGGAGGAGGGACCGTCGCGATAACGGCTGATGAACGAGAATATTATGCGCGATGGGCGTGAGCCATTGACAATACATTTAAGAACATGATATTGATGGTACGATGAAAATTTGTTTCAGTTCCAAACGCATGATAAAAACATAAATTTTACGGTACTATTTGAAAATGTTAATTTTTTTAAGGGAATTGTTTTTGGTAGCACTCGTGCTTTTAATTTTAAAACTACATTATAATAAAAAAGTCTGGTAAGTTTGCTACTTTTATTCATTATTCTCTGGGATTGATTACTGGATACGTACGACAAGTGTTATATCTAGCTATGCGGTAAAAGTGTTTTGGATATTAAAAGTCTTATGTAGCTGATAACCAATGACCTATAACTATATCTAGTAATTTGTAACACATGATTAGCATCTAAATTTATTCGCGGCATTTACATTTTTAAGGCATAAAAAGAAGAGGTGTTGGATTCTATCACAGATTTAATAGCAGAGTTATTTCGTGCGGTTTCATACTAATGTCGCAGAGTCTAGCCGTAATTATCCCGGGATGAGATTTCGAAGTGCTAGTTTAGCTTAATAGGTCTTTATAACTTTTATTTTAACGATCTATTAACACTAAGTACCTACCTTTGTCCATGACTTAAGCTAAAATATTTTTGCAAACGGTAACTAACACGAAATTCATTTCGTGGCGCACTGCTTCAACGATTCTTTCACAAGATAACACGACCAAAGGAAGTTGTTCATTATATTAATTGCCCTACTCTGGTCAAAGTGTATCTCGAACGCAGTTGCATAATAATAGCCTTATGAATTTTACATATGATTTCTTTTGTGGCGAGGTGGGTATAGCCAGTAGAACGGAAAAAGGTTAAGTAAATATGCTAAGTAGATGAAATTATAACTGGAATGAGTTTGACTGTGAAACGCCTGCGGGCTCATAAAGTTAAGTTCGCGTTTTAACATAACGTTTATGGGCGTCGCAGATGGTGCGATGGTTAAAGTGAATAACTTGCCACGGCTCTGTGGAATAAAGAGCAGTGTGACCCTGAACCGCTGCTATAGTACACCTACATTCATTTTTGAGAATAAATATTTTCATCGGTCCTTGTATATTATTTGAAGTGTTAAGCGAGAAATATTAGGTATTACGTACTAGCGTTCACGCTTTGATGATAATACAATAATTATTTTATTAGAACCTTCATTTTCTTTTATCCTGTCGATGGCGTTTCTACTCTCAAATTACGTTTTAACAGAGTGCTTATACCTACCTGGATAACATTTTTGGAGGTTCACATGAGTTCCTTATTTGAATTAACACTATAATCGGGGTTATGGGGCCCCACCTAGATCTGTCATTCAGTCAGACGGTAGTCCCTCTTGTAAAAGTCAACAAACCAATTAAAATTAATAAGCAGACCCCAGACTTCAAAGTGTAAACTTTAAATTAAAACGGAAAAGCGCTAGGATGATTTACTCACTGGAGAATGCTTCTAAAACAAAACAAATCTTATATTAACAGTAACATTAACTCGGTCCCTTTCTCGTACATACTCAATAGTAGAGATAGAACCAATACCTTGTATTCGTAACCCGAGAGGCTTATTACGCTAGTTACGGTAGGCAAACAATTTTCTAGCCTAAATAACTACATACTGTCATTGTTCAAAGCGAATTTATGCTTTTTTTGGTGGCGTTAAGGTTTATATTGGTTTATTTTTCAGTAAGTAGTTGCGTTATTTAGAAAATTCGGTCGAGTTAACGAACGAGCTTTAAGTAAAAATGGGGAAATACGCACACAGTTGTTGTGACCATCAATAGAAAATTGAAATGATTTTCTTTTCTTCTTGAGAAATGTTGAGACAGTTAACTTTAAGTGAATAAAAAAGGAATTAATATAAAAAATTGAATATGTGCCAAGTCTGTAATAAATTAAACCTCACCTCCGGAACCCTACAACCCCGAAATACGACATTTAATTAATTAAATTGACAGTCTAAAAGATTATTCATAAGTAAATGAGCGATCGTATCAAGTACTCGGAAGTCCTTATCTTGAAGCTAAAATTATTTAATTTAGTTAATGCGTTTGATTATACCTACGGTTTTGTTACTAGGCAAACGTATTACTTACTAGGTCAACTAAAATGCGGTGTACAGTCACCAGCCATAGTTGGTAATAATACCTTTACATTTTTACAGCTTTGGTAACATATCTTGTGTGTACCTACACACAATAGAGATATTTTGTTATTATTTTCAAGTAAAAATGTTGTGCCAACGACCGGTTAAGTGCATAGAACGTAATACCGCTCGTGGTGCGCGTTTCATCTCATCTTCTCCGCCCTTGTATCTTGTCTCATATTTTTGTAACTTATTGTAACTAATATTTTCGTCCTTAAAATATCCTTTAAAGCTCATTTTACGATGAATTTATAAAAAAATACGTTTTATACCTATTATAAAGTAATCAAAGAAAATATCTGATTGACCAGTTTGCAAAAATATTTTAACCATCATCTGAGTACCAATCTGGGTTGCACCAAGCTTGCATTTTTGAGGCCAGGGTCGGTTCCTCTCCCTATGGATTGGTTTTGGACCTCAGACCACGTGAGATAAGCCCACGCTAAACCCTCACCTGAGTCACCTGCCAATCAACAGGCGTCAGTACAAATCTGCTGTATTGTTAATTTTTAGTTATTGGCTACATTTTTTTTATTTAATTAAACTTAATTATGTTATAAAAATCCTATTCACTAGTGATCACGTTTTTCAATATGACGTCTCTTAACCCTATGTCCGATCAAACTCGCGCACTGAATTCCTTAGTTTCAATTAGCACACCATGTTTCGATAGAACCCGCCAAATAACTTATATGTTTGGAATCGTATCGAACTTGCCCCGGGGTCGTACGTACTCCCACGCTGCCAAAAGGTCGTATTTATACGCTATGTGAATAGAATTGCCGAGTGTGGGCGCAAAATTGGACGTTGTATAGGATTATGAATGGAATCTTCAAGAAAATATGGTTAGATTTTCTTCCTCTCGAATGGGCAAGAAATATTCTTCTTATTTTTCAACGTCAAGAACTACTACTGCACTTAAATTTGCTTACTCCTTTTGATACTATTAAAATTTTGTAGAAAAGAAAATATTATATACCTACTTATTTTCTTTATAACACAAATTAGTCTGTGCAATTAACTACCATTACATACCAATTTTTTTCCGGAATAGACTGGTTAAATGGTACAAGCTAGTTGAAATTATTTTTTGCTATTTCAACTAATTTATATTTTAATCTCGTAATTCAATCCTTAACTGTAAAAAACTAGAGTTTCCTTTTCTTCTCAATTTCAGAGGTAGGAAAATATTACGATGAACAAAAAAAAAATGTCTACATATAACTCAATATTCTCTACATAATGTTGAATACTTGGTAATACACAAATAAATATAAGAAGTGTACCACTGGATCCAAAGGGTCCACAACGGCAAACATTTGCGCGCACGTCACAAACAAAGATACACAGTCTCCGCTCGATTGAATAGCTCTTTGTGAGCCGGCCCTTACCGATACCTGATCCTACTTGCACTTAGGGTTGCTCACTTCTTTTTGCGTTGCATTACCCTCAAGTTATATAACACCATTTTATAATCAATAGCATCTAAAATGGCGGCCTGTGTCTTCTGGAATTCACTCTAGCTTCTTAGAATCCATTGGGATGCAGTCAATTGACTAATTTACAGCCCTTCAGACTTCAAATTTAAGGATATGCACTTTTTTAGATCTTTTTGACTGGTAGATATAATAATTATTTATTTTGCCGTTTTGACTTTGAATCTGAAAAATTAGGAGACTAGCTGACATCTTGTGGAATTTAAAAAGAGGATGCCTATATAATATATTCTACTTTATTAAGAATCTTGACAACCCTATACTCAGTCCGTTCTCTTTCTACCCAACACAGCTTGAATTCAAATGGCAAATATCAATTATTGGAAGAGAACCAAGTGCTTCGCAAGTTCTTCCAGCACTTTTTAATAATATGTTATGTATGTATTTATTTGATAGTTTTAAGACTTCGATAGGCGGCGTACGTGTTCCGAGTTCGGAATGCCTGTCGTAACGACAGTAGTTTCTTGTTGGTTACGAATTCGCTTTGGAAGTAGGTCTCTAGCCGGGTGGAGTATATGTATACTTTATATCTTTCTGTTCAATTCTGCTCGGTTAAGATTCGGCAGTCCTGACTGTAATGTTCTTCAAAGTTATTCTCAAGGTTCTCTAGAAATAAGTTGATACTAGCTTTAGAAAGATTTTCACACACAATACAACCCTTTTAGAGAACTATGTTTGGCACGTTTATACTTATCTAAAACTCTCGTCATATAGAAAACATTTTTATGAGTAATGTATTGAAATGATACATTTTATCGTGTGAAATACACGACAATATTGGTTATTCTACTTAATGGAACTCTGACACTTATTGATTGATGGACAGCCTAAATCGGCAAATCACGAAGCATGAAATTTTATTTGTGAAAACCTACACCTTTTATATGTTACACAGTACCTGGATATCTAAGTGTCACCTGGGTTCGTTTTCATTTTTCCAGGTATAAGTTATTCAAATGCAAATATTCGTCCGAATGGTTAGTTTCTGAATCAGTATATTATGTGTATAATTATTACATAGCCTGTCTATGTATAATTATAAACTCAATCATTTGATAGTCAATTAAAAGATATTTGATATGTTAATTTTTCCTTACCAAAACATCAACAAATTAAACGACAATCGACTTTTAACTACTTAACTTTTACAAAAAGTCGATAAAGGTGTGAACTAAGCCGGATTGGAAGACTCGAAAGGGTTTAAAACATTTCCAATGTAACAATAAACTCGAATGCGAAAAACTAATTATTAATACAATATTTCGATATGCTATTATCTTAAAAAGGTCAATGGTCAGAATAACTTCAAAGATTATAAATGTGAATGTTGATAAAACTAGGATCTCGGTGTTAAAGAACTTGAAACAAAGGGGCAAAGAGCCAAAGAGGCAAAGAGTAATAAAAATGAGTGCCAAAGATCCTTCATTGCCTTCACACATTCAGGGTACGGACGCCAGCACCCAATTAAAACTTGTGTAATCCAAACTTTTAATTGAATTGACTACCAATAAACTGAAACTATTTATCAATTAATGTTGTCATGTTCAACTGGTTTGGAACATTTCTGAATCCAATTTCTGTAAATTTGTTCAAACCCGTTTTTTTTATTAAGATAGGAAAATTAATCGGTTTCGGCGGGATACGAACTTGCGATCTTTGGCTTTCAGGGACTTTCTGCCTCAATGGGCATAGGAATCAAAAATCAATGTTTAAAAATGATTCTAACATCGTTCATTGGTTCCGATATTGGTCCGATATACTTCGTACGAGTGTCGGTAGATGGCTCCCACCGTCCCCCAAGATGGATATATAGGAGAATTAGGATAGATTCAGGCATAGTTCGGTTGCTCAATGGTCAGAGCATTGCACCTGGTTATATATAAATATATATATAGGCAAAGATCGCGGGTTCGAATCTGGCCTGAGCCGATTCAATTTTTCTTATCTTAATCAATTGCCATAGTTAGCATACTATATAATACAAAATTACATCCAACCCGATTTTGTTGTGTTTTAAATGTGCTGTAAGGGTTTAACCAATGATCTTATAAAATCTAATAAAACAAACTCTAACAGAAAACCAAATTAAAAAATAAAAGTTAATCAGTTTGAGATTAAAGATAAAGTAAATAACCAATTATTTAGGTTTGCTTGAAGTGGATTGTTGTAAGCACCTCAAACTTTTGTAAGTAATAAAATAAATATTTTGTAATTCACTGTATTTTTTACTCTTAAACTCATAGACAAATATTTTGTACCTTTTGTTTGATCATACGCTCGCTATCTCTTTCTTTATCATACGCTTCGTGTTCTGCACCATCATAAATACAACATAGTATACACCTTTACGTCATGTCTTAACCCAACAATAACCGAACGCCGCTCAGAACAAATGTAACTAATCTTTCAAATGGTTATGTTTTCCACTACCTATATAAAAATACCTACAAATACTGAAGGATTTCTACTGATTACTTCACATTGCTACTTGGAACTCGTAAGTAGCAATTAGTGGATAAACTATAGAGAAACAACAAACTCGTAAATTATGTATTCAGACTAGGAGCAGGCTGTTTAGAGATGATAAATATGGGGCTCATCACTGTCCCTTACGAAACCCGCATAGAGATTCTTTCTTACTTCTTAGATATATCACTACTATTAATCTAAAATGGAACCAACTATATTTTTGAATGAAATTTCGAAGCATTTACTATGCTAACTTTTCAAATCGATTAAGATAGGAAAAAGTGAATGCCCAGGTTGGACTCGAACCCACGATCTTTCCCTTACAGGGGGAATGCTCTGACCACTGAGCCACCGGGCCACACCTGAAGCTATCCAAATTCTCCTATACTACCGTCTTAAGGCGACGGTGGGAGGCATCTACCGACATTCATACGAAATATCGGAAACAATGAATGATGTTGCAATCATTTTTAAACATTGTTTTTTGATGACTCCGCCCAAAAAAATGAATGAAATTTCGAAGCATTTACTATGCTAACTTTTCAAATCGATTAAGATAGGAAAAAGTGAATGCCCAGGTATGAATGTCAGCATTTTGCTACCAGTTTTGTTTAGAGATGAAACATGAAGTTTAAGAATTAACGATCATCGATTTTGTTGTTCACTTGCTCAAAGCTATACCATAAATCCATTATACAACACAGTCAAAAGCAGATACACTATAATGGGTTCTTGAATCATTAAACTTCTGAACTTACACATGCACATCAGACAATTCCACACAACAAAATTCAGCTATTTCACGTAGCAATATTTCATTCAGTTTACAGTACCCGTAAAGTCGAAACTACTCTACAAGATAAGGTCGATTCTTGACTAGTTCTGTTTGAACAAAGATCTTGAGGGGCCAGGACTTAAATAAACAAAGCAGCCTTAGAGCTTAGAGTAGTGATTAACTAGTTTTGACTTACCACTACCTTCGTTAGAAGGTTCTGTGAAATAGGAATGCTCTAACTATGTAGGTGTGTTTAAACTTGGTAATGGATGTTTAATATCGTAATATTACGTGGTTCTGAATCTACATTATGTATGTTATATTCTAAGAACTTTAAAGTACATTTCGTCTAGCACATGGGTGTTTTAATCTAATAAATCAATAAATTTATGTAAATTTTTTGTACTAGAACTTACTCTTTATTCGTAATATTTCACATAATACATTAAATTTATTATCTAATATTGAATAATGTAATAAAGTTTGTATTTGTTTGGTAAAATTCATAATGATAGTTTTGTTTATAAACCCAAAAAAGACACTCGTGATGGTAAGGAGTATATAAATGTTGAGAAGCCTTTTAAACTTGTATTGTCGTCATATTTTGATTGGATTAGTACCAATCTTTAGTCGTAGACTTTAGTCTACGTTTTCCGAAACGCCATACCAGACGCTACAGGATTGTCACAATGATTTGAAAGTGGAAATTTTATCCAGAAGAGTATACTCCAGAAAGTTTATTCTATTACATAAAACTTCAGTTGGCGCTTCTTCCATTTACTAGAGTGAAATTTTACGTTTTGAAAACTGATATCTCAGGGTGTTCTCTGCAAGAATGTTTAGTATTCGTTGAGCTTATAAAATATCAGTAAAAATAAAATGAAGATCAGATATTACATTTTTGTATTCAAAGAAAGAATCACAAGCATGGGAAATAATTGAATGGCATGTTTTTATCATAAGCATAGTACACCTCACGCCTCTATCAAATTTATTTTGCTTTATGCTATTAGAAATCAATTCCTATGATTAGCACTGAACTGCAAAATGTGATTGGAATCATAACAATGTGCAAACAGGTAGCTCTGAAGGAAGGCATGTTTGTGTTTCTAAACAATGCCACGTATTTTGAAATGTGGTTTGACGCCAGAACATGTATTGTTCGGTTTTCTGTCCTAGCTAGAGCTGATGAGATTGTTGCGCTTGTTTGCTTAGGCACACATATACAAAAACTAGGTGTTACTAGCTGACAAGTTTACAAAGCTGAGCTTTTCTGTGCATTTTTCAACGTGTCTAGGTTTTGTGCTTTGGCAAAACTGCTTGGGGAAGTTTTTTTGACGTTTAACCTAATCACAATATTGTACGCCTTCGCTAGTGTAAATTAGGGATAAAAAAGACTTTAAATAACGTATGTTGCATTTCAAAGGTTTTATGGGAGTGTCGAAGACCTGATCTTCCTTTGTTTTACAATTTCCTCTTTTCTTCCCACTTTTCATAAATTATATGCCTTGGGAATCACGTTCCCTACAATTACATGGATCTCTATTCCTTCTTTACACACAGCTAATTTGAAATTTTCAAATAGAATGTAATGACCTTTCCTTTTCACTTATTATTTTGCTACGATGTTTTTAAAACAAAGATAAGCGTCCCACAAATATTGTTTATGTACAGATTCATCTTTCTCCTGATCAACTTCATTAATTGTAATTTATACAGCTTTTTGTGCCACGAGTTTCTGTTTAATGTTTAATCATCCATCATTATCTAAACATGTCCAACAAATCCTGTGCAAGTTGGTCGGCTTTGTCGGACCTTTAAACATCAGTAGCTACATCTAACGTTTTCATTACCGGCTCCATACAAAGTTTCCATAAACTCGCTTCTAAAAGCTTTCTCAATCGTGAATAATTAAACCTATTATTAACGAAGTCCGAAATTGGATTAATAAAATCCTACCGGGCTGGATTCCAGTTAGTCGGTTCTTTAATTCATTCCCTTGGTAGCGAACGTCTTTAAATGATTAGCCTTAAAACAGAAATGTAAAATTTACTGGTAATTTTCTGTACCTACCATTTTTATAAGATGGTTTTGGTTTCTACATATTCTCTGTTCCACAGCTTTAATTAATTTTACCAACCATTTGACATAATAATATTTTTATTTCAGGTGAACTGTAATTTAGAAATTCTAAATGTATTAATCTATTATTAAAAAAGCACAATAATGTTATTATTACATATATTCTTGTTGTGTACATGCATTCTAGAAGAAAAATACTTAACGTTTTAAATAATTAAAACCAAATATTTGCACATCATAGTGGCAGAATTTAAATGGGCTATTGTAGGTAATTATAAAATATTTACACCTTGTTTACCTGCATTCTAGCAAAAACATAATATAATTACATTGCTAATATGTCGTATACATTGCCAAAATCTCTAATTTTCTGATTTTGCCTTGGTATTTATCTTAAAATTATAGTTTCTACTTTTATACCAGTATCTTAGTATTATAGTAAATGCGATTTCCACATTTTCTGCAGTTTACTGGCGACCGTTAGAAATAGAACTTTCCGTCCAGAAACTATTCTAAATAACAGTGATTTATATGCACCTCCGCCTCTTTGGAAGTCGGTGTTTCCTCGGATGCACGTCCATTGTTAGTTTTCGGTACAGTTGGTTTGAGATTGCTAATTTGTAACTACAACAAGCCTGGAATAGTGCTTAATTTTCCACGGAGATATGAGCAGGACTAGGCTATTTTATAAGGATAGTTAGTTCTTTGTAGTACTTACAGAATAGTTACATTAGTTAGAGCTTACAAAATAATTTTGTTTGAGTTTGAGTCTAGTTTGGCGTGTTTAAATAAACTTCTCGAGCAGTACTCTACTAATATATTAAGATATAAATCATAAATATGATGCTTTCATGTTACTTAGTTCGTAAATATCAAAGGCTTTGTAAAAAATATATCACAAAATATGTAAATACCTCGTTATTATTCCTAAATACTTTTACAGTTAGTTTTTACTTTAAATTTCAATAATTATGCCTGCACTTTCATTTCTTGACTTTATCTAGACGTCACATCATTTATTTAATTGTTTCTAAGGAAATGTGGCGAGCTGTTTTGAATCGCAATATCTTTAAAAGTCCCTAACTTATATTTCAATTTAATTATGAGGACATTTATAATTCTGCTTATATTCCGACGTAAATTGGCAAAGTTTCTTATTTATAACAGCGATTTGCTTAGCATCTACCTGTGACAATATCCGATGCCGGTATCTTCAATGTTTTGGCACTGTTTAATTTCGTATATTTTAGTTTATTATAAATTGCTTTTTTAATTGCCACGAATCATTTTAATGCTACCTTGTATCATATGTGTAGTCTAAACTACTGCAAATTTTGGTTTTGAATTTCTTACCATTTTTGACGTAGCTTCATAACTTAAAAATATAACACGAATTTCTTGGATGTTAAGCTTGTGCTACAAACTATGGGGCGACCATCATCTTTAGTCTCCCCGTGACCAAAGTTGCTGAAAAACAACGTCGAGATCAGTGTTAATAATAAATTAATATACGTACCTATATAAAATAATATAATAAAATAACAGCAAATAAATCACGAAAGGATCAATTACTTTTTTATTGAAAGTTTAAATTGATAATTCAATCAATGAATCAATCAATTAGCCCACTGCAGTCCACTGCTGGTCATAGGCCTCTCCCAATGTGCGCCATTTCGAACGACCACGCAAATTCGTCACTTTAAAAAAAAAGATACGTTACTAGTTTTCTCACACAAAGTTTCATAACCATAATCAAGTACATTCAAGGAGGTCTTCTATATTATTATCGAAGAGCAATTTTATGCGTTTAAATTTATAAATCAGGGTATCATGAATTTAAAATATGTTTTAAAAGCTCGTTTCTCATGCCATTATTAACCGCTGCGGTTTCATATAGACCGTTCACGCCTTTGGACAGGGGTGTCTGCTAATTTGAGGAATTTAATTTAGGCGTTTAACATGCCACGGTTAATTCTGTCAACGTAATGTGTTGTCCGTGATTAAATGTGATTTGATGGGTAAGGTATCTTATTTGGGTATAAACTTTACATACTGTAGCATTCAGCTACTTACATTGGGGGGGATTGGGGAGTAGTACCTACTTCTCTACTCGAAACGACCCAATTCACGTCCGGCCTCATGACCGAGAGGCCCCAGGTTCGAATCTTTCATTACAATAGTGACACGAACTCAACTTCTAACACAAGCAATTTAGCTTAGCTAAAGATATCAATGGAAATACTAGTAAAGTCGGTAACCAAAACTGGGAAAAAGTAAGACGTTATCATACTAATCCTGTTGATGGCAATACGCTCATACGTTATTAGGTAGAGACCGAAGCTGTATAAGTATGAATATTAATATTAGACCATATAATATAGACTTGAGTGGATATGAATGAAGAATGATATTTTCACCAGTCTAACAAATCCATCTCGAAAATATTACAGAAAAATATGACCACTTTTCTGATGCCAGCGTTCCCTAATCAAACCCTAGGAGGTTCTGAGTGACATCCGGAGATCAGATTAATTGTCTGGTCCCCGTGTAATGCGAACGCTTGTCCGGTATAAGATTGATGAATCATGCCACGCCTCTAACCCGAGCCCTGAGCGAGACAGATCGATCATGTATCATGTACCAAATACGTATCTTTGAACTTTTATAATTGAGTTCAGTATAAAGATATGAAAGTACATACATACGCTCACGCCTATTTTCCTTCGGGGTAGGCAGAGAATATTTCCCGTCACTATCTATCCTTACATTCTTCATGAGCTTTCTTTACTGTCATTAATCCTTTTATGCAAGTCCGCCGGTTTTGAGTACTTCAGTACCCCTAGCACGAACAACTATCGTAAATGTATTGAGAGAACGAAGCATAGTGATTGGCCGGCTTCACATACACACACAGGTGCACAGTAGGCAATTGACCCATCACAATGCTTCGTTCTCTCAATACGTTTACGATATGATTACGATAGTTGTTCGTGCTAGGGGTACTGACCTGCTTCTCTTTTCAAAATTTTATTAGTTTAGCCAATGTGTGTACTGCGAGGTGTATGAAAGTATCTGATGATGAAGAAATTTTAAACACAGAGACTGAGAGAAAAATCTCGTAAGTAAAATCTGTTCAAATGTGTTCAAATATTCCCAATGTTTAAAAACGGTATTCTCAATGTTTCTTTGTTTGTACGATTGCAATAAAATTGTGTCAACTTACAGTTTGCATTTACCCGAGGGTCAGTTATATTATTTATTGGCTGCAACTACCGGGTACTTGGACCTTCAATCGGAATATAGTTTTTTTACGATTTGTTACTTTTCGATGACTCAATTAGGTCACCTTATTTATAACACAGGAATCAGCGACACACTAAAGAAAAATGATAAAAATATTCTAGTCCATCGCAAAAAAAAACTTTTAACTAAGAGAATAACATTAATCTTACTCGTATATCTTATTACTATTTAATTTCAAGTTAAAATAACATTACTCAGTTTTATTTCCCGCAGGTCTGCTCGCTGCTTGAGCTCGTAACGAAATGAACATCGCAATAATTAGGATCTGCACATAACTCAAACTAGAGTGACGTAACGTAAAAGTGTTGCCACTTACGATAATCAATTAATTTGCTATCTTTGTTAGGTAGGTATAGATCGATTTTAAGATAAGAAATATTGAAATAAAGAATATAAGTAACCGGAATTACTAGTGGGAATATTAAATTAAACTAGTAACTTCTACTAACTACTAAATTGCTTGTTAGGAATGGTTTCGGTAATGTACTAAATGGCTAAGATTTGAATCTTAGCCATTTAGTACATTACCGACCTCTGTGATAATTAAATTGTTGAAACTAAAATATTCTTCACTTACCAAAATTTTCTTAGTACTTTTCTGTTGAAACAGTTTTCTTATAAATCTCTAAAAATCCTATACGTGTACTTGACCTCTATCCAAGTTGCCCACATTAAACGCACTCTATACATTCCACTACACCAGTACACATAATCTACTGAAGGGCTTCATCTGTCCATGATTGCCCTTGTGTTTCTAATTACCACCCTTTACTAGGGCTCCAAAGAAACCATTAAGTACGTAGTTTCTTTCAGGAATTTCTGTAATATGTGATAATAAAATCAGTGGACCTACAAGTAGAAGGACATCTCTGCCTATCTCAAAGGGGAATGAGGCGTGACTTTATGTAAAAATTGCCTCACACCGGAACGACCAAAATACAAAAATTCGCCATCATTATGGTAATCATATTTGCTTATAGTTTTCAATCCATTACCCGGTCTTTTCTCTATTATTGAAACATAAACGGAACTTAACCACCGATGGATCCTGAATAGATTTATAGGCTCGACCGTCCGAGGAGATTTAAATCTTTTTGGAACGCTCAATGGTTTTTGTTTTACGCTGTTTGAATTGTAAATACGCAAGTAGTGTGCCGTTCGTGTCACGGCTTATCTTTACTGATTGTAAATGTTCAGATTCTTTAAAGTTTTAGTTATTTTATGTAATCTGTTTTGCGTACGTCAACTGTGATGATGATGATGATGTGTGTGATGTCATAAGTATATCCGCAATTGGGTATTTGACTGACTAGTCAAATTAGTTACTTCATACTAAACTTGAACACGGTAAGTTTTTAGGAAAATAGTATTAAAAATTTATTTGTGACGTTATAATATTTGATAGTAAAATTATTTACTATTAAAGGTTGGGTGGATGATTAAAAATAAATAAGAACGATAAAATAAGAACCGCCGCAATAGGCTTCACTCTTTTACTATTCTCAATTTAGTAAATTCAGCTAAATATTTTTTTTTAACTACAGAAAAATACTCAATTGTTAGATTTTTTGCTATAAGTGGTAAGCCAGATGGCTAAAAATGAATAAAACAGTAAAATAAGAACAGAAATAAAAAAAATACTGCATTTTTACTATTCTTCATTTAAATACTTAAGTATTCTAAAAAATAATACAAGGAAAAGCATTGCTGCCAAGAGTAATAAACTTTATAAACGGGGTATACATTTTTTATCATTATATCAATGTATGAATTCAAAATAAGAATCATATTATTTTAATATTCATAACGACAGCGCAACCATTCGACAATGCAATTTGTAGCTATGTAGCGGAAGCATTAGCGATCTCAAACGCTACAGCGCTTGCAAACGTCTGATGCAAGTTTTAATTCTGTTTCTTATAGCGCTTATTTCGCTGAATTATTACTACAGAACAGAAAGTTGTCAATGCTGTCCTATTTTTATTTGAGATAGATTTTTCTTTTTTTTTTTACTTTCAACGAGCTCGTGTGCTATATTAAAGTAAAGGTGTGTACAAATTATAACGATAATAAATTTAGTTAAAGTCTTGGGTGCAAACAGTGTTGCGAATTTCTCCAAATAGTTTATCAAGTCAAATTAAACTTAATTTACACTAGATATCTCAAAACAACCTTGTGTCATAAATATACGAAATAAGACATAAGTGTGTTCGAAATGTCTGTCATTGCACAAATTATTATCAAAGTTGTATAAAAACGTCCCCAAACATTTATTAAACATTTTGTTCTCGGTTTGAAATTTAAACTACATACGTTTCTTACTCAAACTCTCATATCTAATTGTTTCTTTATAGCACCGTTATTATTCCCAAATGCAGCTTGAATTTAAAGCACTACATTATTCGAAGCACTTGAAACACAGCACAGAGAGCTAATCAAGAATCTGGAAACCGCGCAACTCGCGAATTTAATCCAAAGAAATATGGCGCACTGAGAAACACCGACTAATTAGGTAAACCGGTCGCATGTGTCACGGGGGTTAAAAATTTACGACTTGGCGGGACTTGTGTACTGTAATAACTTTCTGTTTAGTTTATACCGATAAATTGCTTCTTGAAGGTGTGTCTGCGGCTGATGAATTCATTCTAAGGGTGTGTGTTGTCAGCGTCAGAAATAGATTATTTTCAGATTTTAAAAATATATTATAATTATTATATATTTTTTCAACTCAATTTTTGACATAAAATACAACTAGCTTCAGAGAATAAAGAAAGAAAATACACGAGAGGAGTTCAATTTCTTGGATGGATGGATGGATGGAGAGAGCTATTTCTCAGTGGTCGTTGGCCTTACGCATACGCATAACTGTCTGATTAACTAATTTAAAAAATACTAACCTGTTTTGGTTAACAATATACCTGAATAATCAATTGCCAATAAAATAAAACTTATTGAATTATAAGAACAGTTTAATTCTAATGGTATAAAGGATAGCAACCCTTTTTTGTAGGTCGATCGTACGAGCTGCTTTTGCTAATCTGTTATATAAAACTTTATAGTTTTAATTGTTCTCTTTAATTTTAGAACATGTTTGAATGCAAATCACGTTGCGTGAGTTTGCGGTTCGTTTGGTGTATTTACATTGAATATATTAATAGTTTCAGTATATTAGATAATGGATTAAGAGTATACTCAGAAATGAAACGATAGGCATAGAGAGACAGCGACTCAATAGGTTTGAATGTTTTACAAAGGATATTTACAATACTGTCATCTTTTTCTTTTTCTTGGATGGCAACATATCAACCCAATTTAGGGGAAAATCTTGCCAGTGTATAATAATATGTTTTATCGTCGTTTGATTTAAATATAGCCAGAGGCTTTAATTTTAGGCAAATATATACACAGATATAATAATAATTACAAAGTTTTTTTATGAAGACGTAAGAATTTAATTTGTCAAAACTGTCAGTTCGTTTTGCTTTCTTTTTTAATTAACAAACTGAGGCCTCATAACTTGGTAGGTATTATAATGTTGCAATATAATATAGGTATATCTTACAATTTACAATACATTATTGTGGTTCAGTCTATCGGATAAAAGTGTTCAAGATTATAATAAGTTCAGCATCAATTCAAAAGCAGATAAAACTCCAACATCAAACGTATGATGGAGTTTTAGCTGCTTTTGGATAAACTAGCTAAATGGTTGACGTCCTGTACTTACCTATTCGCGAATAGTGAACTTTGTATTTAGGGATGTGTGTGTCTTACCTTCGTGTACACCATAGTTAGGTAATATTATCTATTCTGTGCACAACAGCCCCTCTAGTCAAGTGGCATTTCGTTGGCCAGCGTTAGGTAGAATGGAAAGACGAATGTATGGGATTTGACGTTTATGACATGCGTTAATGACTGTCAGATACGTCAAATCTCTTACATTTGTCATTCTGTTCCATCAAACACCGGCCAACGAATTGCCACTTGTCTAGAAGGCAGCACCTCTAGATAACTGTTAATACGTTTATAGACTAGCATAGATTGATCAATGTATGGGATTGACATTCGTTGACATAGACGTCATTAACGTCAAATACGTATGAATCAGTACGTATGAACAACGAAGCCGCCGACGAGGCAAGGTCTCCGAACTCGTCGTCGCCCGGACCTGCGCCACTGAAGATGTCGACCGCAGTGATCGACGAAACGTCTGGAACGCAAGTTTCAAATGGACCACGGCCAAACAGTCCGGAAGCTGAATATTCTACATTAATCACACTATTTTATAATACACCGGTCAACGAATTGATAGTGTAGATTGGTAGTTATAGTGCGTCTTTTTGGACATACAATTTACAAAAACAAAAAGAAATATAACATCCAAGAACATAAAATAAATTATTTAAAATACAAAAACCCGACTGATTCTGAAAAGATCGAAACAAGCGTTATAGCAGGCGGTAGCCATTAATTTTCATCTGGTTTGAGATTTGCAAATGATTTTTTTTATTTTTGATAGTTTATTTTAGTTGATGCTTTTTAGTTATGACGTATTTATATTTTTGTAATCGTCTTTAAATTTCCTTCATTTTGTTACCCCACTTGATAAATTAGAGTGAAAAACCACCATTTAGCCTTAAAACCAACATATAGCTTTTGTTCATATTTTATGTACCTACCTAAGAACACTTGAGCAACAAATACCTTACATTTTAGATAGGAATAATTGAAAGTGGTGGTTCACAAGAAATGAGGTAATAAAGGATCTTACAAACATACATACAAGATACGCGCAATAAACATAACCTTGCCTGACAGTCGGGTAAAAATAGTAATCCATCAATTACACAGTTACAAAAGAAATTCTACTATACAAATTAAAATTACATTGAACAACAAATAATAACGATTTTGTGTGAAATTTAATTGAAATAGAATAGAAGCGACGAGTATGAATTGTAGCAGTATTAAAAGCAGACGAATCCGTTGTCGTCCTTATGAAACTGGGTCAAAAATGGCGCCATAAATTGAAACATTAGTGGATTGCATCTTATTGCTAAAGTATTAAGGTTGCTTATTAAATGGCAAATGTCAACAAAGTCATTAAGCTGACCGCGCTTGAATCAAATGTTTGAACAATTACAAATGAATGAAATATTTACGATATTAAGGTCGTGCGCCTTGAACCAAACCTATAATAATGTTTGTTGTGAAGACAATGACTGCTGCATATTGAATTAGCGACTTTTAGGGCTGTGTTTTATGGATATCTCATTGTTTTAAATTTTTAGGTGAGGCGATGTTGTGTAACCTCTTTCACATGCTAGCATATGCTACATCATAAAGATTTGGAAGTCCATGTCGGTGCATGTATTATATTTTCTTCTTTTTCAAGATAGGGCTTTCGAAACGGGGCATGAAAAAGCACATCTCGAGCCTTTATCGAGTCATACTGAGTAAAATCTAATTGCTAATATTTCCTGTTTACAACAGAAATTGTATTACTGTTCCTGGATAAAGCAGGAATGAATTTTGAATTTCGAATTTTGAACGGACGCAAAAACCGCATCAACTGCCAAAATTTCAAGTTTGTAACCCCAGCGGTTTAGAATCTACGTTGATAAGTCAGTCAGGTCAAATAATTACTATAGGTACTATAAATTTATTATGTCGGGAAGTGAGAGAATATTTCCCATTACCCGCAAATAGGTTTCCTAAAATCCCAAGTTATCAGTGCGCAAACAATGATAGTAAATTAAGTGGCAACGCGCACGTATGTGAGTAAATCAGCCAGTACGAGTCACGTACTCGGAGTGCAATGTTTGATTTATGCTTGTGGGAGAACTTTGCATGTTCTTGGTCATATTTAACACATTTGGCCTTATTACGAATCGTTTTACTGATTATTTTGAGACGTGATAATACTTTTTGGAACAAACTTTATGTATCATGCCGTATCCATAAAATATGGAATGTTTTATGGATAAGGTAGTGTATGGGATTCCACAAAGATCTTCGATTTTTAAAATAATTATTCGATTTAAGGATGAGGTTTTGGCGCCGGTTTCCCTTACATGGTTAAAAATGTTAAATAATTATCTGTTGCGAACACTTGGCTAGCAATACCCGACGCAAATTTAATAGCTTTTATTGCGCGAAAGATATATAAATATATATTAATGACTCATGACTCATGACGAAGCGACCGACCATTCGTGCAGTGTGCCTGTTATTCATTTAAGTATATGCAATAAATAAATGGCGCAGAAGAAATCCGACATACTCACGTTAAGGCCTTACAAACATATACGCGAGTGATGTATACGAAGCAATCATTATTTTTATCAGTCATCTAAATCCAAGCGTGTGTGCTAAAGCGGTAGAAACGACTAATTCTCAGTCAAAACTCCCGACTAGTGCCATTAATTGTCGAAGTTAGTCGCTGGCACAGCCGGTATCTGTGAATTAAGTTCGTTCAAATTATTGGCGGTAAGAAGAACTTTGGTGTATCGGTTGTAAATCATGTATTGTTGGGTTAGTCGGGTGTGGTGAATATATGTGTTAGGGTAATGAGTAACTAGTTCTACGCTACGGTTTCACCTATCTTGAGTTTGAATTCGATTGCGATTTGAAACGTACAAATTTTTGAAGTGAAAACTTCTTTAGCGGCGTTGGATGGGTGTAAAATGTTAAGGAAGCGTCAGGATTAGTTGACCTTTGAACCGTAACCGACGACTGACGTCATACAAGATTAGGTACAGACTATGTATTTTGCAAATTATAATAGATATCGTCGTAGCTTAAACGGTAAGCACGTCGACTATAAGTCCATATAGTTTCAGATAGTATCGGGTTCAAACCACCTGGCCTTCAGGGATTTTTTGTGATTGTTTTTTCTTATTATAATTTATTACTTTTGGTGATTATTTTTTGTTTTTGTAATTTATTACTTTTTATGATAGTTTATTGTTTTTTTGTGTTTTTTTTTTTATAATTTATTAATTTCTTCAGACAGAAAATTAGCAGAAAATAAGTGATAGGTTCTATGATTAGCGCTATATTATAGGTATGGTATGGTATGTTCTTTTTTATTTTTTTCTATGTATATAACGAAGAAAGAAAAAAAGAAAATGTTTTCACTTCTGCCGGCACTCGCAGAGTGCAACCCGTCTTTTTTTTTTAAAGAAGTGTAAACTTGAATAATTACATGTGTATTTACATTGCACACACATACATGAAACAACACATACATACAGACAACTACAGAGGTATCGTTAACAGTAACAGTGTCGTAAGTTCAATGGTTTCCCCATGTCAAATATCAATGTATGACAGGTGCAAAATTATAACGAGAGATTCAGAAGCTATTATTCAAAAAAATATTAAAAAAAACACTTGCACTTGTTTTCTTACAAAATGAAGAATACATCATCAAGATGCCAACAATATGCTCACGAATCTCATACAATATCAAATAAAGAACGGTGACGTCTTTATTCGAAACTCAAATAAAATTTCCACGACATCTTGCTTTCACATAATATTACCGCCATTTGTAACTCACATATTAACGCGCCATTTTTAACGTTAAACATCAAGCTGAGCGCTTACATTGAGTTCTAGTTCACTTTGCCGTTGGAGCAAACAATCCAGGGGGCAGGTTACTTTTCTAAGCGCCTTAATCACCGTACCAGTACATTACCTCGCTTCGCTAGACTTAATAATAATGTAATTTAAAATAGCTATCCAGTACCTTAAAAGCAAAGCTTTATTATGTTTCTGAAGTGGTCTACCAACTCGTATTAGTTGTGTACTGTGGCCTAACGTTCTCGTTCTGACAGACAGCCTGACAGTAGGTATGCCTATTGTTTTTTTTTTTCAATTGTCATACTTATAGAGAAATGTTAATTTAATCCAAGCAGGGTAACGGGTGAAAAAACGGATTGTAAAGGCAGTAAAATGGGATACAATATGTAAAAATAATGGATTCGATCTAAAAAATAGTAAAGTGAAACTAAATTTGGATACGATCAAAGACTTATCTGATACATGTACCTACTTACTTACATAATTTATAAAAAGTTTAGAAATTAAAAACAGCCAGTAAGCATTTGTAAATAGAACATTGGTTTGGACAACCAGGGGTTCTATATTTAAAATTGAAGAAAAAAAATTGTTTTTTTTAGAAAAATGTTCATACCTATGGGAATACGTTCCTTTCAACACTTTTATAGACAACCTGCAATTTGTACATTTAATATAGTAGAACTGACTAGAAAATAAAAAATAAACTCATGTTCAATAAAGTAAGAGGTTTAGATATACGTTGCGAATGTATTAATAGCGGGTTTGAGCAAACATTAGTTGCAATGTAAATGTTTCTCTTGCGTTCCAGGTATAATTGGTATAGAAAATATATTTGCTAACAGGCGAGTACTATATACCAGAGAAAATATGTACCACAGACTTGTTACATTTATTTTACTACAGTTAACAAACTTCAAATAAAGAATGTTCTCAATTAACCGTTAATTTGTAAATGAATAAAGATTTTTGAATTTAGAACTCTTGTAATTTCGGCTGTTAGTGTAACAATTAAGTGTCTTAAAGTTCAACGAAAAAGTGATGCTTTGCTATTTCTTAAGCTTACACAAAATTTACCGTCGTATGTATACATTTTAAATAAAAAGGAACTGACCGCATGCATACTCTATTTTTTATTTGTATGGGTAATGGACTGCTGAGACGAGGTCTCGGGTTCGATCCCAGGTTTTATCATGGCACACACCAATGACTTTTCGATGCTTTTCGAAGTTATGTGTGTATTTATCGCAGGTTTATAAGTGTCCGGTTAATGGCAATAGGCTCGCCACCTATTACATTGGGACCTAAACATAAACTGGCGAAATGTGGGTGCTAGCACCTCTGCCTACCCTTTCGGGGAATATAGGCGTGAGTTTATGTATTGTTTACCATAATAGTAGTAGCACTTACTTTGAAACTAACTTTTTTATTAGGCCGGTAATACACTAAATAGTGATAAAGTTATGAGCATACCATATGTCAACAATAGTTCCATGCCAAATGCACTAACTGCAACTATAAAAGCCTTCCTTAAACTCAAGGCACTGCAAAATTCTTACTAGCCAAACCTTTTCGCTAGTTAATTATGCAAATGTAAACTCTATTTCAAGAAGAATTAGGTTAAAAGTATTTGATATGTTGCATGCGTGCACCGTGCATGCATACACGCAAAGTCGGTTAGTTAAATTGGTTTACATTTAAAAGTCGATAAAGACGCGTTAGATATTGTAGGCAACACTGCATGTTGCATAAAGGAGAATTTATGTGTATAATATTGATTTTAAAAGTAACCTAATGGCGTAAACGGGGCTCTCTCTTACCATTGGTGTTTGGATTCGATTTTCAGATGAACAATTCAAACTTTTCAAAGCATTAGATAATTTTTATCTAGAGATCAGAACTTTCTATAACGATTATAAAAATTGTCATATTAATAATGTACATCACCGGGCTAGGAGTACCTTATGGCATTATAAAACCTAAAAGTTTTTTCATATTGATGCGACGAGACTTTTTAGAACTCGTAAATTATTGTTATTTCTCATTGATTCTTCGATAACTAATAAGGATCAGTTCAATAATTTCACTCTATTTAAAGAGCTCGAGCGGGAAAGTCGTACTATTTTGCCTCCGCACTGAATTTCGTCATTCCAGCTCGCTTACGATAATTAAAAACACAACATCGCTTTGTAAACATCATACGTCAAAAATAAAAATTAGCTAGACACGCGAACCTCACTCTGTCATCCGAATCACTCTCATTTAGCACCCGAAGACGCCTGTGTCTGTGTATGAATAGGATATCATTATAATGACAAAGATCTCATCTCCCCAGACTTAATTAATCATTGTGTTTACTGATTAACGTTCGCGTTGCTTAGTGAATTTACATGCAGATGGAATTGTTAAATTATTCTGAACTGTGTTTGGAATAAACGCCGATCGGGTAGAAAAGGCTGAATGACAGTTTTGAAAATGGCCGCGTTAACTGACTTCATTTAAAATTAGTCAATTAATCAATTAGCCTACCACAGGCCAACGCTGGACGAATTGCCCAATGTTGGGAGGATTTGGCGCTTTGTCCACGCTGGCCTGAAGGGTTGACCAAATTATGT
Organism: Eilema caniola; assembly: GCA_949126895.1. Lineage (NCBI taxonomy): Eukaryota > Metazoa > Arthropoda > Insecta > Lepidoptera > Erebidae > Eilema > Eilema caniola. The sequence goes on from OX421476.1 coordinate 6,004,003, forward strand.
AAACGAGATAGTTTTAGTCTCTGAAAATGAGTACATTTACCAAAAAAAAATCTTCGGAATACTCTAAAATAACGATGTACGTACGTTTCTGTGAACATAATAATAACTACGTCTCCCTCGAGTCGCCTATAGACGTGCATGTAAAGCTGAACGTTTACGAACATTACGTATAACAACGCTAAATAAAATTGTATGCAATGCCTTCGGTTCGAGGAATGAAAAGATAAATTTTCGCTATAGCCGTATTGTACTGTTCTTTGTATTCGTGGCGTGCTGCTGGGAATTCTGAAATTCGAAGAAGTTTTGACTGAATTTTATAATGATTCAAATATAAATCTTTTGAATAGAACCTCAGTTATGAAGCCTTGTTTCAGAACTAAGTAATATGGAATGTACTACAATGAATTCAAAAGAAGGGTCAATGTCTCGAGGTATAGTGGCTGTAAAGGCGACTTAAAGATAAGAACTATCCAGCCAACAGCAAATTTGAAGCCTATGCTTAAAAAGTGACCGGTTAACGGCTTATTACAAAACTGTGTGATGCACGCACTTTGTTCTCTGGTACATCAAGCGTCTTTCTACTGTAACTGCTTACTTCTAAGTTGTGTGTACCGACGTACGTGAATTCAGTGTACCGACATCACGTGCTCTCGAAGATCATAGCAATGTTGAAACCTCTTAAACAAATACCGCGTACGCGTAACCAACTCACACCAAATGCTTAAAACATCGACATCCAAAGACGTCCTATACGTATTAACTTCAAGGAACAAAAAATCCACAACAAATTTCGTCGCAAAGCACTAAACTTAACTCCCAAACACCGGCGAATCGGCAAGTATAATAAAATCCAATGTTAACTCAAATTGATTCGGCCGATGCATTAATTTCCTGCTAGCCAACGTGCCCGGTATAAATATTCGATAAATAGAAACGAACTCACAGTAGCAGACGAATGGTTCAAAATTCAATATCCGTTTTAAGCTGAGGAGTGCAGTACAATGGTGGATTTATTTTACGTATTGTGTATTTTGAATGGTTTTCGTACTATAACGGTTACTGCTGGTACATGCCTGTGGGTTATAGTTGCCGGCAGGCAATTTGCCATTATGGAAATGAATGGGTATTCGGAACTAGCTTAGATTAGAGTTTAGTTTTTAGGGCGTTTTAAAGTAGGAGTTTTAAGTTTTTAGTCTTTGTTATAGCATTTCTCATTCATACAGTAATTTTTCTTTCCAATTGGGGTAAGTAGATCAACTATTTCCATTTGCTAGGATCCCGATGATCTATTCTACTGTTTGTTCAGTGTTTGTAGTAGTCAATGAATTTATCTGATTTAAAATGTGGAAACTGCAAGGGCTTGGAGGTTAATAATCAATTCATTTATATTTTTTTTATTATAATTTAACGAATCTCATAGTGTTTTGCCTTTTGTTAATACCTCAAATTATAATGATTATTTTCATAACGCTTTAGTCGGCTTTCATCACTGCGCGTCTTGTTATACATTTCACAATCGTATCTTGTTATAAAAACAAAGTTATTTCTTGAGTTAGAGGTAGAGAGGTACGCTATACCGTTATATATAAAGTTTACCCCGCACTTAGATACTGTTGCACAAATAAATGGACCAAATAAAGAGCATAAATAAATGAATTATTTCTTCCTGAAATATATTTCTACTGCTCAATATGATATCAACGGCTATGGATTACTATCTTTTATGAAACTATCGCTCTGTTCGATGATATTCATAACCGTTGTATGAATATATTATCTACATGGTGTTAAAATGGCCTATTTAAATAAAACCAGAGCTTATCGGGAAACGCTAAAGTTTTATTCAGTATTGTAAAATTTTATTACACATTCCTACTTTTAATCAGAAGTAAAATTCGTTATATACTGCATTTTCTATGATTGCATAATATTAACAAAATTTGAAAGGAAGATTTCAGAAAGAAAGCGTGTTTATTAAAGTGAAATCTTGAACAATACAGTTGAAGTTACATTTTGTGAAAAATGAATAATGAGATGTGTCAAGGGATAAAATATTCTATTCAAGCCATTTTTTACATGTCATCATTAAATAAATCACGGTATTCCAAATTTAAAATCGCAATGAAAATCAATAATAAATAGCACACTGTGCTAATAGGCACTATAAATCCACGAACGCTTCCTAACATTACACCAAAAATACTTCAAGCTTTATTTCCAAAATGTTAAATGTGTATATACGTCAGCAGCTGCTATCACTGGTGAACATAGAATCTGCTGATTCGATGACATAGCATGATTGCACGAACGAATAACCGATTGATTTACGAGAGGCGCTATTAAACTGTACGCTGGCTGTTGCGGCTGCACTGTGTTGTAATGGTAGATTTGTATTTTAGAACGGCAATAGAGGCACTTTGGTCAAAATCTTTTATTAAATCTTTCGATAAAATTTTGGTGACTCTACGCTGGTGTAAATATACAATAGATGATTAAACGTATTGACATCGTTTTTTTTACGTGCGGGAAATCCCCCCGAATCCCCTCCCCCCACTCCGGAGCCGAAGTATGAACGATTTTACCTTCTACAATAATATTATTCTATCTAAATACTATTTTTTTATGCTGCTAAGGTGGCAGACAAGCACACGGCCCACTTGATGGAAAGTGGTTACCGTGGCCTATGGAAACAAAAAATAAATAAACAAACTCACCATAAAATAATTATTTGTTATATAACACTTAAGAGAAAAAGAGCCTCGGCCAACTCTACACTATCCAGAACTTTTAAGCATCTTTTTTGCCCGAAAACTATTTCTTCTACGTCAACTGTTTCATGAAACACTGTGCAATGTTCACACAGTGTTTTATAGTTGGTAAACAAAGCAAGCACAAAAGGCTGCGTGCCTGCAACGAACTCGACGGTATGTTTTTGTAAAACATAGTTGTTTGATAACTTTATCTTAGTATGCAGCCATTTCCAACACTTTTTACTATATGTATAAAGATTATAATCTTAAAGTACTCAGAACCGGCGGGCTTGTATGAAACTTTTAATGTTAGTAGAGAAAACTCATGAAATGTGTAAGGACAGAAGTAGTTGACATGCAATTGTTTCTGCCTAGCACGCAGTGGGAAAACCGTGAAAGCGATAAATATAACGGGTGTAAGACGAACGCTCCCGAAGCCGAAGGCCCCTGGTAGTACTCCGGGTACAACATATTGGCATGATATTTTTTCTGATTTGGTGAAAAAAAAAAAAAATATTTTTTTCATTTTTAAGTTTTTTTTCCCCGTTTCATAAGCATTATTTATTCTACATCGTATTAGGAAAGCTCAATGAACGACAAATATGTAGTGTACCCGGAGTACTACGTGGGGCCTACGGCTTCGGGAGCGTTTCTGTTACACCCGGTATATTTATCGCATCGAGAGATTCAGGATCTTTCCGCTCCGTGCTAGGCAGAAAAAATTGTACGCAATCTCCTTCTGTCGTTACACACTTCACGAGTTTTCTCTACTAACATTAAAAGTTTCAAATAAACCCGTCGGTTCTGAGTAAGATCTTTCTTCTGAGTAAGATTATAATCTTTACACTCGGTATAGTTTATCTACATCATAGGGTATCCTTTTAGCATGAAGTATTTAAAATTTACTCTTGCCAGTAAGATGTGTTGATAAATATTTTAAATAGTTATATTTCAAGATAATAATCCCTTTTACATTACACTTAGCTCTAACATTTGCACCAAATACTAAATATTCATCAGCCAAATAATTCAAATTGTCTGAAATTATTCAGGCCCTAGGGTAACAGACCGTTTCACAAAAATCAACATTGTTATTAATTCAACAGAACCTTTGGTTGAATACTTTGAGGGGGGAAATCCGATATGATTTTTTAGAACACTAAGGTCGCCTTCAAATTAGAGACGCGACAAAGCGCTACTGTGGCGTTGTTGTGAAACTTTCAATTTTCTTATAATTTCAAGAAGTGCCACTCAGCGCCGCTCACATATGGTAGGGGAGCCGAAGAAGGGATTTCAGGATTTACCTGATGAAGTACATCACTAGAATTTACAAAAGCATTATTTTTAATCTTTTCTTTTTCATTTTAACAAAATTAACAAGAGTAATGCTTCTTCGTCTGAATCCATTGCATAATTGACTAACATCACTGGAATTTACTAATATTTACACGTGTCTACTTACGGTGCTTCTTTTGTGTTAGCCTCACTGCAGTGCTTCTCTTGCTACGCGTATATCGGAAACTCCAAACAATACAATATATTGTATTGTACACCATGTCATGGTAAATATCCCGATAACTCTAATAGTAATCTGAGTGACCATGATGGTTTAAATACCTATATTCTATTATAGTCTGCCTGTCTGCCATGATGTCGAACCCGCATGAAGCTATCAAGCAAAATGATCGAAACGATTTTGTCGGAAATTATGTGAAAACAGTCGGCTCTCGGCTATCGTCGTCTGACACCGATGTAGAATTGGATACTCTGAAAACGCTCTTACGTACGACCACCACGATCATGCAAACTAATATACGCATATTTTGAAACGTACGTAGGACATGGATGCAATCAATCTCACGCGCTCGAGTATGTCCACGCAACCGTTTTTTACCTATTTTGAAAATCTAAAACGGCTCCCCTCACCGATGAAATGGTATATTAGGTAATTAAAATATTTATTTCTTCCTTTCATCTAAGTTTTGCAACCCGTTAGGTCTCCATGACGCTCGATTAAATTCCAATTTAGCATCGACTGTGCCCCTACTAAGCATAAAAGTGTCACTGAGACTTGCGCGCCACAACACACCACTTCACGCTCCTAATTTGAAGGCACCCTAAGGCAAGAAGAATACAGTAATCATAAGTTCTTGTAATCCTTTTTATACCTAACCTGAAGTTTGCCTACGGGCTACGATGTTCTACGGCTCGTAGCTCGTAGCACTGAGATATCTGCTATGAATTTAAGATGTATTTTAGTGAAGAATTTAGTTCACTAAATACATCTAAATCCAACAACAATTTTAGCATTATTATAACTATTTAATTATGTCTACACGAGTTTGACTGAAAAAAAAAAATATTTCCCGTTTTGCCGAAGGACGGAAAAACATGGTATAATATATTTCAAATGTTTCTTAGTCTTGAAAAAAAATGAGAATTACTAAGCGTATAATGTATTACTGATATATTAAACTATTTCATGTTATACCACAGCTAATGTTACATGAGGCATCAGCGTGGCTTTGCCTGCTTTTTGACAGAAAAATAGTCCGTGAATTCAGGGACACACAAAAAAGCCTTAGCTTAATCGGTCGAGTTGTTCTCGAGTTTTCCATTTTATACAATAATATTTTTTTTTATATAAAGAACAATCATAATATGTGGACTGTTATTTATTCTTATCTACTTTTCTGACCGCGCAGAGATAAAACTACCAACTATTTTAAATAAAAATAGTCCCGTCGTCAGCGTAATCGTTCGTTGGATTTTTTGCGTAATTATATCCGGATTTTCGGTTTTTCTGGCATAGCATGTCTCTAGTATGTATATAATATAAACTGCTCGTATTAATAAATTTCTATCTATCTGTACGTATCTATGGTTAAGGGTGCATTAGACTTTGATGTAGGGTCATATCGGATAATAACGTCAGCCGGCCAGTCTGATGGCCGTTTGATGGCTCTTCTCACGAGTGGCGCTCTGTCGATATCTGTGAATGATAAGCTATTTTATGGGATTTAATTACTATAGAATTTTATGACTCCGGGCGGGTTCAAACCCGGCCTATACCGATTCCATTTTTCTATTTAAATCGAAGCTTTTATTAATTTTATCATTTAGATAAGTGATGACGTTTTGATGCTCTTCCTGTGGGTTAAGTTCTTGTAATCCTTTTACTCAAATAGGGGCCTGAAAATGCGGTTCCCAATTTGCTGTTTCCCTATTGGTCCATAAGTAGCTGAATATCACCAGCTGATTTATGGATGACATTAAGGCGGAGTGGAAGCTTACCACCTCTAATGTTGGTTGTTTAGACGGGAGACGCTCTCGTAAAAGTTATTCAAACCAAATCATGTAAAAGTGAAGCGGGAAAGCGGAGTTTAAATTCTAAATGCAGGTTTTATATAAATGAATCGTTTGCTCTCATTCTTCTTAGTGACTGTACTATAGAAAATTATGGCGAGGTTTCAAAATCGTATAAAGACTAAACATTCCAACGTGCGTATAACACCGAAACATGAATCTGGGAACATATTTGGTCGCGTGATAATGCCGACAGTGAGCCGGCTTAGCGCCGTGGTGACGACCAGCTATTTATTGTACTACTTTGTTTATACACAATTACAGCAGGGCCCGCGTTATACATGTAACAACTTTATTATGTTGTACACTGCGGAAATGTAAGGATTTAATCTTTGATTTAAATTATATGTTCCATTCATTTTTAATTTATTTAATCAGTTTTTCAAATAATGTACTTACAATAATATAGAGGTCCAAATTTCACAGTATTTATTCATTTATTCATTTATGAGAGTCATAGTTTTTGTTTTAGTTTTTATATTGTTATTTTATACTGATAGATAGGTAAACTATCTATATTTATTATTTTAAATATATACTGATGACCTGGAGAGCTTTTGTGCTCAGGAGGAAGACCTAAGGCTTGTCCTGCTTTATCTTCTACACTGATGGCACAAAAACTCTGTTCTAACAGTGTCGGCAGCGCGAGTGTGACGCCCCTGGTGTTGCATACGTCCATAGACCACGGTAACCACTTTCTATCAGGTGGGCCATGTGCTTGTCTGCCAAAAAATAAAAAGGCAGATTTAACTTGATAGTCAACTACAGTATTCTAAATCGAATGGCTGAAATTGCCACCCATGCACCCCACGATCACATGCAAACATAATTTCAAACTTTCACCCCATACATAAATTTCCAACGGCAGCAAAAATGGCCACCGGATGTCATGACGATCGCAACTAAGATTATTACGCACTTAATTAAGATAGAGAGATCTAGTTGATTAAACGTTTCCTTCTGGCATCATGATGAATTATTATTGCACCCTATGCCGACTTCTTGCTGGATATATACCTAATATTGTGTTTATCTATAATCATAGGGTTAATTAAGATATCCAGTTTTGATTACAATACATATTACGCGTGACTTCGATAGGTTGCACGACAGTTTGGAAAGCGATATCACGGTACGAAACGATGAATAATTTGTTTTTTTTTTAATGCTATAAGTATTATCGATTTTTTGTTACCACTGACATGGTACACAAGAACACGGTCCACCTGATGGAAAGTGGTTACGGTGGCCTATGAACGTGTGTAACACCAGGGGAGTCACACTCGTGCAGCCGACCCTGTAAACACGAGAGAGTTTCTGTGCCGTCGGTGTAGGAGACAAAGCAGCCTTTGGTCTTCCCACTGACAGCACCAAAAAATCTCCAGCGAGTTCTGGCTACTCTGCTCACCGCCGGGAAAACACCACGAGATTATTATGGCCGCGGTATACTGTAGGGCGGAGGTACTTCCCCAGTCAAACTGCTAAATTGGACGGAAATACCGTCGTGTCTTACCTCCTTTCATAATGTTTTTTAATATAAAAGGGTAAGAATCTGATGCGATGCGATCTTGTATAAACTTCAAGATCTATTTATCATTAAACTGTACTAAACTGTCTTCATGATTACCTTATCTTCTTGTACTGTTTGTTCTTTCAAGCAATCCGGTAACCTTGTCTTAAGCTCACCTACATTTTTGAACCTAAGTCCATACTATTACAGCCACTCCTCAAATTTTCATTACATTTTGTTAACAACTGTTAATAGTTTTCTCAATATGCCAATATAACTAAATACAAGTAAATCGTACCTCATACCTATGATGCAGTGTTTGTCATAATTAACTTCCCCTGCCTACCTAATATTGCGAGGCGGTATATATTCCAACCGTCTAAAGTAATAACTTAGGGACTCGACGGTACAGCGTCGGTCATATCGCTCCAACATCCTAATCAATTTGACGGCCGCTTTAACTGCCTAACGTTTAACTTTATACCATTTAAATATCCATTACATTATTGCGGTAAAGTCAGCTTCAAAAAAAAATTACAAAACATCTGAACATTTCAATTACATTGATTAGAAAATAAAATGATTTTGTTATCTGAGACGTACAGCAGTCAGTGAACTTCTGAGTTCTGAACTAAACTATTTGGTAATATAATTCAATACAAACGCCATCTAGCGTAGGCAAAAACGTGCCAGAGAATTATAAAAAATATAGTTTTTAAAATTTTTGTTGAGAAATAATTTCAATTAATGAGGTTGCCCTGTAACTAAAACAGTACTTTCTCTTACCTTATAATTCATTAAATCGAATAATAATTATGAGTTATCCGAATACAGCAATTGTACTTGAACGCCTGCAAATGTTTCAATTCATGGCACCAACGAGCGCACCTGGCCGCTTTTATTAGAACTTATAAGTTCTGCAAACTGCTCCACGCTCCCCTATATCATAGAATATTTAGTTTTAATACATCTGTCTCCCTCTAATATCTGTCCTTGTCTAGCCTGGAGCTGAGAATTTGTCCCGCTTATTGGAATCTTTGAGTTATGGCCAAGTTATATAGATGTATTCATCTTTGAAATACTTGCCATTCTGAGTTATTTTTCAACGTTTTTGAAGTTAGTGTTTTTAAAACAAAGTTTGGGTACAAACATTGTTTTTAAAGAATTTTGGTTGGAATTTTATTAATCACGTATAAAAGTATCAAAATTGATAAGGGTCTGAAGGAGGGGGAATTTCATAATAAATTTAATTGAAACGAAGCCATATCTGACAAATGATTTTACTTTGGTTTTTTAACGATATCAGGTACTAATTAATGAATACTATCGATTTCACATACGAAAAATAGAGGTAAAGTTTTGAAAACTGTTGATTTAAGTGTATTTTTAAATCTAATCCCAAACATGATGTGTGACATTTTCTGCTTCTAACTTTGAAGTTGACGAACTAGCATGAGGTCAATCATCCCTTAGAATGTATAGATACTTCAATCTACAAATTCTGTCTTGAAGAATGCTTGCAACATTATATTCATTAACCAAAAAGTTTGTAAGTATAACACGAGGTAAACATGTTATGTTGTATGTACGTAAATGAAAGGGCATTTAATATTATACATAAAAGCAGAGGTTATATATTTGTAAAGGTAATGTGAGTAAGAATTTATAAAAGATAGGTAATTAGACCTGGTGGTAACTCCCCTGCGGTTATGTAGTACGCCTATATTAACTTAGATTTAATTATATACTGAATAAAGACTTGTTTTTGCATCTGGCAAACATTGTATTTAATTATTTTAGACATAACTTGTTGCTTTTGGGAACAAAAGCTTTTGTTAAGATCTAGATATACGTTAGAAAATCTTTTTCTTAAATTACCTGCTCTTTCTTGTTTGCTTGATGTGTGGGCTGTTGTACCATCAAGTATAATACAGTGAAGACTCTTTCCTATTGGGGTGGGCAGAGACAAAACCTTTCCATTTGCTAAGACACTAGCATGTGTTTTTTACTTTCATATTTTTTTTAAATTTTTATTATAGGTTAAGGAGGCCAGATCAAGGGTAAGTACCCAACTCTTGATGTGGCCTTTTTCATGCGGAAATTCCTGTGGAGACCACTCCTTCGTGGTTGGTTATATCGGACTCGAACCTAGTTGGTAAAGCGCACACCTTGTGAAGTCTCAATAACCGGGGCGTAAGACGTTACTCAATAAGGCATTTAAGGTTTAAAAGAGGCAGCGGGATAATCTTGACCTGGCCTTTCCTAAAAACCTTCTCTATCTGATTGACGTACGTTACCTTATGTAGACCTACTTTTTTAAAATAAACAATTGCAAAACGACATAAAACTAAAACTAGAATAAGCCGGCTATGAAGTCAGCGGTACACAATAGGACAGAAGCTAAACACGAACATCTATTCTGGGCTGTCTGAGAATATTTAATTGTCTGCAGATGTTGAAAGTGATTATATAGCGGAACCGCCGGGCGAATATCCGAACATTGCGGGGTGTCTCTGAGTTTTGTCCATGACTACGAATGAGTTAGACTTGACATTAGTTTGCAGTTATATCTTTGAATTGTTCAAGTGTTTCTTTTGTTTGTTGTTAAAAAAATCTCTGTTTCATCCAATTTTTTGTAACCCGAATTCTGCTATTCTACTCCTTTTCATATAAGGTGTATATTTATATGTACAACTATTTGACATGCATGAGTCTTGTCTGGTTAAACGTTTTTATATGCAGTCTTTTAATAGTATACTTTATGATGTTGTATTCCTCCAAACTTCAGCGTTTTCAATACTTCTAACTTCCAACTCATCGTCGATCGTCATCAAAAGAAAATTAAATGTATATTTAACATTTGTGCTCCATTTAGTTTTCCAATAAGTACTTTTACGCTATCTAACCTATTCGATTTGATGGGTGTTTAGAATTTCAATTCCCTCACGATATCGTTGCTACACGCCAGATGCGAATGGCTCAGAAAATGTTATTCAGGGGTTTAAATGCCGCTATTACGTTTCTGCATTGAAGGATACGCATTCCAATCCTACACGAATGTTATTTGTCAGCATGAGAGAGCGTTCCAGTCATGCTGATAAGCAACATTTGATGTCTCTGTTTACAGGTGCGAAGCTAGCAAGCCGCAACACATGCTTCAGATACGTAACAACAAAAAATGTGTTTGATTGAGAAAATACTTAGTGTAAATCGTGAAAGGCGGACGTGCCAGTTTAGTGAGACACAGTTCAGTTGAGAAGACCGAAACAGTGTATAACAATGGAATATGGTTGAATTGTTTTCCAACAACCAAACTGTGCTTCCTAAAATGATCTCGCGCAGTGAATCCAACTAAATACGAAAGTGTAGCTTTGACTTTGTAACCAATAAAAAATAAATAATACCGTTGTAAATATAGCTTTTATAAACATACTTCGTCGTTGTCTACGTGTTTTAACATTCAAACTCTGATTAATATTTTGAAATTTTTTCAATCATCGAAGCGGTTGTCGTATTTTTGTGATAAAAATAAATGATATCAATTATTTTAGATGTAATTAATATTTAAATGGCAAAACTGGGTTGTGATGTGTATATGTAATAAGGTGTATAGTAAGTAAGGTTGTAAAGCCCAACATATTTGGGTGTGATACCTGCGCGCGCGCCGCGCGGTGATGTTGGGGGCGTGGCGTGCGCGTTGTGACGTTACCTTTGGCGCAGGCGCGGCCCCGCGCCGGTAAGATGCGAGAGCGGCGACGCGCGCTCCTACGCACCGTCGCTCTGCTGTTTGCCTACCTCCTCTTCCTCAACTGTCAAGTCGACGCTGCTGGTGAGTCCAACTACCTTTTTTCTAGAATAGAATTAGGGTCAACCCTCACTGAAAGAACAGCGGCCGGGATCGGTCGGCGGCGGCGGCCAAATTTTTGTACTAGAAATTATTGCGAGCGCAGTGACCATGAATTTTATCTCGCGTAGATAAAATTCAAAATGGTTTGTAACACATATTTTACCTCAAAAAAAAATTTGGTTGCCTGTAAAGTCGGTATACGGGCGAAAGTTTTACGTGACAACGACTTTGAGTGGTAAAATAATTTTAATGTGAATATTCATTCGTATAGTAGGAAGAAGGATGAAATAATAGTAACAATTTAAAAATGTCTGTCTCTCTCGCTCTTAGGCGGGCTAACCATGCCCGAGTGGAAGGGACGCGTGCCTCTCACTCGCTCTCATTGTGAGCGCATAACGTGAGCGGAGCGTAACGCAGTTTCTTGAAGTGTCACCCGGCAAACCAATTTATAAGACGTTGTCACGTCAAAAGGTGCCGCTGGCCTCCATTCTTCAGTGGGGATTGACACTTATATAGGCTCTCATTTGTTCCCACTTATACATTATGTATCAACTGTGTTCTGTATAATTTAAATTTGTACCAAACCCTAACAAGTTAATTTGTAATACATATTAATGAAATCCGAAGTCCGCTCGTAATTCGAGTAATCTTGTATCTCCGCAATTATCACTCCGATATTGCAATAAAGATTCCTTAACGACCAAATATATTGAGGTCTACGTGATAAGCCACTAACTGCCGAAGTTCGAATCACCTCAAAGACAGTTCATTTGCGCTTAAAAATAGATATTAAAGTTAATGTACCACATACCTAAATCATATGGAGATGTGTAGTATAAATTACATAAATACATATATACTTCGGTAGATTACCTCATAGGTATTTTAGATACCTATCATTACATTATAGCTCACTGAATAAATAGGTAGCGAATGGCATTTTTTTCATAAAGGACTAATGTTACCCGTAATTATATATCTGTCACAAAAATAAGTAACATTTCTTATCTTTCATGAAATAAAGGCAAAAAATATGTCCATAATCACCTAACCTTTATCTAAAGTGGCAGCTCTAATTAAAATACAGTATCGGTACTGTCACAACCGTGATTCAAATACAGAACATTCTAATTTCCTTTAATGAATACAACAAATGAGGGCCTAATTAAACCTGCATGATAATTTAAGATATTTAAGTTTGAATTGTAAAAACGAACTGACGAATTTACGGCATAAATTGTATCAAAATATATTTTTCACAGAGGTCAAAACTGTGTAATTACAGGAAAAGTGAATATTTCAAAGAAAATAGCAATGTGGCGTGCCTACCGCATATTTTTATTCGTTCTTTTTTATGTTACACCACTGTAAGTGTAATTAAAAATGTCGCCAGTATTTAAACCATTTTACATAAAAAAAAGTACTAATTATAAGCAATTTGACTATAATTAGAGGCTAAGGTAATTATTTCATATTGCTTAATTACGAATTTTGTCTACGTATATCATTTTTTTTTTTCTTCACTACTTACAGATACCTTTTGTAAATATTACAGAATATGCGTATTGAAACTTTATAAGATCATCAGGATTATCGGTACTAGGGTAGGATCGGGTGAACTTAATATACCAAGGTAAAAATGCGATTGAACAAAATACAGGTACAAGACCCGTTCTTTTTGTAGAAAAAAAAAGATTGTTGATATTTTAAATATACTATCCTGTTACCCGTAAGAAATGCTTGCCCCCCAAGTACTAGAATCTCTTGCCAGCTTGAAAAGAAGCTCATGTGCTATTCCATACATTCAGATCCATCCAGCCGTTCTGACTTATTGGTTTAACAACATCCATAGAAAATTAATAAATCCATAATGATTTTCGCATTTGGATTAGAGAGAAGTCACTATAGCCAGTAAGCCAAATAAAAATAATGGCGCTTGGCCCCAAGGTCAAGGTCCAAAGGTCAAAAGTCTTGGAAGCAACCACGACAATCTTAGTTTTTACTACCTAAGTTCTGGGTCCGCTGGGGGGCTCTGGGTCAGCCAGGGTGCGAGGTAAAAACCTTATGGGCCACTTTAAACTCCAGCCTTTTTAGACCGGAGATGCCGTGCGGTGTTAGTCGGTGCGAGTACGACATAGTCTCTCCCGCTGGCCAGTGAAAAAATAGTTCAGTCACTATTATCAGACCAAAGTTAAATATTTACATTATATCTCATAAGTTCACATAAATTTACTATTTGCATATGAGACAGCTTACATTAACATAAAATTTTCCTCGAAATCTGGTAGGATTCTCCCCGCATAATTATTTCCCACAGCTTTATGAAAATGAGCCATAAAAACAGTTTATGACATAAAATAAAACGGGTGTGGGATAAACTGTTGTTTCCTACATATTTGGTTTGAGTTGTTGCTCACTGAAGTTATAAATATACTATAGAATAGGCATCCCACCTTATTACAATCTAACTGGGTGTAGTCTGAACCTCAAGAGGCGTTTGTCTGTCAGAGAAGAATAGTGAAATACACCTGCGAGCATAGGCGTTGACGTCGGGTCAAAACTGTAAAAAAAAAAACACGATGTAGTCAATTGACGGGCTGAGGTTCTAGACAAGTGGCACGATCGTCAGTAGAAACGCATAGAATAGAATGACAAATGAATGGGATTTACAACTTGCAATACGATTCAACGGATAGAACTTAAAATTGGAAGCCAAGCCGAATTTACAAGCAGTCCAATCGATTGCAACGACCGAGAAGTACATTATTATCTACAGCAAGCTAGCCATGATGAAACCATTCGAAACACGAATAGATTATGAAATGTATGGAACTGACATACGCTTACGACTAATTGGGTAGCCAACGGCGAGGAGCAATATAATGGGTAGCCAACATGTTACTTTCATGAACGAATACGACTGACAATCGTCAAAAATGGACGCTCCACCAGCGTTATTAAAAAGCCGGAGATAACGCTACAAAATGGCGGATTTTTGATCAGCTGATATAAATGACGGTGTATTTTTATTTATTTTTTTATAAAATGCATAAAATTAGGCTATTGCAGGTTGCGTATAATTATATTTGTTGAATCAAATCACAAATCATGAACATAATAATATTTTACTTCTATAAATTGATTTATTTTATCCTATTCTATTCCATTATGAATGGGTTGAAAATGGCTTTTTTCACCAGTATCATAGACAATATTAGAGGACTTGCCGGTCATTTGGAGAGACAGGGCGTTTGACAAGCCGTAAGACGCTTGGCTACAAATAATTCGTCACGATTGCCCAAGCAGTTGAACGGATTGCTTATTTTTTACAAAATGGCGAGTGTTTGTTAAACATATGCTTGCTTTTTTAGTAAAATGCATGAAGTTTGTTTGAAAAGGGTTGCGTATAATGACGAAGTGTGGCAAATGTGTCACAAAAAAAAATATTACTCGTTAGTTATTAGACCGCATTTCTTTAGATTACACACAAGAGTAGGACAGTGGGATATTAGTGATATTACAGTGAATTATGATTTTTTGTGTTGGTTCCATATCTCTTTAGAAGCCTGTAAACCTTCACAAATCCTCTAAAACAACATAGGCATTTTTCATCATCATTAACGACAACCATTGCAACTCGAATAATGTGTGTAATATAGTTCCTGGCAGTGCGAGTGTGACGCCTCTGCTGTTGCACATGTTAACCGTTCATAGGCCACGGTAGCCACTTTTCATGAGGTGGGCCGTGTGCTTGTCTTTCACCTAAGTGGCTCAAAAATATACTACTGTTTTCTATATATAATAATATATAAAGGACATTGTGCATTTTGTTAGAGATTTTGGTTAAGCATGAACGTAACAACTACTATTGACATATTTTTCTAATAAAGTTGTATCCAGGTTCACACAACACCTTTTATTAACAAGTACATTTAGCAGATTAATATAAATGAAACATTCATTTTAATTATAATTTTTTAATAATCTGCATCATATATTAACAGAATGTGTAGGTACTAAAACCGTTGCTGGATTAATATTGGCTTCATATCTTGCCCAGTTTAAGAACCAAATATAATAATTGTCATAACATGACCACAGCAACTCTCCGTCCTTTGCCTACAATACAGCTGCAGCAGTATGGATTCATAGCTTCTCCGCTATAGTCATTAGTCTCATATGAAATATATAGATGACAGATATATAAATTGCACATTATTTTGAGGTTATTCGATCAGCTCTTTGCCAGCATGGATGACATATTTGGTGTGTTCTTCATCTGCAAGTAAAAACATACCTAATTAATATTACTTTATATTCATATTGCCTTAATTGTTGTTACTACCAACCACACATTTATACCCTGTCCAACAAATAACTTTCCTTTTAAAAGTTGTAGTTATGTGATTTTATATGACAATCGATTTTTTTTATGAAGTATCAATGGCTATGCATTTCAATATTTTTTAAATTTTATGTGAATGTTACAAATTGAAATAAAAATATTTTTAAGGGGTTTTCCTATGCCACAAATACATTATACATACACACAGAAGGTTATAAATGTGAAAGAGATTATGCCAAATTTTTAATTCCTATACCACATTGTGTTGTTGTTCATTGTGGGTAAAATAATCCTCGATCATAAAAACCAGACTATTATAGTTACTAATAGTTATTATAGTTGCACTACATATTAACATGCTAGTATGATTGGACATAAATTTACCACTTTTAGATACCACCACTGTCTAATAACAAACAACCATTTCAGTGAAACGACGAGTATGCCTTGACCTCTGCTTTTGGGCTATGACTGTGCCCAGCCATATAATACTGCATGGCACAGACTTGTAGTCCAGTCCATTCTGCGTTCAGTCTCAATATTTAAGCTTCGTAGTCGTTCATCAGATTTCTTTTTCAATTTTCAACGTATAATGTTATGTTTCAGTATTCACATTTCAGAGTGCCAAACCATGGACGTATTCGGTATTGTATAGGTACTCAAAACAAATTTCGTGTAACAAAACGAATGACAGTTGGGTTTTTTTTATGAATATTATTGGCATGGTAACAAGACCTTTAAGCCATGTCTTCATTTGTTTGTATCTTCATTTATTGATGATGATGAGAATGAGTTAATGATGTTGATGTTGAAGATGATTCGAGATATCTCGATTAATGCAAGAAGAAATATCGACTAGTTAAGTAAGGTAAAAGCGCCAATGGTAGACATTTTAAGGACCAATCAAACTTCAGTCTACAAAATTACACATATTTTTTAAAAAAGAATGGTTTTAACGTCCTTTTTTAACTGTTAAAGCAAAATTTAGACATTAGCTGATAAAATCTTTATAAACCAACATATTTCTACTTTATATATAATTATTATACACATGGTAAACATGGTAAACACCAATAGTCGATAATCACATAAAACTGATAGAAAATCTAACCATAAAAATACGGCAATTGTCTACGTAGGTCAACAAGTTACATAATTTTTAACATCTGTACTAAAAATAGTGAAAATCATTATTAATAAATATAATATCATACCTATTAAAAATTCCTACCCTTAACAAAAATCTGAAGATACAACTGGCGAAAATCTAATATTTACTCATAACAGTGTTGTGAAATTTTGAACATGTTTTATATATGCCATTAGATGTCTTTTAAGTAAGTAGTGAAGTAAACTAGATAGTTACTTTTCTTTACAATAAAGGTTTTTTTCGAAAGTGTTAACTATTGGATCAGTGTCGACCATTAGGTCTTTTAATGAACACAAACAGAGCGAGATAAGACGAGTCGATTCCGATAGCCTCTAATTCCATGCTATCTTTTGACTTAATTTAAATTTATAAAATAACATTATCTTAACTTTGGCGGTCATGAACAAGCGGGACGTGATTTTCTTAACTTATTACATTATTAGTTAAACAATTCAATGTCCTTGTGGAAATCACATTAACGATCATGATTACCATATTAACTTTTAAACTAAAATTATAAATTAATATTATACTATTGAAATAAGTCTGATTGTGAGGGATTCCATTGCACTGAATCAAAATAAATATGGGAGGCAGGAGGATTTTGACACTAATAAATTATAAATCTTCAACTTTACACTATTCATAAACCACAACACAAACTTCATTAATCTGAAAACAAAAAACGACACCCGATTATTCACTAGTTTTTAATCGTGTATTTAAATTATCATTCAAAGAATATCTCGAGATATGAAATTATTTAGAAAACTAATTTCATAATCGGAATTCAATTCGATATTATCTCGATTTTTGCCCTAGACCATGGACAATTTCGAATCTAGACTTGTCGTCCATACGACAGGCTCTTTCTAATCCGTTGCAATCCTTACCAAATCATAAGCAATCACTGCTCTTGCGAAAGCATTATTCAAATTCGAACAGCTCAAAGTGGAGATCCACTTGTCTAAAGGGTCAGGTATATTAAAGAAAATGGTACTTATATAGTTAACGAAACTCATCGAGCAAAATGTTGTAGTAACGCAGTTTAAACCTTAATAAGCCAGCAGACTTCATGTTGCTATTAGAAAGTATTATATAATTATATTAACTGAAACCTATCTTATCCCGGCATCATACCAAAAATCTGAGGTGATTGCACCACAGCTAATACAGGTGCGAAAAAATCTCTCTATCTAGTTTATATCTCTGTATATTCTGTGGTGGGACCGCACTTAGTATGCGTGTTGTGTCCGGGAGGCATGACGCTTGAGGCGCAAAGTCGCCGAAATATGGACAGTGTGTGTATGCAATACCTAGTAAAAAGTTGGGAGCTCATTTTTGTCAAAAATGTAGGGTAGATTTCTTATTGTCAGAGTAGGATTAAGGTGCGTATGGTAATTTTTGAAGTTATATAGAGCTTGCCCCAGTTTAGTTTTGAAATGTTTTTATGTGTGGGATAACTGGGATATCACGGGCCTTTATATCAGGATGGAGGATTCTGATTCCTGATGAAATGTTGAAATGACCACACACGTTGTGCCGGTAGAGGTCCCAGGAATATCCTTTCTAGTGCATACTCGATTCTCAAGTAACATACATGAAGATGTGATGGAACACTATATGCTTTTAGTCGCTTTGAATTCGATGTTGTTAACCCTTGTAAAATTCTTGACATTTAATTTTAAAATGTTAATGTAACCTTTAAAATAAACCGCAAAATAACCTATTCCGATCACGGACTTTTGTAGTCGGCCTCAATTCTTTTTTACCGCAATTCCCGTCCCATCCTCCTCAATTCAACTAAATCAGTCGGTATATTCGTACCACATGTTACAGCGGCAAGAGAAGGGTTGTCTGAAGCAAAAAGAGCAATTTGGCTAGCCGTGTTGTATCATTTAGGTTCATTAATTGCGTTTGTGAGTTCGACGGCACAGTTTTATCGCAAGAGCAGCCGTTGGCCGTTTATGCAAATGACGCCGCGTGTCCATAATGTGATGCTGTAACCATTTAAGAAGTAAAACAACAATAAGTTTATCTAATACGGTTTTATTTTCAATGGTCTATTCGACCCGAATTTGTATGCTGATGGGTTTTTGTATTAAATAGCGCAATTGCTGTAAGGATGTATGAGCCTTTTTAAACGATTTAATTATGTAGATACAGTGACATCTTTGTTCGTTGAGGTACGTAGTTTAAGAGATTTCAGCTTCTATGGTACATACATACATATGTTGCTCCTTCTACTTTCATAATTATTTTCATACATGCTTACCGATTGTGGGTACTCTTACCCTCAATTTGATCGACATATGTATGGCGAGGCTAACCCTTACCGGGTTACCCAAAGGAATCAATGGTTAATTTATTTTTCGTTATTTTTTATCTAAGCATGAAGTGAACGCTTCGTTTTTTTTTTCAATAGCATCCGAAATTACTAATATTCCTAATTTCAATTAATAATGGCCAGGATTCGAACCCAGGACCTTTCGATTGTAAGACCGACTCTTTATTCACTAAGCTACCGACGCTTCGTTAGTCTCATGGTCTGCATTCGTTGTTTGATTATTCATAAAAGATACAAAGTCATTGGCGAAGTGAAATAGAACCAATAAATAAATGATTGTGGATCACCTCTTGAACTAGCATTGAAGAATCATTATGCAAATACTATGTATCCCTGGCTTGACACAACCTTCTGATGTCACCAAATAGCTTAGGTCGTTAGAGTGCTCTAGGTCTTTAAGGTGCTCTAAAAATTGATAAAGGCGTGGTCGGCAAATACCACCACATGGCCGTCTGTCGTTATAACCCGCATCGACACCGCGCTCTCACCTTAACTTGAAATAGAATGGCGGTAAACAAAAAGGAACCAGCATTCATGGGTCCGTATTATTAATTATCGATTAAGTTATTTTTTACTATATTCTAAAAACAAAAATGTCTTACATTTGTACATATTGCAATAAGTAAAAAGTATTCGTATTAGATGTCGTTACGACACCACGAAATATATATTAGAGACGTGACTATTCGCGTCTATCTCGATTACGAATGTTGAATCGATTTCTGGAGGAAAAAATCGCGAAAATGCGACGGAGCCAGCCAGCTGCCTTGATTTGCATTTTAATATGCACAAGGGAACGGGCCGATGTTGTCATATTGTGGAAAAGTGATCATGCAAAATAGACGAGTGTGGGAAATCGATTCAGAAACAATCGCTTCCCACACTAGGGCATGTCCACAGCAATCAATATAATATATGTACCTGCATATAATTATAGAGTGGGAGGGGTAGTGGCATTCTTGATTGATGTCAAACATATGAAATTATACAGATTGCGTGACACCATTCATTAAGTATATCGTATGTATAACTCTCTTACTTTCTTACTAGATATCAAGTTGGAGTAGGCACAAAACATCGTGCAACTTTTAAGTGATCTGCCCCTCTAGACAAGTGGCAATTCGCTTGCCATTGTTTGATGGAATAGAATGACGAATGTATAGGATTTGACGTCCCATACATTCGTCATTCTATTCCATCAAACGCTGACAAGCGAATTGCCACTAGTCTAGAGGGGCTGTACGCTAAAAAATAAACATAGAGACACCTTGTTGACTGAGATGAAAATTCACATTTTTAGGCAACTTCATAAAGCAACCTTTATTCTATAATTTATTTTGTATTGCCAAAAGTACAATATTATGCATCTGTCCAATTTGCGTTAATTCAAATAAATATGATGGACATGCTACATAGAGCAAAATTTTACAAAGAATATTTCTATTGAAAAATAAATAATATTATTTCTATTGAGATATTTGTACTAAAATCGAACTCACGCAACACATCTCTCGAAAATACTGTTTCAAATGTGGCCATAACTTTTGTTCTATGTGTTATATTATTAAATATTATCTATAAGAAAAACACGAAGCCTCTCTAGCACCTTTCAAGTTTTTATGTCAACGTAAGGCAAGATAACATTGTACAATACAAAATTCGATATGGAATTCCTTCGGAAATTCATTTGAGATGTGAATTCTTTATCTAAGTTATTTTGGCCGGCAACGTATGTAAGAAATTTCTTCTTTTGTACCTTCTAGAGGTTTTTGTAAATAAGGGAGTCCTTTGATAGCATGAAAATTAATTTTACTTTTGTCAATAGACATATTCAATGCGATTTTAATACTGGTTATTTATAGAATTAGGCTGTCTCTTTATACGTGCTCCTTCTTCTTGGAACATCTAACATATTATTTTTTCTTTTATATCTACATAAATGGGACGTATAATTAGCAATTAACGTGTACAAAGGCAAGCTTAACTTAAAGCTGAGGTTTCTTCCAGGAAAGCTCGGGAATGTAGAGAGAAATCTCATAGGATTTTACGTCAGCCACATACATATAATATGAGGATATTATTTAAATCGTATGCCGTTTATACATATCTTCATATTTGGTTCGTTGGTAATATCTACAACTATTGAATAATGATATCACTTGTACTTTTCCACATTTTATTTTGTTTTATTTTTAACCTCACCAGTTTCACCTCACGGCATTATCATTGATTTGATAATGCCGTGAGGTGAAACCGGTCAGTAGATTCCACCAAGTGCCATCAATCTCCAGTATAAACAGTCATATCAAACTATATTTATGTGGTTTTCATTTGTAATAAAAATGAATAAAAGAAAATACAAGTTTTTTGTAAAGAGGTTCTTAAGAAATATTACATTAAAGTGATCCATACTATTATAATATTTGCGAAAATAACTCTGACTGTCTAGTCTGTCTGTTGCCCTTACAGAAGTAGATACATGTTATTATTAAAATTTATCATAGATATTTCTCAAAACCCAAAAATATTACTTCGGAAAGTATAGATAAATAAATACAAGCGGTGGGCGAGTACGAGTGATAGTCATAAATACTAATTCTGAAACTCTTCAATTGGATTTGTATTTTAGATTGGATCACTGTAAATAATAGCGTAAGTGGTACTATTGAAAATGCCGCGACTTTATCGGACCCAATCAGAGGCTGACAGAGTCGACTATATATGAACAAAATATCTCGCTGTGTCGACTACTCAGTGCCGACTACTCAGTGCCGAGTACTAACAAGTCGAGATATCTTCTCTCATAATCGAGATATCTCGAAATCGCCCACCGCAAGTAAACACAACTTTTGCGCGGGTGAAACCGCAGGTAGAAACTAGTACTATACAAATTTCAATTAGTCAAACAGGGCTCTGAGTCAACCCAGCCCACAAACACGGAGTACACTACCGAAATTTACATCTTAAACGCGGAACTAAAACATTTCCCCAACACCGGAATTCCTATTTTCATTAAACACAAGATCCGTCCATTTGTTGAGCACAAATCAGAGGGCTCGGTAGAGGACACCACGTGTCCTCTATAGCCGGAGAACATAATCTAAATGCTAATATGTCTACGTCAACCGTTCGACATGACAGCATTTTGACGGCTTGCGCACACAGGCTTGTCTCAAGCGAGGATTGGAATACGGCGTCTGCAGTTTTTGAGAAAATTGATATGGGATTGTGCGATGGGGTGATGACGTGCGCTTGACAAGTGGTTTGTGTTAACGGCTTACTGTATATGTAGGAAGAATCTTGTCTATAGATGAAAGTTGTGAGGTTTATTCCGAAATGCTCCCATTTCATTTTAGAACGGACGCTGAAAAATAAATTGAAATTAAAAACATCGTACCTACATCTTTATTTGTTTAGGAGACAAAGTAATGTCAAAACCAATGTTTTTACCTTTGTATTAACTGCCATCGTGAGGCAATAAGGCTCTTTAATCTGACAACAAAAACAAAAGGGCCATTCTTTTTAAGCGATTCGAACTCGAATATAATCGAACTCTAACATCTAAACATGCTAATTATTACTATAGAATCTTAAATATGTACGCAGTACTAATTATTATCTGCCACTAATATTTATACTAATAGTTGATTATATTCTCATGTTCTCTCAGACAATAAATTTTAGATTATCTAAAGCAGAGCCGTCGACCTACTAAACAATATTACCATGATTCAGATAGGGATACCAGATGCTGGAATATTATTTGCCGTTTAAAGTAGCTTTTCTTTTATACCACTGAGGTGGTATACAAGTACACGGCCCACCTAATGGAAAGTGGTTACCGTGGCCTATGGACGTGTACAGCACAGTTACACTCGTGCTGCGGACCCTGTAAAGACGCACAGCTTCTGTGCCGTCAGCGTAGAAGACAAAGCAGGAATAGTCATTCCACTGACAGCACGAAAAATCTCTCCAGTGTGCTCTGGCTACCCTACTCACCGACGGGAACACAACACGAGGTTATTATGACCGCGGTATTCTGTAGGGCGAAGATACTTCCCCAGTCGGACAGCTCAATTGGACGGAAATACCGACGTCTCATAATTCACAAATTTAATAGGTAGCTATTAAATTTGTGAATTATCATTTTATTAAATTATGTACAAATTAATAATATACAATTAAAATCTCATAGACAACATAGAATCATCAAAATAAATAACTACAATACATTGATTTGATTTAAATAATTGGTATCAGACTTCTTCATTATTTCAATTTTCCCATTAACATTTGCATACGCGTACTATATGTTATTTAAATAATACAAAAATCACATTCCGGAACATTGAGCCTTTAGTAGAATAATTCAATTTTAAATCTGGTAACCCTTGTTCGTTCGGGAACGCCTACAGTATTCGTTCATGAATATGAATGAGCGATAACTACTCTTGTAGATAACAATTATTGTTTGAACAGAATCGAGTCTCTATCGAATGCTATTCGAAAATACTCAGTAATTTATCGTTCAGTATTCATATAGAAATTCATAATACTATTTTCATGTGGTCGCTTCTGTACAATCTGTACATTGGAAATATAAAAAAAACCTGGGATATGTTAAACGAACGATACTGAAAATGTTTTCTTTTTGTATTTCTTGTCTGGTTGTTGGCGATGGACGCAAAAACTACTAAGTAACGGATTTTTGGAAGGACTTGGTTAGGCTTAAAATCTTACATTATTTGATCGTAATCGGTTTTGTATAACCGGAGATTATGACCAAATCGTGGATAACCGATATCGGCTGGAAGGATAGTACAATATAAAATGTATTGGTGAAATGGAGTAAAAGTTCGATTGGCGTCGCAGTACTATTCCTACAATTAGGACCACTTCTAGTATTATTCAGTTAGGTACTTAGGTGTGCATTGAACAAACAGAGAGGCTATTTAAGAAAAAACGTTCCCATTGCAGAAACAGATTACGACGCGCACTAACGAAAAAGGGGAACATTATTCCACACGGGTGAAGCCGCAGACATCAGCTAGTACAGAAATAAATTATAATTAGTTGTTAAAAATATCATTTTTAAGTTGGGAGTGTATTTCCGTTACCTACAAAACTTGAATTCAATTTTAGAATTCGGTTCCTCCAATTTAGCTATAATTATTAAATGAATATTTAAAAGACACGCGTCACATTCTTCGGGACCGTTCGATAGTTTTCGTAGCACTTCGTGTAAATTACCGAATGACACGGCTTAAATTGAATTAAACGAAATTCTTTGCATGGTCATTAATTTTGGAATCCGTCTGGTTCTAGTATTGAATATGTAATATTTTAAGATGTTTTTAGTGCAATGAAGAAAAAATATTATTCTTTCATAACACTTAGCTTGTAATGAACTATCTACTTCTATTTATGTTCTTACCTATGAATTATTTAATCATCAATAATTTGATCTTTGATGCCCCGGTCAATGGATATTAAATTTAATGAAAATGGTATGTAACTTGACGCCATTGATGAACTAGTTAACGGTATACCTATGTAAATAGGTACAATATAGGTACACCAACGTTTGAAATAAACTTGAAACACATTATTATTTTATTTCTTTAAATTATATAAATTCTGATAAATAAATCTGTGAACATTTGAAACAGTGTATAAACCCAGTTTATAATACATCATTCCATATACCCCATTTTATATTAGCCGTTCTTGCACGTAAAAGGTGGCTGGGACGGACTGGATGCGGAAGGCGGAGGATCGTACGAAATGGCGCACATTGGGAGAGGCCTATGTCCAGCAGTGGACTGCAGTGGGCTAATTGATTGATTGATTGGTATTCCAAAAAATTTACGCTAATTTGAAAAAGCTCCATTTCCTGTGAATTTTGTCACTGTGTTCTGGCTCACTATAAGTTTTATATATATATAATAACATAAAAATGAAACATTTCCCGCCAAAACCGATTGTATTGCAAGAATTTCATTTGTGACCGCCAACACAGTGTAGCTAAAGAAATGAAAAAAAAAAAACAAAAGGCGTTCTCAACCACGGAGTTTTTTATCGCGAAATTCCCATCTCCTGTCCGCACACAGATATTAATCCCGGCCCAATAATCGCTTCTGATAAGAGATTTTCTTTCGATCCCCAGTAATAGGAAGTTTCTGCATCGGTGGTCTCTCGTATTTAAGTTTAATAACGTTTTGCAGTGTCTCGTGTCGCCATTGTGGGATCGTGCGGCCTGTGAACCAACTATTGTTTAGAAATTTGATAGTGGTTTGGTGGCACGCTGGCCAACTGATAAATATAATGGAATTGTTATGAACTGACGGTGGTTTCGTTGCTTATAAGTATTTGGGAAGTTGCTTCTGTCATGTTAATTAATTGTTTAAATTGTGCCATATAGTCTCTGTGTTTTTATCAGGATTCTGTACTTACATTGAATGGTAAAAATAACCTTTAGAGGATCAATAGTTTTGTCGTTTTTCCGTTAATTTTAGTTCTTTGGCCACACTGATAGCACCGATGGTGAGTCGGAGTCAAAAACGGATCTTTCATTTGTCAACTCAATCAACTCGTATATCTGTATTACAAAAAAGTACTACTGATCATAAATGTTTACGACTACCTACATTCTTTGTATTCAGTAGCTTCAATACTTTTATTTATTCACGTAACTACACACGTTCACGGAATACCTAGAAGAGCTTGATTCCAACCATTGTCGTTTCTTCGCGTGTCGTCATTTTCACGTAACTGTCCATTCTTTTGCAAATAAGCATAAAATTCTAACATCCCGGTACTTACTGCCAGTAATGGCGCTGAATGTCTTAGCCCGAGCTCTCAAATGGCCTTCTAAGTCGATTGTCTCCGGTTTATCCAAAGAATTTCACTTCCGTACCATTAATTTCCCATTTCGCCCCTAAATCGTCTATTGAAGGGCTCAGCCGACGAATTTTCAACGACGAAATTTTCAATAACTTACTATTATGCCCCTTTGATAAAAGATTACCTTCACATATTTTGCCTTTTCCCCTATGCACTACGTTTACACTACATTAATCATTTTCATGGTTTTTACGTAGGTATAAAACGTTTCAACTCTGCTGTAAGATCTTAGATCTGTAGATTGGATATTTTCTTGTAGTTTAAATAAATTATTTAACCGAACTTATTATAAAAATATGACGTCACAATGCTTAAACTACTTTATAGTTACTTCGATTTACTTTCTTTGTCGCACCATTAAGACCTGGAACTCTTTGCCAGCTCACGTGTTTCCTTCTTCCTACAGTCCCGGGTCCTTTAAGCGGGGCGTGAAAAAGCATCAGATGAGGCCGTCAAGCTGAGTGCCACCATTGTTTACATGGTACGTGTATGTAATGGTGACCCTCTTTTCTGAGACTTTGCCTTCAGCTTAACTTCAGGCGAGGTGAAGTCAAATTGACGTATCCTACATTTAAAAAAAAAAAAATTTTTTAATTTCTTTCAAATAATTCTACTTGTTCTACTCAAACTCGGACAGGAAAGTGTGTGCCAGAACCTCGTCATTTTATCAGTACCTGCATCTGCTAGCAGTTGAGGTTGCTTTAGGTCATGTCAACTTGTAAAGTATTTATAAATATTTCTGTCTTTAAATAATTAAACTAAAGGTTGACTCTATTTACTCTGTAGTCTATTATAATAGAATTCTAAACCACTTTAGAATCACCATCAATTTCGTTCCTTCATGAACGACACGTTCAACCCCTAATCAACCTAATGCCAGCAGGATTAAGATATAATCTTGATTGCAGCCAACCTTACTCGTGTGTTTCGTACTTCTTGTACAGAAGTGTTGATAATTTGGCGCGTAGGATATTAGGGCCGTTATAAATTATATATCATGGCAACATTGATACTTCGTACAGTCACTCGCAGAAGTTGATGTACACTGAAGTGTGTAATTATTTTTCAAATTAACTTGGTTTTATTTGTCCCGCGGCTCCGCCCGCGTGGATGTCGGTTGTCGCGGATCGGGGTATGAAAAAAAAGATAGAGACCCGATTCACAGACTTATTGATATACATAAAAAAAATCATAAGAATTAATCGAGCCGTTTCGGAGGAGTATGGGAACGAATATTGTGTCACGGGCATTTTATATACCTATTCGATAGATTATTTTACGTGAAGTTTTACATTTAAACTGGTCAGTGTCTTAGAGTGTGTTGCCTACGCTTAAACTAGTGATGACTGTATATACTTGAAGTTATTAAAATAATTTTCAGTTAAATGTAATATCGTGAAGCACCTAAATATGCGAGTTTTATATTTACAAATAAATAAATATTCCACAACATTTCACACAACGCTATCTAGACCCATGATAAGCATAGCTTCACTAGCTTGTGTTATGGAATCTAGAATGCGGATAAACATACTTAGATACTTTTTTTTGTAAATACATAAATATTATACATAGAAACACTCAGACCAATGCAAATATACATATTCATACATACAAATATTTGTGTGTGTGTGTGTGTAGGTATGTGGGTCTGGGCAGGGGTCTTCGAATTGTCAGATCTTCGAAACCTTTGCCACTAGTTAGTTCACCTGTTGAACAGATGATGCTATTGAGAGACTGATAGCAATTGTTGGCCTGAGACCTTGGAGCCCTGTCTCCGCTTACTCTTTGTAAACGGACACCGTGCCATGAAGTGAAATATGCAAATACAACTGGCAAATACGCAAGACAATAGGACAATGACGATGATGCATTAAACACATAATTTGCAAAACTGTAACACGTTCAAAGAGATTTCGTCTTAACTTACAAACTATAGTTTCTCATAATTTACGTCACTCTTTGTGACAATGTAAAAACAATTTCCATGAAACAAGATAAGTATAAATTTATCAAAGCACACAAAGACTATCTCGCCTTGCGTTCATAATTTCCAACTAACGCAACAAAAATTGGCGAGTGACGTAGCTCGGGCGGTCTTTTGCCGAGGGTCTAAGCAAACAAGCCCGGAGATAAGCTGCATTCAAGGCGAAATTGTGAAAGCGCTGAGCACTACCAACAAAGAACCTTATTAACCTCCTACTAACTAATGGAGGGCGATAGGGTTACAGAATGACCCGGCTCGAAAGGTCCCTTTGTAATTTTAATACGGTATACTGTAATTTAAGGTCTATTTTATAAATTCTGTCTTATTCGAAAGTCGATGTTCCAATTATAAACATTGTTTTTTTAATTTAATCGTATCGGTTGGCAGCCTTGTCAGCCTGAATAGACAAGTTCAAAAGAGATCGAATTCACGCTCGTCTAAAGATGAAAATCTCTAGTGTTGGTAGTCTCTTTGAGTCTACTTTTTTCATAGCCCTTATAGTTGGGTCGGTGGAATGTTAGCTAGTGTGAACGGTGGCCAGTGTGTGATGAAAAGAGATGTACACACGATACATGCATAGTTTAGCTGGCCCCTTTGCTTGCCAAAGTTAATGGAAGCTAGAGAGGAGTATATGAAAGCGGCTGTCTTATCTCGGCCGTTTAAGACTTGAGTCTCGATGTTTATCGCGGGAACACACGTTTGTAAGCCTGTGTTTTCAAAGATAAGTGAGTTAAGTTTGTTTAGGGGCGCGTAATCTGATGTTGTCTAATCTACTGAAGTCATGCTAAGAATACGAATGGTTTTAGTGGCTAGTTTAGTTTTACACGTAATAAGTACAGTCATGCTATTTTACCGCGTTATTTTTTTATGTTTAAGTAAATATTTATGGTTATTAGGTAC
Source organism: Eilema caniola (assembly GCA_949126895.1). Lineage (NCBI taxonomy): Eukaryota > Metazoa > Arthropoda > Insecta > Lepidoptera > Erebidae > Eilema > Eilema caniola. The sequence goes on from OX421476.1 coordinate 6,033,108, forward strand.
CTAGTTTGCAATGAGCTTGTAAAGTATTTTGTTACTTTTCTATAATATAAACAATGGAACACTGCGTCTGTTATTTCGGTTATTCTTTTTTAGGCAGCAAGATAGCGCTGGATCGATTTATTTGCATAGAGATAGCTTATGTCGAGAGTGACGTGGGCTTTACGTTCGGAGTCTTTTTGTGCCGAAAAATGCACGGCTCCTGTGGGATGCGGCCTCAATTCCTAGTGGTCGGGTCCGCGGCCATGTCACATAGGTACTCACGCCGTGCTCTCTCAAGGGTAGGCGGGAACAATCATTAGCAAACTAAATATAAAATTACACATAATGAATGAGATTATGTTTCTGTAAAATTGTTATTCCTGTAATATTATTTTATTTATTGTTTTCACAACAACTAAATAATAATAACTTCAAAACAATAATTCCTCCTCGAAGCCTAGGGCCCATTTACTCCTTTTTCCTGGATTTGGTTCATGCGATTTTTATGAGAGTTACTTCTTCTGACGGCCGTTTTTGACGTACAAACCGTAAAAGGAAAATCTGCGTAAGAGCTTCGTCCGTAAAGGTGTACCAACTTGCAGAGGCGCGCGCTTGCGCGATGCACAGCGCCGTGGCTTAGCAATAGAAATTACGACATTGTCACTTCTCTGTATAGTAACTCTTAATGATCACTGCTCCGCTCCCTTGAGTAGTAGCGTGATGATATATAGCCTATATATTATTCTGATGTATATTCTTGTAAAGTTTCATTGGAATCCATTCAGTAGTTTTTACGTGAAAGAGTAACAAGCATCCATCCATATTTAAAAACTTTCGCGGTTATAATATTAATAGGATGTTTTTATGCTTTTCAATTACCTGATATTTCAGCACTGCTAAAAGCGCCATGACCATAACCAAGGAAATATTATACTATTAAAATCCTTAGCATCGTAAAACTCAACATGAGCGCACATAATAACTTACTACTCCATCACGTGTGCTCGAATAAAACGAAAACAGACAGGTCACGACGCGATATAGAAATATGAACCGCTTCATTATTACCCCCCCCCCTCCCCCATGTGGTTTATGGTCACCATAAAAGCAACCCTTCGATCACGGGTAATTGCATGTTACTTCCCCCTATCGCATCGATATGTAGGTAGGGGCAAAGAGATTATTATTCCTATGATTATTATTCCTACACCGGAAAGTTGAAAGGTTATGTATTATTGAACTTTCAACTCTCAACTTTTACTCGTGTGTTTAGTTTTATATCTGTACTAGCTGTGCCCTGCGTCTACTAGTCCACCTACTCTACTCATTTCATAGTTATTAACCTTAACTAACAATACGAACACAACCATGAAATCATCAAAATCGGATAAGCCGTTCTTTAGTTTTGTGAATAGTAACATTGAAGAAGTTAAGGGTATCACAAAATTCTTATAGGGTTGGCAGCATAAGTGTGACGCCCCTGGTGTTGCACGAATAGGCGACGGTAACCACTTTCCATCACGTAGACTGTGTGTTTATCTGCCAACTAGGAGATATTAAAAATTATTTGCGATTAATTTTAATTCATGAAGCGGATATGAGAGGTTTGTCTATAGATAAATTAGCGATATTAATTGTGCCGATTTGCTACTAACATTATAATAGTACATTATGGCACAAATGTGTAAAGTTGGTGATTACCGCTGAGGCGCCATTAGGACCCGAGCCGTTATTTTTGAAAAACTTGCGAATTATTACGTCACTGTCCTGTTATAGTGTAGTGAATTCCAAAAAGGTAAAGGTGGTTACAGACACTCATTAATCTTCGCAAAAACAGTTGACAAATAAGGCCCGTACAGTACCCTCCAAACCTGGCCTGGCCACAAACATGGCTGCGGTTTGTTGGTTGGCTAATAACTTGGCCCGTGCTCAGACTGCGTGCAATTATTTATGTCGCGACACTCCAGTGTTAAACAGAACTACCGTCAAATATTTCAGAGCCACTGTGACCGTAGTCCGTCGAGGATGTAAAGTTCTTCTTGATAGTTCTGGGATTGTGGGTAGTTGGAAAACGTAGGACGGAGTGTGTTTTGCAATTAAAGAGAAAACATAAAATGTAATTAGGACTTCCCAAAAGAGAATTGTTGTGTTTTCAGAGATTACATGCTTGAAGGCTTCGAGAATGTAACACAAAAAACAGTAGTAAAACATACGGAATAAAATATGTTGGTAGGTACTTAGAGGATAGATAGATGAACATATTGAGTGTGTAAAAACAGAAAAATCTTGTGATTTTTTTTTTGTTTATGTTAATGCGAATGGGATGACAGTTACGCAGTTATAATTAATTTCGGAGACTGAAGAAAGAGTTTGACCTAAAAAACACTTGTTAAGCAGACTAGACTACATCAGGGAGGCGAAACCCATTTGCAAATTATACATCTAAAGAAAATTAATGGGTTCCACCTTCTATCAAAATTTGTTTAAGCCTTTTCTACAACAGATGCGTTTTTACTTTTAAATCAATATTTTTATTTATATTTTAGAACGTATTTATAATTCTTTACAAAATATTGTGAATCGTTTTCATATACATAATAAATACCTAAGGTTTGATGATTTAATATTTCGAGTTTCATCTTTACGCAATTTCGTGGAGTTATCCTGGTAACGTGATCTAATGAAGATTCTTCTAATAGGCAGGAAATCATTTTATCAAGTCCTCGGTATTTGAGTGATATCATAGATGTTTTTTATGCTTGAATAATCGAATACCATATCGATATGAAACGAAATATTGACGTGCTTTTTGTAATCAAAGTTGGAACGAGTCAAATACTAACACAACCAGATTCAGTATTTTTCAATACACTTGCTCATAAAGAGGCTCTAATTTCAGCGCAATTAGGCACATGTGACTTTTCATTGCTACATTTTTTTTTTATTGATTTCAGGGAAAATAGTTTCTATATAAAAAAGAAAAAAATAATACCTATTGCTTGCTCTTTTAATGTAAATTCATAGATAAATTCAATTTGTACGCGTTTAATAAACAAAACTGCGCCGTCGAAAACAGATGGTTATAATTTTACTAACTGCATATTTACCAATTGTTTCTCGAAATAGTTTATGAAAAAGGGGACTTTACTAAAAGCTCCCTAGGGAGATTTGGAACTAGCACGAAGTGTCACAATTGGGTATTTAAATGACTACTCAAATTAGTGACTTTTTACTAAACGTCAAAACGGCAAGTTACAAAGAAAATTGTATGAAAAATGTATTGGTGACGTCAAGTCATTTGCTATGAAAGGTTGAGTGAATGAATAAAAATTAATAAGAACGATAAAATAAGAACCTACGCAACTGTTATCACTCGTTTACCATCCTAAATTTAATAAGTTCAGCTAAATATTTTCAGGAAAATATCCAAATTCAATGTAATGTTCCACTTTCCTACACTACTTCGAGTTGTCAAATACGTTATGTCTAAAAAGCTTCCATTTTTATACATAAAAATTTTAATTCACAACTTTTTCGAAAAATAAAATAATCCGGCATAGAAAATTCACAAAAATAAAATTGCGCCTTTTATAGTAGTAATTTATTACTCAATATTTCCTGATAATTTTGATACTTAGTAATTTTTTACTTCTTTGATTTGAATACACAGACTATGATAGTTCGTCGTTGTTACTTACTTTAAATACCTATTGTTTGTTTGTGCCATTAACTCCTTTGATACCATTTGATTATACTTAAGTGATTTGACTGTTCAATGTTCCGCGTAAGTGGTACAAACGTTCGTTTAAATTGATATTGAGAAAGTAATTCCCTCAAGCAGAACTGTATTTCATTAAAGATTTACACCGAAACAAGCGTTAAAGAATCTCAATCAAAGAAACGGATCAATGGACACTGTCCTTAGAAGATTACCGAATCAATAAAAACGATTTCAAACGATTGACGGTTCTACAAAAATTCCACTGTTTGTGGAATTGTTGCTCTATGAAAATAACATATATGTGGATATTTATGGAAGCGCGATCCATGCATTCTATTTTTTTGTTAATTGTTGTTCTATGGAAGTCACTCATAATGGCACAGAAAAGTACGGAGACATTCCACTCCACTGATTTATATGGTTGTTTTCTTATTTTTTTCTTATTTTGAAATTAACAGCATATAACATGATGCATGAGTTAACTTAAAAATACATTGGACATTAAAAAAAAGTTTCCCGACAAGAAATATTACGTTCACCGCTTAATACTTATTTTTTATGTAACTATACATTTCCAATTGTAGGCAGGTATATAATCAAGTGCAAGTAACTTATATTATGCAATCTTTATTCTTGTAGTTACAAGAATGATCGTAATTTTTTAGCATTTTCAAATGTAGGCGTAGTTGAGACAGTGTTTTACATTTTGTTTAACACTGACATTGAACATTGTGTTGATTTATAATATACCTCTAGAATCACGGAATATATTTTTTCAGAAATCAGAATCTTAATGAAAGGATCCGATCAATAGACACTGCACTTAAAAGTTACGAGTTTATAAGACTGAATTTTGCAAACAAGTAAGTGTTCTTAACAGCATAGAACAATTCGCAGAAATTCCACTCCTCTGATTTTACAGTTGCCTTTAAATGATGACAGTAGCTGTCTCAACATTTGTCTAGCTCTAACGTGTTAATGGAAGATAACACGTGTGGAATCACGGCCGGTGTGATTCCGGCAATGTTCCCGGAACGCGGGTAGCGTACGTGCGCGCCGGTGTGCTCCGGCTCAAAATTCAGACCATTAGCTCCGGAGACTATTTTACGCGTGTTCTGGTTTCCATTTGAATGCGTACGTTGCTGACTCGAGGATTTCCTTTAGTGGGCTTTGATACGGTGTGGTGACGACATTGATAAATTCTGTGCTTCTATTTATGGACCAATGACTTGGATGGTAGAAGCTTCAAAACATTTGGGATCAATACGCCTTTTTTTATGAAGTGTATACAAATAGGTGTCAAAATTCATCAATTCATTTGTTTAGTTTCTGCATCTCGTTCTAGGTTCGAAATTCAAAATTCTTTCCCGCCTCACCCAGGAATTTTTATTTATTCGGAATAGCGTGTCTAACAAGTAAAAAAATTGTTCTGTTTTTACATTTCAACATTTAAATAAACTTAGCTCGAATTCATGCCAGCATTCTCTTTAGTAGAGTAATTTGAATTTCGAACATTTTAATCTCGTATTAAGTTTGCAAATTTGTTTGCTTTTTTTTCAAACCTCCGCATATAGCGCCAAGGTCGCAACAAATCGGTTATAAGATGACGGTACGGTGTCTCTTGTTTTAAAACTATTGTGAGATGCAGAATGCCTGGGAGCAAAATGAACGCCACTGTGCTAGCTGTCAGACTTACATTCACTCTAGAACTTATAACATGAGCTGGTTAAGCTTTGCTTGCTCTAAATTTAGAGTGTAGGTACTAAAGTAATCACTTAAATGTTCATAATATACTGGTTCCTATACACTGGCTCTACCCAAACTTCATGCAAATTAAGGTTATAAAATGAAAATGACTTTTTCAACACCGGCTAAGCAGATAACATGTCAGTAATAATGCCAATAACGTGATGCCGCGAAAATTAGCCCGCCATGACTTTTTACGTTATGAAGCCAGATATTAGCCATTAGTTAGAAGCTTCTAGACCTCGAATAAAACCCGAGTACAAGGTTATAGTGGGTGGCAAGGCCGTTGACCAACCGTCCGCGGGTTTAGGGTTCAGCGGGTGGGGGTTTAATTTATTGAAGCGGAATATTCGAAAGTGGAAATTAAAATGAACGTATATTGACCTCAATTTGTTGTGTGGCTAATTATGGTTAGTGCGATTAGCTATGCAATTTATTTATAATTATTCTTATTTCTGGTTGTGTGATCATAGGATACTTTCAATTCCTTTCCTGGTACCTACTTAATTAAATAAATAATAGTAAAACAGACATAAAAATATAATACCATTTTTTTTATTATTTTGTATCATCCACCCAAACAAACATAAAAGTCCAAAATGAGATCATGACAATACACCTCATATTAACCATAATCATCTGCCTGCTCACCCAATGACATCAAGTCGTCGCGACATCTTATTCTCTTCCATATTTTCCTGTCAAACGTCATTTCCTAATTTACTATTTCCTTACCATGTCCTTTCGCACGCAATACAACCATCTAGTACACATTTCAAATTTGGAACGTTTTGTCAATATTATGACGTCATAACTTAATAAGCGCGCATAAGGGCACTACTACACTGTACCGAACCACGAGCGCACAAATGCAGAGGCTACTGTTATTTTTTTAATTAACATCGCGTGCGTCGGGCCCTTGTCGTGACAAGGGGTAACTTTACAGCCTACCGGTTTCTCTCTTACAATTCGTTATACTTTGACAGTACCGGTTTACAGTTGAAATTGCAACTGTTCCGATGGAACTGCTGGATTAACGGTTAGTACTTATATTTACCAGAATCGTAAAATTCAAGCTGATGTATAAGTAGAGCTCTGTAAGTAATTTTTGGGTTTTACATGGAATTTGTCAAAATTTTATTCGTCATGCCTTTAGGTGAAGTCTAATGAAAGTACTATTATAGATGCCGAAAATACACCCGCAGTGGTCTTAAATCAGTCAGTTAGACGTCCTTTTAGATGCCTTTTGACTCCCCTCAAAGAAACGGGAACGTAGGAAGAAAAAATAGTCGAGTTGGTAAATAATTCACAGTTTCTATTATGGAGCAAACAATAATCAAACGATATTATTTCGCAAGAAGAATAAATGAAGAACAACAATCAAACAGTTTGGCAATACTACGAATATATAAAACAGTTTTATAATATTAAATTAAATGTGCAGAAGAAATCTACTGGAAAAAATAATATCATAAAATGTCCACAGAGAAGCGGCCAACCAAACTAAAATACAAAGGTTTGAACAATCGTCGTATCAAAAGGCGAAACTTAACCAAAACTTGTTCGTAATTCACAGAAACGGATACCCGCATAAAATATACTGAGGAAACTTCGATTTGACCCAAAAATTGACCGACGTAAGTGTGCAAGGGAACCCAGCGGTAATAATGCCCGACCTACGTATATCTGTGACTTCATAAAATCACACTGCCGAAGGGTTGGAATCGCCTAATAAAATACTGGCTGTTCGATTTTTAAACGGCTAGAGTTAATTTTTGAATTGTTAATGTTTTCTTTTTAAAGAATTTGAAGTTTTTTAAATTCAATATTAGAATGTTGCGGTAGAAGTTTCTATTCATGTTTATTATTGTTTTGCCTGAAGTGCATAGCCTGTCTTTAGGGTCATTAAGATATTTTTATATGAAATTTTTATATGCATAATCGAAGAAGAAACGCGAAATATGTGATACTAAAATAATTTAATTTTTAATTCATATCTTGTATGTATATACCACAATATCATAGTATGTGAAAGGCTTTTTGTACTAACATTTTTAAATACCAAATGAGTAGGTATATTGTCTATCTAATTTGTATACAATTTCATTAAAGTCGTTTCAATTTATTACCTATGTTTTCTCCTATACACTCCATTGAACACCGTAGGTGACTCCCGAATTATCACATAAACATGTAAATATAATAAGGTGACGTGAACAACAATTTTTATCGCACGCGTTTATTATGAAGCTTTATTATTTTTACGAGGAGCGCGGAGATTAAGGAAAAATGCTGATGCGTGACTTAAACGTAAGTAATAATGTTTGGGCGCCAACGTCGCAGTAATAACAGTTTAAAAATAGAACATGCATAGATTCAAAAAAATTAGGGTCGCCATAGACTGCATGCAACTAGGGTAATTGAAACTGCCATAATTTTTTGGCATTTTTAAGTTACACATTTTTTTAAAGAATGATCGTTACGTCCTTTTTTAACTGTTAAAGCATAATTTTGACATTAACTTTGGCAGATAAAATCTTTAAAAACTAACATATGTTTACTTTAAATACAATTATTATATACAACATGGTCGTGAACACCAATAGTCGATAATCACTTAAAACTGATAGAAAATCTAGCCATAAAAATACGGCAATGGTTTAAGTAGGTTAATAAGTTTCATATTTATAACATTCGTACTAAAAATAGTGGTAATCATAATTAATAAATAAAAAATCACATCTATTATAAATCACTACCCTTCTCACGACAGCTTTGCGAATTTTTGAACATGTATTATATATGTCATTAGATATCTTTTAAATAAATAGTCAAGTAAACAAGATAGTTACTTTTCTTACAATAAAGGTTTTTTTTCGAAAGTGTCGACTATTGGGTCAGTGTCGACCATTGGGTCTTTTATCTTAATTAATTATGTTTTAGTCAGCTTAAACATTTATTGCATTTTTCCCTCCGGAGCAGGCAGTAACAGCAGCCTGCCATTAGACTCTATCCTCACATACTTCATAAGTGTCCTCTACTGTCGTTAATTGTTTCATGCAAGCCTGCCGGTTTGTAAACTCGCAAGAATTTATTCCTTATTCCATGCGCACGCTCGCACAGAAAAAACAATGTTAATAATGAAAAAAAAATCTAATGACTAAAACGATTTCTGGGTTGAACCAAATTAGATTAAAAACAAAGAGCCAGTAGGTATTTATTTAAATGAACCCCTCCTTAACTCAGCAATTTTTGACTAGCCAAATAAATAGAAGCGTAATTTTAAACTCCATATTTGATATCAGTAGTCGTTGACATACAAAGTTTGTCTGCCTCGCGTGTACCGCCCGCACACGAGTCAATAAACCTCTGCATTTATAGTTGTTGACATAAGTGTAGTTTATTTTCAAACTTACTGTTTATTTTGTGTACCATTTGTAATAAAAGAGCTTTAGAAGTATTATTGATCTTAAAGTATTTTAGAAATATTATTGGTTTCTAAAAGGATATGGGAAACAAATCATGTGACAAACGAAACTTTATTTCTTTTATTATCCTATCATATAAGACTGCATAACAACGATTGTTTCGTCGAAATTGTAGACACTGTTTACTGCTAGACAGGCCTCTCGTAATGTGTGGAGGCTTTAGCCCTATTCCATGCTGATCAGACGGGTTGGTACAGAGTTTTATTTTGAGATTTTCATCTGCTTATTTCACAAGTCACCTCTTACGGCACCCTTTGAATGAGTGGGGTTGATTTTTTGCTACTAAACTTGACAAAAATGTAAGGTGCATGTGCAAATAACTCATATTATATATTATACAATCTTTAAATACTGAATACTTACATGAAACTAAATTTCTATTTATGAAAATAGTATTTTATAATGACTCATATAAAACCGGGTAGGTTTCCTGAAAACATGTAGCAAGAAAACTAGTGTAGCTGAATCGTGAAGGCAATTACTGTTGTGAGTTCGTTGAGTGGCACGAATAAAGTGTACTGCACCACAGCATTAACGGGTTTGTCATTACGCGGCAGTGACGTCATGCTAGTGCACTTCATTATTATGGTTTGTAGGTACGAGTATATTTAGTTCTACACGTTAGAGCCGAATCACATTTCTCGTTTTTATTATAGAATGCTTTTGGTTTCTTGCTTATTATGATGTCTAACAAAGATAAGAACCTGATTGTTTTATCAAAGGCCGTAATATCTATTCAACAATCAATCAAAACCATCAATTAGCCTAACATACACCTTAATATATTCAATTTCTGCCTTTCAGTATGCGAAACAAAAAATAATGAACACATATTCGTAAAAACTGGTGACTAAAACTTTCATTTTGTCACTCAATAAACTTGCTTTTCATGTTCATTTAACCAAAATAATCACGCAGTTAAAATATTGGGGTTTCGTGATGGCCGCTCGATTCGGGCACAATCGTTGATTTCCGTCTACATTCGGAAAGATGATAATTGAAAATCTGTAATAAACGAAATTCAGGTTACGTTTATTACTCGGTGATTGTTTTCATTAAGATAGATTCATCGCTTGAGTGGATTTCAATAATACGCGACTTTGACTTTCAATTTGCAATATCAAATGGAGAACTACTGCGTACTATGAATTTTCAATAATAAACCATAATTTAGTAACCAAATTATGATTAGTCCACAGCAAATATCAATAATAAGTAGCTCTGCTAATGGTAATGATATAAAAGTGCCATTAGTGGATGGTACTCTTATAGTATCTGTCCTTCGTGTAATTACATTAATGTGGCCACCATTACCGCAAAATTTTCGGTCCCGAAAGCCGTTGCAATGACCCTGAGTATTTCGAATATATTTTACCAAATCAAAGGTTGCATATTAGAAAATCAAAACTTTCTCGAGTAAATTTCAAAAGAACAATAAACGAAATAACAAAATTTAAATGAGCAAATGATTTATTTAGAAAAAATTAAAATCCCTATGTATGTGACTTGACATCAAATGAACGACTGATCAAAAGTTGCTAGATATAATTTTAATATATCAAATCATAACAAATGGATTTACTGTGCATGGTCATAAAAAAATAACCACGAAGGCCTAATGCACACTCTGCTCCCGCATTAGCCTTCTAACCTAACCTATCTAAGTCGGATTATAAAAACATTGATATTCCAGACTTTGGTCAGCTGAACTTTTGATCAAATGACCATCGTTATTTTAAACTGTGTTAATTTGTACGATGTTCTTTTGAAATTTGCTCGAGAAAGTTTTGATTTTCTAATATGCAACCAAATCAAGGTAACTCAGTAAAGTAAAGAACACTCAAAAATTGCAATTACATACTAAATTTGACCCAAACAAATAACAAGAGGCAAATTAAAAAAAAAACATTCAAGTAATAATTTCCTAAAAATGAAGTATCAATGTTGTCAAAAAATGGTAAGATATAAAAAAGCATTTGTAGTAGCCAGTCACTTCCAATTAATTACTGTTAGAGTCGAGAAATAATTACTTAATTAATTAACAGGCAACATGGCGACCGATCTTTTAAACCACGCTCGTGACTGTACAAACTGAGTGGGATATTTTTGTGAGGCTTCGAAAATCAATAACTTATTATACTTTTATTTTGGACTAGTTATTAAACGTGTCTTCGTTCACTAATACAAATATTGAACTCTTGTAGTCTTTTGAATGAAATTTAAAACATTTAGCATGCTAAATGTTCAATTGATTAAGATTGAGGATTCGAAGTCGCGATCTTTTCGTTACCGGGGAATGCTGAGCGACGGAGCCACGCCTGAAGATATCCAATTTTTTTCTATATATTATGTCCTGGGGGGCGGTGAGAGCCATCTACCGATACTCGTATGAACTATCGGAACCAATGAATGCTGTTAGAATAATTTTCAATCATTGATTTTTGATTACTCCGCCCAAACAATTAATGAAATTTTAGACTGTCAGACATAGGTTTTCAGAAATTTCAACTATTTTTCTCATTTATATTTTAATTCTTTTAAATAAATAGTAGGTACCTAACTAATCTTCTGTTTGTCTTGACATGATTTGAAGAAACTTCATCCTACACACATCCAAGCTGTAAAATGAAATCCTGCTGTGGTTTTCTCAAGCAACTACAACATGTTGACTGATGATGATGAATACATTATGTTTTCAAGAAGGGCATTTGAAAGTTTCTTCAGGGTCGGCAGCACGAGTATAACCACCATATTGTTGCATATGTATACAGGTACCTCTCTTTCCATCAGGTCCTTTTCATCAGGTCTGCCACCTAATTGATATAAAAATTCATCATCATCATCGACATTTAGCCTGATTGCATCCGAGGCCGAGATGCCCTCGGAGCTCAGAGTCCACCTTCTGGCTCTCCCTCCTGCACTTTGCACGATCTTGGGCACCCATGGTAGTGAGACCATTTGCACGCATGTCACACTGCACGACGTCAAGCCAGGACTTTTCGGGCCTGCCCCTTCTACCTTTACCCGGCGGGGGTGCCATTGCCAGGCATTTGTTACCCACGTAGCCTGGCTGTTGCCGCAAGACGTGGCCACACCATAATTGATATAAAAAAATTATACAATTTAATAATAAACCTAAGAATATCATATAGAGAGTCGGCTGTGTCCTAAGCTTATTATTTTCACTTAGGCACAGCACAGACTATCCGAGAAAATTACCAGTGGTAACGTGTAGGTAACTTAATGACGTTAGTGTACCCTGGGCTTTAATAAAGTCAAGTCTGGTGTACACACGTGTGCGACTAAACAGAAGATATGGACGGAATTAGGTGGCTAGTTATAAAGGTGGCTGTGAGAACATACAACGTATGAAATTCTACATTTACAAAGTAATATGTGAAACATTTTGTGTTTTGATATAATATGAAATGAATTAATAATATAAGTGAGACGTTGGTGTTGTAGTGTCGTGACATACAGCTTTATAAAGATGTTATAATTTTGTTACTATTCATAAGAGGACTCGAGTTCGATTCGTGAGAAATCTCAATTTATTTTTATTTAGTTATTTTGCAAATACTTATATTCCTTTTTCTTATTTAGAATTTTTTCAACTTTGTCATTTGTAGTTATTGCGCAAAAGAATTTTTTTATATTATATACTTCGTAACCAATATATCATCAACATACCAATATCACAAATGCTACGAGCAGTTAGGTACAATAATTTTATACCAGAGTCCACAGTTAAATTCGTGATCTCTGGCCAGCAGTGTACTCATCTGGTAGATGAGTGTATCTTTTACGTCAACCCATAAAAAATACAAAAAATAAATCTTACTTATCATAAAAAAATACTGAAACAAAAGAGCCCAATAAAGCATACCACTTTACCAACTGCACGGCTATTCAAATTACCCGTTATTGCTATTTTACCGCGTAAATCACCAACAGGATTAGGTAAACACCGTTATCAGTGTGCACGAGGCTTTATCGTCTGTGAAGAAATATTTTGGCGCCTTAAAAACTTCCGTTCGTGTCATAATTTGGTTTTATGTCCTAGTAATATTGTGAAACCGGCTATGCAAAGTGATTGAGGGATCCATGGAGCGAGTAGAAAAATATATATATTTAGAAGTCTGCTACTGTAATATTCAACAAACTTGAATTTCGTTATGTAATTTGACACTTGACTGTTAAGTCAAATCAGTTTCTTTTTAGGAAACGTCAAAGCAGTGATTTCTGTGATATATGACATAACACAGTATGACATCATTTTTTTTTTGTTTAACATTAGTTGACTATTTGTGGGTCAGTGGATTATTAAAACTGAGGTGTCATCGTAAGGTAGCTGGGAGCGGAAACCAGTCTGGTTGCGGAAGGTGGAGGATCGGGTGAAATGGCGCACATTGACAGAGACCTATGTCCAGTAGAGGATTGAGGTGGGCTGATTGATTGACAGTATCGTGAATGACATGGAGTTTCAAACGCAGTGATAACTTGAGAAGATTGTGGATTACATACATCCCTAGCCCTGTATACCCAAATAGAGAAACAAGCTAACAATTTACTTTTATCGGTAATAGCTAATCGCGTTGCCAACTGTGTTGAACATCTTGACAGCATTGTGGCCCACAATCTATAACTGGGCACTTCATCCCAGTTTCGTATTCCAAGTCTATCACAAGTAAAATACACAGGTACAATGGTAGATCTCTCAAAGTTATTAAATATCATGAAAAGGGGAAAAGATACGTGTGTACAAAGAAATGCTCCGATCAGTTATATTATGAAGATTATTTAGACTGAAATGGGCTTTATTCCGTCCTGGATATATTGCTGATAATATCGGTTTTATCCTAGCTTTGGTTCGGATATTCTTTGTCCGTATGATTTTTATTAAACATATCTATTGCGATATAAATGAGAGGGAATATATTTTTAACATGGATTAGAATTTGTTTTAATAGTGTTGCAAATACAAAATTGACAGATGGAAATCGAAGTGATCCTTTAAGTGTACCTACCGTTTATTCTATTTGAGGCACAGAGCCATAAAACAATATAGTAGCTTCTTCATCCTAGCGTTCTTCTTCTTCTTTTCGCGGGCTCGTTGTCCGCATGTGGTCCCTTGTAGTTGGGCCTTTTTGCGTGATTGTGTGGTTTGTGTATCCACTGCCCTACTCCAACCATCCAAGCTCCTTCCAAAAAGCGGCCAGGCTGCCGGGTCTGCTGCAGGCCTCTCGGAGTGTGCTTGGTGTTCCCAGGTGTTGCGCCCGTTGTTCTGCGACCTCGCTGCAGTTCATGACTACGTGGGCCGGTGTTTCGTCAGTCCTCATGCACGCTCGGCATAATGGACTGTCCGTTAGACCTATAACATACAAATGTTTGTTAAGATTACTGTGCCCTGTTATGGTCCCTACTACAAACCGTAGGTCCGCCCTATTTAGGCGCAGTAGTTTTTTAGAGAGCCGTCTGTCTAGAGATGGCATTGCCTCTCTCGATTGACGACATTCCTTCGTCTTCGCCCACATTTCGGCGTGTAGTTTCTTTGTTCTATATCTCAGCCAGAATCTTTGCTGGTTTGCCGATATTGGTATTACGGGGACCTGTAGGTCTCTATTTCGGCTCCCCTTCTGGCCAGTTTATCGGCCGCGTCGTTGCCTAGGGAACCGCTGTGTCCTTTCCTAGCGTTAATCCCAGTCGCATACGAAGCTTTCAACGTTTAGTCAGGGATCCGATTTACCAGTGTAATTGCAGATTTGGCTGAACCTCGATATTTTCTATGAAGCAATTGAATCTGGCTTCCACACAACCCAAAGGCGATTTCAAAACATTGCAGTTAGACCAGTGACCAGGGCTTCAACTACCTGTAACGACTGCCATAGATATTCGTATGACAACTGGGACCGAAGGTTTAACGAGCTCTCCGAGGCACAACCAGACCAATGCATACAAATATTTGCATTGAGCGGGGATCGATAGGTGAGTGCTCCCTGTCACCACCCCATGGCACCACTGTTAATGCCAAGGGCATAAATTAAATCCCCATGACACCGACGGTTGTATCAATGGTATTTTCGTAATTTTAAAGCAATTTACAACTAATATTTAATAATAATGGAATGGGCCCCTACTTCCTTCAATACATTTATTAATGAAATATGCATGTAATTTACCTATTTTTTTACAAACCATTTTGAATATACACGGCCAAGGAAATACGTATACACATTTTGCATGCTTCCTCACATCTATACGTGTATATTCATTTCCTTTGCTGTCTGTAAACAACATACTAGGTATAAGAAACATATTTATCTACTATTTAAACATAAGAAAGTTCACACCGTTATGTATTAGCAACTATCACAATACTTACTGTTATCTGAACAGATCTAAGCGCCATCAAATCCTCATTAGATACTGCTTATCCCGTGGTAGAACTAGGGTCAATTATCTGATTGCTAAGAGCTAGCTTAAGCTTGTTGAAGTGATAGGAGCCAGTGGTTCGGATAATCGAGGCGTCTTATCGTCTCTAGATGCCTTGAAGGCGTGAATTTGTTAGCGAGATAGTCAAGAACTCGCTAATTCTCCAGGCAGTGACAAAATTAGATGATATTTTTTAGATATAAAAGTTAGTTTTTGAGTGATTTATATTTTAAATGATTGTAATGAAATAATTCGGTGATTAGCTAGTAGAATATGAAATGAACATGTATAGGTAACTAGCTGACCCGGCGAACGTCGTACCGCCAATTTTTTTTCGCCCTCGTGGTGTCAGATCCCGTTCCCGCTGCACCCTCTACTATATTAAGCATGTATTATACATATAAACTTTCCGCTTCAATCACTCTATCTATTAAAAAAAAACGCATCAAAATCCGTTGCGTAGTTTTAAAGATTTAAGCATACATATGGATAAAGGGATAGAAAAAGCGACTTTGTTTTATACTATGTAGTTAAATCATAAATCATACCGACAAAATCTAAAAACTTTCTGTATATGACATGTTAATACGAAAAAAATTCTACGCGCGCAAATAAAAATTTCAAACATCCGAAATCGATTGCCTCAAAAATATGAGGCGCAAAGTCCGTGAATGTTTATATTGGGCTCAACTCACGCGTACCGCTTTCTAACAACAAAGTTTTCTTCTGAAATCTGGTCTTTGTCAGTGCGTCCCACGTTGAGAACTATGCGATATAATACTTAAGTACATGAGTATTTAAAAAAAATCGGATAAAAATATCAATGTTTAAGTATTTTATGCACTGCCATATAAACTATAAGTAAAACATTAATCCAATTGCGATAAAAGTTTTCAACTTGTGGCAATGGGGTTATATGTTTACTAGCTTTTGCCCGCGGCTCCGCCCGCGTGTATGTCGGTTATCGCGACCGACCATAGCCTATGTCCTTTCTTAAGGTCTAATCTACCCTTATACCAAATTTAATCAAAATTGGTTCAGTGGTTTAGGCGTGAAAGACGGACAAACAGACACACACACACTCTCTCATTTATAATATTAGTATGGATTCATAATTTTTTTCATTTTATATGCAATATCTGAATTGGACCTTTAAAAAGCGATTGCAAACCCGACAGTCTACTCCGACTCAGCCATGTACCAGCCGGCCGGTTAGCACCACCACGGTGGCCAGCCGTGCAATTCTCTAAGCATCTGGAGTGGTCTGAGTGACGTCACTGGAGATCGATTGTTGACAATATCTATCTATCTCTTTTGGACAGCTGTAAGCCATTATTTAAAAAACTCAAAGTGCTACGACCTGACTAAATTTTCGAAATATGTATCTTTGTCAAAAATACCCCCTATTCGACAAATTTAGTGACTATACGAATAGCAGGACGAGACATAAAACAGGTTACATTTACATCTAATTAATATAGAACTATTTAAAAGGAATGTTCACTGCATGTGTATCAGAATATTCAATAATCTTTCATGAAGTTTGACAAACCTGCGTATGACATTATTTAAGAAACAATTATTTGACATGTTATTAAACAAAATACATTACAATATTAATGATTTCCTGTACGATACAATAATACCTTATAATGTAATTCATTTTAGCATATAAGTAATTATATATACATATACATAAATTAATAGGTATGACCGGAAAATATTTGCACGCCGTATGTGGCAGAATGTGAGGAAACAAAGCATTTTGTAATATCTCTTGTACCATATTCTAGCAATTTGATTTGATTTGATTATCAAGGTCGGTGGCAGTGGTGTGATCGACGCTTTGTGCTTATAGAATTGCACAGCAGAACGCGGCCTCCCGCGAGTTAGTATGCTTTTTCAAAAATAAAAGTGTAGCACGTGTGAGTTAAGCCTAAGGTATATTTCAATGTTTATATCCCCAGCGAGTACCATTTTATACGTTTCCGATTGTTCCTTTTTAACTACGTTATGGGATTCCAATTCGAATATATAGATTTTACTACCGATAGGTATATGTATCTGCGAAAATTTGATTAGAATTTTATAGGTTGGCAATTTGACTTAAATGTTTTACTTGACTATGTACAATACTTTGAACTGCTTTATAAGTTACTGAACGAAATAAATTTGTAAGGTAAGTGAGGATGCGGGCTTTAGGAGTCCTATGCCTCATGCAAAGATATGGATGGATCTTCACATCTCGAAAACAAATTAAATAATTTAACAGCACTCTGTTTCCCATTACAAACAAATAAATGGAACGCTGGAAATTAAAACAAAGATTAATTATTATAATTAAAGTTAAAAGAGTAAAAGATGATGGAAAAAGCCGTGGTCTTAAATGATGTAAAGACAATGGTAATTAAAATGAATGTTCCAATTTTAAACGAAATTGCCATAATAATCTTATGTAGACTGACTTACAGTGTGTTGCCATAGCTAGAATTATAATTAAAAAAAAAGCCGGGTTGCACTCTGGTAGTGCCGGCAGACGTGAAAACATTTTCTTTATTTCTTTCTTCGTTATATACGTAGAAAAAGATAAAAAGAACATACCATACCATACCTATAATATAGCGCCAATCATAGAACCTATCACTAATTCTCTGCTAATTTTCTGTCAGAAGATGTTAATAAATTACAAAAAGAAAAGATAATCACAATAAGCAATAAATTACAAAAAGAAAAAACAATCACAAAAAATCCCTGAAGGCCAGGTTGTTTGAACCCGATACTATCTGAAACTATAAGGACTTAAAGTCGAAGTGCTTACCGTTTAAGCTACGACGCTATCTATCGTAACTTGCAAAATAGATAGTCTGTACCTAATCTTGTATGACGTCAGTCGTCGGTTACGGTTCAATGGTCAACTAATCCTGACGCTTCCTTAACATTTTACACCCATCCAACGCCGCTAAAGAAGTTTTCACTTCAAAATAAACTTAACTTACTCTATGACCATTTCGTTTTTATTTATAAATTATCTAAAAACATTTAATAGATAGCTACAGGGGCTATAGGTATATTACCTACACGTTAAGTAACACTGAAGAAAAAAAATTACACAATAATACCGCTGTCGTTCCGAAAAAAAATCAGAAATAATAAGTCACTTTATAATCTGAATCAAATTGGAAACTTAATCCCAGTTATAGACAGAGATAGGAATGGAGCTGACCTAAATTATATTTTAAATCGAGAACGAGTCGCGAATCGCCCAACGTTGTAAGATATAGGCCAAGGGAGAAATTACGACAAAATGAAATGCAAATTAGACAAATTTATTATTATCCTGTGGTCAAAAAAATGGGAAATCCCCGAATGGGGAATACGGGAAGTGATTAATAAGAACCTTCCAAGATTTAGGTCGGTAATGTAAAAAATACACTTAACAATTTCGTATACATACCTAAGTATCTGCAATGTTCGGCTTTTTGAGTTGACGAGGAAAATTTATGGAGTATCCAATAATGTGATACGGAACTGAAAAAATATTGGAATTGAATTTGTATAACGGCCTATTTGAAATCAAGAGTGTGACACTTATTTTTCTTCATCGAGTAATTGGCTATTTAAATGTCTTTGCAGGCGTGATGGACAGTCCCAACGTTCTCTGTTGCCCCACACTTGTCCTCTAAGTGCCACTGCAAAATTCAGAAGTCCGTCTACCGCCGTACCTAAACGCTATTCCTAGCAATGGTTACGTTAGAAACAGTCCTACACGATGAAACCTCATCGTAGACTCAGAGTTCGGGCCACAGAGCCTTATAAATAAAGACGTGGCGCAATCGCAGGCCACATCTATCACGGAAGCTAATGATTGATTACTCTGACCGCTGCCAATACGTTTATTTTTGTGGGCTGGATTTTTTCGGAATTGATTGCTATGTTTATATGCGAGGTCATTTACAGCACTATAGGGTGCTCTGTTAGGAATTACTTTGGGTTTGAATTTAATATGGTCTTGTGGCTATATTGGCATCTTACTGTACTATTATAAATGTATTGACAACCTGGGTGGCGTAGGGTTAAAAAGGTCAACTTCTAATTCAGTGACGTAACAAAATATGGAAAATATTCCGCTTCAAATGTTTTCATTTATCATCGATGCCTTTCGAGGTCGTCAAGTTAAAGACCACCATTTAAAGACTAACAGCGTCTGAAATGGCGGGCCGTATTTTTTTGACTGCAGGTCAGCTTTTCACTATCTAGCGGGTTGCAATCAATTGACGGTCTAAATATATCATATTAAAAGCGTAGTTTTTGTTTTAATATAGCAATATTAATTCTTTCTTTTCTCTTCAAGGAGTTTATCGCCGTATAAATCCTTCATACTGACATTTAAGTACCCTCCTACTTTTTCCGCATGAAACCTTCTCGAACATACACGGTATATCCTTCCAACCCTTAAGGAAATCAGTTTAAATGGGCCAGGATCGAGAGGTCCCAACCGGCCCCATTGATCAATCTTGGCGACAGATCAGAGCCCATACTAAAAATAATAGATTATTTTTAACCCACACATTAGGCATTGACGGTTCAATTTGTTGCGAAGTCTCGGTTGATATTGTTGGTAAAATTCGTGATCGGAAAGTACTTAATATTGACTTTGAGTAGCAGCATGCTGTTTTTCTAACAGATTCTGAGACCTTCTAAAACCTTAGCTTCGTTCATTACCGAATAATATTTTGTTTGGATGTTAGTTACTCAATCACTCTCCAACGGCTGGGCGGTTCTAATGAAAATTTGGTACAGGGTTATATTATATTGCTGGATGGGGTTCCCATGCGGGAGCAACATTTCGGCGCGAGTGGAGCTAGTCATATATAAATTTGAAATGGATGGACTTGAAATGGATGGACTTGAAAGGGATGGACTTGAAATGGATGGACTTGACATGTAAACTTGAAATTTTACAAACATTCTGTATCCCGAAGTTCTTACGTGAATGAGTAATATTCAAAGCTACAATGAAACCTGGCTGGATTTAATTCCTATTACAATACTATCTTTATATATTAAAAACTCACTTTACAAGTTCCACACAATTATATTTAGTTTTATCACTGTATAATATGAATACTAATATTTAATTTATAATAATACGACATGTTTCGAATAACTCATATGCAGGTAAGCATTAAATATGTTATATTGCATTTAATATGTTTCAAAATAAATAATTAAATATAATTGTGTGGAACTTGTAAAGTGAGTTTTTAATATATAAAGATAGTAAAATGAAGTTCCATCAAGAAGTTTCAACAAATTTAATCAACTACATCCTATTATAATGTACGAATATGCTTTTGGAAATTCAGTAGAACTCGTATCTACACATTATGGAGTTATTATGATCAGTATGTAGCAGCTGTAGGTATGGGCCATGATTGATTGACCGAACCGAACTCAGTGCGAGAGCTGACTTCATAAATAGAACAGACGTGAGGCGGGTAATGGCCGAAATTGATAATCCGCTCAAGACCTTTGGATACTATGTACCTACATTATTAATGCAGAATAAAGATATCTAAGTATTCCTACTACCTAAGTTTTGATTCCTTTCCTGCGACCTGTGGGAAGATTCCCATGAATTGTGGGAATTTAAACTCAGACAGGCATTCCAAGGATAAAAAATATTAAATTAATTATTCCGAACTATAATTTTATTTCTTCTTCTTCTTCTTCAAAATGGCCCCTGCAGCAAATCGCCACAACTCACCAATGTCAAGTAAAATGAAATATATAAAATTATTAATGGCGACACGCCAATGTCGAGTGTACCAGAGCCACATTAGCCACACCAGTAAATTTGTTTTCGTGTGTCCGCCCCCCACGAGATTCAGGTGGACGATCAGGACGTGTAGTTGGGTTTAGGGGGCATAATTTTATTTATTCCTGTATCTTTCAGTAACATCCGTTCTACCATTAGAGCGTGATATAGAAACAAACATTTTCACAACCTTTAACATTTATAATATTAATAGAAATTACTTTTAAACATCTCACACGATATTAATTCCGCAATGAACTAGATGTGAGATTGTATGTTGTTATATAAAATATCCAGTTAGTAGTCATCTTTAAATTGCAATCTGTTATTTATTTTCCCGAATAAATATCTACTATTATACCATTTCTATATACAACTCAAATGGAGCCTTCATAAATAATAAATATATCAGTCATCACAAATAACTGTTATTTACAGACTATCTGCTTCAACCGATTGGAATTTTGATCTCGTTCGAATAAGATGGGAAATATATTGAATATGTCCATGCTGCGTTCGAATACGCGATCTTTTTCTTACAGGGGCAATGCTTTGACCACTAAGCTACCGGACCTCGCCCGAACCAATCCAAATTTCTTGTTTAAACCCGTCTTTGAAGCAACGGTGGAGGCCTCTACCGATATTCTCACCAACTATCGGAACCAATGAATGATTTTTCAATCATTTATTTAAACATTTCCCGGTTAATTGCAATAGGCTCGCCACCTATTACATTGGGACCTAAACATAAACTGGCAAAATGTATGTGCTAGCACCTCTGCCTACCCCTACGGGGATATAGGCGTAAGTTTATGTTATGTTATGTGATTTTTGATTACTCTGCCTAAACAATTTGCATGAACTTTTGCTAACGTTCCCGCAACTCATGTGAACCTATTCGTAGGATACAAAGTAGCCTGTGTTATTCCAGGCTGTAATGGATCCCTTTAAATCCAGCCAGAACTGTTCAGCCGTAAGAGCATGATTGAATAACAAACATCTTCCCAAACTTTTATTTTTCTAATATTAGTGACAGTTATGTAATATGAAGTACTAGCTGACCGGGCGAACTTCGTACCGCCAATATTTTTCCGCCCGCGTGGCGTCAGATCCCGTTCCCGCTGCACCCTCTACTAAATTTAACATGTTTTATACATATAATCTCCTCTTCTCATATCATTTCATCATCATATAAAATCCTCTTGAATCACTCTATCTATTAAAAAAACCGCATCAAAATCCGTTGCGTAGTTTTAAAGACAGAGAAAACGACTTTGTTTTATACTATGTAGTGAAGACTACTCTAATGCAAATAGTATTCAGTACACAGAATCTACAGCTTCTATTATAATATCCCCTGTATTGACAATAACCAAAACGCTTACATCACTGACATGTTCCCGTAAAGCAAGCACTTTGCACATTATCAAAACGCGGCCATTTAGTCATAATTCGATATAACGTTGTTTATTCAACAAATTTATTAGGCAAAGCGTAAGTTATTACCGTGAACCGATTAAATAATATTCCCATAGGTTGGCAACTCACGTGGTTACTGGCTTGAAGAACTCTAAACTGGTGCAGGGTTGTCAACTTGATATAGCTGGTTGGAGGTATTCTATGTTTTTTTTTTGGTAATAGTAAACTACCAAAGACTGAAGACCAATTCACCTGATAAAAATAAACATACATACTTATACGCACGCCTGTAAATCCCCGAAGGGGTAGGCGGAGGTGTATTAACACTAATCATCCTAATTAAAAGTGAGAAAATTCATCCTCGACTATCAATCTCCTAAATATCAAAACGATTTCAATTCAAAAGAAGGCCAATTCTCGTAATAATATTGTATTGAATAATTTTTTCTCGATCTAATGTTAGAAACGAGAACGAAAGATTGTATCTTCTAGATAGAACATTGACATCGTGACGGAAGGAGAATACAGTTTATGACATTTAATTTTATTTTCTTACACCTTTTTATAAAAAGAATTGGATTTCTATTTGTAATGTAAGAATGAGGAAGATATAGAATAAAGGGGAAATAAATAAAAGACAAAACTCCATCCCAGTAATTGAGACTAAAATCTTAAGGTCAATCTGATCGCAAGCAAAAAAAATTGTTAATTTATGCACCGAGACCAATGACGTAACAGTAAAATATTTGATTAAATAATTTAAATATTCATGAACTGCCTTCAATATGGGGTTTCGACAATAAGAAGAGTTTTTAGGGTCGACCGAGCTTGCATTGTTTCAAATGTTCATAGGCAACAATGTGTGTTTTTTATGCGATAAAAAACACACGTTTTTTATAGCATAATATTATTATTAGCATTAGCATTAAGTTATAAGTAAAATTTGAGTAAGAAGTATAGTTACTAAGAAAAAGAAAGTGTTTTTGGGGTATTTCCAAATGTCGTAAGTAGCAAGAGTTTGTAATTTAAAAACAGTAGCATATGCGTGACAACCCTAGCGTTTCATATTATGAACATTTCCTCGCAGTGGATAGTTTACGAACCATAATGTGATACCTTCGTCGAGATACGCGTCATTTGGTCATAACTTTCATTTTAACATTTCTCCCGTCTCCATTTTAAGGATTGCCTTGTATTACACTCGCGTTTGCCTTAGGAAACTCTTATCTCTTAGTTGTCTGTTAGTAGTTTTATGGTACTTGAATAAACAATGGTATCCTAGTACTAAAGAGCTTCCCATAGAACCCTATTACCGCGGGATAGAAGTAGCCTAAAGTGATATTCCAGACTACTTAAAGTGTAACCAACATCCACCAATTCTCACAAATTTTGACGTTTATAATATCAGATAGGTAATAAGATATCCACCAATTCTCACAAATTTTGACGTTTATAATATCAGATAGGTAATAAGATACCCGAGGAGGGCCAGATCCCCGAGGAGGGCCAGACCGAAAGGGATGGCCGTGGGTCAGCCGGGGTGCGAGGGATATGTCGCAAGACAACCTCACCTTCGGCCTAGCACCACGACCCACAGACGGCGTGCGGTTTAGTCGGTTTGAGTCCGACATAACCTACCCCTCCGGCTCCGGAGGGGCGGGTATCCGTGGGGATTTCCCGCACGTTAAAAAAAAAAAAAAAAGTAATAAGATAATTTCACGTAAAATATATTACTTTAGTGATGAAAATCAACCTGTGTTTAAAACATCAATCAAACTCATCAATGCCATTCATTTTCGTCCGGTTAATCTAAATCATGAATTTATGATCGAAGTATTAATTCAAAGTATTCCACTTATTGAAAGTACTATTCACTGAAAATAGACTGTATTAATTGAAATCTCCTAATCTATTAACATCTTGTTTCTATCCTCACAAAATCAAATTAACAGCAACAAATCCTTTTGACGAAATCTTTTTCAATCAGATGATGAGTGTCCTCTAAAATCGCTAGAAACTGAAGACTCTTATCTATTCATGCAAATATACTCTAGCGGAGCAGATAGCATCATCGACTTAACCCTGTTCCATTAACCCTGCATTAATTGATTCCATGCAAAGCCGATCGGAGTTAGGCCGGGGGCGCATGGTCAGGAGAAAAAAATATTGTTTTAACTCAAGTATAATACGTTCACGTTTTCGTAACAAATTGAACAAGTTAATTTGGTTTTGATTGAGTTTGATTGGTTGTGGATCGACTTATGTATAAAATTTAATGCAATAAAATATGTATTTCTGTGTAGGAGTTATTCACATATGAAAGTGAATACATCGTCCGTCTAGTAGGTATTCAGGTGTATGCAAAGAAATTAATATAAGCGATAAGGCCGCCATTTTTTAAATTATGCTCTTTATGTGTGCCTACAGATGTCAATTGAGTGTTTGAGTAATCAAATAAGTTACTTTTTACTAAAGGTCAGAACGGTAAGTTAGAAGGAAACTTGTATGAAATAAATTTACTATGACGTCATAATATTTAATAATCAAATCATTTACTATTATAGGTTGGGTGGATGATTAAAAATAAACAAAAACGATAAAATAAGAACAGACGCAACTATTACCGCTCTTTTACCATCATTCATTCAGTTAAATAATACAAGAAAATACCTAATTGGTCTATGACAATGTCTTATTATATTCTAAGATCCAAACAGTTGATATTACCTGTTGCCGAAAGAACAAAAAAATACTTGTGGGTCGGGCGCGCCTCACCATATCCGTGTGCAGTATGGGGATACCGTGGATCCCATACTCAAACCGGACCGTTCACCAGAGATATGTCTCCGGCAATCACCATAGACGGTTTGCGTTTTAGTCGGTACGAGTCGGATTACACTCGTCTACTCAGACAGGCGGGTATCCGTACGCACTGTACAATGGCGATATCCGCTTTCATAAAAGGTAAAATGAGGCATGTAATAACTAAGCAGTAGAAGGTTTCCTGGGCTAGTAATTGTGAGCTTTGGATACAACCAGGATTGGTCCCTGGATAAAGAAGACGTAGGAATAACATCAGTCCGATTAAAGGTTGTGTTTCAATCGAGGATATCAGTTCATCTTATCTCAACGATACCAAAGGGCCATTACTTAATTAATATTCGAACACCTTTAATGAAATAGAAATGTTAAACTTTACTTTTAGCTGACATTTTGCTTTTAAATGAAAACATTGAAAAGCTTTCCCATGTTTTCATTTAAAAGCAAAATGTCAGCTCAAAGAGATTTCTAAATACTTTGAGATGTCTGATTAAGCTGAAGTAGATAGGCATATCGTCGATTTTTTCAAATTGTTTTTTTACCGATTTCATGTCTCAAATCCGGTTCCAATCAGTCGTAGTGCCCACCCTGCTTGTATCTTCTTGCATTTTGTAGCCCGAGCTCTACTCCTACAATTTCACTACATAGTTTAGTTGACCTTTGACCATATTCCTAGATTTTACTTCAATTTTAGGTACTTTAAGTATATTGAAAATTTTTGCATGACGTTGTTTGTCAAAGGCACAACTAAGTGAGCATTTGCTTCCGACCCGTGGTGCAACCGCACTTTTGAGTCTCTTTTTCAGAGCTTCAGCCGATAGAAGGTGAGAGTAAAGGACTTACCGGCCTCCAGTAGATATTGGGCATTACTATTCCTGTTCAGTTTGACGGACATCCCTCTTACCCATATAAAGGTGATTTTCCACCAGAGGGGCGCGACGAGACGAGGAGAGGAGAGAATTGAAATTTGTATGGCAAATTTTCAATCCTCTCTCAGCGTATCTTTGGTGGAAACAGTGTGGATTGACGAGAATATGCGAGGCGTGAATTGAAATATTTGTTTGTGCAAAAATGAACCGTATTGGTTCCGATATAGAGTATAAATCACCTTCAAGGTGATTTTCCGCCAGTGTGGCTAGGCGGGGCGAGGCGAGGAGAGAATTGAAATTTGTAAAACAAATTTTCAATCCTCTGCCAGTGCATCTTTTTGACCGCCGCGCCCCGCCGCCCGTAAAATTAGTCGTCAATATTCTCACTGTTTCCACCAAAGATGCACTGGGAGAGGATTGAAAATTTGTTATGCAAATTTCAATTCTCTCCTCGCCTCGCCTCGCCTAGCTACTCTGGTGGAAAATCACCTTGAAGGTGATTTATACTCTATATCGGAACCATTACGGTTAATTTTTGCACAAACAAATATTTCAATTCACGCCTCGCAAATTCTCGTCAATCCACACTGTTTCCACCAAAGATACGCTGGGAGAGAATTGAAAATTTGCCATACAAATTTCAATTCTCTCCTCGCCTCGTCTCGTCTCGCCCCTCTGGTGGAAAATGACCTTTATAAGAGTAAGCGACAAGCACGTAACTTCCTTAAACCCCTTAACAAAGTGACAGACACAGGTAGCATTATTAAATATCAACTGACATTTAAAACTTAACCCTTATCCTATGCATGATATTTTTCCATTCAACAATTTTATTTTACTATTAATAGTACAAACAATTAAAATTGATGTTTCAAAAATAAGTATATCAACCATGTCAACCCACTCGCTGTTGAAATATTCAGTTAATGAGAATGTTAGTAATGTACTGCTCCGTCACTAGTAGCCGTTTATAGATTAAAAATATTTAAATAGTGAAGGGCTTTGGTTGATGTGTTGTGCCGAACAAATAATGAGTCACGTAAACGTATTTACTTTCAATTTTCCGAACGTTTAATATCATTAATGTATTAATTTTTTGCTTTACGAACGTTCCGGTACGGTACGAGTGAGAGTCCGGCTTGTGGCTGTCTCTTTGTCTTACATCGGACTGATAGTTTGCTACCTTTATGGAGTGGTTTAAACCGTTTTTGTTTATAAAATTATGAATTATAACTTTCAATTTAAATTATAACTGTTGTAACTACTCTACGATGATTTCAAGAGAGAACCCTCTAGAAAACCAAAACTCACTTTTTTATTTATACCACAGAGATGGCAGACAAGCACGTGGCCCATCTGATGGAAAGTGGTTACCGTGGCCTATGGACGTGTGCAACATCAGGGGAGTCACACTCGTGCTGCCGACCGACCCTGTAAACACAGAGAGTTTCTGTGCCGTCGGTGTAGGAGACAAAGCAGGAATAGCCTTTGGTCTTCCTACTATCAGCACAAAAACTCTCCAGTGAGCTCTGGCTACCCTTCTCACCGCCGGGAGCACAACGAGGTTATTATGACCGCGGTTTTCTATAGGGCGGAAGTACTTCCCTAGTCGGATTGCCCAATCGGACGGAAATACCGTCGTGTCCTATCTCCTCACTGTTCTTTCCTACGATGTGTGTACATTACGTTGTGTTATGTGCGTATGACAGATTTTGAATTCAAAAATACATGTCTATTAACCGTCACCCACACAGCCACTCAATAAGAATTTTAATTTCAAATAAACATTTGATACGGTCGCCTACAAAAATAAAAGAATATAAATTCAAATTAAGAACTCGTGTACTAAGATGTATTTTTAACGCAGTTTCCATTAAAAAAGCAGAGCAGAGACAATGCGGGATTGTAACATGGATGGATAATTGTTTTCTTGATTAATTCAAAATGGAGATGCTCTCGTTTCCCCAGACAATACGTCTTTACATGAAATGTATAATTAAAATGTTCAACCATCAGTGTTTGTTGGATAATGGTGGGGAAGATTTGTACTTTTTTTAACTTTTTGAAATATTCCTGTCTGATTATAATGTTGGACTTGTTTCCCATGAGAGGCACGGCATTTTTAATCTTCTATGTAAATTTGCTCTTCTATGAAAATGTTATATTTATTATTTTTATTTTATTATTATCTTAGCGTTGTTCTCAATTGCGTCAGTGTTTGGCCGTCTGGCCATACTCTAGAAAAAAGTCTACTAACTACACTAGTAATTGCTGCCCCGTACATTATTTTAAATTTATGGTTGATTGAATTATAAACCCTTTCCAAATATATTTCAATAAAATCAACCCTAGGCAACTCAGCAAATGTCTAAATAATATTTTGACAGAATTACTTTTACCTCGGAATTCGAAATTCAATAAAAGTAAATTGAAATTTCACGTAACTCACAAATAGATATAGCTGTGATAAAAATGATTGTAGCACTTTGCTGTATTAAAATAGTCTAGGAGTAAAATTCGAATCTCATATGTAAAACTACAAAATGTAAACGATGCATTCGGTGAATATTCTAAGGCGAAATTAAAAACAAATATACTATGAATATATACATAGTCACGCCTGTGTATCACAGAAGGGCCATTCTTAACACATTGAGATTTCTTCACCCTCGTGTCAAACTTTTGGTTAAATTAAATTATCAATGAATTATTATGCAATATTTGCATCGACGAGCTGTTTAAAACCGTCAAACCTCGGTGAAAAGTATACCAAAATAGCATTTAATTTCTTAGACATCCAACAGATTCAATGGAAATAAGTAATATTCCGTTCATATCCTACGAACATACTTATTATGTGTTATTATAAATTGGGCACGGTTGCTATTCAAATGTCGGTGAATACAAATTTTGGTGCTCATTATAACCGGGCAGTACATTTTACTTCAGGGTTGCCACTCAGAATTATTAAAGGGTGCGTAATAAAACGTGAGGAGAACTGCTTAAGGATCTTTTTTTTCGCAGCAATTTTTGTCTCTTTTTAAGCTTTTATTTTGTAATTTCGGTTTTAAACTACAAGTGGCGAACAGCTTGTATTAACAATATCTTGGCTTATCTTCGACATTTTGGTTCACGTACTTTAGAACGACATTTTTATAAGATTCATAACGATATTCATAGGTTACCCATCGGATATGACTTAAAGAATCTTACACCCCAGTGTCTAAAGACCCAAGATGGTATGTGGTTTGAGTCGGATCGAGTCCGACATAACCGCCCCGGAAGGCGGGGTTCTGAGACGATTTCAATTAAACTAGAAATTTAGATTTGGGAAGAAATGGTAACCCATCGGTCTGTATGTAAATATTATTTCTCAAAAACGAAGGAAGCTTTATAATAGAAATCTAAAATTAAGCCATCTAGGAAGAATGGAATAGTCATATTACTTACATAAAATAATTTTTATTTTATTTAAAAATAGTTTATACAATTTTTTTTAATCGTAAGCGTATTGGTGACGTGCCCCGTCATCATTCATCATCATCATTTCAGCCGAAAGACGTCCACTGCTGGACAAAGGCCTCCCCCAAGGATTTCCACAGTGACCGGTCCTGCGCCTTCCGCATCC
The DNA here is from genome assembly GCA_949126895.1 of Eilema caniola. Taxonomy (NCBI): domain Eukaryota; kingdom Metazoa; phylum Arthropoda; class Insecta; order Lepidoptera; family Erebidae; genus Eilema; species Eilema caniola. Next base: position 6,063,028 of record OX421476.1, read on the forward strand.
ATGCCCTTCCCGCGACCTTCACCAGGTCGTCGGTCCACCGTGTGGGAGGCCTGCCTACACTGCGTCTTCCGGCGCGTGGTCGCCACTCGAGAACTCTCTTGCCCCAACGGCCATCTGTTCTACGAGCTATGTGCCCCGCCCACTACCACTTAAGTTTAGCGATTCTGTGTGCTATGTCGGTTACTTTAGTTCTCCTGCGGATCTCCTCATTTCTGATTCGATCACGCAGGGAAACTCCGAGCATAGCACGCTCCATCGCCCTTTGGGTGACCTTGAGCCTTCTTATGAGGCCCATAGTAAGGGACCAAGTCTCAGTTCCGTAGGTCATCGCTGGCAACACACACTGATCGTAGACTTTAGTCTTGAGACACTGCGGTATTTTGGACGAGAAGATATTACGAAGCTTCCCGAACGCTGCCCAGCCGAGTTGGATTCGACGATTGACCTCTTTCTCAAAGTTGGACCTGCCTAACTGGACTGTCTGTCCCAGGTAAACATATTCGTCGACAACTTCGAGTGTAGAGTCTCCAACCTTTAAAGAAGAAGTGGGTGCGACATGGACATTTGACATAATTTTCGTCTTGTCCATGTTCATTTTGAGGCCCACTTGTTGGGAGGCTCTACTGAGGTCTTCGAGCATTGTGCCTAGGTCTTCCAAGGTCTCAGCCATGACTACGATATCGTCAGCGAATCGAAGGTGAGTGATGTACTCGCCGTTGATATTGATGCCGAGTCTTCTCCAGTCCAGGAGCTTGAAAACATCTTCCAGGCCGGCGGTGAACAGTTTCGGAGATATGACGTCTCCCTGTCTCACCCCTCGCTGCAACTGGATAGGTTTTGAGCTTTGATCCTGGAGGCGGACTGACATGGTGGCGTTTTCGTACAAACACTTCAGCGCTTCGATATATCGATAGTCAATTTGGCACCGTTGGAGAGACTGTAGCACAGCCCAGGTCTCGATCGAATCGAAGGCTTTCTCATAGTCCACAAACGCCAAGCAGAGTGGCTGATTATACTCCTCAGTCTTCTGTATAATCTGTCGCAGCGTATGTATGTGGTCTATGGTGCTAAAGCCTTTTCGGAAACCGGCTTGTTCGGGAGGCTGGAAGTCGTCGAACCTGCGAGCGAGACGATTCGTAATGACTCTCGAAAACAACTTGTAGACATGGCTCAGAAGCGAGATGGGTCTATAATTCTTCAACAAGGTTTTATCACCTTTTTTGAAGAAGAGTACCACCACACTTCTGTGCCATGCCTTAGGCGTTCGTCCCTCGAGTATGACGGAATCAAATAGCTTCTGAAGAGCTTTAAGTATCGGTGTTCCACCAGCTTTTAGAAGCTCAGCCGTGATCCCATCATCACCCGGTGCCTTATTGTTCTTTAGCTGTTTGAGAGCCATTCTAATCTCGTACAGGCTGACGTCCGGGATATCCTTGGTATAGTGTCGGGTCAATCTGGCTTTTGGGTCTTTGGTCAGATTATTAACAGATTGCCGTACACTCGTGTATAATTGTCCGTAGAACTTCTCGACCTCTTCCAACAGTTCCGGCTTTGACGAAACAATTCTGCCATCCTCCGCTTTCAGCTTATTCAGTTGGCTTTGACCAACAGACAGATCCCTTGCGAAAACCTTTGAGCCTTTGTTGCTCTCAATCGCCTCCTTAATACGAGTCGTATTAAATTGGCGTAGGTCGCGAGTCAAGGACTTGGAGATCTGTCTGTTTAAACGCCGATACTGAGTAGCATCTTCAGAGGACTGCAGAACCAAATTTCGTCTTTGTTCCATGAGTTTGTTGGTGAGGTCCGAAATCTTTTTGGTTCCTTTTGAACGACGGGCTTTGAAGATCTTAGACCCAGTCGTTTGGACAATTTCCACAAATCTGTCATTGTAATCATCCACATTTTCGCAATCTCCCAGGCATTCGAAGCGATTCTGCAACTCGAGCTGAAAGTGCTCAGGGTTCTGGAACTGGATAGGTGCTGGTCGGAGCGTAGACTTCATCAGTCGACATCTTTCGAGCTTTGTTCTAAGATTCAATGTGCCTCTTACCATCCGGTGATCGCTTCCTGTTTTTACTGAATTGATCACGGAGACATCATTGAATATGTGCCTCTTCGTCGACAAGATGAAATCAATCTCATTTTTTGTGACACCGTTAGGGTGTAGCCATGTCCACTTACGCTGTTCCGGCTTTCTGAAGAAGGAGTTCATCATAAAAAGGCCCTCCTTCTCCATGAAGCCGGCCAGCAGATGGCCACGTGCATTCCTCTTTCCATATCCAAATTGCCCCACTCTCAGCTCATTGTCGCTTCGTTTGCCCAGTTTCGCGTTAAAGTCCCCCATCACAACGGTATAGTGTGTTCGGGAGCTATGCATGGCTTTAGAGATATCCTCATACATAGTCTCCACCTCGTCGTCGGGGTGTTTCGAGGTCGGTGCGTGTACTTGTATGACCTTCAGCGAATACCGTTTGGTGATTCTGAGTATAAGGTACGCTACCCTCGTCGAAACACTCTCGATCTGGACCACGTTGTTGACAAGGGACCTGTGGACGATAAACCCGACGTGCCCCGTCATGTAGCAGTTATTAATATTTGTAGAATTTATTTAATTCTTGGTTTAATATTGGTGCATGACAACCCTATAGCGAATGCGCGTTTTAATCTATCACAATATTGATCGGAACGGACAGCAGAGCATCGGATGTTTTGAAATAAATTCCTCTAATCATGGCTATTGCCATATTTTTGCTACAATTTAACCTGCTTCTCAGTTTATTTTTCATTTACCTATAATAAACGTAGCTGAATAACGCTGGGAACGGGATACAATGGACGAGCCGCAATATTGTTCGTGAGCTGGATATAGCTGATGATATCTACATAGACCTAGAGACTGCGTCTCTTCGCTCGTCATAGTGTTGCTACAGATACTACCGCTCATGGTTATTTGGTCAAAACGTATGTTTATAACTAAATCTATATTGGTGATGTATTGAAATAACCTCAGGTCAAAAGTGGGCTTGCATGAAATGTTTAACGAGAGTAGAGGAAGCTCGCAATGCTCCTTGTGTTGCCGGAAATATTCGCGCGAGTAATGCCCTAGCGTCCACACACTCGCGTCTTCACGTCGTTCCGCATCACAATACTCGCCTTGCAATGGAGATTGACGTAAACGTATGGAGGACAACGCTGTAGCATTACTTATGCTTTTTCAGAATATCGAATTATTTTAAGAAATTATTATAATATAAAATACATTTAAAATATATGTTTTATATTTTTAAGTGATGTTTATTTTTATAACATAATTTATAATAAAAAATTATTATAATAATAAATTATTGTAAGATTTTAAATCAATTTCCATATTTTTTCATTAGACCATTCATTGTCACTTGTCACCGACGTCACGTAAATCAATGAGGATATGTACTAACGCCACGAGCGCTCGATGCAAAGTGTGTTTTTCACGAGTATGTGCTCGTACCGAGAAGCCGAAATTCACGGTATGACGAATATACCATCCCCACCACGTTTCTACCCAATTCCCTCGCCCATCGAGGAGTCGTCTGGGCGCGGCATAACGACTGAAGCAGAGAGCGGGCCATAACCTCCACCTACCTTAGAACGGTGTAATAGGTATGATAACCTGAGTACCTAAGTACTTTCAATAATAGGTGCCCATGAAAGTAACTGAGTAGCGTAAAAAATACCTACATTCGCTGGGACGTAAGTCAACACTCACGTTACTTCCTAGTGTACAATTTGGCTAAGTGCCGCGGCTCTTTGTCCCAAACTTGACTCAGTACTGGCTATTATAACTTTTCACCTCAATGATTCTTGATGAGAAAGCATTTTTTTTTCTAACATTTTTGACTAATACTTGAACATAAGTGAATAAGCGAGACCTTAATGTTTAATACTGCTTAAAAATGAATGTTTTTCTTAAAATGAGTTTTTTTTTTGTATTGATCGCTTTCGCAGAGATTTATAGTAAACAAATCGATCTGTATAATTTTGAAAAGTTCGCTTATAATTTAATTATTTTGAGATGGGTTATTTCTTTTTGTTGGCAAAAGTTATAAGCTTTTCTTTCTATTTGTAAGTACTCAAAAATGATTACGGTATTTGCGAAGAAAATTCATAGAAATGTAGTCAGTGTCATATTTTTCAAGCACTTCTAGCTATATAGTAAGCGCTGTGTAATATGCACAGTTAAAATATTATCACAGTAAATTGCATTCCAGCCTCCACACGTCTAGAGAACACAGTCCGTTCCATAACTAGAGCTTACATGCATAACAAACCATAGGCTCCTGGAATACCCCACATAGCTTACAAGGACACACATGCATACAACTTCATTTCAGTGTACAGGGTTGAAATTTCGACTTTACCTAGAGGGAAGTACTCTAAATACTCGCGATAGCGAATTCCTCTGTATTACCTTATTTTTAAATAGAAAAAAATCTACATTCAAATATTTTCGAAAACCCGGTGACGCCTAGTAGTAAATTAAGATTTCATGAAGTTCCTTTATATAATTTACTATGTTTAGTAGACAGATTTGTTCCTAATGCTTGACACTATGGATTGATGCAATAAAAATATAGGTATTACTTTTTCTGATTTTAGTCGGTGCGATTACCGGTTGTGTATTCTGTGGATACTAATATCTTAACACACACGCACACATAAACATATGTACACACAAGCACAATCGCTCTCTCTCACACACACGCTTACACACACACACGCACGCGCCCCGTTCAAGTTTGCAAGTGTACTTGGTTGTTTACAAAATAAACACTGACGTAACCCGGCAAGTGTGCCCGGTGTACCGCTTACAAATTGGGGTCTAATTGTACAACCGTATCTATTGAGAGCTGTTGTGATGCATGAGGGGTTATGGGGCCACGGTTATCGAAGGGTTAATCTTTTCGATGAACGAAGATTGCTCTGTGAATTCGTATGGCTCGATGGGGATGTAATAAAAACGTTTTGGTAAGTTTGAATTCGTTTACATAAACGATCGGTTTGATATATTTTTTATTAAGTTTACACGTTAAAAGGTTGCGGAATGGCTGAGTAGAGGTTCATAATATCCATATTTCAGCAGCTATGTTTTCAGTCTCATATTATAGGGGTGAGCCAATTGCCGTCAACCGGGGCCTCCTTTAATACTAATATAAGGAACATGCTACTAAGAAATCCGTAACACAGTAACATAATATAACTTTATTTGGGCAAAAATTGGTCAATGCGCCGAGGAAAATATATTTCAAAATATTAGCATTAGCAGCGGTAGTTATTCATACTACACACATCGGCAGAATTAGCGGAACACAAAAAAAGGAGTGTATAAAGTAGTTAGCTTTATTTTTAAACAAATAATAATTAAACATGAAACAACAATGACAAGTTTAATAATGAGTGTTTCCCCCTCGTGCCTTGATTAAGGTTTCCAACCAACCAACAAAAAAATGATTTCTTGGGGTAACCTCTACCATTATTCAATTAATTTCGCAGCTCGCCCAGATTGTTAGGAGATGGCATTCTTGATTTGACACTTCTCGTCAGCAAGTCCCAAACGTGTTCAATCTGATTCATATCCGGGGACCGTGCTGGCCACTCCATCACCGTAACACCAACATGGCTTAGGTATGCCTGTACTGAGCTAGCACTGTGAGCCCGAGCGTTATCCTGCATTAAAATGAAATCGTTACCAATAAATGGGGCAAATGGCACAACATGTTCCTCTAAAATCTCTCTAATATACCGATCAGCAGTTAGATTTCCGCCATCGACTACCACTAACTCCGTGCGAGCTACTAAACATATCCCTCCCCAGACAATAATTTTGTGTTCCGCTAATTCTGCCGGTGTGTGTAGTCTAACAACGGCAAAGCTGCCGACAATACCCAGTGAACTATAATTAACTTCGTGCCGCTTTTTATAAAAAGATATCCACACACGCAGTTCTAATACGTCCGTTGGACACAATGGTCGTCGTCATTATGTAGTTAGGCGCAGCTGACAACCCATTCGCGCCCCTCCGCTTGTCATCGCATTACGAAACCGTGACGTCACTTCCTTACACGGACGCTATAGAAAATCCAACAATAATATTATCTATCACTCTAGAAAAAGTCTTGATACGGAAGTAATGGATAGGGTGTGATCCAAGTATTAGGTATTTAGGATTTTGTGCCTATACTGCGCTATCTGACAACGGGTTGTTGTTGAAACAGAGACTCTGCTCGCTTTACTCGCTTGGTCACAAAATATGAAATAAAGGGGGAAGAATGCTGTAATGTTTTTATAACGGATCGTCATTATTTTTTGGTGAAACATCCAGGGATGTTTTAAATCAGAAGCTACGTATCGCTTTTTAAGGATACCAGATTTGATTAAGGGTACCAGCAAAATGTGACAAAGATTGCTCGCGAGGTACCTATACCTACTGTTTACAGAACTGCCGACTACTTTTTAAGCGGGGCGTGAAAAAGCATCTGATGAGACCGTCAAGCTTAGTGCCACCACGGCACGTGTATATAATGGTGGTCCTCTTTCCTGAGACTTTGCCTTCAGCTTACCTTCAGACGAGATGATGTCAAATTGCCGTGTCCTATATAAAACTTAAAAAAAAACTACTAGAAATAAAACAAATTAAAGTGACTGTCGTAGAGATGTGATGTTTGCGTTATTTGAAAAGTCATCATAATCATAATACCTTGTACTTTGGAGCCTAGTCCTGTTGGTGTGTATATCTTGCCTCTTACAAAAGCAACCTCTGACTGACCCTCTAACCTCGAGAGGATAGCCTGCGTCAGATCATCGTCCAGAATAACCAGTTTTAGCGGCTCGTATGTGGGGATGACTGAAGAATCGAAGATTAATTGGATTATTATTTAAAACTAGCTTTCACCCACGGCTCCATCGTTCGGTTTTCGCTATAATATTGGTTATCGGTATTAACTGTAGCATATGTGTTATTCTGATGTATAAGCTATATTATTGTAAAGTTTCATTGAAATTCACTCAGTAGTTTTTACGTTATAGAGTAATAAACATCCTTTCATTCATACTTAAAAATTTTCGCGAATCTTATACGATAGGATGGATCATAGAACCCTTCGCGTGCAAATCCCACTTGCTCTTGACCGATATAATTCCAGCCAAAGAATAGTTTTTGCCACTTGGTCCGCAAAAAATTTAACCCTTCCGTTCTCCTAGTCCCGAATGAGCATCTCCAACTTGGAACAAAAAGCGACAAATGTGCGGCAAATATTCATAACTTCATACGTGATGTGAAATTAATAGCGGAAGTCTGATGTGTTCGCCGGTCTCCTTATTGTGTAAGAGGAAATTTATTGTTACGGGTAGAATATATTTTGTATTTAATTCAATGTCTGATTGTAATGTATATTTCATTTTGTATTTAAAATTTGTCGAGTTCTAGTATATACGAACATGTATTGTATTTAAAAAAATACATATTACAACACAAATGTGACACTCCTGGAATTGCAGTTATCCATAAGCTACGGTAACCACTTTACCAGTGGGTAGTGTACTTATGTTGTATGTGTAAATATGTATTTTTTAAGCCCTTAAATCCCAAAAGGACGTTTATTAACACCCATATTTTACTAAATATGATTCTTGGTCTTAATTAATAGGGGGCGAACCCATTGCTATCAAGCGAGTATTTTCATAATCATAATATTTATTCTGTAGATCATAGGTTAGTTATAAAGGTCTTATAAGCTATATTACGTACGCTATGTCCTACCACATGTGGTTTACAGATTATTACCTATACTAAATAAAATTAAACACAATACCCAGCGTGCATTTATTATATCAACTGCATTTACAAAAATCAATCAAGCACCACACATTATGTCAGTAAATAAAATTAAATAATTAAAATAGTGAATTCATATACAGATGTCAGTCAATATTAGATGCCAATAAATTTAATCAAAAGCATTATTAACATAAGCATTATTAAATATTAGATACAAATTGGAACATTAAGCAGCTACAGAACACATCTCAAATGAGTCAGTTTTAAACACTCTAATTCATAATCAATAGATATATAATTTAAATAAACGTCAATCAATATTAAATGTCAATTGTTAATTAAATAATTACTAGTCATTTAATAGTGTTATCATTTAAAAAACTTACAATAGAGTAGTATGTCTTATTCACCAGGAATATTAATAATTATTTTTTAAATATATTTATATTTGTCTCTAGCCTTATTGATTTTGGTACTTTGTTATAAATTTTTGGTGTCATAGCAAAGATGCTGTTATGGTATAGTGCAGTCATGAGCTGTATTTCTGGCCCAGCCCTATTTCTTCGTTGCCTTCTACGACATTCATGGACATAAAGAAATCTTCTCGAAACTTGATAAGTCGGTCCACAACTGATTCAAACAGCATGTATAACAAAATTACAATTGCATCAAAGGGTCAAAGTTAAAACTAGAATCCATTCATTTATCATCATTCGATTTTTGAGAAGTGAAAAAAAAACTTGAAAAATAATACACTTCACTTGTACATTTCCACACATTATTATTATTTTGAACCTGACCGGTTTCACCTCACGGCATTCTCTAAGGTTTACACAAACATATTATATAAAGCTTTGACGACCGAACCGGTTTCACCTCAAGGAATTCTCTAAGGTTTACATAACAAACCTTTGAGAATACCATGAGGTGAAAACGGTCAGGTTCAAAATAAAAATAAACTGTTGAAAAGTACAAGTCAGGTGTATTTATTATTCATTGTAGGAGATTCCTCCAAGTGTCATCAATCTTCAGTATAAACAAACTGTCTGAAAAAACTATCTCAAACTGTCTTTGGCTAAGTGGGACAAGGGAGCTTCCACAATTTTGATATTTTCATAAGATATTTAAGCCACCTGGCGAGGCTAATTGTTTGAAACTTGGCTCATTTGGCAAGTGGCTCTCTTGGGGCGAGAAACACACATTATATAAACTGTTACACAGAGAACTATAGATAGGAAATAACTGATCTGAATGATAACGAACCTCTTACTGTTCTATTCTCGTTCGATGATTCTAGAATTCAGAATTTGAATTCCTAACTTATCTAGTTACAATTCAAATTCTGAATTCTATAATCATCTAGGTTACTAAATTTACTTGAGGCAGAGACTGTCTACTAGACGCAGAGTGTAGTACCTATAGAATAGGCTGAGGAACATTAACATTTTTGATATTTATTGAAGACTTTATGCTGTATAAGTTACTGCTGAGACTAAAATACTAGTACTACTAACCATACTATTGACTGTTAAAGGTAGGTATGTCCTACTTATGTCTCGTTTTTAAGTCCATGTTTTATGAATAGGTGTACATTAGTTTTCTACATCATAATTTTTGCTATATTTGAGTTTTTTTACTTTCTCGGGACAAAACAAATAGTTACAGGAAGTTTCCATATTCATTCATATTTTTAACTTTAAAAAAAAAGGTTCCGAATTTATAATCCCATATCGGTTTCAAACTACATACAATTTAAATGCATACATAACACGGTTTGCTCACCTCAATAATTCTTTCACCATTCACGTCAGTTTTTAAGGAGCTTTGTTGCTTCCACTGCCGTACTGAATGGGCAATGGTTGCTTTATAATCTGTAACAATCGCAGATTAGCGGAACGTGATCGGAATGCATAATGCGGGGCCTTTGTTGAACTGTTACGTAGTGTGTAGTTAAGGGTTGGGTTATGGTATGCGTTATCATCATTTTATGTTATTTTTGTGTCATACGTGTGATTAAACCCGTGGTTGTTTAGTCACGCACATATGTAGGCTTTCGTTGGCAGTAGACAGGTTAGAGATCTGTCGATGATTTATAGCCGGTGTATTTTTCGTGTAGGTACTCGTACATATACTCACGCCTGTAAATCCCCGAAGGGGTAGGCAGATTTCACCAACTGTGAGTTTTGGTCCCACGTAATAGGGAGGCGAGCATGTCGTTAATCGGACACTAAGAATAAATGTGCACCTAATGTGAGTTAAAGTTAAAGTCGCTAGAAGAAGCTATTGCTAGATTGCACCGAAAGTGCTTATATAATATTTTACGGCATATTAAACTATTCGTTCAGTGTAAATGTGCATTTCTTATAACTATTTTTATTAGCCGCGTGGTTCCCGGCAGAGTAGAATTTGGGCCACCCCTTCTCTTCCCATGTGGTGTCGTACAAGGCGACTAAGGGATAGGGCTGATTAACTTTAACATCAGACAGATATGTACAGCCCAGACTCAGCCTCAGATGCATGGCTCGAGTCAACAATATTGCCCGGAATACGGCAATAGGCTCACCCCTTATTCCGTGGGACCGAATACAGATTGGTGAAATGTGGGTGTTAATTCACTTCTGCCTAACCCTCCGGGGATAAAGGCGTGATTATATGTATGTATGTATGTATGTATTTTTATTAGTTCTGTGCAATAGGTTTAATCCAGTTTAATGGTTAAGTCCCGGGATCGAGTCCTAGCCGTATTTTTGTTTATTAAATAACATTAAAGTCTTTGGAATTTACAATATAATTATTATCAAAAAAGAAATGGAACATTACAGAATTCAATTACAATACGAAGTCACTACTCATTTGAAGATAATTATTCTTTCTTTGATATGGTAACTTTAACCTAAATTACTAATGAGTTTGACATACATTAGACGGGCGTTTGAAAAAAAGAAAATTTAGGTAACTATCTTTTTAAAAATATTACTGGCTTGAAGTTTGACTCCCGAGGCGGATCACTCCATCATTAACGTCGGTTATAATTTTTTCTTTTATTTGTTGTAATTTTTAGTTTAGGTGCTTTTTTATTTCATATATTTTTGTTGTCTGGTGTTATGTTTTAACAATTCAGTGTGTTGTAAAAGTGTTTAATAAACAGTTTTTCTTGACCCACTATTAAATACATACTACCCTGAGGAAGAGCTAGGAATAGTGCCAATGGAAGTTATACAGTACCAACTAGCTTGATGCACGTCCGTGATCAATTATCATGTCGCTTGTAACAGTGCCAAAATATCGGATACCCTCAAACATAAGTCATAGTAAATATCTCGTTATTATAACAGTTGTGTCGTGAAACTGTCTTGAGACCCGTATGGATCCTTCGACTACAAATGACTCAAGTCAGCGTGCGGTTTTCGTCAGTTCGAGTCTGACATAACCACTCTAACTGGCACTAGCGGGGAGGGGCAAAGTATATGTGGGTATAGCTGCACTTTACAAAAGCCCAGTAACGAAACAGAAGACAATAAAGACCTTTTCTAGTATAGGTACTATCCTAACTACCTTAGGACAGAGTCGGGATAGGTCCCAACTATCTGCCCTAGGTAGTTAAGATAGGTACTAAAATTGGTATACTAGTAAAAGGGCACAAAAATGATGATAGTAATAGAAGAATATGTCCAATACCCTACTCGTAATTTTGCGCCATCGGCGGTACAATAGGGCCCTATATTTTTATGTTACACACCGATTACTATCAGTTTTATAGTAACGTTCTGTATAAATAGACAATTATGTTTATCTTTTATCACTTTTCTCGATGTTTTGCAAATGTCGTTGTGTGAATATAATTTTGGAGGATAAAGGTCGTAAGAGTGAAGGTTAAATTGTACACGAGGGTGTAATCGATGAAATTATAAACAACAAAAATAAATATAACTATCTCGCAGAATTCAGGTGCAGATAAATATAGAAAGAAGAGCTGTCTGTAGACAGTACCCACACTTTAAGATCTTACTTAAAGTGTAATTTGATCGTTGATTTAAAATTATTCATACTTCAAGTGAAAGATACCTCTTTCTGTATTATAATACATTTAATTTCATCTATCATCGCATTTGTAGTTTTCATAAATGATCTTACTTAAAGTGTAATTTGATCTGAGATTTAGAATTACGGACATTTCAAGTGGAAGCTACTTACCTCTTTCTGTATTATCCATTTAATTATATATATCAACGCATTTGTTGTTTTCATTTAAGATCTTACTTAAAGTGTAATTTGATCTGAGATTTAGAATTACCCACACTTCAAGTGGAAGTACCTCTTTCTGTAATATGCATTTAATTTTATCTATCATCGCATTTGTAGTTTTCATTTATGTTCTTATTTATAGTGTAATTTGATCTGAGATTTCGAATCGAGAATCTAAAACGTTTTATTTCTTTTACGGTAATGGCAACTTTGAACTTCTTAAATTTCTTCAAATATGATTTTCAATTCCACGTAATAGGGGACGAGGTTATTACCGCCCCCTAAAATCCAACCAAACGTCCTGATCGTCCACCTGAATCTCGTGGGGGGCGGACTCACGGAAACAAATTTACTGGCGTGACTAACGTGGCTCTGGTACACTTGACATTGGCGTGTCGCCATTATTAATTTTATATTACATTTTACATGACATTGGCGAATTTGTGGCGATTTGCTGCAGAAGCCATTTTGAAGAAGTTGAAGTTGAGCTTATTACCGTCTACCGGCATTTTTCATGAGCTGTATGTTTACTCTCGGATGTAGAACAGCTCTATCTTTAGTGGCCTTCTATCGACACCCACGAGAAGAGATGAAGTGGTGAGGAAACCAACATGAAAAACAATGTACGAAATATTATCCAAGTACGTACAATAACGATAAATCAAAAGTCAATTATCATTACGGTTTCTCCTTAGCAATTGGCATCAACCCTAATGTGTATCATTTCGATATATCGCACATTTAACAGGGGAATTATCCCGGTCAGTACGAAATAACGAGGATATGAGGACCGGACGGCAAATATCCGGGCTTAATAAATATTGATAACAGCTCTTTGATTTTGTACTATATACTTAAATGATGATAAATGCCATTTTATTTTAAATAAATCTTGACTATAGGACATTACTCGGTTCTTGATTTTAAATATGGAATCATTCTTTGGGTTCCCGCTCAATGATCTTTTATTTTTAAATTTCGATAAAGCGTTGATGACCTCTCTACGCCCCGTTTTACCTTTTTGTCGAAAATTGAGGCACTCAAAGACGTAAGGTAAGGAATCAGATTACCCTTACAAAAAGCGAATGTCAGGTTAATTTTTTCTAGAAATCTCTTGCGGTCAATCAAATTAACATATGTTCCACTATTTCAGCGTATTTTTATCGGAATTCTTTACGAGAGGTAATAAAATGAAACGAGTTTGATCGGCAACTAGTGAGTAGCTTACGAGTATTTTCGTGTCGGGGGATCGCGAATATTGTCGTATATTATTTACGCTATTATTTTTAAATTAGTTATTTGTAACGAGTATTAGAGAAGTGATAGGTTTGTTTTACAAGTAGGTCATTTATACTCTTTATATACTTACTATGTATTTGCTGATCGTTTTTATCCTACTAAGAATTTTCATTTGAAAATTATTAACTGCCTGGGAAGAGGGAAACGAAAAAGTCAAGTAGCATTGCAGTCAGTCCACATCGTAAAATTTACATACATTATGTTCACACCTATTTTCCTGACGGGTACATACATGACTTGCTTTCTTACATTTTGTAATTTTTTCTTTCTTTCTTACATTAATGACTTTCCTCTGCTGTCATTAAACCTTTCATGCAAGCCCGCAGGTTTCGAGTACTTTCATAAAATTTATTTCATACTTTTACACCGTACGACCCGCTTTCGGTCGAAACTAGCTATAAATATTATGTACGTTGTTTAACATTTTATGCAATATATTACAAACTTTTGCGATGTGCTTTGTATTGCCAGAAACTAAAATCGTAACTTTGAAAATATGTAATTTTAGTTTCAACATTTTCTGCACCAAATATTTGGCAATGTTTGCGGAATAGGTATAAATATCGAATATAATAGGTAGAGCAAATACTAATATCGCTGTAACACATGTTAAAGTACAAACTAGGGGATATCATAATAACAGTTACTGATGTTAAAAATACTATTTGAATCGGGAGCGATTACATTGATTTAAGTATATAATGAATGGTCGGATCTCAAATTTGTACAATATTAGCGTTACCCGTAGTGCGATAAGCTGAAGTTATTCAGACATGTTTATAAAAATAGCACTTAGTATTCTGCTGTCTACGCCCAATAAGATCTTTTGAGAAACATGTTACTATGTAGATTGTAGACGTTTAGCCTGCTTTCGATAATTGAAATTAAATAAGTCATTTCACTGATATCGAGTACTTCAGATACCTACTAGTATTAGGTAACATTGATGTACGACACATATCGTATTATTAAACTGCAATCACACGTATGGGTACATCACTCTGCTCCAAACTCATAATCGACAATAAAAGGGGTTAATTCAAAAAAGGAATCGCCAATCGAGAGTCCAATAACGTTTTTAATGAAACAATTCCAGCAATACGATTCATTTCAGTTGGTACGTACTTTCCCCGTAGTGGACCATAACGGTGGGCCATAAAAGAAATGGCGGCCAGAAACGTTTCCGAACTTACCTTATAGACTTACCAATCATTCTGTTTTACGTTTTTCTAGTTGACTTTTATATCAGGTTTTTGTGAAGATTTAAAAATAGATGATGTTGTGAAAAAAAAAACCTCAGTTGATACATATTTTTCATACAAAAGTAAATGGGTGGGTTCTTCTAAAGAAACTGATTCCAACGGCTGAAAGAAACAACCGAAGAATGACTGTCTGAATGACTGCTTAAAAATTAGTAAAGAGATTTTATTGTTTTTTTTTTTTGTTTTATACAGTACGTGGCTAGATTTAGAATCTACTGTATGTTTGGTTGAGTAGAACCGGCCCAAAATAATAACCGACATCTGCGCTTGTACAATCTAGAGCAGATATTCCACTGTACATATGTCGCAGCTTAATCAGCTGTTTAATTAACTGCCTAGGCTCTTTACTAAACGCCGTTAAATTAGTGGCCTGAATGATGTTCAGCCAATCGATTAAACAGCTAGGCAAATGGCTTGGATCGATGACGTTAAATTACTGGCCTAGCCATTTAATCAAACAGCTAAGAAAATGATTTATTTCTGCATGGTTATAAAAAAAGCAATCTAACCTAACCTATCCAAAAAATCTAAAATATCCAACTACGTAGCTATCCCAATAAACCTACCTATCACTAAATTTCTGTGAATACCTCTCGTATCTTATTTCAGTGCGGTGCCTCATCTTACGAGTGGCCTCAGCATTAGCCAGTCAGATCTATAATATAAAAATGAATCGCTGAATGTGTTGCTAAGCGCAAATCTCGAGAACAGCTGAACCGATTGCGATAATTCTTTGTTTTGAACATTCCTTGCAGTACGAGGATGGTTCTTACGCAGAGAAAAATTGTGCAGAGTTTCCGGGAAGGCAAATTAATTGAGAGACACATAATGGCTTAGGGGTGCTACGGGGTTGAAGTATGCCACGGGTGAAACCGAGGCGGGTCAGCTAGTGTTTTAATAAACGTTACGACTGAATATCATTCAGGCCGCTAATTGAACGGCGACGTTTAGTTACCAGCCTAGGCAGTTAATCAAACGGCTGATAAAGGTAGTTGGCTGCGAAATATACATATTTATATCTTGTACAATTAGCTTAATTGCAGATATTGAGTAACAACACTGATTAGCAATGGGCGCGGATAAGTAATTGCCCCGCGAACGTGATATAACGCCGGCTTCACCTCTTGAGGTGAATTAATTAGGATATTAACGTCTCAAATGGTATAAATATAGTTACCAAAGCATAGCTATGGCTCATTAGTATTGTTTCATAGATTTCACCAGTGAAAATCAGTTCAAAGAAACTGGGCTCTCGCATTTTAAACAATGAAATTCATTGAGTATTAAGTGCTTAAGCTTTTTTTATTTAGAAACACGGGGTCCGTTCTTTTGCTGCTATTCTTAGTGATATTTTGACTTCTATGAGGACGCGACCCTCTGAGCCCATAATACAGAGTATGCGCAAGAGCCTGGTTCGCAATCAGCAGGTGACGCCTTGAATTGGGCTCTAAAGGTACCAACGGGTCTCCATACATTCTGAAGTTTACGTTACGTTTACTTCAGCCAAAGGTACACTTTTCAAATAAAACACATAAAATTATTCGCACAATTGCACTCGATAGAATCGACTCTGTTAGTGAAGTGTTCAAGAATTTAGACTCGCATTATTGAAAAGTACAATTTATGGGCGTTTGTATTGGAAACTCAACAATCTTTGATACTTATTGACTGTATACAGTACAAGGTTCTTGATACTTTATATACGTACAGTATTGTATACAGTACCTATAGAACACGGTTCTTGATACTTTATATACGTAATAATTTAATAAGGGCGATGGCTTCGCGGAGTCATATTTCAAGCAACTCCTTCTAATTTTGCGCCGAAAAGTTTTGTTTTGAGTAAGTTAAGAAACGTGGTGTAAAGGTAACGGAGAAGGGGCAGGTGGGTAGGTAGATATTTGATTTAATTTAGTACTTTTTATTACTACGCGTGGGTTCTGGTGAAATGGAATACAAAGTTAATTCACCTCTTTCCATGGACGTATAATGTTATGTAAGTTAATTCATCTCTTTTTGTGACGTGAAGGTAGTGAACGCGGCCGCTACGCAGGAGGCGCGGGTTCGAACCCCGCTCAGTGTAAATATTTGTATGCATGAATATATATATTTGCATTGGTGTTTCTATATATATGTATGCATTTTCAAAAAGAAGTATCTTAGTATGTTTATCCGCATTCTAGATTCCATAAGCTAGTTAAGCTGTGCTTACCATGGGTGTAGAAAGCGTTGTGTGAAATGTTGTGGAAAAAAAAACTAAGTGATTGAAAGTTTTCCATTTGATTGTAAACATGCTACATGCGACCATCAGACACGCATCGACTTATTAGCAATGTATGACTTGAATGAACCCCTTATACGTAATGGTAAAGATATGAAGTACCAGGTGTTCATATGTGTGAAGAATATACATATTTACGCCCTCTTATTTGCGTGTGCCACACAATGAAAGAGTTAATTCAGCACAAATCGATTAGATATATTCGCTCGGCTGCGAGTTAACGACATATAAAAGAAGCATAACGGCTCTCAATAGCTTCTTTCACGTGAACGTCGAGTTTATTCCTTCACAAATATGAACGCCTGGTACTTTGAAATAATTTTATCCGGTATTGATTTAGAATTCACATGTTTTCAGTTGTAACTTTTTAATTAACTAGTTGTGTTGTATATCTAAAGAAATCGTGGCTATTGAAAACTTTTGAATGAGGTTTTTTGTGAGCTTGCGTCTGTGTTTGAGCAATTTTGACATATTAATATGACAGCGCCTCGCCTAATCGTAAGCTATAGGTTGAATCTCAGAAATGAGAATCCCCATTGGATTGGCATGTTCATCATTCATGAGTGCCTCTGAAAACGCTATCCGGCTGCACACTGGGCAAATAAAATATGACATGATATTCTATCCACTCGACAGACGAAGACAGGTCATCAATTTATCATTGTACATAAGCTCCTATGGTCGTCTTCAGCTTGTCGGCCTCATAATATTAATTTTGACTCTTAACTCTTTGGATTGCAGGAAGAAAGAAATTCAGCTCAAATATTGTTTCTTTTGACTAAGTATTTTACATACAAAAGCCGTCCAATTAAGCAGTCCAACGGGGCAAGTACCTCCCTACATAATACTGCGGCCATAATAACCTCGTGTTGTGTTCCCGTCGGTGATTAGGGTAGCTAGAGCTCACTGGAGAGTTTTGTGCTGTCAGTGGGAAGACCAAAGGCTTGTACTGCTTTATCCTCTACACTGAATGCACAGAAACTCTCTGTTCTTACAGGTCATCCCTGGTGTTGCACACGTCCATAGGCCACTGTAACCACTTTCCATCAGGTGGGCCGTGTGCTTGTCTACCATCTAAGTGGTATAAAAAAAAGTCTTGAAATCCTTCTGCATCAACGCTATATGTAAATAAATGTCGCACGATAATCGAGTAATTGTTTCTCTAAATATGAAATCGCGTGACGGTTTCCTTTATGGCGTTAATTCAAACGTTGTCCGATAAATTTTCACAGGAATCAAATTATTCGCCACCCTCTATTTAATGGCAGATTCGTAAATTCGGTAATGGAATGTTCGACGTTATGTCGTAGTTATTATCTATATTATAATATTCTACTCTGCCTCTATAACTGTACCTATAGGTTAAGACATTAAGCTATAGTAACTTAATTTACTGGCTAGTATAGCTACTATATCTACTAGCTAACTAGCCAAGTTAGTTTAATGAAATTTTGAAGCAATTAGTATGCTAACTCTTCAAATCGATTAAGATAGGAAAAAGTGAATCGCTCAGGCGGGACTCGAACGCACGATCCTTTCCTTACAGGGGGAATGCTTTGACCACTGAGCCACCGAGCTACGCCTGAAGCAATACAAATTCTCCTATACAACCGTCTTGGGGTGACGCGACGACGGTGGGAGCCATCTTCCAGAGCCTGCTTAAAAATTACATTAAATTGTTTCGGCGGATTCATCAAAAAACAATGTTTAAAAATTATTGCAACATCATTCATTGTTTCTGATAGTTCTTACGAGTATCGGTAGATGGCTCCCACCGTGTCGCCCTAAGACGGTTGTATAGGAGAATTTGGATTGCTTCAGGTGCATCTCGGTGGCTCAGTGATCAGAGTATTTCCCCTGTAAAGGAAAGATTGCGGGTTCGAGTCCCGCCTGAGCGATTTACTTTTTCCCATCTTAATCGATTTGAAATAGTCAAGTTAGGTTAACCATTCCTATTACACGGACACCCTTCCATGCGTTGCTTGGAGAGCTCTTTTAGCCGTCTGTCTCGGCTGCCATACAAACATCTATGGCAGTCTTACGGGTAGTTAGAACCCTAAAAAGTCCGACAACTGGTCTTACTACAGAAATTTGATATCGTTAGTGGGTTGGGGTCAACGCTTCACTGAAAATATTTAAGTTCGTCCGCTTCATAGTTAGATCGGACGCTGACTTCAACTGAGTCGGAAAAGGCTCAAAGGAAGATGATTATAAAATACAGCTGCAGAGTTAGTCGGTTAAGCAGAAATTCCCGTGAACTGAAATAATTCAGTGACTAGTTGGAGTAAAGTTTTATACACTTGAAGAAAGAAGTACTCGTATTTTTCTCACTCGACATTCTTCCGAATGAGTTATGGCAGTAGTTATTGTGACGTAATATTTATCGTTACATAGAAGTAGTTTTTAGTTTTTTAGTTGTGTGTAGTTTACTTAAACTTAGATGAATTACAATACAAATGAATCATCCATACTAATATAAATGCGAAAGTAACTCTGTCTGTCTGTCTGTATGTTACGCTTTCACGCCTAAACCACTGAACCTATTTTGATGAAATTTGGTATAGGGATACATTAGACCTTGAGAAGGGACATAGGCTATATGTTTGGTCGCGATAACCGACATCCACGCGGGCGGAGCCGCGGGCAAAAGCTAGTACAAAATAATTTGAAAGTCCCACGACACCATAACGCAACGACCGTACGTATTAAGCGATCACTGTGTTTTCCACAAACCGATTGATTTATGGGTTCCGTTGGGTAGGAAGGGATTTACTTTCCACTCAATAGACCTTGCCGAAAACTGACCCCAGCTCCGAGGTGAATACCTCTACCACGAAACCCCTAGTACGAAAAACTATTGTAATTGTATCGGAAACGTATTGAGAAAACGGAGCACTGCGATTGGCCGGCTTCACATACACATAGGTTCACAGTAGGCAGGCGGCCAATCACAATGCGCCCTTCTCTCAATACGTTTACGATGCGATAGCTTTTCGTGCGAGGGGTTTTTTTTTACGTGCGGGAAATCCCCACGGATACCCACCCCTCCGGAGCCGCAGGGGAAGGTTATGTCGGACTCGAACCGACTAAACCGCACGCCGTCTTTGGGTGGTAGTGCTAGGCCGAAGGTGAGGTTGTCATGCGACATATCCCTCGCACCCCGGCTGACCCAGGGCCATCCCTTTCGGTCTGGCCCTCCTCGGGAGGGGGGGACCATGCGGTCTCCGACTCAACCCCGGTGTGGGGTCGTGCTAGGGATACTGATGTGACCGGAACTAAGGCGATGATGATGAAATGTGTCTAGCTAGTAGATGGAACTCACACTACATAACTAAGTGGACAATGGGGATGCCGCCTGCGCTCTTATCCCTACAGGGGGCGCCTCGTAATGGCCAATGTTAGCTGTCATCTACGTAGATTTCATTGTTTGTCTCTTCATATCTATCAGCTATGAGTTATTATTTTATTCATGTCAAAACCACTGCGGTACCACAGACTCTGTAACAAATGCCATTTAAATCGATTAAGATAGGAAAAAGTGAATCGCTCAGGTGGGACTCGAACCCACGATCTTTCCCTTACAGGGGGAATGCTATGACCACTGAGCCACCGAGCCACACCTGAAGCTATCCAAATTCTCCTGTACTACCGTCTTAGGGCGATCGATTTGAAAAGTTAGCATAGTAAATGCTTCAATAATTTCATTCAAATGCCATTTAACTTAGGCATTACAATTGCATTATTTAAGTCTAAAATTAAATGACAATCTTGTACAGTGAATGAAAAATGTTATAAACCCTTTCTCTCTTCATTTTAGACTTCAAAACTCATAAATAATAATAATAATATTAATAAATATGTGCTGCCATGTACAATTAGTTGGGCGTCGATATCTCCATTATTGAAGTTGTATGTACACTGCGACTCCGATCATGGTTTTGTCTTGAGGTACGGTTTATGTTGATTATGAATAAAATCTACGCAATCTTTACGTACCCACTATTGTTATTAAATCCCTTCAGGACCATTACGTTCAATTCCCATTATGTTGAATTCCCTGAAAGTTGGATTTCCATTATGTTGAATTCCCAGTATGTTGAATTCCCGTCACGTGTCATACAGCAAAGCGACGCGATAGTACATAAAAATCATGCGCATGTTTCATGCTCCGTTTTCAGTTTGTAAGTTGTGAGTCTCGAAATCTTTTTAACTTTGTATATAATTCTGTGCCAGATGAATTTAAATGTATACCACCTAATAGGTTTTGCCAAAAACTTAAGGTACTAATGGAAAAATCATTTTATTCTCTTGATGATTATTTTGATTATTTTTTTTTATTTTCATTGCCATAGTGTAACAAACTTAGACATTATTATTGTATTAATTGGTAACAGGATTATGTCTATATTATTGACATTTTAGATTGACTCACTATTTTATTTGGACATTATGATTATTTGCTATTGTTATTTTGACATTCAAAGTTGACATATTATTATTATTATTTAATTTTTACTATAAATAGGCCTAATAAAATGGTATTGAAATTTTCTTTGTGCATGTAACTGGTATTTAAGTGACTTCTGCTTTAAGTTTTGCACGCCTAATGGTAGGCTGAATGTACGGAGCACGAAAATTATTAATGTAACAGCCCATTGTACCTATATTCAAGCAAATAAACAAATAAATAAATAAACTTTGACTTTTGACTTCAATAAATCATTTTCATATACTCGCTATCTAAACAAGTTTCATTATAAATATAACTTTTCCATAATCATTCATACCCGAAAGTTCAACATTTTTGCTTCTATTCTTAATATAAATCACCATACATTTGCACCCAAAGTATTTTTCGCAGTAGGGATAGCTTCTTACCACTCATTACTGAGCCTTGGTCTATCCATTTCTCACACGTTGCGGGGTGAAATAGTATGCACTCATGGCACGCCCACCAACATTTTCTTGCTACTGCTCGCTGTCTAGATTCACCTTAAAATACCGACACGACACACGATTATTCAAATAGACTACTACAGCGCGAATTTCGTGATAGCACACCGTTGATGAAACCAACGGCAATGTTAATTAATATTCTAAAACATTTTAGTCTATCTAGTGCAAAAGTTAGTATAAGCCATACTACTAACCTAACCTAGCTTTTATTGTGTTTAGCCATTACTAAGATACATCTAACCATCCAAATATCTCCTGAAACTTTTTTGCATTTTAAAGAACTACTAGCTTTTGCCCGCGGCTCCGGCCGCGTGGATGTTGGTTATCGCGACTAAACATACCCTATGTCCTTTCTCAAGGTCTAATCTACCCCTATACCAAATTTCATCAAAATCGGCTCAGTGGTTTAGGCGTGAAATCCTTGTAACCGCCGTATCTCGGTCCCTATAAGGTCATTAAACTCACCATTAAAACTGTTACCATTGATACCGGCACCCGCAACGTGGAGGTAAGTTTGGATCGTGTCAAGCCCGTGTACATGACGGACAAACAGACACACACACATACACTTTCCCATTAATAATATTAGTATGGATAAAAGCAGAAATTACTAATATTCTTTCTAACCTCTCCAAATAATAGGTAAATTGCTTGTATAATGAGTGCGTTCATAATGGCCAGGTTATGAACTCGGGACCTCTCGATCTCCTTAACCACTAAGCTACAAACGCTTTCAAATTTATAATATTACTAGCTGACCCGGCAAACTTCGTAGCCTCGGAATCAATAAAAATAAAATCCCATATTTTTTCACCTTTTCAACCTTCCCTAGATCTCCACGAACATTTCAAGACCAATCCGTTCAGCCGTTCTCCAGTTTTAGTGAGACTAACGAACAGTAATTGATTTATTAGAAGATAGTAGGAAGTAGGTTTTTACTACTAACATGACAACTGTTTTATGAATAATTAGCAACACAATCGTTTTCCTAACCTCTTGGCGTACTAAGCCAAAGTTACCCTTCAACTTCCTACCCACAGAGTATACACAATGATCCCTTGGTCACTCTAATCAATTTACGTTAGATGTAAGACATGCCCCGGGGTGGTACCCTAGAATCCATTAGATATACAGATACTGTTCGGTTCCGTACGCATTTTAGTTCTTTGTTTTCGAAAGATCGTCCATTATGGAGTTAAAAGGTTCCACGATGCTTGTACCCCAGAGGCTACGGCTTTTGAACATGGATACGAGTGTTGAAAGATGAATAAAATATCTTAGTTTTCATTTCACCATGTGATATGGGTGACTGTTTCAGTGAACTTTGTCCTGAGTGTATATTTAAATATATTTTTGAGACTACTATGTAATATGTAGACTTATTAGCACAGGTAACCGCATTCATCAGAAGCCATAAAGCACGGGGCATGACCGGTACGCCATTTCTCCTAATAAACATTTTTTGTGCTGTCAGTGGGAAGATCTAAGGCTTGTCTTGCTTTATCTTCTACACTGACTGCACAAAAACTGTCTGTTCTAAGACGCGATTTATACCGAAGAGACGTGACGGGGACGTATTCCGGTAGTGTACAATTTGAGTAACACAATTTATACCTTATGTGCTCTACAATAACGTCAATGTCATGACGCGCGCCACTCGATGCGACGGACTCGATGCGTCACTTTAGTGGGGGGACGTCGCCTGGAGGCGTCAAGGCAATTCTCCTCTAAGATAATATTGACGTTATTGCACACTGCATAAGTGTTACTTACATATATTGTGTTACTTAAATTGTCCGTCACGTCTTACGTCCCCGCCTCTGTATCAAACGATCTTCTGTATATACCGCGCCTAACAGGTTCGGCAGCGCGAGTATGACGCCCCTGGTGTTACACACGTCCATAGGCCACGGTAACCACTTTAAAAAAAATAACCATTCGAGATTGATCAAACAAGAATTACAAGAATCTCGCAAAGCTTATTTCGTGGGACAAACTAACAACAAAATAAAAGAAAGAAGGGGTTCCATATTCGTAAGAAACTCAGTAGAAATTAAATCTTCAACTTCACGAACACAAGTTCTACTATTACTGCCGGTGTGGTAGCAACGCAATAATATTTACTTTTTAATTTCGCATCAAGGATTGTGCACATAAATAAAAGTCAAGAAATTCATAAAGTTACGTATAGCCACCCATTTATATTATATTCTTTGTGATTCTTACTCTTATTGAATTAGATTATACTTCGTACTTCTTGTCCAAAGGGAGATCTGTCAAAATTGTGAAGAGAAAAAGTTCGTTAAGTTTCAAAAAGGCGGGAACTTCGGTGAAGTTCACAAAAAACCGTCGGCTATAAAACTTTGTTCACGGCAGCCATCTTGTAATAATAGGAATGACATTTTATTCATTGCTTTTTTAATTCTCAAGATGTTGAGACACTATTATTTTAACATTTACTCGTAAAAGATAAGTATTTCGGTTGAATATTTATGTTTTACATTCCGAAAAATTGGCATGAGTAGGCGTGATCATAAAAAAGTAGGGAACACCAGCAATTTATTCGTTTTTTTTAACGTTAGTTATTACAAACGGTGGCAGTATTTTATGCCTGCGAGGTTTCTATTGGTTTTTATGAGTGTTCGTCACTGCATGCTTTTGACTGCCTATTATCCTAATGAAAAGCGGTTGTGCAGTGCGGTTTACTTTGCAGCGTTCAAACAATGTACATATATACTGACATAAGTACATCAGCATGTACAAGTGTACATAACTGTGTTTAAATATTGAATGCATGTCATGTGCAAATATTGGCGTCTCATGTCCATGGCTTACATGCTGTCCCGCTTCACCCACCTCATTAGGTTTGTAATTTAAAAATTCACTCTTTATACCACTTACCGCCTCGTAACACGGACGAGGTAAAATGAGTCAGAAAAAGTAACAAGTGATCTCTTAAAACGCTGTCTACTTATAAATTGCTTGCAGTAACAACTTATGAAAATTTACAGCTCCGAAGATTCCACTCATGCACAACTATTAACATATTATAGCAATTTAGAAGGCAGAAGGGGAGAAATGAAATGACCCGACAGTTGCACTTACTGTATACCTACATTATTTTGCTATTTAACTTCATAAAATTAAAGAAAATAGATAAATAAATAAATATTCTACAACATTTCACATAACGCTATCTAGATCCATGGTAAGCATAGCTTAACTAGCTTGTGTTATGGAATCTAGAATGCGGATAAACATACTTAGATACATTTTTTTTCTGTAAATACATACATATTATACATACAAACACCCAGACCAATGCAAATATAAATATTCATGCATACAAATATTTGCACTGAGCGGGAATCGAACCCGCGCCACCTGCGCCACAGTCGCGTTCACTAGCGCTACGCCACGGAGGTTACCAGTACAAATATTCACGATTAACGGAAGATTTACCACCCTTTAATTTATCCATGGCAAAATATACCCATAATATTTTACAAGGGTCTCTAAAGAAACAATCCCATTTTGATAGACATCGAAATTCACAAACTAATGTATCGAATTGAACAAAATTTTAACGTTTTACGATCCATTGCAATATTTTATGCGAAAACATAAAAACCACTGTTGAAATATGTCAAACGTGTGCTTGTGACACATTCGTAAGTTGACTTCATACAGTTTTTATGTCATCACATTTTTATTTTACGATCTGACAGCATTAGTATGGAAAGCATTCTTTTACTCCATAGCCCGTCGTTTTCGCAATTTCGCCTTTATTTTCCGGCTCCAATCCGTCACATTCTACACACAATGAGTACACCATTTTTCCTTTATATATATATATTTCACGCGCAATAAGAACGCGTCAGGATTTTGCGGGAAATAATACAATATTCGATTATAAGATCCCCTCGCCCAATCTCTTGAAACGGTAAGTGCGCGTCAAACCGAAAGGCATCTCAAAAGACAATACTATCCTTTCCGTCAAAGGTAAAGAAAGAAATCGACGAATCTAATAAACGGGCCACGTATCGATTCCGTTTGTTGCTACACATCCAATAAATAAAGATCCCTCGGTCGTCTTAGTTTCCTTCATCGTTAACGTTCATCAATATGATTTGCGGAAAGCACGGGAGATCACACTAAATTGGGTTCAGCGTACGTCCAATTCTGCGAAATGGAAGGGTACCCCCGTGGGACGGGTTTTCACAATAGACCTTTCCGAATGAGAGCCATTAATTCGCATCTTTGTTTTGTAAAGCCTGAAGTGACACGAATTGACGTTATGTGAACTCATTTAACGATAATTCGGTCCAAAAATGTTTTTTTTTGTGCGAAATTGTTTGGCCCCGTCGATACTGCAATTTTCCTGTGAATTTGACAGGGGTTGTTCACAAATTGCTTTGAAACATTATTTAGTCATTTTGATTTCATCTTCAGATATTGAAATAAATGAAACAGTAAAGAAAAATATTGTTAGACAATAATAAATGTGATCAAATAAATAGTAGTGGAGTTGCCAGCTATTATTTTCAGTCTCAGATAATAATAAGAAGAAACTTTTAGCAACTATAATGTGAGATTAAACTACTACCGTCAGGTCCTCCGTCCATAAGTTGTAAGTTCTGAGTATCTCCTTTCCTGAGCAGGGCTTAGATGTCACCCGTATACGGTGCAGAATATTCCTTCAAGAACCAAGCGATTCGGTGATTCCTTTCTTTGTCGCACCATTAAGACCTGGAACTCCTTGCCAGCTCACGTGTTTCCTTCTTCCTACAGTCCTGAGTCCTTTAAGCGGGGCGTGAAAAAGCATCTGATGAGACCGTCAAGCTGAGTGCCACCATTGTTAACATGGTACGTGTATGTAATGGTTCAGCTTACCATCAGGCAAGGTGAAGGCAAATTGACTATATAAAAACCATCCCTAACTCATAATCCATACTAATATTTTAAATGGGAAAGTGTCTGTTTGTCCGTCTTTCACGCCTAAACTACTGACCCGATTTTGATGAAATTTGGTATAGGGGTAGATTGAACCTATGTTTGGTCGCAGTAACCGACATCCACGCGGGCAGAGCCATGAACAGGTAGTAAAGAATAACCTTTTTACATAGTATATTCCAATTAGTGGAGCTACCCACGCAACCAACAAATGAAACTTTTCAGATTTAAATACTAATAAAACTCAATTTCATCACACACGAGGACTTCATTGAAATAAATTAACTATGTCCACCCGCAAACAATGTCGTATTTTCCCTATTTTTTTTTTTTATTAAACAATAGAGAACGGATCAGAACAATGTTAGGGATTTACGAGTGTTTGCGGGGCTCTGAATCTGTTCGAGCCCGTTCGAAGCGCTTCATGCCGATCCGCATGAGGCCCATAAAATTGCCTTCGCTATTGGCCCCATACTAAAAATTTTTCCTTTTTATTTCTTCCCAGCATGGATGGCCACGCGCGGCCTCAGAAACACCGATTTATACGACAGTTGTCAGAACTTACCGATTTTATTGAAAGATATTTGTTTAAAGGAACGCGGTCTGTCGAAAAAGGATTAAGTTTGGATGGATGGATGGTATTTTATTCAATAACGCGAGAATGGCTGAACAGATCTGTATAAAATTCGGGACAAAGATAAGGTATGATCTAGAATAAGCGCATCGCTTCTTTTTATTTCGGAAATAAGTTCATGAGAGTCGAGGGAATATTTCGTATTGCGAACTCCTTCAGTCCTCGGTCCCACAAGTCGTAACAACTTTCCATTCTTAAATACCATTCCATTTTTAAACTGTATTTCAATTTGAAATATAAATTTCAAATTTCGCCTCCCTCTTAATCCTTTCTCAGGAACACTTAAAAAAGATTATGATAAGCAGTCCCAATAAAGTCACAAGTTGAACTTTTTGTATTAAGCAGCCGTTTAAAACCCATCGCCGCGGTGTCATGGTTCTCGTAATGGCGCAAAAAACGGTTCCGGTAAATTAAACTAAGCCTTAAGGTGGTCTCAGTTCTTGAATGGCCCTTTATACGATTTACATCGATAGAGTCGGGATCAGAAATTTTAACATTTACGGCATTACCGTTATATTTTTATAGGCAGTTCGTAAAATAACTTTTCGGAATACATTAGGCTGAACGTTTAGCGTCCCACCGCTTGCTCTGGAGTAATATATTTAACGTTTATAGGTGTTTTGCATAAGCTTCCGAGTGTATAAAATGCTTTTAGAATAAGTTTTGATGTCTATGTGAAAGTATCATTTAATGGAAATTATACGCTTCAGGCTTTCTGAATTATTGGTTATATTTTCATTTACTTTGTTATAAGGTTTTGAACGTTTATTTTATTACTATAAAAAGTAATGTTTGTGTGTTCGTCTTTAAATTTTTAAGGATCGTCTTATTATAGCTCTTGGTAGGTTAGTATAATGAAAATTATATGCCTGTTGAATTGATGGAAAGCTAAAGGTCAAGTTAAAAAAAAAGACAAATATAAATATACGAAAAAGAAATATAGGTTGCTGTTTTACTTTTTGGGATAGATTGAATATCGAATCATTCATCTCTAAGTGGCATTAATAAAAGTAAAACAGTAACATTTTGTATTCGAGCTACTGACTACAAATTTTATCACTCAATAAAATGTTCTTTAAACAGACAAAGAGTAACGTTCGTTAATTCACGAGTGCGTTGTTGAAAATAACGAAACTATAACCATGGGTGCAACCTAGTGGACACACCATAGACCTACAGTGTACTAGAATATTTATATTTTAAACCATAGAAATCTTCGAATACATTTCTTGACTATATTTTTCATAGAGCTTCTCTGTGGAAGATGTGACAAACATATTTTACACATTTAAAAGGTTATTAAAACTATTCATAAGATTATATTGCCTATTTAGTCTGTTAGTTCGAATGTACATATGTTGCAGCCAACCTGCTTAATCAGAGCAGGTCATGCTCGTGAAGGAGACAGCAGAGCGGGCGCGGCGCAGCGAGCGAGAAAGACTCGCGGACATCGCTGGCCGCGTTCGAAGGCGGCTCGGGCGTCGGAGGGCGATGGCGAGTCGGGGACCGCGTGGTCCCCCCTCCCGAGGAGGGCCAGACCGAGAAGAATGGCCCTGGGTCAGCCGGGGTGCGAGGGATATGTCAAAAGACAACCTCACCTTCGGCCTAGCACATCGACCCACAGACGGCGTGCGGTCTATTCGGTTCGAGTCCGACATAACCTACCCCTTCGGCTCCGAAGGAGGGGGTATCCGTGCGGCTTTCCCGCACGTAAAAAAAAAAACCTGCTTAATCAGCCGTTGAATTAACTGCCTAGGCTCTTTACTAAATTGCGCTGTTTAATTAGCGGGCTGAATGATGTTCAACCGCTAATTTAATTCAGATTAAACGGCTAGGCAAATGGCTTGCATTGATGACGTTTAATGACTTGCCTAGCTATTTAATCAAACAGCTAAAAAATGATTTATTTCTGCATAGTTACAAAACCACAAACCCAATCTATCCAAGTCGGATTTAGTTCGGGGTGGTTATTAATGTCGTAAGGCATTAGCCGGCCTGTTTATTAAATGTTTTCATTAAGCGTTACGTCTAAATATCATTCAGGCCTTTAATTGAATGGCGCCGTTTAGTTACCAGCCTAGGCAGTTAATTGAACAAAAATTTACTTACTGTTTGGATTAACAACTATTCACATAACCTCGGGCAACTGCTAATTATTTCGTACAATTAAACTACTGCCTCTTCTAGCAAGATGCAAATCATTGTTTTAGACTTGATAGTATTGCAAGCTGCTCCGAGTTTGTTTCCAACATTCCACTTCGCCGGGCCACAGTGCCGACCAATAAAAATATTGTTCTACCGTCATTACTCCATGTATCCGTGCTATACAGTCATTGGTGTTTCTTTTGTTATCGTAGTTGAGAAGTCTCAAGTATTCATTAAGTTCGAACAACAAGATATTCAGTTGTTTTATTGAAATAAGATTATTTTCATTCTTTTGTAATACTATCATGTATTTGAAGGCAGACCAACATAGGTAGACGTTTTGAGTGGTTAGGGATGTATTTTTGAGTGACCAATTGTAAATTTATCTAACAAAGCGTTAGTTTTGTCTTTGCAATTCTTCGGTATTTTTCACTTTTGTGTTTTATTGACATATAAACATATGAAAACTAACATTTTTATAATCGTTTACCTAAAAAATTAACTCCTGGTTAAACCCTCGCACAGAACTGACGATGCGTGAATATTTTCTGTTAGCCGTCAATGCACTAACATTTTCCGTTTCATTAACATCATAATTTTAAGCACATGGTATGCTCGAAGCCATCCAACTTTTGATAGAAACGCTACAAAGAGAAGACGAAGAAGCTGTTTTGCAAGTATGTTTGTACGCAGATAAATCCATCTTTACGAAAACTCTTCTGAAGATATCACGTGTTAAAGTTGGTCTTGCTCTCTCTCGATACATCGCCGTCTTCACAAAGTATTAGTTTTAATCGTCGGGACCGACCTCGATTATTCACTACGGCACGTTCCCCGGCTCTGTCTGCTAATCCCCCATCTCTTACCAGTCCACCCCTGGATTCTAGTTCAGTATTTTTTATTTTCCAACATCAACAAGAGATGAAAACTTTACCAGGGGGGGCCGCAAAACTTTTCATCAACTAATCCCGCTTTCGCTGCGTTAAATTCTCGATTTACTTTGTTGCCGAGCTCAGGCTTATGCGGTAGCATATTTTTCAACCAATTCCAACAGTTTTATAGTGGATTTGTGAGGTTGTTTGTTATCGTTAGTGGCCAAAGTTCTCCCCCGGCGTCCATCCCAAAGTTGCCATCACTTAGGCATTCGCCTGCGACGTTATAACAAACAAACCGATCCGAGCCCATCACAAACATCTCACGAACGTCAAAGTAATAAAAAACTCTCCAGTTTATAAAAATGTACAAGATAGTCCCAAGGTAACATTACTTGAAAAGTTTTATTAACAAACTGCGCGAGGCCCCGCCATAACGAAGTTTCGACTGACCAGCGTCCAACTTCTTCGTCGTTTCCTTTTGTTATTGATATTGTGAACCCCGCGAGAATTCTGCCTATAAAATTGCAGATGCCGCGCAAAATTTCTCTGTTGCGGATCATTCCAATAAATAACACAGGAAATTGTCTCTGCATATGCCCGAGTGATGTATCATGTGTGCTTTATATAGGACAGAGTCATCTTTCTCAGTTTTCCGCGTAACTTTTCACCCGGTGCGTATGTACCGTTATGTCTGAACGTAAAAAAGTAAGTTTTTGTGTCGACTTGTATTCGTATCCACCCTCCGCCCCACTGCTAGATGTCACTCGGTTTTTGGCGGCCATGCCGAGCGCACGTGCTGATCTGATTTATGACCCTACTGAATAAATAACATAAGATACTATTTTTCACAGTGTCGCTGTTTGTTTAATGGAGTTTTGTTTGTATCGGTGAAATCGAGGATTGCGTAAATATTTGGTTTCACTATCGCTATTACTGTAAATTGAGAGCTTTATCGTTAAAATTATTTGCAGATATTGTTAATTGATACCGAGGGAGAATCCTAATAATTACTGATGGGATAACGCGGTGGCTGGTCATTAAACAAATTCCAACAATTAATTAATTTTGTGAGCGTTACCGACTATAGAGTACGACTATTAATTACAGTGGCAAATATTTTTCTTGTGTAAACACTGAATGTTAGGAATCTCTGGAAGTGTTAATGGATTCTTTGTAATGATAAAAATGCGTAGGTCTCTTTTATATCGTTATTTTGATTTACTCTAATTGATTTATGGTTGATTGGTTCAGATGTATTACATATCAGGTTCGGGAGTCACGTGGGGATTTATAAGGTCAAAATTACGTAGGTATGGAAGCGGATGTCACAAGTAGATAACATAGTTACCATACCATATGCGAATTATCATCTTATAAGTAAACTAGCTGTTGCCCGCGTGGGTTTTTGATCCCATACCCACAATCCATGGTAACCTATTCTTGGGATAAAAGCGTGATTGAATAACAGACATCCAAATATATTCCCAAAAATTAATAATATTTGTAGGAGGTAAGACACGACGGTATTTCCGTCCAATTGAGCAGTCCGACTGGGGAAGTACCTTCGCCTACAGAATACCGCGGCCATAATAAACTCGTGTTGTGTTCCCTGCGGAAAGAAGGGTAGCCAGAGCTCACAGGGGAGTTTTTGTGCTGTCAGTGGGAAGACCATAGGCCATTCCTGCTTTGTCTTTTACGCTGACGGCACAGAAACTCTGACTCGCCTGGTGTTACACACGTTCGTAGGCTACGGTAACTACTTTCTATTCGGGGGGGGGGGGGGGGCGTGTATTTGTCTGCCGCCTCGGTAGTATAAAAAAACGTAATTTTTACAAAAATATTTGGTCATTAAATAAATAATAAAACCGATCCGAGTTCATCACACCCATTTCCACTGTTTCCTCTTATTTATGGAAGTAATAAAAGCTCTTCAGGTCATAAGAATACACAATATATAGTCCGTAGTCCATAACATTAGATATATATCAAAGTTATATTGACAGACTGTGCAGAGCCCTCATCAGAAAGTGTCGACTTCTTTAAAGACTGCCTTGGTATAATAATAAATAATAGTACCTCTTTATTAAAAGCAATGACTTCCATGGATAGCTAAAGTTAAAAATAGAAGACATGTTAATGAAATTGATCCCCTGTAAGGGATTGCTTGCTGATTCTAGTCACGTCTGAGTATTAAATTTTTGTAAACGTAGTAGACAAGCCGTTTAAAAAAAAAATGTGTAACGGTTCCAGGGTGAAGTGGTTATCAATTTCGAATTCTGACTTTGGAACGGGACCCAGAAACTGAATTAATTGTGAATGAATTTGAACACGTATATTGACAGCAGTAGCGTGCCTTTTTGTAATGTTATCTGTAGCTTTAAATAATGACGTGTTGTTGCTAGGTAAGTAGTGGCATTAAATCAGTACCAACCTTAATATATTGTAGTTCCGTACAGGCAGCTTACTATTTATACATTGGAATCCTTGAACAGATGATATGATATGTGATGCAGTTGTATTCGACTATTAAATTAGAGAGAGCGGGTTCAATTCTCGCTCTGTATTTTATTTGCATTGAATCTGGGTGATCATTGCTTAACTTACTTGACTCGATATAAATTTATTTGAGTTAACTCATATCATAACTTATGCTTCTCATCAAATATAACTCGATATGAACGATGTTTTGCCCGTACAGCATCATTCATTTCGACATAAAATTCCATACATCTGAAAACATTTTCGCGACGAAATAAAAGTTAAATATTTAATTTGTTGACGATACCGATCGCTGGCTTGTAAATAATTCATAATCGTTCTATCCGACAGTATAGTTTATTTGCTAACGCTACCGCTACTGTGCTGACTTGGCTAAAGGCACGTTAGTGACATCTAGGTACTCTTATAATGCATTAATATTTTATGCCCTGTTGTGAGCTCTAAAGAGCATATTGTGTAGCTTGCTATGTTGATTTATATCTTTCTTCTCATTATTCATGAAAATACGGTCTTTTCACAACTATAATTTAAAGGAAGACGGTATTATTATTTATTAAAGCTAATGAAACTGTAGCTTCAAATAATATCTCTGGTTAAATAATTGTTGGACACGCTTTTAAAAAAAATTGACACGGTCCTTGGGTGTGGCGGAAATGAATTTTGAATTTCGAGTTTGGAACGAGTCGCAGAAACTAGACAAATGAGTGACTACTTGACATGGACACCCATCTTAATAGACATAACACGACTTTGACCCATACGCCCCATAAATATAAATACTTAATTGGTGAATTAAGGCCTATATTCTAGATATTCTTCGAAATTTCTCAATTCATTCAATTTGTCAATCTACGCAATCTGTTCTTAGATAAATCAAGATTCAGGACTGAGTGTCGTTCTATAATACGGGCTTAAGTCTATATTGTCCTAGGTAGAGATAAAACTAACTTTCTTCTTTATTTCACGATTAAGTTATATTCCTTTGTTCAACTCATGAAAACTATAAACAGTAACAAAAATTTTATAAATCCCTTAGCTTACAAACCCACTCACTCATTCAAGTCATCCATACAACAAATGCGTCGGCTCATGCATACAGCCTGACAATTTGTTTCAATTCGTTCCACGCGTCCCGAAGCCCACGGTTCCACAGAATTTGGCCTGGAACTGAGAATTTTGTTGCGGATTGTGTCGTCCCGAAGTGTTTGCTGTATCTGTCATTCATCAGTCTGCGATACTTCTGCGTGGAATGTAGATTATCCTGGATTGGAGCGGCAAATTTTCACTTTTGGTGTAAACTTTGTTTTTAAAGGGGGCGTGAATTTTTCTATGTACTTTGTACGTTGTGAGAAGACATAAAAATGTGTTAGAATGTTGCTGTTGATTCTTGTATGAATATTAAAATGTCAAAAAATATTTATGTAGCGAGTCTTAATACAGTGATAAAAGCAATTTTATAATTGTTATTGGTGATGTTTCTTTCGTGAAATATTCCATAACTATAGGCGAAGCTTGTGTTATTTTAATATTTCTAGAAATATATCAATTTGTGGACAAGTCAATTTCAGCTGCAAGCCTAAGGTTTTCCCTTTGGGGTCAGGGGTCGGGCGAAAATCACTCCTATAAAAGTCAAGATGAGTCAAACCCCATGCTCTGACTAAACTATGCAAAAACATTCTAAAAGCCTACACTTATTCCCTGATCCGAGAATCAAACCTGGAACACATGTACAGCACTCACACTCACAACCACTAGTCAACCAACTAGTATTTACGTTTACAATACATCCACGACACCATTATATAACAAACAAGCTTTTAAATCGCCTCGAATCAAACCTCAATGGACCACGAACCAAGAATGCCAAGACCGAACTCGGTCGTGTGCACATTTTCTTTAACAATTTAGAACATATTCGCCGTACCAATGAATACTGAGCTCTATAAAGCTCCTATAAGAGTGTTTTCAGTTAGCAAGGTACAAAGTTCTTTGTTACTCCGTATCGTGAATATTGAGCACTTGCTCTCGGGAGTTCGGAAGTGATGTGGAGTCAGCCAACATTGTGTCATACCTAAAGAGCATACGGAAATAGAACTCGGTGGAGTTGTGTACTGAGTAAATATTTTTATAGTAACTTTCGTATGTTTGGAGATAGTTATTGAAAATATAGGGTGGGTAGGTATATTGTTTTATAATGGACTAGGATGCGTAATGTAGGTATTTGTTAAACTATTACAAAGAAAATTGGTGAATTTTTGGAATGTTTGATAGAAGACCATCGCTTATGAAACAATTTGGAAAAATACCTATACTATTCATGCTTGGCACTGATTGCTAACTGAACATAACGCAAAAAGCGTGGAGTAAAAAAGTGAAGCTAGTAAAAATTGGTAAGTGGACTCCGTATACCGAGGTGACCTTAGATACGACTCTAAGATGATGAAGAGATTTATATGTCACCGCCAATTAGCTTAATCAGCCGTCCAATTAACTGCCTAGGCAGTTAACTAAACGACGCCAGTTCACAAAAATAAAACATTTTTCATAGTCTTTATTTATCTATTGAATTCGATTCATTTTTTTATCATTCTTTTTTGCAGTCTTCCTATAATGCCTATAAAAAACAATTACAGCATGTCTACTGTAAATTATAACATATTTTCATCGTATTTTATCCAGTTTCGCGGCTGTTATGGAATCAGATGAACCCATCGTTAAATTTATATTGGATTACCCAGATTACCCCATTAATTTCGCGTAATCGCCGGCCGAACTAATTAATTCTCGGCGCTGTGTGCATGAGGATTGAAATTTAATAGTTTGCTATGATTATTATACTCATTGTGATGTGTGTTTAAAGATTAATTCATTAACGTTTTGCAAACTAAATTAATAATAATTATTCATTTCGTTCGTTTAGTAAAAACTTATTGCCCCTTGATGAGGCGCAAATTGATTATAAATTTCAAATTTGGAACGGGTCGCAGAAAGAAGGTATGTCAATAGTCATAGCGCGCCTTTTTAACCGATTTCAATATGGAGGAGGTTCTCAATATGATTGTTTTTTTTTTTAATATCATCTATGATACGACAACTACAGAACGTAAGTGGTCAGGTTGTGATCTTAAGAGTGGATGCATTTTTTTTTTCTTACAGCCAATCTTAGCCAGCAATATAAAAAAAGAAGTGGAAGTGATTGACAGTAAGAAAATATTAAGTAATTACCTACCTCCATTTTATTGGGAAGCACGGCGTAGTACATTACACAATTTATTTCTAAACTAGATATAAAACTCTGTTTGACTCTGTTAACGTATTGAATAACACACTCGACCAAGAAGCGCAAACTTACATCACATAAACGATGAAAACCCTCATAAATTAAATAACTTCCACATAAAAACGTACCATCAGCTCTGCAGCACTATTCCGGCGAGATATTGTTATCAAATGACGTCATCATTATGTTCGTGTAACGTCATAGATCCCATCGCAGCTGGTTTACGATACGGCTGCTATTAGCGTAATTACGGTTACGAAATACCCTGTGAGAGCGTCACTACATAGAAAGGCAAGAGCAGAAGTTCTGCTACATACAGTCAGCGACAGAGCGATCTGGACGACCTCAAAATGAACTTAATACCAAGGTATAGGTATAATATATCTATTTGAAAATTGTACTCAAACATAACATTAATGAAATTATTTTTATGAAGCATGACAACATATTATTATTAATTCTATTAGCTTAATTTTATTAATTCTTAAACACGTAAATAATTTAATTTAACTAACTTGCACTAAAGTAATTAGTAATTAGGTACTTTCAGACTGCAAGGAAAATGGCGGCACTCATGACACAGGGTCACCAAGTACGAGTGCCACAGCACTCCTTGGATATAACACTTTACTATATATTATACCCTTAAACCACTGTTTGCTAATGAGAATCTTGTACCATTTTATAGTAATAAATGAATTATGAAAGGAAGAGGAAAAAACGAGGCATTTAGATCATTATGAGTACTTTGTTCGTCAAATTCGATTTGATGGTGACTGTACAGAGAGTGAAAACGCATGCTCACTCACACACACGCGTATACCGTAAGCATGAGAATTGTGTACTTGACTATTAAGCCAACATTTGCCCCAACTTTGGCTACCAGTGTTGTCTGAGCGTTATTTAGGGCTCCTCGGTAACTTAAACAAACGTGACTTACGGTTTTAGATGGTTTGAATCCAACATACGCAAACAGGTAGGTTGGACTCGTACCGACATTTTACTGTTGTTGTGCGAATCTGACTCACTGCATTTTTTTACATGTGCTCTCGTTACGGTAACCTTTGTTGCCCCAGCTGAGTTCTCTAAAGAGGAAAAAATTTGAATTGTTTGAGTTATGCGTAAAGGTTAGAGTTGTTATAACTGTTAGTGAAGAGGATATGTGGCGAAGAATATTTTGCGGAGGGATTGAACAAAAATAAGCACAATAGTATTGAATACGCCTGGTTTAAAATCAACGCCAGGAACCAGCATGGCACATAATGAACCAGGTCGTAATTATCACATTTACTGCTGGGTAGATCTGATACCACACAATTTTTGAACAGGTCACTTCTTATGGGTTAATTGAGCCTTTTCTATGCTCATTGTGTGGGTACTATTGTAGCTAGTAGCAACAAATAATCCACCTGACAGTAAATGGCTACTATGAGTAATGACCGCTTACAACTCACATTACATCTCCAGAAAGAAATCGATACGAAAAGAGGAGATACTGATAACTGAAAATATTGAAAGTAGTTTGATAGCAGGCGGTCCCCGTCAATTTTCATCCGGTTTACGATTTGCAATGAAATTTTTTGTATACTTTTTAGTTATGACAAATATATATTTTTGTAATCGTCTTTCAATATCCTTCATTTCGATACCCTACTCGATAAGTTTGGGTTAGAAATATTTTTGGCGCCAAAAGTACACCGCATAGCTTTTTATTCAAATTTCACCATTTTCAGCCACCATTGTAGCACACTTGGGCAAAAAATACCTTTAATTTGAGATATCAATCATTGAAATCCGTGTAGTGGTTCAGAAGATATGGGATTATGATAGTACATTACTACAGAGGCCGGGAAGAAAGGGGTTGCCGGCCGAAGACATATAGACAATTGGAATTTGGAATTCTCGCTTCGCTCGGCCGGATAGGTCTGAGGCATGCAACCCCGTATTTCCCGCCGAGGTATGTATAGTGCTTTTCTCAAACAGGCAATGAAATATACAACAAAAAAATTAAAGATTTATTTTTAAAGGAATTAAAAGTAAACAAGATAAAAACTAAAACTCACGTGTATATATTACTACGTCGTCTATTTTAGCTTGATTTTAACAAAAAACATTTACATTTATATTCATTATCATGTTACTTAAAAAAAGTATAAAGGCACGTTTCTGAACGAACAGTGACACTTGTCATTGTTATAAATGTCAATTTGTTGCAATTAAATTAAATATTATTATTTCAATGTATAGCTAAGAAAAAAATTGATAATAATGTGTTATTAGTTATGTTAATGTGGATTTTTATGTTAATAAAACTGCTCTAAGTACATACCAAGTCGTTTATTGTTTGTTTTTTTATACCCATAGTGGCAGAATGTCGATGCCTTTGCCACAAATTTATGTGGAATCGAAATTAAAAAAGAGGACTTCTCCGGCCTAGGCCTTGCAAAGTTTGTATGAAATTCCATTACCGGCCTCTGGTCCTAGCCGCGCCTGAAACGTCATACTTCGCAGCCTATTAAGAGGAACATGATGTCAATATATCATTGCATGTTTGAGAAAAGAATATTATAAACATACATACATACATACATTCAAGACACACGCTAAGAACATAACCCTCCTTGACAGTCGGGTAAAAAGTAACCTAGCTACGGTCCAAAAAAATAAAATTGCTCGGAAACATTCGAAACTCAAATTATAATTTAAGGAAATGTTCCTTGTCGCGTCGACATAACATATACGCATGGGGCTATAGAAAAACACATATAAAAAGAAAAAAAAGTCTAACGTCACCTAAATAACTGGAAAACATCCACTCCCAGCCTTACACTGAATAATTATCAAATAAATCTGCCAAAGAAATTCGCGTGCTCAATTAGCTTTACACTCTGTTGCGTTTTACAGTTTTCTGTTATCCAATGCGGTGGCCATTAGGCAACTCTTTATCTTCATTAAGTTGCAACGGTTAATCTAAAAAGGCTTTTACCTGAGCGCGTCAAAGTAGAGAGAATAATAAATAAATGTTACGGTCGAAGGTAGCGGCCTGCCTTTTACGTGCCTAACCGGTGTTCGGTGACTACTGGCGAATGAAACATGTGTATGTCTTTATTAAATTCGGAGCTATGTTTTATGACGC
Source organism: Eilema caniola (assembly GCA_949126895.1). Taxonomy (NCBI): domain Eukaryota; kingdom Metazoa; phylum Arthropoda; class Insecta; order Lepidoptera; family Erebidae; genus Eilema; species Eilema caniola. The sequence continues at coordinate 6,102,409 of OX421476.1, forward strand.
ATTCATGACTGTTTGGCACAGGAAGGTGATGAGTGCTGTAACTAAACTTAAATGATTTTGTCGTTATTTTTCAGGTTATGTTTTTTGACTGTTAATAATTAAAACTAAACAACAAATTCATTAATCATTTGGACTTGCCCTATCAATATGATATAAATTACTAAGAAAATGCATGTTAAAATTGGGTATTTCACTGTTTAGTCATTATAGTTACTTTTCGTCCAAAAAAGTAAGTTATAAGGAAAATTGTATGAAATAAATAATTGTGATTTCATATTGTTAACTGTTTAATTAATTCCTATTATAGGTTGGATGAAGAACAGACGTAACATTTACCGCTTTTTTACCATTCTTAATTTAATAAGCACAGTTAAATTACACAATTCACATTGAATACATTTTTTAAGTCTTTTGTTTAAATCCAATGCTGAAAATTAAAGACTGTTTATACTGGAGATTGCTGGCACTTGGTGGAATCCACTAAACATATTTAATAATAACTTCACTTGTACTTATTTTTATTTTAAGCGTGACCAGTTTCACCTCACGGCATTCTCGAAGATTTACGTAACAATCATTATTCAACAAATAGAATGAAGTTTCCAATTTCAAATAATGCGCAACCACAGAATAAATAAATAGTTGAGGTCGCAACAGAGTAGACATCAATGTCAGAACGTCCTATACAATATTCAATCAATACAAGCTTCGAAATCTTGAATTTGAAGATTCTAGTTGAAAATTCTTATCCACATAATAAAATATTTATTATTTGATTAATATTTATTCTGTCTTTCGAAGTTTTCAAAGAAATATAGTTTGTTATCTTGTAATCAAATTTTGAATTGGATGTGTACAACTTGTAATAAGTTGTTGTAAAATAATCAATGGTCTCAGTCTCCAAATTTATTTGATTGCGAAAAAAGAATATAAAGTTTATTCAAATCATAAAATTAAAAATACAGTTTCTTGCATAATTTAGGTATTATTTCACGAGATAATATAATTTTATTTTAAAATACCGGTGTATAAACTTGATAAAAATATCTTTAAATTATCTCTAGTATTTATATACATCTTGGATACATTGATAACTTTTCAAATACTGTGAAACCGATACGCGATAATTTGGAAATAAGCCGGTTCAGAATTTAATAGTTAAAGGAGGAAATCGAAGAGCCTGAGATATGCGATTTTCTTTCTTTATCATTGAAACATAATTGAAACTGATAACCTTTTTTTTCCCAAAATTTTCAATAATCAAACAATGTACGAACACCAATTTGTGTGAATACGCCTAACGAAACAAATAGTATCGAAACCTAACCTTTTAGTATATACTTAAACCCAATAGTTAGATAGTATTACCACAGTGTTACTACTACATACAGTGCAGAAACGCCTTTGATGTCGGACGATGTAGTAGTAATACTGTCGTATTACTGTGCTATCGAACTTAAATACATAGCCCAGTAAACAGTAATCACTTGCTCGAGCCCGCTGTCCGAGACCTGAAAGATTAACGTTTTTATAAGTCTGCTAAGGGTCTGGAAACGACGCTTGAGGCCACTTCGACTTAGGCAGGATCAAGCTTAGATTTATTTTACTACAAACCTTAGTAGCAGACTAAGATTTGTAGTAAAATAATTCTAATCCATGTTAAGATTTAACGGATAGAAAATAATAATTTGTAGCGATTTTTAAAGTGTCCTTATTTATCTGGGGCCTCTTTAGGAAAAGGTGAATTTTGATTGAGACTCCGTTTCGAGTAATCGAGATTTCAAGTCCGTCATAATCACCCCCGATCCTCGACATCGGGTATTTATGGGGATTTTCGTATGAAAAAATAGGGATTCTCAATGTTCCGTCTTTCCGGTCAGCTACCGCAATCTATGCCGGCTACATTTTTCGTCCCAATAAAAGGAATTAACTGATTCACGGCCTCAAACGGTAAAAGTAAAAGGATATTAGTCATTATAATTGGTTAGTTACACGTAAAACTAATAAAAATCGCATACAATTAGTCAACTCAAACAACTTTTATATAATATGAAAGTTGAATTTCAATATTTTTCGCAGTAGCCTGACCCAGTTTCGTACTTTTATTATGCATATTGACATTGATAGATTTTCGTCAATATCGGCGGTCTTGTCAAAAACAACTGTTGTTGCAACTGTTGGTTTTGTTATTTGTATTTTACTAAAATATATGTTGTTTTTCGAACCACAAAGTAAATGGATGCTCGAAATTAAAGTGAGTGCTGTGGTTGCCGTTATCGATATCATCTCGGTTTTATATCGATTACTCTGTGATGTGGTTTCATCGCCTAGTGATGTGTTGTTTGTTGATATGATGATAACTAAATATTGATTAACGATGGTCTACTAATCTTACTTTACTTTCATAGTTTGGAATCGGACTTGAACCGTTGTCGTACGTCGGAATATTTTTTATACTATGTCTTATAAATCTAATAAATGCAACAAAATAAATCTAATCTATTAGTTTCTTGATGGATACCGACGGTGAAAATCACAAAGTATGATTGCAATAGTTTGAAGATGGTGGTATGGAAGTATAGATGACCATACGAGTCTGAGCATTTTTACACTCATCCGATATCCGAAATCCGATATCGGAGGAAGTTAAATGTATTAGATATGTGTCTGTCTTTCACATTTTCCGGCCCGATATCGGTGATCGGAGCCAACACCACTGTGTTGCCCCGATATCGGATCACATAAAGACTAAAACAGCGACTTCGAGCAATTTTCGACCTTAATGACATTTACTTAGTTACGTGTCTTTTCGCGTTAATTGATGACACTGATCACGAATATAAGAAGAAAACCTCGATAGCATGTCATGTCAATAAGGTCGAAAATTGTTATTATATTACTATATTTTCATTTTTTTTTCATCCCTGGTATCCCTAACTGTGCTTTCGAATAAATGGCCGTATCGGGCAATTTTATCGGATAAATGTAAAAGCAGCACAAGGTGTCGGTTATCGGTGTCCGACACCGATATCGGATATCGGATGAGTGTGAAAACGCTCTAAGCCTGAGAGTTACTTTAACATGTAATTAATAAAATATTATGTAGAAATCTAATTAGGGTTATACTTTGTAGATTCCTTGTGGGAGATACTCTGTTTGGTAGGTAAAACAAAATAACGATACGTTAATTTACAAACTGAAGTAATTAAAACAATATTTACCTTTCGGAGTTCGTGAACGGTATTGGTTCAAGAGCCTGTGGATGCAAGAACTACGTCATACTATAAACGGTGTTTTTTTTGTGAGGAAGTACTTCATAGAAGATCCTTTAGCACAAACCTTGGATTGTAGTTACTTTGGATGTTTAGGCGCCCCTAAATCTTCTAGATACAAACTAATATCAATGGTACTCGGTACTCGATGTTGTTCTAGGTGTTGGCACGTTAGAGTGCAGTCACCTTCAGAAGAGTCAAATTTACCTGAATTATGTACAGTAACGATAATCTCTTGACGGGAATATAAATTGTTCCACATTTATTTATTATAAAAAATATGCACGTGATGAATTGTGTGTGTTGATGTGTGTGGGGGCAAAGGTTCATATACGTAAAAGTATGTTATGTGTGTATAAATATAATGTGCGATACTTGCCGAAAAGACTTCAAGTCATCGGTTTATTTCTGACGAATTACACAAGTACAATCTAAAAGAGGATGTTTACGGGTGTTTGCTTGTGTAAATATCTGATTTATACCATGATAGAGGTCTGGCGTTCACAGGCTCCTGCTCTAAAGGTCCATCCTCAGCATGATTCACACATACTGACGTCTCGATATCCCTGGCCGGCAAGCGGATTAGAGTTAAGAAAGAATCGCGGCTTAACTAAACGGGTATATTTTGGTGCCCGTCCTCTTAGCTTTTTTGAATTCACTCTGTTAAGCCGTACATTCGTAATTGAAATGAAATCCTAACTTGTCTCAGCCCACTGTGGTTAATGCCCGTTTGCCCTTTGTACGATATTTTTTTTCTCGCTGTCCTTATTTTTTCTTTATGCCGCTTTCATAGCGTTGGGGTTTTGTTTATCGTTTTGTTATATTTTTTGTTTTTTCATAGCGACGAGTTTTTAGATGGGGCTTTTTGTTCACGCCTACCATTCTGCGCAGAGCAATCTCCAAGGATGCGAGCGATGTATATGATAATTAATAGGTTTAAGTTACTTGATGACAAGCAGAATTAACTTATTCACTTTTACTATTGTCACCGTTGCAATAAAACGTCTAATCTGCCTCAAAATATTTTATTTAAATAAAGTTTTTCCTAACCGGGAACCACTGAGTCCCGCTCTAAACATTGGTCCTATACGAACCGGATACATCGGAGTCGATATCAGCGAGTCTAAGAAGATATAAGAAGAAATAATTATTACTTATCGGAAGCTGTAAAAAGTGAAAATCGGAGTAAAAGGGTACCTACAAGGAGTGATTAAAATAAAACATAGTGAAAATCAATACAATATTTATTAAATTGAACCCAACACTCATATAGCTCAGGTAATATTATTTCAAATTGGCTAGGAAAGAACTGTATTTGAGGTCAGTATCATAATTTGTTATTTCTAATCATTAAAATATATGTACATTTTGGATTGATTGTCGGCATTACTAAATTACTTGTAATAGGCTGAAATTATATTTATAAAACACAGGAAGTGCGCAGAGTAACGTTAAAAAAGTTACATTAATTACCTACCTGCACACATACTATTGTTATAATAATTTCTGTAAAGCCCTTTAAACATTCGCACAGTAATTTATTGTTAATATATTATTTAACATCAGCCTATTTAATTAAATATAAATCTAAAAATTGTACAGATTAGTATTTCGTTCAATAGTCGTAATAAGTCAACTGTTCAGCTAATAGAACTTTATTTCAATTTTATTGTTAACAATACACAATAATTACCTTTATTAAACAACATAATTGTCATATTTTACAGTAAAATTCATGTACAAAACTAAAACTAAAAATCATAGGCACAAAAGTTAGGTAGGTAGGTAGTTGAAAACTGGTTTCATATCAGTTTTACATACAATCACTAAACATTGTAATTAATTACATTACAGGTCGATTAACACTCGCTTCCCAACATGACTGATAGTAAGGAAGTTGCACCGTCAAAGACGAGTGAGATCAAGGAGCTTAAGAAAAAACGAGGTAGTTGCAAGTATCGAATTACAGCATTTGGCACCTATTTACGATCTCTAAAAGGCACAGAGTTAGATCCCTATCAGGTAACGGAGTTAGGAGTGCGTATTGGAAAGCTAGAGAACTTGTATGATGAGTTTCACGAAATTCAATTGCAGTTAGAATGCTTATCTGACACCGCTGATGCGGAGTATGAGGAGCGAATTGCGATTGAATCTCAATTTTACACAAACTTAGGTCAGGGTAAACAGATATTTAATTTTTATAACACCAGAGAACAAAATGACAAAAAATCGAATTCTAATTCTAGGCGTCAACTCGTTCAATTGCCCACTATCAATTTACCCAAATTCTCAGGATGTTATGAGAACTGGCTTGAGTTTCGTGACAAGTTCAATAGTCTCATCCATGACAATGGCGACATAGATGAAATCAGTAAATTTCACTACCTTAAGGCATCGTTAACGGACTCAGCTGCTGTAGTCATCGATTCTATCGAATTTTCCACTCAAAACTACACTACAGCATGGGAGTTATTATGTGAAAGGTTCGACAATACACATTTGTTGATAAATAATCACGTGTCAGCCTTATTTAACATCGAACCGATCACAAAGTCTTCGTCCGTTGCCTTAAAAAAGCTTATAGACCACACTAGCAAAACTTTACGTGCATTAAAAATATTACATGAACCGGTTCACAATTGGGACACATTGCTAATTTATTTAATTTCTAAAAAACTAGACTTCAAAACCTCCAGTAAATGGGAGGAGTACAAAGGTCAATTAGACAAAAAGCAAGCAATTCCATTTGTTACATTCATAACCTTTTTAAAAAATCACGCTGACGTGCTTGAATCGATGGAATCGACCCATCAGTCTACCAACAACAATCACAAGCATAACAACGCAAAAGTTAAGGTTATGGTGTCCAACACGACCACTAGTTCTGGTTCACATACACATAGCACTTGTCCTAAATGTAACGAAAGTCACTGCCTACACACGTGCCCTCAGTTTTTAGCGTTAAGCGTTAATGAGCGTTTGTCTTTACTTCCCACTTTTAAGATTTGCCACAATTGTTTACGTCCCGGTCACTATTCGAATCATTGTAAGAAACCTCCTTGTAAAACATGCAAGCGCAAACACCACACGCTCATTCATAATGGCGAAATTAAGTCTGCGGCTATGCTAACGGTAAATAAGATGCCGAACGACAAAGACGACACGATTCAGTCATCTAATAAACCCGCTCATGTCTCACTCTCGGCTAACATCTTCACCACACAACCGAATGCATGCACTCCGTGTGACGTGTTGTTATCCACTGCGTTAGTTAAATGCTACGACAATCATAATAAACCTCACATTGCACGCGCGCTCCTTGACTCAGGCAGTACATCATGTATCATCACAGAAAAACTTCATAATAAGTTAAAGTTACCTTATTTACGAACTAATAAGTCCATTAAGGGCATTAACAATTCTTTATATAACGTAAACAAAATGTGTCGTTAAAGGTTTAATTCATTGAATGAGTCATATTCGAATGATCTTTCGTGTTTGGTTCTGCCATCGATCACTGAGAACGTGCCTCATACACAGGTAGCAGTAGATGTTCCCTCGAACATACGATTGGCAGATCCATACTATCATACGCCCGCTGCGATAGATATGATCATCGGAGCAGACGTTTTTTGGTCACTATTAGGATCACAAAAAATAATGTTAGGCGATGCAATGCCTACGTTGTTCCAAACCAGTCTTGGTTGGGTAATTAGTGGCCCAGTCAACGGAGCCCTTAACTTTAATTAATTTGCAAACTTATATTTATAATTTAATTTAACTTAATCTATTACATACATTTATGACAGATGACTTTTTAAACCGACCGGCAGTGAAATGCTGCCATAGTCATCTTCTTATTCTCGTAAGGAGAAATGATGTACCTTCATACAATTTTTACTTACCTTCGCGTTTATCAGACAGTCGAGTTTACGATCAGGTGCCTTTATAGGTATCTTTAGACAGCTTAGGTGATTCAATTAATCATACTACAATGATCTTTTCTAGCCAGAGAGCTAAGAATTATGAATCACCCCCACTTGACAAATGCTCCTCTTTAAAAGTCAATTAAACTTTAGGACATTGTCACAGTGTGTCAATCACGTAACTCGGCAGTCACCCTTATTCCTTAGAACGGAATCTCGCGTGAAAGTAGGTAATCGGTGACTTCAAATGTCATTTATTCATTATTAACTTTAAACAAGTGCTACCTACTTCCTCTGGGCCATCTTTAATCACATCCAGATGGTAGGGCTACCGCACGATAATTCATTAAAATTATTTAACTTAAATCATCACAATTAATCAATCAATACAGTCCACTCTCACCATTATTTTATCATTTAAGTACTCACTTAGTTGTTTACTACATCGGTTGTTCGAAAACCGGTTTGTTATAAGAATTCTCACCTATAGGCTTCTTTTCACCTGTGTGCATAGACGCACACGCATTATATTATGTGTCGCTATTGTTGTTAATGTAGACTAGTGAAGTCGGAATAGTGAACCTATTAATTTATTTGTTTATTTTACTTATGAGTCATACCTGCGTTCGATTCTCATGAGCAATTTAAAATGTCATGATTCTGTATTCATGTTTTAACTTCATTCAAAGGCATGATATGAGTTTTCTGGCTTTCCATTACAATTTTATATCATCTGCTATGCTGTCAGCTGTCTTTGGGAAGCGAGAATTAGTTTGACCAATTGATATTGTTTAAAAATTAAGAGTGCTGGGATATTGTAATACGATTTCTCATTATTTAATTCAACTTTGGTTCAAATCGAGGCAATCCTCAATTCACGGCCGCTTACTCCATTGTCGTCAAGCCCTGAGGACCTTTTGCCCCTCACTCCAGGTCACTTTTTAATAGGAAGACCTCTCACGTCGCTTCCTGTCAAAAATCTTCGTGAACACTCGCGCCTTCATTTAGCCCGTCATCATCGGATCGAGCAGCTGCGACAACATTTCTGGGAGAGATGGAATAAGGAGTACATTTCTGAACTCCAGCTTCGCATAAAATGGCGATTGTGTAAGGACTCCTTGAAGCTGAACACTCTCGTGGTTCTAAAGGAAGACCACTTACCACCGTTGAAGTGGACACTGGGTCGGATTGTTGCTGTGCACAAAGGCCAAGACCAGATTGCGCGTGTTGCTGATATCAGAACTGCGACCGGCGTCGTGCGACGGGCATTTTCAAAAATGTCCGTTGCTGGATGAGTCCTGTTGACTGCTAGCACTCAACGGCCGGGGGCATGTTCACGCCTACCATTCTGCGCAGAGCAATCTCCAAGGATGCGAGCGATGTATATGATAATTAATAGGTTTAAGTTACTTGATGACAAGCAGAATTAACTTATTCACTTTTACTATTGTCACCGTTGCAATAAAACGTCTAATCTGCCTCAAAATATTTTATTTAAATAAAGTTTTTCCTAACCGGGAACCACTGAGTCCCGCTCTAAACACTTTTCGTAAATGATTATTGGGCTTATGGGCTTAATATTGCCGTCAATATTTGACGACTCGGTAGTTGAAAAGTTGTAATTTGTTGGTTTATAACATAATTATGGCATCGTGAAATTATGCACAAGCAATAATAGTCTACGTATGAATATCAGCAAAGAGGTGGGTAGAAGTGAAAAGTAAATTACTTTATTTGATCATTTCTCAACTCCACGTTATTACTGGGGAAATTTGAACTAAGTGAAAGTTGAACCTTGAGCCTCACGAACGCACACTGACATAAAGGTAAGCCATAGACAAATATAGACCATTATACCTAAAATTATGTGGGCGTGCTTTAACTGTATTGAATTATCTTTACTATTTTTGACACATGTCAAACTTAATTGACATGTGTCAAGAATAAAGCTTGACAAAAATCTATTCAGGTTTTTTATAGAACGAACATAAATAAAATAGGATCGCTCATTTATGGATCCTTGATTAGATTAATGGGGTAGATTACTGTCGAGTCAAATCAACTTTTGTTTGTCAAATTTCATTTAATAATAAAAATAATTGTTATAATGAAAAAATACCGAAAATATACGTTGTGTTCAATGTCCTTTATTCAGTAAATTATTAATAACCTTACGAAAACGTAGATAATGGCTTTAAACAGTTTGTTTTCACAGATTGAATTGAAAATAAACTGATCTGGCTGAAATTTCGTACAAGAATAGACTATAGTCTAGAATAACATATACGCCTTTTATCTCAGGATTAGATTCCCTGGGGATCGGAACCGGGATCAAACTTCCACACGGGCGGATAATTACTGAAATTTATGAAAACCATCATTCTACCTATATTTACTCTTCTTAGCTATAAATTCATTACGAACAACCATTTTCAATTATGCCAATAATTCCGCCTCCACCCTTTTAAAACATTATACAAATTTTATGCCCCATAAAGATTATGAGCCGATTTAATTTGCCAAAAACTCAACACCGTGTTTTTATTTGGACATGAAGCTTAGCCAAATTAAATGTAAACTAATTCAAATAATGGAGGGTATTTTTATCTCTGTAGCAACACTTAAGTTTAAATTTAGCTAGCCTTTTCTCGAAAAGGCGAGTACGTTAAGCCAATAGTATTAATTATGGATGGTTGAAAACTCCAGAAGTTCTACAACCTGCCCCTTTAGACAAGTTGACAAGGGATTTGACGTTTATGACATGCGTTAACGACTGTCAGATATGTCAAATCTCATACATTTCTCATTTTATTCTATCAAACACCGGCCATCGTAATGCCACTTTTCTAGAGGGGCTGGTATAACTATAGAACTTCGATAATCGCTAGGATCTAGAGGTCATATGGCAGTCGCTTCAAAGAAAATGTCTAAGTTCTACTGTTTTGTAAAAGGCTTCATAAGCCTTTTTTTTAAATAGACAGACAAAGGTAACAACTTGTTCAACCTTAATAATGCCGTACTATAGGTATATATTTATAAAGTGTACAAAATAATTATATATCATAAAATCCTTTCTGAAGTTAGATTGGAATTTTAAACAAACGATATTTTTATTCTTTAAAAATGTCAATTAACTTCATAGCTCCTTTATTTTACGTTAAAGTTTGTTCGAAATTAAACTGTGAGTAAATTGACTTGACAAATCGACTAACTTGAAACGCTTTCAGTCTTATGAAGGTTCAAACAGTAACCATGCCACGATAAATATGTCGTATTACTCCAAATGCTTCGTATATTCACGGGTACATTTTAAATTGGTCTAGTTTCAGTTACAGAAGGCTCCCAGCACATTTATCTCAATAATGTTATTATAAATCGTATACAATGTGAACTGTACTTTATTTTCAAATCTACAAGGATTGTTTTCATTAAATTGGGTGTAGTTTATTGTTATTGTAAAAATGGTTTTCACTACTTATTTGAAAAGTAGACTTATTAGTTTTAAATTGTACTAGCTGACCCGGCGAACTTCGTACCGCCAATATTTTTCCGCCCGCGTGGCGTCAGATCCCGTTCCCGCTGCACCCTCCACTATATTAAACATGTATTATACATATAAACCTTCCTCTTGAATCACTCTATCTATTAAAAAAACCGCATCAAAATCCGTTGCGTAGTTTTAAAGATTTAAGCATACAAAGGGATATAGGGACAGATAAAGCGACTTTGTTTTATACTATGTAGTGATGATATGATGCAGTAACTTGAAACTATGGAAATAATAACTTTTGCCCGTGGCTTCGCCGGCGTGGATGTCGGTTATCGCTATAATATTGGCCCCTCTAGACAAGTGGCAATTCGTTGGCCGTTTGATGGAATAGAATGACGAATGTATGGGATTTGACGTATTTGAAATGCGTTAACAATTACTGTCATATACGTCAAATCGCATACATGCGTCTTTCTATTCCATAAAACGCCGGCCAACGAATTGCCGCGCTGGCTAATTGTCTAGGGGGGCGGGTATCGTTATAAATTGTAGCCTATATGTTATTCTGATGTATAAGCTATATTAATTTAAAATTTCATTAAAATCCATTCAGTAGTTTTTACGTGAGAGAGTAACAAGCAACGATCCATCCATAGCTACAAACTTTCGCGTTTATAATATTATTAGGATATTATCGAAATGAAAAAGCGAGAGATGTGTTCCATAATCGCAGCAAGTTGAAGATGTTGTTTCAGCCCCAAGAACAAGACCCAAATTCGGTCCTGCGTGGAATACTGCTCACATCTCTGGGATGGCTCCGCAAAGTACTTATTAGATGCTCTCGACAGGTTGCAGCGACGTGCGGTCTGCATTATTGGGAATCTCGAGGTCACAAGCACCCTTGAGCCTTTGCAGATGCGTAGAGATGTTGCATCCTTGGCAGTATTTTACCGTCTCTACCATGGTGAATGTTCTGATGAGCTCTTCCAACTGGTTCCGCCCTCTCCTTTCCTACATAGGAAAACACGAGCAAGGCTTAGATGTCACCCGTATACGGTGCAGAATATTCCTTCAAGAACCAAACGGTTTGGTGACTCCTTTCTTTGTCGCACCATTAAGACCTGGAACTCCTTGCCAGCTCACGTGTTTCCTTCTTCCTACAGTCCCGTCCTTTAAGCGGGGCGTGAAAAAGCATCAGATGAGGCCGTCAAGCTGAGTGCCACCATTGTTAACATGGTACGTGTTTGTCATGGTGACCCTCTTTTCTGAGATTTTGCCTTCAGCTTACCATCAGGCCAGGTGAAGTCAAATTGACGAGACCTACATTTAAAAAAAACCCTTTATCGTGTGGAAATCCTCATGATTGCCTCCTCCGGACGGACTTGAACTGTCTAAAACCTTGTGCCCACAACGCATTTTCCTCGCACCCCGACTGACATGGGACCATCTCCGATTTCGAAACGGCCGTCAGGTGTATGAACCAACATGCCACCATCTTGCCCTGGCAAGGTGGGGCACATTATCTCTACCCTAGAAACTACTTACCACAAACACACAATAAAAACCTTTATACTCAATTCGAAAACGGGGTAAAGTTCTAAAATCCGGTACGCTCCCATCTCCGGTAGTTTAATTAAATCAGATAGTTGATCGGATCCTTTGTCTGAGGCGCATTATGTAGGAAATTGGTACAGCCTCCTGTTACATTCGTGTATGCCGAAAACATGCCTCGTGCTTTAAAGTCTCTCTTAGTTAACATTTTATTAATATGTTTTCCGCTTGTACATTCATGGGGTGAAGACAGAGATCTATTAATTCTCGTACATTGCTATCAATTTTTGAATCCGCGTACTCACTAGAGAGTTAACCTATTGCTGTCAACTGGATACTTTTGTGGGCTGTACATTTACTGTTGGATAAAGAACAAAATTGTGATAAAATCTCAAACGTACCTACTTGATTTTCTTGCAACTTTATTCAAGAGTATAGTATAAAATGTTTTTGTTTTGTGAATTATTGAAACTTATCAAGCGTATAAATTGTTTATGAAACTTAAGTTACATTGTGACAAGCACATAGCCCACCTGGTCGAGAGTGGTTAACGTGGCATTTGGACATATGCAATACCAAATAAAACATTGAATTTTATACGGATTTTTTTTTTCTAAAACTGTTCTGCTCTCTCGATTTACCATGGCAGTATTGAATATACAGGGTGTAATCGTTAAGTGTGTCCAGGCGATTATTCCGTAACTATAACAGATATCAAAAAACTTTAAGCTGATATCGAAAGTACGTTACCTAATGAGTAAAATGACATCAATAACTTTTTAAAAATCAAACGATCGGTATCTAATATTTTGACATCAAACACTCCCATACATTTAGTATGAGATTAGTAGAAAGATTTTAGTTTCCTTATTTTAACCTTAATCATAGTAGTAAATAATCCACGAGAATCGACGCGGTCAGTGGCACGATTATTTCCGGTGTCCCATAACAATGTACATAAGTTATTTAAAAAACAACTTTAAAGCTTTCAAGATGAAACCTACTCAAACGCTACACAATGATGATTCTGCTCGTCGGCTGGTCTATTGAAATTGGCTAGTCAATAATTATATCAATGTAAGGTCAATATTATGGACCGATTAAAGTAATATTTCAAACTGCGGCATTTACAATGGAAAAAAACTCGCATTTTTGGCCAGAAATTGACAATCCTCGCCAAATTACTGAAGTTAGAGCTAAGGTGCAATTCTCAATTAATGTATGGTATGGTATTCTTGGAGATCGGATCATATTTTTACAGTGAACCTTAAATGGACAGAGATATTTCACCTTTGTACAAAACGATATGCTAAGTCTCTTAGAACAAATTCCAGACGATGAAAGAAGGTCGATAATTTTTCAGCAAGATAGCACCTGCACATAATACACATGTTGTAATGAATTTCTTACGAGACAATTTTGATGGTTTAATAGCCAATAACAGTGCAACACCTTGGCCTGCCAGATCCCCGGATCTCACGCCCTGTGATTTCTTCCTATGGAGATTTATCAAAGACAAAGTGTACGCTGAGAGAATGCACAGCCTAGAAGAGTTACAGAATCGTGTACATCGTGCAATTGCTTTAATTAATGTGCTTTAAAAATGTTAAGGAAAGTTCATTTAGAAACAGTAAGTAGAGCTCGTCATTGTATCGCACAACAAGGACGTCACTTCGAACATCTACTTTGAATACAACATTTTGTACTTACTAAAAAATAAATATTATTCAATTAAAAGATAGTTTTATTACTCTGTTAGGTTAATAAACAGTTTCCTTTAATATCAGTACTAAGCTAAAATATTCTTTTAAAATAAGGAAACTAAAACCTTTCTACTAATCTCATACTAAATGTATGGGAGTGTTTGATGTCAAAATATTAGATACCTATCGTTTGATTTTTAAAAAGTTATTGATGTCATTTTACTCATTAGGTAACATACTTTCGATATCAGTTTAAAGTTTTTTGATATCTGTTATAGTTACGGAATAATCGCCTGGACACACTTAACGATTACACCCTGTATAGGGTGTTTGTTCTACTTTTCCAGAAATCCCGTCATGACTCATTATACACCTATATAATAATACAATAACATCAATAGCAACAAAGCTATTATTAACGTTATCAAACAACTTGTTACATACAAACTTATTGTAAACAAATACACGTCACTTTAGAATAAAGCTAGCAATTAGACGAAGCCATTTAAGTAGTCGACTTCGACTATAATTATACTTGACTTCTTAAGTGAACTTCTTCGTTAGTATAATTTCGAATGGAATTACGCCACTTGTTATTCCGAAACTTATACCGCAAGGACAGCACTTCATCATAATTGAAAGGAAACTTGTTGACTTCAGTGTTATGTTAAATGATAAGTGCTTAAATTATTACAATAATTTAAGAATTAATTTTTTTAAACATTTTTGGATAAATAGTAGCTGTCTCGTTACGATTTTATTCAGAAGCTATCTGTTGTTTAACCAATTTTCTAGGACGCACCGTTCAGTCCTGGATTTTTTTGCCAGCATACTTGTCTCCTTCTTCTTACAAGCCCGGGGTCTTTTAAGTGTGACGTGAAACAGCATCTAATGAGGCTATCAAGCCGAGGGTTGCTATTATAGCATTATTAGCATCAGCAATAGTGTCCCTCATTTCAGAGAATTCACCTTACCATCAGACGAGGTGAAGTCATATTGACATGTCCGTTATAAAAATGGGAGAAAAACTTTAGCATATTGCTATTCAAAGATTAAAACTCGTTCCATTCAAGTCAATGTGTGGATTTAAATGAATCAAGGATCGAAGATTTCGATTGAAATTGTCCAAAATGAGCAATCTATCTATATGTAGATAAATATACTTTCGAGGTAAATTTTCTTTATAACTCGTAAACGTCTACCGTGAGTACGTATGCATATTTTTTCTTTATTCTCAATATAAAAGACGCTCTGTCGAGTTTTTCTTCGAACTTTTAATGTATATAAAGCTTTGTGCACTATTTGCTCAGTCGAATATGGTTTCCGCAAAACTTTATCCTCTCGAAGATATTCTCTTTTTTTATTCAATTCGACAGTCTATTTTCATATTACTTGCTTGTTACTTGAAACATGATGGTGGTAAATGCTTACCATGGCCTATGATCGTGTTATTCCCTACAGGGGATAAGACGGACGAAGGGGAATAAAAAAACGCTTAGGTATAGGACTTGTGGAGCTTCCATAAATTTTAATAAAAAGTTTTCAAAATCATTCATTGGTTCCGAAAGTTCGTAAGAATATTGGTAGACACTACACTGTCGCCTCAAAGACAGATATAGAAGGAGAAGGTTCGGGCGAGGTCTGGTAGCTTAGTGGTCAAAGCATTTATGCCCTTGTAAGGCAAAGATCGCTTAGACCGATTTAAACATTTCCCGTTTTAATCAATTTGAATATTTAGCTTGCAAAACGCTTAAGAATTTGATTCAAAAAGTATTATAATATTTGTATACTAAAACGACTTTGCTTGAACCATTATATCAAAAAAAAAAAAATTTGATAAAACAGCACATACGATTTGTTGTGCAGTACCCAAATAAAATGTATTTCTTTCTTAAAACTCTCACCGTAAGGGGTTGCGCCATCTCTCTAATGAGATCTATGTTAAAAACCCATTTCGTTTAAAGGACTCCAACTGAACCAGATTGTATAACCTTTTAACTGATCCTATAAACATTTATAAACCGTACGATTCTCCTAAAAGTAATGGAAGTTTATTTTTTCAATTCGAAACTCGTTTCAGCTTACGATCAACAGTTTTCTTAAAACAACCCCAAGTTTTCTGGTTTAATTTCGCGAAGGGCACAGTGCGAGCTGAATAACAAATTTTCGATCAAACATTTATTCATTATGGGCTGTCGTTCATTTACATTTATTTAGCAGTGTGACACACGACCTATAAGAATGGCTAGCATATTTACGTACGAAAATGAGACATTCCTTTTATGAATAGGTTGCATAATATCGGAATATTATGTTTAATAATTAACCAAAATAGGTAGTTTTCCATTAGTAATGAAAAGTTATCGCATTTGAAGTTTAGTTGCATCACAGTTAAACTTGAAAAACGGACCCCGAACTCTAAAGTACTTGAATGTGACCCAAAGATGAGTAATGAAAACTTGTGTAAGACCCCAACAAAATTGCCGCGCCCATACCAACTCCGACTGCAAGCTGATACGTCATTCGTGGTTGGGGCGAACCCTATTCGATCCAATAAGAACCAATGTAAGGAAGGAAGGAAGATTTAGCAGAAAAATAAAGCCCCAAAATGTGAGTTTTAAGCAAGCCTTGGATGCAACCAGGAACTACGCTATGATGTATTGAAGAATTTCTACAGGGTCGGCAGCACAAGTGCGGCGGCTCTGGTGTCGCACACTTCTACCAGCCACGGTAACCACTTTCCTTCAAGTGGGTCGTGTGCTTGTCTGCCACCCAAGCTGCATTTTTTTTTAATCGCACTTTAATTTTTTTACTAGTCTATGTTGTCTATTCAGAGCGTCAGCGTATCCCAGGCGTTACTCGGCCATAACTCGGCGACAAGCAACATTTACTCTCAGTTAACTTACAAAGTTTTTCCGCTAAACTCGGATGCTTCTAATTAATTCCGTGCTCCATCAATCGCTAAGTTTTAATCAGACGTCGAATCCATTTATTTTCACAGGGTATACATTTTAGCGTTTGTTTTTGTTAATTTCTAAGTGGATTGTAAAAGTGGCTGTGAATTAGTAATTTTGTTAAAGTATTCCTGGGCTTTTGATATACGAGTACATTGTTAGGTTAGGTAAAGTTTTTGCTGGTAAAGTTGACTTTACTAGGAAAGTACCGCCGTGTGATTCGAAATTTTGTCAGTGGTTTTAGCTCTCTGCCTTTTCTTGTAAGATACAAATTCTTTTGTTCCCAGTCTCCTCAGTTGCAAGTATTCTGACGGAGCCCCTTGCAACTCCATTCTGAAGAGAAATTGACATAAGCACCTATAATGTTCCACTTTTGTACGAAGAAATAGTGTAATACAGTGTAATTGTAACTGCTTGACGGTACTAATTAACCGACATATTTCGTCATATGTAGGGATGTCCAGATGCTCAGTGATAATCCCCTGCAATGACGTTGAATATCTAATTTTCAAGTATTTATTAATACCCAAATTAGGTCCCAATCCAAAAAAAAATAACTATTCCAAAATCAAATTAAATGACCATTCCAAAACACGATAGGGTCCCAAACGCGCCCATCTATACATATAAATAAAATTGGAGTGTCTGTTTGTAATATTGAAATAATCGTTTTTTACTACATGCATATAAATATAATACAGTACATACGCCAAAATTACTTCTTTTTTAAATTTTGTCTGTCTGTTTGTTTGTTCCGACAAATCTCTGAAATGGTTGGATCGATTTTCATGGGACTTTTATTGGCAAGTAGCTGATGTAATAAGGAGTAACATTAGCTACTTTTATTTTAGATCCACGCGACTGACATCCACGCGGGCGGAGACGCGGGCAACAGCTAGTAGCAAATGAATCTGTAGTAATGCATCGCACAATTTATATATTCAAGTTAAATTACCCTTCCTAAAATCATGAGACCGAAGGAAATAATAAAAAAATCGCCTACCCTCAATTCTTTTCATGCCAAAGCCTTTCTGACTTCCCTTTTACGTACCAAAAGGCGACCTTAAGATGTTTTAAATGAATTGTCCCGGAGTTTGTTCACTCCATTCTCCGTTGACAATCCCGTGACATGTTTTATGCCCTAATTTAAATTGCTTTTATCGCGAACACGACCGTTATGTCCCGCAATGGCCGCTGCGGAATCCCGTTTTTCACTCTTGAAATGCCAAAATGGTGCTTCTTGGTTTCATTAATTGTTTCTACGCTTAATAAAAAAGGTTTTAAATGACTTCCCCGCCTTTTTGAGTGCGGTGCGATTTGAAGAATATCTTTAATGTAAATCTATGGTCAGATTTATTGAGTGGGTGTTTCCCATTGGTTGGATTGGTCATATGGGGTTTTTATATGACTGCGTGACTCTTGAAGGGTTGTTAAAATATGTTTTTATCAGTATTTATAGTGTAAGTTTGTTACTCTGGGACACTTAATAGATGATACAAGTATGCACATTAGCATATAATATGGGCTCTCATTAAAAAGCTTCGTATTTTCTTGTTTCGGGTCCTATTAGTCCCATTAGTCCCAGTCAATTGTACCAATCAGATTACCAACCTATATTACTTTCAGGTAGAGAACCGTTATTACTATATAAGTGTCTAGCTCCATTTTGTAAGTGCTACGTCAACGTCGTAGCACATAAATCTACGCCGTAGCAAACGCTACGCTGCAATCTTTAACAAATTCAATACGTATTAAGTTTATTTACAGTTGAATTTTGTAAATATTTGCTTACAAATAGTGCTGATACGATTTCGAGAAACCGAGTGACAATTTAGTGAAATTCTTTCGCTTTTCCAACTCCGTAGGAATAACATTATTGTTGAGTTTTGTGAAAATTATTGGTATTGCATGATTTTTGCGCTATTTTTCGTGTTTTTATTATACAAACTGTTTTTTTTCTATAGTTAAAATAGGTTTAGAGTTACAGTTGGTGTCAAAAGTAGATAGTCATTTTCAAAAACATATTTTGAGCAATTTAATTTACCTATATTTCTTAGTGATAAAATAAACTATTTAACTACTAGTGGGATATTTCAAAATGTTTTTAGAGTAAAGCTCTCATTTTCATAGAAAAAAAAACATTTAGTTCCCGCATTGGGTTCTAATTAATAAATTGTAACATTCATTTGACAAAAAAAAATACAACAATGTAACGAATATTTGTGTATAACTGCCCTTATAATGATAATAAGAAGTATTTTTCCAAATGCCAGCCGCTTGCCTCTGACGTGAAAGATTGATGTGCAGGAAAGCTCCGGATGTGTAGACATACCTTTACAATCTATGTGTGTTGAGGAATTTATTGTTGGAGAAAGAAAATGAATACAACATTATGGTGAATGTTATGGTATTTTTGTGGGTTTCCTGTTGAAATATTGTACAATAATAATGGGAGAATTTTACTGTCTTTAGTACCTATCTATGTTGAGTAGCAGTACTCAATCTGTGAGCGTTTTCACAAATCCGGTGTTGGTTTTCTGTTTATATACGGTGGAATTTTGTTATATTCTGTGGAGCCACTGCCATCTAATTACCGCAATCCGCTGGTGATATCGTAGTTTTTTTTTATACAACTTTGGTGCCAGACAAGCACATAGCCCACCTGATGGTAAGTGATTACCGTGGCCTTACTGTCGTTTACTCTATTTTTGTCTTTCCAAATAAAAAATTACACTCTAGAATAACACACAGACTACTTCTTATCCCTGGAATTGCATTGATTCAATATGTTGCGGGAACGCTATCAGAATTCCACGCGAATGGAGCCACGGGCAATAGCTAGTTGAAACTAAATATATCCAAACGAAATCTTTCAATAAACAAACTAACGCAAGTAAGCGATGCATCGGCCATACTTCACGCCCGTATTCATTTCAAAGGCAGTCTGCTGCAGTATTAGAGGCTTAAAAGGAGCCAGTGAGCCGTGAATCATACCTTACGTCATTACTGGCGGGAAGTGTGGATGGAACCTTTTTTCAACAGATTTGTTTTGGAATTAATGCTTTAGATTATGACTGCGGCGAATGAAACAAGGAACGCATGTGACGCTAGATATTTTCCGCCACTAGAATTTGTATGTTTTAATTCCGAAATTGACTTGGTCGATGCGGCGACAATACGTGCCCCGATATCGCAGTGGTACACTAGTCACGTTAGGTACAGAATCCTGGTACTTAAACTAGTCCGTGCGCTCGACCAAGTCATCGCCTATGCAGGCGGGTGTGATGATCTGTAGAGTTCAAAGTCAAGTATTCTGTCTCCTCCACATTTATCCTCTGACCGGCATTCTCTGGTCATTTCCGCATCCAGCAGCATACATAAGCAACCACGGATGGTGCTCTTTGCATTAATAATTTACCTGATGAGTGAATATCATTTTTGAAACAATAAAGGATATTAATATTAAATTTATTGTCACTCGTATCGAGATCAGATGTGACGTCGTAACTATTCGTCTTAGGTGGAAAAGTGAACATCTTATTTTCTGAGCATTTTTATAGCGCGGTCAATTTAACAGGCCACATTTGACATTAGCTTCATAATAAATCTAATTAGTCAATAAATCGATAAAAATTATGAAAAAGTATAAATATAGATTATGTACTACAATTTTAATTGAATTTCATTGAAATAGTTAAGCAATTGTACAATTTTAAGTTTGAAATATTTTGTTCTTCCGCTACAATAAAAGACCACTTTTGATCTTTCTAGTTCTTTTTGTTCCAATTTTTTATTTTTGAACTTGTCTATACTTTACTGCAAGCTTTGTTCTCAATCGATCTGGCACGGGGCTAAGATGAACTGTTTGGAACAAAAGCTTTTGAATTTCGAATTTGGAACGTGACCACAGAATAAATAACTTGAAGACCAGAACCACAGATGTAATGGGACACACAAAACGAAATAAAGACTTCTTCTTCTTCAAAAGCAAAAATAGCTATCGTTTAATAAGGCGGTGGCATCTATATATTTAGTATCGAAACCAAACGAATATTGTATCAACATTTTATTGTTACTTTGAAGCACGTATGGTTGCAGATATTCGTGGCTGAATAGTCTAATTTAACTACCAGTCTGTTTCTATGTTTTACACTATCGTACGTTTATTTTGAAAGACTTATTGTAGCGTAATATTTTAATTGACGTATATTTTATTTGTGCACTCTGAAAGGTTACAATTTTATGAAACGTTCCTGTCATCTAGCATGACTGAGTAGACATACAGATGTATAAAAAGTGACTGCCTTTGCTGATGTTAGATATTTGTTATTCAATCACGCTAGCAAGTTACTTACATTCGTAGTCTACATATAAACCTTAATAATCTATAGAAAGGAATGAACAACTTTTATGACTAAGCCAATAAATCATGATCCAAATTTAGTAGCACTAACCAAAATGAAACCATTTCTTACGCTAATAAACTTCATTATATATAATTAAGAGAACGGAAATGAACGCGATCATGGTATAGGTACTTACATACCTTTGATTGCCTGAGGTTTGACCAGGTTACACCGGCCGTGGTCACAGACTGACTGCTCGTTAATTCCCGTTTTCTTTATTAAATGCCATGGAATGAGAGTTTAAAAGTAATAAAACCTCATTCTTCAAAAATATATACGTATTTATCGTGAAGTACACTTATGATAAATACGATAACCGCGGTAGCCTAGTGGTATGGGTAATGGACTGCAGAGACGAGGTCTCGGGTTAGATCCCAGGTTTTACCATGGCACACACCAATGAATTTTCGACGCTTTTCGAAGTTATGTGTATTTATCGCAGGTTTATAAGTGCCCGGTTAATGGCAATAGGCTCGCCACCTATTACATTGGGACCTCAACATAAACTAGCGAAATATGGGTGCTAGCACCTCTGCCTACCCTTCGGGGATACAGGCGTGAGTTTATGTTATGTTATGGTAAAAACGAAATGGGAAAGTATGTGTGTGTGTCTGTTTGTTTGTCCGTCTTTCACGCCTAAGCCAGTGAACCGATTTTGATAAAATTTGGTATAGGGGCAAATAAGACTTCGAGAAGGATATAGGCTATGTTTGGTCGCGATAACCGACATCCATGCGGGTGGAGCCGCGGGCAAACCTAGTACGGATATATTTTAATAATAACCTAGTACTTTATCACCGTAAAACGCACCACTATTTCCGTGTTTACCGATCCAAACGTACATTACAAAAATATGTTTCTCACTTAACCTTATTCGACACGAAAAGGCCCCATAATGAAGCAATATCATGCACAATCAGTGCAAAATATGGCCAGCCATGTGCCCAGCGTGTAGAATAAATTCACCAAGTAAATTATCTCAGGGGTTTTAATTCTGCCCCTCGACCCGACAATGCTATGACCGTATATCAAACCTAGCTACCCAGATATTAAACCCGCTTCAATTTACGTAAATGCTACACTGAAATTAAAAAGCGGAAATACTCAAAAGAGTGCGTTTTGTTAACAAGATTACTTGAAATAAATGGTAGGAGGTGGCCTGAAACTCTATGATGTCTCTTTAAAATACAACCTTACTAGCATTTGCCCGCGGCTCCGCCCGCGTGGATGTCGGTTATTGCGACCAAACATAGCCTGTGTCCTTTCTCAAGGTCTAATCTACCCTTATACCAAATTTCATCAAAATCGGTTCAGTGGTTCAGGTGTGAAAGCGCAACATACAGATGCTACGGGTTACTTTCGCACTTATAATATTAGTATGGACTAGTATGGATTGATCTTTTGGACCTGATGGTCTGTTTCGTGGGTAGCTTGTCATGGTCAGAACTGAGCTACGGTAGCGAGATCATAATGAGCGTGCACTTCGCAAGAAGAGAGTCAAGTTGACGTCAGAAGGCATGATTTTTTTTTAATATAAGACACGCCAATTTGTCTTCATCAGGCCTGATGCAAAGCTAAAGGCAAAATCTCAGGAAAGCGGGTCACCATTACATACACGTACCATGTTAACAATGGTGGCACTCAGCTTGACGGCCTCATCAGATGCTTTTTCACGCCCCGTTCATCTATTCTCCTAATATGACCACAGGACGATAGTTAAACTCTTCTTTATTATACATTCTCTGGTAACTTTCAAAGATTCTTGATATTTTTAATTTAATAATTTGACTTGTGTATACTGTATTACATCATCGAGTATTCATTAAATAAGTTTTAATTCATAACAAACATCAAGCGACATTAATAATGGTATGACGTGACATTGAGTCATTATATTGCAGGTGAGAAAATGAAAGCTTGTTTGTACCAGGATTCATTCGCACTGTGCTAATTGATTGTGACTTACCGTAAGCATAGTCCGGTGTGAAAGCTGTTTCAACCGCTGAGAAATTGTGTATGATATTGGGCGATAAAATTTATGTAATTCCAAAAAAATAATAACTAGCCTATGTCCGTGACTACACCCGCATGGATGTCGGTTGTCCCGTCTTCTGGTCATATCTTCAGTTCTATTCAAGCGATTACCACAAACTTACGTAAGATTGTATGACAAACAAAAAAGAATTCGAATAAAAATATTGTATTCGCAATCATTGACATAACCGAAGTATTATTTTTAATATGAATGTTTTGCTTTTAAAGTTGTTTGGTGACTGTATCACCAAACAACTTTAAAAGCAAAACATTGATCTCCCCATCTTCAATCGAATGTTTCATCACTTTGGAATCTAGAGCATTGCATTTAGAGTCTAAAGGCACCTAGCAACTGACGCATAACTACAATGACCTGTCTAAAACTACGCCAGGTGCAATCACATCCTTACTCGATATAAATAACTCTATGTAACGACCAGCAAGTCGGTATGTCAAATTATAGGTTACGTTACTCGTATATCTAGTATCGGTAGTAATGATGGCATTCCTTTGAAATATCCAGACATAATGCTAAGAAATGCTTTGTACTTTCACATCGTAATATAAAACTAAAGAAATGTGTACTTTTTAGGTTCATACACATGAATAAAAAAAAATAGCGTTTTGATCTTAAATACGGAACTATACATGATCCAAACAAGCAGGACTTGCAAGTCTCTGCTGATTGACGTCGGCTTTCCTCTCAAGAATGTGGAGTTAGACGGCAATTGCTCCCACAAAAACCAAAATAAAAAGACGGGTTGCACTCTGGGAGCGCCGACAAAAGTGAAAAACATTTTCTTTCTTTCTTTCTTCGTTATATACATAGAAAAAGATTAAAAGAACATACCATACCATACCTATACTAAATGGCGTCAATCATAGAATAAATTTTCTGCTAATTTTCTGTCAGAAGAAATTAATAGATTACAAGAAGAAAAAATAATCACAAAACGTAATAAATTACAAAAAGAAACAATAATCACAAAAAGTGTCAGAAGGCCAGGTTTGAACCCGGTACTATCTGAAACCATAGGGACTTAAAGTCGACTACGATGCTATTTATCGATCTTGCAAAATAGACAGTCTATAGCTTATGTTGTATGACGTCATTCGTCGGTTACGGTCCAAAGGTCAAGCGATCCTGACGCGAGTTTAACACTTTTCACCCATCCAACGCTGCTAAAGAAGTTTTCACTTCAAAAATGGAAGTTCATGCTAAATGCTTTAAAAGTTCATTTAATAAATTAAGGGAGGTTTTAGAACAATGGTTACAAGAACTAGTGACTGCAGTAGTGAACCCCTGGCTGCAGATGCTAACAGGCGAATGGAAATAGATATACGCATACAAGTATCTTACAGTAAGCCAAAGCCCCCAATATTGGGAGAGGTCTATGTCCAGCAGTGGACAGAGATAGGCTTTATTGATGATAACCTTACTAGCTGTTTCCCGCAGCTCCATTCGCGTGGATGTCGGTTCTCGCAACCAAACCTAACCCATGTCCTTTCTCAAGATCTATTCTACCCCTGTACCAAATTGCATTGAAATCGATTTAGTTTTTTAGAACCGCGGTAGCCTAGTGGTATGGGTAATGGACTGCTGAGACGAGGTCTCGGGTTCGATCCCAGGTTTTCCATGGCACACACCAATGACTTTTTGATGTTTTTCGAAGTTATGTGTGTATTTATCGCAGGTTTATAAGTGCCCAGTTTATGGCAATAGGCTCGCCACCTATTACATTGGGACCTAAACATAAACCGGCGAAATGTCGGTGCTAGCACCTCTGCCTACCCCTTCGGGGATAAAGGCGTGAGTTTATGTTATGTTATGTTATGTAGTTTTTAGGCCTGAAAGTGAAATATACAGACAGACAGAGTTACTTTCGCATTTAATATATTATTATGGATTATGGACTAGCTCCGCCCGCGTGGATGTGGGTTAATGCTATTTTTCTAAAATAAAAGTAGCCTAAGTTACTCCTTATTACATCAGCTACCTACCAATAAAAGTCCCGTCAAAATTGGTTTAACCAACAAACAAACAGACAGACCGACCACATTAAAAAAAAATGTTATTTTGGTGTATGTACCGTATTATAATCATATGCATGTAGTGAAAAACGATTATTTCAATATTACAAACAGACACTCCAGTTTTATTTATTTGTAAAGATATAGATGGTCAAACGATATATCGCTACACCACACATTTCGTTTATTGATCCAGTCACACCATCACAATTAATCATGTTACGATCTTCACTATTTAAACAGAGCCACAACTAAATGCAGTAATCAGTACAAAACTTTCGGTAATCAGGCCAGATGGCACTGTTAATTTAGCCTGACACCACAAACGAATGCCTCGTTATCCTTTGTGTTGTACAGCCTACAATTTTGAACTAGCCCACCTGCTAATGACACGTCATTATGGATAGTGCTTCGGGAAAATTGATTGGAAATTAATATTCATTCGCAAAGAGAATGCCGTGATAAGGTATTTGTCTCCGGGCTATAGCAAATCCGTATTAACCGCAGTCAGCCTGGGTGCTAGGGTCGATCAGGCCATCAAGCTGAATACCACGATTGTAACATGGTATATGTCTATAATGGTGACCCTGATTCCTGAAAGTTTGCCTTCAGCTAACCATCAAACGAGGTGTAGTCGAACTGACGAGTCCTACATAAAAACAAAAATGCCTTATTGAGATCCATTAGATGCCAGCATTTGAGACCCCAGATGGCTTGCGGTATTCGTAATAGAGGGCTTAATTTTTTTTTAAGATATATATTCATGGTTTGTGCTCAGATGAATTGTTTGACATGATGCCCACCGCTGCATTCTATCATCGCACCACTCGCCATAGGCAGGGAATTCATCCTCACACACTGCGACCGGAAATGGTACGCACTGTGCGTTTTGAAAGGAACTTCATCCCACGCACGCTCAGGTTGTGGAATGAACTTCCTGCCGTGGTTTTCCCAAGCGACTACAATATGGGGTTCTTCAAGAAGGGTATTAGAAGGTATCTACAGGGTCGGTAGCACGATTGTGACGCCCCTGGTGTTGCAAACGTCCATAGGCCACGGTAACCACTTCCCATCAGGTGGGCCGTGTGCTTGTCTGCCGCCTAAGTGGCATTAAAAAAAATGTTAAGTTGATGGCAGTCTCAGGAAAGAGGGTCACCATTACATAAACGTTCTATGTGCTGTTCATGGACTAGGCTAGGTGCTATTCCCTCAGGTGCTATTCGGCTGGGTGCTCTAAGTGGACTACACCGTTAACAATGGTGGCAGTCAGCTTGACGGCCTCATCAAAAGAGGATTGTCGTCACAGCACCGTGTGACACCCACCGGTCCCACAAGTGCTGCGACCACAATCACCCCTGCCCGGCCATGCACTTGCTGACCCCTGAACGCAATCCAACCGAGATTGAATGTTTTGGTTCCCACCCGGCCGAAATTTGTCACAAATTTGTGCCATCAAATTTCTACAACCAGTAATTAGCAGGTTTTACGAGGTCGTCAGCGTAATTGTTGCGCCCTTAGTATGGCATATGGTAATAGGCTTCGGATACTACTTCCCATCAAGCGAGTCGTGTACTTATCTACCATCTAAGTGGTGTAAGAAGGCGATATCGATATGATAGAAAAAAATATAAACGATAAAAAAATAATTATGTTAATTATCACAATACAAAAGCTGATTTGGAAATGTCCTTAGCCTTGAACAAATATCACGTTACATATGTACCGTATTGCTTGTAAAACAGAATAATTAAATACGATTGATATTCTTATTAGAAATTCTAATAGCAATTATTTCCTATCTTGAATGAAGGCTGTAATTATATGGCTGTAACTGTACTTTACTGTCTAAAAAATAATAATAAACTGTAATGTCTAAAAATAATTACTGGCTTCATATAGTCCTAGTTTTATAAGTAACATGGTACTCCATCACTCTAAAACAACTAAATTATATTGATTGTTTGGCTCGTAGATATCTACATAAACGACGAACTAACTTTTATTTAGTCTTTGCCAGTTTCTACACTCTTTACACTTTACATCCAAAAAAGAAAATTGCATTCTGACTTAAGCACGCAAAGCCTAAAAAGTTTAATTTCAAAATGGAATGTATATAATGTTCATGATAAATAAATTTATATTGTTAGTGCGTATAAATATCCTACACGATTATCACAAGTAAATATTTGATTTCTATGAAGTTTAACGCTATTAATAAATTAAAAGCTTTCAAATCAATTTTTCATAATTAACAGCAAAGATAAAACTATCATGCTAATATAGTAGTTTATGATACTGTTGCATAATAAGGGTTCTTATAACACGAGTGTGTTTTAAAAAAACGAGCCGTAGGCGAGTTTTTTTATATTATCACACGAGTGTTATAAGACCAAGTTATGTACAGTGTCATACACTACTTTATCTACTCTCATACTATAATACATAAACTAATTTATTTTACAAACCAAACCAAACTTTGTTTAATTTAAATGAATAGAACAAAAAAAAAAATATTCGCGCCAAGGCACAAACTTCGATTGCGCATGCGTGTTTCTTTTTTTTTCTTCCGAAATGGCGGATTCTTTTTTTAAAGTAGAGGTTCAGTCCAGATGGGGATTGTATAGGTGTATCGTTATGATTAAAAAGTTATTTTATGATATAGGTGTCCATACAAGACCTGTATCGTAATAAAACTTTTTTTTTGGCCTGTGCGTAATGTTTGTCATAAGAGTTCTAATTTCAATTTTATAATCTTTGTATTATAGTATCAGAGTAGATAAAAGTTTATTAAGATATTCTCACAAGACGTAATTGATCTAAGTTAATGGGCTTATGTAAAGATATGGAGACTTCCTCTGCACAAGGATCCCTTGGCAACTGAATATTTAATAATTTCTTAAATAGACTTGTGAGTTGCGTGTGATATTGTGGGTTGTTGAGAGTTTTGTGTACAGATTATGACGTCACTGTACACTGTTTATTTTTATTAAGAATTTATTATTCTGATATAGAAACTGTGATAAGGGTTGCTTGGATTTGCAGACGCAGACGGAGGAGAATGTATTTGCGATTGGCATGAACACCACACCACACCTTATATACTTAGTTTATTATGTACATGATATGTGTTGCCTCAGGGCAATATAAGACACGGGTCTACTGTGAATTCAAAACCATTACCAGTAATGAGAGTACCTCATATTCTTAAGTACATTTAATTTTTAACAACCTTAAAATT
Organism: Eilema caniola; assembly: GCA_949126895.1. NCBI lineage: Eukaryota > Metazoa > Arthropoda > Insecta > Lepidoptera > Erebidae > Eilema > Eilema caniola. The sequence continues at coordinate 6,131,014 of OX421476.1, forward strand.
AATATATTGTTCAAATACGCTCATTTTTGAAAAGTCTCCCGTCAAAATTTCTCTAATCACAACGAATGATTCACGATTTTTACAAGCGAAAACAATTAATACCGCGTCAGACAATCGGCTTTTCGCAAAACATAATCGAATGAAACGACACCCCTTTAGGCGAGGCGATAAATAAAAAAAAAACTCGTAATAAATAACTTGGGAGCTGCAGACCGATTCTAATGAGTTAGAGGCCAGACCAGCCCTGAATTGAAAGTGTTCGCCCCTAAACCATTTGTATTCAGACGATAGAATGGCCAGCCGCATTTTAATTTACTTACTCGAATTAAAACCGCGCGTGATTCGAATTCAATGTTATTTCAGAGTGATACTTTATTTTTATTATTGATTAAATACGTTATGCTTTTATTGTTCCGATTTTCTAAATCCAATTTAAGTTCAATTGAACCGGTTATATGAATAGACCCTTTCTAGTGTAGTTTAGAAATTGATTGATGCTTTATTTTGGTGTAATCGATTGTTTTGTCGATTGTCTTTTAAACGCAATTTTTATCGCTGAACATGCGTCACAACACAATATTTTTGTTTTTCATTTGAAATGATATATTTGAGAATGAGTGCTTTCGTTATAATGAAATGTTGGAGAGTGAGTGCTATCACTGAAATAAAATGTCTGTCATTAACTCAACTGACCTTGGTTTCTTCATAGCGCGCCTATATTTTTTTTTATAATTGTGTCATTTGTCAAACGAAAAAGGTTTTAATAATAGAAAGTGGTTTTATATGATTAAATATTTTTGTTTATAAAATATTCCTGTAGTGGACCAAGTTTAAGTCACAAAATGATTTTATTTACTCTCATACTGAGGTGTCAACATCTAAAAATTAAAAACAATACTTTAATGACAGTGTTTATGCACAGAGTATCGTAATAAATTTGAAAAATTACACTAAAGTAGTGGTCTTAAACAGTAAAGGTCTTGTACAGGCAAACGTAGTGCAGGACGCCCAAAGGCCAGGCGGAAGAACGATCTCGTCAAGGCCGCCTGGAAGCGCTAGATGCGGGTTGCTTTACATCGGTCGTTCTGGAAGTCTATGGGAGAGGCCTATGTTCAGCAGTGGACTCTGTTTGGCTGATATGATGATGATGATGACAGGTCTTGTTTGAGAAACTATGTCATAATATATTTTTTTCTATTACGATACACTTTCAGTTGGACACAAGGAGGTGTCAATGCATTTTTCTTAACATAATCTATGGAAGCGGTGCAACGCGCATGTGTGATCAGCTTTCAACTTGAGCACGTTCATTTTTGCTATCATTTTAAGCAAATTATATTAATTATTTAATGAAATTAGATAAAGTAGTGTATGAAACTGCACATAATTTGGTCTTAAAAAAGTAATTATGCAACAGTTTCATAAACTAATATTTTTACACAAATCATGGCAATCTTTAGTTCGGTTAAAAAAAAAAATTATGTCAAAATTTTCACGTAAGACTCAGTCCTATACCAAAAATAATGTATGAAACGAATACTTAAACGAATACTTGGGCTATATGGATCATAATCCCCTCCGTATCGGTACACACTAGAATTTTAATTGAGTCAATTCCAAATAGCAACTTCCCATTATAGGTCCAATGCACATTTGCATAGCACCATTAAGTGTATTCCCATGCGTGTTATTTTTATAAAAAATCGATTTCAATTCATGTCGTTCGACAATGCAGCGTGCAATAAAAAAGTTAACTACATGCCATTTGAACAATACGAGAATCGTTAAATTTTAGTCGATGTTTTCCTTCATCCAACCCCATCCCTAGAGATTTCAAACGTTGTGGAGACCGACTTTTTTAATCGTGTTCATCTACAGATAAGAATGTTTATCGCCCATCGTTATCGTCAGATTCGATGTTTATATTTGCACAACAATCGACTACTGATGACGTCAGAGGCTTTGTTGTGTTAATTAACCGACTTCAAAAAAGATGGGGTTCGGTGTTTGTTTTCATCAGATGCGGTTACCGTGAATTTTAATAAGGTTCATCCAGCAGTTGTTTTTGTTATTGGTGCATAAATAGAAGATATTAATTTTGCTTCATTTAACTCGTCTGGGTAATAAATTTGGTGTTTTTAATTTGCATATTTTAATTAATAACTTTGTTATAAATTGGTCAATATAAATCAATGATCTCCAACAAGAATTTCAGTAACTTTGAGAAAGGAAAATAGGCTGCAAGAAGTAGCCTAGGTGTTTATAAGTCTTTAGGCTTTCACGGCCGGCGTTGCATGTAGAATATACTGCTTGCGGGCTGTTTGGTCGTGGTCCATATGACACTTGCATTCCAGACGTTTCGTCGATCACTGCGGTGCGATCGTCGGACCACGGCCAAACAGCCCGGAAGTAGTATATTCTACAAGCCTAGGTGTTAGTTGGCAACTTTATGCCAAAGAATAGATTCCTTTTTGTAGATCGCATGAACGATATCTCATCGGATGTTCATATAATATACAAACTCCTAGACGCAGCAAGCGCCATTTCAACATAGCTAAAAAATGGCTACTACTTCAGTATAAATTAACATATCGTACATCCCATTACATGCACAGATTGAAATAAAACCACTTATTAAAGGATTCTATCCTATGGTTGCTGAAAATTGGTCGAAAAGTTGGGCTAAAAATAAAAAATCTAAATAAATAGCATTACAATTCGTTAAAAAAGGTTTTATTTCATACTAGCTGACCCGGCGAACTTCGTACCGCCAATATTTTTGCGCCCGCGTGGCGTTAGATCCCGTTCCCGCTGCATCCTCTACTATATTAAACATGTATTATACATATAAACCTTCCTCTTGAATCACTCTATCTATTAAAAAAAACCGCATCAAAATCTGTTGCGTAGTTTTAAAAATTTAAGCATACAAAGGGATATAGGGACAGAGGAAGCGACTTTGTTTTATACTATGTAGTGATGAGTGATATTCGCATCAACTTCAGAAATTCTCATATTTACCATGCACAGATTGCCAGATGCCCATTAGCAGTTTAAAGTACAATATTGACATTAGCTTAATCACACAATACGCGATTTTCACGCCGTTATTGTTATGCATTTTGTTAGCAGACCGTGGTTATAATGTATATGGTCAAAGTTCATATAACTAATCAAAAACTTGGTCCATTGACTGAAACCTTCCACCGCCGCGTCAGTCGTTAAAAAAATGTGGGTACCATTAAATAGCTTTTCCTTTGACACTGTTTTTGACCGTGAATTTATTAAAAAAGATATTCCATTGGGTACTGGTTCTTTAAAAACTGTTACGTAGTTCGATATTATGTGATTTGTTATACTTGTAAATGATTTATGCTATTAGTTTTCAATTATATGCCAAATCAATTTTGTAATCAGTTAAATGAAATTGATTTAGTTACTCAAACTGTATGCTAAATGTCAAAGGAAAGTGCTAATTTTTCAATATTAATATAGCAAATTACCAAATAAGAATTTGTGACACCCAAAATAATAACAGTTGCCACCCGAGCATCGAATTCAGGACCTTAATCGTAATAAGACTTACTTTCTTTTCAGCAACTCTTTTTTTTCTATAAAGCACAAACACCGTCAATAATAGCTACAACATTATGCTATCAGCAAAACTTCCATATTAAATTTCATCCTATATCCAACTTTCATCTTCAACATTACATTTCAAACGCCTCTAATGTCTAACATCCCCTTTCATTCAACTTACTTATCTTTAAGCCATATACTATGTCACTCCACATGTAGGTCTGCACGAGGCGTACATCACATAAATACGAAAAACTTTATTCCGGTAGTCACAATCACGAATTTCATAATTCCGAATGAGTCAAAATTCCAAGTCAGAAATCCGATGTACTTAATAAAAATCCTATTTATTGAAAACCCGAATATCAAAATTCCTAATATATATAACTTTGTACCGTACCATTACAAGTCCCGTATTAATAATAAGTTTTGTTTCGGAATTTTGGTAATCGATACGTTTAAATTCGGAATTAAATACTTCGGAATTTTTGGGTATTCCCCTACACGAGCCATATAATGCTTCACCCCAGATATAGATATGCACGAGCCATTCCCTAAATGTAGGTAACCCAATTTACTGAATCCATGAAAATGTCTGCAAAATCTTTGCGCAGTGAATGATGGAAGATGATTTATTGTCCTCACACATTTTTCCTGCGCTTTAATTAGATTGGATATTGAGATAGGGTTGGCACATGCCACAATTATTTGTTTAGAGTGCTCTAATAACCTATATATAAAAGAAGTGAGGCAAGAAATAATATAAATACAAGAAAGTAGAAAGTAAATATCACAGCTATGCGAGTTCTTGATTATCTAAATGATCCATAGATCATTTACATAGATAATCAAGAATTCGAAGAAACTGCTAGAATTAACAATTAGGTTCTTCGAGTATTGTTCCACGGATGTTGTTTTTACCCCACATGACAATGGTATCAATCGTTTTAACAGCACAACAAAATGGCAGCATTCGAAAGCACCTAAATATTATGTCCTTTGCTGAAAAATCCAAATTCTATTTTACAACAATTCAATCATTCATAAATTATTTTATAAAATAAAAATAGAACAACGCTTGTAAAGTGTGGTGCTTAACTTTGACGACTTTCTCCATTTAATTATTTATAAACTGGCAACCCTGTGACGTCAGTGTCAGTAAAACCTTCAGGCATCAGGTGGCCGAGTAATGTACTGGTGAGTATCGCGTAACATAATTATGTAAATGTGGGTAAACGCGGGAACGCCGTACTGGCCCATTTAACCTGCCTATACCCGCGTGAAATAATGAAACACACACACACTGTGTAGGGGTATCTCTGGGTAACCCTTGCACAGTGTGTGTGATCGGAAGTATTGAAGATGGAAGTGGTCATCCGTTCGAAACTTATCTGATGTAAACCAAGACCAAAACTACTAACGGAAGCAATTTAGGTTACCTGGAGGAGTAACAGAACATAATTTGTTTTAACGGTAATTCTATCGTCATCATCTTGGGATTGTTCCCAGTTGCATCCGAGGCTTTCACATCGGAGCCTGAGGACCATTTACTCTTTCTTCACTTTGAGAGAGCTTATTTTGGCTATTGGGGTTGTATATCGACTTGCAGGTGAAATGGGTTTGGTTGCTGAAGATATTTCACCCAATTAATAATGTCGATTTTATAAAAATGTGTTGCAAAATCGCTCGCACATTGCTAATTTATAATTTGCTACAAACTATAGCTACAGCTGCCAAGAACAAAATACCGGTGATGGTGTTGTTGTGACTAATGAAAAAAAACGCGGCTCTATGGTCTGACAGACCACGGTTATGGGAAGGTTAACTTTAACCCATTTTACATTATTTTACCCTACTTATGTAAATATAGACTCGTACACATAATTTACTTAACTTTTTTTTCTTACTGTGTTGAAAAATGTAGTACCTACATACGAAAAATCTAGTACTCTATTTGATTGCACTAGATTTATAAAGCAACCTTTTTGTGATATTTGTGTGTTACTTTAAGTGAGCAAATAAAATATAAGTGGGTCCATAATTTGAATATGTCTGTGATAAATCAAATGTTTTGATGTTATATTCTTTATGGATGTTACAAAATTCTGTACTTATCTAACTGTGAGTATACTTTGGCCCAACTTATGATTTCAATTCGATTAGAAATAAACACCTAAGAATTATCTGGTATTCTGTATAAACCGCTGAGTTATCAAATTCATTAATATTTACGACAATATTACTATTTGAATTATTGAAGTGAAAACTTCTTTAGCGGCGTTGGATGGGTGTAAAATGTTAAGGAAGCGTCAGGATTAGTTGACCTTTGAACCGTAACCGACGACTGACGTCATACAAGATTAGGTACAGACTATGTATTTTGCAAGTTACAATAGATATCGTCGTAGCTTAAACGGTAAGCACGTCGACTGTAAGTCCTTATAGTTTCAGATAGTATCGGGTTCAAACCACCTGGCCTTCAGGGATTTTTTGTGATTGTTTTTTCTTATTATAATTTATTACTTTTGGTGATTATTTTTTCTTTTTGTATTTTATTACTTTTTATGATAATTTTTTCTTTTTGTAATTTATTATTTTTTGTGATTATTTTTTCTTTTTATAATTTATTAATTTCTTCTGACAGAAAATTAGCAGAAAATAAGTGATAGGTTCTATGATTAGCGCTATATTATAGGTATGGTATGGTATGTTCTTTTTTATCTTTTTCTATGTATATAACGAAGAAAGAAAAAAAGAAAATGTTTTCACTTCTGCCGGCACTCCCAGAGTGCAACCCGTCTTTTTTTTTAAGCATTTTTCATGCTAAATATTCAAATTGATTTAAATAGAAAAAATTCAATCGGTCTTGGCGGGGTTTGAACCGCTATCTTTGCCTTACAGGGGCAGTGCTTTGACCACTAAGCTACCGGACCTCGCCCTAACCAATCCAAATTTCTCCTTTATATTGTTCAGCCCGCCTAGACAGATTCATTTTGTTACATTTAAATCGAATCTTACAATTATTGTAAAATGTGAAAGTGTGGTTGGGTGAGTAGATGATGTTTATTACTCAAACACCTCAGAACACTTGCACCATCTAGATGAAACTTAATGCAAATATCACCATCTGAAATAGCACATAGGCTACTTTTACGCATGAAATAAGGCTATGGGATCAAGATCTGTGGTATAGCTCCGCTTCTCGTCCTCTGGCTTGCGGCCCGAAACACGATATTCTATTGCGAGCGGAGCCACAGGCAACAGCTGGTAGAACCCATAATCTCACGATCGCAAATTACCCACGTATGCCAAGGGGCCGGTTCATCAGTCCCACCTATATTTCCATTGGCTAACATACGTATTAACTTCCCAGAGCCCACGATGGGTTCTAGATAATTATCGTACAATATTTGCCCAATTTATTTAATGAAATTGTTTTATGGAGTGTAAATTTATTGAATAAATATACTTTTCAACTATCTCCGCGAATGTGGGGCTTAAAATGTTTCATTTTATAATATATAATTGCTTTGTCTATTTGGTTTTCCGTGAGTATCTAAATTACTACTACAATCTATTTATGAATAAAATAGCAATGGATAATTCTATCTGTTCAACTTTCAACACGCAATTCATCTGCCATTCTTTTGCCATTGAATTGGAAAATTAGCTAAACTTACTTATTATAGTAAGAACGTGGAAGTTTACAATATGAATGTTTACATAAAAGAAGTCTACACAATTTTATTTTATCATTTTATTTCTAATTGGTCTTTAGTTTTCATATGAGGATGTATAAATGAGTTCTTATAGGACACGATGTTAGAGAGAGGTTCTAACATACGCGAAAATATAGACAAAATTAATGTTTAAATGTCCAAACCGTACAAGGATGTTCAAAGATTCATATTTATAAATGAGGTCCAACTTTTCGGGTCGTATGGGTCCGCAGCCGTTCCTATTTTAAAAATTTGTGCTGAATATACAGTAGAGTCAAAGAGTATCGAAGCGTTTAATCTAAAAGTTATGATAGATTAAGCTAAATATCCAACATATTCAACCCATATTCCCAATATGCTGAATATACAATCAAACCAATAATAGGTTTTATCTCTAATATTAATAGCGTAAATATCTCTTATCTCATACACGCTCCATTACACAAATTTATGTATGGACGATCAATTCAAAATGTACGTTAGAATGTGTCCACTATTCAACCCGTATTTTTCCACCGAGTATCTACTTTGACATGATATTGCCTCTCATGCAATATGCATGATAATATTTGAGACAGTCAATTCACCCCTTTTTCCACCCCGTAATTGGTGAATATCAACCCACCGCCCTTTGAGCGATGAAAACAACAGAGCCAGCTTAAAGAGAACTTTTTCTGCAATAAAAAAGATAGTTCTGTTGGTTTTTTTTGCTTTGAATGTCGTACAATTTAGATAATGTAATTGTTTGTTAGAATTTTGTGTATTGAGTTGCGTCAATTTATGTTTCGGGGTTGACTAGATGCAATTACAACTATTGTCACCTGGCTGTTATATTATATTACAGGCGTTGCCTATGCCTATGCCTATTGGTGTTGCCTATGGACGTGTGCAACACCAGGGGAGTCACACCCATGCTGCCGACCCTGTAAACACAGAGAGTTTTTGTGCCGACAGTGTAGAAGACAAAGCAGGAATAGCTTTGTGACTCATTATGCGATGTAGATTTCGTAATCAGTTCAAAACTTTTCAATATCCAAAAAGATGACGAAGTAATTCCATGACCACACTTATCCACCAAGTAGGTAAAGTATGAACTCGTTTACACACACATTGAGTTACGAGGCGGGAGTCCTGAGACGAGTCGCTTCCACTGCCATACCATATAAAATGATGGCAACATTCTTCATGCAAATCATGTTGCCAACCTGACACGTGTCACTCATAATGTACTGCAAAATGAGCAATATAAACGAAACAGAAGATGAACACTGCAAATGTGTTTTATGGAGTTAAATCGATTTGTAGGATTTCATTTGATAAATAAAAGGGCCGTGTTGGTTCTTCCCGTGAGTGTCATATAACTAAGTAATTGCCCGGTTCACGTCAATAAGCTCGGCCTCTATTACGTGAGACTGAAAAACATAGTTGGCGAAATGTGGGTGTGAATTCACCTCTGCATGCCTACCTTTTCCGAAATTTACAGGCGTTAGCATAAATGTATGTAAGTAAAAGAATGTGTGCACAATTGATAGAGTCGAGTACATACGTACATATAATCACGTCTCTTGCACATTGGGACAGATGGAAACAATAATTTCATTTGCTACGATCTACTTTCGTGGCTAACAGTAAAAGCTACCTGGCTAACACTAATAGGCTTGCTTTAAAGACGTGAAGCTGAAAATATACAATTGACGAAACGTCAGTGTAAATACATCTCTGTCTACCTCTTCAGAAATTTACAAGCTCGTAACTATATGTGTAAAATTTAAATAATCATAAGAAGTTTACCTTTAATAAATTTTACCACAATTTCAAGGAAACCGTTGACTCATCTCTCTCGAGCAAAATGTTCTAAAGTGAACTCATCCGCCCCGGTAATACTTTTAATGTTGTATACAAAATTATATCTCATAACAAAAATATGGAAAAAGTAGGAAGCTAAGGTAATTCCACTAATGCATACTCACACATACACACACCCACACACACGCACACATACACACGCGCGCACACACACCTCCACAAACACACACATATGCGCGCGCATGCACACACTGGACAATATAGCAACACGACTTACTTACTGTCGTGTAGGTACCTCACACTTGGCGTCTTTTGCACCGTACCTCCATAGAGTATACTCGGGTAATATTGTTTATGGTAAGCAGAAAATCTTGTCAAGGCTTCATTCCGCTTATATGCTTCATATTCATAGTCGAAGAAAGATGAGAGTTTATATTTGCCGCGACACACAGATAGTTTGAATGACGAATATTTGGCTTACTATTCGAACGTTTAAGAAATGTTTTAGGATTTTAGTGCACTTATAACAGAATTGCAGAGCATTATGTGAGTTATTTCTTTTTTGAAAAAATTTCTGTCTTCAAACCAAACCTATGACATAAATGAAAAAGTAAAATAATAATTAGCTCTAATTTTAAATAACTCTAATCTTAATTGGTGCGCTCTATGATATGCCCCAAAATTCCAATATATAGTCCAAATACTATGATTCTATCGATACTTAAAACTTTTTTCAAAGTATATTTTTCGATAATTAAGCTATAGTAGCTTCTTATTCTTATTCTGTATTACTTAAAAAATGCGTGAAATCCACTGCCGTACGAAGAAATTTTTTATCACATTTAATATTTCCGAAAGTGCTCGACAATCCTGTTCACCGTGTGTCACACAGAGTCGCAACATCATGTGTAGGTTGTAACTCATCTCACACAAGTACCTCAATGTTTTTATAGCTGCAGTCAGTCTTATAGTTATCACATAGTGTGTTACTTGAATATTTGAGTGGGTATCTACGCTGGAGGTGTATTATCTGAAAATAAAGTTGTGACGGCATAGTTTTATACTTTTAACTCATTATAAATATATATTAATGTAATGTAAAATAAAAATAATAATACATAAATATTTATGAACATATTCAGCAGTGTCCCCTGAGCTCAAACTGAGCATAGCTTCCTTTTTTTTAAAACCTACCACTTAAAGCGAGGCCCCATTAGTCCGTTGCGTCGCGCTGCATCTTCGCAGCGTCGTCTCTGCGTCGTTTTCCATTTCAGAGCTACACCGCGACAACGGACACGGACAGTGATCCACTGCAAGAGGAGCAAGCTAGATGAGCGTAACGACAATTTTTATCTTGGTGGGGGCAAAATAAAAGCAACAAAAGAACACGATTGTATATATCCATTGCAAAGACTGTACTGAGACTCAACTGCGACAGCGTGCGTTGCCTCTTGCTTTGCGTTGTCGCAGCGTCAACGCAACGTAGGTGTGGTATACAATGAGTTGTTCCGATGCGACGACGCGACGCAACGCAGCGTATCACGCCAGTGGGGCTCTTAGATGGCGGACAAGCACACGGCGCATCAAATTTGTCCATATTTAAATGTCTAATTTTTTAAGTCAAACGCACACACAGGTTGTTCTCTTTTGCCCTCGGACCTGCGCTCATAGGTGACAGAGGTCGCTTAAGTCTCTCCTACACCTGTTTTTTTTCTTCTATCTCTATGCGGGATAGGAGAGTTCTTGTACTCTCCCGTAACTATAACGCTTAGGATATTGAGCTGATTTCAATTTGTGTCAAGGTCTAATACGAAATATGATACTAATACGTCGTATATTTGAAAATAACTTAAATAACATTATTATGTGTTTATGTCGTACTATCGTCAGTTCGTTTATAGTTAAGTACTTGTAAGTTGTTAATACTCGTAAACTTTGTGTAAGTATAGGTTAAGTTGTAATGTACGTTAAGTGTTTCTTTTGTAATATTTTTCTATTTTGGGCATAAAGTGTCTTGTAGTTTGTTATGGATCTATCAATGCTTAATGGATGTTTTAAACTGTAATATTATACTTGTGATTTAGTGAGCTTCATCGCAATAATGATGTGCTCTCATTTTGAATTTCAAATGAAAAGTTTCTGTTCGAAGTTAAATATTGCTTCAAGAAGCTCTCTAGCACTCTTCTGATTACCGTGTCGATACTATGAATCTATCTACTAATAGGTACCCCTTTTTTATACATCATATTTACAATATATTATTAACAAGGTTATAGATAGATAGAAAGATAATTCTTTATTGTACACCAACAGATTTACAGTAAGACAATTAGGTAGCATTTATTTCTTCCAGGCAACCTTGGGATGGTCAGTAATGTGATTAAAACAAAAGAAATGGTTTAGATATCGGATAATTTAGATACAAGGTGTTTTAAAAACAAAGGTTATTGCAATGTATCTACAAATTGTGGCCTCGCTAAACGCCATTTCCTTTCAGGGTAGAGGCCGACCTTAAGGTAGAAGAGACAACAGCCTACCATCTGAACAACCTTTCATATGAAACCACTGGTTTCTAGTTTACATGAAAGCAAAAATAAAAACCTTGAAGAGACCCACGACGGTTTAAAATAATTGAAAAAGCAAAAAGTAATAAATCATGTTGGTTAGTGAGATACCTTGATATAGGTACCAGTAATATTTTGATCCAAGCGTTCTCGTGTCGGGGGACCTCAGATTGTTCCGATAACATGTGGGAGTGTTATACCAGTTAGGTCGACAAAACTTAATTTTGCTTTTTATTTTAAACCTTTGAGGGCATAAGATATTATGACATTTCGGACCCCGGACGGTCACTCGAATTACGCTAGAAAGTTATATGTGGCGCCCTCTAGTGAGTTACTATCGTTAAACCTATTTAAGAACCCTCACCAATTGCATCCGAACCTATAATTAAAAACTGCATCAAAATTGGACAAGTAGTTTTGGAGAAACTTGACCAAATTGATTTACACAAAAATGCTTGTTGAAGCGCCCGTTGGCGAGTTGTCACCGTTACACCTATCTAAGAACACTCAGCAATCAAACCCAAACCTATAACTAAAAACTACATCAAATGCATGACCTGCTCGCAAAAGGAGGCGTTGGCCGCCCACGCATCCGCGCAGCGGACCATCGCCGCGAGCAGGGTGGAGAGCGTGAGCACTCTCACCCCCAGGGCCGCCACAAGCTCCCGCCTCGGCGTCTCAAACGCCGGGCACTCGGTGAGCGTGTGCAGCCCCCGAGTCCACGCTCGCGTCGCAGTGATGGCACTCGGGCGTTGGCTCTATACCCATCAGATGCAGATACCGCCCGAAGCTACGGTGCCCGGTGATAATCTGCGTCTGACGGTACGAGAGGCTACCGTGTTGCCTCTCTAGCCACTCCCCCATGATGGGCCTTACCGCCGCAATCACGGCGTGCCCTGCGCGTGGTTGCCCAAGTCGTCGCTCCCACTCGGCCACCATGACCTGGTGGAGCCGGGATTTCTCGGCCCGAATATCTTCGGGCTCGGGATCGAATCCCCGCTCCCGCGCCTCCTTTCGGAACTGATATAGTGCCAAAAGGGCCCTCGCTTCCAGGATCCACGGTGGCGATCCGGCCAGGAGACTCGCCGCTTCGAAGGATACATCAAATTCATACCAGTATATTTGGAGGAAAATGGCAATGGTAATTTGTACAAATAATGTTTACTGCAGCGCCCCCTGGTAAATAGTCACCGTCACATTTATCTAAGAAGATGCACCAATCAAATCGAAACCAATAACTGAATACTCGTTCCAATAAAAAAATGAAAGCAATATAAAAAAAAACACTAAAATACACTGTTAGGTCCGGGAACAAAGCTGTATTTTTTAGTCCTACAAAGAACATGAATAATACACCTAAAAACAAATTCCATATGGAACGAACAAATTATACAACCCAAAACGCTACCTGTACTCACTCATTAAGAGTTTCCAAGTCGTAAGTATTCTGTTCTAGAACTTTGAATTTTCCTTTCCCTTAAATAACATTACCACAACAGTTTGTAATTATACAGCAAAGAGAGTTTCATATATCCATTCTCCTACAGTACAAACATTAAATATATGTACAAATACCACGAAAATTGCACATTCAACTTCCCAGGTTGAAGAGAAATCCAGATTAAAGATAATGTAATCAAAATTCTTGGTATCGCATCCTGTTTACAGTGCATTAAAACGAGGTATGTTGCGCTTGCGACTCCATCACACTCAATGACATTTTATGTGCCATAAAACTACGGGAAGTGCACTCACCGAGCGCACCTGCGCTAATGAACACACGCTGTACTTACATGTAGTTTTATATATTACTTTGACGTGTTTGTAATGGCGATGGAAATTACATCAAAACTATTGGAGCACCTACTTTAATTTATCTCTTAAATATTCAAGAGGTAGACTGTTGATAATGCCTTTGGCATTAAGGTAAAGGCTTCAATGGTGGACACTGACCCAATAGTAGACAATTTTTATAAAATGTAAATTGTTGAAAATCTAGTCATAAAATTACGGCAATGTAGACCATTGATTTTCTAGCATTACTAAATGATTGGTTCTTACGACAAAGTAATGATTGTTTTTAAAGTAATAAAATGTTAGTTTTTAAAGATTTTATCTACCAACATTGTTGTGTTAATGTTACTGTAATAAAAAGGACGTAATGACCATTCTTTAAAAATATATAATATATAATTTTCTAGAGTGAAGTTTCATTTGTCCTTAAAGTGACGGCCATTGGTGCCTTTACCTAAATTAATGTTTTCTTTGTGCATAAAGTTTGAATATTGAATAATGATAGCACTTGTACTTTTCCACACTTAATTTTATTTTTATTTTTATTTTCTGACCGGTTTCACCTCACGGCATTATCAAAGGTTTACTAAATAATGGTTTTAAGCAATTATATTGCTTAGATTATAGATCATAGATACGATTATAGAACGGTTTCTAATTCCTGCCAGCACTGTATCTCTTTTCAAAACTTGTTCAACTGGCTGCAAGTTAAATTATGAATTTGAAAAATCGAACACTGATCGAAATTCTTTTTCTTTTTAAAAATTTCATGGCTGCCAGTTCTGATTACTGAATATTCAGCAAAAGTGAGTAACTGACCTCAATAGCGCGGTGTTCCTTCACAGCCGTCTTTACTAACGGCCCTATGTACCAACTGTCAAATAAAATCATATTTTTACCTTGCGCTCTCAGCTACAGCAACTCTTTATCTCTGCATAAAGAGTCAAGAAAACCTTTTTAGTCTTTTGCGAATAAAAAATGAAAAGCAATGTTAATGACGGCAAATATATCTAAAAGACAAAATATTATTGACTACCAACTCTTTCGGCCTAGCCTGCGTTCCGTACCAAATTCAAAATAAAAAAATCGATCCCGTTTTTCCTTTAAAAATTCAAATATAAAATCAATGAATGAGCGATATAAATGCAAACATTATGTATCATAATAGGAAATCGAGAGTGAACCATGGTTGGTGTTTAATGGCCCTTAAGGAAGAGTCTATTAGTTTGGTACGATGGTCAGGATTTATGGCCCAATCTCTCATGTTATGTATGGAACGTAGAGGTTTATGGCTTCGGCGGAGCATCCTAGAGGATAGGGGATACGGACGTTTTAGCATTTTTAGATTGTGATGTGAGATTTTGGATAATGGAAAATGATTGAGGTTGTGTATTTTTTGTAATTTTTCGCCAACATTATTCATTGAGTTTAGCGTCAGAAACATGTTTACTTTCATCGTAAATACTTTAAAGGATGTTAGAATGCATGGGGCCCTACCCTACGATGATTTTAAGGGGTCAAGATAACTTTTGTAACACGATGGGCCTAGAATATTCCCAAAGACAACAACCTCTATATAAAGAAAAAAATATAATCATCAAATATTGTAAAGGGGTGTTTACATACCCAAGCAACAGAGCTTAGTACATTAGGCTCGCGGGAGCGGGCGCGATTCATATTAATGTTGGCTATTAAACGTCGAGCTCTCGATAAATTCCCCGGGGCGATAGAATACCGATTTATTCGCGTATCGCCCGCGTTCCAATGATATATCGCGCCCGCGTGCTCTTCTCACGATGTACCGATGTTGTGTTCACGGCTTTACACAGGAACGATTAGTCAGCGCAAAAAAAAATTGCGCAATGGGCTGGGAAATTAATGAAGTTTAAAAGTATACCCTTTATTTATGTGGATGGAACAAACATTTAGGTATATGAATTCTTTTGTATTTTCTTTTGAATTAATCTTTAGGCATTTCCACAATGTTCTTGAACCGGGCCAGAAATATAATAGCAGTGTCCATCATCCTCTAATTTACAAAAAAACTATACCTTTTGCACCATAAAACTAAGACTTCCCCCCTCTCCACTTCTTCCTATTTGTCAACTTCATTGCATATTTTTGATGGCAAATCAAAATTCTTAGTGTTAAAATGAAGTATAGAGAATTAATAAATAAAACATTTGAAGTAAAAGCAAGGTCTGTTTGGTTCAAGCTCATTCTAAATTCAAAAAGCTTATTTACTGAACCAAAACTCTAAAGAGGCACTTAGTAGCACTACTTTAGAGCACATATTTATGCAATGGAAACCAATTCAATCTCGAGTAATCCCGATCCAATTCCATTCATTCGCGCTAACGATTCAAACAACCGCACTGAGCTAGCCGGCTTAAATTTCAAACCTTACATTCGAATTTTAAACTCATTTTTATAATTCTAAGAATGTTTTAAAAATGGAACTCACCAACATAAATATTTAAAATTAGAAACAGATTCTTTATTCGCAATAGGCATATTCCATTGACATTATAATTTATTGTTTTGTCATTACTCATTCAAAAATATTCGATTGTTTTCATGCAACGTAGCCGCTTTAACGATTTTACCTTTTAGGTACTTATTTTTCCTTGCCTTGAGGGCCAGGTCGCTTTGTTTTGCGTCTATTGTTCGACGGATGTTTATTTTTACCCTTTTTGTAAGAAACCGACGGCCATTCATTAGTGACATTCATTGTAAGTGTCGGTGAAATTATAAGTGACAGGGTGAAGCTTTTAAAAGACTATTATTAATAATTAAGGTACTGGAAGTGAGAGGCTTACGAAAATTGGGAAAAGGAGTTGGTTTCTTTTTTTTTTTTAATTAAGAGAAGCGTAGATAATGCGGGTTGGGTCAACTATCCGATTTTTTGTGAGGCTGTTGAGATGATCGCCTTACGCCGTATTTTTATTCTACTAAACTTTTAGGTCTATTGAATTTCGTTTGACGTAGGCATTATTCTAAATTTTACTTTAGAATTCTGGGTATACTTACGAAGCGATGACTTTTATTTTTTGATTAACATTGAATATCGCTTTCCCGTCAAATATTTTTACAATCCCACTTTGACCCTAAACCAAATGTCTATTCAAGTCTACTGGTAAGCAATTTTTTGATATTTCGAAAAAGGGCAAGACAAAAGCACCTGAAACCGATGAACTCGCATGATAGGTATGACCAAGGCTGCCTATTTATTATGGAAATCTCGTGAAGTGTGTGCAAAAAGAAATGCGTTGTTGTATCTCCGTACCCTCAAGGGAGGAAGGCGAAAATAAATAGATGGATGGGTCCTATGGGCTCTTTATTTATGTATAACTCTATATAATGCTTATTCGCAACAATCACGAGTATTTACGTTCCGTCGGTCTGTGTGTTTGATGACGTCACAGACAACTAATGCTATACAAACACATGCAACCCAGTGCAGACCGAACCATTGTTAGTGAATTGTTAGACATAGTTAGCGATTCCAATCTAACCGTATTTTGAACCGTAAGACATGCTTGACTGCTGACTATTATTGTGAATACTTAAAAAAATAGAAGTAATATGATGTTTATTTAGTTTTTTTTTTAGAAGAAAGATACTTATTGATATTGATATATTTAACCTTAAAGTTGACATAATTAAAAAAACATTTCGACGATATCATTTTCATAATATTTAATTTATTTTATGACAATGATAATTATGACCTCAAAACTCTAATAGGAAGTAGAGGGAGGTGGTTTTCGAGTAAAGCAATATTTAAAAAGGCTTATATTACTATTATAATATTCTATGTTACTTTTCAATAAATGCAATGAACTCAAAATACTTTCACTCATAATGAAACAATTTAAATTTTCGAATTGTTTTCATTTAATTTCACGATCATTCAGTCCGTAATAATCGTACTTAAATAAATTATGCGATTATAGTTCTCTGGCCACAGAACCATAAATTATTTGTAAAGGATTAAAACGAGCTTATATTTAATGTTTACGTAAAGATTATAAATTGAAATTTATCAAATGTTTTAAACATAAATTGACGACGAATGCAGCGTAGCGGGTAGAACATACCTCCGCTATGAAATAGCGATGAGTTCAATTCAAGTTTAATGCAAATATTTGTCACAGTTGTGTTACAGATTACTTAAATATTGGTACTAAATGTCCATATATTCGCACATATTCATTTTTTATTTATATAGGATTAAATGTAAACTTTTCGCACACAGCACTGAAAAGAATAAAAATTGAAAGTAAAATAATGATAAATGCGTGTGTGGATATTCTCACACCAATCCATTATATTAAGAGTATTGCACACTATAAAATTCAAAAGAAACTCATTTTCATTCGAGCCCAGATGGAAACATAAAGGAGTGCTCCCATTATCCATTTTTATCGCATCCTCATACAATAGAACTCCATATGAATAATACGTGAACTATATACTTCGGACGAGTTGAGATATAAATCTTTCAATAATCGATGTTGCTTCGATATTTATTTATGGCATCGATGTGAGAGTATCGAGATATCGAGTTGTATTTTTTCACTCGATAATAACAATGTTTGATTTATAGTTTGGTCTTTGTTGTGAAGTCTGTAAATACAAAATGATATGTAAACAATCAAATACAGTGGCTCGCTTAAATTTGGAATGTTGCCACCATTTCGATACTGTCGGAAATATATTGAAATTGACTGATGATGATTATCTTTTATTGTTAGAAATAATACGGAAGTGATTCTATCTTTTTTTGACATTAAAGAGTTTATAGAAGTATTACTTGCTTACAAAGGCATGAATGAGATTAAAAAAGTTTTTAAATATAAAATCTTTGTAACACTTCCGTTGCGCAATTTTCATAATTAGACTTTTAATTTTATTTAAGCGTCTTTCAAAATGATTCAATTAATTATATCTACTTGTATAATATACAAGGTGTTTAAATATTTCCTCGGAAAGAATGGATTCAAATAGCAGCAGTTTGCGAAGACTCTCGTAATATACCTTCTAGTAATTAACTATTAGTTTGTCAACTTCAACAATGGCAATAGTTAAGATAATCCTCGACAAATAACTGTACGTATGTCTGGAAAATGGAATTCCCACAGTTACTCAAGAATGTCTTTACCAGAAGTCTCTTATGTCGGCAGTGAGAACGCTTGGATTCCCCGCATCACCACGACAATACCGCTACGGTTTATATATTGTGGTTATATCTTTAAGTTCTAAGACTAATGGTTTGCCGGACCTAACCCCGGCGGGAAACCGTCTCATGTAATCGCACCCTTATATTTAGTATAACACACACACATACACGCTCAACTCTTCAAATAAACATACACATACACCCATTAACCCTCAAAACATCGCACTCTTTTCGGGTAACAAAATATATGGTAACAAGGCCTTTCAATATAGCCTAACGTTTACATACGTCGAGTATTGTGGACCAAATAAGGCATTATTGGGCTGTTTGAACACATTGTGAACATCTTGTAGGCTTAGGTCATTTTTTATGGCCGATATTTACTGAGTACACAAATCTTAGCGTTTATTTCTTTGTGAAACATGTGGGTACACTCTCAGTTGTTGTAACTTGAGTAGACTTAATTCAGGATATTTGAGGGCACAGCGGCAAGACATTCTCCCACGGGCTCGCTATTTGAGGTGGAGTCCACGAACATCTGTGGGCTCCATACAAACCTCAACGCCGTCCACCAACACCTGGAGACGGCAAAACCAGCACTGCTATTTCTTACGGAGACACAAATACGCTGCCCTGACGATACGACCTACTTGCTCTACCCCGGCTATGTCCTCGAGGAGAATTTCCGTGCAAAAGCCGGGGTGTGCGTGTTTGTTAGGGCGGATGTTTGTTGTCGCCGTTTGCGCTGCCTAGAGGACCCATCCTTCTCCACCCTTTGGGTACACATAGACCATGGTTCTACGAGTCAGATCTATGTGTGCCTCTACCGCTCCCATACAGGAGATGCCGAGACAACTCGACTCTTCGAATACCTGAGTCAGGCGGCAGATGATGCGCAGGAGCGGTTTCCGAACGCTGAGCTGGTGTTTTTGGGGGATTTTAACGCCCACCATGAGATCTGGTTGGGTTCCTCTAAAACAACCCATGCGGGAAGAGCCGCCCATGCATTTGCTCTGGCGCATGGCCTGACCCAACTGGTACACGAATTTACTAGAATACCAAAAAGGTCGGACCATGAGCCCTCTCTGCTGGACCTTCTGCTGACGAGTCGCCCGGACCAGTACAGTGTTTCGGTGAGTGCCGCTTTAGGCGGATCCGACCATAGTCTGGTCCGTTCCAAGGTGCCCATTAAAGCGCCACCACGACCCGTACAGGGGAAACGGCGTCTCTGGCACTACTCGTCAGCAGACTGGGATGGATTGCGTGACTATTTTGCATCCATCCCGTGGGTTGAACGCTGCTTTGAAGGCAAGAACCCATCTGAGGGCGCAACTGCTGTCGCCGGTGAGATCAGTCTGGGCATGGAATATTATATCCCCTACACTGATGTCGCCGGTGCCCGCAGAGCCCGCCCCTGGTTCGGGCGCGAGTGCGCGGAGGCTGTTAATCATAAACAGTCCGCGTACCGCGCTTGGGTGAGGGCGCGCGCTACGTGCGATCCTGACGTGGGCCATTTCAAGGCGGCGTACAATAGAGCCACAAAGGTCTGCAAGAGGGCTTATGTCAGAGCGGATGCCCAGCGCATAGCGCGGCTTGGTCAGGAACTAGTAGCGCATCCCACGGGCAGCCGTGGCTACTGGCGACTGGCCAAAGCCGTGCAAGCCAACTTCTGCCAGCCTTCGCTGCCGCCGCTGCGCAACCCCGATGGATCCCTGGCCCATGAGTCGCAAGAGAAAGCAAATTTGCTGGCTAATCTCTTTGCGGCCAACTCCCGAATCGATGATTGTGGCATGCAGCCACCGACACTACCGATCAGTGACCATGCAATGCCTGATATTCGTATCAGGCAACGCGATGTCCGTGCAGTGCTGCAATCACTCGATGTACGGAAAGCCAGTGGTCCGGACGGTATTCCGGCAGTGGTTCTACAAAAATGTGCAGCGGAGTTGTCTCCAATGCTTGCGCGGCTGTACCAGCTGTCCTACAGCTCGGGTACAGTGCCTTCGGCTTGGAAGGAGGCGAATGTACAGCCGATCCCCAAGAAAGGGGATCGCTCAGACCCGACTAACTATCGACCCATAGCCATCACCTCAGTGCTGTGCAAGGTGTTCGAGCACATAATTAACAAACAGCTCATGCGTCACCTTGAAGATCACTCCCTAATTAATGACAGGCAATATGGCTTCAGGCCGAAACGGTCAACGGGTGATCTTCTGGCGTATGTTACCCATCTTTGGGGTGAGGCTATGGACAAGCACGGCGAGTCACTGGCAATTGGTCTTGACATCGCCAAAGCTTTCGATAGAGTCTGGCACAAATCGCTTCTTTCCAAGCTACCAGCCTTCGGTCTGCCCCCTAGACTATGCAACTGGGTTGCTAGCTTCTTGCAGGATCGCCGTATTCGCGTCCTTTGTGATGGACGCGCCTCGGAGTTCTTGCAGGTAAATGCTGGTGTGCCGCAGGGGTCCGTCCTGTCCCCTACTCTCTTTCTTCTGCATATCAATGACATGCTGTCTACCGGCAGCATTCATTGCTATGCAGATGATAGCACTTTGCACGGGAGTTATCATGGACGTCCTGCGGATAAGCAGTCGGATATCGCAGATAAAAGGCAGCTTCTTGTCACTGAGCTTGACCGGATCCTGAACAACATTTCCCAATGGGGCTCTGAGAACCTGGTCGAGTTCAATGCCAAGAAGACACAGGCATGTGCGTTCACAGCAAAGGTATCTTCTTTCCTTCCCCTTCCCACTCTTCAGAGCACTCCACTGCCACTGCAGGACAACCTGACTATCCTCGGTATGGATGTTCGCTGCAAACTTAATAACAAAAACTACATCGAGAGTATCATCAAAACAGCCTCGCGTAAACTCGGAGTCTTGAACAGAGTGAGACGGTTTTTCACGCCGGAGCAGCGGTGTCTTCTATACAAGACCCAAATTCGGTCCTGCGTGGAATACTGCTCGCATCTCTGGGATGGCTCCGCAAAGTACTTATTAGATGCTCTCGACAGGTTGCAGCGACGTGCGGTCCGCATTATTGGGAATCCCGAGGTCACAAGCACCCTTGAGCCTTTGCAGATGCGTAGAGATGTTGCATCCTTGGCAGTATTTTACCGTCTCTACCATGGTGAATGTTCTGATGAGCTCTTCCAACTGGTCCCGCCCTCTCCTTTCCTACATAGGACAACACGAGCAGGGCTTAGATGTCACCCGTATACGGTGCAGAATATTCCCTCAAGAACCAAGCGGTTTGGTGACTCCTTTCTTTGTCGCACCATTAAGACCTGGAACTCCTTGCCAGCTCACGTGTTTCCTTCTTCCTACAGTCCCGGGTCCTTTAAGCGGGGCGTGAAAAAGCATCTGATGAGGCCGTCAAGCTGAGTGCCACCATTGTTAACATGGTACGTGTTTGTAATGGTGACCCTCTTTTCTGAGACTTTGCCTTCAGCTTACCATCAGGCGAGGTGAAGTCAAATTGACGTGTCCTATATAAAAAAAAAAAAAAAAAAAAAAAACTCTAGCTGTGCGAAAAGTGTTTTTTAGATTTCTTCGGTAGTAGAGTGGGGTACACCAATTAGCCAATCACAGATAGATAAACTAATTACACCCTGCAGACTATTTAATCTTCCAGTGAAAATTCCGTCTAAATCGACCCGGCCACTTCGGAGATTAACCGGAACAAACAGACATACATTAATGAATGCAATAGGTATAATTTGTGTAATTTTGTGTATAGAGTATACTACATATTTTCAAAAAACAAATATGTCCTAGTATATCGTAAAACTGGTATTATTATAAATCATAATCATAATATTATACTAATAGTTCTATGAACAGTAGACCTAGTGAGCCACATTTTTCTGATACCCTTAATGAAATTCGCACCTTTTTAAACAGCCCTGGATGTTTCATCAAAAAATAATAACGATTCATTCTTTAAAAAATACGCTGCAGAAAACTTCCGCCTTTTTCTCATACGTTTCTTTTATAGCGAAGTTCATCTTCACGAAGCATGAAATCAGTCTGTGGGGAATCATATCATTGATATTTCAGCCAAAAATCATCAAGATCAGTTAATAAATAACGCGACAGCAAACTTTGGTTGCCTGTATTATACTTCTACCATAACTCCAAATCAATGACTCCAAGCTAACGGAAAAATATTGTATTTACATAATTACAAACAAAATTAATTAACCAAAACCAAGATAATATTATAATTTCACAAAAGAACTGACAGAAATATAATTTTCCGTTGCCCGGACACAGCGCTGTACATCGTGCAAGCGCGCGAACTTAGGCGTTTAGCGGTCGAGCAGGCCGCCACAAAACTTTCCCCCTTATCTCCTCCATTTTCATTCCTATCAAAAAAGCTCTCTACAAAAGTTGAGTTTTAAATCACAGAACATGTGTGCCAAGTTTGGTGATAATCGGTTATGAAATGAGCCCTCTAGACCGAAACTGACAAACCAACATAGATACGTACAAAATCAAAATCTACCAGCAGTCAAAACGGAGACCCTCTTTCACTTCGCCAATAATTATTTACTATCACATTATTCAATTTATCACGTCCAAATATTTGTTTACAAATTGTAAACAATCCACCGCAAATGGTGTTTACACTTAGATTTACGTTTAGTAATAATAATTTATTAGATGATTATGCATTGGTTTGTTTTCCATATGACACAACGTATATGCCTAAATGTAGAAAAATAATTTATACGCGTGTATTTTTTTTTAAATTTGAATGTGTGTTGTGTATAACTTAAGTTATGTAAAAATACTATAATGTTCCCCTTCCGGGGACCCATCTGTTACTTTAATAGGGGTCATAAGATTACCAGTAATGTGTGACTTACATTTTAGACATTTAAAGTATGTATTTAGATATTTAAGTTACTCTACAAGTTAAGATTAATCTTCATAAGATTTAATTTAAGTGTAAAATCACATATACCCGAATGTATGCCGCAACAAAACTAAAAAAATATTAATCACCGCAAAAATACGACAACCGCTCGCGTATCCAAATTAAACTTTTTTGGCAGACGAAGAATCAGAAGAGACGGAATCGGAAACTCCGGGATTGGCAGAATCGCCGGAATTACCGGAATTACCCAGCCTGGGTGAATTGCCCAGATTGATAGGATTGCCAGAGTTGGTAACGGAAGAGTTGCCACGGCCACCTCCGCCGCCGCCAGTACCAACAGTCAACGATACTGGCAACTTATTTATACGTTATTTAACACGTAAGTTGCTAAAGAATAAAGTGTTTTTGTTACAGGTGCCGCCTTCATCACAACGCAACTATGCGTAAAACGGATTGAATTTGAATATTTATTTACTTTTTATGTTTGAAATGTTCTAATTTCCTTTTTTGTTTTATTTTCTTTTTATTTTTTATCAACAGCGCATAATAGCGCCAATTAGGCATTAATACGTTAGTTAAATTTACGATGCCTGGAGAAAGGGCCTAATTAAAAAAAACAAGCATTATTTATTATATTTTCTACTTTATAACTCATTTAATATCAGATCCAGTTATTGATACATTAAACCCTTTATACCCATTCCGAAGCATCTAATATCGATAAGTTGCTTCACGTTGTAAACAAATCAAGCACTATATATGTCAAACGATGCCAATTACACACGTTGCTTCGTGTCATAAAGCCCAAAACATGAACAATAAGGAAAAATATTGCGATCAATTATCATATCGAGTATTCGATACTCAACTGAACGGAATCGTGTCATATTCGGAACCAATTTATGTTTTGCGAAAAGATTTCAAACAACGAGTCTGTGCACCACTATTAGAATTTGAATAAAGAATTCATGGTTTGTAATTGTCCATTGTTTATTCTAAATTTATATTCCAATAAATAGGGTTATAAAATATTTTTTTAATTCTTGAATTCAGTGCATGGGTGAAAACTAATTCGAATATTACTATTTTATCGTTTTCTGGGCTTTAGGTGAGGGCCTCCAATGCAATCGGTATACGACGTCTGTGGTTAGATCGCATATTTTGTTTCATCAAATCAAATGAAATCTTTTTATTGAACGTAGTGTAGTATTACCGATCCAAACCTACGTAAATCTCTCGTAACAACAGACAGTTCAATATTATAAAATTTTCACAGTCGCATTGTAAACAAAAATCATTCACTAGATGAACAAAATATAACGGTTCAACAAATAGCTAATTTTTATTTCAAATTATTACATTTGGATAATGGATTTATGCCTTCGTCGGATTTAATTTTATTGTTCGGAGGCACGTTTCAGATGCCAATAGAGTTAATCGGAATGTGCATACGTCGGCATATATCCGCATAGGCAATTTATGGCAATAATCTGGACGTATCCGCCCATAACCGGTTTTGCGGACCCAATAGAAGTGTATTGCGATTAAACTGTATAAAATTTATTGTATTAAACTGTACGTAGCTGACCATTATTTGCATAATTCTATTTGCGTGGCGATTGGCTGCAGAAAATTAAAGCAATACATTTTTATTGTTACTGTAATTTTTCTAAGAGTGAATTGCGTAACGTTATAATTGTTTTTGTAAGATAATGAAGATCACAGTTATTGATAAAAGTTCGAATGGAAAAAGAAGTACATTTAAATACGCCTTGAAGTCCTGGATAAACAAAAACGATAGTATTTAATTAATTACTTAAAATATTTGTATCATCTAGTTTTCACAGGAACCTTCCTCAAATTAAAAAGCCGAATACACAAACCATCCATTACTAATTACGTACTAGTAAAAATTTCACAAAAAAAAAACAATTAACCATTCAATCATCAATTATTCACTTGCCAGAATCCTTTTCAATCATCAATTTCATTCTATACAGTGACATCTAGTCTCTATAATTTAATCCTAGGGTTGGCGCGAACGAGACTAAAAAATGGCCGCTGTTTTTATCAGAATGCGTGCGTCGGCACGTCCTGGCCCCGTTTCAATCCCTCTCGCATAAAACGTGATCATTCACCTCTGCCGTCGAGGAATAAACATATCCGTCATAGTTTTTCCCCCGTCCACGGCCAACGTGATTCAAAAACAAATATTTAAGGGAAGAAATAAATAGTTAGACGGTATAAAAAATATTTGAAAAAAAAGCTATTTGGGTCATTATCATAGATGGTTGCAGGTTTGAATGAAAAAGTATTGTGCGGTTTCTGAGATAAAATTAAAATTAAATTATTGAAATCTATAGACATTTGTTGATTTACGATGCGAATCTAAATTAAAAAACTTCATTCATGTAGGGCACAAAACAACGTCAAGATTGTTACACTTACAGCCATATTCGCTTGGCAAGTAGGCAAAGCCAATAAGAAAAGAATCTAGCAATAAAATCTCTTTTCTAATCGCTCTTAATGACTAATATTGTATTCGTAAACTGTATCTACAAGTAATACCTATTATGTCACTAATACACCACACGTGAAGGAATGATAGTGCAAAGTGTATTAGAATGTAATGTGTATTTTAACGTATATGTACTTAACAGAAATTGATTTACACATGAGAAGGGTTTCAGTCATTCCCCGTCAACTGTGTCGTGTTTAAATTATTCATATTACATAAAAAATATTATGGTTGATAGTTATGTTGATCTAAACAAAACGACACAAATGAGTTCTCGTTACGTCACAAAATTAATTTCCATTGTTAGCTGTGCCTTTAAGATGTAATTGGACATAGAGCGCTGTCATTAAGGCTGGCAGCGTATATTGCGCGCCGGATTTAGATAGAAATTTTATTTGCACTGAAAATGAATGGCTGTAAACCTGATTGCCAAGCGTTGTTGTTGGGAACGGTAAAGGAGAGATTTTTGTCAAAAGTCGGGCGGAAAAATATGATGTCATGGAAACATTTAATAAGATTAGAGGGTTGATTTTGTTTCGCTATTCATCTTTAACTATATATTGTCTATGAACATACTGCGTAATAATAAATAAGTCGAGATACCCTACAGTAATCTGAAGATATTTTTCGTTTTGATTGTATGTTACGTTAACATTTGTGAAAGTTAAAGTCCAGCCCCTCTAGACAAGTCGCAATTCATTGGCCGGGATTTGATGGAATAGAATGACGAATGTATGCGATTTGAAGTATTTAACTGACCGATACGTCAATTCCTATAAATTCGACATTCTATTCCATCAAACGCGCCAATGAATTGCCTCTTGTCTAGAGAGGCAAAACGCAAGGGCCACCATTCTAAATACTAATCATTCCCAAATGGCTGTCCCTTCTTACTGGGTGACTTGTAAAGATGATTTGTCACACTCTGCTTACAGAGTTTGTTTGTGTTTCGCCTGATAAGCAGGATCGCCTAACCTTTTTAGAAAATGGATTAGGGTCAGTAACGCATGAGAGACATCTCTAGTTGTATTAATAGTCACTGACAATCGCTTTCCATTAGGTTTTTTATGCTTGTGTATCGTTCTATTACTGTAAATAATTACGAGCCCTTTAAATAACTAAGGTCACTTCACTCTTTTAAGTATCTAGCAACATAATTATGGCGATTTTAAAATAACTGCAGCTACATAATGCATCAGTATAAACTCGTTTCTAAATTATACTCGCATATTTTTCTAACATTTGAGGTCTACTTCATAAATATTAAAACCTTAGGAGATAGTAGTAATGACAGTTCTAGAAACACGCGTCTTGAATACGTTTATTAATGTAGAATCGATTGCTTGCTCGAAGGCGCGATGAAATACAGAGATAGAACTAAGTAGGTTTCATTTTCTATTTCAGGAATCAAGATTCCTTCTGAGATCCTTTTGTATATTTTCGTTTTAGTTCGTTGGTCGGGTCAGGAAGTCGCCCCTATACATAATTGTTTCGTATTTTTCGTCAAGATAATGCTATTAATCTCGGCGTGTAGCGAAAATGTAGATAAATAGATAGGCAACTATTTATTGTACACCAACATTAGATTACAAAAAATAATAGTATGGATTACAGTAATGTAGTGTCGCCCTTGGTTTTGTTGTCACACGGAATATTTGAATAGTTTTGGATTTTGCTGAACTAAAATTATCTCTAAAATATCAATTCATATATATTGAAATTTAGACTATTTGGCATCGGATTTAATTAAGACTTGAGTTAGAGAGATAGCAAGAGAGGTATAGAAAGTCCGCCGAAATCCAATTGTACCTGCTAGACACGTCTCCCACACCAGCTGTACCTATTAATGGATATGAGGCTTTCGAGTTCTAGCAGAAAGAGCAGTCGTTCCTTTTAAAATTATGATAAGCTGAATCAATATAAAAAGTAAGAGTCCCCAAATTACACGCTTTACATGCATAAATAATATTTTATTTTTGACTTCATTTAAACGAAATTTTAGCAATGTTTTTACCAACTTTAGCGAGTTTTGTAACAGTAGAATGGTCACCATTGTTCTCGTAATTTCGTGGCAGACAATTTAACCAATTTCCGCCGTGTGTCGTCCGACGGGAAGTTTCCGACAAGTCCCTGCGACTTTTCACTGAAAGAATTAAATTTATTTGTCGCTACTGAGAATGGGTTGTGTTCAAGTCTTGTCGCAAATTGGATCTAAGTAGTGCAGCACACCTGCGGCAGCTCCATACCTAGCAAGGTCTTAAATTTAATGTTATTAATAAATTCACTATAACAATAATAATAAATTCTGTGAAAACTGTCAATTTTAGTTTTGCGGTTTTGATTTCTAAATTATGATGTAATCTGTTCCAGTGTAAAACCTATTCTTTAGCATCAATGTCATAGTTTTCTATTGTATTTTAAACTACAAAATGAGAGATGTTAGTTTTTTACGTTACCCAAACAAATGAAAGAATTCGACTTACAAGGCTTTGCTTAATAATTTGTAAAAAGCGATTAATAATAATTAGTTTTTAAGAATCATATTAATTTTATACTATTTTATGTTTTTCTATACTTTTATATTATTGTTTTATTTTTCTTATTTTGTTTTTAAGTTACATATTTGTATCTTGTATCTAAATGTTGAACTTAATTAAAAATCAATCGTAACTATAAACTCATGAAGTCCGTTCTCACCCGCAGATCCGCCCGAGATCACAATCCGGCCCAGAAACCTGCAAGTCCGCGCCAACGGAATCGCCGCCTTCTATTGCGCCGCTAGAGGTGACCCCATACCGAACATACAGTGGAGAAAGAACGGGAAACGAGTGTCTAGTGAGTATTCAAACATTATATTATTTAAAAAAAAAATCTTCTAAACTTTTTAAATTATTTATTTCAGTATTCTAATTTCTAATGATACACTACACAACTAGCTGTTGTCCGCCCGCGTGGATGTCGGCTATCGCGACCAAACAAAGCCTATGTCCTTTCTCAAGAACTTATCTACCCCTGTACCAAATGTGACACGAATTAATGGTATAGTTTGAAGTGCGTGACGTTTCGAAACGAGCTTTAATCAAAATCATTATGTGATCAACCACTTCCATCCAATTCCACTTCAATCCACCCAGAAAAGTCAAATCCTTCGATCAGTTATATGAAATTTAAGATACAAAATGTAAAATGATGATACTTATTTTTAGATACCTGATCTCATTTAAGTTCAAAATGATAAAATTAATGATAAACGACTGCCTTTTAAGCTTTCAAAAGCTCAAAAGTTTGAGTGATACGCACCCCGCTGGCATGAAACCTTTGTCAAATTTTACATCATCCAAAGTGATATAGAGATATGGAACCTCATTCATAAATAACTGAACAGCCGACCTTCCGAATGAAATATCGATAAGACAAAATACGTGTTCCACATGAATAATAATAATTGCGTGCATAGTTATGTAAAATAACTGTTTTTTTGTGTTTATTGTATCGAATATAATATCGGAATAATCGATTAAAAGTTCATTGCGATATTTTATCGCTGGCTGATAATAATACGGAAGCATTCTTAGAAAAGAATAGTTTAAATTTTTATCGAGACCTTTGTAATAGCAATCTAGTCCTCCCTTGTCATTTGATATTTTTACTAGAAATTGTACCGGGAAATATGAAAATTGGTGATGTATCATCACTATACATCACATCATTTATAAACATTCTGATAAGCTTTTTCCAAATTTTTACTTTACTAGCGTAAATTGATGAAACTAACTGCTGAAAAGTAGCCGAAATGTCGGGCCAAATGTAAAAAATAAAATAATACCAAATAAATCACTTTCCATCACGTGGAGCGTGTGCTAAAAATAAATAGTGATAAAATCCGTTAAATCGTGGTTTTATTTCAATGTTAACCAAATTCATGCCAATCTAGTTCAATCCTAACTCCTTCAATCTAAAACGTCTACTAAAAATATTTCAAGTCACCCAAATAAAAGCACACGGTATAGTATCCCACAATTTTATCCTTGATTGAAATGTAAAGCCACGATTTTATCCCATAAATATCTCGGCCGGTAATGACGACCATAAGCCAGAAGCAATGAGCTGAAAAAACGTATCGTTGGCCACGCACGCGAATACCCCCCCCCCCTTCCACTTTCCCCTTCAGCCCTGAGAATAGTTCATCGCTTTCTATGAAAAATGTAATCGTAGATCACCCGTGAGGGGCTATCGACCATAAGAGAAAAATAGAGGCGTTTACACCCATTGCTCTCATTCTATATTCAACGTTATCAAACACGCTTACGAATTGTCCTATGTTTGACGGTCCGCGATCCATCAAATGACGCCGTCAGCTAAATTTGAATGGATTCCTTTCGGCATTCAATTGTTTTGTATGATTTTTCGATTTCCCTTTTTTTTATGGGTGGCTTATGTTGGTATTTGAGCGATGTTTTTATATTTGAATTGAAAATTATATTTTCGGAAACCTTTATTATAACACACTTTAACGCTAGCTGCCCGCGGCTTCGCCCGTGTCGAATATTCGTCCCGTTTTTGCCACCCATGGAACTATGTAAGTAGATTTTTTTTTAATTATACTTGCCTGGATACCATCGACCTGCGTTATTGTGTATATGAATATGAATACTCCACTAACTGACATAATTCTTGAAGAATGTTGTTAATATAGTTGGATCACTCTAGATACTTACAACTATTTGAGTACTATAATAACCAATATAATATTGGGATTTTGATGTTTGGATTATTTTGAGTACTTTTGTTATCAACATTTTAATGAAGCTGACTGTACCAAATTTCATGATTGAATAACAAACATCTTCACAACACAATAATAATATGTACTAGTTATTCCAAAGTTAAAGTTGTAATTGTAAAGTTGTTTATAATAATATGTATATTTAGTAAGTTCAAATACAAATTGCTTTTTCAAAATTGTGCAACACTATTACAACTTTTTGACGTCAAATTCTGCTTAAAACTAAGTTTAAAATGAAGCCCGAATATGGATAGCCGACTTCAACGGTTACTGGAATTTGAATTCGAATTTTAGGTACAGTTAGCATCAGAACTATCTTTATTAAAAATCTTAAAACTAGGGTATTAAGTGCAAATCAAACTGTTTTATTGACGTAAATTGTATTATTGTCAGAGCTAAAGGTGTGTATCACATATGAGAACAATGTGCCGATATCAGAACGGAAAGGAAGGAAATCCAAGAAATTACGAGTAATTTGAACATTTTTATACTACAACCTAACCTAATATTTGAGTAAAATGTCCTTTGACGTCTTTCCGTCTACTTACCTGTAAAATACCTACATGCCTATTTGCCTCTCTTTACTCTCTTCGCTGCGAAGTTGACAAGTCAAACAATCCGTATTCACTTGTTCAAAGTACTCCGTACTTCTCCGTACCTCGGGATAAATTTAAAGTGGCATTTGAACTAAAAACTGATGAAGCGAGTTGAACTTCAATACTTGACTGACATTGCAATCCGCATTCAACGGATATACTCCTGATCAATCCGCTAACTAATTATCATCCGCTAAGTCTTTTCCCAACTGAGCTGAGGTAGACTTTCAGTCAGGACCGGATTAATGAGACCGGGACAATTTGAATGAACTAGTAATTTCACTAATCAACTGGAATGAAAGTTTTTGTGTAGATTTGATAGGTCGGAAAATCAGTCACTGGATGGGGGCTGCTTTCGATCGATCGTTCTGGAAGTGTATAGGAGAAGCTTATGTTCAGCAGTGGACTGTGTGCGGCCGATATGATGATGATGATGATGAAAATCAGCCAGGAATTATTTATTAATATAAACCCCTAAGTTTAGGTGTCTCCTCCCCAAAATATACCTTTTAATTATTATTTTAGCAATCTTTTTAATTTTTTTTTTTTTATGATTTGGCGATGAAAAGTACATATAAAACCCAAACCTTTCACCCTTTTACTACCAACCCCCATTTTAATAACGGCAAACGGTACCCTTCGTTGGTTTTCTCGTGATAAGGCACAAAAAATATTTACCAAAATATCTCTGAGGTAAATACAAAACGCCCGTTAACTTTCATATAGAAAACACGAAAACGATATAACAAAATTTTGTTTATCCATTTGCTTGACATATTGTCTATTAGATAGTTTGACACTTTCGCACGTGATCTTTTATTGTCTATGTCAGTTACCATTTTACGATCTGTTTTTATGTTGGTTTTATTTTGAGGGTTTATTTTCATTGAGCTTAGAAATGTACTTTGTGTGTTACGAGAGAAGAAATGCTGACGTATTCAGTTTTGTTAAAGCTGTAACTTACATACGCACATAGTACGTTACAATAAGACAAAGAGCATTTTATTTTTCTTCTTTTCGCGGGCAAGTTTTCCGCATATGAACCCATAAGACAAAGAGCATATAGAGATATAAAAACGCTAAAGAAAATACCTCTACAAACCGTTTTTATTGCGACTGTATGAACAGTCAACATCAAAATTAGATGATGATTTCATGAATATAATATGTTAATTAAAATTTAGAGTCATCTAAACAGAGCCCATTGCACTGAGTAATTAACTTAAGTTAACAAGGGGGTTTTTGAAGGTATCCCCTCGAAAAAAGGTAGTAACGTCGGCCTTTTTTAGGAATCTTAATAATTTCACATCTTTTCTTCAACGCCATTTCACGTTAGTTTGACAATTGATCGTGTTGGAAAACACGATCAAATTTGTCAATCACTTTTTGTTTAATTTTAATTTGCGTTTTTATGACAGAACATAATAGTTTATGCCCAAGAAATAACAACGAGAAGACATCCAAATCTATTTAGACATTTAAAAGGTTTGATTGAATAAATAAATCTTGCATACATTAATACTGCTTTTTGTGGGCAACGTGTGTAAATATAATAACAGATAAGTTATAAAAGATCGATTGATTTTGTATGAAAAAAGAACACGTCAAAAGTAGCTAACGAGAGAAAGCTTGTTAAGTATATAAGAACAGAAGCAGATGATGGACTATGCTCCTTTATTTATTTTTATACCACAGAAGTGGCAGACAAGCACACGGCCTACCTGATGGAAAGTGGTTACCGTGGCCTATGGACGTGGGCAACACCAGGGGAGTCACACTCGTGCCACCGACCTTGTAAACACAGAGAGTTTCTGTGCCGTCAGCTTAGAAGATAAAGCAGGAATAGCCTTTGGTCTTCCCACCGATGGCACAAAAACTCTCCAGTGAGCTCTGGCTACCCTACTCACCGCCGGAAACACAACACGAAGTTATTATGGCCGCGGTATTCTGTAGGGTGGAGGTACTTCCCCAGTCTTACTGCTCAATTGGACGGAAATACCGTCGTGTCCTACCTCTGCTAGCCCCGGAAAGAAAACGGTGTGATTATATGTATGTATGTAGTATGTAAATAGCCTAATTACTAGCTCGTATGTCTCAGCGCCAGTTCTCTATGAACAGACTTCACGAACATTCGAGAACATTATTAATAATTCCGAGAGCTATTAAATAAACTCTAATTTCGTCTTTTAATCCCGCTCATTTTTTAACAGTTTCGGATCTGTAATTAATGACTTTGAAAGGGCGGCCAAAGAATTCTACTTCAGATTTCAAAAATCGGTTCAGCGTTCCATGAAATTCTAATTCCGTATAGCGACAGCGATGTTTTAAATTTGCCGATAGCTGGGCCTCGTTCGAAAATCGCCTAAAGCTAAATAATAACCTAGTTTTGGTGTATCCAAACTGTTACAAAAAGCTTTTTTATTTTATTACCGTGCGTTGTTTTCGCAATGCTTTTTCTGTACTAAACGTAGTTTGTATGAAAACCCGTAAACGTCGCAAATAAAGTGTCATAGAAACATTTTTTTTTTGTTTTGTAACTCAAATGAATGGGAACATACGAAACCATCAAATTAGAATAACCCAGTTGCGATTTTCAATGTGTAGGGTTTTATGTGCGTAACGAAACTCACTGTTACAATATGTATGTTTGTTTGTCAAGAATAATACCTACTTGGTAATAATTGCAGTTACATAATATAGTAATCTTTTTAGTTAACTTCAGCATGAAGACAGCAAATGATGCTAAGACAAATAAAAGTAAATGGATTAAAAACGTGTTCATTCTTATTTAAACACAAACTTATACTATTTTAAGAAGCGTTGCAAGCAATTTCCCTAAAAGCCATATATAACTTCTTACGTCCATTAAAAGTCGAACTAAATGGTTAACGTTAAATGTTTTCCGTAGTACACGCGACAAACCGTATGAATGTACCGTTTCCAACAAAGTGAACAATAAAACCGCCACACCCGCCGCCGGAGCAAAGTCACAGCGCGCATCTCACGCTAGATTGACAATCACGAATCGCGTCAACCTGTCGGCAGCCATGATGGATGACGCCTGTCCCTCCCGCAGATAGGGCTGGGCAAAGGTATCAAGCTTTTCAGCACTTATTTTTGGCGGTTTTTTGTAATATTTCGTTGTAGTGTCATTTTGAATTGTTGAATTAAGAAACCGAGTCTAAGGCGCGTATTCAAGAACAATGTACAGTTGTCAATTATTTATTTTTAGCTATAATTGGTATGTATATAAAAGTTATTTTAGTTTTATTATAACGAAGCAATTCTAACATTGTAATCAAATTAAAATATCTGACGATTTTTATATAATTAGATTGTTTAGTGTCATTGCCAAGTAAATATATATAGGTCCCGGGTTCGAATCCTGGCCATTACAATACCAACGTGAACCCACTCCTAGCATAAGCAATTTCGCTTAGTTCGAGGGGTTAGAGGGAATATTAGTAATTTCGGTTGCTAATATTCTTAAAAAAAAAAATTGCGTATAATAAAGTTTCATTAAACTGTTTAGTTGTAAGTCGGCTCTCCGGTGCGCTTTTTCTTACATAACTTTTTAACTCCTAACATCGAAAGTCCGAAAATATGTTTCATACAATTTTATTTCATAATGATCACTCTTCATAATTTTTATTTCAATAAATATTAAAACGCCAAATGAATCGACTTCATAATTTTATTGTTCATACATTTATTTGTACTCATTTTTGCTTTCATATATTTCTTAATCAGAAGTGCTATTTACCCTATACATCAAAATTCATACTGTTAATAAACATACATCACTTTTATAATAAAATTTATATATATATATATTCATACGGTTTATTGATACTACTACTTTGTGACAGAAATAATCATTTTGTTATTAAATTATTAATAAAACGTCATTATAGTTAACACCCCGACTCAGATTACCCCGACTCGGATAGGTTAGGTTAGAAGGCTAATGCGGCTAAACTAACTCATTTTTGCTTTCATATATTTCTTAATCAGAAGTGCTATTTACCCTATACATCAAAATTCATACTGTTAATAAACATACATCACTTTTATAATAAAATTTTTATATATATATATATTCATACGGTTTATTGATACTACTACTTTGTGACAGAAATAATCATTTTGTTATTAAATTATTAATAAAACGTCATTATAGTTAACACCCCGACTCAGATTACTCCGACTCGGATAGGTTAGGTTAGAAGGCTAATGCGGGAGCGGAGCGTAGCGAAGCTCCCGCATTAGGCCTTCGTGGTTATTTTTTTATAAACCACCCAGAAGTAGGAGCCCCGCGTAGCGGGGCTCCGTCGACCTTGTCGTCGGTTCACTCATTATTTAATCGTTTTGTAGACGCTTCAATTTCAATTTTTGTTCAATTGTTTAGTTTATAAAGTTTTCTATTAAATAAACAATATAATGATTAAGAATATTTGATTTGATATTCTATGAAATGATTATTCTAATGTTGTTTTAAACAGTAGTTTTTTTGACCGTAGTTGTCTTGAAAATAGTTATAATAACTGTAGTTATTA
The DNA here is from genome assembly GCA_949126895.1 of Eilema caniola. Lineage (NCBI taxonomy): Eukaryota > Metazoa > Arthropoda > Insecta > Lepidoptera > Erebidae > Eilema > Eilema caniola. The sequence goes on from OX421476.1 coordinate 6,166,995, forward strand.
TAATACGTAACCTTTTAAATAGAATGCTACAATTTAATCTTATTTGAGACAACGTTATGTACACAAATAATATGAACATTGTCTCTTATGAAGAAAACTATTCTGAATAAAAAAAAAATTAATTAAACACCTTCTTAATGAAAACATTATGAAATAAAAAAATATGATGACGGGGTGTTATGAGTTCCGATTATAGGAATATTAATGTATGAACATAAAGTTTATGAAGAAAAAAATTATGAAGAGTGATTATTATGAACTCCAATTCGTAGTAAAATCGTAAATATGAATACAAATTTTATGAGAGCCGATATGGACCCTCGGCTCTCACAATGACATTAGAACTGTCATCTAGGATGCAATCTGTCCACAGATCTAGTTATAAATCGAGATTCAGGACTGAGTATTAATCTGGAAAATGGGCTTTAGAATTAAAAAGAAGTCTGTACAATTCTAATAATATATTTTATTCGGTATTATACTTAGGATATACATTTCGATAGTTTTGCTATCATATTGCTTGAAAACTTCAACGGTTTGTTGATTTTGAACTCAGACCAAGCCTCAAATCTACTTCTAGAATATACTACCTACGAGACAAGATGTTTAGAATAAAAAAAATTCATGGTGTAATGGAACGCAGAAATTAAAATACTTCAAGAGTTAATTATTTTTCACAATGACAGCTACGAAAAGTTCTAAGAAATTGATTGGGAGCAAGGACCATCAGGGGATGCCGCACGAAGTTCGAAGCGGTGAGTCTCCTGGCCGGATCGCCACCGTGGATCCTGGAAGCGAGGGCCCTTTCGGCACTATATTAGTTCCGAAAGGAGGCGCGAGAGCGGGGAAAAAAAGGGGGCAAGACGCAATAACATAATGTCAAATAATATATAGATACATTAAGGTACTGGACTGGCTTATGTATAGAGTTTATACACATATATTACAGGCTTCAACAGAATTTGCACAAACATATTACATGATTACTTTTTAATCTTTATTTTCACAAGAGAAACTAGCAGCCAGTGTTGCTAGCCGACAACGATTCGCACTCTATTTCGACATAATATATTTATAATCTCCCGTAACACGTAACATATTCAGAGACATCCCTCTCCCCCCATTCCAGGGATGTCACAATCCCGCCAGTATCTTTCCAAGCTGTCTGCAGACACGTTTTACACTTTAAGCTAACGTTGAAAAGCTCCACGGCAACGTGTAAAACTTGAAAATCTTTGTGATACGGTTTATTTCAAAGATTTAACTCGTTACCTAGTTAGAGCCAGGCATTTTTGCTTTGAAAACTGTAACATTCCCATTTATAGCTCATTTGAAATGAGAAAATGGGATTTTTTGGATTTGCATCGAACTGTTTGCCATGAATATATATATTTATATATATTTGAGTCAAAATTATTGCACTGGAATCTTTATTAGTTCAGACGTGGTAGAAATTTGATAGCGCAAATTTATCACAAATCACTACCGTGCAAGATTGTGAAAAACCCTCCAAAGTAATCCAATTTCAGCTGGATTGCGTTCAGGGGTCAGCAAGTGCATAGCCGTGCAAGGAGGATTGTGGTCGCAGTACTTGTGGGACCGGTGGTTGTCACGCGGAGCTGCGACGACAATCCTCTTTTGATAAGGCCGTCAAGCTAATTGCCACCATTGTTAATATGGTACGTATATGTAATGGTGACCCTCTTTCCTGAGACTATGCCTTCAGCTTACCATCAGTCGAGGTGAAGTCAAATTGACATGTCCTATATACATATATAAAAGACACGGGCGAGGTTTTATACCACTCAGATGGCAGATAATCACAGCGCTCATCATATGAGAGACACTTACCGCGGCAGTAGACAGTTTCAACATCAGAGGCGTAACACACGTGACCCTGTAAAATCCTCTCTGACACACCATCAGATAAAACATGTCCTTATTTTCAATCTTAGCAGTATAAACAACTCATGGTAACCTCAATAGTCGTGATAAATACAGAGAAGAACAGGTTTTCTCTATTTCGTCCCGTTCCCAGTACTAAGTCACAGTATCGCTGAAGTATTCAGGCCACGTGTACCTGATATTGCTTTACGACGCTTATATTTTTTATTACCTACTCTATTCGTTGAATACCGAAGCGTATAGGGATGAGCCCTGTTCCGTGGTTCTGTGTAGTAGGTGGCAGCAACAATCGATAAAAGTCTTTTTAAAGAATGATACAATTTTGAAATTCGAAAGAGATTATAATAAATACACAAATATATAATCCACAACATTTCACTCTACGCTATCTAGCTCCATGGTGAGGAGCTTGATTTGAAATCTAGAATACGAATAAACATACTTGGACACTATTTTTTTTTTTGTAAAACACCCAGACCAATGCAAATACCCATATTAATGCAAACAAATATTTGCACTGAGCGGGGATCGAACCCGCGCCTCTTGCTTAGCGGCCGCATTCACTACCGCCACGCCACAAAGGCTGTCGTGATAAAAGTCTTTTGTTTTTATAGAAAAAGACAATCTTACAAATGAGAACTTAAAAAAAGACTGAGAATATTTTAAAATTCAAAAAAAAATAATTTGATTGATGAAAATCTAGTGTCTACAGTCTTTATTACGACTGTTCAGCCTTCATTATACTCTCATAGGAGTAAAAATATTACTGACAGTCGTTATTTTAGGGAAATGAGTGAAATGGACCACAAGAAGGGCTGATCACCTGTCCGTACTACGGCGGCCCTGTTGTATGTAGAACTAGTAATAGAAGGGGATATTTCCAAAAAAAAATCCTTAGAACATAAAAGCTATCAGCTTGCAAAATTTCATCCATTTAGCATTAACTGTTTATGTTCTACGTTGATGAATCAGTCAGTCGGGATAATTATTTGTAAGAAATACGAAGCGGAACTATTTTTGATGCTATCTTTTATAATTTTACTTGCTGATGCTTGTGGCTTTGCCCGCGTGGTTTCTGTTCCTGTTCCCGAGACGACGTAACCCTTTTTTAAATATTTCACTGCATAAGAACCATTCCCGTGCTGCAAGGAATAATCTAATAGAAGAAATAGCGAAATTGGTTCATCTGTTCTCGAGATTTGCGCTTAGCAACACTTTCAGCGATTCATTTTTATATTATAGATTATAGATAGTCAGCCGCTGGCGAGGCAAGGTCTCCGAAGTCGTCGTCGCTCGGCCCTGCACCACTGAAGATGTCGACCGCAGTGATCGACGAAACGTCTGGAACGCAAGTTTCACATCGACCACGGCCAAACAGCCCGGAAGTAGTATATTCTACATGCAACGCCGGCCGTGAAAGCCTGAAGACTTATATAGATAGTTTGTTGATCTTGTCTATACCAAGTACATCTCTATTCAACTCAGGTATATTGCCTCCTGAAACGATCACTCAGATTTTACCGTACACTTTTATTGCATTTCATTTATATGTTGTCTCATCGATGGTGACGTTTAGAATCCTAAGCATTCCTCACTCGGATCTCGTAAATACAGGTTATGAGTCCATTACCAGAATATTACTGAATAATATATCGATTTATATTTTAGTATCGAGTTGATATATCGTATGTTGAGCATACGTTGACGGCTGAGAGCGAGATACGGAGATAGTGATTGATATATTCGTTTAAATGTATTGTGTGCGCGCAAATTCTTCGAGTATATAAAAATACTGGTTCTAATGCGTCATCCTAAACCTACAGACAACTTAAAGGTTTGATTATATTTTCAATTCAGTAAAATAACGTTTTCTAAACTTTTTAGGTTTCAAAACTTGAGTGAATATGACTCAAATGTTGAGTGATTCTTAAGGTTCGATAAAGATAATGTACGTAGGTGTTGTTTTGTCAGATTAAAAGGTCGATGTCATCAATATCCCTTAAGAGCACATTCCGGTTGCCTCCGAGGGAGGTGAAGACCTCATAGTCCCAGGTTAGCCCCAAAACATATGTAACCAATGGTAGAAAAAGCAATAAAACGTATGATTTTCTCTTCTTTTACTTTAGAACCTTCACAGCCCCGGGACAAAAACATCTGATGAGGCGATCAAGGTGGGCTTTGCAACTGGTCTAAATCTGTCTATGATTTATATATGCTTTAAGTTTATACTGCTCATCGCAATACAAAGCTCATCATCATCATTAGTATAGTCCCTGTCACGCCTGAGACCTTCACCTCGGAGTCCCAGGCCGTTTAAAATGCCATATTAACCATTTTTAGCCAACCAAACACGGTTATTTTAGCTGCCAGCTACTGCGGAATAAACTATATCCCTGAACCTAGTGGTTCCAAGTTTATACATTCATTGATATGAAATATATATCCTAAACATGCAGTACACACGGACAATCTTATAAAAAAGTAATAATATCAACCAATTTCACCCACACACACTTCGTGTATTATTGAGTTAGCAAGAAAGTCTACGGAAGACGTGCGTCGTAAAAATACATCTGCGAAAGAATAAATTCCAGTAAATTAGGTACAATCCACAAGTAAAATAGAGCAGTAAATCGGTATGATAAGTAGCTCTACTTTAAAGATAATATTAGGTAAATTTGTTCGGAAAGTACTGAGGTGGAACCTTACTCAGCATGCCACACGTGATAGATATTAAGCAGTCACTTAATATTATGTGACTTTTAATTTAGCTGAAGATTGAGAGCTCTTCTATTAAGGTTTGAATCATAAAGAAAAGGCATTAAAGTTAATCAAAGTGTAGCGGTTGAAACGGCAGCCTCTGTGGCGTGATGGTTATTAACCCGGCCGCTCTTACGTAGGAGGCGTGGGTTCGATCCACGCTCAATGCAAATATTTTATTATTGCATCAGCTGGTCTTACTGCAATACTTGGTCACCATAGGGTTGTGGAGGTCAGATGGCAGTTGCTTCATGAAAAATATCAAAGCTTAGCCAAATCCGCAGTTAGGCTAGTAAAGCGGAGCCCAGACTCTGACTGTAACTAATGGCGCATCGCACCGTCTCTTTGCCTCTTCTGTATAATATTAATTCTTAAAATTATGCTTTAGGCGTGCCTCGCACTACCACCGATGATACCAAAAAAATCTTATTTAAGCATTTGAATAAATCAGTGTATTTCAATCTTTAGACGTTTGAAAATTCCAGCGACTCCCTTGTGTCATAGAAAGACAGAAAAATAATTTTGTTAAAAGATTAAATGACTTTTTTTTTTCTATTTTGGTACAGTCATCTATTATTCAGATCTACACTCTGCAAGAAGCCGCGAGAGTTTTGAAAGTAAGTACGGATTAAGTTGGTAAGGCTACGTGCGACTTAACTTGGACGCCAACGCTAAAATTAGACAATGATTTGATTATTAACGTTTCAAAAATAGCACCATGATTTGATAAACTCTTCTCACAAAAATATTCTTTTTATTTCTTTCAGCTCCCCCGCTTCCCCCCTCCCCCCTCCGACCCACAGATTGCAAAACACTGGAATACATGATCAAACTGTTCATTATATACCATCAGCAGCATATTTAAACCGATTCACTAGACAAATCTCATGACAAACGATCGTTATACTGTCACCATATCTTCTCTATCTGCTATCCACTCCCAACTATGGTAATACATCATGCATATCCACTTCTGTTACGATAATAAATTGTAGCTCGCTAAATCTTTAATACGTGAAATTCGCAGTCATAAATAACACGAGTGGGCAGGCGGTATGTCTCTTTCGTTACGTTTGTTCGCGCTTGTTTCATGTATTCTGATATATTAATCTTTAGTTGATATTCGGATAGTGTTGTATAAGATATTAGTAACCGCTACTTTTGTATCTGTATATTAAGTACTAGTATGTATTAAGTACGCGTATTTGAATTAAGATGTGTTACAATTGAATGTTTATGATTGATATTTCAATTTTATTTTCATATTTCGAAGGTCTGTTTTTACTCGTTACAAAAAATTGTGTGACCTTGTCGTGTAGTCGGTTAACGGCAATATTTACCTACCTACATAAGAGATTGGGTTTTTTTTGTTAATTACAAATAAAATGTGTAAAATATCCTGTAGCATACTACTTCAATCAATCAATTAGCCCACTGCAGTCCACTGCTGGACATAGGCCTCTCCCAATTGCGCCATTTCGTACGATCCTCCGCCGAAGGCAAACGAAGGGTAGGACGCCCCCTAGCCAGATGGACCGATGACCTGAAATAGGTGGCTGGGACGGACTGGATGCGGAAGGCATACTACTTACAAAGAAAAAAATCTTTTACTAGATATCCCTTAATTGCACAAACGCATTATTCACTTGAAGTGTTTACAATAAAAATGCTTTTAAACGTTACCTTTTGTATAACAAGTGTACAAAAATGTGTTAAAATCGCACGTTCTAAACAACAATTATTCTCACTTGTTGTGAAATACATTTCCTTGTACACTACTAGTGGCGATTTAGCTCTGTCGCCGGTTGACAGCTAAGGATGTGCCGCGGATAACGCCCATTGTTATTTAAAAAACCGTTATACTACGTTAAACGTTGCAGTATCTATGCATTATAATAGAATAACCTTTATTTCCTAGAATATGGTTGTGTGTATTTTATAGGTGTTACTGCATATAATATCCTGCAATAATACCTATAGAGTCTATTAAAATATTTGGTGATTGCTTTTAGTCAGCAATGTTATTAATTCAGTAAGCAAAGAATCACTTATAAATTAATATTAAGTGATAATAATAATTTAAAAAATATTTATAATATACCTAAGCTATGTATCATTTTTGTCATCAGATTATAAGTTAAGTCTCGTAACGTAACGCTTGTCAATAATCTCAATATATTCATATCCATATTTATCGGCAAATGTAAAGTATTAGGTATACCCCATGTTTCATCACATATATGAGACTACATTACGCAAATATAAGTATTACGATGAAGTCACTTTCCCAGTCAGGTGGTTCCAAATTTAAATAAGAAATCCCGGAATATTCTACCTCTCAAATATGAATTACCACAATTTGGTACTACTTACTTACGCAAACGGAACGCTGCGGTACATCCCTACATACCGCCAACTTCCCAGCAGCATCTGCGCCACTGCAATTTAAACTTAACTCCCTTAAGATTACAAGTCATGCAGACTGCAAACTAAAGCTGTTGTTGTACAGCAATCTTGGGGAAATGCTAAGTGCAACGATGCGCAGAAGAAGTACGATATTAATCCGGGACATTTTTAACTTTTTAATTCAAAGCAAACTGTGTTTTTAATGTTAGCGTAGTTGGAGACAGGCATTATTCTTTTCTGAATTCTTTTTATGAGTATATAATAAGTTGAACAGTATTAGCTATTGAAGATTATTATATTAAGACGCAAGTCTGACAGGAAATTACTTCTTTCAATTTTAATATTACGAACTTCAAAGCCAAAAGCAGCACATTGTATGAAAAAATATTGCTTTTGAGATTAAATTAATCAAAACTGTCGTGCTATGTTTTCCTCAAAATACGGTTTTAACACTTTTATAGTCTATAGCTATATTATAAATGTGATTCGGAAGTCCCAGGTTGAAGCGAATATAAGTATGAAGTAGATTAAAGTACCTAATAATGCCTTTACTTTCATAACTTAGCGATTAATATTTTGATGAAGTACCAAAAGCAGCTTTTTATTGGGAATAGAAAAAAACATTATGAGTTTCTTAAGAGAATCGGGTGGTCCTGAAATCGAATTTGAACATTATTTTTGCCGACGTTTCGGTTAAGTCTACCACGAGTGCTGCAACGCATCCGAAACGTCGGCAAAATAAATTCCATAATTTAATCGCGATAGGCCCAGAACCGTTATAAAATTATTAGTTTACGCCGCTATCGTTTAAAAATAACATATTTAATACATGTTTCCTTTTAGGCATGCAAACCCGGTACCAAGTGTCGCCAATGGACACGGCAGCAGGACCGGCCGCGAATGGTGCAGTGCTTCGCATCGAACCCGTTCGCGCGCAACGTGACGATGCAACTTACGAATGTGTTGCCGAGAACGGAGTTGGCGATGCCGTCACTGCTGTTGCTACCTTGACGGTTTTTGAAGGTAAGTCGTAGTATAAACATGGCCCATATACCTATGGGGCCCATACATCACTGGGTCCCATACATCTATGGGGCCGTTAGGTCAACGGGGCCCACGGTACATTATTATGCCGATTAAATATTGACATAAAAATTACTTTTCATCATGCGTTACTCGTACGTGATTGAGCTAAAATAATAGCTCACAACAGTTGTAATAGTTTTATACCTGTTACTTATATCTGTTCTTATACCTGTTACTTTAAACCGTTCTGTACTAGATAAGTATTCGACCACGTTCTACCACGAACTTTACACGTATAGTACATACATGTAACGTTAACATCGTATACATAGATAAACAACTGAATTTGCAGTAAATAACAGTTACTTAAAGCTTTCTACTGTGTATGTATATTTGCTCGTAAATAAATTTATTGTTATATGTCACCTACGTGTTCCATTAATTAAATAAATAATTATGTGTACCATTAGACATGTAATTTAGATTTTAAATATGAATTTATTGTAGAATAAAATATTCTCAAATATAGCAAACGCCATTTAGATCCAATCTGAGTAAAGCTTATAATAATGTGTTCTGGAATTTAGATAATTTGTACCATAAATAAATAGATATTCTACAAAATTCTTCATTCATTCTTCATACCATACATGCACAAATTATCTTAATCATCTTTATATTCTTTTTTTCCATCATAAATTGATGAAAAAAAAAATATTTAAAAAATATCACGTATAGGTATAGAGGAAAAATACAGAGGCCAATGCAAATATACACACTCATAAGAACATGACCAAGAAGCCGCGATCTCTGAAGTACGCTCCACCCCCACGCCACACAGTTCTGTTGTATAATGAAGGTTTTAGTTACGAAATTATAATACAGTATAATCAACAAAACTAACAAATTTAATCTCAAACTAAAAATAAATCTCAGCCGTTGTCCTAACTGCAACTACGGGCGAATCTTGCGGTAACTTTACGACGCAAACCAGTGCAATCTCAATCCCGGTCGGAGATAGTCCCGCCACAAAGTATGGGTACATAAAGCTGTCTTTAATTCTAGTGGTGCCTTCTTTATAGCTTTATCTTTCGTATCCAGTTATCTTAGTTCAATACCGTTCGGTGTATCGTATAAATATATACTTTTTTTTAGTTTTAATTTAGTGGTAAATTTACATTTTTAATTTTCTCTGTTCTGGTCTCATTCAACGATTAACTGCCGCTAATCCATAATCCATACTAATATTATAAATGCGAAAGTAACTCTGTCTGTCTGTCTGTCTGTATGTTACGTTTTCACGCCTAAACCACTGAACCGATTTTGATGAAATTTGGTATAGTGGTAGATTAGACCTTGAGAAAGGACATAAGCTATGTTTGGTCGCGATAACCGACATCCACGCGGGCGGAGCCGCGGGCAACAGCTAGTTACTAATATAAATGCAAAAGTAACACTGACTGTCTGTCTGTATGTTACACTTTTATAAAAATTGGTATAGGATTAGATTGGACCTTGATCAAGGACATAGGCTATATTTGGTCCCGATAACTGATATCCACGGGAGGAGGAACCGCGGGCAAAAGCTAGTGGTTATTATTTTCTACAATACATTGATAAAACTAAATTTACCTAGATAAATAAAAATACTTACTTATTACTATGAAATTATTACGTAACTAATAATAATGATATGTACTAGGTTAATTGGATTAGTATTATTTAGCTCAAATTTATTTAAGCCCCCTGCTTAAATAGCCTAAAGTTACTGAATATGTATGATATCGAGTAATATGATATTAAAATTTTGTATGAAAAATTTCTTAGTAACGGTTAATTTCCATTTAACAACATTTTAAAGAGACATCTTATGATAAAAAATATTTATTCTATATCAGAGCAAACCCAACCCACTACCAGCAAGCAGATGACATTGATTTGAACCCCACAGATATTAATAGAACATTATACATCCAACGTTTAAAAAAAAGTCTATTCACCACTTTTTACAAAAAATTTCACTTTATAAAATTCCAAGTTCATAAAAATTCGAATACAGAAGAACTCCGACCATGCTGCCTTTGCACCGTGATTCTACTGGCTCAAGTTAACTACCTTCTCGCACATAAAACAGACTAGCGCGGACACAATGATCCTTCCGGGACATAACTCGGTAGCAAGACTGCGTCCTTGCAAGCCCGGCCGGCGGGAGCGGCTTTCAATAAATAAGCATTAAAAGCCGTTGATAACGACCACGACAAATAAACCGAGTGTTAGTGGTAATTGGTTTTTATGCGAGAAGTAAGTGTTGTTGAAGTCTGATAAAATTTGTAACTAGGTTTGTGGCTAGGAACAAATTTCAAATAAGGCTGATTACCTACATTTGGGCTGCTAGTCTGATTCTGCATGTAACTGAAATCAGTTTTTTTTTTTAAATATGGTGCATCACCAAAGGCATAGAAGAAAATGCATTACACCTGTATTTTTGAATATTTTCAGACCTTAGCTGTTTCTTCTTCTTTTTTCTAATATTTACACGCCAACCCCTCCAGTCAAACTATAATTACTTGTGTTTTATCATATGGGGCACGGCCATTTGACTTGACCACAGCTTATGGTGAGAAGCTGAAGGCAAAATATCAGGAAAGAGGGTCACCATTACAAACCCGTACTATGTTTACAATGGTGGCACTCAGTTTGATGGCCTCCTCAGATGCTTTTTCGCTCCCCGGTTAGAGGACCCGGAACTTGAGGCAGAACGTCAGTGGTACGAGGGCAGATTTCAAACCCTGAACATCTCAACTCCTTAACACTCACTGTTACTGCATTTCGTAACAGCAAATCTCAGCCAAAGTTTTCAAAATGGGATTTTCACAATTTGGCCAATTGTCGGCAATAATTTGCGGAAGTCGAAGCTAATACATATATAGGTAGGTATATGTTGATAAGTACAAACCTAATAGCCAAAGTTAAATGTACTCCCTTCGCTCTCATCATTACGTAACCGAAAGTTTTACGTAACAATTACCAAGTTCAACCAACTGCACATCAAACGACAACAAAATCGTACCGAACCGACAAAATACGATGACATTTACGGTACGTTAATGAAAGCCCCGGAATTATTACAATGATAAGTTAAGTTGCCGATTTACGAAGCCACGTCGCGGTGTAATTGACGACTAAATCGCGATAATGACGTCATAACTCAACTGAGGCACATTAACCCCTTTGCATACATTTGTGGCGAATTAGAGACAGTTATTTTATGTTTGGTTTTGAATGGTGTCACGGTTTTTGTTCTCGGCTTTCAATTGTTGTGTTACAATTTTGCGATTCGAAAATGGAATGTTAAATTAATTTGTAACTTTATTCTGGATGCGACGTAATTGCTTTGTATTAATAACACCATGTATTTTAATAAAAAAATACGTCACAATTTAATTAAGGCACATTAATTAGGCACACTAATTTTAGCAAACAATAAATCTACATCTACACTACTAATTTATAGAGGAAAGATTTATATGTTTGTAATGAATAAACCCAAAAACTACCGTGCCAATTTCAAAAATCTTTCACCATTGGAAAGCTACATTCACCCTGAGTAACATAGGCTATGTGGGATTTCCACGGGAACGTTTTTACTACCCGTGCGAAGCCGGGGCGGATCGCTAGTATAAAATAATGCCGTAGATAGGTGAGTCAGTGCGACCTAGAGCGGGAAACAAAAAACATATCATTTTTAATTTCAAAAATATGCTTGTGATTGTATACATTTGTATACAAATAACAATTACGAATAACAACCAATTAGATATTAGTATCTACTTGATTAAATCTAATTCAATTAATATCCAAAATAATTAAATTGCAACGCGAAAACGAAACAACTTCGGTGCCGAAGGGGGAGGTTATGTCGAACTCGAACCGACTAAACCGCACGCCGTCTGTGGGTCGATGTGCTAGGCCGAAGGTGAGGTTGTCTCGCGACATATCCCTCGCACCCCGGCTGACCCAGGGCCATTCCTCTCGGTCTGGACCTCCTCAGGAGGGGGATGTTGAGGTAGGTACAGGTTAATTAATGCCTTGTATTTGACAAGCGATACAAAGCGATAATTTTGTAATTATGCATCTCGATTTTGTATTGGTTTATGTCAATATATTTCATTACAAAGCTGATTGTAGCTGTGTATTAGCTAGTTGATATAAAGGTGATGACAGACTTGCCACGACGTAATGCCGATAGTTTAGATGGTGTAGTGTTCAATTGGGTATTTGGTTGACTAGACAAATTAGGTACTTTTTACTAAACGTCAAAACGGTAACTTATAAAGGAAATTGTATGAAAAATGTATTTTTGACGTCATAATATTTAGTAGTCAAATAATGTACTATTAAAGGTTGGGTGGATGATTAAAAATAAATAAGAGCGATAAAATAAGAACCACCGCAACGGTTTTAACTATTTACTATTCTTAATTTAATAAGTTCAGCTAAATTTATTTTAACTACAGAATACCCAATTGTTCCCTTGTGTGGTGGACGATGGTATAGCATTTAATTACGTGTAATTCCGATTTCTGCTAAATGTCAATAAATTGCAATCATGATTTTTATACCAATATTAGGCCTTTTTTTCAACGTGTGAAAAATACTCTTGGATACCACGCCCGACGGAGCCGGAGGGGGAGGTTATGGCGGACCAGTGCAAGGCCGATAGTGAGGTAGCTACAGTGCATATCCCTCGCACCCCGGCTGACCCAGGGCCATCTCTCTCGATCTGGCCCTCTTCGGATGAGGGGACCTAGGGGTCCCCACCAATATTAGTGTTTAAAGTGGTTAGTGTAGCCTATGAACGTGTGCAACAATATGTCTTCGTCCTTTATAAGAACATAAAAAAAAAATCATGAAAAGCATAATACAATGTGTCCATCTCTAAGTAAAAATTAAAACACTAATTTACCATAACATATTTTTAGAGACAGAGTGAACGTCAGTGTCTGTGCTAGTATTAAACAGTGTTACAGACACTAAAACTCACAACCAACCCTAAACTTGCACCTGTACCTTGTCCTAGGGTAGACTTACAAGTGAAATGAGCTGCGAAGATCTTGGTGATACCCCTAAAAAAACCCCTGTAACTAATAGCTAAAGCAATTATATCAATTAAACTATGGAATTTCTCTGCTGGACATAGATAGTAGGCCATACCCCCCCAACATTGGCAGAGTCCAATGTTGGAAGGGTGTTTCTGTTTCCACACTGGACTCGAAATGAAACCAACCCGTCTTGGTTTTATTTCGAGTTTTCCATCTCTCATAGTGATAATGTCTGCGTATTTTTCCATTAGTCGCCTCCTACGACACCCTTCGGATGAGATGGTGTGGTGATACATGTATTCTTCCTCCATCACCACACAATTATAAGAATTCAAATTTAACCTGTGACCTTTCAAAATATTACATCATCCACGTATACAAGCATATTTCACTGTCACGTAGATTGCAGGGTACCAGGACCGTCCCACAGGGCCGGGCGTAAAATTGCGTAGGGACATTAGTGGGTCCCGGTTAGGCACATATGGTAAATAAAATCGAAGTTAGAAGACTGTTTTAAATGGCTATGTATACTGATGAGTTTTAATTTTGATATTGTGCTCATGTGTAAATTTCGAGAATAGGGACACGCAAAAACGATTTGTAGCATAAATTATTCGTGATTTTGTACTGTGTACCTTAAAAGAAAACAGAAATCTACAGAAATCTCAGTTTGTATGCTATCTAATCTCAAAAGAAATCAAAAAAGCCTTCACCTCACAGAAACAGAATAGAAACCTGCCTACCTGAAAGCCTGTCTCTAGTAAATCCTCCACCTTACAGAACCGACCTTCTCATTTTACTTTACCTGTATCTATATATCACAGTCTTGGTGGTCTTGGTCTTGGTGGTGGTAACAAACAGTTATATCGGAGATATTGCGGCTGACGAAGGAACACAACAGAAATCTTCTCAGTTACTCTATCAAAGGCGGCATGCTGTTGCAAGTCTTTATACTTTAACAACTTTTGTATAATTCAAGACAGGACTGTACCAATAAAAAAAAGACGGGTTGCACTCCGGGAGTGCCGGCAAAGTGAAACCTTTTTCTTTCTTTCTTTCTTCGTTATAGACAGAGAAAAAGATAAAAAGAATATATCATACCATACCATACCATAACTATGATATAGCGCCAATCATAGAACCTATCACTAATTTTCTGTCAGAAGAAATTCATGAATTACAAAAAGAAAAAATAATCACAAAAAGTAATAAATTACAAAAAGAAAAATTAATCACAAAAAGTGTCAGAAGCCCAGGTTCGAACCCGGTACTATCTGAAACCATAAGGACTTACAGTCGAAGCGCTTACCGCTAAGCTACGAATCTTCTTAGCGTACCTAACAAAATAAACAATCTGTAGCTAATGTTGTATGACGTCAGTCGTCGGCTACGGTTCAAAAGTCAAGTGATCTTGACGCGAGTTTAACACTTTTTACCCATCCAACGCCGCTAAAGAAGTTTTCACTTCAAAAATCTCCTAATACCTTCCGATTTAGAAACTTTCTTATATTTAGATCCGTGAGGTGACGGAAAAAGAATACCAGTATCTCATCACCTCATGTTCTTCAAAGGGTGTTGTAAGAGGTGACTAATAAAACTAGGTAGATGATATCACCGCGAGGAAAGGAACACTCGAAATTCAAGTATCAACCCATCTGGCTAGCGTGAAAACAATAGGCCTTCCAAAATTGGGAGAGGCGTGGAATGCGATAAGCTAATTAATTAATAAACCTTCACTCCAATTATGTCATTACGACATCTACCTTAAAATATACAGCTGAAAATATTACTTCAGCACCTTATTCAGTACATATTTTGTACCAAAATGACTTTTGATTACAAAGGGATGGAAAATTTACATGAAAGAATGAAATGACAACCGACGGTGACAGCCTTCCAGTCGTGCCGCGAAGCAAACATTTTAATATATTAATATACAGGCATATCGCAAAAAAGTAATGGCAAAAAATATTTATATCAAACAGGAACAATGGACAGCGGGCCGGTGCATAAATTATTTTAATCCGCGTACGACTCGTGATTTTCACTCGCATATAAATTTTAAAATAAAATAAGTAATTTATTGTTTGAAGATTAATGGGGTTTCGCATATTTTTTTTTTGGTTTTTCGGTAGTCATCATCTGATCATTGGTCCGAATTGAATCAGAGGTTTTTCACTCAGGAGCGCCGGGTCCATTTCCTACTTCTTCTTTTGACTTGGACTTATTAAAGGGACTACCGCCTGACCTCCTCAAAAGGAGAGCAAGTCCATTGACCAGCAAGTGCCCCGCTATGCAGGTAAGGCGCGGTTTAAATAAACCCAATATAAACCTTATGTATGTAGTGTACAATAACGTCAATGATGTGACGCTCGCCACTCGATACGATGGCGCGTCACTTTAGTGGCGGGACGTCCCCTGGAGGCGCGGACGCAATTCTCCTCTAAGACAAAAACGACTTTACTGCAATCTACATAAGGTTACTTAAATTGTTTGCCGCGTCATACGTCCTCGCCACGTCTCTTCTGTAAAAACCACGCCTAAGGTGCTCCGAAGTTTTTGATGTAGCCTCATACACTCATTAATCGTTTGTAAGCAGCATTCATTTCCATTCTTCTCTCATTTCCAAACGATGAATGCCTCTCTCGATAAGTGGCAATCGCATAGAATGACGAATGTATGGGGCTAGACGGATTTGTCATGCGTTAACGACTGTCATAAACATCAAATCCCATACATTCGTCATTCTATTCCATCAAACGCAAGCCAACGAATTGCCACTTGTCTAGAGGGACTGATTTTTCAAGTATAACTCATAAGTCTATGTAAAACGTAATAACCCAGTTTACTCTCAAAATCAGAGATTCTCTTTTGAAGTGAAAACTTCTTTATCGGCGTCGGATGGGTAAAAAGTGTTAAACTCACGTCAGGATTATTTGACCTTTGAGCCGTAACCGACTACTGACGTCATACAATATTAGCAACAGATTGTGTATTTTGTTAGGTAAGCTATGAAGCTTCGTAGCTTAGCGGTAAGCGCTTCGACTGTAAGTCCTTATGGTTTCAGATAGTACCGGGTTCGAACCTGAGCTTCTGACACTTTTTGTGATTACTTTTTCTTTTTGTAATTTATTACATTTTGTGAGTTTTTTTTCTTTTTGTAATTCAATAAAATCTTCTGCCAGAAAATTAGTGACAGGTTCTATGATTGGCTATATTATAGGTATGGTATGGTATATTCTTTTTATCTTTTACTCTGTATATAACGAAGAAAGAAAGATAGAAAAAGTTTTCACTTCTGCCGGCACTACCAGAGTGCAACCCGTCTTTTTTTTTTAATTATTCATTTCACAACTAAAACTGATATCTCCCATTTTACTCGTCTGAATTGATCAGTTCATGAATTTTCAGTTTATGAATTGATCAGTTTATCTATTTTTTTTAAATTTCAATTATCTACTACAACATAACTACCTAACTGCATTTATCGTTTCGCATATAAATCTATCATATAACCAATAAATATGTACCACAAATCAAGATACAATATTTTCCAAATAAACCAGCAGTGTGAGCGTTACCGTCATCATTTCATACGTTTAACATACGAATGAGTGACACTTTAAAACGAAGGGTTAGAGCAGTACCCAGGCACAGTTTGTAACACTCTAAGATGTTGCAAGGGTTAAGAGTACCCTTGCTGAATAAGAGGCAGTACATGAAACGGTTGTATAAGATGTTATGAATAAGTTAATGAATTTGAATGGGTTTGATGTGATGTTAGTTTTGAAGTGGGTGAAGTGACAGTAGATTTACGTCTAAAGCCTCGTAATTATTACGATTTGAATAGAGATAATGTACAGTGGGCTCCAGAAGTGCTTGGATAATTTGTAACTAACATTGTATGTGTGACGTCAGATGCCATCTAGTGTTTTAGGAGGTAAAGTTAACTCATAGGTACATACGTTAATAAAATAGTTTCAGTTTGTCAAAGTATTTTAGGCTAATATATATATTAAGGAGGGCATTATACACCTGACTGTACTTAAATACCGCCACAACACAGGTCTACCAAAAAAACCATTCGTGGTTTAAAAATTGAAGAAGAAAACGGAAACACGTCCCGTTCCATATTTGAAATTCTAAATTCAGTCTCGCCTCAACCACTAACCGTGGCACAATTTTGGTTCTAAACAGCTTATCCAAAAGAAGTATTCAAAGCAGTAAGCAGTACATAGAAGTCAATTATTTGCCTCATCTTCGTTTAAACTTCAAATCTTAAAATCCTCCATAGCAGGCTTCGTACCCATGGGCAAAGAAAGAATCCATTGCTAAGTTACGGGCGATTTGAGGTTGCCATATTTAGACATAACTTGTTAGAAAGTAAAATCAACTCATGTGGCGAATTGTACATGTGTTAAAATCTCAAAAGGTTAATAAATCTGAACAGAACTCGAGCCTGCTACCCGCTTTTTAGGAGATATGCTCTTCCTAACAACTGAGCTATTCGGAATTATACAAGAAAGGTGAAATTTTCCTATAGGTATTTCTTGGGGTGACGCTATTGAATTTTATAAGAAACTACCCGCGTAGAATAATTACTCCATTTCCGCGTATATCTAAATATATATAAATCAAAGGTGACTTGACTAACAAACTGATCTATTAACGCACAGCCTAAACCACTGGACGGATCGGGCTGAAATTTGGCATGCAGATATATGTTATGACATAGTAAGGGATTTTGATTAATTCTACCCCCAAGGGGATAAAATAGGGCATGAAAGTTTTAGTTATATATAAATGTTACTCTTGAATCACTCTATGTATTACTGAAAACTGCATTAAAATCTGTTGAGTAGTTTAAAAGACCTAACAGCTGAAGCGACTGCATTTGATGCTATTCAAAGAAGAAATAAAAATGTCCTTGAGAGAAGTAGGTAATGCCTATTGTAACCTTAAATAACACACAGAAACATAATACTTAAAAAATTCTCGCCCATTAATTTCCTTATATCATCGAATTCACCTAATTTATCACCGTTTTTTATATCTTCTAACGTAGTAGTCGATATATAAGCGTTATAGCGGAACTCATAGACATAAACCAGATGTAAATCGGCTAAGTAACAGCGACGTTGATGGTGATATACGCAATAGGCGCTAACAGGGTGATATAATCCGGCAGTGTTATACTACCACCCACCATACCGGCTGTCGTAAATTTAAGGATTGGAAAGGTTAGAATTGACGGAAATAATTTGTATCTAAAGAAAGGTAGAGCTTAGTACGTATTGTTGAATGCTTATGGGCTGAAAGTTTCTAATACTGATAAATAATAGCAATATATTAACTATTTAGCATGTTGTTGATTAAAGCTGTGAATTTATTTTTAATTGAAATTGAATTTAAGTCTTCAGGCTTTCACGGCCGGCGCTGCATGTAGAATATACTGCTTCCGGGCTGTTTGGCCGTGGTCTCTTCGCCACTGAAGATGTCGACCGCAGTGATCGACGAAACGTCTGGAACGCAAGTTTCAAATGGACCACGGCCAAACAGCCCGGAAGCAGTATATTCTACATGAAATTAAATTATCCTATTTTTATTTTATTTTATTAATCCCAAATTTAAATTAATTAATTAATAATATTTGTAAACAAAATAATCTAATCTGTGAGTTCAATTGAGATAATACATTATCATCTACATTGTATTATTGTACAACAATTGCAGATGATAAATTATATTTAAATCTAAAATGTCATGTAAATGGTGTACAAATAAAGTTTTATTCTATTCTAAATTATTAAAATGTGATAAATATAACAAAATGCGATGCACTCTCTTAAAAAAAAATTAATTGTAAAAGTTTAATTCTATGTAAATTAAAATAAGGAATTTTTTATTGTTGACAAAATGACATATATAGGTTTTGTGATACCTGAAATATATTTTTATTTTTTATTGATTGCTGAAGTACTACTTTGCTGTCCATATTACATTACTATCCTGATTGCATTGATATATCCAAGCAACAATAATATGGGGTTCTACAAGAAGGGCATTGGAAGGTGTCTTCAAGTTCGGCAGTACGAGTGTAACGCCCCTCATATTGCATACGTCCATAGGCCACGGTCACCACTTTCCATCAAGTAGACCGTGTGCTTATCGGCCTAAATGTTTGATTTTGTTAGTCTTGGCTGAATTTGGATTCAGACAGGTCTCGCCTCAACCGCGAACCTCCTTGATGTACTATTATTACTAATCAAGTATATCTAGTGACTTAATTGTATCCCGGTGTTGCACACGTCCATAGGCTACGGTACCCATTTTTCATTAGGTGAACTGTGTGCTTGTATGCCACCTAAGTGACATACAAAAAAAAGACGGGTTGCACTCTGGGAGTGCCGGCAGAAGTGAAAACATTTTTTTTTCCTTCTTCGTTATATACATAGAAAAAGATAAAAAAGAACATACCATACCATACCTATAATATAGCGCTAATCATAGAACCTATCACTTATTTTCCGCAAATTTTCTGTCAGAAGAAATTAATAAATTATGAAAAGAAAAAATAAACACAAAAAGTAATAAATTACAGAAAGAAAAAATAATCATAAAAAGTAATAAATTACAAAAAGAAAAAATAATCTCAAAAATTTTCAGAAGGCCAGGTGGTTTGAACCCGATACTATCTGAAACTATAAGGACTTACAGTCGAAGTGCTTACCGTTTAAGCTACGACGCTATCTCTTTTAACTTGCAAAATAGATAGTCTGTACCTAATCTTGTATGACGTCAGTCGTCGGTTACGGTGCAAAGGTCAACTAATCCTGACGCTTCCTTAACATTTTACACCCATCCAACGCCGCTAAAGAAGTTTTCACTTCAAAAATACACTTTGGCTTTGTGACTGGATTTGGATTTAAACAAGCTAGATCGAAAGAAGGCGGTTTGGTGAGGCCTTGCGTCACTTAGGAACCGCCTTAGTGAATTTTGAATTCCGAATGTGCAACAGTACTTAGAACTAGATATGGTGTATGGTTTGCTAGTCGCGTACCTAGTGATATCAATTCGTATACCTCTCTCGCCGGAGCCGGAGGGAGAGGTTATGTCGGACTCGAACCGACTAAACCGCACGGCGTCTGTGGGTCGCAGTGCAAGGCCGAGAGTGAGGTAGCTACAGTGTCCTAGCTACAGTCCTTCGCATCCCGGCTGACCCAGTTCCCTATATAACACCAGAGACAGGTTCTTCAAGAAAGGTATTAGAAGGTTTCTACAAGTTTGGCAGCACGAATGTAACGCCCCTGATGTTGCATACGTCCATAGCCATAGCTCATAACCACTTAACATCAGGTAAGCCGTGTGCATGTCCGCCACCTAAGTAATATAAAAAAAAAAACTGATGAGCATTTTTAGGTGTAATCAATGGGAGCTCTCACAAAACACTGTACACTCAGATATATTATCGCGTGTATCCCGATAGTTTGATATTAAAATCACGTATTGTATATAATAGAGCCCCCAGAAGCGGCCACCTGCCGGCTGCTTTAATCTGAATATAAATTGTCTGTAATTAAAGTGGACTCGGACATGGGGGGAATAAATGCGACCACTTGAAACAAAGCCTTTGGGTGTGGTCCAAAATGCGAGAGACACGCGAGTTTCCTTTTTTGTTATTGAATATGTCACGTCATTTGTTGATGGATAATCCAGACTATTGGAAGCAAAAAAAATACGAATAAGCTATTTATTGAAAAGTAAAGAATGACCCTGCTAAATTTAAAAAATATTTTTTTTTTAAATATTGTAGCCAGTATTACTTGAGACGTTGCGCACTCCAAGGATTCTAAACGATACCGTTGTACTCGTGTTCGAACATTTAAAAGGTATAATGGAATAACGACCCACTAGTAAAGCAATCCGTCATCGAAACGATCCAAGGTCCCCCCGGCATGGCAAGGCTCATATCAAAATATTACTAGATGTATCAAAATTAATGGGCTAACCAACACAATTTATTTTCAACTTTTTGAAGGGTTTTTGTGACAGGGGTTTTTTAATTTTTAAATTTATTTTTAAGTATATTTCAAATAATCGACTGCTCGCACTTCATGTGTTACTTGGACCAATCATATCTCAGTGAGCCCTTGTAATTCGAGCTCAAACGGCACCATATTTTTTCCTAAAGCTTTTGTGGGTAATGGTACTATATTCTGTGGTACATGTAGCTTTAGAAAGACTTGGATAAATATATTATTACGAGAGACAGTACAAGACTGAATTAAATCGCTTGATTTATACTACAAGGTCATCAGAAAATGTAATTAATATATTTAGTTTCTTTTTTGCAAAAATAATTAGGATATTTTTATGATAAAACTTGCAATTTTTAGGATTAATTAGGATAGCACCTTAGGTACTTCAGTTCGATAGTGTATTCTCACGTTTTCAAATTCATTGAATCCCTAAACAATCTCATCTGGAAGTTTATGCGCTGCTAAACAACAGATGAAGTTTTGTTGAAGGCTTTCTTCTCAGGGTTGGAGGGTGAGACGGCAGTCGCCACCAGCTAAACGCAAATTGAACTATAAGTGAACCTCGGGTTCTAAAGTGAATAGTGCAGTCTTTTAGTGAGATAAAAACACGTTCTGTTACGGTATTCACTTAATAATCTATATATTTTATATAAATGAATCCCTATTTCCCTTGGTCACGCCATCACGCGTGAACAGCTGGACCGATATCGCAAATTATTTTTTTTAGAATATTCCTTGCAGTACGGGGATGGTTCTTACGCATAGAAAATTTAAAAAAAAAAGGTTAGGCCGTCTGGATTCCACGTACATAAACTAGTAATCAATAATTTCCAACTAATATAAATAACCAATACCCTGTCAAACGAATAACTTATATTATGACAGCTCCATGTAGTGATGTCCAAATGAGTAACCTGTTCGATTTTATATGACAATCGACTTTATCTATGAAGAAGCTTCAGTCGGTTATACAGTTCAATCATTTTCATTTTGTCAAAAGTTTCCGCGAATACTATTTATTAAATAAGTCTATTATAGTTGGCGTAAATGTACTTGCATTTAACTTAGGAATACATTCGATCCCAACACTATGGATGTCAAAGTATTTAGTGTTGGGAATGAGTGTATGCCTTACAAATAATCGAATCACATATAATCGTTCAAAGTTAGATGCATTTACGTCAACTTCTTTACCTACTTTCAGTGTATAACATCGAAACGTGAAAATGCACGGATTGCAAGTTGTCAAAATAGTATATATTTAATAGTTATTTAGTACTTAAATGTCAGCTACTGAAATGTAAGGATTAACGTAAATACCGCGATAACATAAATAGAAACACCATCGAATTCGAAAAAATGGTCTTATTTCAATATGTAACATTCGTGTAAACCGATTGAAACTTTTCATAAACAAACTCGATTGTCACTTGAAATCGAATTAGTAACGTATTGGTAAATAACTATTTGACTTGACATCATCCTTCAAAAGACGACTTATTCCTTGGACAGACCAAAAGTAGTAAACTATGAAGATAGCAAGCATTGAACTATCCACATCTTTGTATGCGTTTTATACTTAGAACAAACTCTGCAATGAATACTTCAGACCGAACGGTCTTATCGATCGGGCCGCGACGGGTTAAGTTTCGAACTTGGCCGTCTCACCATACTCTGTGACACATAACATTACGTCTTTGACTTTCGGGTACAGTTGAAAAATTATTACGACGCCGCCGGGCGTGTTGTTCGGGAACTTACTTGATTCTTACTCTCTGTATTCTGATGTAGGAATACTTCAAAATATATTGAAGGAGTTTGCAGTTACTTGATAATTTAGATAATAATTCGATTGTCTTATGAGAGCTGTGTTGTGTATTTGTGTTATTTTTAAGAAGGACTACGTGCAGGTCTTTAATATGAGATTCTTCAAGAAGGGCATTAGAAAGTTCTTGTAGTTATGCCTATAGAGGTATTGCACACGTTCATAGGCCACAGTAACTACTTTTAACATGAACCGCGTGTTTGTTTTTCAGATCGCCAAACCTTTTTTTTATACATGTTGTATAAAAAAGGTTTGTTGTATAAACAAAGGTTGTCGTTCTGATACTAGTATGACAAAATGCCAATGTTTTACGAATCTTGTTCTTTTGGATGGCTCCTAACCCTGTGAGGAAAGTCTGCACCAGAGCCTCGCCCAATGTTTAGCAGTTACACCGATTTGCAAGTGAGTGTAATATAGGTTCCTTAGGGATAGACTATAGGGTGTCACAATCAAACTCGGTGCAGTACAAATCAAGACTAAACTTTATTACAAGCTAATTACACAGGTAGGCACTTATAATTAGGAAGAGGGTAGACGTGTTACGTACCTACATATTTTACATATCTTACACCCTACCACTTATCTTAAGTTACATTCATTAACAATATAAATATTAAACAAAGGTTAAACTTAACAACAATTGAGAACTTTATACAATTTTAAAAACTAATAAAATAAAATAAAATAAAATAAGGACCTTTAATCAGGATATCTAATAACAGGTCTTCTGATGCGCATACTTCTAGACCCAGCCGTTTCTACTGGCGGCGGAGCGAGAGAATGGGCTATATTCTCGGAATGAATATCGGGTTCGGGTAATGGGCACGCTGTTATCGACTGTGGTGACTTTCTCCAAAGCTGATCTACATGCCTTTTAATCGGGGGACCGTTTCCCCTAGCCACTGAATAGCATCTAGATCCTAACTTAGCTTGTATTTTACCACTCAACCACCTACCTTCCCCTCCAAAACCTCGCGTCCACACGATATCGCCCACCTCGAAGTTTCGCGTCCTACCACCCGCACTTTGTACCTGTTTACTCTGCGTACCTTCTACCTTTTTCTTAACACTGTCAGTGTTACCTGCAGTGTGAAGCAAATCTAAACGAGACCGTAACGTCCTATGTTGTAACAACATCGCCGGTGATTGCCCCGTTGTACAATGTACCGTGTTCCGGTACATAAACAGATATGACTTTAAAGCTGTGTCTACATCGCATTTGTCCCTCAAGGCTTTTTTTATAGCCTTCTTGCATAGTTTAACGGCACCTTCCGCTGCCCCGTTCGACGCTGGGTGATATACTGGCGTTAAAATATGTTTAATACCGTTAATAAGCATAAAATTAGCTAATTCTGATGAAGTAAACGGTGGGCCATTATCTGAGACAATTTCTTTTGGCAAGCCAAAGCGCGCAAACACATCCCTTAAAACCTTTAATACTTCTTTACCCTTAGTACTAGACATCTCAAATGCCTCAATCCACTTTGTAGTCGAATCAATGATAACAAAAAACGTTTTACCATTAAATGGGCCTAAAAAATCTATGTGTAAACGACTCCACGGTTCAGAAATATATGGCCAGGGCTGCGGAGGTGCTTTTGGTGGCGCCGGGGCTTCTAACCTACATGTCGCACACTCTTTACATTCAGTTTCAATGTCCGCGTCAATCCCAGGCCACCATACATAGCTCCGTGCAAGGGACTTCATTTTAACAATACCTTGGTGACCCACATGTAATTCTTTTAGTATTCGTTTCCTAAACATAGATGGCATCACCATCCTGTAACCCCACATCACACAACCCGATTCCGTATAAAGTTCATGTTTCCTAACAAAATAGGGCTTAAGCTCTGGTTGTGGGCATGCCGCAGGCCAACCTGATCTCAAGTACATGACTACTTTCATTAATATCTCATCTTTATTTATAAATTCATTTATGTCCTTACATGTAACCGGCAAGAAATCCTGTACAAACTTAACGTACGTTATCTCAGGTCCGACTTTTGTCCGTCGGCCAACAGGTAACCGTGACAATGCATCGGCTCCATTTTTATCTGTCGGTACGTACTGGATATCATATTGATAACCTGATAGAATAACCGCCCACCTCTGTAACCTACTTGCCGCCATTGACGGAATGCCTACTTTATCCCCAAAAAAGGACACTAAAGGTTTATGATCAGTCTTGAGGGTAAATAATCGGCCGTACAAATATTGGTGAAATTTTTTTACCCCATACACTATGGCTAGCGCCTCCCGTTGTATTTGCGAGTAGTTAGTTTCAGCTGCATTAAGGACTCTCGAGGCATAAGCTATAGGCCGCTCCGTTCCATCTGGGAACACATGTGAAATGACAGCTCCTATCCCCGTGGCACTGGCATCAGTCGTCAACGTTAGTGGCATCTGGGGGTCGTAATGCGCGAGTACTTCACTAGATGATAATAGTTGCTTAATTTTATCGAATACTTCCGTACAACGTTTTGTCCAAATGAATTTATTGTCCTTTCTTAACAATTCGTACAACGGTGCTAGCGTCATACTGATATTTTTAACAAACTTAGCATAGTACATTACCATTCCCAAAAACGACCTAAGTTCCGACACATTGGATGGTCTCGGTACCTGCTGTATCGCTTCCACCTTCTCCGTACAAGTCTTTACTCCGTCCTTACTAATGATAAAACCTAAGTACGACACTTCATCAGCAAAGAAGGTACATTTCTCTCGCTTAACTTTCAAACCGTTACGTTGTAACCTATCTAAAACCTGGTACAAAGTTTCGATATGTTCCTTATCGTCTCGGCCAGTGAGTATGACGTCATCAAGGAATACTCCGACTCTAGGCATACCTGAGAATATTTGTTCGATTTTTCTTTGAAAGATCCCGGGACTGGACGACAGGCCTTGAATCAGTCTATTGTACCTATACAATCCGCGAAAAGTATTTATGACAGTATACGATTTCGATTGATCATCAAGACAAAATTGAGCATACGCCTGTGAAAGATCAATTTTACTGTATTTTTGACCCGAATGTAACTTAGTCAGCAAGTCGTCTATTCTCGGCAACGGAAAACGGTCAATCTCCAGGCATTTGTTAAGAGTTAATTTATAGTCACCACATAATCTCAAACCTCCGTCCTTTTTAATAACTGGCACGATCGGCGTCGCCCAGTCGGATGACTCGACGGGCGAGATAACGCCGTCACGCTCCAGCTGATCTAACGCCCGATCTACCCGCTCGCGCAGCGCGTATGCGAGCGGCCGCGCTCTCATGAACACAGGTTGCGTGCCAGGCCGCACCCGTAGGCTCACTTCATCGCCAGTATAACAACCGAGTCCGTCCGATAGCACCTCAGAGTATCTGGAATTGAATTCATTTAAGTCAATTTTTTTTGTACTAACAATGTTATTACAATCATTATTCTGTTTTACGATAATATCCTGTAGCCTAATCTGCAATTCCTGTAGCCATTCTCTGCCTATCAACGGATTTTTACCATTATCAATCACATACAACTCTAACTGCTTACATGCACCCGCATATCGGACCAATGGTTTAATTCTACCACGAGGGTACACTTTTTCACCTGTATAATAATTCATGACTAAATTCGATCGTAACAAGGGTATGTTTGAAAACATATTTTCATACAATTCATAATTAATACAAGATATTCTGCTGCCCGTATCTACCTCCATACTTATGTTTTTGTCTGCCACTGTCACACAAATTAAATAAGGTTTGTACTTTTCCATGCTATCACTGCTATTACTGTTCAGTAATGAGTTTAAATTTACCTGAACTAAATCGCTATCCAAGTCTTCCTCCGTGCTGGAAGATCGCTGCCGTACCTGCTGGGTCTCAGACCAGCGAATGCCCGTACTGAATCTAGGACACATCTTCTTTAAATGGCCTTCCTTGTTGCAAACTCGACAAGTATACATCTTGAAACGGCACGAAGCTACTTCATGTGCTGCACCACACGCCTCGCATCTGACATTTGATGACCTTGAATCCCGTCGTACATTGTGTGCCGGGCCGCGCGCACTTCTACCTCCGCCCCGCCCTCTTGTAGGGTGATCGCGTTCCCTGCGCTGTAGACCCCCCTTTTCGAATGTGGCCACATGGTTCGTCGCCACCATTGGAGGTTGCCGGCCGCTAACCGTGACGTCCCTGCCGCGCTCCAGACCCCGATGCTCTAACATCGCAGAGTCCAACTCCGCCGCTTCCATAGCCACCGCCCAATGGAGTGCTCTGGCGAACGTAGGTGTATCACACGTGAACAGCCGCTGCCTAATGACGTCATTCTCCAAGCCGCACACAAATTGATCTCGCAGATTGCAATCTAGCTCTTTTTCAAAGTCGCAAAATTTCGTCATCTTCTTTAATTCCGCCACATATGACGCAATATTTTCCCTTTTTAACTGCTTCCGTTGTCTAAACTTGTATCTTTCCGCTAGAACATTCGGCTTCGGTTGAAGGTGACCTTGCACAATTTGCACTAGTTCTTCAAACGGTAGTGTCGACGGTTTTCTCGGGGTACAGATGGTCACCAATAACTCGTAGCAAGCACTCCCCATGACCGTTATCAAGGTCGGCACACGCATCTCCACTTTCACATTGTTTACTACAAAATATTGTTCTAAGCGTTCTATGTACAAAGTCCAATTGTCAGACTCGATATCAAATGCCTCCAACTTTCCAACAGACATCTTGTCAATAATAATTTTTATTTTATTTGAAACGTCGCTGAGCCACTTGGTCTGTACGCGTAATTTTTACTCGTCGCCAATGTAATATAGGTTCCTTAGGGATAGACTATAGGGTGTCACAATCAAACTCGGTGCAGTACAAATCAAGACTAAACTTTATTACAAGCTAATTACACAGGTAGGCACTTATAATTAGGAAGAGGGTAGACGTGTTACGTACCTACATATTTTACATATCTTACAGTGAGTTTGGCTTGGACCTCAAGGACGTTGAAAATGCCCTATACACCCGAAAAATGATAATATGTTAAGTAAGATGGGAAGCAATTGAGTACAATCACGTTAAAAAGTTACTAAAAAAAAGAGACGTTTGTTTAGAAAATTGACTTCCAAAAAGGCATAACAGTATTCACATTCCGATATTGAAATACACAAATATTGTACACAGGTAATACACGAATGCATCTCGAATTTACATGCATTCATATTTATGTGCGCGATGTCACAAAATTCTATTTGGTGCGACGAATGGAGTTGGTACGCGTACTATTTATTTATTAAGCATATATGGTGTATATAGGTAAGTTCCGCGAGTCCGCCCGTCTGGAAATAGAATGAGTTATGCTCGGTTTACCTTGGATGGGATATATACGATTGTTATTTGCATTAAATTCGTGCGAAGTAAGCTGTTAATTTGTTGTGCAATTACATCTAATTCGGACCGGTGGGTTTAGACGTAGCGTTCGTGTAGTACCTATTTGTAAATTAATTAAATTAAACAAAATGTATTTATAACTTATATGTAAATGTATAAAATAACATTAGAGAAAGTAGGAGAAGTGGCAGACAGAAAAATAATTTGAATATTTTATTCACGGTAACACCATTCACGGTTACTAATGTGTATGCATTGCAGTTTCGAATATTTATTTCATAGATATAATTTTATATTAAAAAACATAGTTTTCCGTATACAAACATTTCATTCAGATCGTTAAAAATATAATAGGTCTGTTCTCGCATAACAGAAGTCGTAAAACAAAGGGTTATTCAACAATGTCTTTTTCTCTATGGGCAATATTGACAATAGACATGTATTGTATCAGTAGGTAAGTGAATAAGGCTGCAGTGAAAATACTTTTATCATAGAGAATATTTAATGTCTTCCAATTTATTACCGCCTATGCATACCATTACTGAAATAATGACAAAACCTCAATTAAAATGAAAAACTGTATGCTGAAGAAGTGCGAAAATAAATGATCGAGCCCTTTCCTTTTATTAAGCTCGGGTAACGCCATTATCAGCAATAAATCAACAACAAACCATAATTTCTCATTACGCGGCGAGTAATAAATCATTTAACTAGAAAATAGGCCAAGTTAAGCCTACTACAAACGATTGGCTACCGATTGCCCACGGTCCGCTCGTGTCAAACTCGTTATTGGATTAACTAAATTTCAAATTTACGTAAAGTGTTTAGTTGTTGGTTTATGAATATCCTCCTGTGGAGACATTTCGCCCTTTTCCTCCGACTCTCCAGGGGAAAAGGATGAAATTTTCTACACAGAAGTACAGATTTCGCCTCCGATCGCTGGTGTATCAGTTGAAAATAATAATAAAAAGGTAGCTGGTTGGGAAAAACTGGATGCACAAGTTGGAGGATCAGGTGATATTGCCCAAGTTTGGAGAGGCCCATGTCCAGCAGTGCACTGCAATAAGCTAATTAATCGATTATTTCATTTAGAAATTCTTATCTGAGCAAAAAAAATTAGCATAAATTAAATAATTAGTAACTTTTGCACGTGAATGTACCACAACATAATGCTTTTTCTCTCACATGCATTGTGACCATCTATCTCACTAAATTACTGGCATGACGTAAAATACAATACTAGCATTTACATTCTTTACATTGTCTAAAATTGGACCTCGGTCTTTCATAATTTTTTTACTGTTTCTGCTTACTCTCTAATCTCACCCTTATCTTAATCAATCATATTTAATACTTCACAAACAATTATTGCTACCTTCTAAGTGATGGCTTCAATCCAAGCCTCAACGATCCTATAAACGCTCTCCCCACTCACTTAGAGCAAACCCCGCGATATTGCGAATCACAGCAATCTTCTCTTTGAAATTGTTTGTTTTTACAGCAGTTTCTGAGACTGTCGAGGTGTAATTTTCCATCCTATCAGTGCCCGGTTCCACTCGTTTGTTACGTTTGTTTTATATTAAGATGCCTCTTGCGTTGTTTATATTGGTTTACACAATTTTCAAGTTTGTGGAATCATCCGCGTATCTTGCCTGTTCGTGTCAATTGATTTGTTGGCTCTTTGTGGGGATGAAAGTTTCGAGTTTTGTATTAAAACCGTTGTTCTTGACTGTACTTTATGGTTCCCAAGTTATACAATGATTACCTATAATATATCTGGTTGACTGGTAGAGAATGCCTACGGCATTAAGTCCGCCATTATACGTTGTGCATGAAGCAATAAATAAATATATACATAATGTTTTTTGAGGGTTCCGTCCATATCCAAAGGGTAAATACGGAAGTCTGTCTGTCACGAAGCTGCATCTCATGACCCGTGATAGCTAGATTGTTAACATTTTTGCAGGTGATGTATTTCTATTGCCGCTACAACAAATGGTAACAAAATAGAAACGGAACACCTTATGCATGAGTATGATTTTAAGTCACTAAGGATTACACAGTCAGCGTATCGAAATGGTGAGGTGCATGGCGTCAGCGCTACCTAGTGGGTCCATCTGAAAATCAGCGCTGTGCATACCCAACTCAATGGTGTGCGCGGTATTAAAAGCTGAGATGGGGCCCTATTTAGGTTCGCACAGTATGAAATATAGACCTAAATACAGAATAAATAATACTTAATATAATTAATAGTTATACCGGAGGATATATTAAGGATTTAAAAGAGACTATAAGATTTTTAAGAGCCTATTCTACGGATAGAAATGTCTGTCTGTGTTTGTCAGTTTTTCCTCCTCGTCCTTTGCCGATCGATCCCTGCTCAGTGCAAATATTTGTATGCATGAATATAGGTATTTGCATTGGTCTGGTCGTGCCTCGGAGAGCACGTTAAGCCGTCGGACCCGGTCGGTTGGTCCCATACAAACATCTATGGCATTTGTTACGGGTAGTTGGAACCCTCAAAAATCCAACAACTGTTCTAGCTGCAATGCCTTTGGGTTGTGGAGGTTAGATGGCAGTCGCTTCACGGAAAATATCGAAGTTTAGCCAAATCCGCAGTTAGACTGGTAAAAAGCGGACCCCAGACTCCAAGTTCAAAAGCTTCGGATGCGACTGGGATTAACGCTAGGATGCAGAAGAAGACATTTAAGTATTCTACATTTTTTTATTAAAAGCATTCTTTAAGAGTGTATCATGAAAAGCAAACATGAAAATATTTTCTCAACAATAAAATAAACAAGTACACTCGCTCACAGAACGCATAAAACATTCTATATTCAAAAATAAAGAGCATTGTAGTGACCCAGTGAGAAATCCCTGTGGCGCCATCTGTCCTTTGTTGCATCGACGTGCATACCCGTGGGGGGTGTTTGTCAGTCTACGTTCGACGTATTGTTGCGTCACGGTTATATACGGATTCGTAATAAGGCTGTTTGTACACGCCTAAGTATATTGGTGTGAAGTTGTTTACGCAAAGATTGGAATTGAATTTTATTTTTCATATATCATTTTTATATTGTGTGTTTTACATGTATAGCAGAGGCATTCTTCTTTCATATGATTTTAAGAGTATCAAGGGCATTATTGTAAGACCTCTCCCTCTTTCTATTTACGTTTTCCACTGTTTAGGTAGCAGTAAACAAGTGACAATTCTGGTGTGTCAAAAGTTAATTGCTGTCTATCGAGTAACGCCTCCGGTGTACCATACGTCCATAGGCCAAGGTAACCACCGGCTTGTCTGCCTCTTAAGTGGTATAAAAGTAATAGGGACCACAGTATCTGCTTATCACCAGTATTTTGACAAGCTGCTAGTATATTGTATTAATTATTATTTTTATTTTATTTTTATATATAGGACCCGTCCATTTGACTTCACCTCGCCTGATGGTAAGCTGAAGGCAAAGTCTCAGGAAAGAGGGTCACCATTATACATATACAGGTACCTTGTTAAAAATGGTGGCACTCAGCTTTAGGGCCTCATCAAAGGAGTCACCCACCCGTCCCACTAGTGCTGCGACCACAATCCTCCCCCCTGCCCGGCTATGCACTTGTTGACCCCTGAACGCAATCAAACCGAGGTCGGATTACTATGGAGAGTTTTTCGCAATCGTGCACAGTGTACACCCGGCCGAAATTTGTAACAAATTTGTGCCGTCAAATTTATCATCATCATCAAATAAGATTCAATTAAAATTAAACTACAATACAAGGGACAAAATTTGCAAATTTGACGGCATTCGTCTTCTAAGATTTGTAGTCCAAAATTTCAAATTTCGGAGAGAAAGTTTACAGGCATTCTTAATTGTATCATCTGACAGGCATAAGACCTTGAAACAAGAAATGAAGTTCAATTGGTTGAAAAGTCAGAAAGCTTAAATTTGATGTTCACCGTGGAAAAAATATGCTATTTTTAACTTTATAGTCTTTATATTGTAAACATAGGCAAAAAAAGAAATCAGTATAAAACCTCTTTATCATTTCATTAATGATTTTTTTCACCAATTATTACATATAGTACTCACCTGTACTGCTATAAAGGGGAGACAAAGGTTTGACAGCTATCTGATATACTCAATAGCAGTCATTTAAACGTAATTCACGGAATTAGTTATTTCTAGGGTTTTTAGTCTATTTTAATAAAAAAAAACCGCATAGCTGGTTTTAAAACTGTTTGAGATGATACTTTCAAATGGTATTTAAATACGAAATACTTGTAGAAGGCGCTTTTAGAGGAAGTTACCTGAACTGAACTTCCAATTTGAATTCAGTTCCCTCTGATGAAATATTTCTATTCTGTGGAAAACAGAAACATACACATAAAATAGTGCTTCTATTGACGCGTGCCACAGCCCTTTGAGGAGTTACCCCTACAAGGTGTTGTGTTTTTGTGCACAAGGGATCATCAGGTGTTTACTTCATCTACTGTTCTGGTAAAAAATAATTCAATGAAATTAATTACTTACTTTTAAAATTCACAGTGTAGATGGCGGCGTAAATATAGTTCAGACAAAAACTACCCTCCAAATGTATTAGGAGTATATCTACTGAATGAATGAAAAAACAATTATAAATTCTCAGATTTAAGACGACTATATTTTTGACGAAAACATGAAAAGGCTTTGAGACGGCTCCAAAGAGCTAATGCTTGAATATCATTCCTTTTCTCAAGTAATTCACTTTTATCTTGATGGTACATCAATTTCTTCCCTACCCACGTTCCGCATTTGTACGTCTGCGAGGATTGGAAAAAATTGAAATATTTCATCATTCGAGCACCTACCTAATAAGACTCTCATGTCTCGAATCTCATTAATAATCTTCAGGGCACATGTAAAAATTTACTTTTTATTGACTTCGAAGAATTACGAGACACGTCACTGAATAAATTCAATTTAGAACAAGAAGTAAAAAAGAATTTCTCTTGCGAGGCATTCATTAAAAATCAAGCATATTTGATCCAAATTAAAGCGCTCCCCACGGCTCTCGTTCGGTGTCGTAGAGTGCTCTCGAGACACCGCACTGCCGTCTGCGAGACACTAGTGGAGCATAGTGTTTAGTTTCGCTACACTTTAAATTATGAAGAAGATCTTAAGTTTTAATTAGTTAACTGCTTCACATATGATAATATGCATGAATGAATGTATGAATGAATGAGAGAATGGAAATAAATGAATGAGAGACTGGAAGTACTATTAGTACAGTACTTACTAGTAATATTCTTAATAGTCTTCGGTTAAGCTTTCTCTTCAAAGTGGCTAAGCATTCAGTCATTTAATTATTCAATATATTAAAATGTACAAGATTTTAATAGTAAAAATAGAAATCCATATATCGTATAGATTTACTTCTAATACCTACACAACTTCATCGTAACATGTGTAGATGTTCTACATTGATGACAGAAACAGATTTCATCTCTCTGAAGCCAGGCACACAAATCGAATTCACTGTAACTTACAAGTGAAATACTTTTGCTGTTAGGTACTTGTCGATACACTGCAGTGCATGAAATACGCTATAATCTATTTTTAAACATTCTGAATCTGTAGGACGAAATTGGAATCCATCACAGCTCCTTTCTAGGGGAAATTCTCTACCATCCCAACTCAGCTTCGTGGACCTATCCTCTAAGCAGCTAACCGAAGCTAACTGAAATTGTTTTCTACATACGTATTCCATACATTACATTTTACCTATTGGAAATAAAAACAAATTTTCTAGAACATATTACGAATCACCATCCAGATTGAGGTTCAAGACTGCACATAAAAATAAATTACCTACTTAGCCCTTTTTTCCCGGTCCAGTTCAATAATAAATACTGTGTAAAAGTACAAGTGTTCTCAATATGTGTACTTAGCCCTTTTTTATAGATATGACGAGTCTTAACATAAACCTTGATTACTGAAATATAAGTTCTCATTTTGAGGGTACAGATTTCTCTCAGGTGAAACATCGAACGCTTCCCGAGCACGACGGGGTCGAAGCTGCACAGTCTGTACACGCTTCCGTGCTATTTCCGACACTGTTTATGCTGCATATCAATGCACTGTCTGTTGACGATATTCATTACTATGCGAACGACAGTGCAGGAACATAATACAGACTATACATAGGAGGTACTATACAAGTCATACCAACATCCGACGACCCACATTTTATAAAAGTCACAAACAATTGTGCCTGGAGTAGACGTTTATCTCCTAATGAACGGCTTTCGATTTTATCTCTCTAAAGAATTGTAGTTTGTGTGTAGAGGTTAATCGTTAATCGGTGACAGCCTCCGTGGCGTAGCGGTAGTGAACGCAGCCACTGCGCAGGAGGCGCGGCTTCGATCCCCGCTCAGTTCAAATATTTGAATGCATGAGTATGGGTATTTGCAATGGTATGGTCGTGCCTCGGAGAGCACGGTAAGCCGTCGGTCCCGGTTGCCATAAAAACATCTATGGCAGTCGTTACGGGTAGTTGTAGCCCTCAAAAGTCCAACAACTGGTCTAACTGCAATGCTTCGATATCGCCTTTGGGTTGTGGAGGTCATATGGCAGTCGCTTCACGGAAAATGTCGGAGTTTAGCCATATCCGCAGTTGGACTGGTAAAGGCGGACCCCAGACTCCAAGTTGATAGCTACGGATGCGACTGGGATTAAAGCTAGGATGAAGAAGATGTAGAGGTGAATCGTTAAAACTACTGGATCCGTTTTTTCATCAGTGGGAAGCCTAGATAAGTGTCTCAATCAGAAATTATATAGAGATTATTATAATTACTGTCCAGAATGTAATTTGAACTTATAACTCATGACAGCCTAAGGGGAATACTCTGATGAACTGTGCAACCTAGATCCACTTTGAAAAGCTAATAGTTAGGGTGATGTAGGAACTTGTGATGGAAGCAATTATGGAAGTAGTAGAAGCGAAAGATGTAAGCAAGATAGTTGATATGTAATGATCTCTGCCTACACAAATAAGAAACAGTCGTGACTATAGAATCACTAAAATAGTATGTTGCTAATGACAACTTATGTTGATTTTAACTTTCCCTGATTGAAATTTTGGCCACTAAATTTCAATCTCTCTCAAAAAAATCAAATGTACCTGAGAAATTGCTTCAAAATTCAATTTAAGAAAATTTGGATTAACCAGCTATTATATTTCTTGGCTACCAAGATTATCAACTAATAAAATTGAATACCGTCTCGCGACTAGCTTCAGGCTATTCATTTTGTTAACAAACGAAGTCGTTTAGCAAAATGAATATTCTAGATCGAAGATATTCTGAATTAAATCACTCGCGAGTCTAGGTTGACAATTTAAATGAACATTGTGGTGGTAGTTTGTATACTTGAAAGCCTATAAATCTCAACTCAGTATTTATTAAAATGGCTATTAACTTTGATGTGGAAAATTTATTATAATGTACTTTTCAAACATAAAAAGTTTATTATCTTAGCAATAGAATGTAGCACTCACAAGCTTGGACATATAATTTTTTTATGCATGACTGTCGTGAAGTCGGAAAGGAAAGTTGTGATTGGCTGTAGGTAGATATATGACCGTCTACGGTGGAGGATAAGGTTGACTTGGGGCCTGAAGATCTTGGCCTTATGCCTCTTATGTCACGTACTTATGTGGGATAGGATGACGTCGCATCGTGCTACGGCACGGTATCGCGACGTATCGTATCGCGATGGATATGTCCCCTAACCTCCCCCCTCCCACCTCCACCTTGTAACTACTAAAATAAGAGAATGAAAAACTAAATATATATACCGGGTGGAAGATTTTACCGTCACCTGGAGGGGAAGTACTTTGAAAACTGGAGATAGGGAATTTCACTGTAAGGAAACATTACTTTTTTTTTTTTAAAGAAATAAAGGGGCATTCAAACTTTTTCGAAAATTTGCTTGCCATATTTCAAAATTATTTGAATGCAGTTTTGTTTCTTTAAAAAATAAAGGAATGTTTCCTTTGAGTGAAATCCGCTATCTCCAGAATTTAGAGTACTTCCCCTCCAGGTTCTTCCACCCTGTTAATTATGTACAGTCGACAAAATCGATACAATCCCACCTGTACATATAAAGTTGTATGTAAAGATGGGATACTATTGATTTTATCGAGTGTACATTACCATGTAAAATCTCCTCGATAATTGGTTTGAACGAGATCAAGTAAGTAGTTTTATTTCAATACGAAAAATATACACTAGTATTAAAACATCGATGAAAGTTACAATGAACTACAAGAACTTTTATATTTACGCTACTTGCTGCTACGGAACCCTTCGTAGGCAAGTCAGACACGCACGTGGTCGCTTTTTGTAATATTCAGCATCCTTGCATTAGTCGTCGCATCTGAAACCGTAATTACTCATTTGTTTAAAAGTCGTTTTCGTGTTATAAATGTGTATATTGTATGAAACAATTTCTTTTTTTATTAGAGAGTATCTACACTTAAAGTATGATTTTATCGTGGCTTGTTGACCTTTACGGTACCGCGGGTATCATTTGTCGTCACCGGTCCTCCAAAGCCCAAGTGTAGATAGTCACTGTACTGGAATGGCCCTTCAGCGGATAATGAATCCCTCCATTGCCACTATTAAGGTGCCTCTTCAATTAAATGTGGCTATCTGTAAGTTTGAGGCAGTTCACTAGATGTTTCATCAAGAAATCGTCGAGATTTTACCACTCTATTAGCATGCTGTATTTAGTTCTTAATACTTTGTTTTTTGGTTTCTACAAATACTGCGTGCGTAGTATTTTAAAAGATATCAAAGTTTTTGAAGGCGCCTTGAGCACTTTTTGAGTAAACAAAAATCATGAAACTCGCGTCATCGTCACCAAAGACTTTTAACCGTCACCGGTCACGTCATTAGGTACCTAGTTTTCCCTCCTATCAGCCGTGTCTAAACACTGCTTCGGATGTTTTTGTTTTTCACGTATTGATGATATAATTTAATAGCGCATCCTGAAACAGAACACAGACTGATCAAATTGAAAGCACCCGAAACCAGTGGGCTTGATGAAAGCCTGCTTCTATTCTTACATGAAGTGTGTAAGGATAGAAGCAGATGGCGCATTGTTGACTCTGCCTAGCCCGGAAGAAATAAGGCTGCATGTTTCTAAGCAGGTATATATCCTAAACGTGAATAATTTTTCCTCATCAGTTTTTTTATAACGAAGTTACCCTTAAGGATGCATTTTTTTTTTCAACAACAACCTGTGCCGAATCATTTCTTTCATGTTTCAGCAGCAAATTCGTTCATAAATAACGCGACAGCAAACTATCCCCCCTTTCTCCTCTATCCATCATCAAATCACCTCATCTAAAAAATCCTATCAAAAAAGCTCTCCATAAAAGTTTAGTTTTTAAATTCAAGAACATGTGTGCCAAATTTGATAAGAAATGAGCCCTCTAGACCGGAACTAACAAACCGGCATAGCTACGGACTAAAGTAAAATCTGCCAGCTTGTCGAAACGGAGACTCTCGTTCGCTTCACTCACTCGGTCAGAAAATGCGTTCAATTTATTCCTGTACTCATCTATACCTACAATATTTTTGGCTAGCCTTCCACTTGAAGTAACTCTGCTCCGAAATATTAAAACTTTGTTCCAAGTATGTATGTATTTGGGTCAGGTCTAACGAGATGAGGGGTTTCTTTAATATCATGTTCTCGGCATGACAAGTACATGCTTGTACCTTTATTACGGCATATATTTGAAGGCAACTTGAACCTTTGAACAGTTGTTCAAAATTATGCGGTGTATACAGCGCTTTATTTGCAACATTTCTTCTTACTTTTAGATGAGTGTCTTTATAAAATTTAGTATGTATAAAGTCGTAATGATTATCTGTTAGGTTGTCCTAATAACCCACAGATTATAAATAAGAGACAAATAATGAACGTACGACACGACGGTATTTTCGTCCAATTGAGTAATCCGACTGGGGAAGTACCTCCACCCTACAGAATATATAACCTCGTGTTGTTTTCCCGGCGGTGAGTAGACTAGCCAGAGCTCACTGGAGAGTTTCTGTGCTATCGGTGGGAAGACCAAAGGCTTGTCGTGCTTTATCTTCTACACCCCTGGTTGCAACACCATAGGCCACGGTAACCACTTTCCATCAGGTGGATCATGTGCTTGTCTGCCACTTAAGTGGTATAAAAACAAAGATTTTACTATTCAAGTCTTGTGACCACAAAACCATCTTCAAAAATCTAGCCATTCTCACCGGAAAATGAACTCCAGCGCTCGTATTTTGGCTAGTTTATTTTAACTGTATTTGTATTGGAATTTTGTTGAATAATTAATTCGACAAAAAATAGTAGGCTAAATAGGATTATGCGCCAAATTTCATTAATTCCATTCCAAATTTCATTCCAAACCGTTATCGAGTGAAAATCTAACAAACATAACTTCATCATTCTCTCACCAGCAAGCAGGGTTTCAGATCAACAGTTCTGATATTGTGAACGTAGATAAAAAACTTAAAAAGGGTACAAAATCAATTTAAGATTGATATTTGAGATTGATGCCGCCGTATTGAATGGGTAGCGGAAAGGTTTCAGGGGTTATCTGGGGTTACTTGTGTGTTGTACCTATCATATTTCTATTTCGTACATGTATGTATTTTACTGAGGCATGAAGTTTTCTTCGTTAGAAATAGTTTTATGTACTGATATTTTTGAATGTGTCATTCAAGCATACTCTAACGGCTGATCAGATCTGAGTGAAATTTGGTACAGGGGTAGATTACGCTCTGCAAAGTCGCGGACAACAGCTGGTTACTGTTTAATATTCCTGTATGATAATGAAAGGATATTTTTACCAACTTACCGATGCGGTTTAACCCGGGAAGGTTTGGTAAAAAAAAAACATTATGACCCGATTGCATGGGCGTCTCATCATCATCACGCGTTAGTCCCGGTTGCGTCCAAATTTAGTAGGTAATAATAAACCCGTGAACCAAATTATTATGGCTTACCGCTCGGATAATGACGACAATGCCCCATAAATCAAATGATGAATCATAACGTTCACCATAAATTTCACAGCAATAAACTTCTCGTATATACTAAATCTTAATACCAAAATGGTGAATAAAAAATTACGACACGGAAACTAAAAGATTTCTAAAATAATTCTAGAACAGTAAAAGAAAATCGTCAGACAAAAGCGGGACATAAAATTATAAGACTTTGTGAGCCGCGCGCTTTACAAAGCTTAAAATGGATATTTCTATTTAAAGTTTAAATTAAACGACAACAGCTAAAAATTAACACAACGCTTTAAATTATTATTCTTGTCTGTCGAGGTACACTTGAGTGCAATTGAGTCTTTGCAAAGACTTTTTTGCCACAGATCAAATAAACTATAGATATGGAATGTATTTAAACCGCGTGAGTTGTCAAATAAATTAATAAAAATACAGAGTCATCTAACTCAAAGTAAGTATAGCCTAGCCTATTTTCTAGGATACGGATTAAAAATATGTATTTCTTTTTGAATTATCATTTTGAGTGCTTACTCTGTTCGTCAAGATCATTTCGATGGCGACTGGACCAAGTTTGAAATCTGTAGAGTACGCGGTATTAGAGGTAGGTTTTATTAAATTGACCAATATTTTGTGCAAAGCGTTTGATAATTACTAACCCTTATTAAAACTTATAGTTAGTTTGATTTAGTTTAGATAACTTTTGCATGTTTTGTTATTCATCTATTTTTATCACTTATCAACCGTACCCCTTTCTCCACCCTAACTGAAACACATTTTTTATTCTTAAAAGCTTGTCTACGTCTAGTATAAGTAGAAGTCTGTAGCACGTAGTTACCAAAGTGTTTTCCGACTTCTAGTTAACACTATCTCAAGAACCAGATGTACAGTCGCATTAAATTACGATTTGCAGTCCAGTTGCACTGTAAAGACCTCTGTACACCAGGTACGTTCGAATTTCGAATACGTATAGAAATATTTACAAAAATATTTAAGAACGTGTTTGGGGAATGCAGCAGCTCTTTTAGTTTTTAATATAATTGGGTATTTGACAACTTTCATAATAAAATATGAAATGTATTGGATATGATAGTTTATATGTAAATAATAACTATACAAAATTTCACTCAAATATGAATAATGAGTTTATTTTCACAAAATAAAGTTGCGAATTTTTAATCTGCACGATGCAAAACGCGGGCGAATCAATTAGTTTCTATAGTTTAGCAAAGCGTTTAAATTGTTCCGTCATAATTATATAAGTTATAGATTTTTGTATGTTAAGAGGATAAAAATTAATATAGTTATTTAAAAATGAAAGTGGAGTTTAGTAACATTTTGTATTACTAATATTGACGATCTCGAGGTATTGTTGGGAATTGAAATCCCCATCCCCTATAGAGAAGCGCGTACGAAGACACGAAGTGCCTTCCTCACGGCTCTGCTTCTTTTATGGTTACGGTTAGCGGGCTAGCTTCAACTGTCATCTCCACCTTATGGTGGAGATGACAGTGCTTATGCACGGGAGGGTGCTAGATTGCTCCCATTCCTTTTCCGCATTCTATTACATGTTCTAGCTCTAGATCCTGAAATACCAACCCCAGTAAGTGTAGGGATATCACTTTGACAATAGATTTTTTATAAAACTGACAAATTCACTTTATGTTCGTTTTAATAGATTTTATCTGCTAAAGTTCATGTCTAAATTTTGCTTTAACAGGTAAAAAAGGACGCAATGACCATTCTTTAAAGAATATGTGTAATTTTGTAATGCAGTTTGATTTGTCCTCACAGTGTCTACCTCTGGCGCTTTTGCCTTACTGACCTCCGTGGGCTTTCATGGGCGTGCATTTAATATTAATATTCTGTGAGTGCAATGTATACAGGGTGTATTTTTGAAACGGGGCAGTAAGGGCAAGTACCTTAACCGTTGCAGTTACAGCAAAACGTTCTTAAAAGACCTTCCCTAACTTTTTGGGACATTTTGAACTGCATTCACAGATTTTGTAAAAAACTTACAGTTAGCAAAAAAAAATGCAAAAAGTTCAATTTTTTTTTTATGCCAATCGATTCTATTTCATGTGGGGATCAAAAAACTCTATGGGACCATTTTAGCTTTCAGTACTAGAAAAGACAGAAATCGCCAAAGACCTTTCCCATACATTTCGTACGGAAATATGATAAATCAACTCGAAACTCATAGGTCAGGTAAAATTTTGAACTTTTTTAAATAAAAAAAAATCATTTAAACATTTAAGAAATTGGTTTATGAAATAAATTGCTCAAAATGATTTCCATTTTCACGAATACATAAGTCTATCCTTTTTTGCACTGAACGAATGGCGGCTAATAATGTTCTGGGATGAATATTACGTAAAATGGTCATTAATGCATCCTTGAGCTCTTGAACACTGGCGTACGTCGTCTTATACAACTCGTTTTTCATGAAGCCCCATAAAAAAAAATCAAGTGGTGTTAGATCGGGGCTACGAGGTGGCCACTGTGTTGGACCATGTGTACCTATCCACTGTGTACCGAATAGGCGGCTCAAATTGGAACGTGAAAGGTGACTGTTATGTGGCGGAGCACCATCTTGTTGAAAATGAACTTTTCGCAATTCCGACAGGGGCCATTCGTCCATCTCGTTTTCAAGATGGTGTAAAATGACTTCATTATACATGGCAGAATTCAGTTTCCCTTCATAAAATTCCACCATTATGACTCGATTGGACATTATACCACACCAACAGTTGAATGAGAAGCGAACCTGATTATGACTTGCCGTAACTCTTAGTGGATTTTCTTTGGACCAATAGTGGTGATTTTTTCTGTTGTACATACCGTTATTGGAAAAATTCGTTTCGTCTGACCACAGTATGTAATTTAAAAATTCATGATCTCTGCTTATTTTTCCTCTTAGCCATCTGCAAAAAGTAAGCCTTCGAACATCATCACCCGGATATAACACTTGAACTATGCGCCCATATCGATAGCACTTGTAGCCGTATTTCTTCCATATCTTTATCACAAGGGAGTGGGATACACCTACTTCAAGGGCGACTTGCCTGGACGATACCTCTGGATATGCTTCGACATAAGTTAGAACCGCAATCTCCGTGTCCATGTCCACACGAGGCTGCCGCTTTCTTTTGAAAGAACCCTGCAATTCCAGGTTTTTCAAAAGATTTGTAATAACCTTTCTTGTTGGCACATGCCGCAACGGATACTTATTGCGGTACCACACTAATGCAGCTCCCGCATTTCGATTATTGACAAAATACGCTTCTAATAAGTCAATTTTTTCACGATTAGAAGACATTTTAGCGAAAATCCTTAATTAATAACTCATACGAAGTTTCTCAGCTGAAACTAAGAATAACACACAGAATTTCGAATCAAATTCGAAATTTGAGGGTAAAAATTCTTTTTATTTACTTTACAGTCAATTCTACCCACTTCCTGGCCATAACAAAAAGTTTGACCATCGTAGAAATTTGTTTCTGTTGCCGAAATGTATGGGAAAAGTTTTTGGCGATTTCTGTCTTTCCTAGTACTGAAAGCTAAAATGGTCTCATAGAGTTTTTTGATCCCCACATGAAATAGAATCGATTGGCATAAAAAAAAATTTTTGGACTTTTTGCATTTTTTTTGCCAACTGTAAGTTTTTTACAAAATCTGTGAATGCAGTTCAAAATATGTCAAAAAGTTAGGGAAGGTCTTCTAAGAACGTTTTGCTGTAACTGCAACGGTTAAGGTACTTGCCCTTACTGCCCCGTTTCAAAAATACACCCTGTATAATCGAAATACCTTAGAGTTGTACTGTTTTGAAGCTTTGCAATAAACATTTCTTTATTTATTTTTTATTATTATTTTATCCCGTTGCAATGATAACAATTTTATAGCGATGTTAGCGCCATAATACATCGTATTTTCTTTTAATATTACATTATTTTGTGAA
Organism: Eilema caniola; assembly: GCA_949126895.1. Taxonomy (NCBI): domain Eukaryota; kingdom Metazoa; phylum Arthropoda; class Insecta; order Lepidoptera; family Erebidae; genus Eilema; species Eilema caniola. Next base: position 6,210,437 of record OX421476.1, read on the forward strand.
TTTACCACATTTTGATTGTAGGTAATAATTGCTATTCGACAACATAGAAAATTTAAAAAACCAAAGATTATGAAAATCAATTTATCCGTTCTTGACTTATAAGATAGTACGTTTTTGCCCTTTTTAGGCCCTTAGGTTTTGACTTTCAAACAATCATTTCTAATTACACCTCCACACACCAAAACAAGCATTCTCTACAAATTTCAAGCCTCTAAGACCAGCGGTTTAGGCTGTGCGTTATCTCTAAGTCAAACAGTCAAGACCTAGAGTTTTATATAAGAGATTAATTACAAATTTTGTTAAAACTTCCTTTGACAAGCGACGACAGATTTATGTATAATGTAGCTACGCAAATTGGAATTAGTATTCCTAGCGTATCGTCAAACAGAAACTAGAATCATTAAAACTTTTCGACCGGATGCCTAACTTTAGGATAAACAAACGATGCTTTTGAAATTAAAAAGAAGTGATGTAATTGTTTAGCTAAAGTGGATTCGGTGCGCGATTTGAGAAGTATTCATTAATAAACCTTCAATTACTGTACTGTAACTATAACTATTAATAACAAAGCTGAGAAGTTTGTTCGTTTGTACACGCTAATCTTTGGAACTGCGCGTACGATTTGAAAAGGGTTATTCGTGAAAGTTTAAGGCTACATAACATCACGTTTGCACATCTACGGTCGTTAGGAATAGAACCAATTACTATTTCACAAAAATAATTGAAAATAGAGGAAATTTCAATTTACAAAGCTAGAATATTATAAAGTTCAACCTGAAAAATCTATTCTTGTTTTCAAAACTCCGATGTTCAGTTCAATAAAAGCTTTACACAGCTAAAGTTTCAATAGTTTTAAGTGCAAGATCAGGGAAAAATTGCACAATTCGTAGATTTTTATAGCCATCTGAGTGCAATTTATTGTTGAAAAACTCCATACAACTCAAGGATTTATTCTCATTATGAATAAATTTTCCGTTGTTGCAATGGCAATGGTGCTCTTTTCAAAATTACTGCAGAAATATATTTACAGGGTGGAAGATTTTAACCTTACATTATTTTTTTAAACCATGAATTAATGTGCATTCAAAGATTTTCGAAAACTCGCTTGCCATACCCGGTAATCGATCTGACTAAAACCCGAAAAAATAACATTCTGTATTTCTATGACATCAATCGATAGTGTCAATAATAAGGATCAAATCTCTCTAACAAACATGGTAAATTATATGAAAGGAAATCCCTGAAATCTAAACTTATAAATTCAATGTGACGAAATAAAGCACTTTAATTCAAAAGTTCATCTTTTCGTCACAGTAACAATTAAATTCCATATTTAAGTTACTTGTCCCTTTTTTCGTGCGGGTACCCCCGATCAGCAGGGGTATTTTTATACCACTTAGGTGCACAAGTGATGAAAAGTGGTAACCGTGGCCTATGGATGTATGCAATACCAAGGGGGTCACTCTCGTGCTGCCGACCCTGTTAGAACATAGTTACTGTGCCGCCGTGTAGATGTAGAAGATAAAGCAGGACAAGCTGAGAGCACAAAAACTCTCCAGTGAGCTCTGGCTACCCTACTCACCGCTGGAAACAAAACACGAGGTTATTATGGCCGCGGTACTTTCCCGGTTAGACTGCTCAATTGAACGGAAATACCGTCGTGGCCTGCCTTCATTTTGAGACCTCGGTCGGGTCGGTTCAAGTCCGACATAAATATCTCTGTTGAGCGGGTTTAGGGGGGTTATCCGCACGAAAAAAGGGACTAGCAATTTAAATATGGAATTTGATTGTTATTGTGATTTCAGATTGATCTTTGTATTAAAATGCTTTATTTTATCAAATTGAATTGATAAGTTTAAATTTCAAGGATTTCGTTTCATTTTATTTACCATGTTTGTTAGAGAGATTTGATTCTCATGATGACACTGTCAATTGATGCCATAAAATATAGGATGTTATTTTTTTCGGGTTTTAGTCGGTTCGATTACTGGATAAGCCAGTTTTCGAAAATCTGTGAATGTCTTTTAAACTCTCGCGTTCCATGAGATTAAGAAAACTGGAATTACCGCGATCATGGTATAGGTACTTACATACTTTTGATTGCCTGACGTTTCGACCAGGTTACACCGGCCGTGGTCACAGGCTGACTGGCTCAACGGTGCACGCCCGCCGTCTTCCAATCCGTGATTCATGATTCTTAATCTACCCGCACATTTTCAATATTTTCTTTTCGCCATGTACCGTCACATACCACACTCACAGTGTCCCTATTACGTAAGCAAACTGTCCGGTGTCTATCCGACTGCGTAGAAAAGCGAGGTTGCATGTTTTTCATCACTGTATTCCATGTTGCAGATAATTTAAAACCATCTTCCCGATTGAAATTTTTATGTTTTTTGATTTCAATCGCTTCACGTACAGCTCTTGAGTAAAAGTGACGTTCCTTGGAGAGGACTTGCGTATGGTGAAATTCAATCCAGTGATTGGTGCCTGCTTCTAGCAGGTGCTCTGCAATCGCCGATTTGCTCGTCTGGCGATTCTTTACAGCTGCGATGTGTTCTTTGACCCGTTCAGCAATAGTCCGCTTCGTTTGGCCTATATAGGAACTACCACAGCTGCAATCTATTTTATAGACACCTGAACACTGTAACGGCAAGACATCCTTCGGTGTGCCCACGATGTTGTTTACTCTTATACCTTGAGTGTAAACTGTTGGGATGGAGTACATTTTTAACACTTAGCCGACTTTGTCTGTTACTCCCTTGACATAGGGCATATAGGCTGGCTGTCCGCTCACCCCTGGATGTCTACGCCTCGTCAGGCAATCAAAGGTATGTAAGTACCTATATCATGATCACATTAATTCCCGTTTTCTTAAGTACCTATATATCTGTGAATGTCGTTTTGTTTCCTTTTTAGAAATAAAGGAATGTTTCCTTTGGGTGAAATTCGCCATCTTCAATAGTTAAAGTACTTCCCCACAGGTAAGGAAAAATATAGATAAGATAATAATTCCACCCTGTACATTGTAGTATATTGGCCAGGATTTGAACGTAAGGCCTTCTCCTTATCTACTAAGCTGCCGAAGCTTCTAGATGATACAAAATTATTTTAAAAATACTATTCCAAACAGTTCCTACAGTTACAGTTTTTTTTTTCTACACAATGTCGATTAAAACTATCCTCAAGTTTAAAGCTAGTTCTAAAGTTTTTCAAGATGAATTCCCAATTCAGTACTCTGCATACAAAACACCGATTCACAAAGGAAATAAAAGATCTTTTCATATAACACTTGTGCGCGTGATTGTACCTATCTACGGCACTGCAAACGTGTCTCATGGGTAATGAAAAGAAGTGTCCCTTGTAACAGAAAAGCTTATATTACCCACCGCTTTAGTTGGCTTAAAAAATAAAGAGAATTAAACACGTCCGGGAAATCTTAGACCTAAAACGGAGCAGTGGGACTTGGGGGTTACGATGAGCAGACTTTTGTATTATGGGCGACCGAGATTTGATGTGTGCTTATAACAAAACTTTTAATTGGTATTTAAATTTTGTTGACTAATACATATGCTCTCTATGTGGTTAAACTGAATAAACTTAATTGAGTCTTTGAAATAGAAGGAGATGTCACTGAATTATTGATAATATTATTGTGTAAAGAAGACAAATAATTATGTAGTGGCCTAATAAAGCTCGGTCCTTATGAGACGTAAATCTTTGTTTTTCCAAGTTCTCACGGACACGGAAAATAAGTGGATTTATCTATCTATATGTATATAAAAAAATTGTGTCATGATGTATGTTCACGATAAACTCCGAAACTACTGAATGGATTTTTATAAAATTTTGTAACCATTTATAATATGGTCCAACTTAAAAGATGGGATAGCTAACATTTCAATTTATAGCCGCAATCTGAATTCCACGCGGGCGGAGCCGCGGGCATTAGCTAGTATATAGATATGTGTATTATATTTTTATATATATTTTTCATTATTATGTGTATTTAAAACTGGCTTTCAAATCACATAAATATGACCACGACATACGTGTTCAGAAATCGAACTAACAAAAAAGCTGACGTGTAATAAACATTTTCAAATATTCAAAAATCGAATACCATAAACAATCGAAACACTCTCCAGAAACTTCGTGATTGTGACACAATTGTCTTATTCCTTTTGCTTCTTTTAGAAAATAGCCCCAATAGTTACCTACTAGCGAAAAAGCCTGTTAATAAATCAATCTCAATAAGCTTGTTTTTCGAGATATTTATGCTTTGTGGTACTCTACTTTTAGAATAATCCTATAAAAACAATGACTAAATAACATAGTTTTTTTGTACACTCATGAAAAAGGTAGACACCGATAGCGATAAAAGTGTAAATAATATATTCCAATTTATAAATAAATTTTGAATTTTTGCAAAATATTAAATGAAAGATATTAGCTTTGGTCTACAAGTTTTGTAAAAATACCTTTTGATAATTGACTGTCATTTCGTTGGATATCATGATATCCAAAGTACGTTGGTGTTCGGGGTCCGCTCTTCTTCTGAAGTGGCTTATTTTGCCTTTTAAAGGAACTCATTGCCTTCTAGTTAGAGGAACCTTGAGAAGACAGTCTGTGCTAGATCTTGCCTACACCCTCGTCTATTAATCAGTAGATGTACCGCCTGGTGAAGCCGACTTAGGGCTTCAATATTTTGCTCAAGCCCTATGGAATATAATAACGATATCACGAAGCCATTTTCCTTTCATGTCAATACAAAACAACAAAAACATACATACAAAATTAACCAAGAGCGCGTGAACCATTCTTTCCTTTGACATATATTATTCTAATAAAATAATACACGTTCTCTTACACATACAGGGGGATTACATTATCCAATTTACCCAGCCCGCCAGAGGCAATGAGCCGGTGTATCGGTACATCACAATCAAGTTACTCTCGCAAGAAAACATTTCGGAGCTTGACATCAAATATGTTTCGCACAGAAATATATAACAAAAAGATAAGTGCGAAGAAACTAGTCAATGATATGTTATTTATATTAGACAGAAAAGACAGGACAGGGTGTTTTCGAATAGCTGTAACCTGAGAGTCTTCAAGTCTAGGGTGAATATGGGTTGCTTCTAAACAGGCGTGGATAGATTGAAAATCCACTATCGAAAAATTTTAAACATTTATTTGCAATAAGCTAAAATCAAACCCATGACTTTAACTTAGCCGTCTCTACTGCCTTACCACAACTTAGTATTTAAACATCTTACACACATTTAGCAATGTTTATTATTATACTGAAAAGTTTGTTTATTTGAGATCTAATCTTTCGAAATTCATGTGCTATTTGAAATATTGCCAGTAAAGTTGTAGAACAAATTATAGTACTATAATTCAGTCCTTTATAAAGCTTTATACACTCAAGGATTTATTTGCTATTTACCTTTGTACTCGGGCGATGGTCACAGCATGTTTGCTGTCAAGTCAGAACCCGTCACCTTCCCGGATTATAGCCGGGACAAGCTCCCGACATAGTCCAGTCCTAAGCCCCACTACCGATGTTCTTAACTTGAAATATTTTGACGGTAGAGCACAATTAATTCGCTAGGCTGGCCGATTCTGACCAGCGAATCTTGAATTTACAATAATATGTCAAGATGTTCAAGATTCGTCTTTTTATTATTCATACTATGTCATTATAATATGTATGAATAATATATAATATAATAAATATACGAATACGAAAAATAAAATAAAAGAGTCTGTTTTTAATGTTAAAAACGTTTTAATAAATGCTTGTATATTAGTATATTACGTCAATACTCATAACATTCTTTTTGTCCATGTTTTTGTTATATATTTAATCCGGGTAATCTCTGAAGTGACTTCACCTAATACCTACACAAAATTATCTATATCTTAATATATATAAATCTCGTGTCACAATGTTTGTCCTCAATGGACTCCTAAACCACTTAACCGATTATAATAAAATTCGCATACCATGTGCAGTTCGATCCAACTTGAGAGGTAGGATAGTTTAAATCTCAAATTATAGTCCGATTCGCGATAACCGACATCCACGCGGGCGGAGCCGCGGGCGACAACTAGTATATTATACATTTAACTAAAAAATCAAACGTTTGCTAGCAAATATGTTCCGTATTTCGTTAAGAAAATCGTAGTAATCTGAGTATAATACGAGGTACATAACTATGTATTTAAGCACCATGCTGTATATATCTTCGAATAGGGAATTAACGCGTACTGTGCAAGCTTTTGAATCCCATCTTAAAGTGAATTACGTAAAAGTTAGTACACTTACTCGCAAGCTTTTCATAGTATAATTTTTAACTCTTTGTTTAGAAAATACATACATACATACATACATATAATCACGCCTTATTCCCGGAGGGTTAGGCAGAGGGGAATTAACACCACTTCACCAATCTGTATTCAGTTCCACGTAATAGGGGGTGAGTCTATTGCCGTATTCCGGGCACTATTGTTGACTCGAGCCATGCATCTGAGGCTGAGTCTGGGTTATACATATCTGTCTGATGTTAAAGTTAATCAGCCCTATCCCTTAGTCGCCTTGTACGATACCACATGGGAAGTTGTTACAGGACATGTTTTATATTGTTAAAGCTTCTTTGTTGAATAGGACATTCATACAATGATCTCAAACGTAGACATCAGTGGTTACAGTTAGCATACTTAAATCCAAAGCTTGCGGTTGATGAATTTGTTGTGCTTATCATAACTAATCATAACTTTTGCTAACATCAGTATAGCGCTTTCCGTAATATGATTCTCGTAATCAATATCTCTGGTATCTAGGCATGAATACCTATATTATATTCAATATGCACACCAGCACAATGGGTCATGATAATGGGTTTACAGAAACTTATTGTATGTATATAAAAGGAATAGGTAATTTAGAAACCTCCCTGAAAACTATTTCAAGTATTTAAATAGTCAAGCTATCGTTTTAATGCAGCGGCATTACTTTGGATAAAGATACTTACAGGAAAGTATTGCATTTGCATTCCGACACTCGGCAGTACAAAAGTTAATAACCTAAGTAAGTATTGGATGCAAAGAAATTAGCTATCATTATTGAACCTACATTTAGATAAGTTCGCACTGTCGGTTTATAATATCCTTGGTAAATTTTATCTACTTTTGACAATAGGAATTAAGTTGTTATTGTTATTTATTAGTAAAAACGTAAGCAAGCGAATTATAAACACAGACATTTGAAACGGGAACATTTGCTTTACCCACTCGAAGGGCGCGAAATGATGACTGACGTCACTTGAACTGTCAACTTATTCGCCTTCGTTTTGCTTCGTGTAAAATGCAGATAAAAAAATGGCAACTTTATTTTGTAAAAATAAATTATTTACCATTAATATTTAAGTGAAATAAATTTGTATAGTTATTATTTACATATTTATAAGCTATCATATCCAAAACTTTTCATATTTTGTTGTAAAAGTTGTCAAATACCTAATTAAAGCGTTCCATTCAAGCTTTTGTCTCGGCAACTGTGTTTATATGAAAATTTTCGCCGAGAAATTTTCAAATTACGCAGCGCAAGCAATCTTGTATAATATCTTGAATAACATATATTGGTACTGAGCTTAGTTGGTTCGCCAAGTTTAAGTAAGGCTTTACTTTTGCCAAGCTCTTTGAATTTTGATGACAACAACGCTTGATACACTTTTGTATAAATAAATAATATACGCTGAAGAAGATGTTTGAATGTTTTAAAACTTTGAAATTTAATACTAAGTTAGGATGTAGCCAAGGGTTTGTATATAAGCAGCGGTAGTTTATTGGTATAAGCGTCAAACTTGCGAATGAAAAATCGCATGTTTCAACCCTGACCTTTGAATACACTATGAAATTCCTATCAGTACATGCATTTCCTTCTTCTTCGTACAATCCTGGACTAAGTGAGGAATGAAAAAGCATCCGATGATGCCGTCAAACTGAGGACAACTATTGTAGCATTATTTGTACCTCATTCTCTAGACTTACCACTTTAGACTACAATCAGACGAGGTGAAGTCATGTTGAGGTGCTCGAACTTCAACCGTACGTCAGTAAGACTGGAAAGTTGACCCCAGCTAATTTAGCTAAGTTGGGATAAGTCTCAAAGAAAGAAATTATTTGCAAATAACTCCAAAAACCATCAGCGAATTCCGTACCTTTCCGCGCGTTCCTTATCTTATAAAGGAGGCTCCGAATCTTACGATAATAATACGACGGTAATTATGCATTTCGCGTGCGTGAAGTAAGCTTCACTGTATTGTGGTTCCGTATCGCGGAGATTGCGTTATTAAACTTGAATTTATAAATTTTAAGTGAGTGCGTTCACGGTGTATAATTGAAGGCGGTTCAATCAGCTTACGCATAAGTTTGGTGTAACCCCTTATAGATGTTTTAGGTAGTCAAACGATGCGGTGTGGGATTGAATTAATTTGGGTGGAATTGGGTGGAATTTTGAACGTCTATTAATATAGTTAGTACTGAATTTGAAAGCTAGTGAATATTTTCGTAGTAAATTCAAAGTTTGAATAATACATAAATTTGTATTGCAACTCTTTAGAGACTCATGGCTAAGCGGTAACCGAGTAGTTTACCATATTGCAAGGTTAAGCAAAACTAGCCAGGTTGGTCTTAGGATGGGTTCAATATCGCCGGTAGGTTGTGGGAGCCAGACTGTAGCCAGAGTGCAAACACTTCGTAGTTAGACTGGAAACCCTAAATAACAAGAGATTGGGAGATTGGGAGAAACCCTTCATCTCCATCCAATCATTTGATGATGACGGTTGCAACACTTTATTCTATTCTAAAATTTAAGTTACTTTACACAAAATACGACAGAATACATAGATCATATTGTGAACACAAAATGCTTCTTTGAGATTGTGCCGACATATCATATTACAAAAGAAATTTACGTACATGTTCTGACAAAAATGTAGAATTGGATATTTTATTTCCTATAGTCATGAAATTATAAGAATATTACAAAACTGGATCAGGCAATGGTTTGGTTATTAATTACGTACAATGCCTTGGGTATTAAGGTGTGTAAATTAATTGGGTTTTGAAGGGGGCAACTTCGGGTTCCATCTTCCGTCGATGTAACACGATTTTAATGTTTCTAGGAACACTTTTTCCAAGAATATGTGTAGACGGCTTTAAAAGTAAAGTTAGGCCCAAGACAAGATGGATGGAATGCATGCAAGAGGATATGACAAGAAAGTTAGTGACTGAGGCAATGAAGTGATAGAATGTATGGAGAAGAATAATGTGTAGCACCCCGTCTCTGAATAATTGCGACAAGGCCAGATTAGTGCTGCTTACTGTCATCACTGTTATTTTTCTCAGCACTAAAAATACGGTAGCCAAATGACTATGATGTTGTACTAGCGATGGGGAGGTGCTGAGTTCAAACCCCGACTAACTAAAGTACCGACGTGAACCCACTCCTCACACAAACAATTTAGCTTAAGGGGGAAATGAAAATACTTGCAAATAATTTCAATTCTAAAGATAAAAATGTACAAATAAGAATGCGCAATGCTCGTAAGGAAGTAATATTTATAGTGTAGAAGAGAAGAGAGGTACACGTGCAATGTGCCACTTATAGAGAACAGACTCGTGCACAGCACATTTTATTATTAATTTATAAATTGCGAACATTTCTTTCAATATACGTTAGTTAGAAAACAGCAATGGGAACAGAATAGTTTTAAAACAATAAAACGTGTGTTACGAAAGACTCGTGTAACACAGTTTATATAGTTTCTTTGAAAATGACAGCAGAAGTGCTGTTACAATATGATTTTATTTTTATTATTTTTTTTATTTTTATAAATAGGACCTCGCCTGATGGTAAGCTGAAGGTAAAGTCTCAAGAAAGAGAGCCAACATTATATACACGTGCCATGTTAACAATGGTGGCACTCAGCTTGACGGCCTCATCAGATGCTTTTTCACGCCCCGCTTAAAGGACCCGGGACTGTAGGAAGAGGGAAACACGTGAGCTGGCAAGGAATTCCAGATCTTAATGGTGCGACAAAGGAAAGAGTCACCGAACCGCTTGGTTCTTGAAAGAATGTTCTGCACCGTATAGGGGTGACATCTAAGTCCTGCACGTGTCGTCCTGTATAGGAAGGGGGAGGGTGGGACTAATTGGAATAGCTCTTCAGAACATTCACCATGGTAGAGACGGTAAAAAACTGCCAAAGAAGCAACATCTCTACGCATCTGCAGAGACTCGAGGGTACTCGTGACCTCAGGATTTCCGATAATGCGGATCGCACGTCGCTGCAACCTGTCGAGAGCATCTAATAAGTACTTTGCGGATCCATCCCAGAGATGTGAGCAGTACTCCACGCAGGAACGAATTTGTGTCTTGTAAAGAAGACACCGTTGCTCCGGCGTGAAAAACCGTCTCACTCTGTTCAGGACTCCGAGTTTACGCGAGGCTGCTTTGATGATACTCTCGATGTAGTTTATACAATTATAATAGGCGCAGATTAGGATCCTATTGTTATCTTCGAGGCTCAAGTCAATCAGTCAAAAAAGAAAGCGACACGGCCGTACCATCCTTTTCTTGAAGCAATTCAGGCTATTTTTGATCCCCTATAACATCGTTATGAATTAAACTAGAAGCCTGAATTTAGTAACATAGCAGGCATTGTATAAACATGGTATATTTCAAATTTCATTCAATTTGAACCAGTAGTTTAAGAATTATAACGAGTCATAGTTCCTTAATTTTGTCACTCACTGACTGACCGATCATCAAATACAATACAATTTCGGTCCAGTTTTCTAGATACATTAACTGTATAAAAAAACTTTGTAATCCCATATTAATTTATACGATAAAATGTTAGATTTTTAATATTGAAATGGTCTCTATAAGTTGTTGGTAGGTTAGATAATTACTTAACAACTTAAGACAGAGGGTACCTTAAGTAGGGACTGAATAAATTATGACCGACTTGGTATTTTATCGATCTCACAACATTTTACGGTAGAATAACTGAGTTGCGAGACTTGGTTTTTTTTAACAAGTATTATTGTTTTTATGGGATTATAAGTATAAGCTGGTACACCTACAGATCTATGAATGAGGCCTCTGGCGCAGGCTTTCATCTCATTAAACTACATAAGGTTCACATACAATATTGTTTGTGACATTATTATTTGTTACATATATAACTTTTATTTATAAAGAGAATTCAACAAAACCACCGCCATAACCTAAAATTAGCAAGAAGGATTTTTCTTTTTCAAATTATCTACTAAGTACACGGTTTTCTTCCACATTTGTTGAACTGAAATATACGCGATGTAAGCACGTGGATTGGTCCTCTGCGTGTAATCATTGTGTTGTCAAGACCCAAGGATTACTCTCAGGTGCGGTTATTGTCGAGATTTGGCCTACTGGCCATTGTATAGAATGCCCCTCCGACCCATGCTACGTTCAAATCTTTTCGAGAAGCTAGTAGATTATAGAACGAAATACTTATACATTTTTTCTTTTTGTTATGGTTTCAGAGTTTTGTTTAGCGTATTAATATTTTTGCTTGTAAATTGAGGGCGTGTAGTGGATTTTGTAATCTTTAATTCCATTCGTCTGACGTCTAACTAACACCTATATTAGTAAATGGGTGGGTTGTAAGCTTTGAGAACAAATGAACTTGAAGGAATAATCATCAAAATAAGACCATTTCAGATGAACGAATGAATTATTGATATTTTGGGACATATTAGACCACTATGCAGAACAAAATAAAACTTATCATGGATCATAACTGTGTAAAACACAGACTATAATACTTATGTGTGTCTATAATAAACACCCCTATTTATGTACATAAGTATTTGTGTAAATCGGAAATTAAATTGTTTTTAGTGCTGATCGACGGCACTTGGTGGTGTTGATATATATATATTGAATAAGACACTTGTTCTTCTCCGCAGTATTTTATTGTTTTAGCTGACCGGGTTCGGCTCACGGCATTATACGCTATGGAAGTATAAATAAAAAAATAATAATATGTACTGTGTAAAAATACAAGTGTCTAACTTAATAAAGGATTTTGATTGACTAACTAAGTATGAGTACCATAAACGGCAAGTCATCCTATGTGGGTAATATTTTAAAAAAAGGATTGAAGCTCATACTTAGTTAAGTATGGTACCATAAACGGCAAGTCATCCTATGTGGGTAACATTTAAAATAGTGATTAATGCCATAGTCAAGTCCACTTACCCGTTTAAACAGGTCACGACCTAAAGCCAGCAAATGGCGGGAGTTCACTAGAATGTTACCTGTATACACACGTGTCAGACTTTGTATACGTTTTAACGAGCTCGCTATTATGATCGCAAAACGACTAATGTCCGCTCAACACGTTAGCGAATATATGGCGTACCCCCGCTCTATGCGTTTGCCAACCGATTATGGTCAACGCGTTCGCCACTGTGTTCACCAACGTGTAGAGCGGACTTAAGATGAAGGAAACGACTGAAGACCATTTTCACATGTTAGTATTTGAGATCTCTGATTGTGTTCAGGGGTCAGCAAGTGCATAGCCGGGCAGGGGAGATTGTGGTCGCAGCACTAGCGGGACCGGTGGGTGTCACGCGGTGCTGCGAAGACAATCCTCTTTTGATGAGGCCGTCAAGCTGAGTGCCACCATTGTTTACATGGTACGTGTATGTAATGGTGACCCTCTTTCCTGAAACTTTGCCTTCCGCTTGCCATCAGGCGGGGTGAAATGACATTGACGTGTCCTATATAAAAAATATGAATCGGTGACGGGTTAAATCAACGTAAATTAGTAATACCTATATTTCCAATTGGCATAAAAATAGCTCTCAAACAGAGCTAAATAATAATATAACAGTCACGATATCTTTAATTAAAATTTAGTGCAGCTACAAAAACATGAATAGAACAGATAAAAGTAAAAACACTAATATCCGTTTCTTCGTTTCACATTTCAATTCATACTTCAGTTCGTTAAATAAACTAAAATAATTTATATGTTACTGAACTCACAAGAGGCCCGTATTAGGTACTAATCATGTTATTGGCATTTAAATATGCATTCAATACCGTATTCAAAGTTAGCTAGTTGTGCTATAACAACTAATGAGTTTCTCGCCTTGCCAGGTTCTTCGGTAGAATTAACACTGCAAGCACTTTGTAGTTTTAGTGATTTAACAGTATTCGTGCTTAGCCAACTCTTTAAGGTTAAATGTGTAATTAATTGGTGCTTATCACGGAGTGCGGAATGGGTGCTCATAGTACTGGTGTGACTATGACTTTGAAAGTTCAATCGAACACCTCAGAACAATAAACAGATTAATACTTGTGCTTTGGAGCCCAGGGCCGATTTTTGATTTGTCTTTTTTGCTTCAATTAGAACGAATGTCATCTGATGATATTATAAATCTACTATTATGACTTATTATAAATTGTATTATTCGACATTGCATTGATTTTTTCCAGATTTTTATTTTATTAAATTCCTATTGAATTCCATACCGATTTTTTTTATGTATCTTAATTTTATATTGTACGCTGATTGTTTTAATTTATTTTATGTACTATGTTTTAAATTAAAAGATGTTATATTATGTATATGTTATATAAATGTACAACATTCAGACAAAATTGTAAAAAATTGTTAATGAATAAATAAAATGAAATGAAATGATCAGAGTTAGTGGAGAGGGGAGGAGCCACCATCCCCGAAAGAATAACCAACCAAAGCCTGTTCCGTCAATCAGAAGATTTATCGACTAGCAAGTGAGATTGTCTTGGGCCTCAGAGATTTGGGTGGCCACATAGAACCGTACGTAGCG